>CM057453.1:295730000-296980000 GCA_016271365.2 Neoceratodus forsteri | reverse complement strand
CCAGTCTGGGCTAAATTTGGACCGAATATTCAAGCTCCGTTAGTCTTTGCAGCAGGCTGACAGACAGAGGTGGGTACAATGTAATTGTTATGTTCACACTTCCAGTCCCACACTGGCTCAAATGAATTTTATACTGTTTAACTTTAAGTCGAAGTGGTTGCTGTTCAAAGTGCTGGTGATATAAACAGGACTCTGTACAGACTGCAGCACAGCAAGTGAGATTTACTTTAATAATTGTCAGCCAGACTGTGTTATATAGAAAGGCTGTGGGTCGGTGAGCCTGCTGCATGTATCTGTATGCTGAGGTCAGGAGCACAGTTTAAATGTTTTCTATTACCCCATACTGGCATGACAGCTCTAGTTTTTCTCCCGTTGCTGAACATGGGGTAACCCTACACTGAGACACAGACAGGTTGGCATTGGGACTGAGGGTCTGTTTGGATGAGGACAAGACAACAGGTCAGGTTCGGACACCTTACTGCTGGCTTGCAGCCTGCTTTTTCCCCCTACTCGTCCATTGTAATGATTTTGTTTGCGAGGTCAGAACAGGTTGGCATCTTATTTTAAAAAATCATCATGGCGGTGTGATGCACTGGTTGTGATGCACGAGTAGTTGGTAGTACACAGATTATTGTACTTGACTCTGTCCTGTCCCCTCTCCTCTGTGCCTGCCCCGTGCCAGACAGACAGCTGCCGCCACGGATTTGTTTGTGTTTCATTGACAAAAGTCTCTCGACTCCTGCTGTAATGCTGCTTGTTGGTGGTGGTCAGTGGACAGGTTATTATGCCAGTATTGTATTCACACAGCCTCATTTGTAAAATGTCGTTGACACAGCACTGCAGCAGTGAGCAGCATGTGGTCACTGATTTTATTTTGTGCAGGCTTCCCAATTCCGTTGCTGCTGCCTGCTGCAGAGTTGTTGGAACATTCCATTTTGATGATGTTGAGCTGCCTGAGCACAAGCTGCCCGAACACTGCTAGCTGGTGCACGCACGTTTCCTAATCCAAGTCCAGGCTGTCATCTTGGAGGCGGCAGTCAGGGGTAATGTCATCCCAATCTTTCAAGTTCCATTAATTTTAATTAAGGTGAGAGAACCCTTGAGATGCTGACCACGAATGGATCAGTCTGTTAGTGACTGGTGGGTGTGGATCGATGGTCATGTGGTGAGAGACTAATCATCACTGATAGGATAGTAGTCATGTTCTGCCATGTCACACTGGAATGTCTAGTCTGGATCAATCGATTGTTGAGTCAGTGTACAGAACTTCTCAGATACAAACATGTGTACAATAGACACTGAACTGAAAATGATTATGATTTTATTTTTGGTCTGTCTGAGCGAGGAACCATCCATTAAGAGTAATTCTGAGACAGACAAGTCACAGGGAGAAGCGAGCTGGCTAATAATGTGTCTGTGTGTGTGTGGTCATGTGGTGCTACGGGGGCGGATACCCAGACAGTGCCTGGTTCAGTAAGTGTAGTAGAGTACA
Source organism: Neoceratodus forsteri (assembly GCA_016271365.2). NCBI lineage: Eukaryota > Metazoa > Chordata > Ceratodontiformes > Ceratodontidae > Neoceratodus > Neoceratodus forsteri. The sequence goes on along the minus strand of CM057453.1, from coordinate 296,978,508 downwards.
GCTGCTGCTTTGGGCGCAGAACACAATGCAAGCCTCAGGCACATCATGGTCTGGATACTTGACATCAGTGTAGGGGCAGCTGGGGGTGCTTGCTGTGATGCATAAATGGGGCTCTCTACAGACTGATTAGTGGTTGTAATGCTGTTTTCACAGTAACATATTTCACAGTAGGGTAAGTATAACATTTCGTGGCCAAGTAATTTTCACAACCTGACTTGCTCTTCGGCAAGTGTTTAAAATTGGATTTGTACACCCCTGCCTTTAACTTTCCTAGGAAGTAACTTGTTTTACTCCTGATAAAACAAAATGCAGTTTACCAACCATTTGGATAAACACTGGAAACTGCCACACCTTCTTTCTTGGGCGCAAAGGGAAATGAAAATCGATCCGTCTTACGGACCGACTTCGGACGATTCGCATACACTAACGCAGATACCCTGTGCACACATGCAAAGTGTGCAGAATTGCCTCCCTTGATTGGAGTGTTGAGGGTAATACACTGGTAAGTGTACAGTCTGATTTAAAGTAAACTCAGAAACTACCTTGGTAGATACTAAGGATTGGCACGCAGAGCCACCCAGTCTCTGTGAAAAATCAAATAGGGCTCCTTACACATAAGAGCCTGAAGCTCGGAAATCCTTCGACAGAAGTAATGGCAACTAAAAGAAAAATTACTCACCTTAGTAATGTTGTTTCTTCTAATGGAGTCTTGCTGTATTCTGACTATTGCAGTTAAGTCCTGCCTTCAACTGCCCCGGAGAACAAAGAGTTAACTTCTCCACGCCAGCATGGAACGCTCAACGCCTCGGCTGAAGCCCCTGTCTGCTGCCGTTCAACTCCAACCATCAGCTCTATTACACAATACTCACTAGAAGTTCTGTGTGAAACTGTAAACTCACACTAGCCAACTGGCAACTAAATTTATTAAAAAGGTTTTTGGTTTCAAAGCAAAGACTCAAGTCAGAAACCCAAAACAAAACACAACACACACCCACAGTAAAGGAGGGTGAGAAAAGGGCACACCTAGGGTGCCAACACTGCTCTTGCCCACCCACATCCCAAAACCAGGTTCTGAGAGGGGAGGGGGAGTCAGAATACAGCAAGACTCAATTAGAAGAAACATTACTAAGGTGAGTAATTTTTCTTCAAACAACATGAAGTCTTGCTGTATTCTGACTATTCCAGACTACCAAGAAGTACCTCCATGGAGGAGGACCAGAACCTACTTTGGGAATAGGCTCTGAAGTACTGCTGTGCTAAACCGAGCATCACTCCTAGCCTGGATATCCAGAGAGTAATGCTTCGGAACGATGAACTTGTTTTCCAGCTGGCTGCTTGACACATTTCTAAGATAGGAATATCTCAGGCAGCAGCCAGGGAAGCAGTTGTACCCTCTAGTAGAGTGAGCCGTCAGGCCTGAGGGTGGGGTTCTACTCAGTTTCTCATAGCAGAACTGTATACAAGAGACAATCTACCTGGCAATAGATCTCTTAGTAGCAGGTTTGCCTCACCGACCTCTCCATATGTGAGGAACAACTGAGGACTCAAACCTGTGAACCTCGGTGCACTCTATGTAGTACCTGAGGGGCCTTTTAACATTCATGCTGTGCAGCCTCCTCTGGTCAGTGAAGAAAACAGGAGAGACAGACTGATTAAGGTGGAAATCTGAAACCACCTTAGGCAAAAACTTCCTGTTAGTTCTTAGGACCACTTTATCTCTATGGAAAGAGATGAAATCAGGCTCCACTGACAGGGCTTGCATTCACTGATACGCCTGGCAGAGGTAATGGCTACCAAAACACAGCTTTCCAAGTCAAGTACTTAAGCTCTGCAAAGGACGAAGGCTCAAAGGGCGTGTGCATAAGCTGAGCAATGCAAACATTAATGTCCCAAGCAGGAGCAGGGTCCCTAAAGGGGATTGGTGGCAGCAATCCCTTGAAGAACTTACAAAACACAGGACGGGCTGACAGAGGAGAGGGCTTGCCCACTGACAAGAAGGCAGAAACAGATGCACTTTATGTGTAGCTGGCCTCAGTCCTAAGCCATTAAGATGGACCATATAGTCCAGAACTGTAGGCAACCCAGATTCTGGAGAAATATGCTTATTAGAGCACCAAACAGTGAACCTTTTCCATTTGGACCTGTAAGTCTTTCCGTGGAAGGCTTTGAAGCCTTAAGGATATCTAGAACCCCTTGAGAAAGGTGCAGATCAGCAAACTCTAACTCTTCAAGAGCCATGCCTTGAGATTGAGAGATTTGAGGTTCGGATACCAAATCCTCCCTGAGAGGATGTCAACAGGTTGTAATTCCTGGGAAGAGACAGGGAAGGTGGACTGCTAAGGACAGCAACAGTGGGTACCAGGGCTGTCTGGCCCAGTCTGGAGCAATCAGAATCACTTTGCATGGTTCAGACCTGATCTTGACTTACACTGTGAACAGGAGAGGGAAGGGGGGAAAGCGTATAGAAATTTCCTTTCCGATTCAGAATCAGAGCACCCAGGGGACTGAGCCCAAGACTGGGGTCTGCAACAAAAGAGAGGAAGTTGGTGATTGTCTGGGGCTGCAAAAGATCTATCTGTGGAGGGCCCCATCTCGAGAAAATCACCCTCAAACTAGGGATCTAGGGTTCATTCGTGATGGCCCTGGGATATCCTGCTAAGAGCATCTGCTAGGACACTGTCCTTCCCTGGGAGGTGAACTGCTGTCAGAGAGGTTTGCAGGAATAGGCCAGGGACCACAACTTCATTGCTTTGTGCACAAGGTCGTAGACCGAGTGCCTCCTTGCTTTGCTGATGTACCACATGGTGGTGGTGTTGTCTATTCTGACCTGGACCACCTTCTTCTGTACAGATTTGGAAAAGGCTTGCAATGCCAGAAACACTGCTCTGAGTTCCAAGAGATTGATGTGAAGCAGAGATTCTTGAGGTGACCACAGTCCCTGGGTGGTAAGATCCCCAGGTGGGCTCCCCAGCACGGCAGGGAAGCATCTGTGGTGAGCATCACTGAATGAGACCGAGTGACAAAAGGAACTCCTTGTCTCAAATTGTCCTGATCCTGCCACCACTGCAAAGCCTGGATCAGGGTTCGGTCACTGGGACTAGTTTGGTAAGGGAATCCTTACTTTGGGACCAGAAGGCTCTTAAATGGAACTGAATGTCCTCATCTGGAATCTTGCTCCCTGGACCACTGCTGTGGAAGCTGCCATGTGGCCCAGAAGCTGAAGAAAATGCCTTGCTGGTCGAGACCCCTGTAGGGTGAATGAAGAGGCTAGTTCCATAAGGGTCCTTGCCTTGTCCAGGAGAAGGAAGGCTCTTGCCCTTACTGTATCCAGTTCTGCCCCTATGAAGGTGAAGAGCTGGACTGGCTAGAGAACTGACTTTGGAAGGTTCAGGAGGAATCCTAAGGAAGTGAGCACTTGCTGAGATACTTGCAGATGTGACTTTGATTCTGGTCTGGAGACTGACCCACTATGAGCCAGTCGTCCAGATATGGAAAGATGGAAATCTTTTTCTCCTTAGGAAAGCAACCACTACTGCCAGGCACTTTGTGAACACCCTTGGGGCTGATGTTAGCCAAAGGGCATTGCTCTGAATTGACAGTGGCCTGAGGGCAACTCTGAACCTTAGGTACTTTCTGTAGGAGCACCTAATGGGAATGTGAAAGTAGGCATCCTTGAGGTCCAGGGAGGCTAGCCAGTCCCTGGCCTTAGAGGGCAAAATTATTCCCAGTCACCATTTTGAACTTTGGTTTTAAAAGGTGCTTGTTCAGATATCTTAGATCCAGGATGGGCGCCATTCTCCTGTTTTTGGGGGTTAGGAAGTACCTGGAGTACAATCCTTTGCCCTTGTGTAGGGTAGGAACCCTTTCTATGGCTCTGAGAGCCAGGAGGGAAGAAACCTCTGCCTCTAAAGCAAGGGTCTCTGATGGATTTGCAGGTGGAAAGGATCTGGTTCTCATCTTAGGAAATTTTTCGGGCCGAGAACCAGTCCCTGGCTTACTACTTCCAGGACCCACTTGTCTAATGTCAGAGACTTCTAGTCCTGGACAAAGGAAGCCAGCCTGCCCCCTACAGGTAGTGGAGAATCAGCCCGGGCAGACCCACAGCGTGTCTGCTTGGCAGGGGCTTTAGGCTGAGGGCTGGCAGCAGGCCTGCTCATTCCCAGTCTGCCTCTCCTCTGAAGACCCCTTCTGAGCAGAAGCAGAAGAGGAGGCCTGGGCTTGGTAAAAGGCCTTTGAAAGGGCCTGCCCCTGCCCCTGGAGTGCTGTCTTTCAGGAGTGGCTTGCCTTTCTTTGGCCTGAGCACTCCTGTACGTAGTCCCGTACTCGTCCATCTTTTTACGTAGTTCTCCGTCTGCTCCCCAAACAGAGAATTACCAATGACAGGGAAATCTACGTGCCTAGCATGGGTATCCTATGATAGGCTAGTACATCTGAGCCAAGCCATCCTCCTCAAGGGCCACAGATGTAGCCATGACTCTAGATGAATCACTAGAGTCCACAGCAGCATGAAACTGCACCTTGGATGCCTCAATCCCATCCGCAGCCACCTGCTCCAGCTCCTTGGCAAGCTGGTCGGGGCCTGTTTACGAGCCAGCACAGTGTCCCACCTGGACTTCTGGTATCTAGCTGTGTAGGCCATATAGTTAGCCTGCCTGAGTCCCAAAGATGCTGCCATGTACTGCTTCTTTGCCATGGCATCAATCCTCTGAGTCCTTATCTGGGGTGTGATGCCAAGGAATATTTGCCTTATCACAAGCAGCAGCCTACACTACCCCAACATGGCTGCATTGCTGAGAAAGGAACTCTGTGTCCGAGCCTGAAAGGGTATACCTCTTGTCCATCCTTCTGTCCACAGGAGGTATGGAGTTAGAAGACTTTAGAATTTTAAATGTCTGTTTCCCAAAAGATTTATTGAGGAGAATAGACAGCCTCCTGGACTCTGGGATGTCCATCATTTCAACAAAATCAGGCTCCTCCGGATCCTCTGCTGCTTCTTCCATTAGAAGCTGGAGGGTTTCAGTCACTTTCTTGTAAACAAAGTGGAAGGGGACTCAGAAAGCCTAGGAGGAGAAACACCTGAAGGTCTGTCTGAGGAGATGTCCGGTCAACAGGCACATCCAGACTTTCATAATCATCATCATCCTCATAATCCCTCCTCCTCCTCCGGTTCATAAAATTCTTCGAAAGTATAATCCGGAACCGACCGACCAAGCCCTTGCCAGATGGTGCCGGTTCGGCTGGAACCGGTTAGCGATTGCACTATCCTTATCGCTTTGGCTATTTCATCAGCGGTCGGAGAAAGAACTTGTGGATCCGAACGGATGATTTTCTCTTCTCTTTCTTTAACCGGAACAGACTCCCAGAATCAGCTCTCCTTTTGCCCGAAGAAGTTTCTCACTTGGTCAGAGGGCACTTTTCGGTTCGGTCGGAACCGAACCGACTGGCCATCCGGTCAACGGATCTTCGGCCTCCCTTTCCCTCAGTCTACCTACTCTTATCCAGGGTAGATTTGGGAAAACTCTTACAAATTTGGCAGTCTGAATCGAGGTGGTCAAACCCCAGACAAACACAGGTGGTGTGGGATCAGCCTTAGCAAAGGCTTCCCCACATACACTGAAGTGTCGAAACCCAGTGGGCCTGGTTTTTTCGTGGGTTTCTCAGACATGGCAATCCTATCCAAACTTGCCCTTTTTTCGGCAATCCGCCAGGCAAGACACCCCTATCGGTTCCGACCGTGTTACGGTCTTGGAAAAACGTAATTAAATCCGTTTTTTAGAACCAATACGGACCGGTTACCACACTCTAAATAAATCCAAAACTTTTAAAAGACCAAACTGATCGGTTCAAACTGAACAGATCCAAAATTTAGAAGCTCCACACAGAAACTAAATGTAAACTTATCTAGTACTCACGGTACCACAGACAGAGACTTAAACCGACAGATTCGGTAGCAGAAATTGCAGAAACCGAGTAAAAATGACTCTTTAACCGACTTTTTGAACCGAGCAAAGCAGAAATCTCGGAGCGACTGTTCAGTGAGGCAGAGTAAAGAATCTGATGGTTGGAGTTTAAACAACAGCAGACAGGGCTTCAACTGAGCTTCGCACTGAACGCTCCATGCTGGCTATGAAAAGTTAACTCTTTGTTCTCGGGCAGTTGAAAGGCAGGACCTAACTGCAATAGTCAGAATACAGCAAGACTTCATGTTGTTTGAAAGAGCTTTCCAAGACAGACAGCACAGGTCACAACTCATGGTCGGTTCAAAGGGTGGCAGAGTGAGTTTCTCGAGAACAAAGTTCATATCCAAAGGGAACAGGGTTCTGCACCACGGGTTTCAAATGGAGTATCCCTTTCAGAAAAGTGCGTGAGACCTCCAACTGAGCCAAGGTTTTACCGTCCACCAGAATGTAGTGGGCAAAATGGCAGACAAGTGGACCTTCAGCAAAGAAATGCTGGGTCCAAGGTCTCAAAAGGTGCAACAGGTATTCCATGACCTCGGGACAAGGCAGGGGAACAGGTCTCAACCCTTAGAGGTTACCCAACTGGAAAACCATCTCCACTTCATAGCGTAAGAAGTTCTTGTGGATGGCTTTCGGGCCTCCACAAGGACTTGAGCAACTCTTTAAGAGACTCCAAAGTATGAGGTAGCTATGTCAGAAGGTGCCACGCATAAAGGGACTTTAGTCCTGGATAACCAGCCTGCCCTGCTCCAGGGTCAGAAGGTCTTAGGCAGAGGGTAGAGGAACTGGGGCTCCAACACTAACTGCTGAAGCAGAGGGATCCAAATTTGATGAGAGCAATACGGGCGATCAGAATAATGTGAGCCCTTCCACTTGTAACTTCAGCAGTATGCCCTGCAAGCGGAAAGTGAGGAAGGCGACAAGAATCTCTCTGTGCAGCAAAGAGCACGCTCACCAAAAAGCACAAGGCCCGGAACGAGCAAGCAGAACACACAGGTTACTCACCTGTAAATACAGGTTACTCACCTGTAACAGGAGTTCTAGGAATGGTATATGTTGTTCATCCACACTGTCTGGCAGGTTCCTTGCTGCTTTAAATCTTGCCAGAAGGTCTTCAAGCTGCTTCTCCCACCCACCTGGGTGGTAAAACTCCAGCTCCACCCGTGATGCCAGATCTAGCCCGCTGGAAGCAAGGTTGCGCGCCAAAGCCGGGGAGGTGTGGTATGAATAGGACATATACCATTCCTAGAACTCCTGTTACAGGTGAGTAACCTGTATTTCTAGGGACATGGATATGTTGTTCATCCACACTGTCTGGCAGACTCCTAGCAGTTCTCTGGGAGAAGGGAGGCAAGCACACCCTACTTAGGAATAGAGACTGGAGAACCGAGGTCCCAAAACCAGCATCCCGGCGTGACTCAAGATTGATGTGGTAGTGGGTGATGAAGGTGTGTGCTGACTTCCAGGTAGCAGCCCTGCAGATATCCTGGATAGGAACATCCTGGAAGCAGCCACCGATGCAGCGATATGGCGGGTAGAATGAGCTGTTATCCCTCTGGGAGGCTCCATGCCCACCAACCCTAAGGCAGAGATCTATGGAGAGGTGACCCACCTGCCTATCGTCCGCTTGGCTGCAGGTCTGCCAGGTGCAGTTTCAGCGTAGGTGACAAACGGCTGCTGAACCTCTCCCCAAACTTCAGCCGTCCGCTCCTTATAATAGCAGCGCTCTTCTACGATCCAAAGTATGGAGCCTGTATTTGGCCTCCGAGGGTGACTAGGTAGAACACCGGCAGAGTCAACACCTGGTTAAGGTGAAACTCCAACATCACCTTTGGAAGGAATTTTGGGTGGGGCGCAGGACAACCTTGTCCCTGTGGAAGACCAGATAAGGAGACTCTATGGAAAGCACCTGGAGCTCTCCCATCCTTCTGACTGACATTATAGCCACCAAGAAGGCGGTCTTCCACGACAGGTGGGAGATATTGCACCTGTGTATTGGTTCGAATGGCTTGCCCAATACCAGCAGCAGATCCCACGGAGGTGGAGGTTCTCGACCAGAGGGGATATGTGATCAAGGCCTTTGAAAAAGTGCCAGACCACCTCTCCTGTGCCACTGACTGCTTCCCAGCCTGCCCAGTAAGCAGAGATGGCTGCCAGGTGCACCTTAGGGTCGTCCGACCCAAGCCCTAGCTGAGAGAGGACCACAGGTAGTCCAGAATGCTTGCCAAGGAACAGGAGGAAGGGTCCAGGCCTTGCCCCGACACCAAATGGAAAATCTCTTCCATTTGAAGGCATAGCATTTTCTGGTCGACTTTCACGGATGCCTCAACGACATTGAGGACCTCATCGGAAAGACCCAAGGCCTGGAACTCTAGCAGCTCAGGAACCAGGCCGCCAGGAGCAGGGATTGAAGGTCCGTATGGAATACCTTCCCTGATTGACTGAGATCAGGTCCGGCGGGCTGGAAGCTGCCTCGGAGCCTGGAGCTGAGACTGAGGAGATCTGTATACCAGAACTGACGGGGCCAGTCTGGGGCTACCAGAATCACCTGCACCTTGTCCCTCCTCGCCTTGAGAAGCACCTAGTGGATCAAGGGAAATGGGGAAAGGCGAGAAGAGGCCCGGGGTCCACGGTCTCGAGAAGGCATCCCCCTGCAGTGAGCCCTGCTGAGGGGGGCGGCATGGAACAGTCTCAGCTTGCATTCTCCTGGAGGCAAACAGGTCCGCATGAGGCGTGCCCAGTGGGAGAAGAGATCTTGTACTACCTCCAGCACGAGACGAACCGTGAGAGCGCAGCCCCTATCCGGCTTAGGGCATCAGCCAGGGTGTTGGAGGCTCCTGCCACGTGAATGGCTAGAGATCCGCCTCCAGGCTGCACACGAGACACCATATGCAGAGAGCTTCCTTGCATAAAGGCATGGAGCGCTCTGCCCTGGCGGTTTAGGTAGTACATGGTCGTGGTATTGTCCATCTGGACCTGAACCACTTGACCCGCAGAAATGGAACGAGGCGGTGAGGGCTAGACGAACCGCCGGAGCTCCAGCAGGTTGATGTGGCATCGGACTCCGAGGAACCAGAGGCGTGCGCTGTGCTCCCGGGATGGGCACCCCAACCCATCAGAGGAGCGGTCGTATAGGAGACCGCCGGCTCGGGGCAGACGAACGGGATGCCCTCCCGCAGATGTGCCGAAAAGTCCACCATTGGAGACGCTCCACATCTCCTAGGTCACTGTAACCAGCTGATCCAACGGGTCGCAGCGCTGTGACCACTGGCTGGCCAGTCCCCATTTAAGAGGACATGTACCAGCGTGCCCATGGACCACGCTGGTGCAGGCCGCCATGAGGCCCAGGAGGCGCAGAAAGTCCCAGGAAGGCGCATGTGCCCAACCAGAAATGACTGGGCAAAGGAGGAAGTACCTCGGCCTGTCCGCCGGGAGCCGTGCTCTGGCTCGAAGAGAGTCGAGCTCTGCCCGATGAAATGAATCACCTGCTTCGGCATGAGTTCCGACTTGGCCTCTTGATGAGGAGGCCAATCTGAGAGCAAACCTGGAGGGCAAGATCTCTGGACCGCTTCCACCTCCTCTCTGGAGGGGCTGCAATCAGCCAGTTGTCCAGGTAGGGGTACAACCAGACCCTTCAAGCGCCAAGAGAATGCTGTCACCACTGCCATGCATTTGGTGAAGACCCTGGGAGCAGAGAGGCCGAAAGGCATGACCTGGAACTCGTAAGGGATCCTCTGCTCTGAAGCGGAGGAATCCTCATGAGACAGACAGATTGGGACGTGAAAGAACGCATCCTGGAGGTCCAGGGAACAGAACCACACGCTGCTCCAAGGACGGTATTATCTGAGCCAGAGTGACCATCCCAAGGTCCGAGCCTTAGGAACCTGTTTAGGTCGTGCAGGCCGAGAATGGGGTGCCAGCTCCCCATCCGTTTTTGGACCAGGAAATACCTGTACACAAACCTCGGGTCTGGAGGAGGATCCGCCACCTTCTTGATCACCTGTTTTCTGAGGAGCAGGGCAATATCGGCTCAGCAGGCCGACAGCGAGGCTGTGGACCCCGTGGCTCCCGGAGGCGCGACAGATCGAAAAGGTGGGGTCTGCTCGAACTCCAGGGGCAGGCCCTTTCCTACCACCTCCATACCCAGCGGTCCGTGGTGAAGCGACCAGGCAGAAAGGAGGCAGAGCCTGCCTCCAGGGGGAACCCAGGAGGAGTGACGAGGTTGGGGTGACACCCTCAACCCGTCACTGGGCAGGCTTGAGGAGGGACCGCCAAGGAACCTCCTGGGCCTTTACCTCCCTGCTTCCTGTTCGAGGAAGCCCTGGCTTGGATTTGGGATGCGTGAGCCTGCTGGCCCTGGTGCTGGAGTTGCTGGGCCGGACATGCAGGTGCAGAAGGATGAAAGGGCTTGTGCTGCTGCTGACGGCGCCTTTGTCCTTCTGGGCGGAGATGACAGAGTCCAGAGTGGCATTGGACTTTTCGATCCGCTGGAGGTGTCCTCTACTCCAGGGGCCAAGAGGTCGGTCCCCAGGAAGGGCGCCCGCCAATTTGTGCTGGGTATCCGCCGTGAAGGTGGATATCCTCAGCCACACCCTGCGGCGCATGGCCACCTTGGCCGCAACCGATCTGGCACAGGGGTCACCTATGTCCAGAGCAGTCTGAAGCTGCTGCTTCGCCACCGCCCCTACCCTGTTCCCGCACCTGCTGGACCGTGGTCTGCAGGACAGCCAGGAGATGAGGGATCACCTCATCCAGGGAGCCCATGAGGGCGTGGAGAAGTGTGCCATCAGCATGGCTGAGCTAGCCTGGCAGAGGCCGAGGGAGGATGCAGTGTAGACTTTGCCCGGTGTAGTCCAGCTTTTGGACTCCTTGTCGGGGGTTTGTCCACGTCCCTAGCTGCCTCGGACCTCCGAAAACACTGTCGGTGACTAACCCCTGGTAGAGGGTGCTCGAGAAACCAGGCAAAGAGCCGGTAGGGACCGTGATACTTCCTGGCCATCCTGGCCGAGGGCGAGGACAGGAAGCAGGCGCTGCCAAAGCTCCGCTGGGCCGACAATGGCCTCAGCCACAAGGAAGGCCTCCGTGGGAGAACCCTCAGTCCAGTATCTCCGCTCAGGGGATACTTGGCCCGACTGGAGACGGGTTCGAGCTGCATCCCGTGGACTCGAGATGAGCCGAGCAGACCCATAAAGGACGATCGGGTTTCGTCCAGAGACTGGCCTCGGAGGACTCCAGGTCCACCTGCCTGGAGAACAGGGAGGAGTCGCCGGACTCGAGGAGTCCACGAAGAGCTGCCTGAGGCCTGAGCCACCCTCCACCTGCCAGGACAGTCGGGAGTGAGGGTGACCGACAACCTGTGGGGCAGGTGTGACCCGACCAAGAATCTTTGGTCGATGCCCAACCGGTGTGGAGGCGGAGGTTCCACCACAATTGGTGGGGCAGCAAGTTTCGCCGAACAACCAGCCCAGATATGGGCATCTCGACAGCAACGAAGGTTGCTTCAGCCGCTCGGGTGACAGCCACTTGATGGCCGGGGATGCGTCGGCATTGACCTACTCCCGGACAACAGTAACTGCTGCCACATCAGCTCCTCGTCGCGCTGACGCAATTTGCGCGAAGCCTCTCCTCTTCGAGGAGGAAGGCGAGGGAGGAGCAGCGCCGCTTACCTCATACGAGACCGCGGTGTCGCAGGGATTGGCTTAACCGAGAAGAGGTCTGAGACCAAGATAGAGACCCTCGGTGCAACCGAGAGCGAGCCTGGGAAGAGGCGGGGACACCCGCCTCCCTCGGCTCGACATTTTAACCGGGACTGCCACCCCGAGGGCGCAGGCAGATCCTCGGCCTCCACCAGGGGAACCGCAAAGAAGGGTTGTCGGGTTCACCAGTCGACAACCCGTCCGAAGGGTCGAGAAATATCTCGACTGCATCGACGGGTGTCTCGCAGGCTGGCCTGACCAGGGACGCCAGGAAGCCAGCGGCCTTAGCCGCAACTCTCGATCAAGTCAACGGTCGGTTGTCCGGGAAGGAGACTTCTCCGCTCCCACGAACGCCGACGGTGGGACTTACCTTCGAATCCTCTTCTTGGACCGAGTGGAATGTCCCGATGGCCCTCTCCTTCGTGGAAAGGGACTGGCAAAACTCCTTTAACAAAGCAGAATAAGAGGTACCCAAAGAGAGCGGGATAAATGCCGACCGAGGAGGAGGAGGATGTGGCCTGGGCCCTCCTCCTCGAGGCGATCATCTGCTCGAGCTGCTCGGCCGAGCCAGCCGCCACGGACACCGCACCAACGGCCTCTTTGATTTCACCGGTGGGTGCGCTTCTCGGGCGCTGAGGTTCAATCGGGCAGCGTGATCCTCCAGGGCGTTGGCGAAAGGGCGGCACAACTCGCAGGCCTGCGGGTCGTGGTCTAGCCGAGGCAGTAGACATACGTGATTGCGGATCTGTCCTGGACATCTTCTGCCCGCAGGGCACCGCCAAAAGCCGGAATCTATTTGTCCATCGCAGCCGCGAGGGATAAGGGAAGACCAAAGTCTAGAAAACTTTAAACGAAGTTCGGATGAACCGAAGAGTTAGGATCCAGTCTAAAACGCAGAGCTAAGGAGGGAACCTGAGCTTCCAAGCGGTAAGGAAGATCTGGCATCATGGGGCGGAGCCGAGTTTTACCACCCAGGTGGGTGGGAGGAGCCAGCTGAAGACCTTCCGGCAAGATTTAAAGCGGCAAGGAACCTGCCAGACAGTGTGGATGAACAACATATCTATGTCCCTAGAACAGTAGTTCTAGGAATAGTATATGTTCATCCACAATCACTAGCAGTGTCCTTTCCCTTTAAGATGTGCTGGAAAGTCTTCAAGCTGGCTCCACCCACTCACCCGTGGTATATCCTGGCTCTGCCCCATGATGCCAGATCTTGCCCGCTGGAAGCAGAGGTTGTGCGCCAGAGCCTGGGGAGGTCGAGTGGGTCCGTGGATGAACAATATATACCACTCCTAGAAAGTACAGTCATGCAAGAATTTACCATAACAGTAAATCTTTGAGGAGTCTCTCTTGCAGCACGTAATGCACTTAGGTCGTTGCCAGAGGTCGCTGTGGCACATGGTAGCTGTTCTAGCAGTTTTTCCAGGGTCGCCCATAGGACATCAGCCTCCTATTTCTTACACAACTGTAGCCAGTCCCTAGCATCTGCAGTTTCCCAGCTGGATTCTGCTCGCTAAGCGAGGATCGAGGGAAACCGAACTACCAAAAGTATCCCAATGCATAAGTCACTGGAACAGAATTTGTTCTCCTAGAAAAGGAGGGTGATGGAGGGCAGGATCGTACCTGCAGCAAGAGATACTCCTCAAAGTTCTACTGTTACGGTAAGTTTTAACAGTACTACTATCTTCCACGGAATGGTCTCTTGCAACAGGTAATATACACTTGGGATCAATCCCAAGCAGTAAAGTCAAGAAGCGTGGCCACTGTGACAGGAGGCCTTTAGGACAGCTCAGCCAAAGGCTGTCCTACAGTGTGAAGCAACGTGTAAGTTGTAATGCTTCATGAAAGTATGAACTGTGGACCAGGTGGCTGCGTTGCAAATATCCGTGATAGAGACCCCTTTAAAGCAAGCTTCTGTGGTGCTCATAGCTCTGGTAGAATGGGCTTGGACAGGTCCTTGTAATGGTTTGTTGTATTTTCTGCAACAAAATATTATACAGTGTTCTAGCCAATTAGAAAAGGTCTGTTTAGTGACAGGAGACCTTCCTACTTGAAGTGAAGGTAACAAAAGTTGAGAAGTTTCCTGATCGATTTAGTTTGATTAGTATAGTATAAGATGGACGTCTAGAATATGAAAGATTCACCTCGACTGGAGTGTTCAGGATAATATACTGGTAACTCCAAGGACTTCTTTAAGGTGAGTTCACAAACTACTTTAGGTAGGAAGGAAGGTTGCCACCCTGTCTTTGTGAAAAATCAAGTCGGTTCTCTACACAGGAGGGCATGAAGCTCAGAAATAAGCCGAGCCAAAGTGACAGCCAATAAGAATAGTGTTTTCCAAGAAAGAAAACTGAGGTCACAAGTGGCTGCTGGTTCAAAGAGCTCAAGAGTTAATTTCTCTATTAGAAAATTGAGATCTCAGAGGAGTGGGTCTTCTGAAAGGAGGCTTAATATCTAAGCTTCCTCTTAGAAACATTTTGGCTAGATGATATTGATACAGTTATCTGCCATCTAGAGGCTCAAGGAAGGCGAAATAGAGGCCAAATGGACTTTGATGGAGGAATAACTTAATCATGTCTTGGCAATCGAGAGCCACGGTATCCAAGACTTTCATCAGTGGACAGGAAAGGGATCAAACAACCAGGAAGCAACTCAGAAAGCGTTTCCCTTTGGCATTATAGGTTTTCTGGCTACTGGTTTACGTGAGGCCAGTAACATATTGGTAACAGGGAGAACATTTGTAAACGTGCTACAAAAGCGTGCCCCAGGAGCTAAGCATGAAGGTTAGGACCTTCAGGTTGGGATGTAGAAGGGTCCCTTGATTCCGAGTCAAGAAATCTGGTCTGACTGGCAAAGGAACGGGTTCCTCCACTGGTAACTGTCGAAGGAGGGAAACCACACCTGCCAAGGCCACACAGGGCAAGGAGAATCATGGTGGTAGGTTCCAGTTGTAATTTTAGTAGAGTCCGTTGCAGGAGTCGGATGAGGGAGGAAGCATATAAGAGTCCTGTCTACACTTGGGACAGAGCATCTACAGACTGTCCCTTTTGCTTGGGATAATGGAATAGTATCTGGGAGACGGTGGTTGACTGAGGAGGTAAACAGGTCCAGTTGCAGGGTCCCCCACAGATGAAAGATTTTCGAAGCACTCTGTGATGAAGTGTCTATTTGTGTGCAGACTGGCGAATGAGAAAGTCAGCCAGGAGATTGCGACGCTCGGTAGATGGACAGCTTTTATTACAAGGTGTTGCCGAATGGCCTCCTACCAGACTGCAAGTGTTTCTTTCCATAGAGTATGGAATTTCGTACCTCCTTGTTTCTTAGGTAGAATACTACTGCAGTGTTGTCTGACTGAATCAGCAACACTCCTGGAGACAAGTGAGGTTGAAAGCCCTGGAGGGCTAAGCGAACCGACACATCTCAAGGAGATTGATGTGGGGATCACGGATAGAACTGGACCACTTGCCTTGTGTCATGTAAGACCCAGTGCACCCCACACCTTCCATGGATGTATCCGTAGTCAACATCTGTTTGTGGGGTGGGACTGCAAGGGCATGCCGTGACATAGCTTGGCTGGGAGGGTCCACCATACTAGGGGGACTGCACCGTCAAAGTCACCGATTCTGTCTTCGAAATTTCTTGTTCTTTGAGACTGCTGGTTCTGGAGAACCCACTGAACTGGTCTCATGTGAAAACGGGCAAATGCTACCATAGGGATGGTTGTGGCCATGTGTCCTAGGAGGCATAACATGCATCTGGCTGGGGCTACTTCTGGGTTTGTATCAGAGTAGGCAAAGACAGAAGCTAGTCTTGATGTCGGCTGAGAGGTAGGCCCTGGTGGAGACAGTGTCTGGGAATGCTCCTATATATTAGAGCGACTGTGTAGGGGTCGGATTGGACTTTGGCCAATTGATCGCATTCTCTAGAGCTTGGAACAGAGTCAAGGTTGCTTCTAGGGAGAAAAGCACAAAGGCATTGGACTCTGCCTTGATGAGCCAGTCATCCAGATACTGGAAGACAAAGTGCCGTCCGTCATAGGGCTGCTGCTACTATCGAGAGGCACTTGGTAAACACTCTCGGGGCAGAGGAGGGGCCACACGGGAGTGCTCAAAATTGGTAGTGTTAACCCAACAGGTGAAAAATGGAAATTACGCATCTACTGTAATTCCTGATCTTCTTGGATGAAGCCTCCCCACTCATTCACACTAATGGTAGTACCATGGCGCAAGGACTCAGCAGGAACAAACTTTTCAAGAGGGCGGTCGCCTGAGACAGAGCCGCGAGGAAGTGGCACCGCGAGCTCCGACATGTGCGGTAATGACTATCTTGAGGCCAACCCTCAACCACCTCAGTACCTTTTTTCCAAGGAGGTGCAGCATAACTAATCTAGAAAAGACTAATCCTAAAATCGACATAAGATAGTCCGAATAACCTGTGTAAGAAGAGTCAACAAAGTCTTCACAGCTCAGCCTCTGAGGGGTGAAGACCATAAACAGAGAAGTGAGCTCAGGGGATGGTGCGTGGGCATGTGAATGAGTGGTAGAGACTTAGTCCAAGAACATCAAAATTTCGTGAATGCGTAATTTCCATATCTTCCTGGACATAAAGTCTCCACCATTCATTCACATTAAGGGAGAGTACGAGCTAAATCCTCGAAACGGGTGGCAGGAGATAAAGAGCTCACGTTAGGAATGGTCCTGCCAAACAACAGATGTCATCTGGCATGGGTATCCAAGGCATAGTGCTTAACAAAAGTATGCACGGAGCTCCAGGCAGCTGCATTGCAAATATCCGCAATGGGCATGTTACGGTTTCGCCAGAGATGCCATGACTGCTCTGGTAGAGTGAGCGCACACTCTGCCTTCCAGCTTGTCCTGTGCCATAGAATAGCACTGGCGAAGATACGCCACCAGCCACATTGAAATGCACCTGATAGCAACAGGCTGACCCAGCTGGGTCTCGCTGAAGGAAACAGTTGTTGAGCCTTGCAAATTTCTTTCATTCTATCTAGACAGACCCATAAAGCTTTCTTAACATCCAGCGAATGACTGGTAAGCTTCTGTTCATTCTGGATGTTGGCAAAGTAGGTAGGAAGGACTAAAGGTTGGTTTAGATGGAATTCTGAGATAACCTTAGGATAAGTCCTAAGAACTACTTTGTCCTTGTCAGATACAGTGTTGGGGGGGTCTGTGACCAGTGCATGTATTTCAGAACTCTATGGGCTGAAGTAATGGCCACCAGGAAAGCCGCTTTCCAGGTGAGGAACTTTAACTTGCAAGTAGCTAGAGGCTCGAAAAGTTTACGAGTGAGCATGTCTAGCACAAGGTTAATGTCCCAGGCTGCAACTGGAGGTCTAGTATGCAAAATACCCCTAAAAAACTCTTAACTATGGGCAACTGAGCCAGCTACATGGAACGCCCTGGCACATGATATGCAAATGGCACAAGATGAACTTTGACAGTGGAGTACTGCAGACCTGTGTTTGAGAGGAATAAGAGATATTCCAAGACTTTCTTCGGTGGGCAGGAAAAGGGTTCCAAGATGATTTTGCACACCAGATGAAAGCGCTTCCATTTAGCTGTGTCACGTTTTTGGTGGCCAGCTTCGCTAGCCAAAAGAATATCAAACTCTACAAGAAATGCTGAACGATTCACCTCTCTCTCTCTCTTCAGGAGCCACGCTGAGGGTGAAGTGACCACAGATTGGGATGGACCACAGGACCCTGGGTCAGAAAGTTCGCCTGAAGGGAAGCATTTTTTTTTTTTTTGGGGTGTCTCCGATAGTTTGTTGAGTAGCAGGAACCATAACTGTTGAGGCCAGAAGGAGCAATGAGAATCATTCTGCCCCTTGATTCCAATTTGAGCAGTACCCTCTGAATTAGTGGACATGGAGGAAAAGCGTATAGAAAGCATTTTGTCCACCGCAGCCTGAAAGCATCCTGACAAAAAAGCCAGGTCCTGGATTTCTGAGCAGAAGAGGCGCAGTTTTATGCTGAATGGGGACGCAAGAAGGTCTAGATCTGGAGTTCCCACTCTTTGAAGAGTGCCTGAACGACGGTTAAGTCGAGAGACCACTCATGAGGATCCGCCTCATTCTGTTGAGACGGTCTGCCAGCTCGTTTTGTACTACTGGCAGGTAAACCACCTGAATCAGAGCCTTGTGCTCCAGGCACCATTCCCACACTCTCATTGCTTCCCGCTTAATGGGTAGGAGTGCGCTGCCCTGTATGTTGATGTAGTAAATCACTGCTTTGTTGTCTGTTTGAAGAAGAATGTTCTCCTGACAGAGCACGCCCTCCAAAACTCGGATTACACAGAGGACGGCTCTCATTTCTAGGATGTTTACGTGAAGTTGAGACTCATCTTGAGTCCATGTGCCCTGGGTGTGAGATTCCGCAGTGAGCTCCCCAACCCATGATACGACGCTTCCATGGAAATGGAGATCTGATGATCCAGAGGGATGAAGGGATATTCTTCCAGAAGGTTTCATTTCATTTTTATTTTTATACTTGTAAATCCAAATGAGCAAACTGCCCGCTTTCATTGGAGACAAGTTTAAAACTAAAAACACACAAAATATTAACAAACAAAACATTCAATCAATAAAATACAATACATAACAAGCATTTGTCAATGGCGAATGTTGCTTGCTTCTATGTGCTGTTTAGGTATTTGGAAGTCACGGAGTGCAAATATTGAAAATTCATGAACTTACGAGCGCATGAGGAACTGCACAATGCACTCATAAAACAGTCATTTTAGGAATTTTTCACCAAATTTTCAACTTAGCCATTTTAAGACCTCTGCTCATGAACAGTGTCACTGTGATTTTCTTAATGTGTCCCATACATTGAGTTTGCACACCAAATGTGCCATTGTGCGCTACATGGGTGGAAACACGCTTTGGGCAAGATGTGAAAATGACAGCTGCACTGCTCATAGGAGGTATGGTAAAATGTCACTGTTGAAAATCTGGAGTGAAAATATTGAAAATTCGAAACTTACAGTGTGCGTAGGAACTCATGAACGACACTCATAAAAGTCATTTTGGGAATTTTTTCACCAAATTTTCAAAATAGGCTTTTTGAGAGGTCACCTTATGAACACTGGCAGTGTCATTTCGTTAATCGTTCTGGAAGGTGATTTCGCCGAGTGATCATGCAAATCACCCTTCGGCCCGAATAACGCCTAGACAGTCACAGCATTCATGAAGAAGGGGTCCCCAAAACCCCAGGTTGAAAATTTGGTGCAAAATTCCAAAAATGCCTGAGATATGCAATAAAGTTGAAAAAACCTTATCTATCCCATTATACAGCTTACCGCATTTCCCTCAGTTCGCTTTGAAGGTACAGGCGTGTTCCCAGTCCACAGGCGATCGTCGCGCCGAGCTCCAGCGGTAAGTATGGGGGGAGGCAGGGTGCGCAGTGGGTGGGTGCAGTTGTGGAGGGGGCAGGGAGACTACGAGGGACCTTTATTCACAGGTTTTTTACGAAGACGACGCTGGACGCTTGCCACGCTTGGGTGGGCTCCCAGCGGCACCTGGACAGCTGTTGGGGGCATGGAGCCGACGGGGATTGGGCACCCCGCTGGCCATACAGTGTGCGTGGGAGCGCGACCAACGCAATGGCGCGTGGTTATAAGCAGGGGAAGAGCTCTGCTCACTGGAAGCAGAGAGCCTGCATGCCACTGCATTTTCAGCTTGTCATAGACAGCTGCAGCAGTGACTGGGAACTGGGGCCGTGCCTGCAAAACACACTGACTGCATTGGAAGACGGCTGACACCAAAACTCGATGATGGCACTATGTTTCTTGCACATGCGCAAGCAACATAAAAATACATCATGTTTCCAAAGATAGCCACTGTTTTAACCGTGTCTTAAAACCTTGACAGGAGTTATTAACAACTTCTGAAGATTTCTGTGAACCTAAAAGAACTATTCTGAACAATTTCTAACGGAATTCTATTAAAAACTAGGTGCTCTAAATAATAAGGATCTTTGCCCAAAAGTAGTCTTAAAAATGGTATTTTAAATTTATAATTGTGCTGGGACCTAGTAAACAACACATTAATCTAGGAAACATTAAAGCTTATCCTCCTGAGACCACCAGGTGAGCGACCTCTTCAGAGATTCCGTCACCTTGATGAGAAAGGACTAAGGGTGAGTGGTAGGGACCACTGAACATCCACTGAGAAGTTTTCATGTGTAGGTGAGCCAAAGGTATAGTGAATACTGGGATGCCATGAGGCCCAACATCCGTTGCATTGAGATAGCTCAAACCGAGCTGTGTTCTCTGATGCATCGAGCCATCTGTAAGATATCGCTCCTTCTGTCCACTGGAAGGAAAACCTTCCACAAGTGGTGTCCAGAAGAGTTCCTATGAAAAGGAGATTCTGGGAGGGATGCAACTGCGACTTGTTGAGGTTAAGCAGAACTCTTATGGATGTGGAGGAAGTCTGAGGCCATGGTCGTGGCCTCCAGAGTCTCTTGCCTTGAGGAACTTGCTAGGAGACAGTCGTCCAGGTATGGGAACACTTGTATTCAGAGTTTCCTGAGATGCCGCAAGAATTTCACAACACTTTGTAAAAACTTGAAGCGCAGAGGATAGCCAAAGGGCAGGACTCTGAATTGACAGTGTTGAACCAATGCCATGAACCTTAGGTACTTGTGGTGCTTTGGCTGTATGATAATGTGGTGGTAGGCATCCTGCATGTCCAGGAGGCTAGCCAATCGTGTTGATGGATCAAAGGTAGCATGGTACCAAGTGATATCATCCTGAACTTCTTTGAGCAGGAATTTGTTTAATTTTCTGAGATCCAGAATAGGGCATATGCCAGTAGTTTTCTTTGGGACCAGAAAGTAATGGGAGTAAACCTGGTTTCGTTGATCCAGTAGAACTACTTCTACTGCCCTGTTGTTCAGAAGGCCTTCAATCTCTGAAGCAAGAAGGTCTGACTGCACTGCCGACAGCCTGTGTTGTCGTTTAGAGGATGATCCAGAGAATTCCCTCATGGATTATCCAGAGGACCCATTTGTCTGATGTTATAGATTTCCACTGGTTGTAGAACTGAGTCAGACGTCCTCCCACTGCTGAGGAGGAGTCCTCCCGGGCAGCTGATGTGGGACTTGGGCCGGAAAATCAAAAAGTAGCACTGGGTGCTTTGGCCCTGTGCCTTCTGTTGTGCTTTCTTTTGCAGCTGAGGGTTCTGGTTTCTGTTAAAACTTCCTTTGCCTTTACCCGAAAGGACTGGCGGTTGTGAAACTGGCCCTGTTCCCACCCACTCAGGAGGGATGGGAGCAGGTCTGGCTGTCTTAATGGCAGACCTAGCTCTTCCGGGGCCTATAGTGTTTGCTTCACCTGAGGTCTGAACAGATACATACCGTCGAAAGGTAAGGCCATGACCTCTAGGGCGACATTCGTGAAGCCTGAAATACGCAACCAAGAGTGGCGATGGGTGCAGATGCCAGCTGCCACCCGGAAGCTTACAGCCAAGGCTTCCATTGCAGCTTTAACCTGTTAGTTATTGGACTCGATACTTCTAGTTATGGTTTGAAGTAGCTCCAAGTTCACCTCTGATTCAGGCAGAGCGCTACCACTGCTTTGAGCGAATGCCAAAGAAGAAAAAATTACTCACATTAGTAACTGTGTTTCTTCTAATGGAGTCTTGCTGTATTCTGACTATCTGCAATTAGCTCCCACCTTTAAACTGCCCGAGATCATAGGGTTAATTGTCTATGCAATGCATACAACGTTGAGCTCGAGCTCGATTGAGGTCTCTGTCTGCAGCCCTTTGAAACCCAACTGTCAGATTCTTACGAGCAAAAACTCACTAACTACACTATGTGGAAATAGTAAAATTTTTACTAGCCAACTGGCAACAAAGAGTTTTGGATTCCCAAGGAAGACTGGTCGGGTAACCCAAACTCAAAAACCAATCCAAATAAGGATAAATACAACAAGATACCCAAACAAAAAGGGAGGGTGTGTAAAAGCATCTCTGGGATGCAACACGCACCTGACCACCCACTTCCCAAAACCCAGGTTCTGAGAGGGCAGAGTCAGAATACAGCAAGACTCCATTAGAAGAACACAATTACTAAGATAAGTAATTTTTTCTTCAAACATGAAGTCTTGCTGTATTCTGACCATCTGCAGACTATCTAAGCAGTACCTCCATGGAGGAGGGAGAGAATCTACTTTGGGAATAGGCTCTGAAGTACAGCTGTGTTAAACCGAGCATCACTCCTAGCCTGGATATCCAGAGAGTAATGCTTGTAAAGGTATGGAATGTTTTCCAGGTGGCTGCTTGATAAATTTCTAAGAGAGGATATCCCTGGCGCAGCCAAGGAAGCAGCTGTACCTCTTGTAGAGTGAGCCCTCAGGCCTGAGGGTGGAATCTTCCCAGTTTCTCATAACAGAATTGTATACAAGACACAATCCACCTGGCAATAGTTCTCTTGGTGGCCAGTTTGCCCTTTCCCACTTCTCCACAAGTGAGGAACAACTGGAAGGAATCAAGCCTGTGACCCTTGGTACGCTCTATGTAGTAGCTAAGGGCTCTTTAACATCTAAACTGTGTAGCGTCCTCTCTCCTGAGGAAGAATGATTAGTGAAGAAGACAGGAAGAGACAAACTGTTTTAAGTGCAAGTCCGAAACCACTTTGGGTAAGAACCTTCTATTGGTTCTAAGGACCACTTTATCCCTATGAAAGGAGATAAAATCAGGTTCTACTGACATGGCTTGCAATTCACTGACACGCCTGGCAGAGGTAATGGCTACCAAAATACAGTTTTCCAAGTCAAGTACTTGAGCTCTGCTGAGGACAAAGGCTCAAAAGGAGGTTCCATAAGTTGAGCAATGCAAACATTTAAGTCCCAAGCAGGGCAGGATCCCTAAAAGGAGGATTGGTATGAAGCAATCCCTTGAAAAATTTACAGAACACAGGATGAGATGATAGTGAGGAAGACTTCCCACTGACAGAAAAGCAGAAACAGCTGACAAGTGTACCTTGAGAGTAGCTGGTCTGAGGCCTAGGCCATTCAGATGGACCATATAATGCAGAACTGTAGGCAATTCAGCAGTCTCTGGAGAATATGTCTTGGAACACCAAATGCTGAATCTCTTCCATTTGGAGTTATAGGTCTTTCTGGTGGCAGGCTTTGAGAGCTTTGAGAATATCCAGAACCCCTGAGACAGATGCAAATCTGCATACTCTAACTCCTCAAGAGCCATGCCCTGAGACTGAGAGACCGAAGATTGGGGTACCAAATCTTCCCAGAGAAGGTTAACAGGTAGTAATTCCACGGGAGACACAGATGAAGATGGGCTGCTAGAGACAGCAACAGGGGTACCAAGGCTGTCTGGCCCAGTCTGGAGCAATCAGGATCACTTTGCAAGATTGTGACCTTATCTTGACTAGAACTTTGAAAAGTAGAGGAAAAGCATACAAAATTTCCCTTCCCAGTTCAGAATTAGAGCATCCAGAGGGACTGAGCCCAAGACTAGGGGTCTGCAACAAAGAGAGGAAGTTGGTGATTGTCTAGGGCTGCAAAGAGATCCATCTCTGGAGTGCCCCACCTTGAAAAATTCACTTCAACACCCAAGGGTCCAGGGAACATTCTGTGATGGCCCTGGTAAATCCTGCTCAGTGAATCTGCTAGCACACTGTCCTTCCCTGGAGGTGGACTGCTATCAGAGAGATCTGCAGGGAATAAGCCAGGGACCACAATTTCATGGCTTCCGTGCACAAGGCCGTGGACCGAGTGCCTCCCTGCTTGTTGATGTACCACATGGTGGTGGTGGTGTCTGTTCTGACCTGAACCACCTTGTTCTGCACTGACTGAGAGAAAGCTTGCAGGGCCAGAAAAACTGCCCTGAGTTCTAGGAGATTGATATGAAGAAGGGATTCCTGAGGGGACCACAGTCCCTGGCAGTGAGGGTCCCCACATGGCTCCCCAGCCCAGAAGGGAAGCATTCGTAGTAAGGACCACCAAATGAGACTGAGTGACAAATGGGACCCTTGCCTTTAAATTGCCCTGATCCTGCCACCACTGAAGAGCTTAGATCAGTCTGAGTCACTGGAATCAGTTTGGTAAGAGGATCCTTCCTTTGGGACCAAAGGCCCTCAGATGGAACTGAATGTCCCTCATCTGAAACCTTGCCCCTTGGACCACTGCTGTAGAAGCTGCCATGTGGCCGAGAGCAGAAGGAAATGCTTTGCTGGTCGAGATACCTGAAGGCTGAAGGAAGAAGCCAGTTCTATAAGAACTCTTGCCCTTTCCAGAGGAAGAAAGGCTCTTGCTTTGACAGTATCCAGCTCTGCCCCTATAAAGGTAAGAAGCTGCACTGGTTCGAGAACTGACCTGGGAAGGTTGAAAAGAAATCCTAGAGAAGTTAGCACTTGCAGGTCTGACTTGACGGCCTGAAGACTGACCCACTATGAGCCAGTCGTCCAGATATGGAAAATGGAAATCTTTTGCCTTCTTAACAAGGCAACTACTATTGCCAGGCACTCTGTAAAACCCTTGGGGCTGATGTTAGACCAAAGGGCATTGCTTTGAACTGATAATGGCCTGAGGGCAACTTGAACCTGAGGTACTTTCTGTGGGAGAATCTGATGGGAATGTGAAAACAGGCATCTTTAAGGTCCAGGGAGGCTAACCTGTCCCTTGGCCTTAGAGAGGAAGAATTATTTCCAGAGTCACCATCTTGAACTTTAGTTTTAAAAGATGTTTGTTCAAGTATCTTAGATCTAGGATGGGTCGCCACTCCCTGTCTTTTTAGGGTAAGAAAATATCTGGAGTACAGACCTTTGCCCCAGTGTAGGGTAGGAACTCTCTCTATAGCTCTTAAGGCCAGAAGAGATGAAACCTCTGCCTCTAGGGCAAGGGTTTCTGAGAGACCTGCAGGTGGAAAGATCTGGCTCTCATCTTCGGAAATTTTTGCTGAGAACCAGCCCCTTGCTTACTACTTCCAGGACCCACTTGTCTGAGGTAACAGACATCCAGTCCTGGACAAAGAAAGCCAGCCTGCCCCCTACAGGAATAGGAGAGTCGACCCGGGCAGACCCATCAGGGTGTCTGCTTGGCAGGGGCTTAGGCTGAGGAGTGGATGCAGCCCTGCTTATCCCCCTTCTGCCTCCTCTGAAGGATCCCTCTGTGAAAAGAAGAGGCCTGTGCTTGGTAAAAGGCCTATGAAAAGGCCTGCCCCTGCGCCTAGATTGCTGCCTTTGAGGAGCTGCCTGCCTCTCCTTGTCCTGAGCACTCCTGTAAGTGGTCCTGTATTCATCCATTTTCTTCATGTAATTCTCTGTCTGCTCCCCAAACACAGAATTACCCACCACAGGAAAATCCACGGCCTTAGCCTGGGTGTCCTGTGAGAGGCTAGTACATCTGAGCCAAGCCATCCTCCAAAGAGCCAAGATGTAGCCAGGACTCTTGATGACACATCACTGGAGTCCACAGCAGCATGAAATTGTACCTTTGATGCCTCAATCCCATCAGCAGCCACCACCTCCAGCTCCTTGGCCAGCTGGGGAGGCCTGTTTAGCCAGTGCCAGTACAATGTCCCACCTGGACTTCTGGTACCTGGCTATATAGGCCATATAATTCGCCTGCTTGAGTCCCAAGGAAAATGCCATGTACTGTTTCTTTGCCATGGCAACCATCTTCCTGGAGTCTTTGTCTGGGGGTGTGAAGCCAAGGGAATATTTGCCTTGTCACAGGCAGCAGCCTGCACTACCCCAACATGGCTGCATTGTTGGTATAAAAACTCCGTATCCGAGCCTGATAGGGTGTACCTCTTGTCCATCCTTCTGTCAACAGGAGGTACAGAATTGGGAGACTTTAGGATTTTCTGTGTCTGCTTCCCAAAGGATTTGTGAAGGGGATAGACAGTCTCCTGGACTCTGGGATGTCCATCATTTCCACATAATCAGGCTCCTCTTGATCCTCCCTTGCCTCCTCCATAGGAAGCTGGAGGGTTTCAGCCACGTTTCTGTAAAACAGAAAATGGGAAGGGACTCAGAAACCCTAGGAGGGAAACACCAGAAGGTCTGTCTGGGGAGATGTCCGGTTCCCACAGGTACATCCAGATTTTCACCATCATCTGCGAACTCCCTCCTCCTCAAACTCCGGTTCATAAAAGTCTTCAGGGTAGAATCTTGAACCGAGTGAACAGACCGAACCTGCGCATGAAGGTGCCGGATCAGTGGAACTGGGTGAAGCGATTCCACAGTCCGAATAGCTCTGGCTATTTCCTCGGTGGTCGGAACATAAACCTCTGGATCCGAACCAGTTGATTTCTTTATGCTTCCTTTTGTAAGAAACGACCCTCAGGATCGACTCTCCTCTTACCCTCAAGAAGTATCTCCTGATCAGAGGGCATCCTTCTGGTTCGGTAGGAACCGAACTGGCTGGCCATCCGGGGCAGCGGACTTTCTGCTCTCCTTTTCCTCAGTCTACCTAATCTGCTCTCTAGGGTAGACTTAGGAAAATTTTACAAATTTGGCAGTCTGTATCAAGGTGTTCAAACCCCAGACAATGAACACAGGTGGTGTGGGGGTCAGCCTTAGCAAAGACCTCCCCACACTCACTGCAGTGCTGAAACCCAGTGTGCCCGGTTTTCTTTTGGGTTTCTCAGACATGGCCAACCTAACCAAATTTACCTTTTATGGCAACCGCCAGACAAGACTCTTATCGGTTCCTAACGTGTCACTGGTATTTTAAAAACATTCAAAACACGTGTTTTTTAGAACCGATAAGGACCGATAACCACACTCTAAAGTAAAATACAAGAATTCACTATAAGTGATCGGTTCAGCTGAACTGATCAAACAACTTTACAATATCCACACAGAATTCAGACAAAACCTATCTAGTACTCACGATATCAAGACAGAGACTGAACAGACTATGGAATAAATTTGGCTTAAAACCCACAACTTTAACCGACTTTCGGACCAAGCTGAAGGAGAAATCTCCAGAGCGACTGTTCAGTGAGGCGGAGTAAAGAATCTGACGGTTGGTTTCAAAGGGCTGCAGACAGAGATCGCAACCGAGCTCGAGCTCAACGCTCTATGTACTGCATAGAAAATTAACCCTATGTTCTCTGGGGCAGTTTAAAGGTTGGGGCTAACTGCAGATAGGCAGAATACAGCAAGACTTCATGTTGTTTGAACATACTCACATTGAGAAAAATAGCCCTGGTAGCTGGCAATGCGCATGCCCAGGGTTGAAGCAGCAAAGACTCTCATACCTAAGGTGTCTATCTTGTGAGATTCTTTGTTCATAGGCCGGGCTGTAGATTCCTGAGGAAGGACAGCCTTAGTCTCTGCCAGGACCACTATGGTATCAGCAAAAGCTTGAGAGGCCAAGATGGGTGATCCTTGGAGGGGTATATTTGCTATGTATGGACTTGGCCACAGAAGGAATAAGAGCTGGATTCTTCAACACAATCTGTGAAAGGGTCTCGAAAGAGGGTGTACCGGAGGGGTTAAATCCATAGGGATTTCAGGACATAAAGATATTGGAGGCACAAAAGCTTCCCAGGATTGATTTCTGTGGTCTGGAGAGAAAGGGTAAAATTTAAATTCTTGAGCAGAGACTTAAAGGAAAGGTCCTCAATAACAGGCTCTGCAGGAGGATTGATCTCTGTTCCCAGGGCAGTATCAGCATCAACATCATCACCCAGTCTAAGATCTGGATCGGCTCAAAATCATTTCCTGACAGACCAGGAGGGACCTTATAGACAGGAACGGAGTTAAAACCAGGAGGAAGAATCTGAGTCGAAAACTTCAGGAAACTAGATGGCGCCACCCCAATCCCCAGCAATCAAGAAAACGGCACCGAGAACAAATGAGGCGCCACAGAAAACTGTCGCACCTGGCGCCATCCTCGGCGGTGCCAATGGATAGCATGGCGCCACCGCCAGCCCCAACACAGAGGATGGCGTGGACAGGGCCTGCAGCACCGCAGATGGTGCTGACAGCACTCATGGCGCCGCAAGGGAAAACTAGACGCCGGAGAAGTCGGCACAACGCTTCCGCAGAAGTCTGAAAACTGCGATTTGAAGTTACAGGATGAAAACTGACAGGCGATAAGGGCATCGGTGTATACCCCGCGCCTCAGCCGTGTGAGGGGTATAGACACCAGAGTGTGGAGTCACTGGCACCAAGAAGGTGCCGCGCAACTAGGAAGACCTAACCACCCCACCTGCCATCCCACAACTGATGGGCCGAAGGTCTCGGAGCCGACAGGCTGGTT
Organism: Neoceratodus forsteri; assembly: GCA_016271365.2. Classification (NCBI taxonomy): domain Eukaryota; kingdom Metazoa; phylum Chordata; order Ceratodontiformes; family Ceratodontidae; genus Neoceratodus; species Neoceratodus forsteri. Next base: position 296,950,590 of record CM057453.1, on the reverse strand, counting down.
TGGGCAGTCGGGCCAACCTCCAAGCCCAATGCTCCATAAGAGCAGCCCACTGGTGAAACTGCTCATCGGAAACCCTCCAATAGGCAGAGAGGGGCTCCAGTGTCGAAGAGGTCAGCCCTCAGAGACAGAAACCGCGACTCCGACACAGGTGGAGACTGGCACCTGGCCCTAATAACTGACTGTCCATGCGCAGACGATCAGAGGGCAACCTCAAGTGATGCAGTCTTTTCTTCGACTCCAGCGCCAAACAAGAACTCAAGGCCTAACGGTGCCGAGAATGGGACAGTTTCTTTTTATGCTTCCGGAAGACTGCCCATCTCCCTGAGCACTCTACTGTCCATTGTCAAGACCCTCTGGGGAGGGCGAGACCAAACCCAGCCCCGCTTGGCTGAACAGCTTTCATACGAAGTCTTTCTACCGTCACCTGACCCATTCATGGTTGACTCAGTCACTGGACGCCTGAAGACTTCTCTCTGTACAAGTAAGAATTTACTAAAATATAAATCGGTACTTATCATACACAAAATAATAAACTGAAAACTAAGCTGCTAGTTTGAAGTTTGACTCCTGGCGGCAAGCGACAGTCACTGAAGTGCACTCGATGGGGAGGAACTCAGGCAGTTGGAGGGTCGACACAGAGATGGTCCTTTCCGTGCATGCACCGTGGCTCCATCTCAGGCGCCAGCCCTCCTGAAAAGTTTGCTCCTGTTGTGTCCTAGCGCTTCTGGCGTACTCCCATTAATGTGAATGAGTGGTGGAGACTATGTCCAGGAAGATCATAAGAATCTGTGGTGGGCAGGATGGATAGGGATATGTAGGGTGACAAGCTTAATGTAAGGAGCACACAAAATGCTACACAAAATCTTAAAACCTCATGAACTTTCTCGTAGGCTGAGACTACTTCTGCTGCTCCTCGCGGAATATTCACTCCAACCCAGGTCCCCCTCAGAACTGGATGCTAATCTAAGGAAAGTAGGCCGCCCAACTTTTGCCTCCACTAACGCCTGTAGCTTAATCTAAATTTGACAACCTTCAGTCTTGGGTTTCCTAACATAATCCTGATTGCTGCTGTCAGTAGAACGTGGCTTTCCAAGAATTAGCGACGTCCAGTTCACATCCCAGGCGACAAGGTTTTCAGACAGGACAGACTGTCCAAGCCGCTGGGGTGCTATTTACCTAAAAGATGATATACAGGGCATTGCACTACTACTACCCTGTCCAGGGCATGGTATACAGACCCTGGCCATCAAGCTGCTCTAGGAGCTCATAATAAAACCTTAACAGTACTCACTGTTTACATATCTCCAAGGCACGTGGACCAAGGCCTTAACACAGTGTTGGACTGCCTAGGTGACTTAAACCTTACTGTTGAGATAATAATACTTGGCGACTTCAATATCAATTGGCTCGCCCCTGAGGCCAACCCTTACAAAGATGCTGTACTTGCAGCCCACCTCACACAGGGCACAGAGTCCCCTAGAACTAACTACAGGACAGGTACAAGTACACTACTAGACTGGGTACTCACAAACCGCCAGGGCACATATCAGAGGCTACCGTGCTTCCAGACGCCATCAGTGACCACTCCCAGTCTGGTTCAGCTGGTCAAACAAGTTCTCTAAGTCCCCACCAAGGACCACTACTAACAAGGTCCTTATTAGAGTCACCTACACCTACTGAAATCAGATCTACTAAAACACTGACTGGACTGACGTTCTAGGGAGCAGTTATGTGGACTATGCACTGGAACACTTCATCCACCTTTTCAAAGAGGCTTGTGATAAGCATGCCCAACCAAAAACACATAAAATCAAGGGCCATTCCAACCCATGGTTGTCCCCTGGTATCACTGAACTCCTAAATCACAGGGTCCATTTATGGCATGTATCCAGGGCATCTGGTAAGCAGTCATCTCCAAAACTAGAAAAGGGCAAGAAACATATGCACCAGGACTATCCTGTAGCTAAAACCAATACTATAAAGTTGTCCTTGCACAGAGTTGGAATGGCAGACGAAATTCGGAGTAACCTAAAGGATTCACCGTAAAGAGCCAAAATCTGCTCCTACCATGATCAATATCAATGGCACCCCACCCTCGATCTTATATCCGTAGCCAACAATCTTAACACCTTCACTCGATCTTAGTGGTGTTCTCCCACCCACCCCAACTTCTTCCCATACCCATGACGCCTATAACACATCATCTCAGCTAGCGCACCCCCTTTTTTTTTTTTTTACTTCAGGGCCATAACAGCCTCTGAAGCTAGGAAGTATCTGCGCAAGGTGCTAGATGAAGGAAGATTCAGCGGAGACACCCTAGGCCTCAAATTCATTACCCTCACCCTAAAAGGAAATCTCAACTCCTCTTACCTATGTCATGAACCTATCCCTCAAGCAAGCGCAAATTCCCACAAAGATGGAAAAGCTGCCGAGTGATCCCTTGTTCATAAGAATGGCAATTGGGCCTCACCAGGGAACTAAAGACCTAGTTCTCTTCTCCCACCTCTCTCAAGGCACTAGAACGAATCGCTGTCATCAACTTGTTGAGTACGCTGAAAATATAATCTGCAATGTCCAGAACAACACAGTTTAAGGACCAGCCATAGAACCACTACAGCTCTACTAAAATTCACTGGCTTTATACACAAGCCCCTCGACCAAGGGCAGCTGGTCGGGCGTATTCATCAATCTAACTAAAGCCTTCAAATGATAAAACATGTCCTACTCGTTGACCAACTTGTGGACTCTTGTTTGTCTGCAGACACTGTTACTTGATTCCGTAGATAACTCAATAGCTGGTCACAGCAAGTGAGGTAGAACGGCACTCTGACTGTAAACCTGTCCTCTCAGGCGTCCCCAAGGGTCAATCCTGGGCCCCTCCTATTCAGCCTCTTCCTGAATAACCTCCCACTGTCTGCAAGGGCCATGTCCTCCTTTATGCAGATGTTGCTGTCATCTTCAATAGTGGTCCTGACGCGGAAACCTAGAAAAACATCTCCAACATGATTTTTCCAGTGTTGAAGAAATGGTTCGCTGCCCACAAATTGATTAATAACTACAAAAACAAACAATGTTGTTCTCCAGCCCTCAAAACAAGCACAAATCCTCACCCCTCTCAATTTGCAACGATGAGAGATCACTATTACAGCTTGGTTTGCATTTTAAATGCCTGGGACTCATGGACCAACACACACACATCTATACTTCCACAGTGACAACACTGCCAAAGTTGTCAACACACACATAGGCTCACTACACAGGCACAAGCTTTGCCTGACTCCTGAGGCAATAAGTATTGCAGTGCGCAGCTCAGAGCTATCCTTAGTTGGACTATGGCAGCTCTTCTAGCGGTCTTTTCGGGGCCGTCCACACATGACATCAGCTTCCTGTTTCCTATGTAGCGTGGGTTGGTCCCTGGTATCCTCCTCAGAATGTTTCCGTTGTCTTCAGCTCTCACACAGCAGCTAGAACAACTTCAGCATAGTCATTGATGAGAATTTGAGCAAACAACAAATGTCCAAAGAATCTTCAAACAAGATAGCGCTATTTAGTTCTTGCCATTGCTGTAGAAAGATCTACTGCTTTGACAACCATATCACTTGTGTAAGGTGTTTGGGACCCTCCGAGCAACACCACTTTCTGCATACACTGCCAAGATTTTAACCAGGCAACCCGACCTGGACTGGCGGTGTATGGCTGTGCCTCAGACACATCCCAAGGTGCATCAGAATGGCCCTAAACAATGCTTGTAGGTTAATCACAGATGCTCCATGACTGACCATACATCGACCTATATACCCAGGCTAACTGGCTACCTCTCAGTGGAAGACTAAAATACCAAACTTGCCTACTGACCAAGAAAATCCAATTAGGTCTTTTGCCCCTGAGAAGTACTGCAACTGCTTGTTCCGACCATCAACCACCGCCTCTGGAATTCTGCAAACCAGTTCTTCACCATCCTCCATTGCCGTGCCTCCCTTGGCCAAAGATCTTTCACATACCAGGCACCCCTGTAGTAAAACACCCTACAGGATAATATAACCAACCTGCCCACACTTAGAGCATTTAATTTCTCCGTAAACCAGCATATAGTATCTGGCTCCTCATGTGACTGCTTCTGCTAATCCACTTGTCGCCCCCACTCTGTCCTTCCTCCCCCCACCTCACTACTCCCTCCTCCCTCAAGACCCATCCCTAGATAATCCCCTTTTTCTTCTCTGGTCTCTCCCCCCTCCCCACCTCTTGCACTCATTTACAGCTCCCATTTCATATATCTAGCTACTCTGGGTGTAGCCCATTAGTAACAGACCACCTACCCCCACCCGACTGCTCGTGCACAAAACCACTGTGCTGCTCCCTCCTCCTGTTTTCTGGACTATTCCTCCCCTGCCTTTACTTTACCTGACAAAGCTAGGTTATGCCCTCAGTTGCTTATACCCCCCCTCCTCCTAATTTGCCTCCACATCCTTACCTCAGTGTTGCAACTTTGTATGCTCTTACTGTATTCACCGTTATGCTGTTATCTTGATGTCGCAACTGTTTGCAAACTGTTTATTCCTATGTTTGTAGTTTCTACCGGACGTGGAACCTATGTAACGAGCTCAAAAAGTGTAATCTGAGACAATAAATAAATAAAAATAAATAAATGTAAGTAAGCATCCTTCATATCTAGGGCACATACAATCCTTGTTTAAACATTGGCATGATGGGATTTAGGGTGACCATGCGTAATCTTTGTACTGGACATATAGGTTCAATTGTCTGAGGTCCAGTATTGGTCTAAGATTTCCAGTTCGTTTGGGTACTAAGAAGAACTGGGAGTAAAACCCCTTTGGTGTTCTGTAAGGGTACCGGTAAACAGCTTCTTGGTTAGAAGGGCCTGTAGTTCCTCCTGGAGAACAGCAAAATGGTCGAGTGGGTAATGGACAGAGCAGGGAGGATGAGGGAGGTTTGGAAAGATAGTTCAAAGTATGACCTTTCTGAATAATCTGAAGTACCCACTCATTCAATGTGACCATTTTCCAGGAGTTCAAGTGAAGGGCAGAACGATCGCTCACGGCTTCAGAGGCCTGGTCGGGAAGCATGGACAGAGCCCAGTTGGTCACGGGAGGCGGGCTGACCAGCCCCACCAGAAGGGTGGGGCGAGAACCCCAGGTGGCAGAGGTGTTGGTTCTGGTGACTGGGAACGACCTCCGATCCACCCCTATGCAAGCCTCTGTATTTTCCACCTCTTTTGGAATAAAAGGAGGATTGAGGACAGTACGATGGCTGGGAGGTATGGTACACGCCACGTGCGTGCATAGAGTTCTTCCTGTAGACTGGAGATCATCTATCAGTGTTTGGATACCTGGACCAAATAGTTTGGACCCATTAAAGGGGCATTAACCACTCTATGCTGTACATCAGATGTAAACCTGATACACAAAGACAAGCATGGCGGCGCGCAAGATTATGCCGTTGCTGACATGCAGGCGTTACTGACGCATTATATCCCAAACAAAGTAGGTGTAGGAAAATGGGAGTTGCCAGTAGATATTGTAGACAGCAATTGTTCTCTTTCCTGTGAAGGAGGGAGTTCACTGACTAATTCAATGGCCGAGGACCACAGTGAGCTGGTATTTGACCATATGTCCCATATAATTTAGGATTCGAGATTCATGGTATCTCCTTGAATACTTTTCTCCCCAGGCAGTCTATCCTACATGAATTTCTACCTGGAGGTAAGGAGCTCACGTGTTTCAGTCATTTAGTACTATCATGAGCTGGCAACAATCACCACTGAATCCACTTCAGGAGTGGTGGACAGAAAAGGATGGTCAATAGGATCCTGGTAGAGGCTATCCAGCCTTGTGGGGAATAGCCAAAACAGTGGAAAAGCTGGTTTCAGGCCAAGCATAACATTTTGGTAGGTTTGGATTAGTTGGGATACCACTAAAACCGGATCCTGTGGTAACTCTAGATAGTCTGCCATATCCTTATGTTGTTTGACATGTTCAGTAGTACAGAATCCCATGACTTTCTGAATTTGGAGCATCATCTCATGGAAGGAGGGATCGTCTGCAGGACAGGCAGCCGCAAGCCTGGATAAATATTCATTTAGAGAGGAAATCTCCAACAGGGAGACTAAAGCTGGAAATCCATGACCTGGAATTCTTCAACCTCAAGATCTCTGGTAAAACCCTACCAGAAATTCAGCCTCATCCGATGGTAGTTGTCCACATACGAGGGAGGTGACCACAGTGGTGAAGGGTCTCTGTCACCCTGGAAGCATTTAGCGGAGGAGTAGGGGAACATGATGGGTGGCTCGGCACTCCTGGATCAGAGGGCTGAGCATGCTGCATGGCATGCAAGACCTACTAAACTACTGGGGGTTCCTGGGAAACTAGGGGATTGTGGAGGTGACTGGATGTGTAACCTGAGTGGGTCTTGCCCCTGGATGGTAAAGTCCAGGGTGCTGATCCCTGTCTGCCTGTCCCCTGTGAGTGTACACCTGTGAGGGTGGAGGGCGATATGCATGGTATCCAGCTGGTTTCCCCAGTAGAATGCGTTCCTCGTCAATGCAGCCGCCTGGGAAACAGTAGTATGAAGTCAAAAGAGGGCCCCATCGACGGAGAGGAGCCCCATCAACGGGACGCCAAAGGAACCCACCAGAGGTTCATGATAGACTGCCATCAACGCACTGGAAAGCCCCACGACTAGAGGTATAACCTCCCGCTGCAACGAGGAGGCAGGCTGAGAACGCATGGTCAACGGGGCACCTGTAACTGTGGCAGCACATGAGTGTTTAGGCAACGGAGTTTGAGGAGAGCTTCTTCTTATGCAGTTTATGAGAATCAGTGAAGGGGATCTCTTGGGACGAGCCCCTGATTCTCCATGAGAAAATTTCTGCTCAATTAAATGGTTTTTGATTTCCTGCAGTCATCGTCGACGGGTTGCCTGGTTAAAATCTTGCCAGTGTATGCAGGTAGTGGTGTCGCAAGGTCCTGCAAACACCTACACAAGTGGTATGGTTGTCAAAGCAGTAGCTCTTTCTACTGCAATGGCAGGAACTAAATAGCGCTGTCTTGTTTGAAGATCCTCTGGACATTCGTCTGCTCAAATTCTCGTCAATGACTACTGCTGAAGTTGTTCTAGTTGCTGCATGAGAGCTGAAGATGATGGAAAAATTTATGGAGGATACCAGAGACCACCCAAGCTACATAGGAAACAGGAAGCTGATGTCATGTGTGGGGGCCCGGAAAAGACTGCTAGAAGAGCTGCCGTGAGCCACAGCGACCTCTGACGATGACCCAAGTGTATTGCCTGCTGCAAGAGATCACCCGTGGAAGATCTGTTACAGGTGAATAGCCTGTGTTTCTAGGCACGTGGATATCTGATTCTATTCACACTTACTGGCAGACTTCTAGCAGTTCTCCAGGAGGAGGGAGGCAAGGTGCACACCCCTACTTAGGAACAGAGATTGGAGAACTGAGGCCCTGAAACCAGCATCCCAGTGTGACTCGCGTTAATGTGGTAATGTGAAATGAAGGTGTGTGTGGACTTCCAGGTAGCAGCCCTGCAGATTTCCTGGATAGGACGTCCCCAGAAGAAGCCAACAACGCAGCAGTATGATGGGTGGAATGAGCCCTTAGCCTCCGGAGGCTCCTACCCGCCAACCTATAGAAAAGATCAATGCAGGAAGTGATCCACCTGCCAGTCATCCACTTGGCTGCAGGTCTGCCGGTACAGCTTCAGCACAGATGACTAACAGCTGGTGAACCTCTCCGAACTCCAGCCATGCTCTTTGTATTAAGCGAGTGCTTACCTTAGGTCCAGAGTATGGAGCCTGTGTCTGATCTCCGAGGTATGATTCAGGAAGAACACCGGAAGACTCATCACCCAATTCATGTGAAACTCCGACACAACCTTTGAGAGGAACTTGGCTGGGGCACAGGACAACCTTGTCCCTGTGGAAGACCAGGTAAGGAAACTCCAGCGAAAGTGCCTGAGCTCACTGATCGTTCTGGCTGACATGATAGCCACCAAGAAGGCGGTCTTCCATTACATGCGAGACATATCACACCTGTGCATCGGTTCAAATGGCTTGCCCATGAGCTTTGCCAAAACCAGGAACAAGTCCCACAGTGGTGGTGGTTCAAGCACGGAGAATAAATGTGATACAAGCCTTTGAAAAAGTGCCAGCTCACCTTCTCCTGTGCCACCAACTGCTGACTAGCCCATGCCCAGTAAGCAGAGATGGCTGTCAGGTGCACCTTAAGGGCCGTCTACCAAAGTCCCCTTTAGAGAGAGAGAACATACATAGTCCAAAATGCAGGCCACCGGACAGGACAAAGGGTCCAGCCCTTGCCCTGACACCAAATGGAGAATCTCTTTCATTTGAAGGCATAGCATTTTCTGGTCAATTCCTTTCTAGATGTCTCCACCCCAGTGAGGACATCTTCAGAGAGACCAAAGCCTGGAACTCTAGCCACTCAGGAACCAGGCTGCCGGGGCAGGGTCTGAAGGTCCGGGTGGAGTACCTTCCCTGACTGATGGACAGCAGGTCCGGCGTGGTGGAAGATGCCTCGGCAGCCTGTTGCTGAGGTTGAGAAGATCAGGGTACCAAAACTGGCATGGCCAATGCAGAGCCACCAGGATCACCTCGCCTTGTCCCTCCTGACCTTAAGCAGCACCTTCTGGATCAAGGGAAGTGGAGAGTAGACACAGAAGGCCTGGGGTCCAAGGCCTCGAGAAGGCATTCCCTGCTGAGGGGTGGGCAAAGAGCCTCCGCTTGCATTCTCCCTAGAGGTGAACAGGTCCACTTGAGGGATGCCCCAATAGGAGAACAGACTGAACTACCTACTGATGGAGAGACCACTTGTAGAGACGCCTCGCCTACCTGGCCGAGAGCATCCCGACAGCTGATTGGAGGCAGCTCTTGCACAAAGGCAGGGAGTGTGTCCCACTGCTTGATGAGGTAGTACATGGTCGTAGTGCTGTCCATCTGGACTTCGACCACTTCACCCAAAACACACAGTGTGAATGCAGTCAGCCACGACAAACTGCTTGGAGCTCCAGCAGCTTAATGTGCCATCGGGACTCCTTGTAGTCCTGAGCCCATGGACTGTGTTCCCCAGATGGGCACCCCATCCTGTGAGAGAGGCACTGGTCATCAGGATGACAGCTGGCTCGAGGTGGACAAACTGGATCCCTTCCTGCAGATGTTCTGGGACTAGCCACCACTGGAGGGCATCCACATCCTCTAGGTCACAGTGACCAGCTGGTCGAAGTGACCTTTGCGCTGAGACCACTGGCTGGCCAGCTCCCACTGCAGGGGCACATATTCCAATAGGCCCAATGGACCATTCTGGTGCAGGCCACCATGCAACCCAGAAGACGCAGAAGTCCCTGACAGGGTGCAATTGCCCAACCCGAAATAATCGGGCAAAGGAGGAGAGAACCTCCGACCTGTCTGCAGGAGCAAGGCTCTGGCTCAGCAAGAGTCTAGCTCTGCCCCGATGAAGCTGATCACCTGCAACAGCACAAGTTCTGACCTGGCCCCATCGACCAGGACGACAAGGGAGGTGCCAGTTTGGAGGGCCAGGTCCCTGGACAGCTCCACCTCCTGCCTGGAGGGATCTGCAATCAGCTAGTCGTCTAAGTAGGGGTACACCTGGACCTCTCGGCACTTCAGGTAAGCTGCCACCACTGTTATGCATTTGGTGAAGAATCGGGGTCCAAGGAGAGGCCGAATGGCATGGCCTGAAATTGTACAGGGTTCCTCAGCTCGAAAGCGGAGGAGCCTTCGTGAGACGGACAGATCGGAAGTGAAAGAACATGTCTTGAAGATCCAGGAGTAAAACCACATGTCTTGCTCTAAAGCTGGTATGATCAGAGACAGAGTAACCATCCTGAAGGTGTGCGACCTGAGGGAACTTGTTCAGGTCGTGCAGCTCTAGAATGGGGCGCCAGTATCTCTTCTCTCCCCGACTGCTTTGGCACCACGAGTACCTGGAGACAAATCCTGGGAGTTCGGAGGATCCGCTACCTCTGACCACGACCTCCTTGCACTATGTCATCTCAAGGAGCAGACAGAGTGTCAGCAGATACCAAGTCCTCCCGTGGGACGCTGGCTTGGCTTGGAGGATACTGCTCAAATTCCAGAGGCAGACCCCGACACCACCTCCACAGTGTACCTGTCCGTGGTAACCATGGACCAGGCGGAAAGTGGCAGAGCTGGACCCCACAGGAGGACACAGGTGAGGCGTGAAGGGTATGAGGGTGGCACCCCCATCCTATCACTGAGTAGGTTTGGAGGAGGAGAACCTGGCTGAGGAGTCACCGGTGCCTTTCCTCCAGGCTTACGGACCACCAAGGCCACTGACTTAGCCCTGGGTCACCAGGGCGGAGACCGCTGGCCTGGCTGATGCTGGGCTGGTTTTGCCGCAGGAGGGAGGACCGAAAGGGCTTTCACTTCTGCTGCCTGGAGCCCTTAGGATCCATCTGCGTGGATATGATGGAGTCAAGGTGGCATTGGACTTCTCAATATGCTGGAGATGACCCTCAACACCAGGTCCAAACAGGTCAGTGCCCGGAATGGAACATCCACCAGCTTGTGCTCAGTGTCTATCATGAAGGTCGAGATCCGCAGTCAAGCCCTCACGGTGCATGGTAACTGCAACCGCCACTAAGTGGGCACAGGGATCCCCAGATCCAGAGCCATCGAAGTTGCTGCTTGACCACAGCCCCCGAACCTGATCTCAGATCTGCATGACCGTGCTCTGTAGATCTGCGGGTAGGTGACGAATCACTTCATACAGATAGCCCAAGAGGGCACCAGAGAAGTGTGCCATCATGACAGCCAAGCTCACCTGGCAGAGGCAGAGTGAGGAGGCAGCAGAGACTTTTTTTTATCCGCATGGTCCAATTTCTTGACTCCTTGTCCGTGGCTGGTCAACGCCTCAGATACAGATTGCCAAAACACAGAGTCGCCACCAACCCTCAGCCGAGGGGTGCTCTGGGGAAACCCAAGAGTGTACTGGTGAGCTCTGCATATTTGTGACCATCCAGGCAAAGGAAGGACACAGAGCACTGCCAAAGTTCCAGGGCTGGGCAGACAATGGCCTTGGCCACTGGGAAAGCCTCAGTCAGCGAGTCCCTCTGTCCACAATCTCTGTAAAGGGACAGCGATCCCCTTCTGGACGGGCTCCAGTTTCATTCCAGTGGACTCGTGATGAGGCAGAAGATGCCCATGAAGGAAGTGGGCCCTTACTCTGTCGAGAGCCCAAAATACTCCACGTCCAACCGGACGGGAGTGCAGTGAGGAATCCTCAGACTCTGAGTAGTCTGCATAAAGTGGCAGACTGCCCAAGCCACCCTTGACCCGCCGCAGATGGTAAGGTGTAAGGGTGACTGACAGCAGATTTGGGAAGCCCCATTAGCCGCCGAGACTCCTTAGTCGGCACCAGTCGGGGGCAGCTTGCGGCGGCTCCACCACGACTGGTGGAGAGGCCAGCCGCGTCGAGACAGTCTCTCACTGGCCCGCGTAGGGAGGGGTAGTCTCAATCAACCCCAGAGAAGGAGTCAGCATTGCCTGTCGGGCAACACAAGTGATGGTCGGTGGGAGCCGGGCCGGCTTCAGACCGGCCAGCACCAACTGTTGCCACAGGAGGTCTTCGTAGCGTTGACGCAACTTGCACCCAAAGCCTCTCCTCACTCAAGGAGGAGACAGATGATTAATAGCGATGGCGCTGCTTCCTGTGGCATCGAGGGCGGGGCGCCGATGATAGTGGAAGCTGCTCAACCCACTGTAGGAGGACGACAAAGACATCGACTTCTGCCACCAGATGTTTCGACGGGGATCTTTGAGGGAGCCAGGAGTGCCGTGGCTCCTCCTGGTCTAGGTCGGTGACTGGGGGTTCTGCTCCACGAACTGAGCAGCCACTTCTGAGGTCATGGGCAGAACCAGAGTCCTGAAAGAGAATTGTTGGCCTCTTGGACGACAACCAGTCGATAGGGTCGATAAAAATCTTGGTGGCATCATCAGTCAGCATCCTGACCAACAGGCCGACAGAGGTCTCCATGAAGCCAGCGGCCAAGACCGCAGTTTGACCATGGTCAAAACCTGGGAGTCCCAAGAATGAGAATGTTCCTGGTGCAAGGAAAGTCAACGATGACTTTTCTTTCTTCGACTCCTTGCGAGTGAGAGAACTGTGAACCCGAAGGGCCCTCCTTTAATCAGGAGGGACTGGCACAGTTCCTTAAAGGAGCTCGAAAAGGTGGAGCCAAATTGGAGCAGAACAAAAGCAAAAGCCGAGAAGGATCGCGGTGGGCCGAGCTGCCGCCACCTCCTCAAAGGCCGTAAGCTGTTCCAGCTACTCAGTGGACCCTGACAGGCATCTTTAATGACCGCCTGATGTTTTCCGGTGGCCCAACTTGAGGTGGGCGAGGCGGTCCTCGAGGACGTCGCGTGAAATGACCAGCAAATATCACAGGCCTGGGTATTATGACCATGGCCCATGCAGTAGACGCATGTGGTGTGAGGGTCGGTACGCAACATCTTATGCCTGCATGGGCACTGTTGAAACTGGCGAGGGACTTATCGTCCACTGCGTCACGATCAAGATCGAGCTGAGGACAGAAACTCGTGAGAGTTTAAACTTTGGAAGTAAACCGATTATTTGAACGCTAAGGCCTACTCAACGGGGAGCTGTAAGAAAGGAACCTGCTTCTTCCAGCAGAAAGGAAGCTCTGGTGTCATGAGGTGGAGCACAGGGATATACCACCCAGGTGGATGGGAGGAGCCAGCTTGAAGACTTTCCGGCACATCTTAAAGGAGCAGACACTGCCAGCAAGTGTGGATAGAACAACATATCACGTCCCTAGAATTGGGTAGTTTTACACTGTGGGGATGCGAACAGATCCAGATCTGAGCGACCACAGAGATCAAAGACTTCTTGGCCACCACCAGATTCAGTTTCCACCATGGGCCCTTGTTTGGAGTGCGGCTGAGATTGTCCACTAGGATGTTTTGAACACGAGGGACATGCTGCCATGAGCTGGAAGCGGTGGACTACATAGTTCCACATACGCATCACTTCTACACGATACAAACGCATGCCTCCTTGTTTGTTGAAGTATCATACCACGCATGTCGCTGGACTGGACTAGTGTGCCTGAAGGGCATACAGCCGCTCCTCATCTCTAGGACACTGATGTGCAGAGAGCTCCCTCAGAGACCAAGATCCCAGAGTCTTGCAGTCTCTTCTCAGCGGGCTCCCAGTCCTGACCCAAGGCATCCATGGGTCAGGGTCTGGTCTGGAGCAGAGGGCTGGAGCAGAACACCTCATCAGAGGTTGTTCAGGTCCTACCACCAGAGATCCTGCTGCAAGGGATTGGACACCAGAACCCTGCTATCCAGGTCATCCTATCTCTGATGCCACTTAACATGGAGAGTCCACTGTGTGACCTGCATTTGGAGCCTGGCTAACGGAACAGTGGGGATGCCACTGCCATGAGTACAGGAGACATAAAATGGCCCTGACCTTTACCCAGTGGCTGGAGGCCACACGCGTGGCCCTGCTGCTGCAGCGTTTCCACCCTGTCCAACGGGAGAAAAGCCTGACCCTGGATGTATCCAGCACCACCTCAATAAATTAGAGGTGCTGAGAAGGATAAGGTGAGACTTGGGGTAGTTCACCATAATAACCAACTGATTGAACAGGTACAGGGTAGCAGAGGTTACCAAGCTGCCCCTCAACGGGACTGACAGAAGCCAGCGTCTAGGTACAGGAACACATAATGGCCTTAACGACACAAAGCTACTGCCACTACTGCCAGGCACTTGGTAAAACCCTGGGTGGAGGACAGGCCAAGGGAGAGCTTTTGAACTTGAAGTGCTCCCCAGAAGGCAAACCCAAGGAAGTGGCAGTGAGTAGGGAAGACTGGGATACGCTAGTAGGCATCCTGCATGTCCAGTAAGCAGAGCCACTGTTCCTGGGGAGCAGTGGCAACAGACCTGGGAGAGTCAATATGCAAAAATCTCGTACTCTACGTATAAATTATGCGTGCAGAGGTCCAATACTGGCGAATGTCTCCCATCTTTCTGGGACCAGGAAGAAGTGGGAAAAATATCCTTCAATCTGGCCCTACGGAATAGGCACAATGACGGATTTTCTCAGCAGAGCCTGATTTCCTCGGATGAGCGGAATGTGACCCAAGGGATTTTCAAAAGGTCTCTAGAAATCCCAGTGTGTGACCTTGAGCTACGAGCTGAAGGACTCATGAGTCTGCTGTGTTCACCTCCCACCCTGCCACGTGGCTGGCAAACCTGCCTCTACCGACTCCTGCAGACCCAGTGGAGGATGGGGGGATCCCAAGTCAGGAGGCAGTGGGAGGGTTGATACGCCACCCCAGAGGCTCTCTGGGACTTCGGTGGAGACTGGAGGTAGTAGCCAGACATCTGCCCTGACGTCTGGCAGGCTGCTGCCTGCTTTGGTGCCTTTGCTGGCGACAAAAGGGCTGCTTAGGCTTAATATTAGACCAGTACAGAGATTGCACTGAGCATAAGGTTTGCCACTCTCTTGTAATTCAGCCAGAATATCCATTACATCTCCCCAAAGAGGACTGAGCCTCGGAAAGGACACCCAGGATAGAGTTCTGAACATCCTGGGAGAGTCCAGAGACCAGCAACCAGGAGTATCTGAATAGGCAAAACAGCTGTGGCAGTGCTCCAAGCCAAAGCATCGACAGCGTCAGAAATGGCTCGCAAGGCATGGTGTCAGGTAATCTCTGCCGCTCTGACTGTTCAATGTCAGACCTGGCATCAGAGAAGTAGGCCTCAAATTTTGATTTGAGTTGCCCTAGCATACTCTTCTGATAAAGAATCATATGGCTCAGATAATTCAGAGCCTGCATAGCCAGAGTAAAGAACGAGTAGAATGTGCATCCGAACTGGTCCAGCTGCCGTGACTCTTATCTGGAGGTTGTTGTCGAGGCACAGGTCAGGAAGCATAAGAAAAACCAGGAACAGTTGTAGAATACGCAAAAAGTGTTTATTAGTACTAGCAGTAACATAAAATAAACTGGTTCAATAGAACCATTTACAAATGCAGAATAAACACAGAAGATGCATCCGAGTTTTCCTTCAATCCTCTGTATCTCTTGCAAGAAATTGCAGCTCTGTTTTTATAAGTCCTTGCAACCCCTTCCTTAACAAGCATCCTGATTTATTTTAAAATGTTCTGGTCAATTTCATGTAGGTACAGAAAGAACACAATGTCCCAGAACTGAGGTCCCTTCTCCACAGCTTCTGAAAAATGGCTCTAAGGTTAACCCTTGAGTTCCCAATAGCTTTCTGCAAACATCTCAAACCATAATTATGTACAGATTTCAACAGTAACACTATATAATTTCTAAACAAAGGAATCCCAATCAGTTACATTTCCACATAATGATTTGCATATATTTTATACAAGCAGATATGCAAGGGAGGAAAAGACACAAACAGCAAGGAAGACAGACAGTGAGGCACACAGAACTGTGAGACTGTCGGGATGATCAAGTCCTAGGTCTCATGAAAAATCTGGTTGCAATCAGATAGACAAGAGACAGGAAAGGAAAGAACAGAAATCCCTGCATTCAAACACTCCATAACAACTGGGACAGGGTCCTATTCAACCCTGTCACAGAGGTGAGGTACTTCTGTTTAGGTTTACTGGTGCGGCCATGCGCCACACTGATGAGCACCGAATCAATAGACTTGGTATTTAGGTGGTTCTTGCCCTCCGGGGGCAGTATAGCTTGTCTTCCTTTTTGGAAATGGCAGGGACTGACGACAGCTGTTGCCAGATAGTGGCGGCAAAGTCTTAGTGAGGCCCAATCCAGGGAGGAATGAAAAGGGAGACAGCTCAGGGAGGTCGAGGTGCTCCACCAATCTTATGCTGAGGATCCTGGATTCTGATCCTCAGCCTTCCATCTATTAGCCCATTGGATCTTCTTGAGGATTTCCGTAAGGGAGGGTCCTCTGGGGAGACTTGGGAGTCTCCTTAGGTTTAGGATCCTCTGGAGGAGAAGTCTTATACCCTGAAGCAAAGGAAGAGTCAGACTCAGAGTCCGACAAAGGACTCCCGTCTGGGGACAACGCTCTGGGAAGGGAACTCCCTAGCAAGGTTCAACCAACCTTCTGCAGTGGCACCCACCAATGTGCAACCCAACGTAGGCGGCTCACTGGTGACGGAGACTCTGGAGTGAGAGTCGGTGGACCGCCATGGAGGCTGACACTGGCGGACATCAGTCCAGCTCCATTACCAGCTGAGACTTGGTTATAGCCCACCAAGAGTCAAAAAGGTCTCAAACTCACCCACGGCAGCAGAGCAGGTGAAGGTGGCTGGTACAGCAGCATATACCCTAGTGATGGATAGCTGACACTCAAATATTGCAGCGTGGTAGCCAGAACTGGATAACCCAGTGTTGGACAGCCCAAGCGTTGGCACCCGCCACCCGCATCGGGTACTCGTGGGTGTCAGATACCCCATGGTGGGGAACTGTGGCACCGGATACCCCTGCATCGGGTAGCCTATCAGCCCTCACGGCAATGCCAAAAGACTGGACGGTGGACCGGAAAGAATATTAGAGGGCCCCAGTAGGGTCAGGTCAGGCTGTGGACCTGCAGGAGGTAGGCCCAGCATCTGTCCCAAAGGGCCGGAGGGGCGCATCAAGAGTCTGCGGGGGGCATAAGGCCCAGACAGAGATTCAACAGACCTGAGTGCTGGAGTCCCGAAGAGAGTCAGGAGACGGGTGGTCCGGTGCTGGTATGTCAGAGGACCAGTGGCCACTCCCCAGCTCTAAAGGATGGGGGGTCCAGAGGTGGCGTAGGAGTGTCCTGGGAGGGGAATCCTTTAAGTGACAGCAGTACAGGTCTGGAAGACCGGTGTTAGACCTATTATCGTGGTCTGGCAGGTGCTATGGCTAGGTGTTCATCGGAAGGACCGATGCCCAACTTACCAGCCGAAACACTCTACTCAGACCCAGGAGTCTTGAGGGGCCTATGGGTGGAAGGAGTCTCAATCCCTGGAGGTGCCCACCTGAACTATAAACAGCTCGGGGTGGCGCCTCAGTCTGCTCCGCGGCGGGAGCAGACTTGACTGTGGGGCACTTCCCTTGCTGGAGGAAGGCCTCGTCTACCATGGTCCCCGGAGGGAGCCGCAGCCAGGAAGCAGACCGATCCTGGTCCCGTGTCTCTCCTTGTCCTTCTTCATGTGGGAGTCAGAAGACCCTCCCAGAGATGTGGAAGCACTTAGCATCTGCTGCAGCTCTTTTTCCATGGAAGAGTTTTGTTTTCAAAAGGTGGGCTTCCAGGGCCTGTTGTCTACGTTTCAGTGTGGCCTGGTTAAATTTCTGGCAGGTCACACAGGCCTCTGTGTCACGGTCGGGTCCCAAGCATAAGAGGCATGAAGTGTGGGTGTGTGGCTGTCCTTCTCCAGGAGCTGCTTGCTGCAGGCACTCATTATGATTCAGGAGGAGTTGAGAAGACATGCAATCAGATGACAAATTCTACTATTTGAGAGAAAACAAAGAAATTCTAAAGTTATACTTATCGAAAATGGTGGTCAAACTGTAGCAGCATTCCTGAAGGTCCAGCATGTGCAGGTCGATGGGGAAAGAACTGGAGGGTGGGCGTGGGGACCGCCTTTCAAACAACATGAAGTCTTGCTGTATTCCGACATATTGCAGTGATTCCCAACCTCTGAACTGCCCCAGAGAATGGAGTTGACTTTCAATGCAGGGCATAGAATGCTGAGCTCGAGCTCGGTTGGAGTCGCTGTCTGGAGTGTTTCAAACTCCAACCATCAGATTCTTTACTCCGCCTCACTGAACAGTCGCTCGAGATTCTTCCTTCAGCTCGGTTCGAAAGTCGGTTAAAGTTTCAGTTTTCGTTTTTTTAAACCGAAAAGTTATCCGCATAGTCGGTTCAGTCTCTGTCTGTGGTGCTGAGTACTCAGATAGGAACTGTTCTGTTTTTCTGTGTGGAACTTGTAAAAGTGCGGCTCGGTTCGCTAAACCAGCCATTTGACAGTGAAATCTGTGTTTTGTGCTTTTACTTAGTGTGTGGTTACCGGTTTCTAAAAAAACGTGTTTAGTACGTTTTCCCCCAATACCCGTGACACGGTTAGGAACCGCATAGGGAGTCTTGCCTGCGGTTGCTATAAAAGGCTAGTTGGTTAGCTTGGCCATGTCTGAGAAACCCAAGAAAAAACCGCCCACTTGGTTTCAACACTGCAGTGAGTGTGGGAGGTCTTTGCTAGGCCGATCCCCACACCACCTGTGTTTATTGTCTGGGGTTTGACCACCTCGATTCACACTGCCAAATATGTAAAAACTTTCCCAAATCTACCCCTGAGAAGAGATTAGGTAGACTGAGGGAAAAGGAGGCCGAGAAGTCTGCTGCCCCAGATGGCCAGCTCAGTTCGGTTCCGACCGAACCAGAAGGAGTGCACTCTGACCAGGGTGATACTTCTTCGGCAAAAGGAGAGCAGATTCCGAGGATCGCTCAGACAAAAAGAAAACGCAAAGACAAATCAGCCGGTTCGCATCCAGAGGTTAATGTTCCAACCACCGAAGAGATAGCCAGAGCGATTCAGATTGTGGAATCGCCCATCCGGTTCCTACTGATCCGGCTCCTTCTGATAGGGTCTGCTGGTTCCCAGTTCAAGATTATACCCTCAAAGATTTTTATTTTTTTTTTATTTGAAGAGGAAGGGGAATTTGAGGATCATGGTGAAAGTGAGGGTCTGATGTGCCTGTGGAACCGGACATCTCCCCAGACAGACCTTCAGGTGTTTCCCTCCTAGGCTTTCTGAGTCCCCTTCTCACTTTATGTTCTACAGAAAGGTGGCAGAAACCTCCAGCTTCTTATGGAGGAGGCTGTGGAAGATCAAAGGAGCCTGATTATGTAGAACTGATGGACATCCCAAAGTCCAGGAGACTGTCTATTCCTTCCACAAATCTTTTGGAAACAGACACAAACAATCCTAAAGTCTCCTAAAACTATACCTCCTGTGGATAGAAGAATGGACAAGAGTTATACACTTTCAGGCTCAGACACGGAGTTCTTATATCAACAATGCAGCCATGTTAGTTGTGCAGGCTGCTGCCTGTGACAAGGTAAATATTCCCTGGCTCCACACCCCAAGACAAGGACTCCAGGAAGATTAATGCCATGGTAAAGAAACAGTACAGTGGCGTGAAAAGTATTTGCCCCTCCGATTTTCCTATTATTGCATATTTGTCACACAGGATGTTTTCAGGTCTTTAGACAAAATGTAATATTAGATAAAGGAACCTGAGTGAACAAATAACATTTGTTTTTTTTACTTATTTCATTTATTTAATGAAAAAGTTAACCAACACCAACTGGCACTGTGAAAAAGTAATTGCCCCCTAATTAAATCAACCCAATTAAAGGGATAATTAGAGTCAGCTGATTGAACACAGCCAGGCTTGATTACAGCCAGCCCTGCTCAATATAAACCTCACTTATTTTGAACCTTACCATCAGAGTCACGTTGCCAGTACAAAGATTCAACAAGCACATTATGCCACGATCAAAGGAAGTTCCTGAAAAGATCAGAAAAAAGTTGTTGCTATCTATCAGTCTGGAAAGGGTTACAAAGCTATTTCTAAGGCTCTGGGACTCCATCGAACCACAGTGAGAGATATAATCTCCAAATGGAGAACATTTGGAACAGTAGTGAATCTTCCCAGGAGTGGCGGCCTGCCAAAATTACTCCAAGGGCGCAGCGTAAAATCATCCAGGAAGTCTCAAAGGATCCTAAAACAACATCCAAAGAACTGCAGGCTTCTATTGCCTCAGCTAAGGTCAGTGTTCATGACTCCACAATCAGAAAGAGACTTGGCAAAAATGGGCTTCATGGGAAAGTAGCAAGGTGGAAACCTCTGCTAACCAAGAAGAACATAAATGCTCATCTCTCATTTGCCAAGAAGCACCTGGATGATCCACAAGCCTTTTGGGAAAATGTTCTATGGACAGATGAGTCCAAAGTGGAACTTTTGGACGACATGGATCCCATAATGTCTGGCGTAAAGCATACACAGCATTCCACAGTAAGAACATCATACCAACGTCAAACATGGTGGTGGTAGTGTGATGGTGTGGGGCTGCTTTGCTGTCTCAGGACCTGGACGACTTGCCATAATTGTAGGAACCATGAATTCTGCTCTGTACCAGAAAATTCTTAAGGAGAATGTCCAGTCATCCATCCGTCAGCTGAAGCTGAAGCATAGTTGGGTCATGCAGCAAGACAATGATCCAAAACACAAAAGCAAGTCCACATCAGAATGGCTGAAAAGAAGTAAAATTAAAGTTTTGGAGTGGCCTAGTCTAAGTCCAGACCTAAACCCAATAGAGATGCTGTGGCAGGACCTGAAACAAGCAGTTCATGCTCAAAAACCTACCAATGTTACTGAATTAAAGCAGTTCTGCAAGGAAAAGTGGGCTACAATTCCTCCACAGCGATGTGAAAGACTGATATTGAATTATAGGAAGCGTTTGGTTGCAGTCATTGCAGCAAAAGTGGCGTAACCAGTTATTAAGTGTAAGGGGCA
The DNA here is from genome assembly GCA_016271365.2 of Neoceratodus forsteri. Classification (NCBI taxonomy): domain Eukaryota; kingdom Metazoa; phylum Chordata; order Ceratodontiformes; family Ceratodontidae; genus Neoceratodus; species Neoceratodus forsteri. The sequence goes on along the minus strand of CM057453.1, from coordinate 296,929,986 downwards.
ATTACTTTTTACACAGTGCCAGTTGGTGTTAGTTAACTTTTTCATTAAATAAATGAAATAAGTAAAAAAAAAAAAGTGTTATTTGTTCACTCAGGTTCCCTTTATCTAATATAACATTTTGTCTAAAGACCTGAAAACATCCAGTGTGCCAAATATGCAATAACAGAGAAATCAGGAAGGGCAATACTTTTCACGCCACTGTACATGGCATCTTCCTTGGGACTCAGGCAGGCAATTACATGGCCAATACAGCCAGGTACCAGGCGTCCAGGTGGGACACTGTACTGGCACTGGCTAAACAGGCCTCCCCAGCTAGCCAAGGAGCTGGAGGCGGTGGCTGCAAATGGGACTGAGGCATCTAAGGGTCAGTTTCATGCTGGTGTGGACTCTAAAGATGTGTCATCATCAGAGTCATGGCTACATCTGTGGCTCTTGGAGGATGGCTTGGCTCAGATACACTAGCCTCTCTGAGGACACCCAGGCTAAGGTCATGGATTTTCCTGTAGTGGTAATTCTCTATTGGGGAGCAGACAGAGAATTACATGAAGAAATGGATGAGTACAGGACCACTTATAGGAGTGCTCAGGCCAAGGAGAGGCAGGCAACTCCTCAAAGGCAGCAGTCTAGGGGCAGAGGCAGGCATTTTCAAAGGCCTTTTACCAAGCACAGGCGTCTCCTTCCTTTTAGCAGATGGGGTTCTTCAGAGGGAGAGCAGAAGGGGATGAGCAGGGCTGCATCCACTCCTCCGCCTAAACCCCTGCCAAGTAGACACCCTGATGGGTCTGCCCGGTCGACTCTCCTATTCCAGTAGGGGCAGGCTGGCTTACTTTGTCCAGGACTGGATGTCTATCACATCAGACAAGTGGGTCCTGGAGTAGTAAGCCAGGGACTGGTTCTCAGCTTCAGAACATTTCCAAAGATGACAGCCAGATATTTTCCATCTGCAAATCTCGAAAACCCTTGCCCTAAAGGCAGAGGTTTCTTCTCTTCTCTTCTAGCCTTAAGAGCCATAGAAGTACCTACCCTACACTGGGGCAAGGACAGGAATCCAGTACTTCCTGACCCCAAAAAGACAGTGGAGTGGCGACCCATCCTAGACCTAAGATATCTAAACAAACATCTTTAAAACCAAAGTTCAAGATGGTAACTCTAGGAATAATCCTTCCTTCTCTAAGGCCAGGGGACTGCGAGCCTCCCTGGACCTCAAAGATGCCTCTTTCACATTCCCATCAGGTGCTCCAACAGAAAGTACCTCAGGTTCGAGCTGCCCTCAGGCCACTATCAGTTCAGAGCAATGCCCTTTGGCCTAACCTCAGCCCCAAAGGTTTTCACAAAGTGCCTGGCAGTAGTAGTTGCCTTTCTATAAGGCAAAGATTTCCATTTTTCCATATCTGGACGATTGGCTAATAGCGGGTCAGTCTCCAGACCAAGTCAAGTCTCACCTGCAAGTGACCCAGCAAATGCTCACTTCTCTAGGATTTCTTCTCAACCTTCCCAAGTCAGTTCTCAAACCAGTCCAGCTTCTTACCTTTATAGGGGCAGATCTGGACACACTCAAACAAGAGCCTTTCTTCCTCTAGAAAGGGCAAGGGTTCCTATGGAACTAACCTCTTTCAGCCTTCAGGCATCTCTACCAGCAAGGCAATTCCTCTCCAGCTCTTGGGCCATATGGCAGCTTCAACAGCAGTGGTCCAAGGGTAAGATTCAGATGAGGGATATTCAGTTCCACCCAGAGCTTTTTGGTCTCAGAGGAAGGATTCCTTACAAAACTGATCCAAGTGACTCTGACCTTGATCCACGCCCTACAATGGTGGCAGGATCAGGACAATTTAAGACAAGGTGTTCCTTTTGTTACTCAGCCTTGTTTAGTGCTCTACCACGGACGCTTCTCTTCTGGGCTGGGAGCCCATCTGGGTTCCCTCACTGCCCAGGGGCTGTGGTCCGATCCCCCAAAGAATCCTTCTCCATAACAATCTTCTAGAGCTCGGGGAGTTTTCTGGCCTAAAGCTTTCTCTCAGTCAGTATAGAACAAGGTGGTTCAGGTCAGAATGGACACCACCATGTGCTACATCAACAAAAGCAGGAGGCACTCAGTCCACGGCCTTGTGCACAGAAGCCATGAAGTTGTGGTCCCTGGCTTATTCCCTGCAAACCTCTCTGGTAGCAGTTCACCTTCCAGGGAAGAACAATGTGCTAGCAGATGCACTGAGCAGGATCTCTCAGGGCCATCACGAATGGTCCCTGGACCCTCAGGTGTTGAAAGTGATTTTTCAAGGTGGGGCACTCCAGAAATAGATCTCTTTGCAGCCCCAGACAAACACCATCTCCTCTCTTTTGTTGCAGACCTCCAGTCTTGGGCTCAGTCCCCCTGGATGCCGATTCTGAATTGGGAAGGGAAGCTTCTGTATGCCTTCCCCTTCCACTCCTGTTCAAAGTTTAGTCAAATAAGATCTCAGCCTTGCAAGATGATTCTGATTGCTCCAGATTGGGCCAGACAGCCCTGGTGCCCCCTGTTGCTGTCCCTAGCAGTCCATCTTCCGTCTCTTCCCAGGAATTACAACCGATTAACATCCTCTCAGGGAGGATTTGGTACCTCAATCTTCAGTCTCTCAATCTCAAGGCATGACTCTTCAAGAGTTAGAGTTTGCAGATCTGCATCTTTCCCAAGGGTTCTGGATATCCTCAAGGCTTCTCAAAGCCCTCCACCAGACAGACTTATAACTCCAAATGGAAAAGATTCAACATTTGGTGTTCTAAGAAGATATTTCTCCAGACACTGCTGGATTGCCTACAGTTCTGGACTATATGGTCCATTTAATGGCTAGGCCTCAGACCAGCTACTCTCAAGGTACACTTGTCAGCTGTTTCTGCGTTTTGTCTGTGGGGAAGTCTTCCTCACTATCTTCTCATCCTGTGTTCTGTAAATTTTTTAAAGGATTGCTTCACACCAATCCTCCTTTTAGAGACCCTGCCCTGCCTGGAATTTGAATGTTTGCATTGCTCAACTTATGCAACCCCTTTTGAGCCTATGTCTTGACAGAGCTTAAGTACCTGACTTGGAAAACTGTGTTCTTGGTAGCCATTACCTCTACCAGGTGAATCAGTGAATTGCAAGCCTTGTCAGTGGAACCGATTTTATCTTATTTCACAGGGATAAAGTGGTCCTTAGAACCAATAGAAGGTTCTTGCCCAAAGTGGTTTCAGACTTCCATTTAAACCAGTCTATGTCTCTTCCTGTTTTCTTCACTGATCATTCTTCCTCAGGAGAGAGGAGGCTACACAGTTTAGATGTTAAAAGACCTTTAATTACTACACAGAGCGTACTAAGAGTCACAGGGTTTGACTCCCTCCAGTTGTTCCTCACTTATGGGGAAGTGGGAAAGGCAAACCTGCCACCAAGAGATCTATTGCCAGGTGGATTGTTTCTTGTATACAATTCTGCTATGAAAAACTGGGAAAACTCCATCCTCAGGCCTGAGGGCTCATTCCACAAGAGGTACAGCTGCTTCCCTGGCTGCTGCCAGGGATATCTCTCTCTTAGAAATTTGTCAAGCAGCCACCTGGGAAACAGTCCATACCTTTACCAAGCATTACTCTCTGGATATCCAGGCTAGGAGTGATGCTCGGTTTTCACAGCAGTACTTCAGAGCCTATTCCCAAAGTAGGTTCTGTCCCTCCTCCATGGAGGTACTGCTTGGTAGTCTGCAATATGTCAGAATACAGTAAGACTTCATGTTGTCTGAAGAAAAAATTACTCACCTTAGTAATTATGTTTCTTCTAATGGAGTCTTGCTGTATTCTGAGCTCCTCCCTGCCTCCCTCTCAGAACCTGTTTTTGGGAAGTGGGTGGGCAGGTGCAGTGTTGTGCCGAGGGGTGTTTCTTTTTGTTTGCACCCTCCTCCTTTTTGTTTGGGTGCTGATTGATTACTGTCATTTATATTAGATTGGTTTTTGGGTTTCCCGACTCGAGTCTTCCTTGGGAATCCAAAAGCGTTTTCTGCCAGTTGGCTAGTAGGAATTTTACAATTTCCACATAGAATTTTTAGTTAGTTGGGCTCTGTAAGAATCTGACTGAGTCTGAAACGCTCCAGACAGAGACTTCAACCAAGCTCGAGCTCAGCATTCTATGCCCTGCATAGCAAGTTAACTCTGTTCTCCGGGGCAGTTCAAAGGTTGGGAATCACTGCAATATGTCAGAATACAGCAAGACTCCATTAGAAGAAACATAATTACTAAGGTGAGTAATTTTTTCTTATATGGCATCTGGCTGACGCCAGTCACATGAAGTCAGGGCGATCCCGCTTTATATTGCTAGCTAAAGTTTTCCATATCGCCCTAGTGCCTGGCAGCTTAATCCTAACAGTTATTACCTACTGCAAGAGCCCTCTCAAGTAAGATCCTAACTAAACAAAGTAATTTAAAAACTAACAAAACTTAAAATGAACTACATAGTAAAAAAAAAAACCTGACTGGAGAATCGGCCATTACCAGCGTTCATTACAGGGTGACTGGCTCTCTTCAGGTGAAGAAACAAATATGAGCATACAACCCGAGTGGCGAACAGATGCAGAGTTTGAACCTAGATTCCAAATTCTAATTTTCTGCATAGGTTCTCTCTCAGGGCATCACTCTAGGTCGAGATGATTGCATAAAGTATAAGCATTTACATGAGTGATTCCAGGGATTAGAGCGGACAGAATCGACTTGACAGAAGGTAAAATGCCCTACCTAATGCATCAAAACTTCTGGAATCTGGACTGGTAGGGTTAGCACTAGTCAGGTGTTAAGGGGCAAGATGCTTCTTCACTCAACCCTGTGGGAGTGCAGTAGCAGACAAAGTAGTCCTTTGGGGTGGGAGGTGTGAAGGGACGTTTCCAAAGTGCCTTCATTACCTCCTCAAAAGCTGAGGGCATAGTTAACCAAAAAATGGGTGGCTTGTGCAGTTTAGGCTGTTGGTGCCCCTCCCCTGTCTTTTTCCCCTATCCTTGCATTAAAATATATGGGCTTTACAGCCCAACAGCATCATGCCAGCAGTTCCCTGTGCATGTCACTATAGCTCTCTTCCACTCCCACTGTAGTTCTGGCTCTGTGTGATCTACCTCCAAGCTGCCGTTAGTCAGCACTGGATTTGCCATTGCTACTGCATCCCACTGGCTGGGCGAGCCGCCATACTTGCTTCACTTCCCAGTAGCCCTACCACCTCCAGCATGCGGCGAGACTTGCAGTTGCTACTGCTGCATACTGGGCATAAATTCAACATTTTGGTAGTTAAGCAGCGCTCCGCTCACTGTGGTGATGAAGATGCAGAGTCATCTTGTGTGGCATTACAAATGGTGGGGTGCCAGACAGCGGCTACGAGATAGTGTCAGATGAGGATCAGGGTTTAGTAGGTCACAGCAGGGCAAACTGGCCCAGGCCAAGTTAAGTGCTGCCAGTAAGCAGCTTCAGTAAGGCAGGCAAACTGACCAAGGGCAGTAAGTGCTGCCAGTAGGCAGCTTCAGTATTCTTTTATTTTTAAAGCATTTGCATTATTTCCCCAAAACAAGCCCCCAAAGCAAAAGTTCCCCAAACTATGTGTTGTGTAACTTATAAAGACAGGTCAGAGCACAGGGTAGCGCCGCGTCATACTAGCTAGGAAGGACAGGCATCAGGCAGCTGGAAAAGCGTATTTCTGAGTCTGCCTGGTTGGATTAATTGGAGCAGGTGCAGCAGGCATCGAAATGTGAAAGAAAATCAAAAAGAAAAGATCTTCTGAGTAAATAATATGAAATGAAATACCTGTACAAAATGTTTACTTAAAACAAATCAATACTGTAGTTGTCTATGTACTACGTTAGCGCCTCTCCTCCCTAGTTATACAAGTGTGCCCGCAGTTGTTCTGCTAAGGCATCTGCTCCAGCATTTTAATCGCACCTGTTCTCATCCCACTGTAATTTATTTTGCACTCGCATTTACTATTGTATGGATTGTACTGCATCATTATTGTACTTCATATTGCCGTTGCACCTGCTCTCATCCCACTAATTTATTTGCCGGTTGTCTACTATTGTATGTACTGTATTATGGTATCATTTTAGTGCAGTTTGAAAATGCTGGTTGCACTTGAAAGGGGCAAGGTTGCTCAATGTACTCACCAGGGTAAAACAATAACAAATGGAAATAAATTAAATGAAATGTGTCAAACTAAAGAGGAACTTGAGCTGCCTAGCATGCATTGGGAAAACAAACAGTTTGGAACAAACTCATAATAACCATCCTTCCAGTATTTAAACTGAATGTAACCAGTTTTTTTCTTTACTGCTTTTTATGTTGCTTGCACATATGCAAGAAACATAGTGCCATCATCGGAATTTGGAGGTGTGTCACCTCCACCTCAATTCAGTCAGTGGGCTGGCAGTAGCTGACCCCTGTAAACCAATGCATTTTGGAGCCGTCTATGACATGCTCAAAATGCAGTAACTTGAGAAAGGGGGAGCTACGCTTCAGTGAGCACCCGATAGAAGCGTAGCTCCCCCACAGGCGTCGCGCCCGCCGCGTGCTGTGCAGCAGCGCCCGGAAGTGCCCAATCCCGCCAGCTGAGCTCGTCATCTCCCCCTTCCCCGTAGTTGGTGCCACGCTGAGGGCCCACCCCAGTGTGGCAATCAGTCCTGGCAGCAGGGTGCCCAATCCCGTCTGCTGACAGCCCCCGTCCTTGTGCCATGCTGAGGCCCACCCCAGCGTGGCAAACAATCCTGGCGTCTTTTTTTTTTTTTAAACCTGTAAAACAAAAAGGCCATAGCGCGTCTCCGACCCCCCTCCCACAACCGCACCACCACTGCGCACCCAGCCTCCCCACACCCCACGTACCTCCGGACTCCAGCGCGGCGATCTTGAGTGGACCGGGAACAGGTCTGCACTCTTCAAAGCCGACCCGCGAACTGAGGAAATGCCCGGTAAGCTGTATAATGGGCTAGATGTGGGGAGGGTTCAACTTTATTGCATATCTCAGGCATTTTGCCCAAATTTTCAACATGGGTTTTAGGCCCCTTCTCATGAATGATGTCACTGTCATGGTGTTATTGGGGCCTGAAGGGTGATTTCGTGCAGTGACTGCGAAATCACCCTTTGAGGCCAGATACCGCCATGACAGTGACATCATTCATGAGAATGGTCCCAAAACCATGTTGAAAATCTGTCCAAAATTCAAAAAATGACTGTTTTATGAAGGCGCTATCAGTTCCTACGCAGATTCGTAAGTTCACGAAATTTCAATATTTTCACTCCAGATTTTCAACATTGCCATTTTACCACACCTTCTTATGAGTAGTACAGCTGTCCAGTTTTCATCTCACCCAAATGTGTTTCGCACCTTGGCGCGAATGGGCGCAGTCGATTGTCTTGAAATCAATGTACGGGACAAATTAAGAAAATCACAGTGACACTGTTCATGAGCAGAGGTCTTAAAATGGCTATGTTGAAAATTTGGTGAAAAATTCCTAAAAATGACAGTTCTGGCGTCGTTGCGCGGTTCCTACACAGGCTCATTAAGTTCACAAATTTTCAATATTTTCACTCCAGATTTTCAACACTGCCATTTTACCACACCTCCTCATGAGCAGTACAGCTGTCATTTTCACATCCTGCCCAAAACAGGTTTCCGCCCATGTAGCGACAATCACAAGAATGTGTGTGCCAACTCAGTGTATGGGACATTAAGAAAATCACAGTGTCACTGTTCATGAGCAGAGATCTTAAAATGGCAATGTTGAAAATTTGAAAGAATTCCTAAAATGACTGTTTTACGAGTGTGCGTTGCACAGTCTCTTACGACGTCAGAGATTTGCAAATTTTCAATATTTCTACCTAGATTTTCAACATTGCCATTTTACCACACCTTCTTATGAGCAGTACAGCTGTCATTTTCATATCCTGCCCAAAATGTGTTTCCACCCATGTAGCGCACAATGGCGCAGTCAGTGTGCAAACTCAATGTATGGGACACATTAACAAAATCACACTGACACTGTTCATGAGCAGAGGTCTTAAAATGGCTATGTTGAACATTCGTGAAAAATTTCTAACAATGACTGTTTCACTGAAGCGTCGTTCGCAGTTCTCATGCGCTTCAATAAGTTCATAAATTTTCAATATTTGCACTTCAATGACTTCAAATACCTAAACAGCACATAGAAGCAAGCAACATTCGGCATTGACAAATGCTTGTTTGTTTATGGAATGCACTGTTTAAATTACTGATGACTTGGGAAGAAATAAATGACACAGGAAAGGAAAACAGCCTCCCCATACCTGGTGCAGGGTGTTTTGTTGATATAAAATGGAGAAAATGGTATATTTAAGTAAAAAAAAAAAAAAAAGGGAGACTTATATTCTACTGTTACTGAAACTGCTGATGGCAGCAACTGGAGTGAGCTGCAACATCAGTTCGAAGCCAGCGGAGGACAAAATCAGAACTGATCTGAATCTGGCATTTCTGCCAACACTTTTAGTTTATTTGACAGAACCAGAACGAAGCGTTCATTAAACAAACAGAAAATATACTGTATACAAATCCTCAACTTGTAGCTGAGCTGGGAGGACTGGCGGTGACTAGAGCCAGGCTTTGTTAGATGCAATTCGAGTCCATATTGATACCTGTAAAAAATAAATAAATAAATGGAAAAGAAGCAAGAAGGATAAAAACATTTTAAAAGAAACCAGGAGGAGGAGCAGGAGGGAGCCAGCCACCAGAAGAGGCAGAGACAACAGGCTCAGCAGAGCAGACTGCAGTGAGCAGCTGCAGCCTGGAAAAGCAAGACAGACAGACAACCTGTTGCTGTCTGCGTGAATAGATCCAAAGCAAGGAAGGAACAGGTCTGGAAGCAGGGCCAGCTTTAGAGTTTGAGGGCCCTCAGTGAAATAATGGATGGGGCCCTTACCAAGCCAAACTGACCTCGTCCTTTACTTTGTCCAAAATGCACATTTTCTTTTCAATATACAAACTTTTGCAATGTTTGTCTTTAGGGCATCACTGCCTATCAATGCATGTCTTAATCAGCCTCTGATTTGTTGGGATGTGCCTTAGCAAGTAATTTCCTAATGTTATCCGCCACATGTCATGAGAATGCTCCACAGAGCCTACTGATGCCCTTTAGTGCTGTTTGACTTTAAACATGAATAATAATAAAAAAAATTTAATCTACTCTAGATCTGGCTGGTGTCAAAAAACAGCTATGCCTGGAAGGAAAGGAAAATTGAATAAATAATACTAATTGGGTAAAAGAAAGGGAAATAAAAGAGGAGAGAGACAGCAGAGAGTGTGAAAGTGAGAGGAGCAGAGGCCAGAGGATGGAGGAACATCAAATTATTGACCACAGGGTGTTTCTATTTACCTGCCCCAGAAACAACCACCACCAGTGTCTGCGGCAGGGCCCATCATGCAGTCCAAAGTGCTTACTGCCTAGATTTTATATCTCCGACTCTAACCTAGAAATAATAAACAGTATTGTTTGCTAGCAGTGCATGTCACATAGGCCATAGTGCTTGTCGTTTGTGTGCAGTTGTCTGGGTATGAGGACCCGACTGAAAGACTGAGGCAATAAACCAGTTCTAGAATAAGTACCGTTTCCTCATTCCCTGGCTCAGCTGTCCTGCTATAGTTCACGGTTTCAGCTAATAAATTCCCATGCTTCTCTTGCCAGAGATTTCCTAGATTGTGCTTATATAATGCACCATTTGCCACCAAATTCTTCAGAATTTCTTTTGAGAATCACCCCTTCTAAACACTAACTGATAGGGGCATGTGCCCCCCACACACACTTTAGAATCCTGCTGATGCCCCTACCCAAGCCCCTATGCCACAGAGGATCGATACAACCATCCATATTGGGAACTCAAGAGTCCCAAACATCACAGCAACAGATCATGATTGATACAGCAGAAACTTTCACTGCTTGCAGCATATCCCCCAGAATCGCTAGGCTAGAACACACACTTAGCAGGAGAGGCCAACTGCAAAAATTATTTGTCCTTTCAAGTGGACAATATGAGAGAAGCAAGGTAACCACCTGGATGGGGAACCAGGAAGAGTACCTTAATTGTGCCTGTATATTAGGCTTCTATAGTTTCCACCCAAAATGGTATTGTTCCAGCATTAGACAGCCTGGTGGCCCAAAAAACAAGGTAACTTATCCAACCACTCACAAAACATGAGGCACAGGCCTAAATAGGCACAGGGCACCTTGCTGGACTGCAGTACCAATGTCTCAGGCAAGGCCTTGAAGCTCTGGCAAAACCCTCAACCTAGGGGACGACTGAGCAGAGGCTCCAACTGCTGACACTCCTATGACAGAGAAGAAAAATTATTCACCTTAGTAATTGTGCTTCTTCTAATGGAGTTTTGCTGTATTCTGACTATATGCAGTTAGCCCAGCACTTGAACTGCTCTGGAGAGGAAAGAGTTAACTCTATGCCAAGGCATAGAACGTTGAGCTCAAGCTCGGTTTTCAAACCTCTGTCCCAGGTAATCCTCGTGTAACCGCAGATTCTTTACAAGCCCTACATCAACCAACTAACAACCCAGAAATTGTTTTTTAGAGCTTTTAGCCAAACGGCAATAGACGTGAAATTTAGGGTCCAAAGACTCAAGTCGAGACCCCCAAAAAGAATCCAAGTAGGTAATAAGCAAACAATCATAAAACACAGGAACAAGAAAAACCTCAATTAGGAAGAGGCACCCAGGTACACCCCTGGGTGCAACACTCGACTGCCCACCCACATCCCCAAACAACTAGGTTCAAGGAGGAGGCAAGGAGGAGGTGAGAATACAGCAAGACTCCATTAGAAGAAACACAAATACTACGGTGAGTAAATTTTTTTTTCCAAACATGAAGTCTTGCTGTATTCTGACTGTGAGACTACCAAGCAGCACCCCAAGGAGGAGGAACTACAAAATCTATTTTGGGAACAAGCTCTGCAGTACTGCAGTACCAAACCTAGCATCACTTCTTGACTGAATGTCCAGAGAGTAGTGCTTACTAAATGTGTGAACAGTTTTCCAGGTGGCTACTTTACAGATTTCCACTAAAGTTATGCCTCTAGCTGCTGTGACCAAGCAGCTGTACCTCTGGTAGAGTGAGCCCTTAGGCCTGAAGGTGGCTCTTTCCCCAATTTTGAGTAGCAGAACTGAATGCAAGAGATTATCCACCTAGCAATAATTCTCTTGGTGGCAGGTTTACCTTTACCCAACTCCCCATAAGTGAGAAACAGCTGGGAGCAGTAGTTTCGATGGGGCTTAGTGGATTCTAAATAGTAACTCAGAACCCTCTTTACATAAAGACTGTGTAATCTCTCTCTCCAGGGAGGAATGATCAGTGAAAAATACAGGCAGTGTGATACATTGGTTCAGATCGAAGTCTAATACCACTTTAGGGAGAAATTTCCTATTTATGCGAAGGACCACCTTATCCCTATGAAATGAGATGAAATCAGGTTCCACTGATTGAGCCCGTAGCTCACTGATTCTCCTGGCAGAAGTAATGGCAACCAGGAATACAGTTTTCAAGTCAGGTATTTGAGCTCAGCTGAGCAAAGTGGTTCAAGGAGGCTGCATCAGCTGTGCAACACAGATATTCAGGTCCCATAGACAGTAGGATCCCTGAAGGGAGGACAGATGTGGACCAAATCTTTGAAGAATTTCTTGAAAACTTGGGTGGGAGGCTAGAGGAGACCTTCCAGCCAAAGAAAAGCAGAAATAGCTGCCAAATGCACCTTGAGAGTGTTAGGCCAAAGGCCTAAACTGTTAAGATATACCAGATAATCTAAAGCAGTGGCAATATCAGCTGGATGTGCCTCTGGGAACACAGAACCAAACCTCTTCCATTTAGAATCAAAGATTTTTCTAGTGGAAGGTGTTCTGCTGGCTTAAGGATATCCAGAGCTGATTGTGAGAGATGCAGGTCTGCATATTCTAGATCCTCAAGAACCAGGCCTTGAGCCGAGTGTGTGAAGGCGGGGTACAATATCCTCCCTACGATGAGGTGAGGAGGTTGAACTGTCTGGTAAAGGCAAAGGGGAAGTGTCACCAGTAGTGACAACAGTAGAGGATACCAAGGCTGTCTGGCCCAACGGGGCTACCAGAATCGTGAGTGCAGGGTTGGGACCTGATCTTGACCAGAACTCTGAAAATCAGAGGAAAAGACAGAGAAACCTGTTGGTCCAATCCAACAGGAAGGCATCTAGAGGAACAGATCCCCAAGAGGGGGCCTGCAGCAGAACAGAGGAGCTCATAGTTGTCCGGGACTGCAAAGAGATCTCTGAGTGCCCCATCTCTTGAAAATTATCTGAAGAATGAGAGGATTCAGGCCCATGTGGTGACCTTGGGAAATCCTGCTGAGAGCATCTGCAAGTACACTGTCCTTCCTGGGAGATGCACAGCAATCAGGGAAACCTGCAGGAATAAGCTAGTGACCACATTTTCATGGCCTTGGTGCTCAAGGCCGAGGACAGAAGTGCCCGTTTGTTGATGTACCACATGGTTGTGGTGTTGTCTGTCCTGATCTGCACACTTTCCTTGAATTAAACTCAAATGTCTGAAGTACCAAAAAGACAGCCCCGAGTTTGAGAAGATTTATGTAGAAGGGACTCCTGATAAGACCACGTCCCTGAGCAGTATGCTGATCCAGGTGGGCTCCCCATCCCAGCAGGGAACGTCCTGTGGTGAGAATCACTGTGGGAACCAGACTGAGGAAGGAACCCCTTGCCTCAAGTTGACCTCTTCCAGCCACCACTGGAGGGCCTTGAACCAAAGTTAGAGAGTTAGAGACACTGGAACCAACTGTAGAGGGATCTTTTTCTGTGACCAAAAGGCTCTTAGATGAAACTGAATATCCTCATTTGAAACCTTGCCCCTTGCACTACTGCAGTGCAGGCTGCCATGTGGCCTAGCAACTGTAAGAAGTGTCTGCTAGCCAAGACACAAGTCAACGAAAGAGGAAGCCAGAGAGATAAGGATTGGACCCTTAAGACAGGAAGGAAGGCCTTGGCCTCAACGGTGTCCAGCTCCACCCCATAAACATGAGACGCTGAACTGGTTCCAGAACAGACTTCTCCAGATTTAGAATGAATCCTAGGCAGTGTAGAAGATTCTGAGTGACCCCTAGAGCTGACCTGACTTGGTCTGGGGACTGACCTACTATGAGCCAGTCATCCAGGTAAGGGAACAGTAAGATGCCTTGTCTTCTGAGGAAGGCTACTACTACATAGAAACATAGACTTTGATGGCAGATAAGGACTGCTTGGCCTATCTAGTCTGCCCATTTCCCTACCACAGGATAGGCCACAGATCCTAGTTAACCAACAGCCTATTTCTTCCTACACCCCACAAGAATTGCCTTATGTCTGTCCCATGCATTCTTGAATTCTCCCACAGTTTTTAGACCCTACAACCTCCTCAGGAAGGCTGTTTCATGCATCCACTACCCTCTCTGTGAAATAATACTTCCTCACATTGCCCTTGAACCCCCCCAATCTTTTAAATTGTGTCCCTTGTTCTTGCATCTCTCTTTTCTGAAAGATGCTACCCTCTTGGACTTGTTGATTCCGCTGAGGTACTTAAAAGTTTCTATCATGTCCCCCTCTCCTTCTTTCCTCAAGGGTATACATATTAAGCTCCTTTAGTCTCTCCTCATACGGCTTCTCTTGCAGACCCTGCACCAATTTAGTTGCCCTCCTCTGGACTGCTCTCTATCCTGTCTATGTCCTTGCGGAGATGGGCTCTCCAGAACTAGACACAGTACTCCAGATGGGGTCTCACCAACTGTCAGTACAGAGGATAACAACTTCCTGTTTTCTGCTGATGATGCCTCTCCTATGCATCCCAGTATACCCCAGCCCTCCCTACCTTCTCATTGCTTGCTAACCTTAAGGTCATCTGATAGGATTACCCCAAGGTCCCTTTCCTTTTTGTTGTTACTACCCCCACCACCATTGTGTATTCTTCCCTGGGTTCTTGTTTCCCAGGTGCATTATTTACTTCTTTGCATTGAATCCTAGCTGCCATACTTCTGACCATTCCTCCAACCTTGCAAGTCCCTTCTCATCCTTTCCACGCCTCCTTGTGTATCAGCCCTGTTGCAGATCTTTGTGTCATCTGCAAAGAGACATACTTTTCCTTCCAGTCCCTCTGCAATGTCACTTATGAAGACATTAAAAGAACTGGACCCAATACTGAACCCTGTGGTACCCACTAGTAACCCCTCTTTCTTCAGAGTGGACTCATTTACAATTACCTTCTGTGTCCTGCTATCCAGCCAATGTTTTACTTAGGCTACCACCCTGGGACCCACTCCCAGGCTGGTTAATTTGACTATTAATCTTTTGAGAGAGACTGTGTCAAATGCCTTGCTAAAGTCTAGGTAGGCCATGTCCACAGCCCTCCCCTGGACTGCTACTTTGGTCACCCAGTCACAGAAATCTATTAGATCTGTCCTGACATGACATTCTGCTGAGGACCCATGCTGCCTTGGGTCCTGTGCCCCACTGACCTCTAGGTACTCAACTATTCTTTCCTTCAGAAGTGACTCCATCATTTTCCCTACCACAGATGTCAGACTGACAGGTCTGTAGTTTCCTGCCTCTGTCTTGGTCCCACTTTCGTGAAGGGAATCACATCCGCCTTCCTCCAGTCCTCGGTACCACACCATCTCCCACATGATTTATTAAAGAGAGTAGCCAGTGGTTCTCACTTAGATCCCCCTTAATTCTTTTTAGAATTCTGGAGTGAATTCCATCAGGCCCCATTGCTTTGTCACCTTCGGTTTTAGGGTTCTTGCAGGGCCCCTTTCTTCTGTGAAAGGACTGGGATCGACCCCCATCAAGAGGGGTTCTGTTAATTGGATTAGGCACTTCCCTCCTCTTTGTGAATACTGAGCAGAAATATTCGCTCACTATCCCTACTTTTTCACTGTCCCCTCTGCCAACCCATCGCTCATTCTATTCAGCCTCACTATCCCTCCCATTGTCTTTCTACACTCGCTGATGTACCTATAAAGGTTTCATCCCCTTCTTAACTGAGTTGGCTATCTTTTCCTCAGTTTGGGCCTTGCTATTCGGACTTCCCTCCCTGCTTCCTTCTGCCTTAACTGGTACAGCTCTCTGTCCTGCTCCTTCTGTGTTTCCTTATACTTCCAGAATGCTATCTTTTCTTCCTGACTTTCACAGCCACCTCTTTGAGAACCATAGTGGCTTTTTCTTTCGCTTTGATTTGTTTTATTTCCTTCACACAAAGGCTTGTTGCCTGTGTGATGGGAGTATTGATGATTCCCCATTGTTGCTCCACACCTCCTTCTAGCCTGTTTGGTAGTGCTTTTCTGAGGCACTCTCCCATCTTGCCAAAGTCAGCCTCCTGAAGTCCAGTACCTCACTTTTGTATGGCTTGACTCTGTAAGAGTTTAACGTGAACCACACTGTTTGATGGTCACTTGTTCCCAGATGGCAACCCACTTCTAGATCTGAGATCCTCTCACTGCCCCCGCTTGAGAGCACGAGGTCAAGATTGCCCTCACAGGTGGGTTCCAAACTAGCTGTCTGAGGCCTGCCACCTGTAGGGCATCAAGAATGGCCATGCTCTTGGATGTGGTTGCAGCAAATGTGCTACAGTTAACATCTGGCATATTCAGGCCTCCCATCAACAGTATCTCCCTTTCTCTGCCATTCTAAGAATGCCTTCTATCATATCCTTGCCCATTCCCTCCCTTCACATGGGGTCTGTACAACCCCTGTACAGATTGTGGTGCCCTTTCCAGTCTCCAAGGTGACCCACAATGCCTTCTCTCCTCCCTGTTTACTCTTTAGTTCAGTTGCTTTTATCCTTTCCTTTACATAGAGAGCTACCCTCCCTCTTCTCCCTGCCTGTCTCTCTGGTAGGTTATGTACCCTGGTATGTTAACATCCCAGTCATGGTTCTCTGTGTACCACATTTCTGTGACTGCTACGATATCCAGGCATCCCTCTTCCATCAAGGCCACCAGTTCAGGAGCTTGTTGCCCAGACTACGGGCATTGGTACTCATTACCCTCCATTTCCTGATGGCCTTACTCCTTTAGCCCCATCCCTGTCCTTCTTGCCTTTGTCACTTTCTCCATTTACCCCATGCCCTTCTCTCTATCGACACCTCTATGTTGGTGTTTACTGCACTTACTACGGTGATTTTTTGGGGGCGCTAAGATTTCCTCTCCTTTCCAGTGCCTCCACCTTGGCTAGTTTAAATGCTTGCCAATGAAGCACTAAACCTATCACCTAGGATCCTGGTTCCCTCCTGGACAGATGCAGCCCATCATGCCAGTATAGGCTTGCATCACTCCAAGTGGACCCTCAGTCCCCAATGAAGCCAAATCCCTGAGCTCCACACCAGTTTTTCAACCACTGATTGAATCCCATGGTGCGGAACACCCTAGCCTCTCCTATGCCATAGATGGACAGCACCTCCAAGAAGGTTACTGTGTGTGCTACTTGTCTCAAGGTCCCTCCCCAATTCCACAAACTCTTCCTGCACTTCTCTAATTCCTTTTCTTAGCCAGGTCATTTGTCCCTAGGTGGACAATGACATCCAGCTCCTCCCTGTGCAGCTGCTCTGGTAATCCTGAGGATTCGCTCCCTGTCCCTCCAAGCCATGGCGCCCAGGCAGGTACCTCACCTCCTCTCCCCTCCCCTTCCTCCCCAGTTCTACCTTCCTAACAATGGAGTCCCCACCAGGAGTTGTTTCCTTCCCTCTTGAGTCCCCTGCCACCCTCCTGTGGGTCTCCTTTGTGGAGTTCCCAGCATCCTCCTTGGTCTCCACTGCGGGTGCCTCCATAGAGGAACCACACTTTGCCAGAATGGCATAGGAATTGTGGAGAGATACAACTGGAGGGATGCATCTGTTTCACCACCCTCACCCTCCCTGAGCCCACTGTGGTCCAACCGTCCTCTTTCTTGGCAACCTTGGCAACGGCAGTGGCACTGGTGCTCCCTGGATGGAAGAGGAGGTCCCACAAATCCTGGCCAACTCATCCTGGAGATGAGCAACCTCCTCCCTACTGCTAGGCATTTGGTGAATACTCTTGGGCAGATGTTAGCCGAAAGGCATTGCTCTGAACTGGTAAGGACCTAAGGGCAGTTCGAACCGGAGGTACTTTCTGTGGGACTACTTGATAGCTATGTGGAAATAGGCATCCTCGAGATCCAGGGAGGCTAGCCAGTCTCCTGGTCTCAGAGAGGGAAGAAGAATAATTCCCAGAGTCACCATCTTGAACTCTGGCTTTAGTATGTGTTTGTTTACATATCGTAGATCCAGGATGGTCGCCCTCCTCTGTCTTTTTCAGGTAAGGAATACCTGGAGTACGATTCTTTTTCCCTGTGAATGAGAGGTACCCTTTCCACTGCTTGCAGAAGCAGAAGAAGACCTACATTTCTAAGGCCTCGTGCTTCCTCTGCCGAGGAAGGACAGAAAGCCTTTGCTCTTAACTTTGAGAACCTGCTGAAGCTGAGAGCAAGACCCTGGCTCACCACTTCAGGACCCACTTGTCTGAAGTGACAGATTTCAGGCCTGAAAGAAGTGAGCCAGTCTGCCACCTACAGGAATTGGGGAGGCAACCCTGGCTGACACATCAGGGTGTCTGTTTGGCAGGGGCTTAGACAGAGGAGGATGCAGCCCTTGTCATCTCCCTTCTGACTATTCTCCTAAAGAACCCTCTGCTGAAAGAAGAGGAAGCCTGGGCCTGGTAGAAAGCCCTGTGAAAAGGCCTGCCCTGCCAGCCCTGGATTGCTGCCTCTGAGGAATGGTCTGCTTCTCTTTGGCTGCAGCACTCTTGTATGTGGTCCTGTACTCGTCCATCTTTTCATGTATCGCCCCAGTTTGCTCCCAAACAGTGTTACCAGTGACAGGAAAATCCATGGCCTTGGTCTGGGTATCCTGAGATAAATTGGTACACCTGAGCCAGGTCAATCTCCTCATGGAAATGGATGTAGCCATGACCCTAGAATGAACATCATTCGAGTTCACAGCAGCATGAAACTGGACCTTTGAAGCTTCAATGCCATCCACAGCCACCTGTTCCAGCTTCTGGCCAGCTGGGGAGGGCATTCTTAGCCAGAACCGTATCCCACCTAGACTTCTGGTATCTGCCTGTATATGCCATGTAGTTTGATTGCCAGAGTCCCAAAGAGGATGCCAAGTACTGCTTCTTTCCCATGGCATCCACTTTACTGGAATCCTTTTCTGGGGAATGAGATGCCAGGGGAATATTAGTTTGTCACAGGCGGTAGCTTGCACTACCCCAACATGGCTGCAATGGTTAGTAAGGAAATCGACCAGGGCCTGACAGAGCATACGTCCTGTCCATTTTCTTATCCACAGGAGGTATGGATGTTGGAAGCTAATATTTTTGGGTCTGTTTCCCAGGGACTTGTGCAGAGGGATAGACACCCTTTTGACTCTGGGACATCCATCATCTCAACATAGTCAGGCTCCTCCTGATCCTGTTCAGCTTCTTCCACTGAAAATTGAAGAGTCGCAGTCACCTTCTTGTAAAACAAGAAGTGGAAGGGGACTAGGAAAGCCTGGGAGGAGACGCATCAGAAGGCCAGCCTGGGGAGATGTCGGCTCAATAGGCTCATCTAGGTCTTCATAATCTTCGTCTTCATCTCCTTCCGATCGCCCTCATAAATGCTTCGGGTCATATTCAGAAGCGACAAGTCCGATCGAACCGACCATCTCTGCGTCCTGTGTCGGTTCGGTCAACCGGCTAAGCGGCTGCACAATAGCAATCGCTTTGGCCATCTACCTCAAGCAGTCGGACCACGGAACTGGAATCTGAACGGCTGACTTGGCGCTTTTTTGCAGGAACCAATTCTGCAGAATCTGCTCTCTCTTGCCCAAGGTATCGCCCAGGTCAGTAGGCACTCGCAGGTTCGGTCGAACTGAACCGGACTGGCCTGGCCATCTGGATCAGCGGATTTCTCGCCTCCTTTCCTTCAGCCTACTTAAACAGTTATCCATAGTGGCCTTAGGAAAGTTTCTGCAGATCTGGCAGTCTTCTTTGAAGTGATCAAACCCACAAAAAACACAGATGAGGTGGAGATCAGCCTTGGCAAAAGCCTCCCACACTCAGTGCAGTGCCGAAACCCAGTGGGCTCGGTTTTCTTTTGGGTTTCTCAGACATGCCTTTAAATTCAAAGTCACTCTTACAAGCATTCAAACCAGGCGGCTATCAAACCCATCAGTTCCAACAGTGTCACAGGTCGGATGAAAAACCAGAGAAATGAATTTTTTCCAGGAACCGATAGATACCGGGAAAATCACACTAAAATACACCTGTAGAAACAGAAACAACAAAATCGATTCGGTTCCCAACCTGACCAACCGGAAAGAAACCAAAATCAAAAATTTCTCTCTAAACCACACTACTACCTACTAACACACTTACTGTACCAGGACAGAGATGTAAAGACCGAAAAAATAAAGCGGTTTACTAAACCGACCAATTTTACCAAAACAGACCAAAGTGAAGGAGAGGATCTCCAGAGCTACTTCACAGAAAGGTGGAGTAAATAATCTGACGGTTACACTGAGGAGTACCTGGGACAGAGGTTTGAAACTGAGCTCGAGCTCAACGTTCTATGCCTTGGCATATAG
Organism: Neoceratodus forsteri; assembly: GCA_016271365.2. Lineage (NCBI taxonomy): Eukaryota > Metazoa > Chordata > Ceratodontiformes > Ceratodontidae > Neoceratodus > Neoceratodus forsteri. The sequence goes on along the minus strand of CM057453.1, from coordinate 296,910,338 downwards.
TTAACTCTCTCTCTCTGGAGCAGTTCAAGTGCTGGGGCTAACTGCATATAGTCAGAATACAGCAACACTTCATGTTGTTTGAAGGTGGCAGAGTGGTACCCAGGGAGGAAGCAGGGATCGGCAAGTCTTAAAATTAAGTGCTTGTCCAGAACAAGTGGCTGCACCAAAATTACTAGTCACAGTGTTCAAGTTGGTAGTCCAATCATGAATAGAGTTTAGAGAAACCGAATAATCATCTGAATGAGAAATATTTTCTCTATACAATTTTGTTTCAAAACAAATCAGGAGGTAGAAATGGCAGTAGCAGAAAATAACACAGATTACATGTAATAACAGAGCAAGTTTAGCTCTGTACTATCTTAATTGATTGCTGCTGGGGCTTATGCAGAGTAGCACACTACTCTTTGCCTCATAGTACAGTACATGTAGACACACACTGAACCCACACCACAACATTTTCCAAGAAACATTTTACAGGTAGTTTAGCAACTTGTAGAATAAGCTAAAAGACTGCACCATTTGCTGCAGTGTACAAACTTTAATGTTACTATTCACTGTTGCATAGATACATATACACTGTTGGTAGATAAGGCCTCACGGCCCACCCAGTCTGCCCATTTAAGCTTGCAAGTTCACTTTGTTTCTCTCAAGTTTGTTGCCCCTCACCTCTGACATCCAGAATTTCCTTACGCTATCCCATGCATTCTTAAATCCCGTGATTGCTTCAGCCCCCACCACTTCCTCTGGCAGGGTGTTTCACTTGTTCACCACCCTTTCTGTAAAGAAATTCTCCTCCCGCTTCTCTGAATCGCCTTGTTTCCAACTTCATCCCATGCCCTCTAGTCCTGGAACATCCTGTTCGCTGGAAAATAGTGTATTCCTGCACTCTGTTCCTCCCTGAAAGGTACTTGTATGTCTCTATCATATCCCTCTCTCCCTCCTTTCCTCTAAGGAGTAGATATTCAGTCCTTCAGCCTGTCCTCATAGGACTTGTGATGCAATCCCTGTACCATCTTTGTTGCCCTCCTCTGAACCTTCTCCTCCCGTCTATGTCCTTATGTGGTAAGGTCTCCAGAATTGTACACTGTACTCCAGGTGGGACCTCACTAGTGTCTTGTATAGTGGAATTATGACCTCCTTTTCCTGCTGGTGATGCCCCTGCCTATGCATCCCAGCTTCCTATTTGCTTTACCTGCTGCCTTGTCACACTGTTTCCCCACCTTGAGGTCATCAGAGATGATAACTCCAAGGACCCTTTCCTGCTTGGTGCATGCTATATCCTCACTCCCCCAACTAATATGTTGTTCAAGGGATTTTGTGCCCCATATGCATTATCTTGCACTTCTTTGCATTGAATTTCAACTGCCAAACTCTTGACCATTCTTCAAGCTTCTGCCAGTCCCTCCTCATTCTGTCTACATCCTCTGGCATGGCCACTCTGTTACAGAGCTCTGACATTAGCAGACAGGAAATTCTGCCTTCTAGGTCCTGCACAATGTTGTTGATGAAGATGTTGAATAGGACCAGTCCTAGCACTGATCCTTGTGGTACCCCACTAGTTACTCTTCCTCTGTGGAGTGACAGCCATTTAACACCACCCTCTGTGTCCTGCCACCTAGCCAATTACCTACCCACCCTTTTCTGTCCTGTCCACTCCCATATTCCCCAGTCTGTTTACTAGCCTTCTCTGTGGCACAGTGTCAAAGGCCTTGCTGAAGTCCAGATAGGCCACTTCCACTGCCCTCCCTGATCCACCTCCCTAGTCACCCAGTCGAAAAATTCAATGAGGTTGGTCTGGCATGACCTCCCCCCTCGTGAAACCATGTTGCCTTGTATTCTGTAGTCCCTGGCAAACAGATGTTCCACCAATCTCTCCTTCAGTAGTACTTCCATGATCTTCCCCATTACAGAGGTCAAGCTGACTGGTCTGTACTTCCCGCTTCCTCTTTGTTGCCACTTCTGTATAAGGGGACTACACCTGCTGTCCTTCAGTCTTTAGGTACCTCCCTGTTTCCAGTCATCAGCTAAACAGGATTGCCAGAGGTTCAGCCACGACCTCTCAGTTCCTTTAGGACCCTGGTGTGCACCCCATCTGGCCCCATTGCTTTACCAGACTCATTCCTTCCAGTTCCTTAAGGACCCTTTCCGTGTAAAGGGACTTGTGTCCATTTCTGTGCCGTTCCCACCCCTTGTACTCCTTCAAGCCCATTACCCTCCTCTTCCTCAGTAAAGACTGAGCAGAAATATCTGTTCAGTATGTCAGCTTTACTGTTGTCATCCTCCACGCCCCCATCCTCCCCTTCAGTCTCACTATCCCTCCCTTGCCCTTTTTCACCTTATGTACCTGTTAAAGGTGTTGTCCCTCTACCCACTGAGTTTGCGATGTGCTCTTCTGTCTAAGCTTGGCTTCCTTTACTGCCCTTCCTGCCTCCCTTTGCTTCTCCTGGTACTTCTCTCTGTCCGCTCTGCCCGTGTCTTTTGGTATTGCCTGAATGCGATCTTTCTGGCTTTCACTTTCTAAGCCATCTCCTTGGAAACCATAACAGCCTCCTCTTCCTTTTCCCTTGTTAACCTGCTTAATACATAATTCTGTTGCTCTTATAATCCATTTTAAATACTGCCCACTGTCCCTCAACCCCGATTCCTTCCCCAATCCCATTAATGCCTCTTTCAAGTATCTCCCATTTTCCCAAAGTCTGCCCCCTAAAATCCAGAATACATGTTTTGTGTGGTTTGGTTATGCTTCTTCTGTGACTTCAAACCACAGTGACCAGTGGTCACTGTTCTTGAGGTGCTCCCCAACTGTTACCCCATCACACTGTCCCCATTTATTGTACGAGGTCCAGTATTTGCCTTCTGCCGAGTTGGTTCCGCTGACCAGTTGGCTTGAGTAGCAACATGAGGGAGTCCAGGATAAATCTGCTCCTGGTTGATGCTGCTGCTAGAAGGTTCAAAGTCCATGTCTGGAATAAGCCTCCAGCCAGCACCACCTTAACTTGTCTACCATCCTTTGGATGGCTAGCATCAACTACGTCAGTTTCTTCCTTCTAGGCTGGTGGTCTGTAGAACACCCTGTGCGGATAGCTAGCCCCATTTTCCTTTACAGTTTAACCCACTGCATCTCTCCCCGTTTGTTCCTCCTGGATCTCTGTGGCCTTTATGCCATCTTTCACAAAAAATGCCCTCCTCCTCCTCCCTTAAGGCCTGCCCTGTCTCTTCTGAATATGTTGTAGCTGGGTATGGCCATCTCCCAGTCGTGGTTATTATTACACTAGGTCTCTGTGATGGTCACAGTATCCAGGTCCAACTGCACCATGGCAGCCTCCAGATCCTCCATCTTGTTGCTAAGCCTCCTGGCATTGGTACACTGGCTTTCCATGATGTGAACTCCTGGACTGTTTCACTGTTCTACTCCAGCCCGCTCCCTAGTTGTCCTTTATCCCTGGTTCTCCCTATCTGCCCTTCTGTTGAATGTTACCCCTTTCTGCCTATCCACCCCTTGGGTGCTTATCTCCATCTTTTGCACACTGCTTTGTGAGAGATATCCTCATCCTGTTCACTGGTTCCACTCCTAGCTGTGGGGGTGGCCAACAGGTATCCTCCTTGCTGGCCTGCCACCCCTTAACTAGTTTAAATGCTGTCCATGTAGCATTTAAACTTATCACTGAGTGCCTGGATTCCCCTCAAGGAGAAATTCAGGCCATCAGCCCTGAATAAGCCCCTATCCATCCAGGTGGGTCCCCAGTCACCAGTGAATCCAAACCTTCCTCACAGCACCAGTTCTCCAACCATGAGTTAAAGTTCCTGATGCATGTGACCCACGCCTCCCATGATTCTCACAAGTAGTACTTCCGAAGCTGACAGAAATGGGTACTTGCTTGAGACCCCTTCCCAGTTTCCTAAACTCTTCCTGAACTTCCTTAGGCTCCCCATTTGCCAGGTCATTAGCACCTAGGTGGATAATGACATCCAGCTCACCCTCCCGTCTTGCCTTCCCAGTGATCCCCAAGATCTTCCTCCCATCCCTCCATGCCGTGGCACCTTGAGGCACCTCACCTCCCTGTCCTCCCCTCCTGTGTTCCTAGCTGGATCCCTCTTACAATAGAGTCCTCCACCAGGATTCGCTTCCTCCTCCTCTGTGGTCCACTACTCTCCCATTGAGATCACCTCCTGGTCGACCTCCACATCCCTCCTTTCTACTTCTCTGGGTACCGCTGTGGCTGTCCCCATTTACCAGTGCGCATACGAGTTCTGGAGTGGAATAGGATTTGGGATGTGCCTGCCTGACCACCCTAACCCTCCCTGAACACCTGCTGACCTGGGAGTACTCCTATTTACATGTATGTTTCATAATCTGCTCTTTGCAGTGACTCAGAGTGGAAGTGCAATAGTTTTCCTCTCCTTCCCATTTTGCTTCCAACTGATCTGCTTATCTCTCAAGATTAAGTGTTACTTTTCTTTTTAGAGAACAGCCAGAACAAGCTGTTATAGCACTGTAAAGCTGAATGCTACGCTGCAGTTTGACTTATCACTATCACTTTTCAACCCCTTTTAGTTTTCCCATGCTACTCTCTCATAAATCCTCTCAGATTTCCTTCAACTACCCACTCAAAGAAATATCTAAGACTGCTAGTCAGGCGGGTCTTTCCTAGTGTTCTGCTTTTGTTTCTATAGCATACCTTTTCACTTCTACCACATTCCATCTGATTGTGCTCTGCATGGAACCCAATCTGTTGCTGTTGCAGAGTAGAGACGGACAGCAGGGAGCATGGAGTGTTTAACTATTTTCCCACACATTTTTAAAATTCAGATCTGGCCCGTGACAGAGTATGATACAGTTATTAAGAACTTACCAAAACAGTAGATCTTGAAAGAGTTCCTGCAGTAGGTCATAACATACAGGACTGTGCCCCTAGCGTCAGGACCACACAGAAAACTCTAGCTAGCAATGTCTGGAGGAGACTGCCTACCCGGCGTCATGTTAGCATGACTCTGTATAGTTGGTGGTCCCCAGGCCCGCTCCCCAGTTCTCCTGCCGCAGACTCAGAGATAGTACGACGGGAGAAAAGGAGTGGGCTCCTACAGCCCCAAAAATAAGGCTCAAGAAAAGCCGATGCAGAAGCTGGGAAGGTGGGAGGAAAAAAGGTGACCCACGCAGGAATCTCTCTCAAAGATCTACTGTCACAGTAAGTTTTTATGCAACTGTACTGCCTTACTCGAGAGGTTCCTGCAGTGGATCATAACATATACGAGAAAATCTCAAGCAGTCAAAAACCAGTCAAGGACTGAAGCACGGGAGGCAGGAATGGTCTGCAGAAAAGTAGAGCAGTAAGACTACTGGCCCCAGAAGGGCCACCAGACAAAATCCAGCCCTGCACCTAGAAGCAATGACCAAGCTGAAAGGCTCAGTGAAGTAGAGATAGACCTCCACATGACTGTCTCACAAATCTCAGCAACTTGCACATACTGTAACAAGTAGAGGAAAAACAGCCTTGCTTCTTATGGAGAATTCCTTAAACTCCCCGAGGTGGCTTGCTGTGCGTCTGTTAACAGCACAGAGCACCACCATGTAGACAAGCGCCACGTGGACACAGCCACTCCTTCACTAGGATATAAAGAAAAAAGAAAAATACTGCGTGCGTTACAGAGTAAGCAGCAAAAACCACCCGATTAAATGCTCAAGTAAAGAGTCAGCAGTTGGTGGTCTGTCAGAAATGAAACTCAAACCAAATAAGGTATGGAGTGTCCTCTTGCAAGTCATGGATCGTACCCATGGGGCTGTGGGTAAATCCTGCGGTCCTGGAAGGTGGATGGTAACCCACTGGCTCAGCCAGAGTGTCCAGGCAGTGGTGGGGTCCAGCTAGCCAAGAGGCAGAGGTATGAGAGGACAGCGCCCCGGAAGGCCCATGAGGTTCGACTGGGAGTGGTGCAGCCCTCTGACACCGAGTCCGTTGTTTGGTCTGGCGACTGACTGAAGCCTGCTTCGTCTGATCGGTCTGTTGACAATGAAAAGGCAGACTGGAGTGAAAGCCCACATGATACCTGGAGCGGACTGAGCTCATGGCCCCGTCTGTGTCCTGGAGCTCCGCAAGGATGTCCCTGGTGTCTCCGCCAGATAGTACCGATCTCCTGAAAGTGGCGCCTTATATGGCAGACTGGACGTCTGTGCCAACCCAGAAAACCGGAGCCAGGAATGTCTGCGAAGACAGACAGCAGTGGCTACAGACTGAACTGAGTCTATGGATCATAGGTGGCCCAGGGGCATAATGACAGGAGAACCTAATCGTACTCACAGCATTAGTTATCTCAGCCTTAAGCTCGGAATCCTGGATGGCCTCAAGCATGGATGCCAACTGGACCAGAGTGGCGTTCTTCAAAGAGACCATATGCACCACATAATTGAGGGATCTGAGGGCGCAACTGGACGAAGAATAAATCTTGCACCCAAACTGATCCAGCTGCCCATATTCTTTATCCTGAGGCAAGGACAGGCCTTTAGGGCACGTCCAGTGGTCCTGGGCAGCCACTAAGACAAATGCATTCGTTGCAGGGTGAGAAGCCAAATGAAGGACCCCTGCTGGGGAATGCTACCCATCAGCCTTTTGGGGACCGAAAAGGGTGCTGTAAAAAGTGGACATGAGGTCCTTAAGAGGAGCCGTCCAGGGCGGAATAAGCATAGGCGAAGATTCCGGCATATCTAGATGTTCTGCCAGCTTTTTCCTCTTGGGGTCCTGTTCTTCAGTGGCCCAACCATGAGCTGCCTGGATCGTTGTGGGAGCTCCAAAAGAGGATCCTCAGGAGAAAAACCTAGGGGACTCCTTTAGTTGTGGCTCATCCAGGGCTATGAAAGCCAGAGCTAACAGACAAGGAGTCAAACTCTGTCCCACAAAGAGCTTTTTCCAGTGACTGAGCCCTAGGAACAGGGGTGGTGTTAAGGATTTATCTTGAGGCTCCTCCAAATCAGAGGAGCACAGTAAATCAAAACTGTACCCTAAAATTTGTACTCCTTCAGATCTTGGCAGTGCTCCTACCTATTTTTTTTTTTTTTATATTTTATATATCTCAACAGGCTTCTTTGATGCATGCAGGTTTCTTCTGTCTAATGACAATAAACGTATAATCTTTCCATTGTTTTGCTCGGTCACCTCATTTCGTTTAACTGTTAGCCCATAGTCAATACCATCATTTGCTGTTCTTCCACAAAACAACACTCTTACCACCTCACTGCATGCTCTCTGATAGCCAGAGAGTGCACATATTCTAGTTCCTGCCTGTTGTGGTGCCACTTGTCCACATACTTGTTTCCAACCTGCCAGTAAAGGCCCTTGAAACCACACCTGCTCATTCCCTACTTGCCTGCCTATGTGGGCATTTGTATACCAGCTGCTCTCATACTTTGCTTGCCAATGTACATACTAGCCTGTGCTGATTGCCAATACACTTGTTCATTGCCAGCATGCCTCTGTGCACAACTTGCTGGCCCACATACTAACTTGATAGCTTCCTGCTCGCCCAATAGCTTACTGATCTAGCTTTCAACTCTGCTAAGTGAACAACAAAAGCCAGATCTAAATCCCAATGCCCTTCTGGACTCTGCCACCACCCTCCTGCCTGGAATTCCTGCCTGTAACTGTGCTCCTGAGCTGAGAGGAGCACAGATAATTTTCTACAAAGAAAATGTGCTCCTGTAATCAATGACCGTGCTCAGAGCAAAGAGCACACCTCAACTCACCCCTGCCTAGGAAGGAAATGTCCCAGATGTTATCCCTTACATGGACAGTGGAATAATGGTGAGACTGTCCAGCAAAGGAAAGGTAGGAGTTGACAGGCGACATGAGCCCACGAGTTGGCAGAGACAGGGACAGTGCGGAGGCCACCACTGCTCCGACGGCCAAGATCAGAGGGCCAGTTGAGCCCTGGCCTCTTGCCACCAGGACTAGAAAGCTGTTGGCGGGTCAGCCTGAAGGCGAGATGGCGGCCGAGGAGGCGGTGGGGGCTGGCAAAGCAGATATACAGGTGATTGACAATAATGCATCCAGATATCAGGCGCCTGAAAGAAAGAGGGTACCCGGAGCTGGGTAACCCGAGAAATGTAATATGGTGGGTCAGAAGTTGGTCAACTGGGTGGCAAACTGGTTGACAGAAAACAGAGTGTGGTGGTAAACGGTATACAGTCAGAAGAGATGCAAGCCACAAGTGGGTACCAGGATCAGTCCTGGGGCCAGTCCTCTTCAATATCTTCATCAGTGACACTGTAGATGGACTGGAGGGTAGGTTTGTCTGTTTGCAGATGACACCAAGATCTGCAACAGAGTAGATGATCCAGATGGAGTGGGCAGAATGAGAGAGATCTGGATAAACTAGCAAACTGGTCGGAAGAGTGGCAACTGGGGTTGAATGCAAAGCAGTGCAAGATCATGCACATGGGGAAGAGAAACCTGAAGCCACCTATAGACTGGGAGGGATTTGCTGGCTGTCACAAGGAAGAGAGACTTGGGAATCATCATCAACGATGACCTGAAATCATCAAGCAGACCACTAAAGCAGTAGGTAAGGCTAGAGGGATGTTGGGGTGTATTAGTAGGGGTATCATAAGTCGGAAGATGGAGATAATAATCCTCTTTACAAGACACTGGTTAGGCCCCATCTGGAGGCCACTCTTTCACAAGAACATTAAACAAATTGAGGCAGTCCAGAGAAGGGCAACAAAATGATGCAGAGACTGCATCAGAAAACATACAAGGACAGATTAACAGAGCTCAATATGTATACCCTAGAGCAAAGGAGGAGAGAGGTGATATGATTGAAACATTCAAAACACCTTAAGGGCATTAACAAGGTGAAAGAGTCTAACATGTTTCAATATAAGAAAAATAGCAGGACAAGAGGACACAGCATGAGATTAGAGGAAAGCGGATTAAGGGATAATGTGAGAAGTTCTTTTCACAGAAAGGGTGGTGCATGCATGTAACGGCCTGCCTCAGGAAGTGGTGGATATGAATACAGTACAGGGCTTCAAATAGGCATGGATAGGCAGAAGGGAGCAATACAGATGAGTATGAATAGATAGGCCATTGACAGAGCAAAGGCCAATGGCACATTTTAAGGTAGAAAAGAAATGGGCAGACTGGGTGGGCCCTGCGGTTCTATCTGCCGTCAACTTCTATGTTTTTATGTTTCTAAATGATGCCCGATGTCAGGTGGCTAGGTAAGACGACACTGGCACCTGACATCCAAACATCCTGGTGTCGGGAATGCCGGGTAACCCATTTGAGGAAAGCATGGAGATGGGGCAGAGTGTCCAGCAGAGGATCCAAAGGAGGGACTGAATGTCCTGACATGGGACCCGCCAGGGCAGCCGACGGACTCGGAAAAAGTGTCACGCCAGAAAGCCTGGCACAGGCCCAGGCATCAGAGCCCCATGCCTGGGTTAAAACAGTACAAGATGGGGATTAGCGGACATCTGGGCATCCACCAGCCAAGAGGGAGGAACCTGTAGAATCTGGTGATTAAGAGGCCCAGAAGGAAGAACCAGAAAGTCTGCAGGGATGCGAGGACTGAGACCTGATGGAAGGCCCGAGGGTTCTGAGAAACTTAGTGGGCAGAACAGGTTCTGGCATGGGAACAACAACGACCACGCCCAGAGATAGCTTCCTCTACCGCCCAGGAGAGACAGGGGGAACCACACTTGGGAGATGGAGAGCCCTCAGAGGAAGACTGCCATGGAAGTAGGAACAGGTACTTTTCAGCGTTGGGAGGCGTTGGCCCCGATGGGAGTGCCATGGCCGGGCGGTCGACAGACGAGCTGATGACCAACTTACCAGCCATGGTGAAGGAAAAGACCCCATCCATGGGATGCCAGCGAGCTGGCGCCCAGGCTTACTGGTAGTAAACCGCGGCACCAGCAGGGCTAGCGTCCGACTTACCGGGCTGTGATAAGGTGAACAGTGGAGCTGGAGTCTGACTTATTAGTCGGGGCATGCGCCCGCCAGCAGAGCTGGGAGCGACTTTAGTGGCCTTTGCTGTCTCGGTTTTTAGACCCTGGTGTCCGAAAAGGCCAAAGGGACGGCAGTGTTGATCCGCCTGGACAACTGTTACCAGTTCAGGCGGAGAGCTGAGGCCTGATTCACCACAGAGGGAGGAGGCTTGGCCAGAGGGGTCTTCAGATCAATGAAAGACCTCTCGCCGTCCGCAGTCCCGAAGGCCATCAGCGGGTGGGAAGGGGATCAATCCCGGTGTTTCTCATCTCTTTTCTTCTTTTTGTGTTCTACAGTAGGGAGGAAGAGGAATCCGCAGCCTCTGCAACTCCTCTATGTTGGCCATCTTGATCTTCAACAGATGGGCATCCAGGGCCTGTTGCTGCCGCTTCCATGTGGCCTAGCTAAAATCCTTGCAGGCTGCGCGGTCCTAAGTGTTATGTTCAGGGCCCAGGCAGAACAGGTAAAGGCATGAACCGTCCTTGTGTGGGATTTGCATGCCGAGGAGTCGCATCTTATGTGGAGTGGTTGTCAAGACAAAGGAAAAAAAAAAAACAGCTGGCCCGGTGGAGCTAAGGGTTGAGGCACTGGACACCACACAGTGACCCGGGTTCAGGAATGGACTCAAGCTGCAGGCGGTCGGCTGGGAGGAGGAGGATTGAGCTTCCAGGACTCTCTGCCTGAGATGGGTAGCAGGTTTGCTCGGCACTTGAACAGCCCCTGATGGATACGGGGGTCCTGCATGGGGTAGTACAGTCAGGGGTGGAGTGTGGCAGAAGCCAGCAGGTGACCTGCGCAGGCGCTGCTGTACACCGCTGCTCCAGGGAAACCACAGAAAACAGAAAAGACCCTTGCCTTGGTAGGAGACTGTAGGGACCAGGGGCCAGCCTCACCCTCAACACCAGGTTTCCAGTCCACCTCGCTGCTCCTCTAGTTCCCCTGGCAACCTGTCTAGATGGCAGAAAGGTCGAAGGAGGAGTCGGCAGTCCTGACCTAGATCCAGGGAGTTAGGACAGTGAGTGGAAGTAAGCGCCAGCTGAAACATGAGACTGGAACTCAGGTGGGCGAGACAGGGCTGCGCCACGAGTCCCAACCGGAGAGAGTCCAAGGCAAGTAAGAGGAGGCGTTATAAAGAGAAGATTAAAAAAAAAAAAAACACCTTCCCAAATTAAAAGAAAATAAAAGAAATGGCAGCTCGACACTAGCAGGGTTCACCATGAGGTACAACGTATGCAGACTGACAATAGAAAAGAACTGGAGGGTGGGCGGGGACCGTCCACTATATAGTGTCACACTGATGTCGCTACGACATCAGGTGGGCAGTCCCCTCGCAAGACATTGTTAGCTAGAGTTTTCCATGTGGTCCGGACGCTAAGGGATGTAGTCCGACATGTTATGACCTACTATGCGAACCCTCTCAAAGTAAGATTTCAGAGATTTGTTCTCACAAACACTACAATGCTGTCTTCAGAGATTTCTCTGTTCGCTTTTCTCTTCCTGTCGAAATGGCCACTACTCTTTCCTTCTGCTCTGCCATCAGATTCCAGGGACACTGAGCCTCATTAACCCTGAGACTGCCGAGAGAGCGTATATGGATTTTGGGCAGATACATCTGTCTGCAGCAAAGCAAAGGTTATTCTGCCAATTACTAGTGCATGACGTCCTGCTCCAGGGTAGAAAAATAATTTTTTTTTTTTTCCCTTCAACTCCTGTTGCAGCTTTCTTCCCTTATCTTAGCCCTGGGCTGCCTGGCGTGTTATTGCTATGCAAGTTGTTCGTGGACAACTAGCACCAGATGACATTATAGGTTCATAGGTTATATCAGAGCATAGAAGACACATGTCCATATAGCTCGCCAATCTTCTAAGAATATTCCTGTATGCCCTTATCTATCAAATAGGATTCTAGCCTAGTTTTGAAAATATTCATAGTAGGACTTGTCACTACTTCACTAGGGAAGTATATTCCATATTCCTGTAGTTCTCACATTAAACCAGTTTTCCTCCTTTTAGTATTATATTCATCTTTGTGTAACTGGTAACAGTGTGCTCTAGTATCGTGTATTTGTTTCCTTAGTTCCAGGCCTAGTTGGTCCCTTAATTGATCATCTTTAAGTGTCCTAAATATCTGGCACATATCACCACGTAATCTGCGAAATTCTAGTAAAATACAATCTAAAGATGCTGTAGTCTTTGCTCATAACTCAGACCCCTGACTTCTTTATGCCTTCTCTGCACGCTAAGGCTTTTAATATCTTTCCTATATCCTGGTGCCCAAAACTGTGCACAATATTCTGCATGCAGGCGTACCAACGAGGTATACACGGGCAGTAATACTGCTTTATCTCGACTTTTGATATGTTTGAATATATAATGCTGTATTCTACTCACTTTCTTAACCACCTGGTTACAGTGTTATTCCAAATTTTAGTTCATTATCGACTCAAATTTGAATACATTCTTGTCCGGCTCATATAATTGACAGCCCAGGACCTGGGCAATTGGATTTGTCGATCCCAAAGAAGCACTGCAGTGGACAAGATACTTATCAGCAACTTGGGTGACACCACTGAGAAGCCTATCACCAGTCTGGCATCAATACATATGCTGGAGCAAAGAAAGAACTTGACACCAAAGAACTTTTCATCAAAACAGTTATCATCTGAGTCGGCACCACTAGAGATGCAGACAATTGTAGCCACAATGGCTCTGGCACTGGGTCCATCCTCAGTACCGGTGGCTACACAGATATCTGTGTCAAGCCAGACATCAACCGCTTAGTGAAAGGTCAACGCAGTGACTGACACCACCTATACCATAAACAGTGTCACAGCCACAGCAACATCAATGGTCAGAGTACATTTCACCGATGAGGTAGATAAGACCAAAGGCCTGAAGCCCGTCCCTGGGGTAGGCTGTCACTGATGAACATACCATGATGGGCTCTCAAGTGCCACTCAGAAAGAGCAAATAGTCCGCGACAACACCAGGCACCAGAGACTCCAAACATAACCCCAGCAATATGGGGCACAGGAGCTCTGCACCTCAGTCATCTCAGGAGAACACTGAGGCAAGCAGGAAAACAATAAAATGCCCTGTCACCTCATGGGCAGATGCTGACCTCTAAGGGTTGGGACCTTGTGACTTCAGACACCAACTGCAGTATCCTGTGGTCAAACGAGTGGCAGTGTCACAGGAACACATGCAGTGGCTAGGCCAGAGACAAAAAGCAGACAAAATGGCCATCATCCTTACTAATATCTTTTCTGCAAGGACACCAAAATGGTCAGGTTTTTCCCTTCTTTGAAGACTTAGGCATACTCTGAAGACAGTAAAATGAAAATAAAAATGATGAAACTGATGAAGAATTGAGGTATAAGCGATTTAACTCCCACAGTGCCTTTCCATGGCAGGAAAAAAACAAAACTGAGGTAGACAGGGGCATCAGCAAGGATTACTGTAAGCAAGAGACTACAAGCGAGTCACACAGGTGCCTGTACCAGTAGCCACTGGTGGTGCACTGGCCAAAAGATTTACTCCTACAGGGTCCTAGTGCTCCAGCTTAGCTCCTAGAGTGGGACTCAGAGAAGGCCGTTTCAAGGAAGACTGGCATTTTTATTGGATTCATACTGTAGTTCTTAAAATGCATCAAGCACAGTTCTTGTTTTAGGGTTACAAAGACAATTGTAGCATCCCTAGTATGGCCCAGTGAGATCACATTAGAATGATCACAAGCCGCCCACTGGCCCAGAGGGTAGTGCGTTGTGCTCCCATGCTGGTGATTAAGAGATCAGGTGGACTAAGTTGGATTGAGTGGCGATGCAGTACTTTCAGCTTGGGAGGGATGGCGCCACTGGTACGCAGGTCGCTAGGGATCCCTGTTGTGGGCAATGGATCTTGCCTCCACAGGACATCAATGTATACTGGCAAGGCCTACCAGAGCACGGCCTGGTGTGTGGGGGGATTGAGAAAGAACAAAACCGAAAAACCAATGCTCTATAAGCCACCTTTGATAATCGCAAACACTTTCAGACTCCACCAGCTCCCAACAGTGAAGTAGCAGATTGGGATGGTGGTCAACAGCACCATAGGACAAACTGGTAACAGGAGAAGGTGGCATCTTGGGGGTAAAAAGCCATGAAAGAAAAAAGAACACACTCCAAATCCACATCCCAGGACCCACCCCAAGCTATAGATTTTTAGTCAGAATAACTGTCATTCACAGCTTTTTAGTAATCTGTATCTAGAATACAGTGACAGAATAGAAAATAATACCTGCTGTTTCTGGAACTGGAACTTTAGGTTCAGAAATATTTAACTGCAGTAGTTCATCAAGAGCTAACTTGGCAGCTCTTGCTTTTGCTTCCTTTTATTTGGCCCCATTCCAGTCTTGAAATTACAGCCATCAATCACCGCACAGAAAGCTTAAGTAACAACCAACAAATATTCCCTGCAAGAAAAGGCACAGGTATATTAGGATTCACAACTGCATTTTTTCTTGTTTGTTAATTCTTCTTATCCCATTTCCCTTCACAATCAGTTCTGGTACCTTCTTCCATGAATCAACATACAACTGAGAAAAGCAGTGCTCAGTCAAGGTGCTGCTATCACCCCATTCCTGACACACTCCTGACGGGCCAGTCTCTCTTATCACACCACCAACCTCCCTACTCACCCACCCCATGTCCCTTAGCATTAGGCCAGGGGACTCCAAGGCGCCATATCTGCTTCTGGGGAATAACACAGCTGGAAAACCTCCTCTCCATTCCAGATGGAGCATGGTACATTCATCAAATCAAGAGAGCATGCCTAGGAGGCCAGAGTAGCCCGGCATGGTCGCCTATGCAGCTTCACACGGTATTTAAAGAGTTATTAATTTCCTCACAGTAATTCCAGTTGCATGTAGATTCCATCCATAGGCAGGCAGTAATGATATGGGCTGTTCTACCTTCTCAGCTGGGACAGACTAGAAAGTCAAGAATGTAGAACATACCCTATACCCACATACCATCAAGTCAACCCTTCTGTCCATAACTATACACCAAACCTGGTAAAGACATTGTACAATAGGAAAGGAATGAGTCATTTACACTTCATGGTCCAATATTTGCTTTGCTATCGTGTCAATGCATTTTCGCATGGTGGTAGCGGAGGGTATTACAGAGTTTCCTGATTAACAGGAATGGAAGAATAATCAGATTTAATTATTTTAGCTATTTTTTCCTAGACATCTGACTTCTTAATAAAGATACTGTAAATAAAGTGATAAACTTGTTTAATTCTGACCACCTAACGAGCAAACCACATAGCAAGAAAACGTCATCACACCATCTTCACCTCACCAAGTGTCTTATCTGTAACCTCAGCAAACACTGTTCTGTAAAAAGAAAATCCAACTGTTAAAATAGTCCTAACAAATCAGTAGTGGCAGTTTAAAATAAAAGCAGAAGGCTACTTTTATTTTTTCGCTAATGGCAGCATTCTCTCTAGCTCACTCAACCGCTGGAGACATGAGGATTAGCTCACTCAACCGCTGGAGACATGAGGACAAAAGTAAACCGTAACAAGTGAGTATTGGCAATTTAAAATAGAAGAACAAAGGCAGGGGACTGCCAGTGCTGCTCTTCAAGACATGGCAACATAGACATCAGGCTCCATTCCACCCCAGTTTTCTAAACAACAGCAACTTCAATCCACTTAATTACGAGACCGATCACATCCTAACACTACATGGCTACTAAGAGGAGGGGAAATTGCTATCACCCATTGGTGCAGGACTCAGAGTTCACTGAACCCAATTCTTCTGACTTGGAGGCCTCTATAAAATTTCAGCCACCATCCCATCAACAGACTGACAAAACATCCAAAGCTAAAGCAAAGGAAACCAACATAATGGAACAAAAACTTAACAAAATACAAACAGAGCTCTACAATTTTAAAACAAAGTTCCTCACTTTCAAGCAAGCCCAGCAAGGCGGCCGGTGGCGCAGAGGTTGAGGCGCTGGATGCCATGCCAGCGACAAGCCTGGGCTGCCAGGGAGGAAGGATCGAAAGTCTGGAGGACAGCTCTCCTTCCTCGGGGATCCTGGGACTATGCCAGTCACTGCAATGACCTCTGGTGGACACCGGAGGTACCACAACACTACAGGGCTTGGTTAGAGGGCTGCCAGAGCCACAAGAGACGTTCCTGGCGTCACTGCAAGTTGTGTGGTTCTGCCTGGGGACCGGGGTGAGGGCAGAAAAGAGGAAAAAATGGAAACCCTCCGCATCCTTATAGGTGACGGGGGTCAGTCCACAACACCCAGAGTCGGGCCTTCATCTTGCCCCTGTGTGCTCCAATCTGACGCGCCCACCACACTGGATTATTAGATAGAGCACCTCGGGGACTCTGAGCCGGGGTGGGGGGGAGGACGGTAGCAGCGGTAGATGGAAGGGTGAGAGGGCTTCAGACAGGTGGGACAAGGACCAGGACCCCATGTGACCACTCTTGAAAGAGTTCAGGTGAGTGGAGTGAGAAAATATATATTTAAAAATAGAAAAATCAAGCCCAGCAAGAGATACAGCACGAAACTAGCAGACATATGCTCCAGGATCACCAGTCTCGAGAAGGCCTCACAGGAGCAGGGGACTACAGTTCAGCAGCTTTCAGACTACCATGGCACAAATCACTCGGCTCCGTCACCTCACTGAAGAGAGGCAGAAGATGCTGAAAATCGGCATCGCCCTGAAATTTACGCATCCATGGCATACCTGAAAAACAGCTAAGGCTCAAGATATTCAGGACTTTGTTGAGACTGCCCTTGCACTGCTCTCACCCTAGAGCCCGATTTTTATTTGGGACAGAACAGGCCCACTGTGCGCTGGGCCCCAAGCCTTCCCAGCCAAATGCCAGACCACGCTACATAATCACATGCTTCCTAAAATACCAGACCAAGGGGTTACTACTCAAAGGCTTGGGCACAGGAAAGGTGTTTATGGCACAATAAGAATCTTTATAGACAGCTATGCCCCCACAACTATGCAGAGGAGGTCTGCTTATATCCCCTGTTCCCAGTCAACACCAACTAAAGTTTTGTACTCCACATCCTAGCAAATTGGCGTACAGTATTCATCAGGGCAAAAACTTATCAATCAGCTGCAGAAGCGATCCAGGACTTGCAATCCAGGCAAATCCCTTACCCACCCCCACCCAAACATAACCTGGTCCCAAAGGGGTCTGCCCCCAGACCCTCTAACGTGCAGCTATTCGGGACAACAAAATCAGCAATCTACTTTGGCAACCATCAAGCAGCTTCTGGCCCAATTTGCCAGACAGGAAAAATGATCTACTAATCCTGATGTTTTCACCGATCCAGAGGTGAGTAGTTCCCTATTATGTGGTGTCTGGCCCCGACTTGGGGGGTGGAAACAATGTTTAGCACTCACGGGATCGATGTACGGGGCTCGGGGAGGGGGTCTGTATGGCCGGGCCGTGTTGTTACCTGGACTAAGGTACCTGACACCGAGATGTGACTTGAGACCTCTGGATGGGTGTCTTTTCCTGGGCCTCTGACCCGTGTTGCAATTTATAAGGGCTAATGACTTGAATACAGGAATGGCAAAGTGCTTATCTGGAGTTAGTGGAGGGGTGGCTCAGACACCACTCTCAGCCTATGTCCTGATAAATAGGGATGGCTGGAGGACTGGGCCTCCCCTTTTTCAGGCTGGTGGACTAAAGGTGCTATACTGGCTCTCGAGTATGTTGACCTAGCACAAGCTCTGCTGGCGTGGTACCCTGCTAAATTGGGGAGATGGGATTGAACTTGAGAGGCAGAAGTGGCGGTTTGATCTTCCAGCTTTTGCCCCTGCCTATTCCCCTCATTTCAGAGACTAAGCGGAAGAGGATCTGAAAAGACGGTGCACAGACAACACATAAACTGCACCTTGTTCCTTCCCTCTATAGGCCTAGCACATTAGTCCGGATTTTTTTTTCACTTTTTCCTATACTTTTTCCCTCCTAGACTATCCTACTCACCTATGATTAGGGAAAGAGTTTCCCATGGAATCTTCTTCACTGAGAAGAGTACGGATCCCGATTAGGCAGTCAGTATATATTGCCCTAGCCAAAACCCCAGGTGGAGGTTTTGGTACTGAAAGTCCTCCATAATTTAATATCATTGTACTGTATATAGTTGTACTTAATCTTTCCAATGTTAGCTCTGGTTGGCCTCTAGTTAGTTTACTAGTTATTTTACTTGTGTTAATACTGTCTATAGTTTCCCTCTAGATACCTTTAATATACTAGACATAGGAGGATATGTTAACCCTGGATTCCTTTCTATAGGAATGCATAACCTTAACCTCACATAGTGCTTATTCTTGTCTACAGATGAAAGTTTATAATGTTTGGGGTGGGTGGGGGTTAACAAGAGATTCAGAAAACTCAAATATGACGGTCTCTTAAGATGGTTTCACATTAATGTGAATGGGCTGGCCAGCCCCATAAAAAGATACAGAACTATTCAGGCATTGAAAAATTAAAACCAGATATCTTACTTCTGTAGGAGACCCATCTCTCGTAAGCCAAACACCAAAATCTTCTTAAATTTAGTTTCTCTCAAATAGTAGAATCTACCTATCAAAACGGTCAGAGGCATGTGCGGTTGTTTTGATACCAAAACCTAACAATTTTAAATACAGGACCAATATGACTACAGAAGAGGGCAGACTGTACTATGGCAGTTGGCACGATTCAGGGTCTCACCCTGATGGCCTGTAGTGTTTACTGCCCCCAGTAGCGATGCTTCTTCTGTTCAGCATATTACTGATGCTATTTTGATATGACAGAGGGGAGTATTAATACTAGGGGAGACCTCAACTGTCAGCTGAACCACTCTTGACACATCCACAGTCAGACCCCAGGGCAGAAATTTATTTATTCTCACGCCCACAAAAAATTATACCAGACTGTATTATCTATGTATTAGTGGGGAACACAAGGAACTGATTCATAAAGCAGAGAAACTGAATATCTGTCTACCAGATCATGAGCCCATCTCCCTAGAACTGGGAATTACCAAACAAAGAAAACATACTCTATGTAGATTTAAATCCTCATTACCTGGAGTTTAAAGACTCCTAAAAGAAAAGATTCCAGAAATTATGCAAGATAACGATTCCCCACAAACCTCTCCACAAATGTTGTGGGACACCAAAGTAGTCCTCCGAGGCTATATTATAGCATTTGCAGCCTGTAAGGAAAGGCAGAATAAAGCCTGAAGAACGTGAGAGGACTTCAAGAATGACTTAGACCACTTCAAGAGGCTCACATGAGTGGAGACTCGCGCCTCCACCAACTAACCCATATTCAATCGAAATTCAGCACTTTCTAACAGCTCTGATAGAGCAGGCCCTGATGTGGTTACATCACAGGTTCTACGAGGGAGGCTCTCGTGCATCCAAAATGTTGGCTTAGAGAGTATGCTGACAAACTCAACAGATTACCATTTCAAAGATAAAGTACCCAGTCTCCAGCCATTAGCAATATTCCACTATGAATATTTGTGGCTTTCCGTGAATACTACCAAACTCTACACTTGACCCAACTAGAGCAGACCCCAACAAATATCCACTTTCCTGACCTCAACTACCCCAGAAGGAAAAGATAATATCCCCATCACAGCCCAAGAGCCATTTACCACAATGAAAACTTAAATGGCAAAAGTCCAGGTCCAGATGGCTATGGGGAGAATTTTATAAAGGGCTTGGGAGTTCATCAAAACCCTCTCCTAGCTGTGATGCAAGCAAGTCATAATACCACCACTTTCCCGGAGTCCTGAGACAGGCCATCTCGGCAATACTGAAACCCCAAAACCCTCTATTATGCGATTCATACAGTCCAATTTCTGTTCTAAATCAGGACTACAAAATTTACATAAGCATTCTTGCCACAGAAGGGACAATATTTTACCTACTATAATCTATTCAGATAAATCGGGATTTTTTTTTTAGTCTTTGGTAACCAGGTAGGCCACTAGGCACAAGTGCTGTTTTAAGGGACCTGGGAGCACTAGCAGTTAAGTGACTTGCTCAAAGTTACACTGTATGCAAGTGGAGGTTGTGAGAATCAAACCAAGGTCTGGTCTGCTGATATACCAAGCTCATTTCACAGCTTGTTACTCTAACATCTAGGCTATGCTGCCAGCCCATTAAATTCGGCAAACTATGGATAATATTAACATACCTATATCTTATGAACTATGCCCAAACGCCTGGTACTCCACTACAATTACCAAGCCTTGATGCCCAGAAGGAGTCTAAAATGGTTTCATGGAAAGGTTTGTTTTTTTTTTCCCCTTAAACAGTCTATCCCATCAAAATTTGACTTAACACATGAATTTAATACTATTCAGGGAATATATACCTCCCAGAAGCAGCAGTAAACATACACGGCTCACACTCAAATCGCTTTCAGCTTTTCAGAGGCACTCTAGCAGAGCTGCCCTCTGTCTCTGTATCTCTGCCATATACTTGGAGCCAATACCCAACTCCTTAGACAAACAGAATAACTACATGGCTAATTAATGAGACTCAGCATAAATTAACATACTATGCAGACAATCTACTTATGTATATTACACTGCCTGAGGAGTCTTTGTAACCTTGTCCAGGCTCTTACCCCAAATAGAAAGGCTACCGTTACACGGTAAATCATGGAAAGTCACAGATTTTGGCCTTGCAGCACTTCCTGCTCAACATCTTACGGATAAATATAACTATAAATGGCACAGACCGCATACAACTTACACAGGAATCAAAATTCCCTGAATCTCTCTAGTTTACTTGATTTAAATTATAACTCCCTATTTTCAATTGTACAAGACAATCTTAAAAGATAGGCACCCTGCCAATTTCAATCTTAACCAGGGCACAATCAGTGCAAATGAATGTATTACCAAAACGACTATATCTTATATAAAATATTCCCTCCCTTTGGCTCATATGGAGCTCAGAAGATAGAAGAAGGCCATCTGTTCCTTCCTGTGGGAGGGAGGCGACCTCAGACAGCACTGCATAGGTTACAGCTCCTTAAAGAGAGTGGACTGGCATTACCACACCTATATAATATTTAATTGCCACCATCTTAACATCTCTCAAAGCTGCTGCTTCCACAAGACTAAGCCAGTCTGGCTCAGACTTGAAAGAGAAATGTCAAAGGTGTCACTGGACTACACTCAGGTGTTCAAGCCCTGGATACTTGCTCCTCAGTACAAGGTTCCCTATTCACCAAGGCCATGCTTCGATCTGGGTGAAATTCCTCTACCTCCCGGAAAATAGCTTTCTGGCAAAGTGGATGGGTATCCCAGCCAGACACCAGAATTTTAACCCTACTTTGGCAGATTAAATTTTGGGAGATGGCACGATAGGGGCTTGATACACACATCAATTTTATGACCAAGGCATATTCAAAACCTTTGCCCAACTGCAAACTGAGTTCTTACTGCCACAGTGGACTTTTTCTGCTGTTACCGGGGTGGAGTTGGACAGATGTTTCCATAAACTGATTCCCCCATTGTGTGCGAATTCTTTACCCAATTACAAACGGAAGTCACACATCCACACTTTATCTACAGGTTCTATAGCACTACAAAGTGTCCCCACCAAAGAAATGGTGATCACACAGTCTAACTGGGAGGAAGAATTGATGGTTGAACTCCTCTGGATGATTGACTACATATCTGGAGAAAACAATACAAAAATAGAAATTACGTACTTACCATAATTATGATCTTCCCAAATACCTTCACCATTCATTACTGATGGGTCCTAACAGAGGTCAGGACCCTGCACACAAAAAAGAGCACAGCCTCTAAAATTTTGGTGCTTGGTGGAGGGATACAAGACAGTGCACCCTCAAAGCCAAAGTTCTATGTGGAGCTTGCAGGTTGGCCAATAACTGACGCAGACTCCTCCCAGCCCTCAGTTCTCTCAGCAAGGCGAGGAACAGGAAAGGGAGGATCTGAGGCCAGGGTGCCTGAATGATAGGGAAGGGTGGAAATAAAATAAGGCCAAAAGGGGTTAGACCAGAGAGAAAACTAAGATGGACAGACAGGGGTGACCAAAACACTGGGCAGCCCTGGACAAAGTAAAACAACCGAGAGACAGGGAAGGAAGACAGATGGAAGAAGAAAAATTGGCCCCGCCTCCTCGACACTCCCCTGCCCCACAACCCCGCAGGACTCTTTCTCCCATGAGAAGTCCAGAGAACTAGATTCCACTTAAACAGGGAAAAGGAATGATCCAGGACTTAAGAACCCAAGCTGGATCCGGGAGTGGGGCTGCAGGGAGGAAGAGCCAGAGGCCTGGGGACCTGACCATACTGAGAAAAAGAAAAAAAACCTTCCATTTTTTTTTGAATGAGAGGAGAGAGCCTGATCTCTCATATTGACGGAGTCATTTCTTACCTTCTGTCTTCATCCATACCTTCCCTCCTGGTCTGTGTGCTCACTGGCCTTCTAAATTCGCCTGACAAGGCAAAAAATAAAGCACCAGAAGAAGAATGCACCAGGAAAGCTGCTCGCTGAGAGAAGCAATTAAGGAGATTATACCCCAAATGTATCCCACAAAGTGGTGAGCAACCACGAGACCACAAGCGTGAAAAGCATCCAGACTGAACACAGGGTTTTCCCAAGACAAAAGTCCTGCTTTTCTATTCCCTCGGGCCCAGGGGAGGAAAAAGGACTGAGCTGCCCAATGTCTGATCATGGGGTAGAATGAATGGTGAAGATATTTGGGAAGATCAGAATTATGGCAAGTACATACTTCTATCTCTTACCCAAATCAATCTTCACCATTTATTATTGATGGGTCAGAGTATGAAGAAAGCAACTCTTGGGGGTGACATTCCCCAGCTTCCTGTGAGGGAGAAAGAGACACGGAGGAGGGACCAATCCAGGCCTGGTTAGGCACAAGAACTTGACAGGGCTGGCGAACGCTCCCGGATCCGGGAGGTGGAGGTGCCCTGAAGCACCCACCGTGCCCCGCGGGAGAAGTGAACCTCCCGGAAGGGTGAGGACATCACCCACGCCGAGCAAGGAGTACAACCTGCAAAGGCAAAGCCACGAGCTCCGCCTAACGTGGACAAAGTATCCTACCAGCCTGGAAGCCACCTCATTGGCATCACAGACTACCCTGAGAGGTCTTGCTAGTTCCAGGCCCTGGGCGAGTAGACGGAATGGTTTGCCTGGTTCCTCTCCATCAGGCAGCACTGCTAGGGACTCTGCCCAGCAGGAACAGACATGCCTTGCATAGGCCACGTGGTGCACCTAATGTGTCAATATCTGCAACAGGAGGCATGCAGAAAAAAAAACTCTTCTTCCACATCTAATCGAGCTCAGCGAGCCCAAGTTAGGGAGGCAGTCTCGGGCATGGTGTGCGCCTGGAGGGTATCCAGGAACCCCAGACCTGATGAAGGCTGTGGCATGGCACCGAGATCCTGTTGCCGCGCAGTATCTGTGCATGCAGTCCCTAGGCAGAGGATGTAGCCAGATGGCATGCGATGCCTCCGTAATGGCCTCGCCAAGAAGGATGACTAAACTGTCAACGCTGTACTCCACTAGGAATGACAGCATCGCACTGAGGAAGCCAAAGAGAAGAGGAGACAGATTCAGAGCTTGGTGGTGCCAGGGTGAAGTTCTGAAAATGTCCTCAGAGGTGGCCCTGAAGTAATGGGGAACAGCGCCGCCTCAGCCCTGAATTATTCCCTAAGAAAGGGGCCTTCTACGGCTAAGAAACCCTCAGAAAAGAGAGTAGGGAGGCAGAGATACTGAGGACGATATCCTGGCTGGACTAGGAAGCACCTTGCCAGAGTCTTGGGTCTGTCCAGTTATGCCCGATTAGGGGGGACAACTGGTAGACCCTAATATTCAGCTCGCCCAACTCCCAAGGACCGGGCTGAGAAAGCTCTTGGGAAACCCCAGAAGGTGAGGCTGGAGCTGTGAGCGACTCAGGAGGCTCCTGCATTCACCCACTGCAGAGCCCTCCCCAGAAGGGAGGCTGAATGATAGTCCAAGATGACGAACCCGAACCGCCAGAGGACGCATGGGTCGTCATTTAGAGACAGGCCCACCAGCCCTCTTCTCCTGGGAATAAGATCTGTCCCTCTTAGGAGGCCCAGTGGAGGAATCCAGGGTGGCCTCGAAGAAGAAGACCCAACCTCACCACGGAGGAGGTTAAAGGGCTCCTGGGGCTCCTCCCTGATTGCCGAATCCAGATTACTGTAGGACCAGATCTGGCTAACAAGGTAGAGCCAGGTTTCAAGAAGGGCTTTATGGCTGAGGAAGAGCAGACACGGACATCCGTGGCCACCAAGAGAGGCAGCGCCAACCACAGACCGCACTCAACCTCGCACCATGGCCGGACACGGTGCTGCCACTCCAGAGCCCTCCGAGGAAGCCGCAAAGGTCCCTCAGAACCAAAGGAGGTCCCACAAGGATCCAGGGTAGCGACCCTCCTGGACAAGATACTGCACCAGAGATTTCCAAGCAGAATTCAAGAGCTAGGGTCCAATTGGGGTCACTCCCATCACCATCCCCAGAGGCAGGGGAAGAGACAGGCCACTCCAACTGGGCCACACCTGAAACTATGGACTTCCAAGAGGCACTGGGGAGGCTCAGACATGCCACCCCCACCACTCCATTCATCAGTACCAGAGGCGGCGCTGAGAGCTGAAGCTGGCGGGCAGTGCGGTGCATTGAGGGACTACCTGAGGAGAGCCTCAGAGAGCTCTGACCACTGGGGTCGTCCGATCCTCCGAGGAGGAGCCGGACTGAGAGGGTGACAAGTCTCCTCCTGAAGGAAAATGACTCTCCCACCAACCCCCAGAAGGGATCCCGTGCCCTAGCAAGAGAAGCACAGGGATTCCTACTCACTGGGTCGATAGACTGGGGGTTACTCAGGGTGAAGCTCAAAGTTTTGCCTTGGTGTCCAGAGTTCATTGATGCCCACCAAAGCCTGGGGTTCTCACCATGTGCCACACGAAAGTACAGTTATGCAAGAACTTACCGTAACAGTAGATCTTCGAAGAGGCACTTGCAGTAGGTATTCACAACTAGACCAAGCCGCCAGGTGTCAGGACCCCATGGAAAAATCTCTAGCTAGCAGTCTCTGGTAGGAGACCGCCCCCACATCAGGTGACTCGCATCAGAAGATGTCTGTTACCAACATCTACCTTCCAGTTCCTTCCCGCCAAAGGCCAAAAGAGGCAAGACGAGAGAAGAGGACACCTCCCCTTCAATGGAAATGAAGCAAAGAAAACTTATGGGGATGGAGGGCGGAGCAGTATATTTACTGTAGATCTCTCTCGAAGATCTACTGTTACAGTAAGTTCTCATGTAACTGTACTATCTTACTGAGAGAGGGCTCTTGCAGTAGGTATTCACATAGGGACTGAGTCCCAAGCAGTCTAAAACAAGGACAAACACTGTGGAGCAGGATTATCATCCATAACATAGAACTTCATGGCTGAAGGAGTCTCATGAACGGAGACCGTGTAGGACAGCCAGCCCGAAGCCCGCCTACAGCGAGAGGCGATGTCCAAACTGTAGTGCTTCATGAAGGTATGGATAGAAGTCCAAGTTGTGGCTGCACAAATGCTCGCCGCTGACTCATTCTTAAACAAGCCACAGAGGCAGCTACTCCCTGGTGGAGTAATCCTGACTTGACCCGGAAGGGTCTTGTTGTACTTGTCTTAACAGAAAGTGTTTCTATTTGCTAACTATTTGATAGGCATTGCTTGGAGACAGCATTGCCTTCTGTTTTGTGAGCAAGAGAGACAAAAGCTGATCAGTCTTCCTGAGATTCATAGTCTGATTGGTGTAGTATAGTACAGTTACTTAAGAACTTACTGTAACAGTAGATCTTCGAGAACAGCTCTTGCAGCAGGTTACACCATTAGGGACTGAAGCCGGCAGGCGCCAGGACCCCACAGGAATTTTCAGCTAGCAGTATTCAGCGGGACCGCCTCGACCCCACCCCGACGCCAGGCATCATATAAAAGAGGGCAGTCCCCCAGAATCCCCAGTTCTCCCACTTCGAGACTCCTGGACGTTAGGTGACATCAGAAGCAGAGACTGAGGATCCACCATCAAAAGGTATTCAGAGCGGTGTTAAAAACACCTAATCCTAGAAGAGAGATATCGGAACAACTCTACCTCCAGAGGGATGGTGGAGGAATACCTGCTGCAAGAGCCTCTCTCAAGATCTACTGTTAACAGTAAGTTCTCACGTAACTGTACTATCTTACTTTGAGAAATGGTTCTTGCAGCAGGTTACACCATTAGGACTGATTCCTGCAATATCGGAAATCCTCCCAGGTGGGAGGTATTAGTATAGATTGTGAGTTGGACCAAAGCCCAGGAGAGGAGTCCCTGAAGGACTGCTAGGCCAAAGCCAGCTCTTCGCCTTGATGCAACGTCCAGGCTATAATGCCTGATAAAGGTGTGCAGTGCTCCAAGTGCAAGCTGCTTAGGCTGAAGGGACACGTTTCTGGCGGTCGAAAGAGGTAGCCACCCCTTGTGGAATGACCCTTAACCGAGCCCAGTAAAGGTTTGTTACGCTTCCGTAGCAGAACGGATACAATGGATGAGCCACTTTGACAGCAACTGTTTAGAAACTGAGCTCCCATCACCCCATAGGCTTAAGGAGACTAAAAGCTAATCAGACTTACGGTGGTGCCTGGTTCTGGTCAGGTAGTATCTTAGACACCTATGCACATCTAGAGTGTGTAACAGGGCTCTCCTCTATTGGAGTATTTAGGAAAATACACTATTAAGTCGATATCCTGATTGAGGGTGACAGCTGAGACCACCTTAGGTAGAAACTTTGGAGTTGTCCTTAGGGACACACCTGTCCTGGTGAAAACCAAATAAGGTTCTTTGCACATCAGTGCGTGAACTTCAGAAATCCTTCTGGCTGAAGTAACGGCAACTAAGGTCTTCCATGTTAGGAGACGAGCTCGTAATCCAGGGGCTGGGCAAAAGGTGGCAGAGTGAGCTGCTCCAGGACAAAGGGTAAATCCCATGGAGGAATAGGATCCTCGATCGGAGGTCTAAGGTGGAGAACACCTCTCAGGAAGGCTTGTGCTGTGTCCAGCTGAGTTATGGGACGTAGGCCTATAGCTGTAGGATAGGCGGAGATGGCACAAAGGTGTACTTTAATAGAGGAGTATGCCAAGCCTGCCTGGAAGAGAGACAGGAGGTAGTCCAGAACCGACCTTTCTGGACAATCCATCAGGGAAAGTCCTTGTGCTTGAGCCCAAAGGCAAAATCTGCGCCATTTCATGGTGTATGTGGCATGAGTGGTCGGTTTTCTAGCAGCCGCTAGAACGCCTGCTACCTCGCAGCAGAACCCGCATCGCATGACAGCTATGTCCCTAGGAGCCAGGCGTGCAGGTTCAGAGAGCGAAGGTCTGGATGGACCAAAGAACCTGCCTCCTGGGACAATAAGTGAGAGCCGACTGGCAGAGGCACTGGACGCTCCTTGGACGGCTGGTGCAACAGAAGGAACCACATCTGTCTGGGCCAAGAAGGCACGATAAATATCAGCACTGCCTGCTCTCTGCAGAGTTTCAAAAGGACCCTCTGGATCAACGGGAAGGAGGGAGGAAACACGTGAGGAATCTGTCTGTCCAGGAGAGGGACAACGATCTTGCCAGAAAACACCAGGCCCTGGATCTAGCGAGCAGAAATTGGGCAGTTTTATGCTGGATGGGGACGCCAAAAGGTCTAACTCTGGTGTGCCCTTCTGTGAAACAGATCCTTACTACCTCCTGGAGTAGTTCCCACTGTGACTCTGGCCTGAGAGCGGCTCAGGCTGCCTCATAGGATGTTGTCCACTCCTGGGACATGAACAGCAATGAGGTTTGCGAGTGTTGTAGAACCCAATCCCACACCCTCATGGCCTTGCTGCAAAGCGGTAGGAATGGGTACCTCCTTGTTTGTTGAGGTAATACTTCACCGCAGTATTGTTTGTTTGTAACAGGAGAGTACCCGTGGGATCTCCGACTGGAAAACTTGCAGGGCATAAAGAACTGCTCATTTCCAAATTATTTGTGGGAGATGAGCCTCTGGGTGTCCACGAGGCCTGAGACCTGATCCCGCCGAGGTGTGCTCCCCAACCAAACCCTGAGGCGTCCGTGGAGTGTGTCACAATCGGAGAAATGCAATGAAGAGGACCCCGCCAACAGGTTCTTTGAATCTAGCCACTAGCTGCCAATCCCGGTTACGACATTCGTGATCTGAACTGGAAGCTGCAAATGATCTTGCTTCTGATCCCATTGAACCTGCAATATCCACTGGGTCACCCGCATGTGGAGACGGGCTAGCTGGACTGCTGCAATGGCTGCAGCCATGTGTCCCGAGCAGGCAAAGGACCAGCCTGGCTGGGACAGTCTTCTTTGCCAAGATGTCCCTGATTAGGGATCTGATGTGTTCCACTGGGTCCTGGGGAGAAAAGCTCTCCCTGGACGGTGTCCAGAACTGCGCCTATGAACTACAGATTCTGTGACGGAACCAGGTGCGATTCTCCTGATTGATAATGATGCCCATGTTAACTGGATCCAATTATATAGTTTATACAGGTTCCTGGTTGGTAATTCTCAGTAATTCAATAAAGCCACCACACAATTTCTTTGCCAAATTAGTTTTAATTTATTGAGATAGTCTACAATTTTAGGCATCAGGTAGCCTGCTACTACCCAAGTGTACAATTACATACTTACAGCCAATGAAACAGTCCATGGAACAGTCCATTGGGGTGTTTCTAACATGCAATCTAGACAGCTAGTAATATTTGCATTACAGGGCTACAGCATTTCAGAGACACATGAAACCATATCTCTGGATCCCCAAGCAATCTATGGATAGTCTCAGACTGCATCTTGTCCGAGACTGTGTCTTCTCAAGGAACGCTGGACATAACCATAGGTCCCATATTTATGTGTAGCAAGCTTAGAAAAAATGCAAGGCTGGAATTTCCCCAAACTACCTCAGCAGTTTTAAACACAGACAATATGTCATTCAACAAGTCATAAGACTCTGGTTCAAAAATATACTGGCCTTAAGATACCGCTGTGTCATAAGATACTTTTGACACTTTGCCGAGACATGCGGTCATTCTTAAATGGAAAACAAGTAATCAGGGTTTTACATTTACCAAAAATAACTCTCTTTAGGATACAGAAAACACATGAGAGGACTTCATTCACTTTAAATAACTTTTGACTAGGCAGTGGCCCAAACAAGGATATCATTGTTTCTCATCAACTCTCTGTTGCACATTCTTTTTAAACACAAGAAATCAAAATGAGGAAATGTATCTAAGCTGCAGTGGTTTGAAGCAGCTGAACCTTATCTTTGGCTAGACCTTCTGTTGAAGGAAGGTTTTGTACAAAATATCTCTGCTAAACAAAGCTAACTTTCTTTAAAATACTTATTTTCTACAGTTATTTAAAGGGCCCTAACACCTTTTGAACCTGAGCATCTACACAGACATCAACTTGCACAGTGGTATCATTATTTGAATGGTTTCAACAATTACTCTCCAAACACCTCTGCACTTACAAGGCACATCAATCTACATGTTGGTGTCATGTAGTCATCTACTAGCTACCTTGACCTCTTACTAGCCCTTTGCAGCCTCTACGCTAGCCATTTTACACCTTTCTATCTCCTCAACCTTTGGTTAACCAACTACATATTGTTGATAAAAGTTTGGTCACTAAACTTTGGTCACTGGCCACTTTCAACACCCAGTGTCCCGAACAGGGACTGAGTACAGTGAATTATGGACATCAGAGCCTCCGATAGGGTGCCATGAGAAGCCAGTCATCCAGGGGAACACGAGTGGCCTAGTCTCCTTAGAGCCGCCACTACGACTGCCATGCACTCAGAACACCCGAGGTGCCAATGACAGTCCAATGGGAGGCTTGGAACTAACAATGGCAACCTAGAAATTCAAGCGCAAGAACTTCCTGTGCACCGAGCTATGGGTATGTGCAGGCAGGCATCCAGCATGACCAAGGACGCTTAGAAGGCGCCTGCTTGAGCATGGGTATCAAACCGGAAGGGTTACCATGCGGAAGCTTTGTAAAGGACCAAGCGCTGAGATCGCTGAGTTCCAGAATCGGACGGAGGTCCCCAGTCTTTTGGGAACGAAAGAAGTGGAATAGCAACCTGCACCTCTCCGGCCCTCGGTATGTGCTCTATAGCTTCCTTTCCTAAAGCGCGAGCACCTCCTGCTGTATGAGCAGTGCGTATGACCCAAATAACAGGAAAGCAGAGGAGGTCTTGACTGTGGGTGGTCGAGGAATTCTATAAAGTGACCTCTCTTGACCAGCTGAAGGACCTACCAGTCGGCGGTAATCAACTGCCACCCTGAAAAGTAGCAAGCAATGGGCCACCTTTCCTGCCCGTTGATCAGAGGAGGCGGGGCTGGGAAGGAGTCATGCTGTGGTGGTATTATCCCCACAGGCTGGGCCGGTTTGGTGTACCGCTGACCTCGGCCTGAAGAAGACTTAGGTTGCCCCTTTGTTGCTGGCCGGAACGTGGCTGCTGCCCTTGTTGTTGGCTGTAACAGTTCTGGTTCCTAAAGAGGAACCAGATTTGTGTCTGTACGGGCCTGTACAGTCCTTACTGCCTCTCCCGGCCCTGAAGCTTGGTGATGACCTTTCAGAGGGTTAACCAAACAGGACCTCTCCTTTATAAGGGACATCCAGGATACTCTTCTGCAGGTCCAGTGTAAACCGGAGACACTGAGCCAGAAGCGCCTCTGGAGACAGACGCCTGAAGCTGCACTCTGGCAGACGAGTCCGCAGAATCATATGCGGCTCTTAACACTTCGGTCCCCACGCCTGACCCTGTGCAGTGGAGGTTCATGAGTTCCACCTTCTGTTCGCCATCCGTAGTTTCTCAACCAGGTCCTGACCCTATTCCCACAGGGCATTCTGAAACTGAACCATATCAGTCAGACAGTTCAGTGACCGGATGGAGCACGAGCAGCCGCATACATGCGCCTCCTGAGGGCATCCACTGCTTGGATTCCTGGTCCGTGGCTGTGTACTCAGATGTTGTGGTCTTGAGACCCATCATGGGAGGCTCAAATGACCAGGGAATCAGCTAGGTTGTTTGCCAAGGCACTGGCCTCTACAGGGGCCCTGTACAGGCGGTCAGCTTTCTTGCAGCGCAGGGGTTGAGAGCAGATGCTTCCACGCAGCCTTGATGACATCTGCGAGGTGTCCTCCAAAGGAGGTACCACCACAGGCTTTGGGTCCTTCTGCCAAAGGTAACGAAGCTAGACGCTCGCCTCTTGGGATCGAGATCTTCTGAATCCCATCCCATATTCTCCTGGATGTGCCACATGATTTCGGAAAAGAGGGATCATCCGGAGGCGACCTGGGCAGGTCTCGTGGGTCGAGTGATGGGATGCTGATCAGAGAAGGAGACCTGGAGGTATCTGAGGTGTCAGGTCTGGAATCATCCTCCTGGAGTGGACCATCAATGTCTGTGTCACTTAGGACTGGGAGACCCTGAGGATATCTTGAAGGGGCCTTCTGTTCTTTGGATCCTCCCTAGGAGATGGAGTAGGTTCCTTGGGGGTCGGTGGTCTTCCTGCTGGCCCCTGCAGTGGAGGGGGAGGGGTAGGAGGTGAAGGAGGAGGAGGTTTGACTGGGATCACATCCTTTATTTGTCCCACAAAAGGTAAAGAGATCTTTGACCTCTTGAATATTCATACCGGACGACAGAACTGGCGCTAGTGGTCAGTCGCTGTATCAGGCGCCAGGTCCGAGGGCATCGCCAGGTTTGGGAAGGCTCCTGTGGACGCCTGACGCTCACTGTCACCTGCCTGGTCATCAGGCAACATCAGGTCCTCCTCTGTAGAGTCCCGGCACGTGTCCACCGTGACAGGAAGGCAGTCTTCAGCTCTGGCGAACGCCTCTCACTGACGCTGTGCTTAGCCGACGCCTGGTCCGACGGGCGCTTAGCAGATGGAGGGTCAGAAGCCCACTTCGGTCTGTCGTCAGTTTTAGGGATGTCAGGTCCTTAGTCTTCCTGGGAGGGGATCCGGCCCCAGGAGGCTGGGAGACCGATCTGCGCCGGAGTCCCGCTTTCTTGAGGAAGCTTGTTTTAAAGAAGACTTGCACTGGTGACAGTCTGAAGACTTCGAGGGGGCCTGAGAGGGTGTTGGAGGAAGTCAAGGCCTGAAGTCTTGATGGGATGCAGAGAAGCCGAAGTGCTGCCTGAAGACTTAACCTTACAGAGGGGCTGAGAGCGGCCCTGGGGGAGAGCGGTCTGAGCACGGGAGCCTGAGCTGGTGCGCGAGTCCGAGGTCCGGTTAGGGATCTGACCTGGCCTTCTCCCATGCTTGTCCCAGTGCTTATGGGACTTAGGAGGTAGACTCACCTCTGAAGGCAGGGTCTTTGTCCATGCTTTTCAACTTTTCTTCCAAGAGGAACCCTGAAGTACCTTCCGAGGCGGATCCATGTCAACTGTTGAAGCCCTGGCAAAAGGAGCAGGCCTTGGTGTCGTGTTCCCGGCCTAAGCACCGCAAACAGGATGAATGTAGATCCTGAAAGGGATCTGTTTGCTGCAGGTGCACTTGGAGGGCTGTTCTTCTGAGGAAGGAGTTGAGATGCTGACAATGAATAGGTAACATTTTGAAAGTTCTAATAATCGCTTGCTAGATTGGGACATGAGGCCGATCGATGCTGGCGAGTTGACAGCGAAAGAATCTGGACCCTGGGGACCACCCTTTTACGTGAGGGGTCGACAAGTTAGGGGGCAGTCCCCACCGAATACCGCTAGCTAGAAAATTTCGCGGGGTCCTGGCACCTGCCAGCTTCTGTCCTAATGGTGTAACCTGCTGCAAGAGCTGTTTCTCAAAATAAGATCTCAGGATTCTGTGCACATCCAAAGGATGCAAAAGGTACTCCCTTAATTGAAGTATTGCGTAAAGAAAGCAGGTAGCTTAATAGATTGATTCAGCGAGATTCAACCACTACCTTAGGGAGAAACTTAGGTTGGTGCTAAGAGCCACACATTCCTTGTGGAAAATCAAGGCACGGGATTTTACAAATCAGGGCCTGAAGCTCGAAAATGCACCGAGCAGAAGTGATGGCCACTAGAAGTGTGTCTTCCAAGACAGGAACTTTAAATCTGCTGCTGCTGGCTCAAGGGAGGCAGAGTGAGCTTCTCAGGATGAAATTCAAGTCCCATGGAGGGCAGGAATATCAATGGGAGGTCTCAAATGGAGAAACCATCTGAGAAAAGTCTTAAAGACTTCCAACTGAGCAAAGTTCTGTCTCTAAAGGGAATATGGTAGGCTGAAATTGCTGCCATATGGACCTTTAACGAGGAATGGCTGAGGCCCAGGCGAAGAGGTAATGCATGAAATAAAGGACTTTGTTGACTGGGCACGAAAAGGCTCAAGTCAGTCAATCAATCAAAGTCTTTATTTAACCAGGAGATCACCGCTGAGCAAGCTCATTTTTGTGGTGGACCTGGGTTTGTTAACAAGGAACAAGGGACAATATATACAGATTACTCACCTGTAACAGGAGTTCTAGGAACGTGTATGTTGTTCATCCACACTTACTGGTAGGTTCCTCGCCACTTTAAATCTTGCCGGAAGATCTTCAAGCTGGCTCCTCCCACCCACCGGGTGGTAAAACTCTTGGCTCCGCCCCATGACAATCTCAGATCTAGTCTGAAGCTCAGGTCTGCAGGTCGAGCCGGAGAGGTCGAGGGGTTGTGGATGAACAACATATACCATTCATAGAACTCCTGTTACAGGTGAGTTTCCTGTATGTCTAGGGACATGAATATGTTGTTCTATCCACACTTACTGGCAGACTCTAGCAGTTCTCCGGGAGGAGGAGGCAAGAGACACCCCTACTTGGGGAATAAGGACTGAGAACCAAGGTCCCAAAACCAGCATCCCAGCGTGACTCAAGGTCAATGTGGTAGTGGGTAATGAAGGTGTGTGCTGACTTCCAGGTAGCAGCCTGCAGATTTCTGGATAGGGA
Source organism: Neoceratodus forsteri (assembly GCA_016271365.2). Classification (NCBI taxonomy): domain Eukaryota; kingdom Metazoa; phylum Chordata; order Ceratodontiformes; family Ceratodontidae; genus Neoceratodus; species Neoceratodus forsteri. The sequence continues at coordinate 296,876,304 of CM057453.1, read as the reverse complement.
CGCCCTGGAAGCAGCCACCCAAGCAGCAGTATGGTGGGTAGAATGAGCTCTTATCCTCTGGGAGGCTCCATGCCCACCAACCTATAGCAGAGATCTATGCAGGAGGTGACCCACCTGCCTATCGTCCGCTTGGCTGCAGGTCTGCCAGGTGCAGCTTCAGCTTAGGTGACAAACAGCTGGCAAACCTTCTCCCCAACTTCAGTCGTCCACCTTATACTAAGAGAGCTTCTAGGGTCAAAAGTATGGAGCCTATATTCGCCTCCGAGGTGTGACCTCGGGTAGAACACCGCAAAGTCCACACCTGGTTAAGGTGAAACTCGGACACCATTTTCGGGAGGAATTTCGGTGGGGCGCAGGACAACCTTGTCCCTGTGGAAGACCAGATAGGAGACTCGATGGAAAGCACCTGGAGCTCTCCCATCCTTCTGGCTGACGTGACAGCCACCAAGAAGGTGGTCTTCCACGACAGGTGAGAGATGTCACACCTGTGCATCGGTTCGAATGGCTTGCCCATTAGCTTAGCCAATACCACAGCAGTAGATCCCAGGGAGGTGGAGGTTCTCGCACCAGAGGGATATGTGATCAAGACCTTGAAAAGCACCCTACCCTTCTCTTGCGCCACAGACTGCTTCCCGCCCGGCCTCCCGGTAAGAAGAGATGGCTGCCAGGTGCACCTTAAGGGTCGCCGATCAAGCCCTAGCTGAGAAAGGGACCATAGGCAGTCCAGAATGCTGGCAAGGAACAGGAGGAAGGGTCCAACCCTTATCCTGACACCAAATGGAGAATCTCTTCCATTTGAAGGCATAGCATTTTCTGGTCGACCTACGGGATGCCTCAACAATGTTGAGGACCTCGTCGGAAAGACCCAAGGCCTGGAACTCTATTCGCCAGGAACCAGGCCGCCAGTGCAGGGATTGAAGGTCGTGAGTACCTTCCCTGGTTGACCAAGATCAGGTCCCGCATGGGCTGGAAGCCACCTCGGGAGCCTGGAGCTGAGGCTGAGGAGATCTGGATACCAGAACTGACGGGGCCAGTCTGGGGCTACCAGAATCACCTGCGCCTTGTCCCTCCTCACCTTGGAGAAGCACCTTGTGGATCAAGGGAATGGGGAAAGGCATAGAAGAGGCCCGGGTTCCACAGCTCGAGAAGGCATCCCCTGCAGCGAGCCCTGCTGAGGGGGCAGGCATGAAACAGCCTCAGCTTCGCACTCTCCTGGAGGCAAACAGGTCCACCTGAGGTGTGCCCCAGTGGGAGAACAGATCGTGTACTACCTCCGCAGAAGAGACCACTCGTGAGATGCAGCCTATCCAGCATAGGGCATCGGCCTGAGTGTTGGAGGCTCCCACCATATGGATGGCTAGGAGATCCGCCTCCACTCTGCTCATGAGGGACCAAGTGCGGAGAGCTCTTGCACAGGGGCAAGGAGCGTTCCCGCCATGGTGGTTTAGGTAGTACATGGTCGTGTATTCTGCCTGTCTGGACCTGGACCACTTGACCCTGTACAAAACAGGAGCAAAGGCGGTGAGGGCTAGTCGGACCGTCAAGCTCCAGCAGGTTGATGTGGCATACAGACCCTGAGGGGACCAGAGATCATGCGCCTGTGCTCCCCAGATGGGCACCCCAACCCAGAGAGGCGGTCTTGAATGATCGCCGGCTCGGCGCGACAAATGGGATGCCCTCCTGCAGATGAGATGAAACGATCCACCACTGGAGAGCATTCCACATCTCCTGGGTCACCGCCACTGGCTGGTCCAGAGCACTGTGACCATTGGCGGCCAGCCCCATTGAAGGGGCTAATGTGCCAGCGCGGCTCAACGGACCACGCTGATGCAAGCCGCCATGAGGCCCAGGAGGCGAGGGAAGTCGGCCAGGCGCAACTGCCCAACCAGAAATGACTGGGCAAGAAGGAAAGAACCTCAGCCCTGTCCGCTGGGGAGCCGTGCTCTGGCTCGAAGAGAGCCAAGCTCTGACCCGATGAATTGAATGCCTGCGTTGTACGAGTTCCGGTTGGCCTCGTTGATGAGGAGGCCAATCAGAGCAGACCTGGAGGGCCAGATCCCTGACTGCTCCACCTCCAGCCTGGAGGGGCTGCAATCAGCCAGTCGTCCAGGTAAGGGTACACCCGGACCCTTCGGTGCCGCAGGAATGCTATCACTACTGCCATGCATTTGGTGAAGACCCTGGGAGCTGAGAGAGGTCAAGGGCATGGCCCAGAACTCAGAAAGGGACCCTCCGCCTGAAGTGGAGGAATTGCTGGTGGACGACGGATTGGGACGTGAAAGAACGCTGGCCCTGAGGTCCAGAGAACAGAACAACACGCCTGCTCCAAGGATGGAATGATCTATGCCAGAATGCCCATCCTGAAGGTTCGAGACCTTAGGAACTTGTTCAGGTCGGTAGGTCTAGAATGGGCGCCAGCCCCCATCCGCTTCGGGACCAGAAAATACCTGGACACAAACCCTGGGTCTGGTGGAGGATCCGTCACCTCCTGATCACCTCCTTTGGAGGAGCAGAGCAATATCGGCTCGAGGAGCCGACAGAGAGGCTGTGGATTCTATAGCCCCTGTGGGGCGACGGCTCTATTAGGTGGGGCCTGCTCGAATTCCAGAGGCAGACCTTTCCCCGCCTACCTAATAACACCCAACGTCCGCAGTGATAGCGGACCAGGTGGAAAGGAAGTGGAGAGCCATCCTCTACGGGGCACGGGGTGACGAGGCTGAGGCGACACCCCTAAACCAGTCACTGGGCAGGCTGGAGTAAGGACCGGCCGAGGGACCTCCTGGCCTTTTCCTCCTGGCTTCCTGCTTGAGGAAGCTGCAGGCTTGGCTTTGGGGTGCCAAGCGCGAGCCTGCTGGCCCTGATGCTGGTATTGCTGGGCCTGACGTGTCGCAGGGGCAGAAGGCCGAAGGGCTTACACTGCTGCTGGCGGCTTTTGTCCTTCTGGGCAGATGTGATCGAGTCCAAGGTGGCACTGGTCTTCTCGATCCTCTGCAAATGACCCTCCACCCCAGGAACGAACAAGTCAGTACCCAGGAAGGGAACGTCTGCCAGCTTGTGCTAGGTATCTGCCGTGAAAGCGGAGATCCACAGCCAAGCTCTGCTGCGTGATGGCCACCGCGGCCGCTACTGACCGGGCACAAGAGTCTCCAATGTCAAGAGCAGTTTGAGCTGTTAGTTTACACCGCCTTCCTCGCTCCCGCACCTGCTTGACCGTAGTCTGAGGTCAGCCGGAGATGAGGAATCATCTCATCCAGGGAGCCCAAAAGGGCGGAGAAAAGTGTGCCATCAGTACAGCTGAACTGGCCTGACAAAGGCCTAAGGAGGACGAAGCGAACTTTACGCCTGGAGTAGTCCAGTTTCTTGGACTCTTTATCGGGCGGCTTGTCCACATCCCGCATTTCTGGAGTGCCGAAAAACACTGTCGGTCACCAACCCTCTGCAGAGGGTGCTCCGAGAACTGAGAGTGAGCCGTGGGAACGGATACTTCCTGGCCATCCTGGCTGAGGGAGCTGGACAAGAAGCCATCCGCTGCCATAGCTCTAGGGCCGGACCAACAATGACTTTGGCCACAGGAAAGGCCTCTCAGGAGAATCCCCAGTCCAGTATCTCCTGAGGGGATACGATCCTGCTTTGACACGGTTCGAGCTGCATCCCAGTAGATTCTGAGATGAGCCGAAGTAATCCCATGAACGAGGATGGGCTCTCGCCACCGACTGTCCCCCAGAGGACTCCACGCTGAGAGGCTTGGAGAACAGGGAAGAGTCATCGTCAGACTCCGAGGAGTCTGCAAACAGCTGCTAAGGGCCTGAGCCACCTCCAGGCGCCGAGGACCATCGGGAGTGAGGGTGACAGACAACCGATGGGGCAACCCATGAACTGACCGAGAATCCTTGGTCGGAGCCCCAGTTATTGGTTGTGGGCGGGGTTCCACAAAATGGGTGGTGCAGCTGGTTTGGCTGACAACGGCCGGCTTCAGCTCTCGGCGACCATGAGGGTTGTTTGACGCTCAGGTGACAACCACTTAATGGCCGGGAGCGACTGAGTCGGCTTGCTCCTGGTCAAAGGGCTGCTGCCACATCAGATCCTCGTAGCACTGACGCAACTTGCGCCAGAGCCTATCCTCCGAAGACGACGATGACGAGGATGAGCAGCGCTGCCACTTCCTCAGTGTAGAGACCGGCCGATGTCGGCGGGATCGGCTGGACCGAGAAGAGGTCCGAGACAGAGACCCTCAGTGTTTCCGAGGATGGATCTGGGAGGGAGCGGGGAACCTCCTCCCCTGCTCTGGAACCTTAGCCGGGACTCCGGCACAGGAGGCACAGGCAAGTCCTCTGTTTCACTGGGGAACTGATGAAGAAGGGTTGTCGGCTTCTCCAGTTGACAGCCCGTCCGACGGGTCAAGAAAATCTCGACTGCATCGACGGGTGTCTCGGCCAAGTAGAGTGTCGACTATCCGGGAAGGGGACCTCTCCGCCCCCACGAATGTCAACGGTGGGACTTCACTTTGAGTCCCTTTTCTGGACCGAGAGGAATGTCCAGATGGCCCTCTCCCTTAGTAGATAGGGACTGACAAAGCTCCTTAACTGAAGCCGAGTAGGAGGAGCACAAGGAGAGCGGGATAAATGCTACGACCGAGGAAGAAGATGATGCGGCCTGGGCCGCCTCCTCAAGGGCCATCATTTGCCTGTTGCTCAGCCGAGTCCGCCGATATTTCAATGGGCCTCCTTCAACTTTACCGAGGAATAAGTCTCGGGCGCCCAAGTTGAAGTCTGGCAGCAGCCGGTCTTCGGTGAACGTTGACCGAGAAAGACTCGAATAATCTGGCAGGCCTGTGGATCGTGGATCGAGCCCAAGGCAGTACACGACATGGAGTGTGGATCGTCCGAGACATCTTCTGCCCACAAGGGCACCGCCAAATCCGGGAGTCAATTTGTCCATCGTAGCCGTGAAGGAAGAAAAGACCAAGTCTAGTAAATTTAAGTATGAGTTTCGGTTTAACCGATGAGGTAGGATCCAGGCCTATAACGCAGAGCGAAAGGAGGAAGCCTGAGCTTCCAAGCGTAAGGAAGATCTGCCGCATGGGCGGAGCTGAGAGTTTTACCACCCGGTGGGTGGAGGAGCCAGCTTGATGACCTTCCAGCAAGATTTAAAGCAGCAAGGAACCTGCCAAACAGTGTGGATAAAACATATCCATGTCCCTAGAAAGCTTCTTTTTCCAGAAGCATGAGCACCTCCTGCTGTATGAGCAGGGCATGCTGACCGAGTAACTGGAGAGCAGGGCAGGTCTGGCCGGTGGGTGGTTGAGTAACTTATGAAATGGCCTTTCTTGACCAACTGAAGAACCCACTGGTCGGCGGTAATCGACTGCCACCCTGAAAAGTGGCGAGCAATGCGACCCCCGACCTTTGCGCCCATTGATCCAGAGGAGGGGTGGGGCGGGAAGGAGTCATGCTGTGGCAGCACTGGTCCCTGCGGCTGGTCGATTTCGGTAACGCTGGCCTCTGCCTGGGGGACGACTTCGCCTGGGCTTTACGCCGAAAAGTGCCCCTTGCTGCTGGCCGGAACGTGGTTGCTGCCTTTGATGCCGGCTGCAAACCGGCTCTGGTTACCGCGAAGGAACCCGCCTGGATCTGTACATGGCCTATACAGACCGGACTGCTTTCCCAGCCCTGGAGTTTGGTGATGAGCTCTCCGAGGGTTCACCAAAGAGTACCGCCGCTATAATGGATGTCAAGAATGTTCTTCTGTACGTCCGGTGAAGCCGGAGACGCTGAGCCAAGGGTGTCTCCGGGACAAGGCCGGAGGCTGCCGCCTGGCAGATGAGTCCGCAGAATCGATGCGTGCTCAGAGCACTTGGGCACCCACATCTGACCCATGCGGAGAAGACTGAGGAGCTCCACCTTCTGAAAGCTTATCGACCAGGTCCTGGCCCTGTTCCCACAGGGCGCTCTGAAACTGTACCATGTGAGTGAGGTAGTTCAGAGACCTGATGGCGCATGTAGCAGTCGATACGTGAGTCTCCCAGGGCATCCAGTTGCTTGGATTCCTGGTCCAGTGGCTGTGTGCTCATATGTTGTGGTCTTTGAGACCGGTCATGCGAGGCTGTGATGACCAGGAGTCTGCCAGAGGTTGTTGAGCCAAGTACTGGTCCTCTCGGGCCTTGTACAGGCGGTCAGCCTTCTTCGGCACTGCAGGAGTGGAGTGCGGACGCCCACGCAGCCTTGGTGACGTCCGCGAAAGTCTCTACCAAGGGTGGGACTACCACAGGCTTTGGGTCTTTTCGCCAAGATAGGGCAAGGCGTTGTCGCTCGGGGTCAAGGTCTTCAGCATCCCGCCCCATGTTGTCCTGGATGTGCCTCATGATCTCAGCGAAGAGGGATCATCTGGAGGAGACCTGGGAGGCCATGGGTCAGGAGAGGAGATGCTGAGCGGAGGAGGAGATCTGGAGTAGGTCAAGCTGTCCGATCTGGAGTCCTCCCTATAGAGTGCACCATGTCGCCTGGGTCACTTGGGGCCGAGAGACCCTGATGGAGATCTTGAGGGAGGCCTTCTCCAGTCTTTGACCTGCCCTAGGAGGTACAGACTGCTTCTTAGGGGTTGGTGGTCGTTCTGCTGGCCCTTTGGTGGAGGAGGGGCAAAGAAGGTGAAGAAGGAGGAGGAGGACGCTTAACAGGGACCATATGCTGGATACTGTTACCTCTTTCTATGTCATGCCCGACAACAGGCCTGGCGCTGGTGGTCTGTCACCGGGGTCGGGCATCGGGTCGTGGTGTTTCAGGTTCGGGAAGGTTCCACGGGAGCCGGCATCCTCTGTGTCGCCCACCTGGTCTTCAGGCAGTGTAGCGCCCTCCGTGAGAGTCCCTGTGACTGGCGCCCACCGTTACAGTGGGGCGGCGCCCGCTCTGGAGAGTGCGATGCCGACGCCGGTCTCTTGGCTGACGCCTTCGGATCTGGTGAATGCCCAGCCGCAACTGGTGTCTGGCTGGTGTCCTCTGTTCCGGTAAGCGCCTGGCCGATCGGAGTGCTTAGCCGACGCCGGGTCCAATGCCCGCTCAGGGATGTCAGGTCCTGGTCTTCCTAGGAGTTGGGTCAGGACCGTTGGAGAGATTGATCTGAGTCGGTGTCCCGACGCCGGGTGGAAGAGGAAGATTTATGGCACTCTGAAAACTTGGAAGAGGCCTTGAGGGAGTGGAGGAATCGAGGGCCTCAAAGTCTTGATAGGCTGGAGTGTAGAAGAGCGCCTGAAGCCGACCTTAACCGGGGCCTGAGACCTGAGCCCTGGAGGGACAGCGTCCAATCTAGTGGAGCCTGAACTGCAGGAGTCCGAGGCCGGTTCTGGGATCTGACCTTACTTTCTCCCGTGCTTGTCCCAGTGTTTATGGGCCTTCGAGTAAGATTCTCCCTGAAGGAAGGTTCTGGTCCATCCTTTCAATTTTTCTTCCAGAAGATACGCCTGAAGTGCCTTCTGACGGGTGGACCCTGGTGCGGCTATTGAACCCTTGACAAAGGTGCAGGCCTTGATATCGTGGTCCAGGCCTAGGCACCGCACGCAAGAGGAGTGAGGATGCTTGAAAGGGATCGGCTTTTCCGCAGGTACACTTGGAAAGGTGACCCTCAAGAAGGAGTTGGGAGAGGACAGCAGTCTGAAAACACAGTAAGTTCTGTAGTCGTCTAGGCGCTAGGTAGAGACCGAGAGGCCAATGCTGGCGAGTCGATGACAGGAAAAGAACTGAGATTCTGGGGACCGCCCTCTTATGTACTACTTCCTGACGCCGGGGTGGTCCCCGCTGAATATTGCTAGCTAGAAAATTTCCATGGGGTCCTGGCGCCTGCCGCTTCAGTCCTAATGGTGTAACCTGCTGCAAGAGTTGTTTCTTGAAGTAAGATCCTGGCCCCTATTTTGAGGTTAGGGTTCCTCACGATTGGCTGAAAATGTCCCTCTAGATTTATATTTCAGGAAGGAACAGAGTTGAATATGCATCCTAAGAGAAGTAGCAACTGGTGTGTTGGAAAGGGTATGTGGAAGAGTCTTGGGGAATATGTAGCATGGCCTGCAGGGAAATGCCAGCAGTAGAAATCAGCCCTCTCCAGAGATGACCAGGAAGGGACATAGGAAGGAAGCAATCTCTTCCTGGGGAATAAGCCATTTCAGATATTTGCAAACCTGGCTCGCCAAAAATAAGGGCGAGTGTGGAAGTCTTAGTCCTCCATATTCTTTTGAGGCAGCTTAATTTATTGTAGGCTCTTCTTGGAAGTTTTCTTAACCAAAGAAAGGAAGACTTAATACAGTGGACCTTTCTAAACCAATGTAGGGGTACCTAACGGTTTAACATGCTAAGAGAGTAACAAACCTGGGCAAAATATTCATTTTCACCAAATTGATACGTCCCAGTGTGAAAGTGGAAGTGACTGCCATCTACTTAGATGTTGCTGAATGGTTTGGGAGGGCACCCAAGTTAAGCTTCCTCATAGACACCTCACTTCTGGCCAAAATAATCCTAAATATTTTAAACTGTTCAGGCTCTACTGCAGACCAAGGTGCTCCACATAAACCTTATTTAGCTTATGAATAAAGAGGAATACTAAAGTCTTCCCCAGGTTGATTTTGTAATTTGAGAGACTGCTATACTCCACAATGGTGGAGAGGACTACAGGAACTGCCTAGGTTGCATTAGATGCAGGAGAATATCATTGGCATATGCCAATAGTTTAAATACCTGGTACCGACGGGATTCCCTGTATGGCTGCATTCTTCTGCAATCTGGCCAGCAGGGGTTCAAGGTAAATATTGAACAATAAGGGGATAACGGGCAGCTCTGCCTGATGCCAGAGTGAAGGGAAAAGTGTCTGAAACATCCCATTACAGTAGATACGGGCAGACGGATTCTGATACAGGGAAGAGACCCACGTGGTAAATTTTGAGGGAATACCTAATCTCTGCAGGGTACAGAACAGGAATTGGCAATCCACTTTATCGAATGCTTTCTCCGTATCCAGGGAGAGCAGCTCTGCCGGAAACTCAGAGTCCCTGGATGCGGAGAAAATATGCACTACTTACGAACGTGATCAGAGGAAACCCTCTCATTAACCTCACCTGGTCAGGGTGGATGAGAGGGCATTACTGCGCCAGCCTGCCCGCTAGCAGTTTGCAAGAATTTTAATATCACAATTTAGTAGTGATATGGGTCTGTAGCTAGTTACCCATTCCGGATCTTTTTCGGTTTTGTGAGAACTATAATGAGGGATTCTAACAGCAATTTATCCAAGGGTTAAATTTAATATCAATTAAACTTAAGTAACCGGGCGGGGTGTTAGCTGTTCCTAACGCCTTATAAAAAGTTGGGGAAAACCCATCCAGGCCAGGTGCCTTATCGGACACCAAAGAAGCGATGGAGAAGAGGACCTCTGTTTCTGTAATGGGGCACATAGGCTCTCCTGTTGCTCCCTGTTCAAGGAAGGGAGTGGGATGTTGTCCAAGTATTTTCGGACCTTTTAGGTTCAGAGAGGTTAGGCATGGGACTGTATAGCTCCTTATACTACTCGGCAAATTCCCAGGTGATATCTTTGGGAGTTAGTCGGATAGAGCCATCCGACTGAGAGTGGATACTTTTAATGAACCTAGCAGATTCCAACTTTTTAAGCCTCAGGGCTAACAGACAGACCACCTTCTCCCCTGGTTCAATGGTTTTGTACCGTTTTCAGGATCGCATATTCTGCTTTCTCCCAGAGTAATCGACTATACTGATGCCGGAGCCTTATTAGTTTGTTCCTATTTGTCTCTGTGGTGGTTGGGAACAATGAAGCTTCCAATCTGCAGATTTTCTCTGAAAGGGAGAGGGCCTTTTGTCACTTGTGCTTTCTGGGACGACAACTTGATAAATACCCTCCCCCACAGGACACATTTCAAGGCTCCTATTCTAAGTCTAACCTGCCTGTGGAATTTAAATTGGTCATGGTATAATGGTCTCTCTCTTTCTTGAACAATAGTCATGTTATAATGTTATAATGGTCTGTCTCTTGAACAATGCTATCAATTACCTCTGGCTCCTTAAAGGGACACTATCAGCTTTTCGTCTATCTTGCACTATATGTCAGCAGTGTGCCTCTGGCACACACATATCTGGTGCACCTAGTATGCCTAATGTATGTAAAAGTTAAAGAATATTAGTATTTTACCTGAATTTTTAATTATGTGTTGCTCACCTGACCTGACTTCACTCCCCACCAACCAGGCTTGAGCTCATAAGGCGAGACCCGGCGTCTGCCACAGGCACTGACCCCAAAGTGTCATTTTTTGGACATTGCAGTGGAAAATTAAATGAATCAGTAGTGCCTTTATTAACTCGTCACACATAGCGCCAAAACCGAGCACTCGAGAGAAAACACTTTTTAAAACGGGACCGAAATCCCATGCATGCGCAATCGCTGCACGTTTCTTGCACATGTGCAGGATCTTTACTTATGCTGCACTTCCGCATGCGCAGGATTTCGGTCCCATTTTAAAAAGTGTTTTGCTCTTTTTCTGGTGCTCGTTTCTGGCGCCATGGCAACAGCAGTTAATAAAGGGCTACTCTACTGGATTAACTTCGTTTTCCACTCGTGGATGTCAAAAAATGAAACTTCGGATTGCGCTTTGTGGCAGACGCAAGGGTCTCGCCTCCTGTGTATGCTTCCATGGTGGGGTTTATGTTCGGCCGAGCGAGCAGCACATAATTCAAAATTTAGGTAAACTACTAATATTCTTGCAGTTTTACATACATAAGGGCATACTAGGGCAGTCTGTGATGTGTGCCAAGAGGCACACTGCTGACATATAATGCAAGATAGACGATCAAAGCTGACAGTGCCCTTGAGTAGTTAGTTATTTAAACTTCCAAATCGTTTCTTTGGAAGCATTGGGGTTAGGGAGAGAGACACCATACTACTGCATGGTCTGGAATGACCCCAGAGTCTATTTTACCATCTACCACCCCACATATCGAGTGACTAATTAAAAATAAAATAATCGATCCTGGAGAAGGAACCATGAATATCTGATCGAAGGTATATTCTTTCAGGCCAGGGTGGAGAATCCGCCATGGGTCACATAAACCCAGATTGTCAGCCACCTCCTTAATGGAACATTGTGCCAGGGAGAGGCCTATGCATTTTCTCAGATTTATCCAAGTCTGGGGAAAGGGAAATTCCAGTTTCCCAGTATAAAAGGGAAGGGGGCCAGCACATTTAGCAATTTGGTAAAAATCCCAGGGTGTCTGCATTGGGGCCACATATGCATCCCAGCACCACCTCTGTCCTAACAGTCCCTTGACAAAAATGTACCTGCCAATAGGGTCACTAACAACCTGCTCCCCTAAAAGGAGGTGCCCCTGGCCACCAGAATGGCCACCCCTGCTTTGGGTGCTATCACCAGCATTGAATACCTGTCCCACAAACTGTCTACTTAACAGAACCCCTTCCTTCTAAGAGGTGGATCTCCTGTAAAGGCAATATCCCCTTTAAGATGGCAAATATGCTTAAAGACCTGATAAGCTTAACCTTGTTACAGACCCTCAAACATTCCATGAGAGGACCCTCTTACAGTCCAGCAATGTCTTGCACAATAACTAAGAACATCAAAAACAGTGCAAGAACGGGAAAGGAGGGGCGGGTGGCTAGCTGTCTGCTGTGGTGGAAGCACTTTTGGTAAGCTCACTAGAAAACACCCTGAAAATAATGAAACAACATTTTATAAACCTTCATCATATTTCAAGCCCAGCATCAGCCTATACTTAACTGCTGACTTTAATTTGAGATGGGAGGAAGAACAACGATCAGCAACCCAATTTCTTTACTCCACGGCGACCCACGTCTTAGGTGCCATCATACCTTGCAGGCCAGACCCAGGATGATCTGAAAGGAGATGTACCTCAACCAGCCACTCTAGAAACCCTGCAATCTGCAGTCTTGAATCCAACTAAAATGGTTCAACAGCTAGATAAGAAAATAGATTCCTATCATGAGAGGATGTTGCAAGTAGAACAGAAGATGGAAGGCCTGGTTGAGATGCCCAGACCACAGCGGCTACTTGTGTTAAAGAGCAGGTATTGTTGAGATCACGCCTGAACATTTAGAGAACCAGTCAAGGGCTGCAAACATTCGTATACTAGGCCTCTAGGAGGGGATGGAAGGAAGAACTCCTGGCTTTTGTACATCCTGGTACAGAAAACATTCAATTTAAGTATAAAAGACTCTCCTGTGAGAGCCTACCATATTAATCTCCATGAGAACGGGCCAGATGGGAGGAACCAGAGCGGTCATGCTGCAAACTGCTTCGTCAGTGATTCGTGATAGAATGCTTCAGGCGCTCGCACTAGGAAGGGAATCAAGTAGACAGCACCAGAGTGTTGATTTTCCCGGACCTTTCATATGCTACTCATGAAATGGAAGACTTTGATCCAATCATCGTAGATTGAGGGTTTGGAAATCCCCACCAGTATGCTTATGCCTACCTACGTGCAAGATGTGGTCAGCAAGTATATGACTGCACTGATCCCGAAGAAGCTGTAAAACTGTTGGGAGAAGCTGGTAGCGAACAGGCAGCTAGAGAAGGGATTCCACAAATGAATCTGAGGATGGTGATACCTGAGCTGAGACTGCGAGTTGTTTCTGTTCCGTTTTACTTCACTTAAAAAGTATATGAAGGCTGCTGCTATCATGGTCTGATGTCTGATTTATGAAGTTATCCTTTGTTGCAAAAGCTGAACATTACTTTCACTTATAAGTGAACTATATTAATAATTGGACGGTTTCAGATAATCTTTACTAAATTGGATGTTTAATTTTCCCCGGAACCTTTCTGCGTATGTTGGACTATTCGTGATTTATCCTCAAGTTGGGACTGTTTTGGACTCTTGGTTTACTCAGAGGTCTTCCGGGTGTAATGGGGAGTTTATTGAAAAGGAGAGATGAGTTTTATCAGAAGAGCTGCTTAACAAAGGCACATGTGCCAGTTTAGTAATCTGGGAAATTAATATTACCAATTATTCCTGTATGGGCATTGCCAGCACTGGTCAAATTGTTTATCATACTGTATATGGATTTAATATTTGTTATTCCCTTTATCTCGCACTACTGCAGTCATGTCTTTCACTCCGCATATCAACTGTATAAGAAACTTACATGATATATGGCATGATTCAAGGAATGTCAATGCATTACGTTGTAATGTACAAAGCATAAATAAAAGTGCAACAACAAACTATTTGCCAACAAACCCAGACCCAAGATGCCAAGCCGCTTCCTCCACGCCCAAAAAGTGAAAAACAAAGCACAATGACCCCCATTCTATTGCCTGTCAGTATAATGAAACTCTGGTTAGCTTTAAAAGGATCCCCCCAACCGACTATCGTTATGGTACATGCTGTACCTTCCGCATAGCATCCACCCCCACAAAAAAAAAAAAATCACACCACAAACATAGGGAGTGCAGAACTCCTACATACTCAAAGGGCCGATGTTGGAAGGAGACAAAAAAAAAAACAACTCTCGCAACTAGCCCTTAAAATAATATTGATAGGGTCCCGAGGGGGTTCCAGGGCTCAGTGCAGGATCCTGTGCAGCGCTAAACATAAGAGGAAAGCGAGTAACATTACATACATAACATACGAAATTTGCCAGCAGATAAAGGCCTAGAGGTCTATCAAGTCTGCTCGAATGTGCAGCTAGCACCCTTATTCTGCAGCTGCCCTCCCTTCCATCCTTCCCCTTCATTAACACTCCCCTTGTCCTGTCCCATCCCTTTTGAAGCAGTCCACTGTTCTACTGGATACCACTTCAGGAGGTTAACGATTCCACCCAGCCACCACCCTCTCTGTAAAAAGTGTCTCCTCATCTCCTCCTGAACCTTCCTCCTCCAATCTCATATCATGGCCCCTAGTGTCCCGCCTCCTCTTACTTTGAACAGCCCTCTGTATCAGTCTTGTTTATTCCTTTCATGTATTAAAGGTTTCACTATATGTCCCCCGTCCCTCCTGTCTTCCAGTGAGTACATGTTCAACTCCCTCAACCTCCTCTCGTATGATAAGTCCCCAGCTCCTTGATCATCTTTGTCGCCCTGCGCTGCACCCTCCAGTAACAATGTCCCTCTTCAGATATAGGCGCCAGTACTGCACGCAGTACCCAGGTGCGGTCTAACTAATGACCTGTACAGCGGCAGAATCACCTCCTCCTCCTCGAGGATATACCCTGCAATACAACCCAGCATTTTGTTGGCCCTTGCAGCTGCCTTCCCACACTGTGCCAAGTTGTTCATTGACCCTGTGATAAGCACCCCAGATCCTTCTCGGGCTAGCTGCACTTCAGCTGGTAACCCTCCTTGGGTTCTTCATCCCAAATGCAGCACCTTGCACTTTTGGCATTAAACCCCAGTTGCCAGGTGTCTGACCAGGTTTCAAGCTTTGCCAGATTATCCTGAAACCCCTGCCATCCCCTAGGTCATCCACCACTGTTCCTACCTTGGTATCATCAGCAAACAGACTGATCTTGCTCTTGATGTCCCATGATATGTCTGCAATGAATATCCCAAACACTGGTCCCAACACTGAGCCCTGTGGAACACCGTCACTACCCTTGAGTGCGAGAGCTCCCACCCATCACCACCCTCTGTTGCCTTCCCTGAAGCTAGTTTCCTACCCATCTCACCAGCTTTGCACCGCCCTGTGCCTAACTTACTCCCAGCCTTCCAAGCGGCACAGAGTCGAATGCCTTACTCAAGTCCAGATATAGGACAGCCACTGCATGGCCCCTGTCCAGCTGTCTAGTTACCCAGTCATAGAACTCCACCAGGCTGGTTTGGCAGGATCTGCCCCGTGATGAAGCCATGCTGTCTGCTGTCCTGTAGTCCTTGGCCTCTAGGAGGTCCACCAGCCTCCTTCAGAATAGTCTCCAATAGCGTACCCATGATGGATGTGAGGCTCACTGGTCTGTAGTTTCCGGTTCATCCTTGGGACCACTCTTGTGGAGGGCACCATGAGCCATCCTCCAGTCCTGAGGTACACACTCAATGTAGTGAGGCATTAAATAGGTCTGCCAAAGGTCCTGCAAGGACCTCTGCCAGCTCCTTCAGTAAACTGGGGTGGATGCCATCTGGGCCTGGGCGCCTTGTCCACCCTCAGTGCCTTCAAACCTTCCCGAACTCTGCCCTCCATGATTTCCCATCTGTCACCCTCCCTGTTTCTGCCATTTCTCCCCTTGGGTGTCAACCCCCTTCTTTAGTAAATACTGAGCAGAAGTACTCATTTAGTGCTTCTGCCTTATCGCACCTCCTGCTCCACCCAACCCCCTCCTTCCTAATCCTTACTATGTGGTCCTTACAGCTCCTTTTCTCCTGATGTCCTAAAGAAGTCCTTCTCCCCTTCTTAATGCCTTGTGCCAGCCTGAGATCCGTAGATGATTTGGCTCCCTTACTGCCCTTGTCACCTCCTTCGATTCTGTCAAGTACTCCTCCCTGTCCTCCCCCACCTGTTTCTTGTACTTCCTAAAGGCAGCTGTTTTTCTCCTTACCTTTCCATGACCTCCTTGCTCAACCAGCTCGGTTTCTTAGTCCTAGCCTTCTTGCTCTGGGCCTTGCAGCAGGTTTTGTTGCCTCCACTATCCCCAGCTTTATGAGCTCCCATCACTGGTTAGTGTTCATACTAGATTGAATTCTGGCCAGGTACCCTTTACCACTTCCTCATCCTCCCAAAGTTGGCCCTCCTGAAGTCCAGCACTCTTGTGCCGATTCCTCTCCTTCCTTGCCCATATCTAATGTGAGCCATACTGAGTGGTGGTCACTCCTGATATAGGAAATCGCTCCAGTTTGGACGCGGCTGACACCCAGCAAACCAATGAAGGGAGCAAATTAACACGGCCTCAGTTGTCACCATTGTGACAAACCTCCAATCAAAGTCCCCTTAGGCAGCCACCTGGGAAATCACCTGGAAACTAACTGATAAACAATGGAGGCCAAGTGGACTATAGTAATAGACATGGCCCAGTTCCAACCCTGTATGCTCAGTGGTAGAGAGACCTCTGTACTGGAAGCCCTCACCAACTGCAGACCCCAGGCTCACAAAACTCAGACCATCCCCCAGTAACCCAAGAGTTACTTCACTATCAGGTTAAATTCCAAAAGGAAAGAAAAAATACACACACAAAAAAGGCTACAATCTCAGGCAGGATAAAATTAGAAGTCCCTGATGCAAGCAGGCAAAGTAGTCCAATCCTCAGGCTCCTGGATCTTGACTGGAAGGAAATACAGAAGAATACACAACTTTTTTTTTTTTTTTTTTTGGGGCGCTAGGGTATAACTCATGTCCTGAAGCTGAAAAATACAATGCAAGTCTGCAATGACCCAAGAGCACTAGCCTGCCTTCATGTCTGCCGAGAGTCCTAAACAATGCCACACAAGAGGGAAAATTTAAATAATTGTTCTAAATCTTGATAGGAGTCATGCTCCAGCTAGGTTCCAGATTTGCATCCTCAGCGATTCCTAAATAGGTCTGGAAGGACTCTATAAGGGTTTCCTCCACGCCTTTAGGTCCTCAACAGTGGACCAACTCCTGGCGATTAGTACTTAAAATCTGGCCGGATAGCCCATGCTAAACTTGATATTAGCCGCAATTAGCTTAGTCAAAATGCGGTGAAAGGAGGCTCTCTCTGACGAACAGAGAGAGGTGGTCTTGAGCCACTCGGATCGGAGCCCTTTCCCACTGAACTTCTTTAATCTCCTCGAGTTTGGCCAGAAAGTGTTTCTCTTGGAATTACGAAATTTAAAAATAAAAGTCTGTGGGGAGCACCTGGAGGCATAGGCCTTAAGGCTCGATGGGCATGTTCTGTCGTGTATGCAGGCCCAAATGGGGAAGGGCCTGCGAGCTTCGCTGTTAACTTCTAGGCAAACACCACCGGATCAGTGCCTTCCTCACACAGGCCGATCAAGACGGCACTGCTGCGGCGACTCTGCCCTCTAAGTCTTCGACTTTAGCCTCAAGCTTTCTGATGCGTTGTCTGGAGGTGGCCACTGCTGGGTCAATCGCTTCCATTTTTGTTTCTTTGGAGGTGATATGGGCCTCACTGTCTCCGGTGCGCTGGGATATATCTTCTAAGGCCCCAGACAGTGCTTTGACCTTTGTAGTTAGGGAGCTCAGATCCGTCGTAAAGTGGAACTCATTCAAGAACCGCTCCAAAGTCAAAGGGGTCTGCTCTTGTTGCCCTGTAGCCTGGGCCTTAATCTTCTTGCTGGCCTTCTCAGGCGAGGTATGTGGCGGGGACAGCCAACCACAATGATGCCTCCATGCTACAGATTTGCCGACAAACACCACTTGCCAACGAGGCACACCACTACACTACAGATAAGTATACTGCTTAACCGCATTAAAACTCTAATGTATGAAATTTAAGGTTTAACAGGAGGGAGTAACGGAGCGCACACAGTGGCGCTATACAGCAGGTCATATCACGTGATCTCCCCTTTGTATATTTTATACATATACACACACAAAAAAGGAGTGAGCAAATAACTCATTGCATAAAAACAAAGAAACTACCTCAGCAACAAGGTGGGAAGGCAATACCAGGAGAGTCTCCCAAGATGGACAAGGGTCGATTTGTTTTAAAAAAAAAGGTAAAGCCCACTGAAGCAACGGGGGGCTTACCTGGGTGAGTCCCAAGACAGAGGTATTTTATTTATTTGAATAAATGACATTTATTCACTGGCTCACAAAACATCACCATTAGCGTGAACTAACAGAGCAATTAAATACCACTGAGCAATATGTATTTACTCACCGTGCAAAACCACACTATTCCATGCAAATGGTTACTTTTGTGTGATTCACCCTAACAATAGAGGGCCCTACTGTATAATGGAATACATGATGGACAGGAGTGGAATATGGAAAATATCTGAACTTGTGAAGAGTGACCTCGGATACCACTACTCGTGGCTCAGCTCGTGAGGTATCCCAAGGTCACTCGTCACTCAGATATTTTCCATATTCCACCACTGCCCATCATGTAACTATATAGAAAATAAATAAAATACCCTCTGTCTTGGGACTCACCCAGATAAGCCTCTCGCTGCTTCAGTGGGCTTTACTTTTCTTCTTTTTTTTAATAAAACAAATACGACCCTTGTCCATCTTGGGAGACTCTCCCCAGGTATTACCTTCCCACCCAGTTGCTGAGGTAGTTTCTTTGTTTTGTTAACTATATATACAAACATACACCCAGTTAGACCTTCCCACTCAGGGAGCAGGCCTTTGACTTGACACACACACACACACACACACACACACACACAAGCTTCTGTTTCTTGGCACAATCTGAACACACAAGAAGGGCACACACCTTCAAACCTCTCAATTTCAGGCCGGCCCGGTGGTGCTGAGGGTTGAGGCGATGGACGCCCACACCTCACCAGCACACTGGCGACCCGAGTTCAGGAACATACTCTGGTTGCCGGGGTTGGTAGGGAAGAACTGCGCATCCCAGCGGATGCTCTCCTCCTTCGGGTACGCTACTAAGGGCGCTTTTTGCACCACATGTCCCTGAGGGTCGGTGGGGAAGCATCAGCTGGGGGCATTGGCAGCTCACCAGCGGAGTCGGGGAGGGCACTGTGAGGTGCTTGGTGAGACGTGTGTTTGCACGCCGCTGCCCGCGCCAGAATCCTCAGGGAGGAAAGGGTCCACAGAAAAGCCGGAACGCACCGGGCGGTCATAGATGATGACTGCTCCGGCCATCCAGCCACTGATCCGCACGCAGACCCCATTGTGCAAGCACTCCACTGAGGTGGAGGAAGGTAGGTCCTCCTCGCCACCTGGGTGCCACAGAGTACATAAGGGACCCCAGCGGAGTAGTCGGTCACTTAGGGGCAGACTCATGACTGGGACATAGATGGTATGGAGCGGCCTGAAGGAGTGAACTGACAAGGGCAGATAAGGAGGATAAAAAGAAAGACCAAAAAAAAAAAAATAAATTCATTTCCACAGTTCTTGGATTTTTTTTTGGGGGTTATTTAAATAAATCCAGCTTTTCTAAGATACACAGCCAGTCACGATCCTTCCCACCCACTCCCACCCCTTTCACTCATTTCCCCACAGGTCTGCCCAACAAAATCTTTTTTCTGTTTTTTCTTTCTGTAATAACTTTGCAACTTTTCTTGGGTAAGTATACCCAGCTGGTCCTTCCCACCCACTCCCAACCCTTTCATTTTTTCCCTACAAGTCTCTACCCAAGTTTTTAATTTCAGGTTTTTTTTCCTTCGTGTTTTTTTTTCTGTAGATTCTTTTGATCTTCATGCCGACGGCTACGGGGTATACTTAATCCATTCTGCAACGTAAGCTCAACAGTCCACCTCAGTCAGCCTCCACCACTATCGCAGAGCAGGGAGGACTGTGGGTTTACCCCCACGGAGGCCCCTCCCCAGTGAGTGGTGAACCGTGTGAGGAGACCGCATCACCCTTGTGCCCCCGCCTGACTTATGTCGGGCTTTGCCTGACCTAGAGGATAGCCGCCTGTCAGTGGCATCATCCTGCTCGTTGCAAGGGGTTTTCCAGCCTCGAGTCCCTAGGATGCAGACGGCAATGATGTCCAGCATGTGCAAGCATGCTCCCATGCTTTCCTGCAGGATATCCACCACCGCCTATCCTCGTTGCAAGGTGCCCACATCTACTGCTTCTCCAGTCTCTACTGGGGTCGCTAGTGGCGGGCACATATCCCAACCCTCCCAGGAGAGGAGAGCACCCTTCGGATGCTCTATCCTCCCTCAAGACCAGAGTCTGTTCCTTAACCAAAGTCACCGGTGTAGAGCAAGGAGTGGTGTCCAGAGCCTCAGCCCTCGGCACCACTGAGCCAGCTAAGTTTTTTTTCTTTTTTGTACTAAATTTCCACCTTTTCTTGGGTAAATATACCCAGGTGGTCCTTCCCACCCACTCCTACCCTTTTCACTAACTTTCCCCACATGTCTGCCCCCCAAAAGAGCACAACTACCAAAAAGCAACCTAACTTTTCTAGTGGAAAGAAAGATCTGGAACACAGAGGGTAAGGGCCACGACATAAAGGGAAGGGTCCTTTCTTGGGTATCCAATGTCTCAAAGATGAGTTTCATCACACGGGTTAGTTCATGAAATGGGGGTCAAAGATAGATGCATTATATAATTTGAGAAGCTCAGATGCACCCATTTTTAACATCCAACTCAAAATGTCAGATTTATCTCAGAAAAACATGGCAAAACCACTATATCCCACTTCTATGCAGACTTGTGTCTAGCTGTACTTCAATATAGTTTTTTTTTTTTTTTTTTAAACTTCCTTTGGTGGTATTTTTGTTAATGAATGTATGTTTCCCCTTATCTTAAATGTATAAAAAAGTAGAGTTGTTTAATAACTTACTGTAACAGCAGATCTTCGAGGGATGTCTTGCAGCAAGCCTTCAGAGGTAGGAATCCGATCATCAGGCACTAGGACCACCAAGAAACTTTTCTAGCTAGAAGTCTACCAAAGGGCTGCTCACCTCCAACATCACTCCAGTGTTCCCCATTCATTGTTTTAGGCGGGCCACCACCGCCTATATTTTTACCACCACCCTATAATTTTATCCATTTTTTATAAAATCCTCCAAAATTGGCTTTTATTGACATCCTTTATTGCAATACTACCCATTTAATACCAGCACACTATGTTACTTAAAGCTACTTATGCACATGTACAGTGCATATAGGAGGTCCTGAAAAATAACACACCATTTGACCCGATCACCATTGCCACCGCCCTATATTTTCAGAGAGGGGAACCCTGCACTCACTGACACCAGCCACTCTATATAGGTGCCCCCCAGTTCTCCTGCCAGAGACCCCAGAATGTCCAGCTGAGGGAACCCAGGAGAAACCCCAGGTTCCAAGGAAAAGGAAAGGAAAATAAGGAAGGCTGAAGGTCTTTTTTAGAGGAAGCTTACGCAGAATAAACAAGTCTAGGGGAGGGAGGAGGGAAAATCAAGGCCTGCTGCTAGAGATCCACTCTAAGATCTACTGTTACGGTAAGTTCTTAAGGAACTGTACTATCTCACGTCGGGGAATCTCTTATAGCAGGCCATCACAGGCAGGACAAGCAGCAAGCAGTTCCAACACTGACAGCACTATAAAACTGTATGGAGGTGAAAAACACCAAGAAAGAAGGCTGTGTAACACAGCCAAGCCAAAATTAGCCAGACGCCTGGAGGCAATGTCCAAGCTGTAGTGCTTAGTGAAAATGTGAACAGAACTCCAAGAGGCTGGCCCAGATTTCCATAGCCAACATTACGGAAACAGGTTACTGAGGCAGCCATCCTCTGGTGGAATGGCCATGAACAACACCCAGAAGCTCCTTACCATACTTCCAGTAATAATTAATAATGCAGTTGATCAACCATTTGGACAGACACTACTTAGAAATGGGTGCACCTGCTTTCATGGGGCAATCAAAACAACTGAGAGGACTTCCGACCGCCTTTAGGTCTGTGCACATAACGCCTTTAGCCTGCTTGAAAGGACAGAACTAGGAACCTTACCAGAGTAAGGAAAGGATTAAGACTTTTGTCTAGGGCAGATTAACTGTGTGGTGTTTTTATTTTGTACACACGGATCATTACTGTTTGTTGCTAACATTTTACTGCTTTATTTTTCTCTGATTCACATTGCTGTTGCTGGGTATACTGTACCTTCTGCTGCATTATTACAAGGTGTGCCTACAGGTGTGTCTAACAGATTACTGCTGTAATCTTCTGATTCAAATTGTCCTTTGCAAGGTATATCTTCTGTTACTGCTTTATTTTTCTCTGTAGCAAAGTGTTTCTTACAGGGTATATTTTCTGTGAAATTATTACAGATAGTGCTTAAATTTTGTGACTTTTATCATCAGACTAAGCAAAATTACTGTTTGCCCCTATTTTATTTATTTTTGCTGAAATGTTTTTTGTTTTGTTTTTGTCTCAGAGGTGTTGTCTCCTTCTCATACTGAAGACAGGGAGAGTGAGAAAGCAGCCACAGCTTCCTTGAATCAAGGAGGTTATTTTCTAGACTACACTGAACTGAATTATTACTTTTGGACCTGTGTAAATAACTAGTATTGATTCTGCTTTTGGGTGGACTTTTCTTAGTTTAACTTTAATTTGCCAGGAAAAACTGTAGCTGGGAAATATTTGCAGTCAGTTGTGACTAGACCTGTTACTTAGCCTTTGTGAAACAGGTTTCTGAAAGGAAGGAAGGCTCTCCCAGGGTGGAGGGTAAGAGTTGTAGGAGATTGTTTCAGGACAGCATAGGCTTGAGGACAGGAAACTAATCCTCAGGATCGTGAGCAGCGGCAAGGGGAGGGAGCTGGATGTCATTATCCACCTAGGGACGAATGACCTGGCTGAGAATGGGATCAGAGCAGTGCAACAGGAGTTTGTGGAGTTGGGAGGGACCTTAGACAAGTAGCACACACGGTAACTTTCTCGGAAGTGCTACCTGTCTATGGCATGGATGAGGCTAGGGCACCTCGCACCATGGGATTCAATGACTGGTTGAAAAGTTGGTGCAGAGCCAGGGGATCTGGCTTCATTGGGGACTGGGCTCCACCTGAGGGGTGCAGGCCTATACAGGCGTGATGGTCTGCATCTATCCTGGAGGGGAACCAGGATCCTAGGTGATAGGTTTAAACGCCCAGTGGGAAGCATTTAACCCAGCCAAGGGGAGGCACTAAAGAGGAGAAGGAATCCCAGCCCCCAAAAAAAAATCAGGGTAATTAGTGAGGTAAACACCAAAATAGAGCAGTCGATAGGGAGAAGGGCAGGGTAAATGGAGAAAATGGTAGTAAGTAGGGACAGGGATGGGGCAAAAAGAAATAGACATAAAAAATGGAGGGTAATGAGTACCACTGCCCGTAGTCTAGGTAAAAGCTCCCTGAAATGGTGGCCTTGATGGAAGAGGGATGCCTGGATATTGTGGCAGTCACAGAAACATGGTACACAGAGAACCAGGACTGGGTTGTCAACATAGCAGGGTACACAATCTACAGGAGGGACAGGAGGGAAGGAGGAGGAGGAGCTCTCTGTGTAAGGGAAGGATCAAAGCAACAGAACTAAAGGGTAAACAGGGAGGAGAGGCAGCATTGTGGGTCACCCTGGAGCTTGGAAATGGCTCCACAATCCACACAGGAGTTGTATACAGACTTCCCCGTGTCTCAGGGAGAGGAATGATAGAAGGCATCCTTGGGATGACACAGAAAGGGAGATATTGCTGATGGGGACCTAAATATGCCAGATGCTGACTGGAGCACCTTTGCTGCAGCCACATCCAAGAGCAGGGCCATTCTCGATGCCTCTACAGGGGCATGCCTCAGACAGCTAGTTTTGAACCCACTCGGGAGAGAGCAATCTTAGACCTGGTGCCTCAAATGGGGATGGAGAGAGGATCTCTGATCTTGAAGTGGGTAGCTATCTGGGAAACAAGCTACCACCAAACAGTGTGGTTCACAATAAACTTAGCTATAGAGTCAAGCACACAAAAGTGAAGATACTGGACTTCAGGAGGGCTGATTTTGTCAAAATGGAGAGTGCCTCAGAAAAGCACTAACAAACAGGCAAGAAGGTGGGTGGAGCAACAATGGCGAAACATCAAAACCACCATCACAGAGGCAACAAGTCTTTGTGTGAAGCAAATAAATCAAAACGAAAGAGAAAACACTATATGGTTCTCAAAAGAAGTGGCGGAAGGTAAGGGAAAAAAGATAGCATTCAGGACGTATAAGGAAACACAGAAGGAGTAGAACAGAGAACTGTACCAGTTAAAGTAGAAGGAAGCGGTAAGGCAGTCAAAATAGCAAAGGCCCAAACAGAAGAAAAGATAGCCAACTCGGTTAAGAAGGGGATAAAACCTTTATAGGTACATTAGGGAGCAAAGAAAGACTAAGGCAGGGATACTGAGGCTGAACAAAGAGGAAGGTGGTTGGAGAGAGAGAGACAGTGAAAAGCAGGGATACTGAACTAATACTTCTGCTCAGTATTCACAATGGAAAAGCAGGGGAAATACCTATTCCGTCAATAGAAGCACTCTAGATGGGGGCGGGGGTTGATATTAGTTCTTTCACAGAAGAAAGGGTTCTGAAAGAACTCTTAAAACTGAAGGTGGATAAAGCAATGGGGCCTGATGGGATTCACCCAAGGATTTTAAAAGAACTAAGGGAAGAACTAGTAACACCAATGACTACCTTTTTAATAAATCATGGGAGGATGGGGTGGTACTTGAGGACTGGAGGAGGCGGATGTGATTCCCTTCACAAAAATAGGAGAAAGACAGAGGCAGAACACTACAGACCTATCAGTTTGACCTCAGTGGTAGGGGAAAATAATGGAATCACTTGAAGGAAAGAACTGTTGAGTACCTAGATTAGTGGACACAGGACCCAAGGCAGCATGGATTCACAGCGGGACGGTCGTGGTTGCACAAATCTAATAGATTTTTGACTGGGTGACCAAAGTAGTAACCAGGAGGGGCTGTCGACATGGCTCACCTAGACTTTAGCAAGGCATTTGACACAGTCCCGCATAAAAGATTAATAAACAAATTAGCCAGCCTGGGAGTGGGTCCTAGGGTGGTAGCCTGGGTAAAACACAGGTTGGACAACAGGACACAGCGCGTATTAGTAAATGGAGTCCACAATGAAGAAAGGAGGGTTACTAGTGGGGTACCACAGGGTTCAGTACTAGGGTCGGTCCTTTAATGTCTTTATAAATGACGCTGCAGAGGGACTGGAAGGAAAGATGTCTCTTGCAGATGACAAAGATCTGCAACAGGGTTGATACGCAAGGTGGGATGGACAGGATGAAAAGGGACTTGACAAGGTTGGAGGAATGGTCAAATGTATGGCAGCTTAGATTCAATGCAAAGAAGTGCAAAGTAATGCACCTGGGAAACAAAACCCAGAGGAAGAGTACACAGTGAGGGGTGAGATACTGACAACAACAAAATTGAAAGGGACCTGGGGTAACATCAGATGACCTAAAGGTGGGCCAGCAATGGAGAAG
Organism: Neoceratodus forsteri; assembly: GCA_016271365.2. Lineage (NCBI taxonomy): Eukaryota > Metazoa > Chordata > Ceratodontiformes > Ceratodontidae > Neoceratodus > Neoceratodus forsteri. The sequence goes on along the minus strand of CM057453.1, from coordinate 296,851,250 downwards.
GCAGTAAGGAGGGCTGGGGGATACTGGGATGGAAGGAGAGGCATCACCAGTAGAAAACAGGAAGTTGATGGCCCTCTGTACAGACAGTTGGTAAGACCACATCTGAGTACTGTGTACAGTTCTGGGGACCTCATCTCCAAAGACATAGGGGTGGAAGCCGTCCAGAGGAGGGATTCAAAATGATGCAGGGTCTGCATCAGAAGACATATGAAGAAAGACTAAAGCAACTAAAGAGGTATAGCCTCGAGGAAAGGGGGGACATGATAGAAACTTCAAATACCTAAAGGAATCAACAAAGTCCAAGAGGGTGGCATCTTTCAAAAAAATATGTGCAAAAACAAGGGGGACAATTTGAAGATAGAGGATGGTTCAGAGGTAATGAGGAAGTACTTCTTCACAGAGAGGTTGTGGATACATGGAACAGCCTTCCTAAGGAGGTCGTAGAGTCAAAAGCAGTGGGGAATTAAAGAATGCATGGACAGACATAAGGCAATTCCAGGGGGGTAGGAGGAAGTAGGCTGTTGGTTAACTAGATCTGCAGCTTATCCGTTAGGTAGAGAAATGGGCAGACTAGGTGGGCCAAGCAGTCTCATTCACCGCCAATTCTATGTTTCTATGTAACGCAAAATTTAAAAGTGGAGCAATGCTTCCTGGATTGGCATGCTCCAGAAAATATACAAATGATGAAAAGATTCATCAAAGTAAACTTGCACCTTAGGGAGAAACTGAGAATTAGTAACAGAAGACACCCTGCCTTTGTGAAAAACCAAGTAAGGCTCCATACAGATGAGGGCCTGAAGCTCAGAAATCCTTCAAGCTGAAGTAACAGCAACTAAAAATACTGCTTTCCACGACACACAAGCATAGCTCGTAAGAAACAGCTGGTTCAAAAGGAGGAGGGTGAGCTTTTCCAACACAAAGTTGAGAACCCAAGCCGGGACATGGTTATGGATTGGGGTTCAGGTGCAGAATACCTCTTAAAATGTGCAGGCCACATCAACTGACCACCGCCGCCATCCACAGGTACATGATATGCAGAGATGGCAGAGAGATGTACCTTAATGGACAAGTATTTAAGACCCGCATCTGAAGAGACAGGTACTCAAGGATCTTGTTAACTGGACACGTGAATGGGATCCAGGCAGCAAAGCAGCCCAACTGGCAGAGCGCTCACTTCATGGATTAAGTGGTTCTGGTGGAGGGCTTGCAGTTACCACCAAGATTTCGCTACCTTTAGGGAGGCCCCAAAGCAAGAAATGGCTACGCCTTCAGGAGCCATGCATGAAGATGGAGCGACCAGAGGTCTTGATAGACCAAGGTGCCCTGTTCCTGGGACAGCAAGTCTGTGCATAATGGAAGAGGAACCCAGGCCCTGTAGTGAGTGAGCAGAAAAGCGCAGTTTTGCACCAAATGGGGACGCAAAAGGACCAACCCTGGGCAACCCAAACAGTGAAACAGATCTTCCATGGAGATGGGCAGAAGCTCCCACTCAGATGCTCAAGACTGGGACCGCTTAAGCTGCCCGCTTAAGACGCTTTTATGCGCTTGGGCATGCATGGTCGAAAGATGAAGGTCAGGATCCAGAGCCCAATACCAAACTCGCATCATCTCCAGACACAGAGATATGAGGAAGATGAAGATGCGGCCTGGCCTCCTCCTCAAGGGCGATCATCTGCTCGAGTTGCTCAGCTGAGCCAGCAGCCGGACACCGCCCAACAGGCCTCCTTGGACTTCACCGCGGTAGCGCTTCGGGTGCCCAAGCTGTAACCGGGCATGGTCTTCCAGGACGTTGGCTGAAAACGAACGGCATAACTCGCAGGCTCGCGGTCATGATCTAGGCCGAGACAGTAGATGCATCGGGAATGCAGGTCCGTCCTGGACATTTTCTGCCCACATGGGCACCGCCAAAATCTGGGAGTCTATTTGTCCATCGCAGCCATGAGGGAGTAATTTGACCAAGTCTTGAAAACTTAAGAATTAGTTTTGGCAACCAAGAACTAGGATCCAGTCTATACGCAGAGCGTTAAAGAGGGAACCCGAGCCTCAAGCGGTAAGGAAGATCTCGCCATGGGGTGAAGCCGAGAGTTTTACCACCAGGGTTGCTGGAGGAGCCATGAAGACCTTCGGGCAAGATTTAAAGGCAAGAAACCTGCCAGAGAGTGTGGATGAACAACATATCCATGTCCCTAGAAAGCGGCAGTTTTGCACTAAGTGGGGACGCAAAAGGTCCAACCCTGGGCGACCCAAGCAGTGAAACAGATCTTCCATGGAGGAGGGCAGAAGCTCCCACTCGTATACTCAAGACTGGGAACGGTTTAGCTGTCCACTAAGACGCTTTGCACGCCTGGGTCATGCACGGGCCGAAGACGAAGGCCGTGATCCAGAGCCCAATTCCAAACCTCGCATCATCTCCTGACAGAGGATACGAAAGTGCCCCCGACTTGTTGATGCAGTGGACCATGGTGTTTCCTGTCTGGACCAGCAGCGGACCCAGACAGAGAACTCTGGGAGGCCTGATGGGCATACAGCACAGCACACATCTCCAGAACATTTATATGCAGATGGCTGTCTGCCACTGGCCACAGCCCTTGGGTTTGGTGAGCCCACAGATGAGCCCCCATCCCGAGTTGGATGCATCCATAGTCCAGACTTGCTGAGGAGGGGAATAAGGAAAAGGACCCTCGGAGGAAATTTCTGGCTCCAGCCAATGCAGAACCTTCGTTACTGGTCCGAGACCATGACCATCTGTTCAAGATTGTCTGTACACTGATCCAACTGAACTCCAAGTGCCCACTGGGGCACTCGTGCAGTCTGGCCAGAGGAACAGTACCCACTGCAGCCACCATATGACCCAGCAGATGTAGGGACATGACAAAGGAGTATAGAAGCCTTACTGCCCATCAAGTATCTGCCCTGTCCTGGGAAGAAAGCTATGCTTTGGGACATGTCCAGAACCGCCCAATATACTAAAGGAACTGGAGGGAAAAGGAAGGACTTGATCAGACTGATGGTCACACAAAGGTCCTTGAAAAGGCTGTGGGTATGCTCGAGAGTTAACAGAAATTTTCTGGACAGGGGTCAGAAGACAATCATCTAGGCAGGGGAAGACACAAACTGGCACCAGACAGCAGCTGATACCACTGCTAACCACTTGATAAAGACCCTGGGGCTGAAGAGAAGCAAAGGGGCACCAAACTGGTAGTGAGCTCCTGAAATGGAAGTGCACATAACGCCTGTGTAAAGCATATATTTTGATGTCCAGATACATATCCTGCATGTCCAGGGAAGAGATCCAGTCTGCCTGATGTAACAGGGGAGAAGGCCTTGCAGCGTGACCATTCTGAATTTCTTGTACTGAACAGATTTAGTTCGCTGAGGTCTCCTGTGTGCTTGGGAACTAGGAAGAAATGGCAGTAGTACCCCACCCCTGCTGGGATACTGGCACTAGCTCTATGGCCTCTTTCACAGAAGGGCATGTATTTCCTCCCATATCAGAGGAGCATAATGTGGGGTAGTGGACACAGACGGGGTAGTTGTCTTGAGGCCATTCCAGAAACTCTAGAGAGTGACTGTACTCTTAACTGAAGTACCAAGCTATCTGTTGTGATCTCTCTCCACTTGGGCAGATGGAGGAGAAACGACCCCTACCACCACCTCCTGCTCCACCTGAGGGAGGGGGTCGGAGGCACAGGAGCCGCTGGTCCCCTCAGAAGATTTTGCCAGTGGAGGTAGCTGAGGTAGGCAGAGCAGGTACTGTGGTTTTGCACTACTGCGGCACTAGCCAGCTGCCAGACATGGCGAGGAGGCTGGCAACAAAAGGGCTGTTTCTAAGAAGGCCAAGACTGGGTATAACAGAGGAAGCGGACCAAGCATAGCCCTCCCTGAAGCCTGAGGCTTAGCAGGAATGTCCTCCACATCACCCCGAATGGCAGGGAGCCATGAAGGAGCATCTCAGCAGGACTGCTGCACACCTGGGCAAACCCCAGACCTCTAAGCCAGAAATACCGGCTAAAGTAGACGCCGGTGGCTGCAGCCCTGGCAGATACATCTACAGCATTGTAAGTAGTCCTAAGCTAGAGGTCACCTACAACGGAGATTCCCTTGAGGTGGTCCTGCAACTACAACTAAGGAGCCCCTGAGGAAAGGAAAGCCTCCTGGATCTTGTGCCACAGGAGTTTTGATATTGCACCATGTGCCGTGGTAATTAAGGGCCCAGATAGCAATGGTGTAGGAGGTGAACATCCTTTGCCAAAGAGGTCCAAACAGTCAGATTCTCTGTCTTGAGGGGCAGGGAACTAAGATGTTTGGGTCATCTGAACGGTCATGGGCGGTATTACTGACCACAGAATCCACCTGTGCCTGTTCCCGAAAAGAGGTCTGTCCTCTGGGACATGGTAAAGTCTGTCTGCCTTGCGGGACATGGCAGGAAGGAGAGGAGAGGAGGCTGACACCAGGCCGCTATCATAACATCTTCATAAGCATCAATCAGTGGGGAACCACCAGCGGTGGGGCATCAGGCTTGCACAGTTATATGGCCAGCTGCCTACGCTCGGGGCACAGTTAGTCTAAGCCAAAGTCCATGGCATAGCCTGGGCCTGGCTCAATGGTGGAGGTGGAGCCTGTGGAATGTCCTTGGGGCGGGAAACCCTTCAGAGGACCTCGAAAAGTGAGAGGAAGAGCCCAAATCACCTTTCCTTCATCAGAAGCACCTCGCCCCTGTATCTGGGAGAACCAGGTCAGGTGGTATTCATCCTTCATCGGCTAGGGTGGGGAAGGAGAAAAGCCTCCGTGGTGTCTGGGTGGACACGGGGGCATCATACCCTGCAGCAAACCCTTAGACGCTGGAGGGGCTGGACGCCTGCACCTGCCAAGTAGGACCCCCCAAAGGGAGGACACAGATCTCTGAATTTCCATGACTGACGAGTGCCCGGCAGACATGGGTAGGGATAACCAAGAGGAGCCCCTGGGGTCAGTATGGGGTAGCCAGAGTAGGGCACCAGGTATGGACAGTACAGGTCGGCGCAAGGCAGTGAGGGACCTTTGCTGGAGCAGGCCATATGGGGTCATGGCGGTGAGCCCTGTGTGGGGTAGAGCGAGGGATTGAAGCTGGTGAAAAGCCTAGCTTCACTGGGGGTGCGTGAGACATGCATGAAGTGTCCGACACCGGAGAGGTAACAAAGGTGCCTCATGTCCGTAGCACTTGCGAAAGTGGTGAAAAGCCCATCTCCACTGAGAGGCACACACCTCACGAGGTGTCCGACACAGGAGAGGTGACGAGGTGCCCCTGCATCCACAGCACTCACATCAGCAGTGGGACCGCCAACAGGGCCACTCTGCTGTGTGCCCGATAAAGAGAGCAGGGCCTTGCAGGCAGGAAGATCCCTGGCCCGACACCCTCCGCCTGTGACAGAGGTAGTAGCAGGAGGTACCACTGTTTCTCCCAGGAAAAGGGGTGTTGATGGGATACAGGGCCCCCAAAAAAAGAGGAGAACCCCCACACACAGAGCAAGAGGCAGCGATCATGAGCGGAAGAAGAGGACCAGGATTTATGTTTTCCTTGTCCCAGTGCTTGTGCTTCCCTGAAGTTTTGTCCCAGGGCTAGGCCAGAGCCGAGCTAAAGGACTGGGCTTGAGAAGCCAGTGAAGGTTAGTGGGTGGGACAGATGTACAAACTTTGTTAGTGTAGAACGACGCTATAAATTTTCCAAGTTAAAAAATAAACATACAGAAAGGAGATAGGTGATTAGTTCTTCATTTCTGCAAAACAGTGCACAACTCCCATCAGTGCACAACTTCCAGGCTTAGTTCCAGCCAACAGATTCCTAGCACATGAAAACTTGCATGTACTATGAGATGTTTCTCCACAACAGTCAGGTCTCCACTGACTGACTCATTTGTTTTGCATCTCAGGAGGTAGGCTTTATACCTGCCTACTGATGTCAGCACCACGTGACCTGTCTGACTCACAATTCTAAATAAACACAGGCTGACTCATCTAACATGAAATCATGATATTCTTTAGAAAATAGGGTATAGCACGTTTATATACTTAGATTATAGCATCTCTTCCTTTCCTTAAAATCAGTTTTACCCTCCAAATTGGCACAAGCCCTCCTATTCAAATGACATCACATTTTATGGTAACAGTATAAAAGAACTGGCTGCCTTTTCATCTTCATTCCCCACCAACTCAGACAGAATAAAACAATAAAGAAAAAAATGTTGTTAATCCTTCATTCATCAGATAGGGTCTCCCTATCACAAGGCCAAAGACTGAGCCTGCAGCCCCTGCTCCACTGAGGCTACCTTCAACTTGAGCAAGTGCACCTCGAGGGGTTCGCTTGGCGGCAGCAGGCGGTGTGTTGAACCTGTGGCACAACTCATTAAGACGCAGACGTCGCACACCTTTTGGCGACGTTACATAGAAACATCGACAGAAGTTGGACGCAGATGAGGACCATAAGGCCCATCCAGTCTGCCCATTTCTTTTTCTACCTTATAAATGTGCCATCGGCCTTTGTCTAATAGTGGCCTACCTATTCACAGTCATTTGTATTGCTCCCCTTATGCCTATCCCATGCCTCTTTGAAGCCCCTGCACTGTATTCATAGCCACCACTTTGTGGTAAGCCATTCCATGCATCCACCATCTTTCTGTGAAAAGAATTTCTCACATTCCCCTTAATCGCCTCCTCTAATCGCATGCTGTGTCCTGTTGTCCTGCTATTTCTCTTATATTTAAACGTTAGACTCTTTTCACCTTGTTTATGCCTCTAAGGTGTTTGAATGCCCCGATCATATCACCTCTCTCCTCCTTTGCTCAAGGAATACATATTGAGTCTGCTAATCTGTCCTCATATGTCTTCTGATGCAGTCCCTGCACCATTTTGGTTGCCCTTCTCTGGACTGCCTCAATTTGGTTAATGTCCTTGTGAAGGTGTGGCCTCCAATACTGCACGCAGTACTCCAGATGGGGCCTAACCAGTGTCTTGTACAGAGGGATTAATACCTCCTCTTACGACTTCAGATACTTTCTACTAATACACCCTAACACCCCCTAGCCTTATCTACTGCTTCAGAGGTCTGCTTGATGATTTTAGGTCATCAGTGATGATGATGCCCAAATCTTTTTCTTCCTTAGCACTGCTAGCAACTCCTCCCAGCCTATAGGTGGCTTCAGGTTTCTCTTCCTATGTGCATGATTTTGCACTTCTTTGCATTAAATCCCAGTTGCCACTCTTCTGACCATTCTGCTAGTTTATCCAGATCTCTTCTCATTCTGCCCACTCCATCTGGATCATCTACTCTGTTGCAGATCTTGGTGTCATCTGCAAACAGACAAGCCTTACCTCTAGTCCATCTGCAATGTCACTAATGAAGATGTTGAAGAGGACTGGCCCAGGACTGATCCCTGAGGTACCACCAGACTTGCATCTTCTGACTGTATACCATTTACCACCACTGTTTTCTGCCCGCCAACCAGTTTGCCACCCAGTTGACCAACTCTGACCTACCCAGCTTATTTATCAATCTTCTATGTGGAACAGTGTCAAAAGCTTTGCTGAAGTCAAGGTAGGATATCAACTGCTCCCTTGGTCCACCACTCTGGTTACCCAGTCAAAGAAATCGAGGAGATTAGTTTGACAGGACCTTCCTTTTGTAAACCCATGCTGTCTTGGATCCTGTGCCCTATGGATTCCAGGTGTTGTACTATCCTTTCCTTAAGGAGTGCCTCCATAATCTTACCCACTACTGAGGTAAGACTGACCGGTCTGTAGTTCCCGCCTCCTCCTTGCTACCACTCTTGTGGAGGGGATCACATGAGCCCTTCTCCAGTCTTCTGGGACCTCTCCTGTGCTCAGAGACTCACTAAACAATTCTGCTAATGGCTCCGCTAGTTCCTCCTTTGCTCCTTAAGTACCCTGGGATGTATGCCATCAGGTCCCATTGCCTTATCCACCCTGAGCTTAGCAAGCTCTTGTAGAACCCTTTCTTTGTGAAGGGAGTAGTGCTCACCTCCCTCCCCTGTGTCCATGATGCTGAGCTGTGGGCCCTGCCCTACCTTCTCTTCAGTAAATACTGAGCAAAGTATCTATTTAGGATAGATGCCTTTACAGGGTCCTCCTCCTCACATGCTCCCTTTTTCCATTAAGCTTAGCAATACCCCTCTGGACTTTCTCCTTTCACTAATGTATCTATAGAAAGTCTTGTCACCTTCTTTTACTGTTCGTGCTAGTGTTTCCTCAGTTTGGGACTTTGCCTGCCTTACTGCCTTACCTGCTTCCCTTAGGGCAGTTTGGTATGCCTCCTATCTTCATCCCGCTGTGTTTTTATATTTCCTGAAGGCCAGCCTTTTGGCTCTGACCTTTTCTGCTACTGTATTGAGAACCAAAGTGGTTTCCTTCTTCTTTGCACTTCCTTTTCTAACACAATGGGATGTTGCTTCAAGTATTGCTTCATAATGCTTGCTTTGCCTGTACCCCTTCACCTGTGTTTCTTTTTGCCAGGGCTGATTAACTCTGTTGGCCATCTTATCAAAGTCAGCTCCTCTGAAGTCCCATATTTTGCCTTGGAATGGGATGATTTAGATGTAGTAGCCAAATTGAACCATACCATGTGATGGTCACTGGCTCCCAGGTGACCTTCTACCTGGAGATCTGTGATCCTTCTTTGTTAGTCAGTACTAGATCTAGGATAGCCCTGTCTCTTGTGGGTTGCTGTACAGTTGTTTGAGGCCCTCCCCTGCAGGGAATCCACTATGAGTCTAGTTCTGGCAGATGTTCCTGCTGGTATTGACCAATCTGTATTTGGCATGTTGAAGTCTCCCATTATCAGAACCTCCCTTTAGCTGTCATGTTTTGTATATCTTCTAACAGTAATGTGTCTATGTCTTCCCTCTGGTCTGGGGGCCTGTAGACAACCCCAGTTCTTATGGCTGTCCCATTTCCTGTTTCCAGGGTGACCCACAGTTCTTCTGGCTCCTTATGTGTATTCTGAATTTCTGTAGCTTTGATATTTTCATTAACATACAGGCCACTCCTCCCCTTTTGCACCTCAGTCTCTTCTGAACAATACATAGCAGGTACTGAAGTCTCCCAAGTGTGGTTACTGGTAAACCACGTCTCACTAATTGCTACTATGTCCAGTTTAGCCTCTGACATTATTGCCTGCAGGTCTGGGATCTTATTCCCAGGCTGTGAGCATTGTGTACATGATGATTTTCCATTGGCCAGATTTTGGTGTGTTAGTTGTTGGGTGAGGATTTGGCATTACCCCACAATGCGTCGTGTGGGGAGACAAACCTTTTTCTTACCTGGTGATGCAAATGAACGGCAAACATGCTGAATTCCTGTTTGACCACTAGCTGAGGGGAGGGTGTTCTTCCAATTCGGCGTATGGGGTGCTGCACCCCTCCCCATTTGCTAGTTTAAATATTCTGCAAAGACGCCAAACTTCTGCCCCAATGCACTGACTCCTCTTTAGTCAGATGCAGTCCATCAAATTTAAAGAACTTCGCTCCCAGAACTGTTGCCAGTTCCTACAAATCTGTGTCCTTTTTCCTGGCACAGCCCTTGAGCCACGTGTTTAGCTCCCCTATCTCCCTTCTCTGACCTTCCGCCCATCTGCTCCCTCTCCCAGACTGGCAGGATCTCAGAGAAGGAGATGCGGACGAAATAGATGATAGTTTGTCACCCAGCCTAGTCAGGTGTTCCTTGGTCTCCACAACTGACCGGCTGGCGAGATCATTAGTCCCTATATGTACTAGGACATCAATGTTTTCTCCTGCTTTGTGAACAATTTTACGTAATGCGGTCAGTGTCTCTCATGCTGATGTACCTGAGACATCTGACCATCACCCCTGGCTGGAGATGGGTATCAACTCCCTGAATCATGGAGTCTCCTATGATCGAAGTTTTTGGATTTCTTTGTGCTTGTTTTGTTTTGGTTCCTGATTTGGGTGAGTTTTGTTGTGCTAGCTCCTGTGCTGCAGTGTCCTGCTCTGCAGTGTCTTCTGCCTCTTTATTTGATTTCAGAGATAGAGGCAGATACCTGTTTGAGTGTTTATATGGTTTTGGAGGTAATGTGTTGGAGAGCAGAGAGTGATGGGGCACCTGATTTGCTCCTCCTAACCACCTGCAACCTCCTGGACCAACTACCCTCTGCGGTCGAGGGTTTTTCTGTTGGATGCTGGGGAAATGGCGGGTGGTTCTTATAACGTATTTCCTCTTTAATATGAAATTTGAGGCGTGCAATCTCTGCCCATGCTGCCCAGAGCTGAGCCCCAAGATCTCCAAAGGCCCAGCATGTAGGACAGTGTCCTAAATCCTGTAAGACTGTCCTTCTGAAAATTGTTCCACAGTACCTGCAGTTAATGAAATCCATTCCAAATAAGTTGCTGGGTTTGTAACCTAGTCAGAGTAATTAGAAGGGAAAAAAAGGAAAAAAATGTAAGTAATGGTTTAATTGTGCATTGTTTAACTTGTTATAACAAGTTAAATTACTAGTGCCCTGTAAATGAGTTCTGATGTCGACGAGGAAGGAGAAGAGGACAAAGGTAAAGGAAAAAAAAAATCTAAGGATGGGAAAAACTAAGGTGAGAAACAAAAGGTGCAAAAATGGTGACTGAAGCAGCAGCAGCTTCCTTGCAGATCCGAAGTGACTAGGTTGACGGCATGAAAGAACTGGGAGGATGAGGAGGCCACCCACCTATAGTGAGTGACTGAAGTCAGTGCGTGACATCAGAGGTGGGTGGCCCTTTGGTGAACTGCTAGCTAGAAAAGCTCCATGTGGTCCTGACGGTGGAGTCCTACCTCTGATGGCCTGCTACAAGAGATCCCCCACCCCACTTAAAATTTTCTGGTTCATTAAAGGTTTGTGGCATGTGCAACTAAGGTGTCCCAGCAAGTTACATTTATAACATACCCCAAAAATAGTTTTACCAAAAGCATCCAGTTTGTTGTTTTTTTTGAAGGGAGAGGGATTTTCTTTTGGGAATGTCTTAGCGTGTTGGGGAACTTATGTAAGAGAGGAGGTCCAGGTGATATTTTAACTTGAAACAGTTGTGTAGTATCCACTTTACATTGTTAAACATGCAAAACGCTGAAGATGTTTTCTCTCAAATCTGTTAAGAGTATTATCTCACAGTATGGTCCCTTTATCACTCTTGGGTCACAGTGCCTTGAAAAAGCATTAAAATTAACCTCCTATGGATCTGAAAATGGACTCATTTGGTAACACTTTTCAAGGACATACTCAAGATTTTATTCTGAAATATTTTTCATCTCCATCTGCAGGCTTCTTACCTGTTGTTACAGTTTCCTTCAACTCATACTGCATTCGCTGCATCTGTGCAAACTGATTCAAGGCAGATACTGGGTTGATTTCAGCCCTTCTGTACTTTCTATAAACTCCCGGGTATCTTCTTTGAGAGAGGGTAGTATTTGGAATGGGCTTAATGGCTTTAGACAAGAAAGGCTCTGGAGCATGACCTGAAAAATAAGTTGAACACAGATGCAGCATATTACCACAAGATCAGACTATATTAAAATAAAGGTGTGAAGGTGGCTAGAACAAACAATTAACTCATCATAGTAACTGTAGTTCTTAAGGGATGAACATGCTATGCTCGCAAAAGCAACCACTCACGGGTGTAAATACCTTAAGAGACTGACCAGAAAGCCAATCTACTTCAAAGTAACTATCACAGTGGAGTCAGCACTAGGATGTGGTGCTACCATACTAAAACATCATACTACAAGAACAAAAATATTAGAGCACTGAACACCTCATGAACACAAGGGCACCAGTCTATTAAAAATATATTTATCAGCAAAATGCCAAACAATACCTGATGCATTTCGGATGCTAATACATCCTTTCCCAAAATACTCTGTGTGGTCATCAAGTGCCCCTGCTGCCTCAAACTGCCACACCAACAGCTCAAGAGGTAAGAGACAGTGAAAATATGTATACTTAAGCCATATGTTTATTCTTTTACAAATTCACAAACAGATACAGTAGACATAAAATGCAGACAGATCATCCAGTTAGTTCAGTAAACTAAGAGGTCACCACTCCTCTTAATACCGTCTAGTTTTACTGTCATGTGCCAATGTCCACCGGTGATGAGAAGCGATTCCTTCAGTAAGTGACAGACTTAGTGATTGACATGGCGTTTCAGTCCCCCCGCTGATGGTCCTGGGTGACTAACACCTGGGTCGATGACTAACCTCGCAGTTTGGTCAGCACTTCCTCCAGTTAATATAATCTCTGGGCCTTACACAGATTGTTTCCACTGCTACCCATAAACACGGTCATTCTCTTGACTTTGCTTTCCTCCGGGGGTCAAAGTCCCCAATTTGGGGTGGAACCAGTCGGATGGTCCAACCATTACACCGTGCGTTTCAGTTTTGTGACCCCCGTAGGCCTGCCCCGTGGAGATGATCAGGTACCGCCCTTTACGAGATGTAAGCTCTGAAGACCTGGTAGCAGTGCTTCACCTATTAGCCCTTCTACTGGCAACCAATGACCCAGAAACCCTTGTTGCAGCCTATAACAAGGCCGTAACTCGGCACTGGATGTCACTGCTCCTGTCCGAGTTGGTACTCTCTCCTTCGCCTCGGTCCACTTGGCTTGATGGATCTTTGAGGGAGATGCAGCGATAGGGCGAAGGTTAGAGCACTGCTGGAAGTCCGCTCTTGATCCCGATCACCTTAGACTGATGGACCATTATCGTTTATCATCCCGCAATCACCAGAAGAAGGCAGAGTTCCTGTCCGGGAGATTATGGCCAGCACAGAACCGACCTGCTCAGCTTTTTCGAATCGTGGACAGACTGTGCAACGCAACCTGTCTACATGTTCAAAAAGCATTTACAAGTTGAGGTATGGAGCTTAAAGCGATTCTTCGTGCTAAGGTGACCGACATCAGAGTGGAACTCATACCAGCACACACTGGCATTGCTCTAGGGTCGGCATTCGGTCACTGTCCCTCGGTTTTCTTTGGAATACCTTCAACCAGCCGGAGCTTATGGATGTCATGCAAACTGTCCAGGGTACAGTATGTGCCCTACATGCTGTAGTTTGGACCCAACACCAACTACCCGATTTTGGGTTGTAGTGATATTCTTGGTCTGGTCCTTGCATGGATAGTCTGGTGCTCCTTGAAACAGGAAAGTTTCTAGCTCCCTGAAGGAGGCGGTGGTGACGCCCCTCCAGAAGAAAGCTTCTTTGGACCCAGACTGTCATGCGAACTACAGACCAATCTGAACATCCTTTATGGAAAAGTTGATCGAGAAAGTAGTTGCCATACAACTGGAGGACCATTTGACCATCCATGATATGAAAATACAGGTTACTCACCTGTAACAGGAGTTCTAGGAATGGTATATGTTGTTCATCCACACCGTCTGGCAGGTTCCTTGCCACTTTAAATCTTGCCAGAAGGTCTTCAAGCTGGCTCCTCCCACCCACCCAGGTGGTAAAACTCTCGGCTCCGCCCCATGGCGCCAGATCTAGCCGCTGGAAGCCAGGTTGTGCGTCAAGCAAGGAGGTTGGGTGGGAGTCGTGGTGGGAGGAACAACATATACCATTCCTAGAACCTCCTGTTGCAGGTGAGTGACCTGCATTTTTAGGGACATGGATATGTTGTTCATCTACACTGTCTGGCAGACTCCTAGCAGTTCTCTGGGAGGAGGGAGGCAAGGCGCACACCCCTACTTAGGGAATAAAGACTGAGAACCGAGGCCCCAAAACCAGCATCCCGGCGTGACTCAAGGTCGATGTGGTAGTGGGTGATGAAGGTATGTGCTGACTAACAAGAAGCAGCCCTGCAGATTTCCTGGATAGGGACGTCCCTGGAAGCAGCCACCAATACAGCAGTATGGCGGGTGGAATGAGCTCTTATCCATCTGGGAGGCTCCATGCCCGCCAACCTACAGTGAGAGATCTATGCAGGGCGACCCACCTGCCTATCGCCCGTTGGCTGCAGGTCTGCCAGGTGCTGCTTCAGCGTAGGTGACAAACAGCTGGCGAACCTCTCCCTGAACTTCAGCCGTCCGCTCCCTTATAATACGTGGCTCTTCTAGGGTCAAAGTATGGAGCCTATATTCAGCCTCCGAGGTGTGATTGGGGTAGAACACAGGCAGAGTCAACACCTGGGTAAGGTGAAACTCCGACACTACCTTTGGAAGGAATTTCGGTGAGGCGCAGGACAACCTTGTCCCTGTGGAAGATCAGATAAGGAGACTCGATGGAAAGTGCCTGGAGCTCTCCCATCCTTCTGGCTGACGTGATAGCCACCAAGAAGGCGGTCTTCCACAACAGATGTCACAGCTGTGCATCGGTTCGAATAGCCTGCCCATGAGCTTAGCCAATACCAGCAGTAGATCCCACGGAAGTGGAGTTCTACTGCACGGAGGGATATGTGATCAAGGCCTTTGAAAAGCGCCCGACCACCTTCTCCTGCGCCACAGACAGCTTCCGGCCCGCGCCGGTAAGCAGAGATGGCTGCCAGCTGCACCTTAAGGGTCATCGACCGAAGTCCTTGCTGAGAAAGGGACCACAGGTAGTCCAGAATGCTGGCCAAGGAACAGGAGGAAGGGTCCAGGCCCTTGCCTGACACCAAATGGAGAATCTCTTCCATTTGAAGGCGCAGCATTTTCTGTTGACTCTTACAGGACGCCTCAACGACGTTGAGGACCTCGTCGGAAAGACCCAAGGCCTGGAACTCTAGCCAGGAACCAGGCCATCGGGTGCAGGGATTGAAGGTCCGGATGGAATACCTTCCCTGATTGACTGAGATCAGGTCCGGCGGGCTGGAAGCCGCCTCGGGAGCCTGGAGCTGAGACTGAGGAGATCTCAATACCAGAACTGGCGGGCCAGTCTGGGGCTACCAGAATCACCTGCACCTTGTCCCTCCTCGTCTTGAGAAGCACCTTGTGGATCAAGGAAATGGGGAAAGGCGAGAAGAGGCCGGGGTCCACGGCCTCGAGAAGGCATCCCCTGCAGCAAGCCCCACTGAGGGGACGGGCATGAAACAGTCCCAGCTCGCATTCTACCTGGAGGCAAACAGGTCCGCCTGAGGCGTGCACCAGAGGAGAACAGATCTTGTACTACCTCCGCAGGACAGACCACTGTGGGACGCAGCCCTTTCCGGCTTAGGGCATCGGCCAGGGTGTTGGAAGCTCCTGCCACATGAATGGCAAGGAGATCCGCCTCCAGGCTGCACACGTGAACAAATGCGAGAGCTTCCTGCACAGAGGCATGGAGCGCGTCCCAACCTGGCGGTTTAGGAAGTACATGGTCATGGTATTGTCCGTCAGACCTGAACCACTTGACCCGTAGAAACGGAGGAAGGTGGTGAGGGCTAGACGAACCGCTCAAGCTCCAGCAGGTTGATGTGGCATCGGGACTCCTCAGGGACCAGAGGCCGTGCACTCTGTGCTCCCTCAGATGGGCACCCCAACCCATCAGAGAGGCATCGGTCGACAGACAGTCAGCTCAGGCGGACAAACGGGATGCCCTCCAGCAGATGTGCTGGAACGGTCCACCACTGGAGCGCTCCACATCCCCTGGGTCACTGTCACTAGCTGATCCAGCAGATCAAGTGCTGTGACCACTGGCTGGCCAGTCCCCATTGAAGGGGCACATGTACCAGCAGGCCCAACGGACCACGCTGGTGCAGGCCGCCATGAGGCCCAGGAGCGCAGGAAGTCCGGGCAGAGCGCGATTGCCCAACCTGAAATGATTGGGCAAAGGAGGAAAGAACCTCGGCCTGTCCCCGGAGCCGTGTTTGGCTCATAGAGAGTCGAGCTCTGCCCGACTGAATTGTATCACCTGCTTTGGCACGAGTTCGGACTTGGCCTCATTGATGAGGCCGCCAACCTGAGAACAAACCTGAGGGCCAGATCTCTGGACCGCCCACCTCTGCTCTGGAGGGCTGCAATCAGCCAATCGTCCAGGTAGGGTACACCGGACCCTTCGGCGCCACAGGAATGCTGTCACCACTGCCATGTATTTCGTGAAGACCCTGGGAGCTAGGAAAGGCCAAGGGCATGGCCCGAACTAGTAAAGGATCCTCCACTCTGAAGCAGAGGAATCTCTGTGGGACGGACGGATTGGGACGTGAAAGAACGCATCCTGAAGGTCCAGGGAACAGAATCACACGCCTCATTCCAAGGATGGGGTTATCTCGAGCCTGAGTGACCATCCTGAAGGTCCAAGACCTTAGGAACCTGTTCAGGTCGTGCAGGTCAAGAATGGGGCACCAGCCCCATCCGTTTTGGGACCAGGAAGTACCTGGACACAAACCCCAGGTCTGGAGGAGGATCTGCCACCTTCCTGGTCACCTCTTTTTCGAGGAGCAGGGTAATATTGGCTCGGCGGGCCGACAGAGGACTCTGCCGGACCCGTGGCACCCCAAGAGGCGGACGCTCCGGAAGGGTGGGAACCTGCTTGAACTCCAGAGGCAGACCCTTTCCTACCACCTCCAACACCCAGCGGTCTGTGGTGATAGCGGACCAGGTGGAAAGGAAGTGGCGGAGCCGTCCCCCATGGGGGAACCCAGGAGGAGTGACGAGGCTGGGGCGACACCCTCAACCCGTCACTGGGCAGGCTGGAGGAGGGACAGGCCGAGGACCTCCTGGGCCTTTACCTCCTGCTTCCTATTGGAGGAAGGCTTGGGATGCTGGCCGGAGTCTGCTGGCCCTGGTGCTGTTGGGCCTGATGTGCATGAGGCGCAGAAGGCGAAAGGACTTGTGCTGCCGTCGGCGCCTTTGTCCTTCTGGGCGGAGGTGACAGAGTCCAGAGTGGCACTAGACTTGTCAATCCGCTGGAGGTGACCTTCCACCCAGGGTCAAGAGGTCGGTCCCAAGAAGGGACGGTCGCCAAATTGTGCTGGGTATCCGCTGTGAAGGTGGATATCCTCAGCCATGCTCTTGTAGCATGGCCACCACGGCATAACCGATCTGGAACAGGAGTCTCCTATGTCCAGAGCCGTTGGAGCTGCTGCTTAGCCACTGCCCTACCCTGGTCCCGCACCTGCCGGACAGGAAGCAAGCCGCTGCCAAAGCTCCAAGGCTGGGCCAACAATGGCCTCAGCCACCGGAAGGCCTCTGTGGGGAATCCCTGGGTCCAGTATCTCCGTCAGGATACTTGGCCCGTTGGATACGGGCTCGAGCTGCATCCCGTGGACTCAGAGATGAGCCAAGCAAACCCATAAAGGACGAAGGGCTTTCGTCCAACGACTGGCCCCGGAGGACTCCAAGTCAACCGCCTGGAGAACCAGGAGCAGTCGCCTGACTCGGAGGAGTCCACTAAGAGCTGCCTGGGGCCTGAGCCACCTCCACCTGCCGAGGACGGGTCGGGATAGGGTGACCAACAACCTGTGGGCTGGCCTTGACCCGACCGACAGTCCTTGGTCAGTGCCCCGATTTCGGTTGTGGGCAGAGGTTCCACCAATCGGTGGGGCAGCAGGTTTCGCCGGACTACCTGCCCAGGCTTGGGCATCTCGACTACAGCAAGGTTGTTTCGCCACGGTGACAGCCACTTGATGGCCGGAAAGACGACGCCGTCGACTTGCTTCTGGACAGAAGTAACTGCTGCCACATCAGGTCCTCCTAACGTTGACGCAATTTGTGCCAAAGCCTCTCCTCTTCAGAGGATGAGCGGCGGCGCTACTCGGTGCAGAGACCGCCATTGTCGGTGGATCGGCTGGACCGGAAGAAGTCCGAGACCCAGATCCTCGGTGTTTCCGAGGGCAGGTCTGGGAAGGAGCGGGGACACCGCTCTTCCCTCAACTCGGACCTTAATCGGGGACTGCTGCACGGGGCGCAAGCAGATCCTCGGTCTCCACCGGGGAACAGTGAAGAAGGGTTGTCTGCCTCACCAGTCGACAGCCCGTCCGACAGGTCGAGAAAAATGTCGACCGCTGGCTGACGGGACGCCAGGAAGCCAGCGGCCTTAGCCCAACCTCGGACCAAGTCAACAGTCGGCTGTCCGGGAAGGAGACCTCTCCCGCTCCCATGAACGCCGACGATGGGACTCTACCTAGAGTCCTTTGACCGAGAGGAATGTCCGATGGCCCTCTCCCTTCGTGTAAAGGGATTGGCAAAGCTCCTTGAACGGCTGAATACGAGTACCCAGAGAGAGGGATAAATGCCTTGACCGAGGAAGAGGATGATGCGGCCTGGGCCGCCTCCTCCTCGAGGCGATCATCTACTCGAGTTGCTCAGCTGAGCCAGCCGCCCGATGTAACCGCCCAACGGCCTCCTTCGACTTAACCGACGGGTAGCGCTTCGGGCGCCCAAGCTGTAACCGGCAGCGCGGTCCTCCGGACGCTGGCCGAAAACGAACGGCATGACTGCAGGCCTCGCGGGTCGTGTTCCAGGCCGAGGCAGTAGACGCATGGAGTGCGGGTCCTTCCTGACATCTTCTGCCCACAAGGGCACCGCCGAAATCTGAGGAGTTGATTTGTCCATCGCGAGCCGTGAGGGGAAAGATGACCGAAGTCTTGAAAATTTAAAATTAGTTTGGTGAACCAAGAATTAGGATCCAGTCTATCACTGAAGCAGCAAGGAGGAACCTGAGTTTCCAAGCGGTAAGGAAGATCTGGCGTCATGGGGCACAGCTTAGAGTTTTACAGCCAGGAAGTAGCTGTACCTCTAGCTGAATGAGCCCTCAGGCCTGAAGGTGGTATTTTGCCTAGCTTTCATAGCAGAATTGTATACAAGAGACAATCCACCTGGCAATAGTTCTCTTTAATGGCAGGTTTGCCCTTCCCCACAAGCGAGGAACAACTGGAGAGAGTCAGACCAGAGTGCCTTAGTACGCCAATGTAGTAGCTAAGGCCCTTTAACATCTAAACTGTGTAATCTTCTCTCCTGAAGAATGATCAGTGAAGAAAATAGGAGAGACATGGATTAGTTCAAATGAAAATTTGAAACCACTTTAGGTAAGAACCTTCTATTGGTTCCAAGGACCACCTTATCTCTATGGAATGAGATAAAATCAGGCTCCACTGACTGAGCTTGCAATTCAGTGATACGTCTGGCAGAGGTAATAGTTACCAGGCTCAAAAAGATGGTTGTATAAGCTGAGCAATGCAAATATTAAGGTCCCAACCAGGAGTAGGATCCTAAAGGGGAATTGGTATGAAGCAATCCTTGAAAAATTTACAGAAAACAGGATGAGATGCTAGTGAGGAGGGCTTTCCTACTGACAAAAAGCAGAGACGGCTGACAAGTGTACCTTGAGGGTAGCTAGTCTGAGGCCTAGGCCATTAAGATAAACCACATAGTCCAGAACTGAAGACAAGTCAGCAGTAGCTGGGGTTATATCAAGTTCAAGTTTACTGCAGGAAAACTCCATTGAGCAAGCTCATTCACAAGGAGGTCCTGTGACATAAACACTTAAAGTACAAACACAGATAGGTAACAGTATATACATGAAATGCACGTTACATGATACAGGCTGGATATACATACAAAGGTACCACATGGGTGACCGCAGGTGGTAAACATTGATATGAGACAGGGAAGCGACTTACAGGTTGCATACTGATAAATGAAACATGATGACTGGTGTGTGCATGAAAAAAATTACTCACCTTAGTAATGTTGTTTCTTCTAATGGAGTCTTGCTATATTATGACAATTGCAGTTTGTCCCACCATTAGAACTGCTCCGGAGGTGAAAGAGTTAACTCCCATTCTAAGAATGGAACTTAGGCCCTTGACTCGGTTAGAAAACTCTGTCTGATTGTTCAAACCCAAACTGTCGAATCTTTACAAGCAAAAACTCACACTAAGGTCTGTGTGGAAGCTGTAACCTACACTAGCCAACTGGCTACCTAAATATTAACACCTATTGCTGGTCCCAACACAAAGACTCAAGTCAGGGGACCAGAAGTAATATATAAAATAAAAACACCACAACCCAAAAAACCCAAGAAGGGTGGAAAACATATCACGGGCATAACTAGTGCTCACACTAGGCTGCCCACCCCATACCAAGTAGAAGTTCTGAGAGGGGCAGGCTGGGGGAGGTCATAATATAGCAAGACTCATTAGAAGAAACAACATTACTAAGGAGAGTAAATTTTTCTTCAAACATGAAATCTTGCTATATTATGACAATTCAGACTATACAGCAGTACCTCCATGGAGGAGGGACAGAACCTACTTAGGAATAGGCTCTGAAGCACAGCTGTGCTAAACCGAGCATCTCTCCTGGCTTGGACATCCAGGGAGTAATGCTGGTGAAAGTGTGACCGCTTTCCAGGTAGCAGCTTGACATATCTCTAAGATAGGGATGTCTCTGGCAGCAGCTAGAGATGCGGCTATACCTCTGGTAGAATGAGCCCTCAGGCCAGAGGGGGAACTCTCCCAGTTTCTGATAACAAAATTGGATACAAGAGACAATCCACCGGCAGCTGATCTCTTAGTGGCAGGTCTCCCTTTCCGACCTCACTGTAAGTGAGAGAAAAGTTGGAGGATTCGAACCTGTGACCCTTGGTACGCTCTATATAGTAACTTAGGCCCTCAACATCTAAACTGTGCAATCTCCTCTCACCAGAGGAAGAATGTTCAGTGAAAACACTGGAAGGAGATAGATTGGTTAAGACTGAAATCTGAAACCACATCAGGCAAAACTTCCTGTTAGTCCTGAGGACTACCTTATCCCGTGGAAAGAAATAGTCAGTTTCTACTGACAAGGCTTGCAACTCACTTATGCGCCTGGCAGAAGTGATAGCCACTAGGAAAACAGTTTTCAAGTTAAGTACTTAAGCTCTGCAGAAGACAGAGGTTCAAAGGGGGTTGCATTAACTGGGCAATGCAAACATTAAGGTCCCAGGCAGGGCCGGATCTCAAAAGGTGGATTAATATGAAGTAATCCCTTAAAAACTTGGAAAATACAGGGTGAGCGGAAAGAGAGGAGGCTTTCCTGCTGAAACAAAAGCGAGACAGCTGCCAAATGTACTTTCAGGGTAGCTGGTCTCAGGCCCAAAGACTTAAGATGGACCATATAGTCCAAAACAATGGGCAAATCAGCAGATTCGGGAAATATGTTTCCCAGCACACCAAATGGAAAACCTTTTCCACTTAGAATTATAAGTAGCCCTAGTGGAAGGCTTCCTAGAAGCCTTTAGGATTTCAAGAACACCCTGAGAAAGGTGTAGGTCAGCAATTCTAACTCCTCAAGAGCCAGGCCTTGAGGTTGAGGTTCGATACCAAACTCTCCCTGGGCACAGGTTAACAGGTTGTGATTCCTGGGGAGACACAGGGAAGATGGACTGTTAGGGACAGAAGGAGTGGGTACCAGGGCTGCCTGGCCCAATCTGGGGCAATCAGAATCACCCTGCAAGGCTGGGATCTGATTTTGACTAGCACCTTGAATAGGAGAGGAAGGGAAAGGCATAAAGAAACTTCCTTCCCAATCTAGGAGAAAAGGCATCCAGGGGACTGATCCCAACACTGGGGCCTGCAACAGAAACGTGGAAGTTGGTGATTGTCTGGGGCTGCAAAAGATCTATCTGAGGGTGCCCCATCTGGCAAAACTATCCCAGTACTTGAGGATCCAGAGACCATTCGTGATGGCCCTGGGAAATCCTGCTGAGAGCATCTGCTAGGACATTGTCCTTTCCTGGAAGATGAACTGCTATGAGGAAGAGTTCAGGGAATAGGCCAGAGACCACAACTTCATTGCCTCTGTGCACAAGGCCGAAGACCAAGTGCCCCCTGCTTGTTGATGTACCACATTGTTGTGGTGTTGTCTGTTCTGACTTGTACCACTTTGTTCTGAACAGATGCAGAAAAACACTTGAAGTGCTAAAAGACAGCTCTGAGTTCCAGCAAATTGATGTGGAGCAGAGATTCCTGGGGACCACACTCCCTGAGTGGAGAGGTCGCTCATGTGGGCTCCCACCCCAGGAGGGAAGCATCTGTAGTGAGGGTCAAGGAGTGAGACAGAGGAATGAAGGGGACCCCAGTCTTAAATTGCTCTGATCCTGCCACCACTGGAGGGCCTGGATCAGGGTTCAGGTCACTGGGACCAACTTGGAAGGGGTCTCTTTTCTGAGAACCAAAAGGCTCTCAAGTGAAACTGAATGTCCCTCATCTGAAATCTTGCTCCTTGCACTCACGGCTGTGGAGCGCAGCCATGTGCCCCAGGAGCTGCAAAAGTGTCTTGCTGGTCGAGAGACCTGCAGAGTGAGGAGGAGGCCAGAGCCACCAAGTTCCTTACCCTCTCTAAGGGTAGGAAGGCTCTGGCCTGCTTTAATCCAGTTCTGCACCTATGAAGGTGAGCACCTGAACTGGTTCCAGAACTGACTTTGGAAGATTTAGCAAGAAGCCGAGGGAGGTGAGCAGCTGCTGGGTACTTGCAGGTGAGATTTTACCTGTTCTGGGACTGGCCTACAATGAGCCAGTCGTCCAGATAGGGAAAGACAACAATCCTTTGCCTCCTTAAATGAGCAACTGCTACTGCCAGACATTTTGTGAATACCCTTGGGGCAGAGGCGAGGTCAAGGGCATTGCTCTGAACTGGTAGTGACCTGAGGGCAGTTCGAATCTGAGGTACTTTCGTGGGAGCTTCTGATTAGGACGTGAAAATAGGCATCCTTGAGGTCCAGGGAGGCTAGCCAGTCCCCTGGCCTTAGAGAGGGTAAAATCATTGCCAGAGTTACCATTCTGAACTTTGGTTTCAAAAGGTGCTTGTTCAGATATCTGAGGTCTAAAATGGGCCGCCATTCTCCTGTCTTTTTGGGGTAAGGAAATATCTAGAGTACAGACCCTTGCCCTGGTGTAGGGGAGAAACCTTTCTATAGCTCTGAGAGCCAGGAGGGTTGAGACTTCTGTTTCTAGAGTAAAGGTCTCTAAAGAGTTTGCAGGTGGGAAAGATCCGATTCTCATCTTTGGGAACTTTTAAGCTGAGAACCAAACCCTGGCTTACTACTTCCAGGACCCACTTGTCTGAAGTTAGAGACACCCAGTTCTGAATGAAGTAAGCCAACCTGCCCCTATGGGTAAAGGAGAATCGGCCCTGGGCACCCCATCAGGGTGTCTGTTTGGCAGGTGCTTTAGGCTGAGAGGGTGGGAGCAGGCCTGCCCACACCCCGTCTGCCTCTGCCTCTGAAAAAGCCCCTCTGAGCATAAGCAGAGGAGGCCTGGGTTTGGTAAAAGGCCTGTGAAAAGGCCTACCCCTACCCTGAGGTCTGCCTCTGAGGAGTGGCTTGCCGCTCCTTGGCTTGGGCACTCTTATAGGTAGTCCTATATTCATCCATTTTCTTCATATAATTCTCTGTCTGCTCCCCAAACAGAGAATTTCCCACCACAGGAAAATCCATAGCCTTAGTCTGGGTATCCTGTGACAAGCTAGTACACCTGAGCCAGGCCAACCTACAAAAGCTACAGGCGTAGCCATGACTCTAGAGGATACATCATTAAAATCCACAGCAGCATGAAACTGCACCTGGATGCCTCAATGCCATCAGCAGCCACCTGTTCCAGCTCATTAGCAAGCTGGCCAGAGGCCTGTTTGGCCAAAGCCATGACAGTGTCCCATCTAGATTTTTGATACCTTGCTACATAAGCCATGTAATTTGCTTGCCTGAGTCCCAAGGACGCTGCCATGTATTGTTTTTTAGCCATGGCATCAATCTTCCTGGAATCCTTGTCAGGAGGATGTGAAGCCAGGAATATAAAGCTTTATCACAGGCTGCAGCCTGAACCACCCCAACATGACTGCATTGCTGTGAAAGGAATTCTGTGTCAGGACCTGACAGTGTGTACCTCCTGTCCATCTTTTTATCCACAGGAGGCACAGAATTAGGAGTTTTAAAATTTTTATTGTTTGTTTCCTAAATGATTTATGCAAAGGAATAGACAATCTCCTAGACTCTGGTATATCCATCATTTCTACAAAATCAGGTTCCTCTTGCTCATCCACAGCTTCCTCCAATGGGAGCTGGAGGGTTTCTATAACTTTTTGTAAAACAAAGTGAGAGGGGACTCAGAAAGCATAGGGAGATTCTAAAGGTCTGTCTGGGGAGATGTTGGTTCAATGGGCACACCCAGACCCTCCAAGTCACATTCATACTGTTCATAATCATCCTCCCCTCCTCTGGTTCATAAAACTCCTCAACATCATATTCCTGAACCGGTGGAACAGACTGAACCGACCTTTTACCAGACAGTGGCGGTTCGGACAGAACCGGAGAAAGTGACTGGACAATCTGAATAGCTCTTGCTATCTCTGCAGCAGTTGGAGAAGGAATTTTGGGCTCCACCTGCTGATTTTCTTGTTTTCTTTACTGGAACTGGCTCATCCGAGCCAGCTTTGCACTGCCGAGGAAGCCTCGCCCTGGTCAGAGGGCACTCCCTCCGTTGGCACCGAACCGGGCTGGCCATCGGGTCAGCGGACTTTTGGCCTCTCGTTCCCTGAGCCTGCCAACTCTCTTACCCAGGGTGGCTGCAGGAAATTTTTACAAATCTGGCAGTCTGAATTGAGGTGGTCAAACCCCAGACAATATACACATGTTGTGTGTGGGTCAGCCTTGGCAAAGACTTCCCCACAAGCATCACAGTGTTGAAACCCAGTGGGCCCGTTTTTCTTTTGGGTTTCTCAGACATAATGCCAGCCTAACCAAAAACTTGCCCTTTTATCGGCAGTGCCAGGCAAGACACCCTTATCGGTTCCTAACCGTGTCACGGGTCTTGGAAAAAACCGTAATGAATTCCGTTTTTAGAACCGATTAGAACAGAACCGCACTCTAAAACCTCTAATTTTTGTAACTTCAAGTTTTAAAGCAAGCTGATCGGTTCAAAACCGAACCGATAACATTTACAAGTTCCACACAGAAATTAAACTGAAATTACTTACCATACGACAGACAGAGCTTGAACCGTCGGTTTTGCGGTTAAAATAATAATATTCTCGGTTGATTTGAACAGAGAAAACACTGTTTAAACCGAGAAATGAACCGAGCAGTAGGAGAAATCTCCTGAGCGACTGTTCAGTGAGGCGGAGTAAAGAATCTGACAGTTTGGGTTTGAAATAACCCAGACAGAGCTTTCTAACCGAGCTCGTGCTCTAAGTTCCATTCTTGGAATGGAGTTAACTCTTTCACCTCCGGAGCAGTTCTAATCGTGGGACAAACTACAATTGTCATAATATAGCAAGACTTCATGTTGTTTGAAATATACAGTATTTTGGCAGCTAGAACAAACAACAGTCTACAACTGATATGGGAGGGAGGAGTGATTTGATAGAGTAGCAGTGGGCGTAAGCAAAGATAAAGCCAGGAGTAGAAGGGAAGGAAAGCAGTTAATATGACAAATCAATTATACCTTACCAGTGGATAAATATGGCACACATGGGGAAGGAAGAGACTTAATGACAGTTACAGGTGTCTTATTTTGGCTGAACTTAGCGATTTGTAGAAGTTTATTGAAACTGTGCTAGTTAGTTTCAATACGGTTTGTAATTGTTCCAAATGGAGGAAGGGCATATGCAATATACGTTTACCAAAGGAAGTCCGCGTCCTTGGTTTGTCAAGCATAAAAAGTCAGATTTTCTTAACGAGTATGCACTATGTGAGATACTAATAAGGAAGAGAGATAGCTTGGCAATTTCTGCAGGAGCAGTTTAAGAGTCCATAGCCCAGCATGGAGCAGGCGTCTAGTAGTAAGGGATGTCCAACCAACAGCTGCATATAAGTCACAGGAACGTAAGGTAAGGAGTTGGTAATGAACCGTAACGACGGTGATAAAGGATGTCCAGTTTACTTAGATTTACAAGAGTGGTGGAGGAATAGATTACATCGCCATAGTCAAGTAGGGGAGAAAAGTGGCCTGTACAAGCTTGTTTCGAGTTTCAAGGGAAAAGGGCCTATTTCTGTAGAAGAAACCTAACCTTGCTTTTAACCTTCTAGAGACATCTTTGACGTGGTCACTGAAAGATAATTTGTTGTCTATCCAGATACCTAGATATTTAAATTTGGTTACAACTTCCAGAGGCTCGTTTAGCGTGGTGACAATGAAGTCTTGGGCAAGGGTATTGGGGCCTGAGACAGCACTGCGGAGAATATTATCGCTTTAGTCTTCTTAGCATTGAGCAGCTTAATTTTATTAGATTATGCCTGTTGTGCTAAGTCCGCTGAAGCACTCCCTTGACTTCAGATAACGATGAGCCAGAAGTATACAACACAGTATCATCTGTAAAAAGTGCAGATTGGACGTAGATATGTTAGCATCAAGTCATTAATGTACAGAGAAAACAAGATAGGGCCTAAGATGGATCCTTGGGGACTCCTCTTGCAACTGGCAAGGCAGCAGAAAAAAGCCTTCCGCCTTTACTTTTGGAATCTTCCAGTTAGGTAGCTAGAGAACCACTGGGTAGTATGGTATGTGGCACCCAACTTTGCAAGGCAATTGACTAATAGTTTGTGATCAACAGTATCAAAAGCTTTGCTGAGGTACAAAAGACTGCACCAGTTACCTTCTTAGCATCTATAGCAGAGATCCAATCATTGGTTACTTTTGCTAGTGCAGTGATTGTGCTATGATTAGCCCGGAAGCCAGATTGAGCTGGGTTAATGAGAGAGAAGGTTTCAAGTGAGATTTTAACTGAATATGGATCAGTTTTCGAGAACTTTAGAAAGGATAGGCAATATGGAGATAGGCCTATAGTTGTTTACATCGCATGGGTCACCAGATTTAAATAGAGGAGGATATGTGCTGATTTCCAGCAGGACAGCACAGTAGCAGATGTAATGGAAAGACTGAAGATGTGAAGAATTGGGGCAGTGAGATGGAGTAGCCTGACCTTAGGAAAAAGGGTTCCAAGCCATCGTCCCCTGCGCTTTTTGGTGTCTAAGTTAAGAAGAGAATCTTCTACTTCTTTATAAGTTATCTCGCGAGTTGGAAGGGGCTGGGTGCAGGACTAGATGTGGCGGGAGGGTGTGCTGGCTCACCGCAGCACCAGCATAAGGTGACGAGTCAAAGCTAATCCAGCTGTGGCAAAGTGGGAGTTAAGTTCCTCCAGGATTAGGGACTTGTTTTCCATAATCTTGCCACTTGCAGCTATCTTTGTTGGGACAGAGGGGCCATGGGCCGTCCTTCTATACTTGATAGTCTTCCATATTTTATGAGGTTACCTTTAGCTTGTTCGAGTAGAAATATAGTTAGCTTCAGCAGAGCGAGTTTTTTCACACAGTTATTCCTGGCTGTTCTAAAGGCCTGCCAATCCGAAGATTCTTTGGAATGTCTAGCTTTAGCCCAGAGCCTATCTCGAGCTATAAGGGCTGCCTTGAGATCCGAGGTGAACCAGGGGTTGGAATTGTTCCGCACACTTACTTTGATGAAAGCGCATGCTTATTTATTATTGTAGTGAGTTTGTCATTAAGGATGCAAGCTGCCTTGTTGACATCTTTGGCTAGGTAAAATCTTGCCATCTGATCATGCTCAGGTCAGACAGGAAGTTTACTGCACTGAATTTGCGAAAGGATCTTTTTGTTATAAAGATGGGTTGCAGAGGGCCTTAATTTGAGATCTTATACAAGCAACAATTCCATGATCGCTCATGTCGTTGTGAAACACTGCCAAATGAGATATTTTGTGTGGATGGGTGGTTAGTACCACATCTAGAATGGAACTGTTGGCAGTATTTAGAGTGTTGTTCCTAGTAGGTTCACGGACTAATTGCCCAAGACCTAGCTCGTCACAAAGGGATTTGAGGCAGTGTGATTTAGGTGACAGCCAGTCCATATTTAGATCTCCTAGAAATATTGTTTCAGTTTTGCATCTACGAACATGGATTTCAAAAGATTAAGGACTTCATCACCACCAGGCGAGGGGTCTATAGCCACCTAGGATAGTGATACATTCCGAGGAGGAGATGAAGGCTCAGCGAAACTAACTCAAATTCCTTGGCTAGAGATTTGCAACTAATATTGGTGACCAAGTACTTAGATTTGGCGTAGATAACCACACTCCCTGCTCTAGACTATCTGCTCTAAATAAATTGTAGCCCTGCAGTGATATTTGTTATTTATATGCTTTTGGAACACCAAATGCTGAATTTCTTCCATTTGGAATTATAAGTTCTTCTGGTGGAAGGATTTGAGAGGCTTTGAGAATGTCCAGGACCCTTGAAAAGAGATGCAAACCTGCATATTCTAACTCTTCAAGAGCCATACCTTAAGATTGAGGGCCACAGATTGGGATACCAGATCCTCCCTGACACGAGGTTAACAGACTGATTCCTGGGAAGAAAAGGAGAAGATGGACCGCTAGGGACAGCAACAGGGGGTACCAAGGATGCCTGGCCCTATCTGGAGCAATCAGGATCACTTTGTAAGACTGTGAGCTTATCTTGACCAGAACCTTGAACAGTAGAGGAAAGAGAAGGACGGCATACAGAAATTTCCTTCCCAGTTCAGAATCAAAGCATCCAGAGGGACTGAGCCCAAGACTGGGGTCAGCAACAGAAGACAGGAATTTGGTGATTGTCTGAGGCTGCAAAGAGATCCATCTCTGGAGTACCTTGAAAAAATTTCTTTTAACACTAGGGGATCCAGAGACCATTTGTGATGGCCCTGGGAGATCCTGCTCAATGCATCTGCTAGCACATTGTCCTTTCCTGGGAGGTGTATTGCTACCAGAGAAGTCTGCAGAGAATAAGCAGAGGACCATAATTTCATGGCTTCCGTGCACAAGGCCATGAGGCGAGTGCCTCCCAGCTTGTTGATATACCACATGGTGGTGGTGGTGGTGTGTCTGTCCTGACCTGAACCACCTTGTTCTGTACTGACTGAAAACTGCCCTGAGTTCCAGAAGAATGATGTGGAGAGGAGACTCGAGCGGATCACACCCTGGGCTGTCAAGAGTCCCCAGGTGAGCTCCCACCCCAGGAAAAAGCATCTGTGGTTAGAACCACAGAATGAGACTGAATGATGAATTGGACCCTTGCTTGAGATTGTCCTGATCCTGCCACCACTGAAGAGCCTGGATCAGAGTCCAGTCACTGGAATAAGTTTGGTTAGAGGATCTTTTTCTGATCTCAAAAGGCCCTCAGGTGAAACTGAATGTCCTTCATCTGAAATCTGGCCCCTTGGACCACTGCAGTGGAAGCTGCCATGTGGCCCAGAGCTGAAGGAGGTGCCTCACTGGTCAAGAAGCCAGAAGGCGGAAGGAAGAAGCCAGCTCTATGATGGCCTTTACCCCTACTAAGAGGAGAAATGCTCTTGCTTTGACAGTGTCCAGTTCTACCCCTATGAAGGTCAAAAGTTGCACTGGCTCGAGAACTGACTTGGGAAGATTGAGAAGGAAACCTAGAGAAGTGAGTACTTGCTGGGTCACTTTCAAATCTGACTTGACTTGGTCTGGAGACTGACCCACTATGAGCCAGTTGTCCAAGTATGGGAATATGGAGATATTTTTCTCCTTAGAAATGCCATTACTACTGCTAGGCATTTTGTGAACACCCATGTAGCCGAAGGGCATTGCTTTGAACTGGTAATGGCCTGAAGGCAGTTCAACCGAGGTACATTCTGTGGGAGCACCTGATGGAATGTGAAACGCATCCTTTAGGTCCAGGAAGGCTAGGCCAGTCCCTGGCCTTAGAGAGGGAAGAATTATTCTCAGACTCACCATTTTGAACTTTGGTTTTAATAGATGCTTGTTTAGGTATCTTAAGTCTAGGATGGGCTGCCATACCCCTGTTTTCGTCGGGGTAAGGAAGTACCTGGAGTACAGACCTTTGCCCTGTGGATTGTAGGGACTCTCTCTATGGCCCTTAAAGCCAGAAGAGATGAAACCTCTGCCTCTAGGGCAGGGCTCAAATAATCAGCTGTCTGCCTGTCTTGGACAGACCATTTTAACTGGGAAAGCTGTTTCTTTCACTGTGCTTGTCCCTAGGACAGGCAGATAGTTTCCTGCATTACTCAAGCTCTGATGGGCACTAGGACCCAGGAAGCAAATTGCAAATCAGGTTGGGTAGAGAGTGAGATGAACATCATGCACATCGCGATGTCATGTGGTCTTGAAATTAGTCTCTGGCCTGATCTTGTGATGCAATGGATGGCAGAACCGCGTATGTTGGCTGGTGCCGGCAGGCTCGATGGTCAGTCTTCCTATCTGCTAAGGTAGGGAAACACATCTGGAAGGGGCTGGCAGAGGTAACTATGCATGTGATGCTAACTTCTCTCGTCCATGCTGCCACAATCCTCATTTCATTTTGAGGCACCTGAGGAGCAACAGAGTTGGGACGAGCATTGTCGATGTTCAGTTTAAAAAACTAAACTGCCCTTTTCAGGGCTCTTCAGTGTAAAGTTCCAGCCATAAGCAGTAGTCAATCACTGAGAGTATATTCTCTGCTGACTTTGACCTCTGCCATAACTTAGTGAGCAATCAGTAGAGTGGTACAGAAGGGCAGTCAGGAAAGAAACAAGCATTTGTCAGTGCCAAATGTTTGCCTGCTGGTATTGGTAGTGTAGGAGTTAGAGACCTGCATAATAGGAATGGCAGTGAAGTATTGAACTGAAGCCAACCCACCACCACCCTGCAGAAACTGACAGGCATTGGGGTGTGCCTTTGGGTAGTCAGGCATAATAACCAGGCATTTCACACACACACCCCTACCTACAGACACTGACAAATGTCACGGTGTGCCTTGGGGTCTTGGCCCTTATGCTCACCCCATTCCATCAGGAAATACAGTGAGATGGGTCCTGTATAGGAGAGTGGGGTGAACTTTGGGGCCAAGAGTCCAAGGCACACCCCTCGACAAGCTCTCATTGGCTGCAGGGTGTGGAATGGTATGAGCATTACAGGCTAGAATCCCAAGTCACACCCCTGATGCCTCTCAATCTCTACAGGCTGGGCGTTATGGTGGAAACCCTAACGCCTCAGGCATTCGTTACATTTTCACTCCAAATTTTAAACATGTTTTTGTGACCCCATCTTATGAACAGTGGCAATATCAGTTTGTTAGCTAAAAGCTGATTTCACATAGCGACTACGCCATTTGGCACCACAGGTGTGAAAACACATTTCAAACAGGATGTGAAAAATGACAGCTGTACTATTCATAGGTGATTGCAAAAGAGCAATGTTGAAATTCTGCAGTGAAAATATAAAAAAAAAAAAAAAAATGAAGTCACGAGCATGCATAGAAAATACACAACACACACCGTAATGCAATTAATTTGGGGATTTTTTTTTTTTTTACAGCAGACTGTCAACACAGATTTTGTAACCTCCGCTCATGATCAGTATCACTGTGATTTTCTTAATCTGTCCCAAACAGTGATTTCCCACAGCCACCACGCATTTCTGAGCTGGAAGTGCGGAAACACATTTCGCCATGGTGTGAAAATGACAGCTCTACTGTTCATAAGGAAGTGTGGAAAAATGTCAGTGGTGAAAATCTAGACTGAAAATACTAGAAATCCATGAAGTTATGAGGGTGCGTGGAAACTGCGCAATTATCGCTCAGTAACAGTCATTTTATGGACGATTTCAAATTTTAAACACAGCCATTTTAACACCTCTGCTCATGAACAGTGTTATCACATTTTCTTAATCTGTCCTGAATATTGATTTCGCATAACCGACCGCGCCACTGTACGCTACACGGGCAGAAACACGCTTTGGCTGAGATGTGAAAAATAACAGCTGTACTGCTCATATGAGGTGGTAAAATGGCAATGTTGAAATCTGGAGTGAAAATATTGAAAATTCATGAAATTACGAGCGTGCATAGAATTGTACAACCATGCTCATAAAACAGCAATTTTTGAATTTCATCAAATTTTCAACATAGGGTTTTAGGGGATCTACTATGAATTGTGACACTGTCATTTCAGAATCAGTCCCAAAGGTGGTTCCACGCAGTGACCGCTAAATCACCTTCGGGCCAATTAATGCAATGACAGACAGAATTCATGAGATGGGGTCCCAAAACCCATGTTGAAAATTTTTGAAATATTCAAAATAAATGCACTAAAGTTGAAAACAAACTATTTATTCCATTATGCAGCTTACCAGTATTTCCTCAGTTCATGGTTGAGCTTTGAAGACTGCAAATGTTCCAGTCCACCGAAGATAAGTATGGGGTGAGGAGGGGTTGTGGGAGGCAGGGTGCACAGAGGGTGGGGGAGACTGGGTATGACAAATGTAGGAAGGGTTTTTTTTTCTTCAGGTTTTTTTTTTTTTTAAACTTAACGACGCTGACTTGTGCCACACTGGGGTGGCTCCCAGCGTGGCAGCTGGAAGGCTGTTTTTGGGGGGGAGCCGACAGGGATTGGGAACCCCGGCCATACGATCTGTTGCCATGCTGGGGTGGGCTCCCAGCGTGACATCTGGAACTCTGTTTGGGGAGAGCGCAGCACAGCAGACAGGGGAATAGGCACCCCGGCTATACAGTGTGCATTGGGGCAGGAGATGCAGTATGCGTGTGTGTGTGTGTGTGTGTGGGGGAGCATACCTGAGCATGTGATATCTTATCGCTGCTCACCAAGCGTAGCTCTCCCTTTCAACTGTACGGCACTGCATTTTGGATCATTGCACTATGTTTCTTGCACATGCTGCAAGCAAACATAAAAAGGCATTTTAGTGCTGGCTTTTTTTTTTCTCTGTGTAGTGCCTTGTGACTGCTACACTTTGGTGCAAGACTTACAAAAATAAAGCCCTTTTCATGGCTCTGGTTGGACTAAAAACTAAGAAAAGTCAGAAATAAAAGCAGGCAGGATTGCATGTTCCAGCAAGTAGGGGAAGGGACTGGAGAAAGCCTGTGCTAGGTTGTACTTGTACATGAGGAGAGGATTTAATTGCTATTACAGCTACTTGTAGGGCTCTGGGAGAGGGACTAAAATAAAATAAAGTAGTAAAAGAAGAAAAAGGAGGCAGGCAGCAGTTTTCCAGCAAGAGGGGGACAGGAGAGACTATACCCTGAGAGTGCTGCTGAAAACAGCCCTTTTCAGGGCTCTGAGAGAGGGACAAAATAAAATGTAAGGAAGTAGTAAAAGAAGAAAAAAGGAGGGCAGGGCAGCAGTGTCCCAGCAAGAGGGGTGCAAAGAGACTACAGCCTGTGTGCTGCTGAAAACAGCCCTTTTCAGGACTCTGGGGACAAAAAGTATGGACAAGTGAAACTTTTGTGGGACAGGCAAACTTTGCATCCCACCTGTCCCTTGGACAGGCATCTCAAAAAAAAATAAATAAATAAATAAAAATATTTCTAGCCCTGCTCTAGAGCAATGGTTTCAGAAATGTTTGCAGGTGGAAAAGATCTGGCTCTCAGCTTTGGAAACTGTTTGAAGCGAGAGCCAGTCCTAGATTACTACTCCAGGACCCACTTGTCTGAGGTAACAGACTTCCAGTCCTGGAAGCAGTAAGCCAGCCTGCCCTCTGGAGAAATGGGGGAGTCGACCCAGGCTGACACATGAGGATGTCTGCTTGGCAGGAACCTTAGGCTGAGAGGTGGATGCAGCCCTGCTCATCCTCCTTCTGCCTCTCCCTCTGAAGAGCCCCATCTGGGAAAAGGAGAGGAGGCCTGTGCTTGGTAGAAAGGCATATGAAAAGGCCTGCCCCTGCCCTAGCTTGCTGCCTTTGAGGAGTTGCCTGCCTTTCCTTGGCCTGTGCACTCCTATAGGTGATCCTGTATTCATCCATCTTTCATATAATTCCTGTCTGCTCCCCAAATAGAGAATTATGAACTACAGGAAATCCATAGCCTTAGCCTGGGTACCCTGAGATAGGCTAGTACACCTGAGCCAAGCTAGTCTCCAAAGAGCCACAGATGTAGCCATGACTCTAGATGACATCACTGGAGTCCCCAGCAGCGTGAAACTGGATCTTGATGCCTCAAACCTATCAGCAGCCACCTCCTTCAGCTCCTTGGCAAGCTGGGGAGGCCTGCTTAGCCAGTGCCAGTACAGTGTCCCACCTGGACTTCTGGTACCCAGCTGTAAGAGCCATGTAATTAGCCTGCCTGAGTCCCAAAAGAGATGCTATGTACTGCTTCTTATGCCATGGCATCCAACATCCTGAGTCTTTATCTGGGGTGTGAAGCCAAGGGAATGTTAGCCTTATCACAGGCTGCAGCCTGCACAACCTCAACATGGCTGCACTGCTGGTACAAGTACTCCGCATTTGAGCCTGACAAAGATGTACCTCTGCCCATCCGCCTGTCCACAGCAAGCAAGGAATTTGGAGTTTTTAACAACTTTTGTGTCCGCTTTCCCAAAAGACTTATGAAGGGAATAGACAACCTTTCGGACTCTGGGATGTCCATCATCTCCACAAAGTCAGGCACCTCTTGTTCCTCAACAGCTTCTTCCATAGGGAGCTGGAGGTTTATGCACTTCTCTATAAAATATAAAGTGGGAAGGGACTCAGAAAGCCTAGGAGAGAAACACCAGAAGGCCTGTCTAGGGAGATGTCCAGTTCTATGGTTTCACCCAGAGATTCTATTCCGTCATCATAATCATCACCCCTCCAGGTCCGGTTCATAAAAATCTTCAGGGTATAATCTTGAACCAGGGGACCGACCGAACTATAGCCTGCCAGAAGATGCGGATGGTGGAACCAAACAAAGCGATTCCACTATACCAAATCGCTCTGCTGAATTTCTTTGGCGGTCAGACAGTGCGGTTCTGGATCCGAACCAGCAGATTTATCTTTTTCTTTTGCGGACCCAATCCCTCGGAATCTGCTCTCCTTTTGCCCGAAGGAATCTCACCATGGTCAGAGGGCACTGCTTCTAGTTCGGTCGGAACCGAACCGGGCTGGCCATCCAGGCTAGCATACTTCTCTGCCTCCTTTTCCTAAGCCTGCCCAATCTTTATCCAGGGTGACTTTAGGAAATTCTTGCAGATTTGACAGTCCAAATCGAGGTGGTCAAACCCAGACAAACATAAGTGGTGTGGGATCTGCCTTAGAAGGCCTCCCACACACACTACAGTGTTGAAACCCAGTGGGCCCATCTTTTCTTTTGGGTTTCTAAGACATAGCCATGCTTAATCAGAAAACTTACCCTTTACTCGGCCTCAGCCAGGCAAGACACCTTATCTGTTTCCAACCGTGTGCATGAGTATTTGGAAAAAAAAAAACACTTTTTTTTTTTTTTTTTTTTAAACCGACAAGGACCGGTACCACACTAAATTTACAATTAAGAAACTCTACACAGCAGCTGGTTCAGCTGAACTGGTTGAATTGTATATAGTTTACAATTTCCACAAGTTTTTCCAA
This sequence comes from Neoceratodus forsteri, assembly GCA_016271365.2. Classification (NCBI taxonomy): domain Eukaryota; kingdom Metazoa; phylum Chordata; order Ceratodontiformes; family Ceratodontidae; genus Neoceratodus; species Neoceratodus forsteri. Next base: position 296,816,008 of record CM057453.1, on the reverse strand, counting down.
ATCTAGTCCACTACCTATGTACTTACTGTACCACAGACAGGGACCTGAACCGAAAAACAAAGACTTTATCAGTAAAACCAACGACTTTAACCGACCGAGAACCGTGAGCAGAGGAGAAATCTCTGGAGCGACTGTTCAGTTAGGCGGAGTAAAGAATCTGACAGTTACACTTCAAAGTGCAGCAAACAGAAGTTTGAACAGAGCTCGAGCTCAACGTTTTATGCCCTGCATAGAATTTAACTCTCCTCTCCAGAGCAGTTCAAGTGCTGGGACTAACTGCAATAAGTCAGAATACAGCAAGACTTCATGTTGTTTGAACTAAGAGCCTCTCCAGTCTGGTTTTCGAAAGAGGCATAGTACTGAGCAGTGTTCCCATTTACCACCATCTGTACTTGATTCAAGTACAAATTATGAAATACAAGTACATTTCTGTGTGAAGAGTACACCGTGCCCCATAATTCTGTTAGAGTATACGTGCCCACAAAATGTTGTACAAATGGTAGAATGAACCCTTGTAATTTATTTTGTACCTCTAAAAATATTTGGAGAGGGTGCAGTGCACCCCAGATCTGCAGCCTTAATGGGAACACTGGTACTGAGGACGGCACTGGTTGGGTGCTCATTGATCTCTTGATGGCTGGAGATCAGAAGAACCATTACATCTTGGTCCTTCTTGATCTCTCTTCAGCATTTGACACTGTGGACCATGGGGTCCTGTTCGATTGTTTGACGTTCATCTGTGGCCTGTCAGGTACAGTCCTCAGGTGGTTTCATCTTTCCTCACGGAAGAACTCAGAGGGTGGTGTCAGGATTTATTCCTCTGACCCAGTTCCATGTCATGTGGGGTTCCTCAGGTATCAGTGTTCTCCCCATGTTGTTCACAGTGTACATGCTACCCCTCGAGAGACACTGTAAGAAGGTATGGGCTAAGGTTTCATTGCTATGTCGAAGATACCCAGCTCTGCCTTTCTTTCGCACCCGATCAAGATAGAGTTCTCACAGTATTTAATAACTGCCTCAAAGAAATCCAGGAGTGGATGAATTAGAGCTGGTTGAAGTCGGTAAAGACTGAGGTGTTGGTGGTGGATCCGGGTTGCCAGATAGAGGGCCAGGGTGGGGTCACCCTCAGGACTTTTCTTGGGGGTGTCCCACCCGACCTTCGAGCGGTGTGCAAAACCTGGGGGAAATTTCTGACAAGGGTTTGACACTTTGTTCTCAGGCGCCGGCTGTCGCCAAATCCTTTTTACCATCTGAGGAATATCTCCAGAATTAAGCACCTTGTTCCGCCTGGTGACCTTCCTACACTGGTCCATGCCTTCATCTCCTCTCGCCTGTATTATTGCAATGCCCTTTACCTAGGGCTTCCTGGGGTTGATATTCACAGTCTGCAGCTGATGCAGAACGCGGCAGCCCAGTTATTGGGGAACCCCTCAGTCCTGCCATATTTCTCCGGTGCTGCTGTGAACTGCACTGGCTCTTGGTACAGTGGTGAAATCACCTTCAAACTCGGACTTTTTTTTTTTTTATTGTTTTTTTTTTTTTTACTACATACATACAAAGATAACATTCTAAAATATCATTAAATGGTACATTAAATAAATTAATCTTAGTGAGCTTCTTATATACTACATCAAAATAGGACTTATGTAATTATATTGGTAGTTGAGCTTGATTAGAGACTAGCAAGGCATGGCTAGTCTCCCTAAGGATTTTATAATGCAGGAGGATAAGAAGGATACTGGATTGTAGACTTGGATACATTTATATATTGGCAATTTCTGTATCCAGGTTATTGGGAGTCACTTTCATTTGTCTCAATAAGGGATAGTTGTCATGACACGGGATCAGATTAGTGGTACAAAAATATTGTGTCCAAGACTGCCACTTCTTGGTAAAGGAGAGGACCCTACCCTGCTGTTCAGCATTAAAACTTTCAGAGTTGGGGGTCACGTGACCGCTTCGTGGCGTGAGGACGTGCCTTTATCGAGCTCCCGATCCCCAGGTAATAAAGTTGAGAATCCACCAAATCCTCATATCTCAAAAGCGGGCACTAGTGTATTAGATATACAGTATAATATGGATGAATATATCATGTCGGCAGCGAGTAACTCGCAGCAGTGAGAACCAAAAATAACAAAGCTGCCAGCTACGGGCCAGATGGGAAATGTAGGCCCCATCTCGATTTCAGCTGCTGAGATGACAGCGATAGAGAGAGCTTAAAAATCAGCTCATGGATGCCTTCTCTCCACAGTCAGAGAGGCTGGAGAACAAAATTGAGGGCAGGCTAATCACGATGGAGGCGCAATTAGAGAGACAACAGGAGCAAATGGAGGAGGCGGAGGGTCGCATCTCGGCTGCGGAGGACACACTGCACCCCATGGAGAGGAGAGTCTGGGAACTAGAAGCAGTTGCAAGACATGAGGGAAGCCCTGGACTATCAAGAAATTACCAACGGAGGTCCAATCTCCGGCTCCGGGCCTTCCGAAGGTAAAGACATGCTGGGGTTCTGTGCTAACACCTTACCAGCGCTTAATGGGCCTCAAACCAAAGGGAGGTCGCTACAAACTGAGCACACACACCGGGAAGTCCAGCCACGACCCCAAGAGGACACCCCCGAGGCAGGCGATATTCCGATTCCACAACTTTCAGGACAGGCAGAAATGTGGAAGGCGGATAAGAGCACGCCTGAACTGAAATTTGAGGGAGCACGCTATACATTTCCCAGGATCACTTCAAGGTCGGAAAAAGAGGAGGGAATTTAACGAGGCGATTGCTGTATGTCAACGCTAAAGCTGGAATGGTATATGATTTTCCGGCTACAATGAAGATCAGGCATGAGGAGCAACGTATAGTTTCTGGGAAGCTGAGAAAGCAAACATATTTGTGATGGAGTTGCAAAAGAAGATTGGATGACTGCCTTCAAGGGAAGAAGGAGGAGAGCCCATGGTGGTCGCGAGGAGAAGATGGGACTGTTCTGCCCTGTAAATAGTTCCAGACTTTTCGTAGCATGCCAAGTTAAATTTGGGGGCAGTAACTTGGATGGAGGAATGGAGAGTACCTAGCTTGTACAGTGCCTAGGATGTTAGAGGGGCAGTCGAAAGGAGTTCCCCTTTAAGAGCGTTTGGCTGGTTTGAAAACTTCCTTGTTCCCGTGAATTAACTGCGACTGTGCCTGGTGGGAAAAATGTAAAGCATGAAGAATGAACTGAGAGCGAGCTACCGAGCCTGTCCTTAAGGACTGTCTGTTAGCTGGGACATCTGCAAGTCCAGACTCTGTGCCATCGAAGGGAGAGCTTTGGAGACCCGATCCACAGGGAGGCCTACATGTTGATGCTGACTCATGCGGCCTAGCCTGGTGGAAGGGAAAAAGGTATGTAGTCTCGCTTTATCGACTGGGAGAGAGGATCCTAGATATTGGAACTGAAAGGAAAGGATGGATAGAAGGGGCAGGAGAGGGACCTAATGCTAATAGGAGAAAACTGGGTGGTAATGGAAGATGGGTGGAGACACGACCGATCTGGTCCAAACTTTGATGAGAGAATGGGGACATGGGGTGGGGAGAAGAGGAACTTTTAAAGTGGTCCTTACTTTCTGGTTCCATACGCTCTCAAGGACAGAGAAGCGACTGCCGAGGGGGGCCTGCACTTTATGTTTGAATCAAGGACCTAGCCTTGTCAGTGAGGGGGGAATACAGAGAAGATTAAGAGAACAGTGATCTAGATAAAGGATGTGGGGATGGGACACACAAAGGATGTTATATGTTTGGGTGATTGACAGAGGGAAAGGAAAGGCCAGTAAAAAGACAAGGAGGGTTAGCAAAGGAAAAGGTAGGGACTAGGCATGGTACCATTCTGACTTGAGTGAGGAGAACAGGGTATAATAAGCTTAATAAGTCTAATTATATGCTTAAAGGGATACTTAATTGAGGGATAGGTGAAAAAGATTTGTTGCAATGGTGGGGCTCTGTATGCCTCTCCGCATGAAGCGGTGCACCAATGGAATGTTATCGAGCAGTTCACCCTGTCTAGGGGACGAGGCAGGATGTCCGCTTTCCCACTACTATTTGATTTGGCAACTGACCCTTGGCCATAGCCATAAGGCAAAACCCAAACATTAAGGGGTCAGCAGACAAACAACAAATTGTCGCTCTATGCGGATGATGTGATCTTGTACCTAAGTAACCCAGAGAGCTCCATGCCCCGCTATTAGAACTTATAGAGGAGTTCGCTACCTTTTCAGGATACAAGATAAACCTAGATAACTCAGAGATAATGTATCTGGGCAAGGGAGGGTAAGGGGAAGGAGTCTTGGGGGCCGAGAGAAGTTAGGTCATCCTTTAAATATCTGGGGTAAACATTGGAAAGACTATACTGGAACTCTCTGGATTGAATTATACTCGCTGAATGGGGGCATGATAGCAGAAATGAGGTGGTGGAGAGCATTACTGCTATCTTGGATTGGACGCATGAATCTTATGAAGACAAATATTTTGCAAAGGATCCTCTACCTGTTGCAGATGCTCCCAATGGGCTTGAACAAGAAAGACACTAAGAAGCTGGAAAGGTGCTTCTCTGAATTTTTATGGCAAGGAAAAGGGCCAGAGTCAGTCTGTGCAGACTAAAGCTAAATACAAAGGAGGTGGGTTAAATTTTCCTGATATGAAGAACTATTATCTGGCAGCGAAGTGAGAATTATTAAGGATTGGGTTGCCAAACCTGAAGCAGCCAGTTGGACAGACCTGGAAGAAATTGAGGGCCAGGGCAGACTATTGGCATATTTAGCTTGGGGAACATATGTGGCACAGGGTCGGATAAACCCACTGATGATCACGGTTTTGGAGAGCTGGGAGCAGATCAAGAAAGCTTTGGGAAGTACAGAGGCTGAAACGATACTTCTACCATTAGATGGGAACCCTTCTTTTGTCCCGGGCTGGAAGCCCAAGAGATTTGAGGAGTGGAACACGAGGGGTGCATTGCATAGGGGACCTCCTCAAAGGAAGGACATTTGCTCTTTCAGGAGCTTGAGTAGAGGGTACCTAATAATTATTTAGATTCTTTCAGGCCAGGGATTATTGTAAGCAGCTAAGGGAAGCAGGGCCACAGTCATCTTCACTGGAACAGGTAGAGGCCCTGATTTGTAGAGCCAGGAGGGACCCTAAAGGAATGGTAGGGCTGTTGCCCATGTGATCCGAGACAGTTTACGGACAGGACAGGTGACACCAAGGGCTGTGGGAAAGGGACCTAGGACTCCCAATTTCTGATCACAACTGGGGAATCATATTAGAAACACATATGGGCCTTTTGAAAATATAAGGAATCAGCCGATAAATTTATACATCGACTCTACTGCCCTCGGTGGTACTACATAGATACCACCCAGAAGTGTCAGATACCTGCAAAGATGCAATGAACAGAAGGGCACATATCTGCACTGCTTTTGGACTTGCCCCGACTGCAAATATTTTGGAAAAAGGTAGCACAGAATATGAGGGGAATATGGGTGTGGACATCCCTTTCCATCCAACTGACCTACTGTTTGGTATAGAGACGAGCAGGAAGAGGAGGGCCCCATATAGGAAGTGGGTCAGGTTCTACTCTCACAGGCCATCTTGAACACTTGGTGTCGGCAAAGGACCCTCTACTGAGCAGTGGCGTGTTTTGGTCATTGGGGCCCTGGTATTGGAAAAGAGGTCTTACCAAATTAAAGGTAGAATAGAGACTTTTATGTCTCTATGGAACCCCTTCCTAACAACATTAACTATGTAAGACAGTGATCTTACAGACGGGGCCTACTTGATACGAAAGTAGGTTAAGGTCTATAATCTAAAGTGAAAAAATGGGGAAATGTGGCATAAATGGATTTCTTGAAACCTAAATGAAAGCTTACAAAATGGACAAAAGATAGGGAGTGATTGGAATGGACTAAAGTATATGATTTACTAGGGATATGTAGACATATGTAAATAGTAGAGTCTGTTTTATGTTAGTGTATATAGTGTCTGTATTAATTTTCTTTAATGTATGTAACTGTATGAAAGTTTTTTTGCTTAAAACTTTTATTAGAATTTTGCACACGAGTTGTATATTTCTGACATTATCTGTTTCCATTCAGAACTGCTAGAATTTGTTTAAACATCCAACGCCTGGTAATGGCTTTCTTGGTTGCTATAAACAGATTGGTAGGATTGCACTACCCCAGTGGGAGCATGGTTTGGATAGATCCCATTAAAAACTGTTCAGGAGTGAGTTCTATAGGTTCTAGAAATAAGCCTGAAAAGCTCCATTTGAAATGACATCCAAAATGGCATGAGACAGGGAGCTAGCCAAAAACGGTCCAAGGTGGCAACTGAACAACCACAGCCCTCCAATACTCCTCTGGTAGGTGTTTTAGTAGGACCGCCAGCTCGGAAAACGTGAACGACATTTACATCGAACTCCTTCCAATGGGGAGGAGAAATTTTAGTTCATTAAGGGAGGATTGAGACCAAGCTTCAATGGAGATCTGTGTGTTAAGATCCTTGTTCCATTTAGCCAAAATAGTGGTGGTGGATACTGGAAGCTCATCTCACAATAGATCAAGCCTATTATATGTGTTCCCAAAATTCCCTTTATTGCCTCAATAAAAGTTTTAACAGGCCTGGGCTGGAGCAGGTAAATAAAATCAGTTTTTTTTTTTTTTTTAGAACCGATAAGAACTGGTAACCACACTCTAAGGACAGATTAATACATTTTAAACAACCTGATCGGTTCAAACCAAACCGATAAAACCGCTTACAAGTTCCACACAGAAGAATAAATGTAAAACCTATCTAGTACTCACAATACCACAGACAGAGCTTGAACCGACCGGTTATGGTTTAAATTCGGTCAAAAACGAGAAAATAATACTTTAACCGACAAAATGAACCGAGCAGAAGGAGAAATCTCCGGAGTGACTGTTCAGTGAGGCGGAGTAAAGAATCTGACAGTGAGTTTGAAGAACAACAGACAGAGTTTTCAACCGACTCGAAGCTCAGCCTCCATGCCTGGCATGGAAAGTTAACTCTTTCGACCGGATCAAGGTTGGGACTCACTGCATATGTCATAATATAGCAAGACTCATGTTGTTTGAAAGGGCAGAATGCGGATGGGGGTCTCAAATGGAGAACCCCTCAGAGGAAGGTCTTAAAGACTTCCAACTAAGCAAAAGTCCAGTCTCCAAAGGGAATATGGTAGGCTGAAATAGCGCCATGTGGACCTTTAATGAGGAAATGGCTAAGACCCAGATCGAAGAGGTGACACATGTAGTCCAGGACTTTATTGGCTGGGCATGAGAAAGGTTCAAGTCTTCGAGGCAGCCCAAATAGAAAACCGCTTCCACCTCACAGTGTCAGTGGACCTGGTGGAAGGCTTCTGGCCTCTACCAAGAGGTCCGCTATGAGCAGAGAAACTCCAAGCAGGCTTTTGCTATGTCTGCAGGAGTCACGCATGTAAATGAAGGGATCCGAGACCTGGATGAACAAGGGTCCCTCATCCTGGGTCAACAATTGTTGCGACAGAGGTGGAGGTTCTCTGAAAACTATTGCAGAAGAGAGAACCAAACTTGCCTGGGCCAGAAGGGAGCAATGAGAATCATTCAAGCTCCCTCCGATCAGAGTTTGTTCAGGATCCTCGCAATTAAGGAAATGGAGGAAGGCATAAACAAATCTGTCCCTCCAAGCGAAAGATGGAGTGTCCTGTTAAAAATGTCTCGCCCCAGGAGTGAGCGAGCAGAAGGGGAAGTTTTGCATTCTGGGGAGAAGGAAAGAGGTCTATCTGAGGTGTTCCCCATTGCTGAAAGATGTCGCCATACTTCTTGATCCAAATTCTATTCTGTGGACCTGGCTGAGGACCAACTGAGTTGGGCCACCACCGTGTTTTCCACTCCAAGAACATGAACTGCAGTTAAGTGAAGGAGGTGCTGGGTTCCCAAAGCCAGACTCTCATCGCCTCCTAGCACACAGGGTAGGAACATGTTCCTCCCTGCTTGCTGAGATACCCGACTACACACGTTGTCTGATTGTAGAGAAGATGACCCGAGAAGGATAAGGAGTTTTGAGCCTGAAGGACATAAAGGTCTGTTCTCAGTTCGAGCACATTTATGTGCAGGTTTGTTCAAACTTGGACCAGCTGCCCAGATTCCTGCAGACCCTAGATGGGCTCCCCAGCCTCCCTGACACATCAGTCATCAGCGCCTGGGAGGGGGTTCGATACTGAAGTGAACTCCCAGGCATAGGTTCTCCTGCACCATTCACCATTGTAAGTCCCTGATCATGGATCGGAAACTAATATCTCTTGGTCTAGACTGTCCAGGGTCTGGTCCCATTACATCAAGCATCCATTGAGAGATTCTTATGGAACAGAGCAAGTAGGACTGTCGGAATGGCAGCTGCCATTAGCCAGAGAAGGACTGACCTGGCTCCACCCTCCTGTGACTGAACAGAAGACGGCCAGAGTCTGAAGGGGGCTACCCTGTCCGGAGGTAAAAAGGCTTTGCCAATGGTAGTGTCTAGAATCGTCCCTATAAATTGGAAGCATTGGCAAGGGACCAAATGGGACTTTACCAGGTTGATGGTGATACCCAGGCTGGTGAAAGCCTGTAGGTAAGGGAAAGGGAGTGCAGGAGTTCCTCCCTGGACGGGCTGCCAGGAGCCAATCATCCAGGTACGGGAATACCTGAACTCCCTGGATACACAGGTGGGCCACTACACAGACAGGCATTTGGAAATATTCGGGCAGAGGAAACACCAAATGGGAGGGCCTTAAATTGGTAGTGGTCCCCTGAAAACAAAAAATGAAGGAATTTATGTGGAAGGGCATATGGTATATGCAGGTAGGCATCCTGCATGTCCAGTGCCAGCCACCGCCCCTGTCGAAGAAGTGGTAGAAGGCTCTGCAAAGAAAGCATTCTGAAGCATTTGTACCCACGAACCTGTTCAGGAGCAGAGTTCTAGAGAGGCCTCACATCTCCCATCTTCTTTGGAACTAGGAAGAAATGGAATAGTAACTGTCCCCAAAGTTGGTTGGGGACTGGTTCCATCGCTCAAGAGAAGGGAGATGATTTCCTTAGTACAAGAGGAAGATGTTGCAGGAGTAAGACAACGGGGCGGTCTCGTGTGGTTTCTGTAGAAACTCTATTGAGTGTCCTGTTGATATCAACTGGAGCACCCAAGCATCTGACATTATTCTCTCCCAACCCAGCAGATGGAAGGAGAATCTCCCCACTCGGTTCCTCTGGATCCTCCAGAGGCAATGGGAGAGGCAGGAGTCAGGAGGTGTGGGGCAGCGCAGCAGCAGAGGCCTCACGGCTTTTTTGCTGGGGGTCTTGGCTGCTGACGGCCCGATGTTTGCTGGCCTGCCTGCCCTGTGGTTTTTGCCTCTATCGGTTCCGTCTATGAAAAGGATGCCACTGCCCTTGAGGGGCATGTACATAGAGTTGATAGACTTGAGTGCCGGGCCCTTCTCTTCTCTTGCAGTTCAGTAATGATGTCCTTAACATCACCCCCGAACAGCACCGAACACCTGAAGGGAGCATCTTGGATAGCGGATTGCACTTCAGGAACCAAACCCGACACACGGAGCCAGGTATGGCATCACAGGCCTATGGCAAAAGCCAAGTTCTCCCAGCTGTGTCCACTGCGTCGTAAGTGGCACAAAGCATGTGCAGACTGGTCGAACGAGCAGAATGGACAAGATCCGCCACTTCCTGCTTAGTCTGAGACTCAGGAAGGAGTCCAGTTTAGCTTCCACCTGACTAAGGATGGTCTTCTGGAAATCCCATATGCGTCATATAGTTAAGGGCCCCAATACCCAGGTAGAAGAGGAATAGATGATCTTCCCAGATGGCCCAGAAGCCAGATTCTTATCAGGTGGAGACAAGTTGAAGTGTTTAGGATTTGCGGAGTGGCCGTGAGCAGTGCTGATGACGACAGAGTCCGCATTGGGGTGGAGGTTAAGGACATCTACACCCACAGGAGCCTGATATAGCCTGCCCGCCTTCCTCGGAAGGGGAGCTAATGCAGAAGGTTGTTTCCAAATTGTAGAAACAATATCTGCAAGAGGCTCTATCCAGGGTGGAATCAGCGAAGGAGCAGTCTCAGGCAGATCCAGATGAGCAGTGAGTTTCACGCTGTGGGTCTGGCTCCAGTGATTGCCACTGATTGACTTCCTGGATTTTCCTCAGCAACTCCCGACAGGAGGGATCCTCGGCCTGGGGTGATCCAGAGTACGTGGCTCGCCTTCTGAGATCAGAGCGCCGCCTTAGTCAGATTTAGATGTATCTGATGAAGAGGAGGAATGCTCCTCCTCACGAGAGGGAGGAACGGCCCCTTTGGGAGTTCCCTGGCCAGATGTTCCCTTCCTTGGCACCAGAGGGCTCCTCTGGTGTCGCAGCGGGGGGAGGAGTCTCCCATCTCAGACATAGGGATCCTGCACAGGGTCCAGCATTGGTAGACTACTTCGACCTCAAGAGTGAGTTAAGCCTTGGCCTCAGTCCACCAGGAGGCCAATGTCGCTTTATATCCGTGGTGGAGGAGGGATACGGATATTGAGGATATCCGTAGGAGGAGTATCTGTAACCTGATGGCGGGTAGCCCGCGCCTAGTACTGGGGCGCGGGTACTGCAGAGTCTGGTATTGTAGCACCGATACCTGCGGTATCGGATACCCGGGTGCCAGGGGCTGACCGAGCAGAGGGCCTGGCAAGGCGCTGCTGGCGGGCCAGGTGGTGGTGGTAAGGCTGGGCCCGCGTGGGTACATTCTTCAACAGGGTCCAAAGGACCCGACAGTAAGGACGATGCCAGATGGCATTGGCATGCCAGAGTCTGGACCAGCGCCTGAGGGTCCCGCGCCAGGGTATCAGGTCCAGAAGGAGAGTTTCCGACGTCAGCATCTCAGTATCCCCCATGACGACTGGGGAAAGAGGAGGATTATAATCTCGGGGTCAGCTGAGGAAACGCAGGGACCCCAGAAGACAACTTGGCATCGCTATGCGGAGAGCCTGGGGGCCGAAGCTGTTTTGTAGGGTCCGCACAGGCATCGTGGTCGGGCGAGCATCGGAGGAACCGTGTCCGATTTATCGCATTTTCTGCCAAAGGAAGGCCACGCAGGAGATGCGCCTTGTCGGGCGAGTCTTGGCTGGGCGCCTCCTAAGGGGCAAGCGGCTTGGCAGCCTTGTCCAGGTGAGCAACGGTAGACCAATGTCCCATTTACCGGCCCACTCACCGAAAGCCGCTGGGCAGAAATGGCCTCATGGGAGCGGAGGTCTCCTTTGCCCCAGAGGTTTCCAAAGGGCTCAAGCCAGACAGGAGGGCAACGCCTTTTGGTAACCACCAAGACTGCCGTTGCTAGGAACGATCCCGGGAGGGGATTATCCAAGTGCCGCGACTCCGGCCGGAGTTGCGGCTGCTGTGGAAGCCGGGTTCCCGCCCCGTGCTTCTCCTTTGTCATGTTTTGCTTGTGACCTTCGGTGGAAGTGGACGCCTGAGTTTCTTGAGCTTCTCCATGGAGGCTATTTTTTCTTCAAAGTATGGGCTCCAGGGACTGCTGTCTCTTTGCGGGTAGTGGAGTTAAATTTCTGGCAGTGCTGGCACTTCTCCACGGGGTGGTCTGGGTCCAGACAGAAGAGGCACAAGGAGTGGCCCTTGTGTGAAAGTTGGGAACTGCTAATGGTCGCACTTATTCTTATGCGATTCGAGGGCGCCTGGGACAAATATACACAGTGAATTGAGATAAAGGCTGACAGAAAAAGGTTGAAAAATTGGAGGACTTAAGGACCAACGAATGACTGACTAAGCGCTGTTCCACCACGAGGAACTTTCACAAGCAGACAGCGGAAAGAACTGGAAGGCGGGCGTAGACCACCACTTTACTCCGACGTAGGACGCCGTCACCTGACGTGGGGCCGATCCCACCCAGAGACTGCTAGCTAGATATTTTTCCATGGAGTTCTGACGCCATGGTCAGTCCTATATGTGAATACCTACTGCAAGAGCCCTCTCAAAGTAAGATAGTCAAATTCCTAAAGATCATCATTTTGAGGGCGGTCCCACCTGAGGAGTTTATAATTGGGGAGACTTCAATACACCACTAGACCCTAATAAATGGAAAGAAGAAAAATTACTCACCTTAGTAATGTTTCTTCCAATGGAGTCTTGCTATATTATGACACTAGCAGATGACCGCAGGTTAGAACTGCTCCGGAGGTGAAATAGTTAACTTTTCCATGCAGGCATGGAACCCAGAGCACGAGCTCAAGTTAGAAACTCTGTCTGTTGTGTCAAAGGTAAACCGCTAGATCTTACGAGCTAAAACTCACTAAGGTTCTGTGTGGAAGCTGTAACCCACACTAGCCAACTGGTACTAATCAAACACTCATTTTTTGGCCAAAACAAAGACTCAAGTCAGGAGACCCAAAAATGCAAAACACAACACCAATTCACCAAAAGGTAGGTGAAAACAACAAGGTGGGCATCAAAAGTGCTACCCTGTACTGCCCACCATCCCAAAAACAGAGGTTCTGAGAGGGGCAGGCAGGAGGGAGGGAGGTGATCATAATATAGCAAGACTCCATTAGAAGAAACAACATTACTAAGGTGAGTAATTTTTCTTCAAACATGAAGTCTTGCTATATTATGACAATTGCAGACTATACAGCAGTATCTTCATGGAGGAGGGACAGAACCTATTTAGAAATAGGCTTTGAAGTCGGTTGTTAAGAACTGGCATCACTCCTAGCCTGGATGTCCAAGGAGTAATGCTTGGTAAAGTGTGAACTGTTTTCCAGGTAGCTGCTTGACATATTTCTAGAATAGGAATGTCTCTGGCAGCAGCCAGAGAAGCAGCTGTACCTCTGGTAAAGTGAGCCCTCAGGCCTGAGGGAGGAACTTTACCCCACTTCTCGTAGCAGAATTGGATACAAGAGACAATCCACCTGGCAATGGATCTTTAGTGGCTGGCTCCTTCCAACCTCGCCATAGGTAAGGAACAGTTGAGGGAGTCAAACCTATGACCCTTGGTACGCCTATGTAGTAACTAAGGGCTCTTCACATCTAGGTTGTGCAATCTCCTCTCCCAGAAGAGGAGTGGTCAGTGAAGTACACTGAAGAGAAATAGATTGGTTAAGGTGGAAATCTGAAACCACCTTAGGCAGAAACTTTGTTAGTCCGAAGGACTACCTTATCTCTGTGAAAAGAGATAAACCCTGCTCCACTGACAACGCTTGTAATTCACTTATGCATCTGGCAGAGGTGATGGCTACCAGAAACAGAGTATTCCAAGTCAAGTACTTGAGCTCAGCTGACACAAAGGCTCGAAGGGGTTACATAAGCTGAGCAATGCAAACATTAAGATCCCAGGCAGGGGCAGGATCTCTGAATGGAAGGTTGGTGTGCAACAACCCTTAAAAACTTGAAAATACAGGATGAGCTGAAAGAGAAGAGGATTTACCTGCTGAAATAAAAGCAGACACAGCTGCCAGTGCACCTTGAGGGTAGCTGGTCTCAGCCCCAAAGAATTCAGGTGGACCATATAATCCAGGACCGTGGAAAGATCAGCAGAGCCTGGGAAATATGCTTTTCCGAGCACCATATGGAAAACCTTTCCATTTAGAATTGTAAGTAGCCCTGGTGGAAGGCTTCCTTGAGGCCTTCAAAATATCCATTACGCCCTGGGACTGGTGTAAATCAGCAAACTAACTCTTCAAGAACCAAGCCTTCGATTGAGAGATTTGAGATCTGGTACCAGACCTTCCTGGGCACAGGTTAACAGATTGTGATTCTTGGGACGGCACAGGGAGGATGGACTGCTAGGGACAGCAGGAGTGGGTACCAGGCTGCCTGGCCCAATCCAGAGCTATCAGAATGACTTTGCAGGATTGGGATCTGATTTTGACTAGCACTTTGAACAGGAGAGGAAAGGGGAAGGGCATAGAGAAACTTCCTCCCAATTGAAGGCTAAGGCATCCAGCGGGAGAGAGCCCAACACTGGGGCCTGCAGCAAAAAGAGGAAGTTGGTGATTGTCTGGGGCTGCAAAAGATCTATCTATGGGTGCCCCATCTGGCCAATACTACTCCCAAGACCAGGGGATCCAGTGACCATTCGTGGTGGCCCTGGGAAACCTGCTGAGAGCATCTGCCAGGACATTGTCCTTGCCTGGGAGGTGAACTGCCATAAGGGAGGTGTTCAGGAGTAAGCCAGAGACTACAACTTATCGCTCTGTGCACAAGGTCCAGACCGAGTGCCCCTTGCTTGTTGATGTACCACATTGTAGTGGTGTTGTCTGTTCTGACCTGAATACTTTGTTCTGAACAGATGTGGAAAAGCTTGAAGTGCTAGAAAAACAGCCTGAGCCCCAACAGGTTGATGTGGAGCAGAGATTCCTGGGAGACCACAGACCCTGAGTGGTGAGGTCGCCCATGTGAGCTCCTCAACCCAAGAGGGACGATCTGTAGTAAGGATTAAAGAATGAGACTGAGTGACAAAAGAAACCCCTTGTCTCAGATTGCTCTGATCCTGCCACCACTGTAGGGCTTGGATCAGGGTTCGAGTTACTGGGATCAACTTGGTAAGAGGATCCGTTCTTTGAGACCAAAAGGCTCTCAAATGGAACTGGATGTCCCTCATCTGAAATCATGCTCCTTGCACCACTGCTGTGGAAGCAGCCATGTGTCCTAGGAGCTGCAGAAAATGCCTTGCTGGCCGGGAGACCTGCAGGGTAAATGAGGAGGCCAGGGAGACTAGGTGCCCTGTCCAGGGGAGGAAGGCCCTGGCTTCCTGTGTGTTCAGTTCTGCGCCATGAAGGTAAGAAGTTGGACAGGCTCTAGAACCGACTTTGAGAGATTCAGAAGGAAACCTAGAGAGGTAAGCAGTTGCTCGTTATCTGAAGGTGTAACTGACCTGGTTTGGGGACTGGCCTACTATGAGCCAATCGTCCAGGTAAGGAAAGATGGCACTCTTTTGCCTCTAAGTAGGGCAACTGCTACCGCCAGGCATTTGGTGAATACTCTTGGGCAGAAGTGAGGCCAAGGGCATTGCTCTGAACTGGTAGTGACCTGAGGGCAGCTCGAACCCGAGGTACTTTTCGATGGGAGCTTCTGATGGAATATGGAAGTAGGCATCCTTGAGGTCCAGGGAAGCTAGCCAGTCCCCTGGCCTTAGACAGGGTAGAATAATTCCCAGAGTCACCATTTTGAACTTTGGCTTTAAAAGGTGCTTGTTTAAATATCTGAGATCCAGGATGGGCGGTCATTATCTCCTGTCTTTTTGGGGTAAGGAAGTACCTGGAGTACAAACCTTGCCCTGGTGTAGGGAGGAACCCTTTCACAGCTCTTAGAGCCAGGAGGGTAGAGACCTCTGCCTCTAGGGGCAGTGTCTCTGATGGAGTTGCAGGTGGAAAGATCTGGCCTCAGCTTTGGAAATTTTTGAAGCTGAGAACCAGTCCCTGGCTTACTACTTCCAGGACCCATTCGTCTGATGTTAAAGACTTCCAATCCTGGATAAAGTCAGCCAGCCTGCCCCCTACAGGTAGAGGAGAATCTGCCCTGGCAATCCCATCAGGGTGCCTGCTTGGCAGGGGCTTTGGGCTGAGGGTGGAAGCAGACCTGCTTGTGCCCAGTCTGCCTCCTCCTCTAAAAACCCTCTGAGCATAGGCGGAGGAGGAAGCTTGTTTGGTAAAAGGCCTATGAAAAGGCCTGCCCCTGCCTCTGGTAGCTGCTTCTGAGGAGTGGCCTGCCTTCCAGCCTGTGCACTCCCTATAGGTGGTCCTATATTCATCCATTTTCTTCATGTAATTCGCAGTTTGCTCCCCAAACAGAGAATTTCCCACAACAGGAAAATCCATGGCCTTAGACTGGGTATCCTGAGACAGGGCAGTACATCTGAGCCAAGCCATCCTGCGAAATGCCATAGATGTAGCCATGACTCTTGATGAAACATCATTAGATTCCACTGCAGCATGAAATTGCACCTGGATGCCTCAATACTATCCACAGCCACCTGTTCCAGCTCCTGGCAAGCTGGTCAGGGACTTGTTTTGCTAGGCTAGCACAGTATCCCATCTGGATTTCTGGTACCTAGCAGCATAAGCCATATAATTTCCTTGTCTGAGTCCCAAAGATGCTGCCATGTACTGTTTCTTTGCCATAGCATTAATCTTCCTGGAGTCCTTCTCAGGAGGGTGTGAAGCTAGGGAATATTGGCTCTGTCACAGGCTGCAGCTTGCACTACCCCACATGGCTGCATTGTTGAGAGAGAAATTCAGTGTCGGAGCTCGATAAGGTATACCTCTTGTCCATCCTTTTATCCACAGGAGGTATAGTGTGAGGAGTTTTAAAACTTTTACTGTCTGTTTCCTAAAAGATTTATGCAAGGAATAGACAGTCTCCCAGACTCTGAATATCCATCAATTCTACATAGTCTGGCTCCTCCTGGTCATCAACAGCTTCCTCAACAGGGAGCTGGAGAGTTTCAGCCACTTTTTCATAAAACATGAAATGAGAAGGGACTCAAAGTCTTGGAGGAGAAACCCCTAGGGTCTATCTGGAGAGGTGTCCGGATCAATGGGCACATCCAGATCTTCAAAACCAAATTCACTCTCCTCATATTCCTCTTCCCTCCCCGGTTCATAAAAATCCTCAAAATCATTATCTTGAACCAGTGGAACTGGCCGAACCGAACGCTATACAAAGGTGTCGGTTCGGTCGGAACCAGAGAGAGAGACTGAACAATTTTAATTGCTTTAGCTATTTCCTCAGCAGTTGGGAAGAGAACTTTTCTAAACTAGCTGACTTTCTAGCCCTTTTGATAGAACCGCCCTCAGAACCAGTTTCACGCTTGCCCGAGGAAGTATCGCCTGGTCAGAGGGCACCCTCTGGTTCGCTGGCACGAACCGGCTGGCCAACCGAGTCAGCGGATCGCCGCCTCCTTTCCCTGAGCCTACCAACTCTCTTATCTACGGTAGCAGGAAATTGTGACAAATCTGGCAGTCTGAATTGAGGTGGTCAACCCCAGACAATAGACATGGTGTGTGTGGGTCATTTAGCAAAGCTTCCCACAAACACCACAGTGTTGAAACCCAGTGGGTCCGGTTTTTTTTGGGTTTCTCAGACATAATGCCAGCCTAACCAACTTGCCCATTTAATCCACCAAGCAAGACACCCTTATCGTTCCCAACCGTACACGTGGTCGTGGAAAAAACGAATGAAATCTGCTTTTTGAGAACCGATAAGAACCGGAACCACACTCTAAAAGGGCTAGTAAATTTTAAAATATAACCTGATCGTTCAGACCGAACCGATAAATTACAAGTTCCACACAGAATAAAATAAAAGTAAGCCTATCTATTACTACAATACCACAGACAGAGCTTGAACCAACCGGTTATGGTTTAATTTCGCTAAAACCCAAAAATAATACTTAAACAGACAAATGAACCTGAGCAGAAGGAGAAATTCCGAGCGACTGTTCAGTGAGGCAGAGTAAAGAATCTGACAGTTTACCTTGAAGCACAACAGACAGAGTTTCTAACCGGAGCTGCTTTCAGGTTCCATGCCTGCATGGAAAAGTTAACTATTTCACCGGAGCAGTTCTAACCTCGCGGTCATACTGCAATTGTCATAATATAGCAAGACTTCATGTTGTTTGAACAGGACCCTCTGAGGGGAACTGTTCTCACAGCCAGAGACCTGAAAAACAAAATCACTCAAGAGCTGGGTTGGTGGCTATGTGGTGCCATCTTTATCCAAAAGTAAAAAAAGATTACACTTGTTGATCTGTGCCCCACCACACCTGCTCCAGAACAGACCGTGTCCGCCTCCCTACAGACTGGATGCGCAAGGTGGAGAAGGTCAAAATATGCCCCAGAACTAGTTCGGCCATAGCATGGCGACTATGAAGTTTCAACCCACCCGAGTAGAAATTCCACTTGGGAGACTAAATATCTCCTACTCAACATGGAGGAGTTCAGGGACATGGTCAAGGGATGCTGAGAAGATTATAAGGACTCAAACCCCTACAAGAAACCACACCAGAAATATGGTGGGATGGCTTCAAGGTGGTAGTGACAGAAAGAGGATGAGCTCACCAGGGCTAGAAGGGGTGGGAATGTGAAAGCAGCATCAGGGTGGGAAGTTCTACAGGGTGCCTTTATTGAACAGGAGATTTGGCACCACTGTCTGGAAATAGGGAGCGGGCAGTAGGATGAGAGGTAGAAGGTCAGGTTGAGCCTTGGTTGAGAGTAGGATTACAGGGCAGGGGAGGGAACTAATCAAGGTGAGCAGGGAAGAGGAGGCAGGCAAACAGAGTGGAGGATGGGAGGGAGAGAAAAGGAAAGGAAGAGGGCATGGAAAACAAAAGCAAATAAAGATAGCTGGAAGGGAGGAATGGGAGATGGAAAACAGTTAAGGATAAATTATGGATGTTGAGATAAATTCACCAGAGTGCAGAGGGAGCAGTTAGGTGGGGAAGTAGCTAGTACCAAAGGTGAGAAAGGAAGGATGGGGAGCACGGATGAATGGGATGGAAGGGTTGCAATCATAGGAGATTCCATATTTAGGGTGTTCACTGAGGGAGGAAAGGGACCCAAATGCAAGCAGGAGGGTGGTTTGTATGCAGGGATGACAGCGGGAAGGTGGGCCCAAGAGTAAGGGAAACAGTAAGGAGGTTGGAGAAAACCTAATTTACATATTTGGGAACAAACTACCTAGCTGGGGAGGAGGCTGAGGTAGTATAAGTAGGATCAAGGAGTTGGGGAAAATCTGCAGAGAGGAAGAAGTTCGCTGTCCTTCTTAGAGGTGATACCAGTACCAAAGGCCAGCACAGCCAGGAAAAGAAGAATAGAGGATTTTAATGACTGACTGAGGAAGTGGTGCAGGAAGGAGATGTTCGTCTGTATTGGGATTGGGAGAAGACCTGGCCAAACAAAGCACTCTTCACCAGACAGGCTACACCCTCAGTAGAGAGGGTTTGAGGGTACTTCTGGGACAAACTGGGAATATATATTCACTACACTTAATTTAAACTACTTGGGGCGCAGGGGTGCAGGCCCAAAGACTCAGAGAGAAGGATAAATTAGTTATATATTTGGGGAACAAACAACCTAGCTGGGGAGGAGGTTGAGGCAGTACAGTAGGTTCAGGGAGTTCCACAGTGATGGAACAGGTCTGGAGGAGGAGGTGGAAGGGCAAGAACACAGTTAGCAAAGGGTGGAGGGCGTGAGGAACACATAACAAGGGTAATGTGGAGGGATAAATGTGAATAGAGGGAAGAGAAGGAAGGTTAGATTCTAGGTGGAGGGTGGTGTTCTGAACGCGGAGTCTTGGAAACAAGATGGAAGACCTGCAGGCACTATTAGCAGACAGGAGGGTGGACATAGCTGCAGTAACAGACTTGGGCAACATCACACCATGACTGGGACCTTGCAATCCCTGGATATAAACTATACAGGCGGGACAGGGTGGCACTTTATATCAGGGAGGAATGACTGCACCGAGGAGTCTAAGGAAGGGGAGGTGGAGGAATTATGGGTTCAGTTAAGATCGAATAGAGGGAGAAAGGTGAGGTTGGGGGTGGTTTAGACACAACCCAGTCAGGATGAAGAGAGGACAGGGAACTGAACTCACAAATATTGGAAGCTGCAGGAAAGGAGAGGTGGCAATTGAGGACTTCAACCGGTCCATGGTGGACTGGAGCATACCATCCACAACATGTGCTTAGAGTCAGGTGATCCTGAAGGACTGCAGAGTTGGTTCCTTACTCAGGGTGTCACTGAACCAACAAAAGCTGAGGCAATTCTTGATCTGGTGTTCACAAATGGGGAGCATGTACAGGAAATAATGGTCAGGAAGCCACTGGGTGAAAGTGACCATTGCACAGTGTTGTTCCAGTTGGATATAGGCAGGAAAGCATCCGAAGACTAAAATCTTGGATTTCTAGAGGGTGGACTTCAGGAATATGTGCAAGTGCTAAGGAGCCATCTGGTGGCATCAGAGCAGATATGGGTGGACCAAAGGTGGTCCATCATTAAGGAAGGACTACTGGTTGCCACAGATGAGTGCATTAGGCTCACTGGGAAGAACATGGCCAAGGCATCCAGCTTATTCAGTTCTGGGGTTGCCTCAAGCAGTAACAGAAAAGAGGCTGCCCTATAGAAAATTCAGGAAGACCAAGAGAGGTGGATAGGAAAATCATCTAAGGTTGGCCAGTGAGTCAAGTAGGAAGTCCAGAAAGTAAACACACAGAAGGAACTTCAGATAGCTGAAAGAAATAAAAGGGGAGAAGGCTTTCAAAAATAAAAGTGAAAAGAAGGACAAGAAGGAAGGGATTGTTAGGCTTAAGAAAGGGGTGAGGATAATGGGAAAAGCAGAGATACTAAATGAATAAGTTTGTTCGTTTCACCAGAAAGGACGGATGGACCAGTGCCTTCAGGAGCGAAAAGAGGAGCAGGGGAGAGAAACAGATGTAATGATAGGAGGAGGATAAGAGTGAGGGAGGGGCTGCTGGCACTAAAGGTGGACAAATCACCAGGCCCAGACAGTACATCCAAGGGTACTAAAGGAGCTGGCAGGCCCCCGCAGACCTATTTAATAGTTCACTAGAATCAGGCATGGTACCGCAGGACTGGTGAACAGCATATGTAGTGCCCTCCACAAAAGGAGTCCCAAGGATGACCCAGGAATTACAGACCAGTCAGTCTGACCTCCATTGTGGGCAAGCTCATGGAGACCATACTAAAGGAAAGGCTGGTGGAATATCTAGAGGAGCATGATCTTCCAGATGCAAGGCAGATAGGTTCGGGGTGGGGGGAGAAAGATCGTGTCAAACAAATCTGATTGACTTCTTGATCTAGGCCACTAAGACCACAGACACCCTCTATCTTTACTTCAGCAAGGCCTTTGACTCTGTGCCCTACAAAAGGTTGATCAGGACATTGGTGGATCTCTGGGGTGGGGAAAAGATGGCCAGATGGGTGGAAAACTGACAAGCACAGAACCCAGAGGGCGGTCATGGTGGGGGGAGTTATCTGGCACCAAAGAGGTAACTAGTGGGGTCCGCAGGGCTTGGTGCTGGGGCTGGTGTTGTTCAATGTCTTCATCAGTGACACTGGGAGGCATTAAGGGCAAAGTGTCTATCACAGGTGGCACCAAGCTCTGTGGGAGAGTGTGGACACAGCTGAAGGGATACAGGACCCACAGAAAGATCTGGAAAACTGAGGAAGTGGTCCAAGATCTGGCAGCTTGGTTTCAATGCTGAAGAAATGCAAAGTTATGCATATCAGAGCCAAGAATCCTAGGACAGAGTACTACCTGGGTGGAGTCAGAGTATCTGCATCGAGGAGGAGAAGGACCTGGGAGTGATCACTATTGTTCTGAAGCACTCCACGCACTGCAAGAAAGCTGCAGCAAAGACAAACAAGATGCTAGGCTGCACATCTAAGGGATCAATAGTAGAGAGGAGGTTATACTGCCCTTATACAGGTCACTGGTAAGGCTGTATCTAGAGTATGGAGTTCAATACTGGTGCCCATACTCAAAATGAAATTAACCTGCTGGAGAAGGTCCAGAGGAGGACTACAAAGATGACAGCAGGTCAGCAGGGTAAGGCATATGAGGAGAGATTGAGGGCAGTGAACATGTACTCACTGGAAGACAGGAGAGAGAGAGAGAGAGAGAAGAGAGCCGGGGGGGGGCAGGACTGGACCTTCAAGTACTTGAAAGGAATAAATAAGGTTGATAAGGACTCGCTGCTTAGCGGCAACCATAACACGAGGGGCACAGTCTTAAGCTGGAGTGTGGAAGGTTTAGCAGGGGAGGTCAGGGAAGCACTTTCACAGAGAGGGTGGTGGATACTTGGAATGTGCTGCCAGAAGAGGTCATCTGTTGAAGACAGTGGACAGCTTTAAGAAAGGCTAGGACAGGCACAGGGAAGGTAAGGATCATGGGTAGAGAGAATGGGTGGAGTGGAGAGGGAGGGCAGGGACATTAGCTCAAGCTGTGGACCCTGCACATGAGCAGACCTGATAGACCAAATGGCCTTCAGCTGGCTTCTTCGATATTTGTATGTATGTTCGCAAAAAAGGCTAGAATGAGAGCAACTAGAGTTAGAGTCTAAAACGTTTGATCTTTAGGTTGAACACAGAACAGCCCTTAACCAGATAATTAAGGACCAACTGGAAGAACAGCAGGGGATACGGAACAAAATTACTGGATGAAAAATAGAAGACCAGTTGAGATACTCAAGGCAGACATATTATGAGGCAGAAAACAGGGCTGGAGACTACTGGCATGGCAGCTCTGGAGGGAAGCTGTATCCAGATTAGTCCTCAAAATCAGAAAGAAAGAGGGCCAGGCACAGTGTACAACGGATCCAGCAGAAATCTCCCAGCTGTTTAGGCAATTCTATCAGAACCTGTACCACCAGGAGTCTGTAGAGAACCACTGGATGAAACTTGATGGTTTCTTCAAAGCTCAAACTCAAACTATCCCAATAGCAAATGGAGAGCCTCGACTCCCTATCTCACACGGAGATCCTCAGAAAGATCTTACCTTAAAACAGGGAAAGCTCCCAGCCCCGACGGCTGCACTTCAGAGTGGTACAAGACCTTTAGGGACGAGCTAGCCCCACACTCTTGGGACAGGTATTCAGAGGGGTCCATGGGGAGACATGGTACCACCCTCTTGCAGTATACCCAAATTTCAGTGATACAAAACCAGGTAAGGACCCTACCACATGCAGCTCGATAGGTCAATATCTCTACTAAATGTTGACCAAAAATATTCACCTCTATCCTGGCACGAAGACTCCAGACCTGTGTGGGGACTCTAATCAACCCAGACCAAACAGGTTTCATTAACATACACCTCATTCACAACAACATTAGAAGGCTCTAAACAGTCCGTGCCAGCAGAGCTCAAAGGTCTCGCCCTGGCCCTGTTCATCGATGCAGAGAAAGCCTTCAACCGGGTGGACTGGAGGTTCCTTGGTAGCATACTGGAGAAAATGGGATTAGGTCCTAAATTTTGAGATTGTCAACTCCCTGTACGCCTCCACAGGCTACGGTCCGAGTAGCGGGTTACCTCCAGCAGGCTTCACCTGGAGCAGGGAACTAAATCGGGTTGTCCGCTGTCCCACGTGGTTTGCATTGTGCATTGAGCTGCTGGCAGAGGCAGTAAGGAAGAAAGATAATATCCAAGGTATCAAGGCAGGAGGCAGGCATCACAAGATCTCCCTATGCCAATTTCCTATTCTTTATCACATCCTCAATACCTCAACCCGCACTACTGAATGAACTTGAGGACTTTGGTCAAATTTCAGGATATGCCTGTAAAAAGCAATGAAACAAATCAGAAGCAATTCGCTAAGAGAACTGACCCACAGTGAAATAATGAATAATTTTCCTTTAAATGGCTCCCAACAGTACTGTACGCCACCTGGGGATCCAAGTCTCTCTGAAAATATCCACACTCTTCAAGCTTAATTATGAAAAACTATGAACGACTATAGAGAGCGACTTGTCCGCTGGGATACAATGCCTCAACTCTTACTGACAGGATAGACAATTAAATGAATGGTCTGCCCAGTTTTCTGCTCCTATTCCAGGCCTTGCCAATTCGTATACCAGAACACTTTTGGGAAAAAGTTAATAAAGCCCTCACGAAATCTGTTTGGAAAGGAGATAAACCCAGAGTATGCATGCCACTTTTGACGCTGCCCAGAGAAAGGGGGGGTAGCTATGCTAAACCAGAAATACAGGTTACTCACCTGTAACAGGAGTTCTAGGAATGGTATATGTTGTTCATCCACACTGTCTGGCAGGTTCCTTGCCGCTTAAATCTTGCCGGAAGGTCTTCAAGCTGGCTCCTCCCACCCACCCGGTGGTAAAACTCTTGGCTCCACCCCATGACGCCAGATCTAGCCCGCTGGAAGCCAGGTTGTGCGCCGGCCGGGAGGTCAGGTCGTGGTGGATGAACATCATATACCATTCCTAGAACTCCGTTACAGCTGAGTAACCTGTATTTCTAGGACATGGATGTGTTGTTCATCCACACTGTCTGGCAGACTCCTAGCAGTTCTCCGGGAGGAGGGAGGCAAGGCACACACACCCTACTTAGGGAATAAAGACTGGAGAACAGAGGCCTCAAAACCAGCATCCCGGCGACCCAAGGTCGATGTGGTAGTGCTGATTAAGGTATGTGCCGACTTCCAGGTAGCAGCCCTGCAGATATCCTGGATAGAAACATCCCTGGAAGCAGCCACTCGATGCAGCGGTATGGCGGTAAAATGAGCTCTTATCCTCTGGGAGGCTCCATGCCCGCCAACCTATAGCAGAGATCTATGCAGGAGGTGACCCACCTCTCATCGTCCACTTGGCTGCAGGTCTGCCAGGTGCAGCTTCAGCGAGGTGACAAACAGCTGGCGAACCTCTCCCCGAACTCGCCATATGCTCCTTAAGAAAGCGAGCGCCAACTAGGGTCCAATATAGAGCTCATGTTCCGCCTCCGAGGTGTGACTGGGGAGAACACCGGCAGAGTCAACACCGTTAAGGTGAAGCTCCACACCACCTTCGGAAGGAACTGAGTTGGGCGAGGACAACCTTGTCCCCGTTGAAGACCAGATAGGGAGACTCAAAGGAAGCACCTGGAGCTCTCCGTCTTTTCTGGTTGACGGATAGCCACCAAGAAGGCGGTCTCTCCACAACAGCTGGGAGATATCACACCTGTGCACTGGTTCGAACGGCTTGCCCGTGAGCTTGGCCAATACCAGCAGTAGATCCCACGGAGGTGGAG
Organism: Neoceratodus forsteri; assembly: GCA_016271365.2. Classification (NCBI taxonomy): domain Eukaryota; kingdom Metazoa; phylum Chordata; order Ceratodontiformes; family Ceratodontidae; genus Neoceratodus; species Neoceratodus forsteri. Next base: position 296,791,214 of record CM057453.1, on the reverse strand, counting down.
GTTCTCGCACCAGAGGGGAATGTGATCAAGGCCTTAGAAAAGCGCCAGACCACCTTCTGCACCAACGACTGCTTTGCCTGCTGCGCCTGGAGGGCACAGATGGCTGCCAGGTGCACCTTAAGGGTCGTCGCCACCCAAGTCCTTGCTGAGAAAAGGACCACAAGTAGTCCGGAATGCTTGCCGAGGAACAGGAGGAAGGGTCCAGGCCCTTTCTCGACACCAAATGGAAGATCTTCCATTTGAAGGCATAGCATTATCTGGTCGACTCCACGGGACGCCTCAACAACATTCAGGACCTCATCGGAAGACCCAAGGCCTGGAAATCTAGCCACTCAGCAACCAGGCTGTCAGGTGCAGGGATTGAAGGTCCAGATGGAATACCTTCCCCTGATGACAGAGATCAGGTCCGGCGGGCTGGAAGCCGCCCGGGAGCCTGAAGCCGAGACTGGGGAACTGGATACCAGAGCGCGGAGCCAGTCTAGGGCTACCAGAATCACCTGCGCCTTGTTCCTCCTCACCTCTGAGAAGCACCTTGTGGATCAAGGGAATGGGGAAAAGGAAGGAGGCCTGTGGTCCACGGCCTCGAAAGGCATTCCCTGCAGCGAGACCTGCTGAGGGGGCGGCATGAAACAGTCTCAGCTTCGCATTCTCCCTGGAGGAAAAAAGTCTGCCTGAGGCGTGATCCAGTGGGAGAACAGATCTTGTGCTACCTCCGCAGGAGAGAACCCTCCTGAGACACAGCACCTATTCGGCTTAGGGCATCGGCCAGGGTGATGGAGGCCCTGCCACCTGAATGGCTAGGAGATCCGCCTCCAGGCTCGCACAAGACCATATGTGGAGAGCCTCCTTGCATAACGACAAGGAGCGCCGTCCGCCTGGCGGTTTAGGTAGCACATGGGTCGTGGTATTATCCATCTGGACGTGAACCACTTGACCCGTAGAAACGGAGCGAGGCGGTGACGCACGGAGCTCCAGCAGGTTGATACAGCATCAGGACTCCGGAGGGGACCAGAGGTCGGCGCCTGTGCTCCCTGATGGGCACCCCAACCCATCACAGATGTGTCGGTCGACAGAGACCGCCGCCCGGTGGACGAATGGGATGCCCTCCTGCAAATGTGCCGGAACGGTCCACCACTGGAGAGCTGCTCCACATTTCTGGGTCACCGCCACCAACTGATCCAATGGATTGAGCATCGTGACCACTGACTGACCCGTCCCCGATGAAGGGATGATGTACCAACAGGCCCAACGGACCACGCTGGTGCAGGCCGATATGGGGCCCAGGAGGCGCAGGAGTCTCGGGCAGGGTGCAATTGCCCAACCAGGAATGATTGGGCAGGAGGAAAATTTCAGCCCTGTCCGCCAGAAGCCGAGCTCTGCCTCGATGAGGGGTATCACCTGCTTCGCACGAGTTCCGCTCGGCCTCGCTTGATGAGGAGGCCAATCTGAGAGCAAACCTGGAGGGTCAGATCTGGACCACTCCACCTCCACTCTGGAGGGGCTGGCAACAGCCAGTCATCCGGGTAGGGTACACCCAGACCCTTCGGCGCCAAGAGGAATGCCGTCACCACTGCCATGCATTGGTGAAGACCCTGGAGCTAGAGAGGCCGAAGGGCATGGCCCGAACTCATAGAGATCCCTCCGCCTGAAGCGAGAAATTTCTGATGAAACGGACAGATCGGACAAGAAGTACGCTACCTGGAGGTCCAGGAACAGAACCACATGCCCTAATTCCAGGGATGGGAATATCTGAACCAGAGTGACCATCCTGAAGGTCCGAGACCTTGGGAACCTGCTCAAGTCGCAGGTCGATAATGGGGCACCAGCCCCCGTCCGTTATGGAACCAGGATTTCCTGACACAGACCCCGGTCTGGAGGAGGATCCACCATCTTCCTGATCACCTCTATCTCGAGGCACAGGGCACATCGCTCGGCGGGCCGACAACGAGGCTTCGACCCCCATGGCCCCCGGGGGAAGACTGCTCGAAACCAGAGTAGGCCTCACCTACCAACTCCCACACCCAACGGTCCGTGGTGATAGCGACCAGGCGGAAGGAAGTGGCGGAGCTGCCCCCCACGGGGGGACCCACGGAAGGGTGGCGAAGGGGGCGATGCCTCAACCCGCCACTGGGCAGCCTTGGAGGAGGGACCGCCGAGGGAGCTACTGGGCCTCTACCTCCTTGCTTCCCAGTTAGAGGAAGCCGCTGGCTTGGGTTTTGGATGCCGAGCTAAGTCTGCTGGGTCCTTGTGCTGGTGCTGATGGGCCGGTCGCGCAGAGCGGAGGGCGACTTACGCTGATGTTGCCTGCGGCCCTTGTCCCTCTGGGTGGAGGTGACAGAGTCCACAGTGGTGTTGGACTTTCGATCCACTGGAGGTGTCCCTCCACCCAGGGCTCAAGAGGTCAGTCCCCAGGAAGGGATGTCCGCCAACTTGTGCTGGGTATCCACAGAGAAGGTGTATATCCTCAGCCACGACTCCGGCGGCGCATGGCTACTGCAGCCGCTCACTGACCTGGCACAGGAATCACCCATGTCCAGCGCAGTCTGAAGCTGCTGCTTAGCCACCGCCTTCCTGGTCCCGCACCTGCCGGGCCGTGGTCCGCAGGTTGGCCAGGAGATGAGGGATCACCTCATCCAGGGAGCCCAGTGAGGCGTGGGAGAAGTGTTCCATCAGCGGCCGAGCTGGTTCGCCGGAGGCTGAGGGAGGACGCATATACCTTGCGCCTGACATAGTCCAGCCTTTAGACTCTTGTCGGGGCCTATCCATCGCCCCAGCGCTTTGGAACGCTGGAAGACATTATCGGTGACTAACCCTCAGCAGAGGGGTGCTCTGAGAAACCGGCAAAGAGCCGATGGACTGGATACTTCCTGGCCATCGGGCGCAGGACAGGAAGAAGGCCACTGCCAAAGCTCCAAGGCTGGACCGACAATGGCCTCAGCGACAGGAAGGCTCGTGGTGAATCCTGTCTAGAATCTCGTCGGGATAATAGGCCTGCTTGGACACGGGCTCGAGCTGCATCCCAGTAACCCAAGATGAGCCTAAGCAGACCTAAGAAGGACGATGGGCTATCGCCCAGAGACTGGCCCCGGGAGGACTCCAGGCCAACCCGCCTGGGGAACACGGAGGAGTCGCCATCGGACTCGAAGGGTCCGCAAAGAGCTGCCTCAGGCCTGAGCCACCCTTCACCTGCCAAGGGGGCGCGGGAGTGAGGGTGACCGGCTAGCTCCGCGGGCAGGCCGTGACCGACCGAGGTTCCACCACAATCGGTGGGGCATCTAGATTTGGTCGAACAACTGGCCCAGAAATGGGCATCTTGACTGCAGCGAGCGGTTGCTTCGCTATTCGGGCGCTGCCACTTGATAGCCAGGGAATGAATCTGAGTCGATTACCCCGGACAACAGCAACTGCTGCCACATAAGCTCTCGTAATGTTGACGCACCAGTGTCAAAGCCTCTCCTCATCCGGGAGGATGACGAGGAGGAATGGTGTCGCCACTAATTTGGTGCCCAGACCGAGATCGCCAAGTCGGGCGGGAGCGACTTGACCGAGATGAAGTCCGAGACCCTCGGTGAAACAGAGGCGGACTAGGAAAGGGCGGGGACACCGCCTTCCTCGGCTCGACGCTTGACCGGGACTGCCGCCGGCTGCCGAGCAACCGGCCCCACCGGGGAAACCGCAGAGAGGTTGACGGCTCTACTAGTCTACCACCCGCTGATGGGTCGATAGATAACTCTACTACGCCGACGGGAGTCTCGGCAGGCTGGCCTGACGGGACACCGTGAAGCCAGGGCCTGAGCCGCAACCTCGACAGAAGTCGACAGTCGGCTGTCCAGGAAGGAGACCTCTCCCGCCTCCCACAAACGCCGACGATGGGACTTACTTTAGACTCCCGCCTTAGGCCGAGAGGAATGTCCCGATGGCCCCGCCTCCTTCGTGGGAAAGGGACTGCAAGCTCCTAGAACAAGGCCGAATGAGAGGAACTCAGAGAGAGCGGGATCAACACCGCGACCGAGGAGGAGGGAGATGCTGCCTGGGCCGCCGCCTCCTGGAGGGGGTTACCGAGTGCTCGAGCTGCTCAGCCGAGCCAGCCGCCGACACCGCCCAACGAGCCTCTTTGGGTTTTACCAGCGGGAAAACTCCTCAGGCACCTGAGCCTCAATCGGCAGCACGATCCTCCAGGACATTGGCGGGAGCTGGCACAACTTGCAGACCTGCGGGTCGTGGTCTAAGTCAGGCAGTATACGCACGTGGAGTGCGGATCAGTCCTGGATAAATTTTGCCCACCAGGGCACCTCCGAGAGTCAGGAAACAATTGTCCATCGCAGCCGAGGGAACAGAAGACCAAGTTTAGAAAACTTCAAAACTAAATTCGGACAAACCAAAGAATCAGGAACCAGTCAAAACGAGAGCGCTAAGGAGGGAAACCAGAGTTTCCAAGCCGTAAGGAAGATCTAGTCCATGGGGCGAAGCAGAGAGTTTTACCACCTGGGTGGGTGGAGGAACCAGCTTGAAGACCTTCCGCAAGATTTAAAGCGGCAAAGAACCTGCCAGACAGTGTGGATGAACAACACAGCCATGTCCCTAGAAGTATTATCTAACCGCTCAACTAGTCCCAGTGATCACCTGGGTCAAGAAAGAGGAATATGGGCAAGAGGTAGATGCAAGTTAGTTACTCCCACCTTCCCACATGCCCCACTGCCCCAGAAGTGTGAAACGCATATGCAACCCATGGACAAAACATACACTGAAAATACAGGTGAAGGAGAGAAAACTCACACAAACACCAGAGAGCATAGGGCTCCTTACTTCAATTATCTGTGACCCTGAATTCACTCCACTCCACCCCCACCCCCCACCCCCAAAACAGGCTGATACAGGTTTTAACGCTGGAACAGGACTTCACTAGTCAGATATCAGTCCCTGCTCCAAAACAATACCCTGGCCTCATGCACTCACCTTCAAGAATAGTTCTCCTCCCACAGGAGGATTTTTATAGATAGTTACAGATCAGGCACCTCTGAGCGTGACCAAAGGGCCTCTAAGAGTAACTAGAGACCTAACCCAAATGGAAAACTTTTATACTGGTCTATCAGACTAGTGGAAAGAGGGAAACTGGTGTCAGGAGTCTACAAAGTACTGCAGAGCACAGACGACCAGACTCTGGAGGCTCACGGAAAGTTGGAAAAGGAATTACTTCTACCTATCCCCACAGGAAGGTTGGCTATGAGCATGGACAAGGGGATGGAAACCACTGCCTCCCCTGGTGGAGGGAATGCTGGTAGAAATGTATGTCCTGTTTCTTTCTTACACCCTCAGTAACCAAACACTTCAGCAGAAGCAACTTTGACTCAGGTTGGAGGGGATGCAGCCAACCAGGAACACATGAACATATATTCCAGGATTGCTCCCTCCCCAAAAAGATTTTGCTCCTTAGTACACAGGCGGTCAAGTCAGCTATGGGAGGTGCAGATTCCATTTGAATTAGCAGACTAATCCTGGGTCTACAAGTCCCAGAAATCAGAAACCACAAACAGCAGTCATTACTGCAGATTCTTTGCATGGTGGCACAAAAGGAGATCACAGCAAACTGGCTGCAGTAACTCCCCATCTGTGGAACCCGGACATCTAGAGTCTCAAATATTGAGAGAATGGAAGGCCTCACTGCAAAGTTGAAGCTCACTATAAACACAGATCTGGGCCAGATGGACATCCGTGCCACTGCACCGGGGTCCCGGTGCCGCCTAACTAGGACAGAGGGGAATCTCCAAATAGACCCAACCAAAGGAGTCGAGGAGGCACTTGGGATCCCAGACCTCACCTATCATTATGAATATACTGCATTTGACGATAGAAACTTTTGAATAGCACCTCTGCATAAGTTACAGTTATAAACTGAATTTGGTTTGTTATTTAAAAACAAATGGGTTTTGGTTTTCATTCTATGAAAGTACAAGTCTAACAACTTGTCTATGTAGTTTTATATAGGAATGGTGGACATAGTGGCCAAGCATGTAAATACCGCTCATCCAGTTTAGCTGTATAAAGAAAGATACGAGACACCTTCAGGAAATGCATGCATATTAATTATTGGAACTTCACCAGCCAAATCAAACTGAGCTTCAGATTGTAACCATGTAAAGGTGACTGCCTGTACAAACCTTACAGGGTAGCTGTATGTAACACTGCCTATTACCACATTGTATTCCTATCTTGAATAAAATCAAAGTTTAAAAAAAAAAAAAAAAAAAAGCCAAAAACCCAACACACTATTTTCACTATCCTGATCTCAGAATCTGCATATCCAACCGGATAGAAACCTGGCATGTCACGAGATCTTGCCGAGATTGCACGCTCAAAATTTCGTACAACCATTGAACGGCTACAAAGCTATTAAAGTGCCAAGTTTGGGATTCAACATAAAACCCCTCCTCAACCCTAACTATAGTGGTGCCATCTTACCACTGTAAGACAAACAGATACACACACAGCTCTGATGAGGTCACCATTAGAGATATGCAACACATTGGTCAGAGACTACCTCCTGAGGACCTTTGATCAGGGCAGGAATCGAAATGGGTCTGTAACTGGCAAGGCTAGTGCTGTTCCCACTTCAAAACTGGTGTAACTAGTGCAGATTTCCACTTCTTGGGAACTGCAAATAGCACAGGGAAAAGATAAAAATTCTAGAAGATGGGTTGGTGTCATAGTGGTATAGGTCAAGAAGCATAGGCAAACCAGGAAATGTTATAAAATTTGCAAATAGCGTTATAGTAGTACTAAAATAAAAAAACTGTACAGGATAGCTCGTTATACAGGCAGCACAAACACCTTAGAAATCCTACATCCGAGTGTCTCTTCTCCTTAAAAACATAACATTGCTCTCCTTTATAAGATATCTTTTCCTGGTAGTTTAAACTCTGCATCCTGATTGATGTAAGTTGCATCTCCTGCTTCTCACAAATGTACCAGAACTTTGTCTCTTTAACAAGACCAGTCTGAAGAGTACATCTAGTCTCAAAAGGTGCAGCAAAATAAGAACATTATGTACCACAGATTGTTTCCTGTTGACAAGCTTGTGGAGGCCAAAATACATCACAGTCAACCCTGTATTACAGACAGTTATCTTTAAGAAATCCAAATAGCTTTCTGCAATCATTTCAACAATATAATTATATACATTTGCAAACCAAAGGATCAGTGTTTCACATCAAGGTTCACTTTTTTCCTTTTAACCACAGAGAAGCAAGAGGAGAAATAAAGGACAGAAACAGCAAGTGAAAGAAAGGAGACAACAGGAACAACTGTGAGACCACTGGGTGGCCAATTCATAGGTGCCACATGAAATTTTTGTAAATGTAATCTTTATTAAACTTTTTCCATATGTGCAACATACAAAATTAAAATAATTAAAACAATTAAATACAAACCAATGCATTGGGTATAAATCTTCTGTACATTACATCATTCTAGGCAAACAGGATGGTTATAATAACTGTTCCCTCCCCAAGTTACCGGGGAAGAGAAAAATTATTCACCTCAGTAATCATGTTTCTTCTATTGAGACTTGCTGTATTCTAACCAGTGCAGTTAGCCCCAGCCTTTAAACTGCCACAGAGAACAAAGGGTCAACATTTCTATGCACAGCATAGAATGCTGAGCTTGGAGCGTGGTTGATGTCTCCATTTCCTTCGAACGCTAACCGTCAGATTCTTACGAGCAACACTCTAATAGTATTCAATGTGGAAACTGTAAAACAAAATTTTTAATAGCCAATCAGCAACAAAAGTTTTGGACTACCAAAACAAGACTCAAGTCAGGAAACCAAAACTCAAACCCCAAACCAAACAGGAATATAACAAAATAAAACACCAATACAAGAAGAGGGTGTAGAAAAGCACCCCTGAGGTGCACACTGCACCTGCCCACCCACTTCCCAAAAACAGGTTCGGAGAGGGGAGGCAGGATGGAGGTCAGAAACAGCAAGACTCCAATAGAAGAAACATAATTACTAAGGTGAGCAATTTTTCTTCAAACAACTTGAAGCCTTGCTGTATTCTGACAAGTGCAGACTACCAACCAGTAACTCCATGGAGGAGGACAGTACCTACTTTGGGAATAGGCTCTAGTACTGCTGTGCCAAACCGAGCATCACTCCTAGCCTGCATAACCAGAGCGTAATGCTTGGTAAAGGTATGGACTGTTTTCCAGGTGGCTGCTTGACAAATTTCTAAGGAGGATATCCCTGGCAGCAGCCAGGGAAGCAGCTGTACCTCTTGCAGAATGAGCTCTCAGGCCTGAGGGAGGAGTTTTTCTCAGTTTTTCATATCAGAATTGTATACAAGACACAATCCACCTGGCAACAGATCTTAGTGGCAGGTTTGCCCTTTCCCACTTCTCCATAAGTGAGGGACAACTGGAGGAGTCAAACCCGACCTTGGTACGCCTATGTAGTAACTAAGGGCTCTTTAACATCTAAACTGTGTAGCCTCCTCTCCTGAGGAAGAATGATCAGTGAAGAAGACAAGAAGAGACAGACTGATTTAAATGGAGTCTGAAACCACTTTGGGCAAGAACCTTCTATTGGTTCTAAGGACCACTTTATCCCTGTGAAAGGAGATAAAATCAGGTTCCACTGACAGGGCTTGCAATTCACTGATACGCCTGGCAGAGGTAATGGCTACCAAAACACAGTTTTCCAAGTCAAGTACTTAAGCTCTGCTGAAGACATAGGCTCGCAGGGGCCGAATGAGTTGAGCAAAACAAACGTTCCAATCCCAGGCAGGGGTAGGGTCTCTAAAAGGAGTATTGGTGTGAAGCAATCCTTTAAAAATTTTACAGAACACAGGATGAGAAGATAGTGAGGAAGACTTCCCCAGACAAAACGAGAAACAGCTGACAAGTGTACCTTGAGAGTAGCTGGTCTGAGGCCTAGGCCATTAAGATGGACCATATAATCCAGAACTATAGGCAATCCAGCAATATTCTGGGAGAAATATGCTCCTTAGAACACCAAATGCTGAATCTCTTCCATTTAGAGTTATAAGTCTTTCTGGTGGAGGGCTTTAGAAGCTTCGGAAAATCCAGAACCCCTTGGGAAAGATGCAGATCTGCAACTAACTCTTCAAGAGCCATGCCCTGAGATTGAGAGACAGAAGATTGGGGTACCAAATCCTCCCTGAGAGGATGTTAACAGGTTGTAGTTCCTGGGAAGACAGGGAAGATGGACCGCTAGGGACGGCAACAGGGGTGCCAGGGCTGTCTGGCCCAATCTGGAGCAATCAGAATCACTTTGCAAGGTTGAGACCTTATTTTGACTAAAACTTTGAACAGGAGTGGAAGGCACACAGAAACTTCCCTTCACATTTAGAATCAGGGCGTCCAGGAGGACTGAGCCCAAGACTGGAGGTCTGCAACAAAAAGAGGGAGTTGGTGATTGTCTGGGCCTGCAAAGAGATCCATCTCTGGAGCGCCCACCTTGAAAAAATCACTTTTAACACCTGAGGGTCAAGGGACCATTCGTGATGGCCTGAGAGATCCTGCTCAGTGCATCTGCTAGCACATTGTCCTTCCCTGGAAGGTGAACTGCTACCAGAGAGGTTTGCAGGGAATAAGCCAGGGACCACAACTTCATGGCTTCCATGCACAAGGCCATGGACCGAGTGCCTCCCTGCTTGTTGATGTACCACATGGTGGTGGTGTTGTCCATTCTGACCTGAATCACCTTGTTCTGTACTGACTGACGGAAAGCTTTTAGGGCCAGAAAACTGCCCTGAGCTCCAGGAGACTGATATGGAGAAGGGATTTTGGGGACTACAGCCCTGGGCAGTGAGGGACCCCAGATGGGCTCCCCAGCCCAGAAGAGAGCGTCCGTAATAAGCACCACTGAACAAGGCTGAGAAGCAAAAGGAACACCTTGTTTCAAATTGTCCTGATCCTGCCACCATTGGAGGCGTTTGATCAAGGTCAGAGTCACTGGGATCAGTTTGGTAAGGGAATCCTTCCTCGGAGACTCTGGGTCACTTGCAGGTGAGACTTGACTTGGTCTGGAGACTGACCCACTATTAGCCAATTGTCCAGATATGGAAAAAGGAAATATTTTGCCTTCTTAGAAAAGCAACTACTGCCAGGCACTTTGGCCTAACCTCAGCCCCAAGGGTTTTCACAAAGGGCATTGCTCTGAACTGATAGTGGCCTGAGGGCAACTTGAACCTGAAGTACTTTCTGTGGGAGCACCTGATGGGAATGTGAAAGCAGGCATCTTTGAGGACCAGGGAGGCTAACCAGTCCCCTGGCCTTAGAGGGGAAGGATTATTCCCAGAGTTACCATCTTGAACTTTAGTTTTAAAAGATGTTTGTTTAGATATCTTAGATCTAGGATGGGTCACCACTCCCTTGTCTTTTTGGGGACAGGAAGTTCCTGGAGTACAGTCCTATGCCCCAGTGTAGGGTAGGTACTCTCTCTATGGCTCTTAAGGCTAGAAGAGAAGAAACCTCTGCCTCTAGGGCAAGGGTTTCTGAGAGATTTGAAGTGGAAAAGATCTGGCTCTCATCTTTGAAAATTTTCTGAAGCTGAGAACCAGTCCCTGGCTTACTACTTCCAGGACCCACTTGTCTGATGTAACAGACATCCAGTCCTGGACAAAGTAATACAGCCTGCCCCTACTGGACTAGGAGAGTCAACCTGGGCAGGCCCATCAAGGTGTCTGTTTGGCAGGGGCCTTAGGCTGAGGAGTGGATGCAGCCCTGCTCATCCCCTTCTGCCTCTCCTTCTGAAGAACCCTCTGTGAAAAGGAAGAAGAGGCCTGTGCTTGGTAAAAGGGCCTTTGAAAAGGTCTCACCCTGCCCCTAGACTGTTGCCCTTGAGGAGCTGCCTGCCTCTCCTTGGCCTGAGCACTCCTGTAAGTGGTCCTGTATTCATCCATTTTCTTCATACAATTCTCTGTCTGCTCCCCAAACAGAGAATTACTCACTACAGGAAAATCTATGGCCTTAGCCTGGGTGTCCCAGGAGAGGCTAGTACATCTGAGCCAAGCCATTCTCCAAGAGTCACAGACGTAGCCATGACTTGATGACATCATTAGAGTCCACAGCAGCATGAAACTGAACTTTAGATGCCTCAATCCCATCTGTAGCCACCACCTCCAGCTCCTTGGCCAGCTGTAGGGTGGCCTGTTTAGCCAGTGCCAGTACAGTGTCCCACCTGGACTTCTGGTACCTAGCTGTATAGGCCATAATTCACCTGTCTGAGTCCCAGGAAGTGGCAATGTACAGCTTTTTGCCATGGCATCAACCTTCCTAGAGTCTGTCTGGGGGTGTGAAGCCAAGGGAATGCTTACCTTATCACAGGCAGCAGCCTGCACAACCCCAACATGGCTGCATTGGTAGTATAAAAACTCAGTTTCTGAGCCTGAGTGTATACCTCTTGTCCATTCTTCTATCCACAGGAAGTATAGAATTGGGAGACTTCAGAATTTTTGTGTCCATTTCCAAAACATTTGTGGAGGGAACAGACAGTCTCCTGGACTCTGGGATGTCCATCATTTCTGCATAATCAGTCTTTCCTGATCCTCCACTGCCTCTTCCATTGGAAGCTGAAGAGTCTCAGCCACCCTCTGTACAATATAAAGTGGGAAGGGGACTCAGAAAGCCTAGGAGGGATAAACCTGAAGGTCTCTCTGGGAGATGTCCGGTTCCACAGGCACATCTAGACTTTTACCATCATCATCTTCAAGCCCCTTCCTCCTCAAACTCCGGTTCATAAAATTTTTCTAAAGTATAATCGGAACCGGGGAACCGACTGAACCGAGCCCTGCCAAAAGGTGCCAGATCAGTCTGAACCGACAAAGCAATTCCACAATCCAAATCGCTCTGGTCATTTCTTCGGTGGTCGGAACATGGACTTCTGGATCCGAACCGGACGATTTTTCTTTGCGCTTTCTTTAGTCGGAACCGACCCTGGATTGGCTCTCCTTGCCCAATAAGTATCACCCTGGTCAGAGGGATTCCTCCTGGTTCGTCGGAACCGAACCGGCTGGCCATCCGGTCAGCGGACTTCTGCCTCCTTTCCCTCAGTCTACCTAATCTCTTTCCAGGGTAGATTTGGGAAAATGTTTGCAAATTTGGCAGTCTGAATCGAGGTGGTCAAACCCCAGACAAACACAGGTGGTATGGGGATCGGCCTTAGCAAAGACCTCCCCACACTCACTGCAGTGTTGAAACCCAGTGAGCCCATTTTGGGGTTCCTAAGACATGGCCAACCTAACCGACTTACCCTTTTTTCGGCCGCCGCCAAATAAGACTCCCTTATCGGTTCCTAACCGTGTCACTGGTGTTGGAAAAAACGTTTCAAAACACGTTTTTTTTTTTAGAACCGATAAGAACCAGTAACCACACACTAAAGTTACACAAGAATTAAACAAATGATCGGTTTGGTTAAACCAATCCACACTTTTACAAGTTCCACACAGAAACAGTACAAAACCTATCTAGTACTCACGGTACCACAGACAGAGACTCAACCGAATATAGGAAAACTTTTTCGGTTAGAAACAGACAAAACGACACTTAGACTTTCGAACCGAGCTGCAAGAGAAATCTTCGGAGCGACTGTTCAGTGAGGCGGAGTAAAGAATCTGACGGTTAGCATTCAAAGGAAACGGACAGAGACATCAACCGAGCTTGAGCTCAGCATTCTATGCTTTGCATAGAAATGTTAACCTTTGTTCTCTGGGAAGTTTAAAGGCTGGGGCTAACTGCACTGGTCAGAATACAGCAATACTTCAAGTTGTTTGAAAGAGGTACTTACCCAGAATTTGCTAGGGTTCCAAAGTAGTTAAGGAGGCTCTAGGTTTGGAGAACCAGGAAGAAGACAGGACCACGGCCTCCAGTCCCAAGTGGACAGGAAGGGACAAGCAGGACAGGCTAAATAAGCCAGTCAGAACTGTTACTGGACCATTTCCCGAATAGATAATATTAGCAGAGGGCTCTACTACGGTGGTGGTGGTGGTGGTGGGGTCCCTAGACTTGCTTTAGGGAACACAGGTTTAAAAAAAAAAAAAAAAAACACATACAGGTCCGCAGTCACCACATGTAGGATCCACCAATTACACCTAGATGAAATGAGTTCCACCCTATCGCAAGTGTATTGTTCTCTCTATTCTGTATATACGACAGAATACTGCTCTCCAGGTAGCAAGGGCTGGACACTGAGGTGTAAGACAAGCCCTGGTAATAGCTTTTTTGCTGCGATGAGGAGGATGCCCAAAAGGTATCAAAATGGGAATCCCTAAGGCCTTGTGGAGATTCTAGGAACACTTCCACCAAAATGACAAACTGGTTTACTATACAGCTTTTCAAGTCCTTCCTGAAGCACTTGAAAGAAAGGGCGTAAAAGGACAAGCCCACATTATGATGAGCTTTGTTCTCCACAAAGCCTCCAACATGTGGCACCCTGGGTCGTTTGGTAATGAGCCATAATGGAAGTAGTAAGTAAGGAAGAACCAAATTTGATACTTCCAGGCATATTCCCTCCACTGGTGAGGGCTGGTAACTTGGAAGTTAAAGGAGAACTACAGGGAGATTCAATGGGATTCAGCAAATTCAGCAAAAACTGAGCTGGGCATCGAAACACACACACACACACACACACACACACACACACACACACACACACACACACACACACACACTTCCATTACACAAGAGCAGTGTGTCCTTTCTGTTGGGCTAATAAATTCACCAAGCCTCCCACCAAAACAATTTACACCAGGGTCCTGATTCGTGGATGCCTCGAACTCCTGAAAGTTGACCTCTGTCAACTAGACTGGTCCTCTGTCTACTCCACTAATGATGTTGATGTTGCACTTGAACAATTTATGTACAAATTCAAACAGTCTGCAACAAGCACACCCCATACAAAAAGAAAAGTCAAAGACCACAACAACCCCTGGATCTCCCAGACCTCCTTGGCTCCTAAAATCCAGACCACCTTTGCACAGAGCACGGTTCACAGGGAATCTGACAGATATACAGAGCTATAAGTGTGAAAGCAACAACTGTACCTATGCTATACGGTTGCAAAAGTAATTATAAGGATGCCCTTGCTCACTCATGGAATGACTGATGTGCATTTTGGAGCAGCCTCAAAAACGCCACCGGAAAGCCCCAAGGCACCACCCACCATGCTCAACATTAACGGTAAGCCTACTTTCAACCCAAGAGACATTGCTAACACTTTCAATAACGCATTTACTGATCTGAGTGGCATCCTCCCTTCAGACTTCTTTGCCCAACTAGTGAAGGGAAGACGACCCTGTCTGGGATGCTGTCCAGACGCCGCCCCTCAAAACGCTTTTATTTTAGAGCCATCTTGGCCCCTGGAGCGGGAAATACTTCCTCAGGGTACTGGGAAGTCGAGATTTAGCGGAGATACCCTGGACCTCAAGTTCATTGCCCTTGCACTCAACAAAATCTTGTTGCCCAACTCACATAATTATTGCTCAGGTATTCATAATTTCCAGAAAACTGCAAGTCCACTACCGTGACACCAATGCATAAAAGTGGTGACTGGGCACGGAACCATCTGCCAATCTCTATCCTGCACCCACTCTCAAAACTTTGAAAAGAATAGTGGACCAGCTGGTCAACTACATGGAAAATACCATCTGTAATGCCCAGAACAGCACGGCTCTAGGAGTGGACACAGCACCATCACAGCCTTGTTTGAACTCACGGATTTTATACATCACTCCTTTGATCAAGGTCCCTTGTTGGTGTGGCCTTCACTGATGTTAACCCAAGGCCTTTGACACAGTGAACCATGACCTCCTGGTTGCTCAACTCTCCGGTGGTTTTGGTAGTTATCTTGCGGACTGTTCGTAATGGGTGAAGATCGAGACATCCGACAGTAGACAAGTGCACTCAGGAGTCCCACAAGGTTCCATTTTGGGACCTCTACTGTTCAGTGTTTTCCAGAACAAACTCACTCTTGCCTGTCAGGACCGTATTTTGTTGTATGCAGATGATGCTGTCCTGTTCACCAATGACCCTGATCCTAGAGCTCTGGAGAAGAGGCTCAGTCTAACTTTATGGACGCTGAAAGGTGGTTCAGCAAACAAACTTTTAATGAACTGCAAGAAGAAAAAACGATGTTCTCCAGCTCCAAAACAGACATAGATCCTACCTTCTTTTAATCATAACGAAGTGGGCTCTCCCTTGGAGCTTGTGCAGCACTTTAAATATCTGGGGATCATGGTCGGCAGTTCACTGTCATACGAGTTTCACATTGACAATACTGGCAGGGTAGTTCTGACAGGGTGGAATAGGATCCTGTCCCATTTGTTAGAGAAAGTGTTTCAAATGCAAGGATATAGCAGTTACATAAGAAAGTACAGTTATGCAAGAACTTACTGTAACAGCAGATCTTCAAGAACAACTCTTGCAGCACGTTCACCATTAGGACTGAAGCCAGCAGATGCCAGGACCCCATGCAAATTTTCTAGCTACCAGTATTCAGCGGGACCGCCTCAGACGTCAGTCACAGTACATAAGAAGGTGGTCCCCAGAATCCCCAGTTCTCTAGCCGCAGACTCCTGGTCGCTGGATGACATCAGAAGAGGAGACTGAGGCTCCGCCATCAAGTGACAATCAGAGTGGTGCTGAGAACACCTGATCCTAAGGGATATCGGAACAAAAATCTACCTCCAGCGGGATGGCGGGGGAAGTACCTGCTGCAAGAGCTGTTCTCGAAGATCTATTGTGCAGTGAGATTCTTACGTATGTACTATTTCACTTTGAGAAACAGCTCAAGCAGCGGAACAACATTAGGACCGATTCCCAAGCAATACTGGAAACCCTGACCATTGGGAGGAGGGAAGATAGAAATCACTAGTAGAACCGAAGCCTAGGACAGAGGTCCTTGAAGGACTGCTAGACCAAAACCTGCTCTGCCTCGATGCAACATCCAGGCTATAATGCCTGATGAAGGTGTGCACAGTGCTCCAAGTGACTGCTGCACAGATGGCTGAGAGTGAACCACGTTCTTTAAGGCCCGCCAAGGAAGTAGCCACCCTCAGCAGCCGAATGACCCTTAACCCCGCCCAGTAAGGGTTTGTTACACTTCTGGTAACAGAGACGTGATGCAATGTATGAGCCACCTGGACAGCAACTGTTTGGAAACAAGAGCTCCCATCATCCTGTGGGCTAAGGAGACAAAAAGCTGATCAGATTTTCAGTGGTGTTTGGTTCTGGTCAGGTAGTATCGAAGACACCTATGCACATCTAAAGTGTGCAACAGGGCCTCTCCTCGATTAGAATATTTAGAAGTACACTGGTAGATCGATAACCTGATTAAGCGAGAGCGAGACCACCTTAGGCAGAAACTCGGATTAGTCCGCAGGATACCCTGTTCTGGAGGAAAACCAAATAAGGTTCTTTGCACATCAGTGCATGAAGTTCAGAAATTCTTCTGGCCAGCGTGGCAGCAACTAAAGAGTCTTCCACATGAGGAGATGCTAGCTCGCAATCCATGGCTGGCTCAAAGGTGGCAGCGTAAGCTGCTCCAGGACAAAAGTAAATCCCAAGGCAGAATAGGATCCTTAATCGGAGGTCTAAGGTGGAGGACACCTCTCAGGAAGGCTCGTGCCGTGTCCACTGAGATATGGGACGTTGGCCTATAGGATGTGATAGGCTGAGATGGTGTACAAAGGTGTACTTTTATCGAGGAGTAGGCCAAGCCTGACTGAAAAGAGAAAGGAGGTAGTCCAAGACCGACCTTTCTGGACAATCAATTGGCGAAAACTCCAGCAGAGCCCAGAGGCAAAATCTCGCCATTTCATGGCGCATGAGTGGCTCGATTTTCAGCAGCCGCTAGAACATCTGATACCGCTACGAGACCCCATATCGCATAATGGCTATGTCTCTAGGAGCCAGGCATGCAAGTTCAGTGAACGGTTGTCTGGATCGACCAAGGAGCCCACCTCCTGAGACAGTAAGTGAGAGCTGATTGGTAGAGGCACTGGAAGTTCCTGGGAAAGCTGCTGTAGTGAGGAAACCAGATCTGCCTGGGCCAAAGCGGCATGATAAGTATCAGCGTCGCTTGCTCTCGCGAAGTTTCAAAAGGAAACTCTGAATCAACAAAAGGGGAGGCATAGAGGAATCTGCCCGCCCAGGAGAGGGACAATCGTCTCGCCAGAAAACACCAGGCCCTGGATCTAGTGAGCAGAAATTGGGCAGTTTCGCATTGTATGGGGACACTAAAAGGTCCAACTCTGGTGTACCCCATCTGCGAAACAGATCCTCTACTACCTTCTGGAGTAGTTCCCACTCATGGACTCTGGCCTGAGGCGACTCAGGCTGTCTGCGATGTCATTGTCCACCCTGGGACATGAGCGGCAATGAGGTTTGCACCGTGTTGTAGAACCCAATCCTACACCCTCGTGGCCTCCCTGCAAAGCGGGTAGGAATGGGTGCTTCCTTGTTTGTTGAGGTAATACATCACGCAGAATTGTCTGTCTGTAACAAGAAGAGTACCCAGTGGAATCTCCAACTGGAAAGCTTGCAGGCGTAAGAGCTGCTCTCATTTCCAGGATATGCGTGGAGATGAGTCTCTTGGGCCGTCCACAGCCCCCAGACCGGACACTGTCGGGTGTGCTCCCACCCGAGCCCTGAGGCATCTGTGGAGAGAGACACAATCGGAGACGGCGCAATGAAGGGACCCCCACCAACAGGTTCTTTGAATCTAGCCACCACTGCCAATCCCGGATTACGGCCTTCTTGATCCAAACTGGGAGCTGCAGATGGTCTTGCTTTTGATCCCATTGGACCCATAACATCCAGTGGGTCACCCGCATGTGGAGACAGGCTAGCAGGACTGTTGCAATGGCCGCAGCCATATGTCCGAGCAGGCAAAGGACCCATCTGGCTGGGACGGTCCTCTTTGCCGAAAAGTCCCTGATGAGGATCTGATGTGTTCTGCTCGGTCCCGGGGTAGAAAAGCTTTCCCTGGACGATGTCCAGAACTGCACCTAGGAACTGCAGAGTCTGTGGCGGAACCATGCGTGACTTCTCTTGATTGATAATGATGCCCAGCGTCTCGAACAGAGGCCGGTACAATGAATGGCGGATATCAGGGCCTCTCGAGAGGCGCCATGAGAAGCCAGTCGTCCAGGTAGGGGAACACATAGTGGCCTTGTCTCCTCAGAGTTGCCGCTATGACCGCCATGCACACTTCATGAATACCCGGTGCTGATGACGGTCGAGCGGAGGCTCAGAACTGATAATAGTGACCCTGAAACCGAGCGCAAAAACTTCCTGTGCACTCGGGCAATGGGTATATGCAGGTAAGCATCCTGCATGTCCAAGGACTCTAGAAAAGCGCCCTGCTTGAGCATGGGTATCAGACCTGGAAGGTCACACGTGGAAGAATTTGTATAGGACCAAGAAATTTAGGTCATCGAGATCCAGTATTGGACTGAGGTCGCCAGTCTTCTTGGGAACCAGAAAAAGTGAGAATAATAACCTGCACCTCTTTGAGTGCAGCGTGCGTGCTCTATAGTTTCTTTTCCAAGAAGCAGAGCACCTCCTGCTGTATGAGCAGGGCGTGCTGACCGAATAACGGGAAAGCAGGAGAGGTCTCGATGGTGGGTGATCGAGAAATTCGATGAAGTGAGCTTTCTTGACCATTTGGAGAACCCACCGGTCAGCGTAATCGACTGCCACCCTGACAAGTGGCGGCGATGCGATCCCAGACCTTTGTGCCCACTGATCCAAAGGAGGGCAGGGACTGGGAAGGAGTCATGCTGTGGCAGCACTGGCTCCTGCAGGCTGGGCCGGTTTGGTGTAACACCGGCCTCTGCCCGAGAAGACTTAGCCTGGGCTTTACGATGAAAGGTGCCCTTTGTTGCTGGCCAGAGCACGTGGCTGCTGCAGTTGCTGCGGCTGCGAAAACTGTTCTGATTCCTGCGAAGGAACCAGGCCTTGATCTGTACATGGCTTGTACAGATCTAACTGCATTCCGTGTCCTGGAGCTTGGTGATAACCTTCTCAGAGTGTTCACCAAATAGGACTTTGCCATTGTATGGGACGTCAAGAATGTTCTTCTGTACGTCCAGGGTAAAGCTGGAGACACGGAACCAAGACCGTCTCCGGAGACAGATGCAGAGCTGCAGTTCTGGCAGAGGAGTCCTGAGAATCATATGTAGCTCGTAGCACTTTGGTTCCCACATCAGACCCTGTGCGGAGGAGATTTAGGAGCTCCGCCTTCTGATCGCCATCCGCTAATTTATCAACAAGGTCCTGGCCCTGTTCCCACAGGGCATTCTGAAACTGAACCATGTGAGACAGGTAGTTCAGGGACCTGATGGAGCATGTAGCAGCTGTGTACATGCGCCTCCCCAGGGTATCCAACTGTTTGTATTCCTGGTCCAGTGGCTGTGTGCTCATATGCTGCAATCATTGGGACCCGATCATGAGAGGCCATAATGACCAGGAGTCAGCCAGAAGTTTTTGTGCCAAGTACTGGTCCTCTTTCGGGGCCTTGTACAGGTGGTTAGCTTTCTTCACAGCAGGGGTGGAGTGCGGACGCTCCACGCAGCCTTGTTGACGTCCGCTGAAAGTGTCCACCAAGGGTGGTACTACCACAGGCTTGGGATCTTTCTGCCAAGATAAGGGCAAGGCGCTGTCTCTCGGGTCGAGGTCTTCAGAATCCCATCCCATGTTCTCCTGGATGGGCCTCAATCTCAGAAGGAGGGATCATCCGGAGGTGACCTGGGTAGGTCTTGGGGTCAGGCGATGGGATGCTGAGTGGAGAAGGAGATCTGGAGATTTCAGAGGTATCAATCTACAGTCCTCCCTGACGAGTGTACCGGCGATGTCTGGGTCGCTTGGGGATGGGAGACCCTGAGGGAGGCCTTCTCCGATCCTTAGATCTACCCCTAGGAGGTGGAGTATGCTCCTTAGGGGTTGGTGGTCGTCCTGCTGGCCCCTGTGGTAAAGGAGTAGGAGGTTTTACAGGGATCACATCTTTCCGGATTGTGTCTCACCAGAAAGTGAATAGATCCTTGATCTCTTGAATATTCATGCTAGACGAGGGCCTGGTACCAGTGGTCTGTTGCGGGTGGGGCGTCTGATCTGCAGGCGTCTCCGGGGTGGGCGAAGGTTCCTTTGGAAGCCCGGCATTCTCTGTATAGCCTGCCTGGTCCTCAGGCAGTATGGGTATCCTCCTCCGTGGAGTCCCTGCGGCGGTGTCTACCGGTGACTGGGGGGCAGTCTTGGCTCCAGCGAGTGTGAGGCCGACGCCGGTCGCTTGGCCCGACGTCTTCAGGTCCGGCGAATGCCTGGCCAACGCCTGGTGTTTGGCCGATGTCCTCGGCTCCAGCAACGCCTGGCCGACGCCGGGTGCTTGGCCGACGCCGGGTCAGTCGCCTGCTTTAGGGACATCAGGTCTTTGTCTTCCTGGGTGGGGATCCGGACCCTGGGAGGCTGGGAGACTGATCTGAGTTGGGGTCCCAACGTCGGACATAAGAGAAAGACTTAGAAGAAGCCCAGGAGGGAGTGGAGGAAGCGAAGGTCTGGAAGTCTTAATGGGTTGAAGCGAAGCGAAGAACCGCCTGTAGCCTTGACCTTAACCGGAGGGGCTGAGAGCAGCCCTGGAGGAGGCGGTCAGATCATGTGGAGCCTGAGCCACGCGGGTCCAAGGCCCGGTTCGGGATCTGGACCTTGCCTTCTCCCAGTGCTTATCCCGTGTTTGGGCTTTCGAGGAAGATTCACCTCTGGAGGAAGGTTCTTTATCCATTCTGCTAAGTTTTTCTTCCAAAGGTACCCCTGAAGTGCCTTCTGATGGCAGATCCTGGTGCGGCTGTTGGAACCCCTGACAGAAGGAGCAGGCCTTGGTGTCGTGGTCCGGGCCTAACCACCGCAGGCAGGATGAATGAGGATCCTTGAAGGGGATCTGTTTTCCGCAGGCACACTTGGAAGGGTGTCCCTCAGAAGAAGGAGTTGGAGATGCCGTTAATAAAACTACTGTGAGAAGTTCTAAGTGGTTGTGCGCTAGAGTAAGACCAAGAGACCCGATGCTGGAGAGTCGACGGCGGAAAAGAACTGAGTATTCTGGGGACTGCCTCCTTATGTACTATGCCTGATGTCGGGGTGGTCCCTGCTGAATACTGCTAACTACAAAATTTCCGTGGGGTCCTGGCACCTGCTGGCTTCAGCTTTAATGGTGTAACCTGCTGCAAGAGCCGTTTCTCAAAGAAAGATCTTACTGTAACAGTGGATCTTGAGAGAGGTTCCTGCAGTAGGTCTGGACATATAGGACTGCGCCCTGGCGCCTGGTCCGTACGGCAAACTTAGAAGCACAATCATCAGCGGGACCACCCACCTACCCCCCACCCCGCTGTCAGGGGATGCCACATCAGTATGACTATAAAAGGGTGGTCCCACGCCTGCCCTGCAGTTCTTTTCTACGGAGACCCAAGTAAAGGGAGTAGAAAAGAGGGTGACAACTCCTGGTACCCTGTGCCCTAGTGAAGCCAGAGACCTGGACAGGAATAAGAAACTACAGGAGCTGGTGGAAAGGTGGGTTGGAAACTAGACCTACTGCAGGAACCTCTCTCTGAAGATCTACTGTTATGGTAAGTTCTATGCAACTGCTAGATCTTACTTTAAGAGCAGAGATCCCATTCATTATTATTGAGAGGCGGGCCACGCAATCCTAACCAGCCGCCTCTCATCTGTGCAGCTGCCACTCTTTCAGGCTGCAATTTCCGTGTTGTGCCTTTAAATTTGTGCCTTTCGCTAGGAGCACACCCATGGCGTGCGATCAGGCATGAGGGCATGGACGAGGAGCTCCGGGAATTCTTGGCAGCTGCAAGTTTGGTCGGGAATCACGGGGTAAAACTTTGTAAGTCAGCAGACCAGGCTGAAAGACTGGAAGAGCCAAATTGCGGAGCCAATTAGAATGAAGCCTCTGGGAGTGACAATGCAGCAGCCTATAGTGGAGCAGCTACAACTGTTGGGTAAGTCCCATATCAGTAGTCTGCTGCCACTTTTAGGCATTACTGTTCTGTCCTTCAATCAGAACAGATGATCGATCGTTCTTTCTAGCTCAGATACTTAGTCTAGTAGTGCAGTCAGCTTCCTTTGGCTAAATACTGTTTGGAAACCTTAGGCAGTGTATAATTTTATTTTAGAAAAGTCTTGAGTGCAACTTTGAAGTTTTACTGAGTGAGAGGGAGGGAGGTCGTCACGTGGTCTCCAGCATTTCAGACCAGCAAAACGTTCTGCCTTCACTCAAAGGGCAGCTGCAGCAAACAAAAAAATATTGTCAGTAAAAGAAAAAAAAACACCATAATAGTGCATTCAGCTTACTTTGGCTAAATATTGTTTGGAAACCTTAGGCAGTGTATAATTTTATTTTAGAAAGTCTTGAGTGCAACTTTGAAGTTTTACTGAGTGTGGGGAGCGTCGCGTGGTCTCCAGCATTTCAGACCAGCAAAACGTTCTGCCTTCACTCAAAGGGCAGCTGCAGCAAACAAAAAATACTGGCAGTAAAGAAAAACACTAATATATGCACTGTGACTGGAATCGAAGCGGATTTATTTTCTGTGGAAAGTCAGATACTGTAGCTGATGTTGCAAAATAACCCAGGTATCTGGTTTCTTGACGTCTGATGCACATTTTAGGATTAATGGTCAGACCTGCATTTTGATAGCTTGAGGTAACTGCTTGTAGGTGGTGTGACTTGGGTGTTCTGGACTGTACACACAACATCAGACCAGTAAGCACTTAAGCAGTGCAAGGGGCTAGACTGTCTATCTGTCCTTGGGGGAATCTTATTAAACTGAAGTGGGTCGGTCGGCAGGGAGAGCGCTCACTGTGTGGTCTCCCACAGTGTTTGAAGGGCTGCAGTGCATAAAGAAAAAACAGATATTACTGGCAGTAAAGAAACAAAATAATTCAAATCAGATCATTACTACCTGTATGACACAGCTGGTTGTGTTTGTGAGGAGACACTGGGGACAGACATTAGCCTGACTACTTGCCCCCCAAAAAAAAAAAAAAAAAAAACACGGTGCTCCAAATGGTGCCTCCAAGAGGTCTGCCAGTCCTGTCCTGCCAGTCTTGTGCAGTCAGTTGCATTGTCAGTGTGTGGTCACTTGTTTCTAAACCCTGAGGGAACAAAAAATATTTGTGAGAAAAAAATCAGGGCTCCAGAGTCCTGCCTTAACTGTGCCACCAGGAGTCTAGTCTCTGTCCCAAACCCTGATTCAGGGAAGCAAGGGTCTATACTCTGTCCCACCGGTCAGGTTGTGCAGCCTTGCCGTCATTGATCACTTGTTCTAAACCCTGATTCAGGGAGCAAAAAATATTTTTAGAGGAAAAAAATTGGGACTCCTTAACTGTACCACCAGGGGTCTGTCCCACCAGACAAGCTGTTGTGCAGCCTTACTTAGTCAGTGGTCACTTGTTTCTAAACCCTGAATGATTCAGGGAATAAAAAAATATTTGTGTGAGGAAAAAAAAAATTTGGGACTCATAACTGTGCACCAGGGGTCTACAGTCTCTGTCCCACAGCCGAGGATTGTGCGGTCTTGCTTCCGTCAGTGGTGACTTGTTCTAAACCCTGATTCAGGGAGCAGTGTGAGATTAACATTTGGGGCTCAACCAGCATTACCAAACTCTCGTTCTGTATTGACAAAACACACGACAACACTTAGCGGAAAAAGGCTTTATTGTACACAATGCAGAAACTAACTAACTTTGGTTTCAAATTAACTCAAAACGGAAACATCCTGATCAAGATGACAGTCATGAGTTGATGATTTGGACAATGCCAGTTGGTCGAGTTGATCAGGATGTCCAAGAGACTCCTGCACCTACTCCTATAATACAGAAAGAAAAAACCTCTAAGCATAGAGCAACAAGCTTTAATACTGGCTGGCTTAACAAATACTGTTGGTTAGAGTACAAAGAAAATGATGGCATGTTTTGTGCATTTTGCATAAAACATAAACAGATGCCCAAATCAGGAACAGTTTGGGTACTCAGTGGTGTAAGACATTCAGAGAAGATGCTATAAAAGGTATCAGAACAGTTTAGTTCACGTTGTTGCTTCTGAACTAGAAGCTAACTGCAGAAATTCAGCTTCGAAAGGTGGAATAGAGCAGGCAATGCAGCAGGCCCGACCCTGGAACAAGAAGCTTTTGTGGCATCCCTTTGTTGCATGTACTGGCTAATAAAAATGAGCTGCCTCACACAGCGAAATATAGCTCACTGCTGGATCTCGCCAAATCACTGGGATGCAAATACCTAGACAATATACATATTGCTGATGTTGTTAAATATCGTTCTGATCGAACTGTCAGAGAAATGGTTCTCTGTCTGGGTGAGGTTGTCAGGAGATCAGTTCTTACAGATTTGAAAGGCTGCCAAATTTTTCATATTTGGTGGACGAAACAACTGATATTGCTGTTATGAAGCAGCTCATTTTGTATGGTATGTACTGCAAAGAAGGGAAACCCAGAGTTTCTTTCCTGGGACTTGAGGAACTAATTGATGGAAAGGCAGACAAAATTGTTAAAAAATGCTGGAGTTCTCTGATAATCAAATCTCTGTTGATCACCTTGCAGGTTAGGCAGTGATGGAGCAGCCGTTATGCTGGGCAGGCAAGCAGGGTGGCTAAAAAGCTGAAAAGTCAGCCCAATTCTTGTTGAAAAATCACTGTATGGCTCACCGGAGGCCTTGGCTGTAAAGGCAGCAGCAAATGAAGTGACGCCATTAAAAGTTTAATCAAACACTAGATCACTTATACAGATATTATGAAACTCTGCTGTTCGCATGGCTGCCCTGGAAAGAAATTCAGCAGGCAATGGAAAACCCTGTTTTAAAGCCTAAACAGGCAAAAGCAGTTAGGTGGTTGTCCCATGATGCAGCATGTGACACATTAAGGAAGATTTTCCCATCCGTTGTTATGTCCTTGCATAGAGAGCCTCTGAAAGGCATGATCCGCAATCTGTGGGCCTAAGTAAAATGGTGGAAAACTGGGAGTTTTCTCTATTTTATGCATGATATGTGACATACTTCCACACCTTAGCATCTTATCTAAATGCTTTCAAACATCAGCTCTGAATTTTACTGATATAAAGAGACATTTACATTCCACTTTAGAGATTCTTAGGGCACTCTACTGGTACCTGGTCAGTACTTCTCCGTTTCGCCTGAACTAGTACTCCTGAATGATAATGGCCTGAACTTGCCATTTAGCGAACCACAGTTAAATCATTTCAGAACCTCTGTGCATGACAAGTTTATTAGGGCCCTAACTGCTCAGATTGAGCAAAGGTTTCCAAGCACAGAACTTTTGGATGCGTTCAGTATCTTTGACCCCAACATGATACAGGAAGTTGATATTGAAGAGTTGGAAGGTATGGTAGTGACAGCCTTGAGATTATTCTTGGTCAGTATGCTACTACTGTGGATGTAGATGCTTCCGCACTGGAATGGGCTTCTCACGTAGTCTCATGTTCACGGAAAGATGGCCTTTAAGACTATTTCTGATGTGCTGCACGCTCTAACTACTAAGTATGTAGACCTGTATCCAAACATATCTACTTTGGCAGAACTGGCAATGATAATACCCATATACAATACATTAATACAAAAGTCAAACACTGGGGATAACATATTAAAATAAAAGAAATAATCCAAAACAGATTAATCTTTCTCTTCTTATTTCTTTCCACATGTCATCTGTTTTTTTGTCTTTTTGATGGCTCCTCCGTTTCGCTCCTCAGAGCTTGTTCACGGAGCTTAAATCAATTAATGCATTCCATCTGTTTAAAACAGAAAACACATTTTCACTTTGAAATATCTAAAATTCTTTTAAAATTAATATTATACATTTAGTCTTTACAAAGAAGTATGTATTCATTACCATTCAACTTTTGTTGTTTTAACTTTCTTAATCAATTCAACATATTTCCTTGTGAATATACATCAAGACCTATAACATGACAAAACAACCACAATTAGCAGCGTAATGTCTGGCTCTAAATGAATGACAGCAAAGTTCTTTTACATCGGCTACAGCCTTTCTATCCCGTAACTTTTAATCCGCACCTCTTATTTCAACAATTCAAATCTGCTTTGCTATTTTCTCATCACCATTAAATTCAGTTATGTCCCCATATTCATAATTTTAAATGAACTCGTGATTAACTTTCCCTTACCTCCACAGGTCAGGACCTGCCATTAAATCTCCTTTCAAAGGACAAGCACTATCTTCCAAATCCGTCTATCTTCTTTACCGTCTATATTTTAAATAAAATAATCTGTTTTATTAACTTTATCGCTCAATTTACTTTCCCATTTAAAAATTAACTTGATTACTCTTTTACCATTACAAAGTCTTTCCTTCTTATGGAAGATTGTTGTGCTTTTTCAATGCCAAAAAAACTTTTCTGTTGGTGTCCTGCAGTTAGCGTATTTCCTCTCTCTCACCCAAAGAGTGCGGTATATTCACAAGGAACATGTTGAATTGATTAAAAGCTAAAACAACCAAAAGTTGAATGGTAATGAATACATACTTCTTTGTAAAGACTAAATGTATAATATTAATTTAAAAAGAATTTTAGATATTTCAAAGTGAAAATGTGTTTTCTGTTTTAAACAGATGGAATGCATTAATTGATTTAAGCTCCGTGAACAAGCTCTGAGGAGCGAAACGTAGGAGCCATCAAAAGACAAAAAGACATGAGACATGGAAAGAAATAAAGAAGAAAGATTAATCTGTTTTGGATTATTTCTTTTATTTTAATATGTTATCCCCAATGTTGGACTTTTTGTATTAATGTATTGTATTTAGATAATACCTTCATTGTTTGGGGTGTTTATGAAAAAAAAAGATAAAATCATTACCCAGTGGAAAATTGATTGGTAAATGATAATACCCATGTCAACTGCAGATTGTGAGAGGGGTTTTCTGCACTTGAATCGAATAAAAAGCAGGAACGAACAGATTAAGTGCCAGTGTGCTAAATGCACTTCTGCTTATCTCAACTGAGGGCCCTGATGTTGACAGTTTCCCTTATTTGGAAGCTGCAGCTCATTGGGCAGGACTGCAAACCGAAGATTAGATCTTGGCCTTGCAGGCACTAGTAAAGAGTTGTAGTATGGCCTCACCAAAATGTCAAGACTCTCACAAACTGTTGCCTGGCCTGCAACTAGGATGCAGAGGTTCACCAGTATGTTTTATCACACTTTTCTTTGCTACTGCATACTACAGAGGCCTCCAGATCATCATATTACTCTTATTTCTTGTTTCTTATGCATTTATTGCATCCCGACTGCTCCGCCCTGGTGACCCACCTGTGACTCCTCCTTACCACCGCTCTATATTTTCACGCAATGTGGAACACTGAAGAGGGTTCCTGCAGTACGCCTTCACATATAGGACTGAATACCAAGCAATCTAACACAAAGGAGGAGTCGGAAACTAGGTTCCGGAGAAGGAAGATGCCTACCAACTAAGTGTCTGTTCAAGACCGAAGACCTTGCAAAACTGCAAGGCCGAAGCCAGCTCAACGTCTGGGGTAATGTCCAGACTATAATGCTTAGTGAAGGTGTAGACAGAAGACAAAGTGGGCACTGCACAAATATCCGCAGTGGCCACATTCCTGAAAAGGCAGTAAGTGGCCACACTCCTGGTGGAGTGATACTTGACCGCCCCGGAAGGATTTTTCGTCTTCTGGTAAGTGTAACAAATACAGTCAGCCAGCCACCTAGACAGAGTCCGTTTCATGATAGTCTTGCCCGACACTGGGAGGCAAAGGCAGCAAAGAGCTGGTTCAACTTACGAACCTCTTTAGTCAGAAAAGTACAATACCTCAAAATCCTGTGCACATCAAGGGTGTGCAGTGAGATACTCCTCCCCGTTGGAGTGCTCTGGGAAAACACCAGCAATTCAACACTCTGATTTAGAGTCATCTCTGAAATCACTTTCGGAAGAAACAAAGGATTAGTCTGCAGGACCACCCGGTCCCTGTGGAAAATTAAATAAGGCCCTACAAAGTAGAGCCTGAAGCTCTGAAACCCTTCAAGCTGAAGTGACAGCAACTAAAAGAGCATTTTCACGCTAAAAATACATAGGGGGCACTGTGGAGCCCGAGCCAGGCAGCAGCAGATCCCTAGAGCTTTACACACTTACTAAAATAATTCATTTATTTTAGTGGTTTTCCTCTTTGCAAAACCAACAGACTCTAAAGAGACAGATTAAGGACATATTGGGTACATTATAGGTAATCCTCGAAAGGAAAAACAATCTGGAGAGTGCACAAAGCAAAGCGCAGTCACAACGCTTCTACTTTGCGAGGTGCTTTGGGCAGAGAGACAGACCATGAGGACAGCACAAAAGAAGAAACACTTCAATCGCTGGGGAAAAAAAAATCTACCATTTGATCATTTCTGTATCAGCAATGTCTGCTAAATTTGACTCCTTACTATAAGGGTTACTACAGTGGAAAATACCCTGAAGTCAGTCAAGGAGGCGAATCGACATGTAAAACAGCAGATGCAGCAATGGGGGCATTGGTCTCAGTAATCAAGAAAATGCATCTACGCTCTCAGTTGGAAATGCTCTAAAACCAGTCAAGGGCAGCCAGCGTACGAATCCTGGGATAGGACCACCTAATTTTATTTCAGGAGTGGATCTTCCAGCAACTAGGAGCAGAGGCAACTCTAATCGTGCAAAGAATCCAGAAGGCCTATAGAGCTGCCTTTAGGGGCATCAGGACAACCCTGATGCTCCATGCACGGTGGTGATTGTTCTAGATGGAGTGGGTTCCCGGATACGTTGATGGCCCTGGCCCTCACGAGAAGCAGGAGTTCCACACAGTGCAATTTTCCAGCTTGTCTGAGACTAATGCACCACAACATCATCTTCCTTTTCTCAGAGCCTGCGGAGGCTCTAAAATGGTGCCAGAAAAATGCTCCACAACGAGAGAAGAGAACAAGATGAAGAGGAGGAAAATTAGTCGGAAGAAGTACCATGAAGAACTTGATTGTCATGACAAGTCTTTACTTTTGGTATAGAGCTGAATTGAGTGGGGAGGTTTCCTTTATTATTACCATGCCCTTAGGAGGAAAAGTTTTAGGCTGTAATGTTTTCAGCTGGTCTGGACATGTTATTTTGGATATGGGCAATAAGTTTAGTTTTAACCTCATCTCAATGGGGCCCTATAAGATCTGTGTTATAATTCTTGAATGGTCTTCAAATTACATAAACGAATGTTGATACTCTTGTTCACAAATAAAGTAGTAAGCTCCTAAGGAGTCAGATCAGGGTAGCAGATGGAGGATAACTGCTGTTGTAAAAAGAGCTCATGGGGAGTTTACTTTTTCTCCTCAATTTTTATTGATGCACAGAAAATACACCAGTTTGATGTTACATCACTTAATACATTACTTCTACTACTGTTACTATACCTAATACTATTAAAGGAGCCTTGATGATATCACTTATCCACGCAGTACTTTACAATTGTACGAACAGAATCTCCTTCAAGTCAATAAATGACTCTTTATACAGTTATAATGTGTTTTCTTCTGTTCTCATTCTTCAGAGTCCATTTGCTAGAAAAAAAAAAAAAAAAGAGAAAAAGCTCCATCAAAGAGAGGACCCATAACCTAAACAAACACCTCTCAGTATAAAGTTATAACTAGAAGGCCTTTGGTCAACACATATGGCACAGAGAGCCTATGGACCTCCACCAAGATTAGCCGACATCTGAAATCAAAATTCTCCATTGTTTTTTAAGACTCCTTTCTGAAACAAAGCTCCTCTATCTATACCAAAACATCAAGGCTTAAAAACTATGTACACTTTAAATAAAGCATAAAGACCAAACTAAATATGTGTGTGATGAGCTAATCTTTTTCTTCTTTCCTACTTCTAAATACTCAACCTATAGTGATAGTAAAAGACTACAATACAAGTATTAGAAGTTAATAGTGAATAATTGATGGCAGATGGTTAAGCCCTTAAATTCTTCCGTCTCCCTCAACACCGTCCTATTATTCCAAAAGGAAAATGATGATACTTGCATTTACAATCTCAATTTCAGCCACAATTTCCCCAACTTATACCTGTACTTCCTGACCAAAAGCAAAGTCAGGATCTCCCTTCCAGGATCATTAGGCTGAAAACCTGTCTCATACCAATCCCTCCAGAACTCCCAAAATTTCTCAGCGTTAAGTCTAAGAGACGATAATTTCTTCCATCTTTTCTCCCTCATTCACCTTATCTTTCCAAATCTGAATGGAAGGTGGGGTCACAGACAACCAACAAACCGTGATGGTCTTCAGGGCCACCAGTCTGAGGATATGGTATAATTTCCTCTTGGGGTCTGGAGAGTTTTACTGATCCGTGTCCGAAAGACCTAAACAGAGGGAACGAAGGATCCAGACAGACACCCCAGAATCCTCGAATTTGATCATGAACCCGTTGCCAAAAATGCTGAGCTCCTGCATTCCCAAAAATATGGCAGTGGAGCTCCACATCCTCCAACACAAGTTAGTGTATTCAGGGTTAAAATATTTGATAGTTGTTGGGGTTCTGAAAACACATCAGAACCTTCCACGATATTCACCCTCAAGAGGGGAGGCCGGATGCACCAGCTTGATTAAGTGTTTTTGCCACTCTAAGCAGTATATTTATAAGTTGGTTTCCTCTCCCATCTGGTCTTGATTATATTAGCTTTGCTCTGAGTGCTGGGTTACCAGCAACCTGCAAGTCTGGAGATGGGTTTCATCTTTACTTTAAGGTAATCCAAGTATAAAAAGTTGTTCCAGATCAGCCAAGGGTCTTAATAACTGTTGTAGATGTGGGGCTGATGGATGAAAAGTCTCTACTTGTAGAAACCGAAATGGTCCTCCTTTCTAAGGCCATAGTTTAACCTCAGTTACTGAAACTAACACAAATGCCCCCATTCAAAAGTGGAAAACCTGGTAAGGCCCCTACGCTCCCAAACCCAAATCCTAAGTCTAATTTAGGAGGGTTAAATGTTTCTTGGTGGCGAATGAGAGATAGAGGGCTCACTCCCACCAGGACCCCCAGTTCTTTACATAAAGTTAATAATGTTTTCAAAGTATGTCTGGTCCACAGATTTACCATCTTGTTCACCATGCCTGGGAAACACAGGCGGTAGGCAGAGTCCAAAGAGCCACCTTCTGGGCTTTGCTCGACTCCATGGTATACCATCTTGAATCTGTCCTCTGTTTCATCCAAGCACAGAGCCAAGGAGCTTGTGCTGCCAAATAATAAGTGATATCTGGTAAGCCTAACCCTTCCCACCCTCGCAGTGTGCAAAGTAGCGTTCTTTTTAGCCTAGGTCTTTTATCATTCCATATAAAGCGTGATACCAAACGTTCTATTTCTTTTAAAATGAATTTGGAAGAGTGATCGGAGTGTTTGGAACAGGAAAAGCAAACGAGGAAGCACATTCATTTTGATGGAATGTACCCTTTCCTAATAAAGTCAAAGGAGTAATCTCTATCTGCCCAGGTCCTGCCTCAAAGAATCCCAAAGTCTGAGATAATTAGCAGAAAAGAGCCGAGTTTCATCTGCTGACATCCTTGTTCCCAGGTACCTGACTGTACTGTTGGTTGCCCACGTAAACTGGAAATGGGGCTGCATTTCAGGCGTGGGCGGCCACTGAGAAGAATTGCTTCTGACTTTGAAGGGTTGACTTTATATCCTGCCATTGTTTGGAAATGCTCTAAAATGTTCATGGGGTGGGGAGGAACCAACTGGATCGCCAGATATATCAGTGTATCGTCAGCATACGACAAGATTTTATAAATCTTTGGGCTAGTATGCCGTGAATATCTTTGGATCTGTATTTAGGAGGAGATGGGTCTGTAAGATCCGCATTCTGTGGGAGGTTTCATCGGGTTTACAACACTGATATCTGGGCGTGGTTTCACGACGGGGGCAGGGGGACAGTTTTAGGACCGCATTAAAAGCCTCAAGGAGGGTAGGAAGGAGATCTGCCTGAAAGGTTTATAAAATTTCGGCAGGATAGCCATCCAGCCCTGTTTTTTTTTTAACCTTTATGGAAAAGCTATTAACTATGTCCTCCCAACCCCCAAAAAAAAAAAACTCCTGCCAATATCCTGGGCACTTCAATACGCCCTTACATATGTCAAAATGCTGAAAGCCAAATATTTTAATTCTTCAGAAAGAAAATTTTTATTTTACCTATCAGTCTACCTCTTTAATGTTTAGGGGTTGAGTCAGAGTCCCTTCAATCGTAGATTCCTGTGCCTCTGGAGCCAAAGGAGACTTGGTTGTACTAGAACATCCTGCCACAAACTCATGCTCTGGGATCCCGGGTTTCTTCCTTGAGGTCGACTGCCAGGCTGAAGCTCCCAACTCCTGCCTCAGAAAACGTGCTTGCAGCTCCTCCACCAATTCCATGTTCTGCCAAAATTCCTTTGCCTCTGCGATGTCCCCAAAGCGTTTAGAAGCTCCTCGCTGATCCTCACCCTGAGTCTGGCTGGATAGTCAAGGTAGGCCCTGAAACCTTTCTGCTCAAGTGATTTAATTGCTGTAAGGATCTGCCTTCTCTGTTGCATTGTAGTACTTACAGTTGTGTTCAAATATAACCGCTGGTCCTGAAAATTACTTCTTGAAGCTCCATGCCATTTTAAGGATTTTTTTTTTTTTTTTTTTTTTTTTAACTCTGAAATAGAGGAAAGCGATGATTATGGATCGCGTTCTGGCATTAGGGTTTGCTGGGGGCCATCAATGCTCTATGTGCATGGATTATACCCACAGGTATGTCGTTAGGCCAGCTCAATACTTCTACTGGAAGCTCACCGTGGCGTCCAGCATATCGCCAGACTCAGTTTTCTCTGGAAGCCACGTACATTATTCCGTCTGTGACTGTTCTACCTCCATTCTTTTGGGAGTTGCTTTTCTCTGTAGTGCAGATCTAAAAGCGCCGTATTGTGCAAGTCAGTGTCTCTGCACTATTCTGTTAGACAGGCCTCTACTGCTCCCAGCCTTCTCTACCACCTGAGATCACGCTTGGTATCTGCCACGCTGTTTCTATACGTTGTAGCGTATCTCCAATTTTGTGTAGCTTGGTGCACAATTGTTTGAAGTAATTACAAACTCTGGTTCATATCCAGAGTCTGTCGGCTGCTCTGGGTCTGCCATTGTACTTGAGGTTATGGCTTGGTTGCCAATTCAGAGTCCGCTGATGCCTCCTTTGTCCCGCCTGGTGACTCAAAAATCCTTTAGCTTTCGCCTCATTGCCATATGTAGGTTGGCTGGGTTAGGGTTTTCTAACTCTAATTTCTCTTAGGTACCAGGATGGTTTCTGACTATTGCTGGGTAGAGTAAGTCTCAACTTCAAGCAGCCATATGAGACGCTTGTATCACCGAAGTCCAGGATTTTTACTTTTAACACTAAGTTAGTGTACTTATTTTGAATGAGCATGGTGCTGATTTCCATTGTAGGTAAATTCTGAACTTTCTTTATATGATGGACATCTGTTTTATTTCACCTTGCGGTTCATGGACTCTATTGCAGCAACTAGATTTTTTTTTTTTTTACAGTTACTTAAAAAAAATCGGAGACCCCTGTATAAGACGATCTTATTACATTCAATTAATCGATCAAGTATTAAGAAGAGTGGGCCTCATTGTACAGTATATTTCTATATTAAATGATAGTGATTTAACTGTATGTTTTTTCTTAATTAATAAAGTTAAAAAAAAAAAAAAAAAAAAAAAAAAACACTATCACAGCTTGCTGGTGGTTCAAAAAGGGCAAGTAGGCTTTTCCAACATAAAACCGAGATCCACGGAGGAACAGGATTCCAGACTGGAGGTTTTATATGAAAGATCACCTTAAAAAAAAAAAAAAAAGCTGAACTAGGTTTTGCCCTCCACCGGAAGGTGGTAGGCCCGACCGCAGAGAGAGATGGACCTTCAGTGAGGAATAGCTGAGGCCCCACTCTGATAGATATAAGAGGTACTCTAACAGCTGGGGGCCGAGCAAGAAAATGGGTCCCAGTCTTTGCGGTGGCCCAAATAGAAAAATCGCTTCCCATTTCATGGCATAGGTGGATCTAGTTGAAAGCTTCCTGGCTTCCACCAAGACCTGAGCTACCCAGGTGGAAACCCATAGCGAGAAATCGCTATGTCCACAGGTGCCACGCATCAAGATGGAAAGACTTGAGGCCTCGGATGGACCAAGTGCATTGCTGTTGGGACAGAAGGAGGTCGTCAGAGAGGCAGAGGGACTGGTGGTTCCAGAGCCAGTTGTTGCAACAATGGGAACCATATCTGCAGAGGCCACAGAGGGCAATGAGAGAGTCATGTGAGCCCCTGCCTGGAGCATAAGCAGAATCTTCTGTATTAAGAGGAAAAAGGAGGAAAGCGTGCAGAAACCTCCCTGTCCAGGACAGAGACAGTGCATCTCGCCAAATAGCACCACGCCTGGGAGCGCAAGCGAGCAAAGCTGGGTAGTTTTATGTTGGATGGGGAGGTGAACAGATCTAGGTCTGGCCGACCCCATAGAAGAAACAGATTTTCCACTACCTCCTGCTTTAATTCCCACCTGTGAGCCTTGGTGACTGATCAGATGAGACTGTCCGCCAGGATGTTGTGAACCCCAGCACGTGGACTGCTGTCAAGTATAGGCCGTGATTGAATCACCCAATGCTACACTGTCCACTGCTTCCCTGCAAAGGGGGTATGACGGGTGCCTCCCTGTTTGTTCAGATACCAGACAGTGACCATGTTGTCTGTCTGCATGAGGAGTGTTCTCAGGAGAAGAAGCGACTGGAGAGCATAGAGAACTGCTCGTCTCCAGGTTGTTGATGTGAAGATTCTCCTCCATAGGGGACCAGGAACCCTGTGTTCCGTGTTCCCCACATGTGCCCCCAACCCACGTTCAAGGCATCCAAAGTAAGGGTTTGAGGAGAAACTGAGGGTGGAAGGAGTCCCCCAAAAACAAACTGGTGGGATCCTGCCATCAGTGGAGATCTTTCTGAAAACTGCTAGAGAACATGACCTTTTGATCAAATCATCCGAGCATTGATCCCACTGGACTCTGACAGACCACTGGGCTACCCTCATATGCAGCCTGGCCTGGGGTACCGTGGGATGGCAGCCACCATAAAGCCAATAGACAAAGGACAGACCGAGCCGTGGTCCACCAAGAGGATGCCACTGATGTGGCCTGGGAAACTAGCGCCCACTCAGTCGAGGAGGAGAAAGGCCTTGCTCTGGACCGTATCCAACACTGCTCCAATGAACTGCAGATGCTGGGAGGGTACTAGCTGGGATTTGGGTAGGCTTGACTAAGAAATTCCCAGACTGGAGAAGAGGTCCAGGGGTGAAGGAGGACTCCTTCAAGCTGTCAAACCAAGGGGTTGAGAAAACAGCCAATCGTCCCAGGTACAGGAACACATAAATGCCCTTGCTGCGTAAGGAAAGCCGCCACCACTCACTAAGCACTTGGTGAAAACTAGAGGTGCTGGAAGACAGGCCCAATGGAAGGGTTTGGAACAGGAAGTAGTCCTCCAGAAAGGAGAACCTGAGGAAGCAGCGGTGGGCGGAGGATAAGGATATGCAGGTAAGCATCCTGCATACCCATGGAGCTCAGGCAAATGTTTGAAGGAGCAGGGTAAACAGTCCCTGGAGAGTCAGCATGAAACCTCTTGTATTCCATCAAGAGGTTGAGCATGCTGAGATCTAGGATAGGTCTTAGATCCCCATCTTCTTTGGAACTAGAAAGAAATGGGAGTAGAATCTTTTTCCTGTTTGCTCCAGAGGAACAGGCTCTATGGCTGCTTTTTGCCGAGAGTTTGATTTCCTGTCTGACCAGAGGATCTGACCAGACAGGTAAAATGACCTTCCCGGAGGATTTGAAGGTGGTTTCTCCAGGAACTATCGAGTGACCTTTCTGTACGAGTTGTAAAACCCATTCATCTGCGGTGACGGCCTTCCACCCTTCCAGGTGAAGGCCAAATCCTCCCTACCAGTTCCTGGAGTGATACGGAGGAGCGGAAGGAGAGGAAACTAGTCAGGACGCGAGAGGAGGGAGCCTTTCCTCCTGAGACAGCTTTGGCAAACTTGGCCTGAGGAGTCTGGGCTCCTGAACCAGTGGCACGTTGTTTGTTTTGAAACCTGCCCTGGTTCTTGTTCCACTTCAGTTGGTGGTGAAAGGGCTGTTGTCGTGTCTTCCATGTACCGTACTGGCCAGAACAACAGGCGTCCCGGAGGACTACCTACCTCCGTAGCCCAGTTATTATATCTTTGGCATCACCAAACAGAACAGGACCCTAAAAGGTGCGCCCAAGAGGACAACTGCACATGTGCCAAACCTGCCAGATGCAGCCAGGCTAGGCGTCAGAGGCACATCCTCAGGCGCTGCCCGGCCATGGAATCTATGGAATCAAGGTGGCTCAGAAAACGTGATGGCAGGATGATTTGTTCATCCACACTTTCTCCGGAGTTTGGTCCCCGAGTTGCTCGTCAGGGATGTCCTGGAGATCCTTCTTCAGTTCTGTTAGCAGGACTTCTGAAAAGCCACCATGTGTGAAACATACTTCAACGACCTGATGGCACAGGTGGATGAGGCAAACATTTTTCTGCCAAACTGATCCAGCTGTTTGGAGTCCTTATCCAGGGAGAAGCACTCAAGTGTTTAGGTTGTGCCAATCTGTCATGATGACCATGGAGTCGGCTTTCAGTTGTGGAGGTTAAGTGGAGACACCTCTTCCAGGGGAAGTAGGTTCTATCTGCTTCACGGAAAACTGCCGGAATGTGTGAGAGCTGTTGCCAGATGGTGGACTCAAGATCTCGTCTGGTCCCATCCAAGGGGAATGGGGAGGGATTCAAACTAGCCAGGTACAGATGCTCGGCTAGTCTCTTGCACTGGGGTCCAGTTCCTTGGATGGCCAGCCACAAGCCTCTGAATGGTCCTCAAAAGCTCCCCAAACGAAGGGTCCCTCGGGGGATTTAGGGACTCCTTAGGTGAGGTTTGACCGATGAGTGGGGTTTCTGACTGGTCGATGTCCAAATCTTCATCAGATCTGAAGACTCTGGCCTGCTGAGCAGGAGGGTCAACAACGGTTTCCCCATGATGAAGAATATCATAGGCTTGGCCAGAATGTGCTGGGCTAGGAGGGCCCCCCACTGGCTGGAGGTTGCTTAAACTCCCCAGGTTGTGACAGCATTCTTCCACTATGCCGGCATAGACTCATGGTTGGGCGGAGGAGGTGGGGCGGAGGCTGGTACTCAGGAACCCTGGAAGAGAGGAACTGGGTGGTTGGTACCAGTAAGGGTACTGGTACAAGCCCTGCCCTGGTAGCCTGGTGTAGGGGTATCCTGGGTCGATCAACTCTGTGACTGGTGTTAGGTAGCCTGCGTCAGGTAACGGAGTGGGTGGGTAACCCGGAGTCGGCGGAACATGGCCTGGCGTCAGAAAGGTATGCTCAACAGCAGGCTTGTGGGAGGCGGGTAGTGGGATCTGGCCCCAGAAACCACCCTAGGAGGGTTGAAGGGCCCACCGGGAGGCGCTGAAGGCCACTAGGCAGCGGGCAGGCAAAGGGCCAAGGCCTCGAGGAGAAGGGTCCATACCTGAGCCGCCCAAGTCCGGCGACAGATCCACAGGTTAAGGAGGTTCCAGTGGCAGAATGGAGCCTGGACGAAGGGAGCAGTCGGTAGGGACCTCGATGACAGGTACTGAAGAGTATCTGACAGAAGAGACAAGTCTGATACAAGTGGCAAATCCCTGGGGATAAAGACTGGCAGGATGAAGTTTCCCCTTTAGCACACTCGTCCTGGGATCGGGGTCCACAAGAGAGCCCGACAGGAGAGCAGATCGTCTATGTAGTAGACGGAAAGATCCGTCAGGCGACTTACTAGGCATGGCCAGGCTAACCGCTGCACAAAGACCATGGTCAGGTTGATCAACCTGCGCCAGGCGGCAGAGTCGGAGGGCGACTTACTGGCAGTGATCTGAACAGGAAACGAGAGACCCCAGCAGGCGACCCCGACTGCTCGCCTCACCTCGCGGGGGATTCGCCCAGAGGACTCAGGCCCAGCAAGCATAGTACTCACAGAAGTAGAGGGTCACCCTGATAGTTGATGGATGTCTGACTGTTCTTCCCTGAGGAGAACGGCTCCGCTCTCAGCGCTTCTCCTTATCCTTTTCTTCTTTTTTCAGGGGCTGAGATGACCTTTATCTTAGTTCCTGAAGCCCTTTCCATGGAGGCTAGTCTCTGGGAAGAAGATGGGCCCTGAGGGTCCTCTTGTGTGACAGGTGCACGTGGCCTGGTTCAACACCTGGCAAATGGCACACTCCAGCAGAGCAGTGCCTAGGCCCCAGGCAAAGGATACTGCGGGAATGGTAGTCCCCATGCAAGATCTGGCGCACCGCACTTGAAGCACTTCTTCAGTCGAGACTAAATACATCACAGGTATTTTTGGAAAGAATATAGTGGGGAAAAAAGACTAATTTGTCGTACATCAAGCGGGCGACTGATCACTGTTCTACCATGTCCGTTGAACAGACTGATGCTACAGCTGTAAAGAACCAGTGCTGGCATGGGACCGCCCATTATATATAGTCACGCTAACATCACGTCACCGGATGAGGGGGGCGTCCCGCTGATTGCTAGCTACAAGCTTGCCTATGCGGACCTGAGCCAGGGGCTCAGTCCTATATGTGAAGACCTACTGCAGGAACCTCTCGAGTAAGATCGTCCTTTCTGTCTATGTCTCTCTCTGGTTGTGCAACCAGATTTTCCTTTGAGACCTCAGACTTGATCACCCCGAAAAGTCTTGCAGTTCTCTTGCCTCTCACTGTCTGTTTTCTCCTTGCATATCTTGATCTGCTAATGTAAATATGTGCAAATCACTATGGAAATACAACGGATATTAGGGTCCTTTTGTTCAAAAAATATATATAGCATTACTATTTAAAGGTATATAAAATTATATTTTGAGATGACTGCAAAAGCTGTTAGAAAGTAAGTCACCTTATGCAATTTTTTTTTTTTTTTTTTTTTTTACACTTTATTTCTTTTCCTCCGCCTTCCTACTCTCGGCCCTCTCCTTCCTTCCTCTCATCCTCCATTTTCCACCTCGTGGGATCTGCCCCTAGAGTGCCTCCTCTCTCCCCTGCACAGTGGGGTCTGTCCTCTTCTGGTGGTCCTGGATGATTCCGAGGGCTATCATCTAGGGCTTACCGAGAGGTGTTTTTCCCTTTTCTCCCTAGTTTCCCCACCCTCTGCGACGCCGAGCGCTAGGGATGGACTGCCTGGTGGTGGTGCTCACATACGCCAGACCTCCATACGCCGTCGGACGTCCCCTCCCAGACTCCCGACGGACGTTGGCTTCCATCCCTTCAATTGTCGGTGCTTCCACCGCTATGAAGGGGATGTAGAACGCAGATGTTGCTCTCTGGTTCCCACCCTGAGGGAGTAGAGCATCCGTTGGGACGCTGGATCCTCCCTCCCCTGCCGCCCCCGGCCACCCAAGTTCGTTCCCCAACCCGTGGTCACCGGCGAGGCGAGGTGTGGCGCCCAGTGCCTTAGCGCCACCGGGCCGGCTACCTTATGCAAATTTTAAGTCCTTTGCAAAAAGCTGTGGAAATGGGGCCTCTCAGCTCAGGCACACTCTGTTCTAAGCTGCACATGCCTGATATTTACAAAACAGGATGCTTGCTAAGGATGGGGGTGAAAGGATTTACAAGAACTAAGCTGCAACTGCAAGAAAGAAAAGAAAAGGACAGACTGAACTAAAGCGGTCTCTCCCGAACATAGTTATTCTGAACAAGTTTTTTTTTTTAAGTTACTGCTACTGTAAATAAATGTTGGTGAATTCTACAACTGCTCCTGGTGTTTCTATGCTTCCTGACCTGTGCCTCGACGACAGATGGTGTCAGCCTAAGTGGGATTTAAGCCGTGCATACCCTAAAACAGGATTATTTGCGTGGGTACTGGACCTAGTACCAGGGAAGCACAGAGGAAGGTATGGATTCTGCAGCAGCAGCAAGTCCAGGAGTGGTTACCAGGAGAATGGCAGCCAAACTAGCAGAGGCAGAAGTCCAGTCCGAGATTGTACAGCCAGCACAAATTATGGAAAAAGAACAGGCAGTGACAGAACCTAAAAGCCTGATGGACTTTTCAAATAATGAACTATACAACAAAGAAATACTGAAGCAGAGAGAAAAGAGATCCAACGTTTAGAAGTGCAGAGGAGCGAAGAGGAGATGCAGCAACAGGAGGCGATGGCTGGATGCCTTGCAAGCTATCAAAGGCAGAGGATCCGGCACAGATCCAGACAAGCAACAAAATGCAAGCAACTTAAAAGCCATTAAACTTAAAAGTTGTGTCCCTCAGATGATACTGAGGCATACGTGACAACTTCAGAAAGAGTTGCCACAGTCTGCCAACAGCCAAAGCAGCAATGCAAAATCAGACTGGTACCCTACCTGACAGGAAAGCCCAACTTGCCTACAGCAGTATGGACACTGCAGTCAGAAAACTATGACCTGGTGAAAAGCGAAATCCTGAAAAGGTATGACATCTCCGAGAGACACAGGCAGAGATTTCGATCTCTAATGTAACAACTGTCAACAATCTTTGAGAAGCTGTCACCAGATTGAGAACTCCTGATAAAATGGATCCAAAACAGTCCCACAGATCAACACATTTGCCATGGAGCAATTCAACAACATCTTGCCTTCGGATGTGCAGCTGTGGGTAAAGGAACACTGACAAGACAGTGGGAAAACGCTGTTTCTTTGGCTTGAGTACTACCAAATGGCCAGATAGACGCTTCACAGCAATGAGGTAACAGCCAAGCACCAGTAAAACACTATTTTTTCCCATTTAAACTCCAAGCCTGATAAGAACTCTGGTGGGGGTAAAAAGTCTGGGCCCAAGACGTTATCTGCTATAATTATGTACCTTGAGGCCATTTCGTAAGAAACTGCCACAGTAAGGAGAGTGGCACTGGAGCAGATTTGTCCTTGGCAAACTGGGGCAAGTACTTAACAGATATGAAGGTGGGGAAAAGACTGCAAAGGACACATTGATTCTGGAAGCAGACAGACCCTAGTGCATGTTAAGTGCTGGAAAAACACTGTGCAAAGGGACCAGGTACTGGTGTCATCTGAATCCATGGGGACACTTGATACTATCTACCACCCAAGTGACTGACCATTAAGGGTGTGTAACTAAATTAAAGTGGGGATGGTATCTAAGTTCCACCTGTACCTGTGATTACTGGAAATGACTTTCCAGGATTTAGAGTAAATCAAAGATGCAGTAAATCCTGATGTCTCAGCAGTAGTGGTGTCAAGAGCTCAGGATTAGAACATTTCAGACAGTGGGGACATTTTCCTTTCAGTGACTTTGATTTGGACTTGTTTGAGCACAGCTCCAAGATCCGGAAATCCAAGAAAGCGATTATGCCTGAAGAAACTGTGGCAACAAACGACTGATGGACATGAAAATGCTGAAACTAAATTGATAACCAATTGTGATTTTCTTTTCAGAACAAGCTGATGATGTTCTCTCCAGTGTTATTTTAAGCAGCTGGGAGTAAAACCAAAACGGGTGGACCAATGTTTAAAAAAATGTAACTGGTTACTATACAGAGTTTGGGTTAAACTTCAGACACAGGAACAGAGCGGAACAATTGGTTATACCACAGAGTATAGAACGAGTTATTACAGATAGTACTTGATAAGAGTCCTATGGCTGGTCAGTCTGGGAGGGATGGCACCCTTGCCAGATTGCTGTATAGATTTTACTGGCCTGGAATTCATGAAGATGTTGCTACCTATTGTAATTCCTGTGCTGAGTGTCAGAAAGTAGCCCCAGTCACTAGAAAGACAAGGTGCCCCTACCCTTGATAGATGTGCCTTTTGAGAGAATTGCAATGGATCTGGTTGGTCCTTTAGACAAAAAATAAAAGGGTAATAGATTTATCCTGGTAGTATGCGACTATGCTGCTTGATACCCAGAAACAGTTCCAATGCGCACTGTTACAGCCCCAAAAGTTGCTGCACAGCTTGCCAAAATGTTCAGCAGAATGGGCATACCTAAAGAAATTATTACTGATCAGGGTAGTAATTTTGGTGCTGCAGTATTTAAGGAGCTATACAGACTACTAGGTATCACTGCCATAGAACCTCGCCTGTCACTCTCAGACAGACAGTCTTGTTGAGCTTGAATCCAAACCCTAAAACGCATGTTAGAAAGGGTTTGTAAAAGGAAGGGAAAGACTGGGACCAATACTTACCTACCTACTTTTTGCCTACAGAGAAGTGCACAGGCATCAACAGGGTTTTCACCATTTGAAATGCTGTTATAGCAGGCAGCCAAGAGGGCCACTGGATGT
This sequence comes from Neoceratodus forsteri, assembly GCA_016271365.2. Taxonomy (NCBI): domain Eukaryota; kingdom Metazoa; phylum Chordata; order Ceratodontiformes; family Ceratodontidae; genus Neoceratodus; species Neoceratodus forsteri. The sequence continues at coordinate 296,748,787 of CM057453.1, read as the reverse complement.
GATAAGAAGCGTGGAAGATAACCCAACCCGAAACAAACAATCTGTATCTTCTTATATGTGTGCCCTAAGAAAGAAGCTGGCAAAATATGTTGAAATTACCCATAGTAATCAGGAAGAGGCCTAAAACCAGCAGAAGGTACATTATGACCACGCGGTAAAAGAAAAAGTTTTTAGCCAGGTGAAAAGTTTTGCTACTGTTACCCACAACAGACAATAAGTTGTTAATGAAGTGACTAGGGATATAAGGTTCTTAGACGAGTGGCACTGTTAACTATTAGACTGAGACCTCGGACAGGAAAAATCCTAAGATATACCATGCTAACCTCCTCAATAAATGGGTTGACAAATGCCAAAGATGCACTGCCAGTTTTCCAGAAACTGATAAGGAAGATATTGGTCTAGCTTATGATGGACTGGAATAAACTGTAAATGCTGATGCTGTAAAGGTGAATGTTTCTTTAACCTCAGAACAAACTGCAGAGAGTCAGAACGTATTAAAGATATTTAAACAGTACTTTTACCACGGTACCAGGCCGAGCAAAAGGGGTTGAGCACGTATTAGTGACAAGGAATGCTCATCCCATTAGGCAAAGACAGAGGTTACCAGAGTGGTTAAGAGCGGACATGGTTAAGGGAAAAATGAAAGAATTGGCTATCAGAGGAGTCGAGAGTGTTTGGTCATCTCCCATGGTAATGTAAATAATAGAAGGGGGTGTTAGAATCTACCTTGATTTTATGAAACTTAATCAAGTGTCAGAACTTGACAGTTAACGTATGCCCAGAACAGATGATATGGTGAACAGATTGGGGAGTGCAAAGTATATCAGTACCCTCAGCTCACCAAGGCTTACTGGCAAATACCTTAGCTAAAGAATCCAGAGATAAAATCCTATATGGGTGGCAAATGCGGTTTTTATCAGTTCACCACCATGTCATTTGGTTTACATGGTGCCAGCTACATTCCAGCAGTACATGGATGTCATTTATCTCTTCACACTGGTTATTGTGCTGCATGACTCAGAGGATGTCGTGATGTACAGTCCAGACTGGAAAAGCCACTTGGAGCACCTACAAGAAGTTATTCAAGCTATCAAAAATGCATTCACATCCTACCAAATGTCACTGCGCATACAGGAAACCAGATAGTTGGGTTATGTGTTGGGAAATGGGAGTGAAGCCAGAGGTTTCTAAAACAGAAGCTGTAGCTAACAGCCCTGTCCCTAAAACAAAGAAACCTGTCAAGTCATTTTGTGGCTGGCTGGTTATTATCAGAGATTTGTTCCCAATTTTGCTGAGTTAGACTCCTCTCACTGAACTCTCGAAAAAGCGGTACCCAAATAATGTGAAATGGACCTCCAGAGTGTGATGGAAGCTTTTCGAGCCATTAAGACTGCATTATGTACTGCCCCCATTTTAGGGAAGCCCAGACTGAGAAACCATTTTTGCTACAAACAGAGGTATCTAAGGTAGGCCTAGGTGAAGTAGAGACAAAATATAGATGGAAAGAACATCCTATTCTGTACATAAGTACTGAAGTTGCAGGACAGAGAAAGGTACTCCACTATAGAAAAGAAAGTTTAGCAACAAAGTGGGCCATGGAGTCACTTAAGTTTTATTTGCTATGTTGGCTTAACCAGATGAAAGAAAAATTCCAGAATCACAAGGTGGTACCGTGGCACCTGAAGTCATTTAAATTCATGTGATGCACAAATCTGTTAGAGAATAGCAATGCTTATTTTCTGTCAAGATATGGAACAGGAAGAAAATAATTACTTAACCATAGTAATCTTTTTCCTTTTCAGTGATGCTCAGATATTCATAACTTTATGCAATAAGCCTGGAGGTTGGACTGCCCAGAGATGGACCATGCAAATTAGTAGAATTCTTTGCACGTGAGGCATCTTTCAAATACTGCCTCTACCAACTGTAGTGTTCTAACCTCTTCAGATCTGTAAGAAGCCTGGAAGTCAGGCATTAGGAAAAATCCTAGTAGTTAAAATTTGGGGTTACCCTGATGAAGAATTAACAAAAACCTCCTAAGGAGGAACAATAATAAAATAAACAATGGTATTCACCAACGCATGAGAAAAGCTATTAAGAGAAACCGAATACTCAGTTTAAATTTTACTCAGCATAGAAATGCACCACACAAGATATGGCTATGTGGCACTAGCATGCGTAGGCAGAGGCTGAAGTTCTGGAAGAGGAGGAAGGAGGGAGTTGTGAATATCTGAGCATCACTGGGAAGAAAGAAGATTACTACGGTAAGTAATTTTTCTTCTAACCTCAGTAATACTCAGGATAATCACTCTTTATGCGAACTACCAAGCAGTACCACTGGAGGTGGGCACAGAACTTATTTTGAAAATCAGACTTTGCAGGACTGCTGTGTCAAACCTGGCATCACTTCTGGACAAAATATCCAGGTTGTAATGCTTCAGAAGGTATGTACTGACTTCCAGGTAGCTGCTTTGCAAATATCCAATAATGGAACCTCCTGGCAGCTACAAGACTAGCAGCTGTTCCTCTTGTTGAGTGTGCCCTCCGCCCAGCTGGGGGCTTCCTACCTGCTTTAGTGTAGCAGAACTGAACACACTGGACAATCCATCAAGAAATTGATCATTTAAAAGCTGGTTTGCCCTTTCCTACATCCCTATACTGTCAGGAAAACTTGTTTTCTGTCTTGCCAGTAGCCCTTAGTAGCTGTCATGTAATAGCAGAGAGCTCTTTTCACATCCATACTGTGGAGTCTTCTTTACCAGAACTCAAATGGTCTGTGAAAGAGACAGGCAGAGTGATTGATTCAGATGGAAGTCTGAAGCGACCTTGGGAAGGAATTGTCCGTCTGTTCTGAGTTCCTGTTACCTTATCCCTGTGGAATGAGATGAGTCCTGGTCAACACCGAGAGCCTGGAGCTTGCCGATTCTTCTTGCTAAGGTAACTGCTACCAGAAAACTGTTTTCAGGTGACATACTTTAGATGGGCTCTGTAGCCATGGGCTCAAAGGAGCCCCATTAACTGCTTTATACATATATTAAGTCCCAGGCGACACTGGGTGCCCTGTGAGGAAGATCCAAATGCATCAGGCCTTTAAAGAACCTTTTGAAAATGTGATCTGATGTTACTGACACCTTTGTCCTAGCAGAAAGGTAGCAGTCCTGCTGCAAGATTAACCTAAAGAACTGGGCTGATAAACCTGTGAATGCAAATGAGTCAGATAAACCAATACCACTGATACTCCTATCATTTGGGATGAAATTCCTACCAAGCACCAAAAGAAAATCTCCTCCACTTAGAGAATAAGTTTTCTCAGTAGAGGGCTTTCTATAACCTTTCAATATAGTTAATACAGCTTCAGAAAGGTTTAAGTCTGCATATTTAATTCCTCAAGAGCCGTGCCTTGAGTGGAAATACTTGAGATTTGGGTACAACAATGTTCCTTGATTGGAGGCAGGAGATTGTGCATGAGAGAGCAAACTTACTGGTTTGCTCACAGACATGGAGAGCAGAAGAGATTACCAAGGCTGCCTGGGCCAATCTGGGCTATCAAAATCAGAGAAGCGGAAAGGGATTTGAGCTTCAGTAGTACTCTGAAAACCAGAGGAAAGGGGAGGGAGACAGAGAGGAACTTCCCTGACCAGTCCAGCACCAGAGAATCCAGAGGATTGTGCCCTGGGTTAGTGGTCTTCAGCAATACTGGAGGCAACTGGTGGTTCTGGTGGGATGCGAACAAGTCTACCTCTGAGTGCCCCACCTCCTGAAAATTATCTGCACTACCTGCTTGTTCAGTGTCCATTTCGTGATGGGACTGGTTGATTCAACTCAGTGTGTCTGCCAAGTACTGTCCTTCCCTGGCAGATGGATTGCTTTGCAAGGACACCTTTAGGGAATACGCCAGTCCAGATTTCATGGTTTCTGTGCAGAGAGGCCTGATCTGGTGCCTCCCTGCTTGTTCATGTAATACATAGTGGTGGTGGTATTGTCTGTTCTGACTTGCACCACCTTGCCAGTCACCAGTGGAGAAAACTTTTGGGATAGCCACACTGCTCTGAGTTCCAGCAAGTTTATATGCTGAAGGGACACTGCTTCTGTCCAGGTACCCAGAGTTGTGTGCTCCCTCAGATGGGCGCCCAGCCCAGAAGGGATGCATCTGTTGTGAGGACTATTGAAGGATTCTCTTTCTGAAAAGAGACCTCGCTTTAGATTGGATTTTTCCACCACAGGAGGGCCTGTAACAGTGCCTTTGTCACTGGAATAAGTTTGAAAGGGTTTTTTCCTGACCCAGTGATTCCTAAGATGAAACTGGATGTTTCATGTGAAACATGGAGTCCTGCACAGTGCCTGTGGATGCAGTCATATGATCCAAGAGCTGCAGGAACTGCCTGGCTGTTTTTAGCTTGTGCAAGTTGAAGGAATTTGCTATGGACTGAAGGTCCAGGGCCAAAATTGGCCCTACCTGTAGAGTATTGATCTTGGCCCTATGAACTGTAAGGATCTGTGCAGGGTCAGGACAGAATTTTTTCTGGTTTATTATGAAACCCAGAGACTCCAAGAGATCCTGGAGTGAGCTTTAGAGAAGTTCTGACTTGGTCTGGTGGTTGCCCACCACCAGCCAGTCGTCTAGATATGTAAAGACAGTCGCTCCTTGTCTTCGAGAAATGCCACCCAGCTGCTAGGCATTTTGTAAAAACCCTTGGTGCTGAGGAAAGACTGAAGGGCAGGGTTGCAAACTGATAATGACCTGATGGGAACCTGAATCTGAGATATTTTCTTCAAGATTCTTTTGTGGAGATGTGGAAATAGGCTGCCTTTCATACAGAGATGCCAGCCAGTCCTTTGGATTGTTGGCAAAATCTGAGCCAGAGTTACCATTCTGAACTTTGTTTTTTTCAAGTGCTTGTTTAAAGCTCTTAGATCCAATACTGGCAGCCACTCCTCACTTCTCTTTGTTGTAAGGAAGTATCTACAGTAAAAACCTCTTCCTCTTAGGGTTGTAGAACTGGTTCCACTGCTCTGAGCTGTAGCAGCTTTTGAACCTCTGCCTCTAGCAGTGCAGTTTCTGCTAGGGGAAGACAGAGGAAAACCTTGGAATTTTTAAAGGAAGAATTTGAAGTCCAGAGACAGACCTTTGCTCCACTCCTCCAACACCCACTTGTATGTGGTGATAGCTGACCAAACATGGAGGAAGTGGGACAGTCTGCCTCTGACAGGTAGGAAGGAGGAGGAGGCCTGCATCTCAGGGGTTCTGTTTAGGCTGGGGCTGAGGGTTGTGCCAGAGAGCCTGCGCTTAGAGCCTTTCTACCTTTAATGAGTATCCCTGTTGGGGATACTGTTAGTGATTGGGGCCTGGCTACTGGCTGGAAAAAGGTCTTGCCATGAAGGATCGACCTCTGCCCCCCCTCCATAGGGCCTGGTGGATAATGAAGCTCTGTCCTTGGCAGAGTTGCTTCCTATAAGCAGCTTATATTCAGCCACCTTTCTTCATATGCATGGCCACCATGGATTCCCCAAAAGAGAATTTCTTTCCAATGGAAAATCCAGGGCCTTTGACTGGGTATCCTGAGTGAGGTTTGTAGCCAAATGCCAAACCTCCCTCTGAGTCACTGTGTTAGCCATCCATCTGGCTGAAGTGTCATTCTGAATCAGCAGCCATCTGGAACTGGTACTTAGCCTCTTCTAGCCCAAACCTAGCAGTTTCCAGCCAGGTCATCTGATAAGGTGGGAGGAGGCTTTACAGACATTGCCAGTACCGACTGCCACAGGGATTTCGATACTTGGGCAGCATAAGCCTGAAGGTAGCTCGTCTCATGGCCAGGAGGCTAACAAAATACAGGTTACTCACCTGTAACAGGAGTTCTAGGAATGGTATATGTTGTTCATCCACACTATCTGGCAGGTTCTTACCGCTTTAAATCTTGGCCGGAAGGTCTTCGTTAGCTCCTTCCACCCACCCGGTGGAAAACTCGGCCCGCCCATGACGCCAGATCTGGCCTGGGCTGAAGCTCAGGCTGTGCGCCGCCGGGAGGTCGGAGAGTTTTCAGGATGAACAACATATACCATTCCTAGAACTCCTGTTACAGGTGAGTAACCTGTATTTCTAGGGACATGGATATGTTGTTCATCCACACTATCTGGCAGACTCCCTAGCAGTCTGGGAGAGGGGAGGCAAGGCACACACCCCTATATACTTACTTGTGGAACAGAGATTGAGAACCGAGGCCCCAAAACCAGCATCCCGGCGTGACTCAAGGTCGATGTGGTAGTGGGTAATGAAGGTGTGTGTTGATTCCAGGTAGCAGCCCTGCAGATTTCCTGGATAGGGGACATCCCTGGAAGCAGCCACCTGCTGCAGTATGGCGGATGGTAGAATGAGCTCTTATCCTCTGGGAGGCTCCATGCCCACCAACTCATAGCAGAGATTTATTCAGGAGGTGACCCATCTCGCCTATCGTCCGCTGTCTGCAGGTCTGCCAGGTGCGGCTTCAGCGTGAGGTGACAAACAGCTGGCGAACCTCTCTCCGAATTTCAGCCGGTAAGCGCGCCTTCGTAATAGCGGCTTTTCTAGGGTCAAAGTATGGAGCCTATTAGGCGTCCGAGTGTGATTGGGGTAGAACACCGGCAGAGTCAACACCTCGATTAAGGTGAAATTCGGCACCACCTTCGAAGGAATTTCGGTAATGAGGACAATTTGTCTCTGTGGAAGACCAGGTAAGAGACTCGATGTTGCCGCCTGGAGTTCTCCATCCTTCTGGCTTGACGTGATAGCCACCAAGAAGGTGGTCTTCACCACAGGTGGGGAGACCACACCTGTGCATTGGTTCTGATAATGGCTTGCCCATGAGCTTTCACAGTACCAGCTTGAAAATCCCACGGAGGTGGGGTTCCACGCACTGGAGGGAAATGTGATCAAGGCCTTTAAAGAAGCGCCCGACCACTTTCTCTGCGCCACTGACTGCTGACCGCCCGCTACCGTAAGAATACGCTGAGTGCACCCATGGTCGTTGACCCAAGCCCTGACTCAGATAGGGACCATAGATAGTCCAAAATGCTTCACAGCAGATGCCCAGAAGGGGTCCAAACCCTTATCCTGACACTAAATGGAGAACCTCTTCCATTTGAAGGCATAGTACTCCTGGTCGGGCTCCTTACCGGGATCGCCCCTCAACGACGTTGAGGACCCCGCTCGGAAAGACCCAAGGCCTGAACTCTAGCCGCCAGGAACCAGGCCGTCAGGTGCAGGGACTGAAGGTCCTGATGGAACACCTTCCCTGATTGACTGAGAGCAGGTCCGGGCGAGCTGGAAGCTGCCTCGAGTCCTGGAGCTGAGACTGAGGAGATCTGGTACCAGAACTGGCTAGCCAGTCTGGGGCTATCAGAATCACCTGCGCCTTGTCCCTCCTCGCCAGCAGGACCCTGTGAATCAGGGGAACGGGGGAAGGCGTAAAGAGGCCCGGGTCCACGGCCTCGAGAAGGCATCCCCTGCAGCGAGCCCTGCTGAGGGGGCGGCATGAAACAGCTCAGCCTGTTCTCCCTGGAGGCAAACAGATCCACCAGAGGTGTGCCCCAACGGAGAACAGGTCCTGTACTATCTCCGCAGGAGAGACCACTGTGGCGATGCAGCCCTATCCGCCCAGGGCATCGGCCAGGGTGTTGGAGGCTCCTGCCACATGAATGGCCAGGAGATCCGCCTCCAGGCTGCGCACTAGTGACCAGATGCGGAGAGCCTTTGCATAAGAGCATGGAGCGATCCCGCCTGGCGGTTTAGATAGTACATGGTCGTGGTATTGTCCGCCTGACCCGACCACTTGACCCCGGAGAAAGCGGAGCAAAGGCGGTGAGAGCTAGGCGGACCGCACGGAGCTCCAGCTGGTTGATATGGCATCGGGACTCCCGCGGGACCAGAGGCCGCACTCGGTGTTCCCCAGATGGGCACCCCAACCCATCAAAGAGGCGCCGGTCGTTAGAGAGACCGTCGGCTCGGGCGGACAAACGGGATACCCTCCTGCAGATGGGACGGAACGGTCCACCACTGGAGAGCTGCTCCACATCTCCTGGGTCATTCACACACGCTGGTCCAGGATCGTGAAAGCTGTGACCACTGGCTGGCCAGTCCCACTGGAGGGGGCGATGTGCCAGCGTGCCCAACGGACTATGCTGGTACAGGCCGCCATGAGACCCAGGAGTCGCAGGAAGTCCTGGCAGGGAGCGATTGCCCAACCAGAAATGATTGGGCAAAGGAAGTAAGAACCTCGGCCCTGTCCGCTGGGAGCCGTGCTCTGGTTTCAAGAGAGTCGAGCCTGCCCCGGTGAAGGATATCACCTGCTTCGCTCGAGTTCCGACTTGGCCTCGCTGACCAGGAGGCAGAGTTGAGAGCAAACCCGAGGGCCAGATCCCTGGACCGCCTCCACCTCCTGTCTGAGGCTGCTATCAGCCAATCGCCCAGGCAGGGTACACCGACCTCGGCGCCGAGAGGGAATGCTGTCACCACTGCAATGCATTTGGTGAAGACCCTGGGAGCTGAAGAGAGGTCGAAGGGCATGTCCTGAACTCAAAGAGGGATCCCTCCGCCTGAAGCGGAGGAATCTCTGATGAGACGGACGGATAGGGACGTGAAAGAACGCGCCCTGAAGTCCAGGAGAGCAGAACCACACGCCGTGTTCCAGAGATGGTATTATCTGAGCCAGAGTGACCATTCTGAAGGTTCGAGACCTTAGGAACTTGTTCAGGTCGGTAGGTCTAGTATGGGCGCCAGCCCCGTCCGCTTCGGGACCAGGAAGTACCTGGACACGAACCCTGGTTCTGATGGTGGGTCCTCTATCTCTTTATCACCCCTTTTGAAGAAGGAGGGCGATGCGCCACTGGACGAGCCTCTAGAGATTCTGGGGACCCCGAAGCCCCCGCAGTGAGACGGCTCTGAAGGGCGGAGCCTGCTCAATTCCAGAGGCAGGCCTCTTCCACCACCTCCAGAACCCACCTGTCCGTGGTAACAGCGGACCAGGTGGAAAGGAAGTGTTTGAGCCGTCCCCACGGGGGAACCAGGGGCAGGTGACGGGATGGGGCGACACCCTCAGCCCGTCCACTGTGCAGGCTTGGAGGAAGGACTGGCCGAGGGACCACCAGGGCCTTTTCCTCCTTGCTTCCTATTCGAGGAAGCCGACGGCTTGGGCTTGGAATACAAGGTCTAGCCTGCTGGCCCCTGACGTTGTTGTTGTTGGGCGGACGCGCAGCGGGAGCAGAGGGACGAAAGGGCTTAGGCTGGGGCTTACGGCCCTTGTCCTCTCTGCCGGACGAGACCGAGTCCAAGGTGGCATTGGACTCTTCGATCCTCTGGAGGTGGCCTTCCACCCAGGGTCAAGAGGTCTGTTCCCAAGAAGGAACGTCCCAAGCTTGTGCTGGTATCCAAGGTGAAAGTGGATATCCTCAGCCACGCCCGCCGTCATGGCCACAGCGCCGCCACTGACCGAGCGCAAGAGTCCCCAATATCCAGAGCAGTCTGGAGCTGCTGCTTGGCTACTGCCCTGCCCTGGTCCCGCACCTGCTTAACTGTGGTCTGCAGGTCGGCAGGAAGATGAGGGACCATCATCCAGGGAGCCCAACAGGGCATGGGAAAAATGCCATGAGGATGGCCGAACTGGCCTGACGAAGGCCAAGTGAGGAGGCAGCATACACTTTTTCGCCCGCATAGTCCAACTTCTTGACTCTTTGTCGGTCGGTTTGTCCACGCCCCTGGCATTGCCGGCATGCCAGAAAACACTGTCCAAACCAACCCTCGGCCGAGGGTGCTCGGAGAAGCCGGACAGAGCCCGTGGGACGGCATATTTCTGGCCATCCTGGCCGAGGCGCAGGACAGGAAGCCGGACGCTGCCATAATTCCAGGGCCGGGCCGACAATGGCCTCGGCCACCGGAAAGGCCTCCGAGGGAGAATCCCTCGGTCCAGAATCTCAGTGAGGGACATCTGGCCCGCTTGGACACGGGTTCAAGCTTCATCCCAGTGGATTCTGAGATGAGCCTAAGAAGTCCAAGGAAGGACGAAGGGCTATCGTCCACTGACTGCCCCCAGAGGACTCAAGTCAAGGCTCGTGGAGAACAGGGAGAAGTCGTCCGATTCCGACGAATCGTCGAATAGCTGCCTGGAGCCTGAGCCTCCTCCACGTGCGAGGCTTATCGGGCATGAGAGTGACCGACAGCCTATGGGGAGGCCATGGGCCGACCGTGAACTTTTCGACGGTGCCCCAACTGTCGGCTGAGGCGGCGGCGGTTCCACCAGGATTGGTGGGGCAGCAGGAATAGGCCAACAACCGGCCTGGGAACAGGCTCCTCGACCGCTGTGAGGGGTTGTTTCAGCCGCTCTGGTGACAACATTTTATGGCCGAAGAGGCCTGAGCCGCTTACTACCGCCAATAATAGTTGTTGCCACATCAGTTCTCATACTTTCGGCGCAACTTACGCCAAGCCTCCTCGCCCAAGGAGGAGGAAGAGCGCGACGCCGCTATCAGCGGTGCTGGAGACCGAGACTACCTGCAAAGTCAACGGATCGGGCTGGACCGCCGATGATGTCAGAGATCGGGAATCTCGGCTAGGGCCGAGGTCGGCGTGGCGGGAGCCGAGGATCGCAATCCCTCGGCCGACAACCGGCGGCTCCGGGCCGGAAGCGCAGATGAGCCGACGGTATCCTCAGACCTCACCGGGGAACTGGGAGGAGGGATTTTCGCTTCTCAGCCGACAACCCGTCTAACAGGTCGAAAAAATCTCGAAACCCGTCGTGAGTGTCTCGGACACCTGGCCTGGCGGAAGTACCGTGAAGCCAGTGGCGAGCGAAATTTCCGACCCGAAGTCGACTGTCGACAAGGGAGGGAGATCTTTCCCGCCTCCCAGGAGCGCGATTATGGGACTTACCCTACTTTTCTTCGACCGGTGATACGCCCAGAAAAGTTGGACCTCGCTTTGGTTGAGAGGGTCAGGCAAAGCTCCTTAAAGGAAGCTGAATAGGAGGCCCCGACGAGAGCAGGGCAGATGCCGCAGCCCGAGATGTTGGTGCCTGAGCCGCTCCTCCTCGAGGTCAACCATCTGCTAGAGTTGTTCAGCGGATCCCGCAGCCACGGAAACCGCCAGTCGGGCCTCCTAGATTTGACGGAGGAAATCTCCTTCGGGCGCCCAAGTTGGAGACAGGCAGCGCGATCCTCGAGGGCGTGGACCGAAAAGGAAGAGCACAGTTCAGAGCCTGCGGGTCGTGCTCCTGGCCAAGGCAGTAAACGGACGTGAGTGCGGGTCCGTCCGAGACATCTACTGCCCACAGGGACATCTCCGAACCGAGTCGATTTGTCCATCGTGAGTCATGAGGGAAGACCACACAGGTGGTAAAAGTTTTGGTTTTGAAAATTTTTTCAAAGTCAAGATTTAGGCTCAAAGCTTAATCACAGAGCGTTAAGGAGGGAACCTGAGCTTCCAAGCCGTAAGGAAGATCTGGCGCCATGGGGCGGAGCCGAGTTTTACCACCCGGTGGGTGGAGGAGCTAGCTTGAAGACCTTCCGCAAGATTTAAAGCAGCAAGGAACCTGCCAGATAGTGTGGATGAACAACATATCCATGTCCCTAGAATAGCCTTTTGGCCATACTATCCAATTTTCTGGAATCCTTGTCCGGGATATGAGGACAAAGGGACTTTAGCCTTATCACAGGCTGCCTATTGTATTACCCTTGGTGGTCTGGATGGGAGAAGGAAGTCCGCTCCTCCCTATCTAGCTGGTATTTCTGCTCATTCTCCTGTCAATGGGAGGAACAGAATTAAGGGTCTGCAGGAGCTTCAGAGCATCCTTCTTAAAAACTTATATACTGGGAGGAGGAGGAGGAGGAGGGCCTTTGTGGGAGTTCAACCCATATATTCAAATACTCAATTTCCTCATCCTCCACTTGCTCTGCTGCAGCAATATCCAGAGCACCTGCCATTTTCGTCACAAAAGAAAAAATAAGAGGAAAATCTTCGGAGACCACAGGAGGCAAGCCAAAATCCTGCTCAGGGGACACTTTGGGGGACAGGTTCGCCTCCTCATAAGGCTCATCATCCTCTTCAAAATATAATTGCTCTGGTAAAGAGGGCAACACAGTACTGCCAGCCTGGGTACCCTGTGAAGGGGCAGCAGGCTGAGGGATGATATTCTGCAGGGCTTGAATAATTCTGAATGCCTGAGCTATCTCCTGAGCTGAAGGCATTGCAGGTACCTGCAGAAGTCCCTGGTTTAACAAAAGAGGGTGCTACATGTTTAAGCTTCTTTGCCTTCTTTGAGGGAACCGGGAGTCAGCAGGTTCTTTTCCTCTTTTGCCCCTTTTTCACTCGTGTCGGGCAGGGGTAAGTACACTTGTGGGTTCAGCCACAACAGACTCAGTGCTGTCAGCTGGTCAGAGCCTGAGGGACCCCTAGGAAACTTCTTATTCAGCCTTTCAAGGTGTTTTTCCACGGTTTTATCCGGGCAAGCTTTACAAATATCACATTCCTGGTCCAGATGTTCAAAATCCAGACAAGCTACACATCCGTGCGCTTATCTGCCTTAGCAAACACATTCCCACACTTTATGCAATTTTTAAAACCGGTTCCCTGGTTCTCTTTTTAGGTTCTCTGCCATGGTGAAAGCCAAAGAAAAAACACCAACCGCTAAATAATAAAGACTGCGGTTATTTAAACAGTTTTTTTGTTTGTTTTTGTGCAGTCTGTTCCAGAACCGACAGAAACCAGAGGAACCGGACCGGAGATGTACAAATGAACGGTTCAGCTGTTCTTTAACAGAGGAAAGCGGTTACAAATAAATTTTGTAAGGACCAAAATTTAGCACAAATAAATAGGCTCTTTAATCAAGGAACCCAAAATAACTTAAAAGTAACTCTGATCCTCACAGTTATCCCGAACCATGAGAAACCAAGAAAATAACTTAAGTAACAAACAAGATCTAAACTGACAATGAGTAGATGCAGTAAAAGAAATAAAATATACTTATTTTTTTTATCTTTCTTCACAGAAGAAGACAACAGAAACTCTGAGCCACCAGACTTTCAGGCAGAGAGAAAAGTCTGAAGAGGTTAGAACACTATAGTTGTTAAAGGCAGTATTTGAAAGATGCTCATGTGCAAAGAATTCTACTCATTTGCATGTGTTCCATCTTCTGGGCAGTCCAACCTCCAGGCTTACTGCATAAAGTTATAAATATCCTGAGCATTACTGAGGTTAGAACTGAGGATTCTGAAGGCTGAAAAACAAATGTCCGAGTTTAAACTTTACTGTTTGCTGTACTGTTATAGAACAGATGCCGTACATGTGCTTGATTTCTAAAAGCAGCAAATGTTAGTAGAGAATTAATAAAAGTTTTGAAACCTGTTTGATAGAACAGGTTACCTCTTAAAGAGGGAGGTGTATGTGACATAGTTGAATAGGACCCTGTCCCATTTGTTAGAGAAAGTTTAAAATGCAAGGATCTATCCTTTCGTATTTGTCTGGTTGCACAACCAAATTTTCCTTCGAGATCTCAGACTTGATCACCCCGGAAAGTACTGCAGTTCTTTGCCTCTCGCTGTTTCTCAGTTCTTGCTGTCAGTTTTTCTCCTTAGTAACTAGATTTGCGAATATAAAAATATGTGCAAATCACTGTATGGAAATGTATCTGATATTGAGATCCCTTTTGTTTAGAAAAATAGCATTACTGTTGAAATGTATATAATTATATTTTGAGATGACTGCAAAAAGCTGTTAGAAACCAGAGGTTACCTTAGTGCAGCGGTTCTCAACTGGTGAGGCGCGAGCTGCTTTCAGGGAGGGACGGAGGCTCGGGCTGAAACAGGCAGCCAAACAGAAACGGAGCATGGTAATCAAAAGCACAGATTCTCCCGACCCATTCCGTCTAACATCTTCTTCCCTCCCCGCTGCTTTAAAGCACGGCTGCAAACAGTTTAACTGTGTCCAGGCACTTAGCCCCTGCAGGCAAGATAACTGATGAGGTGCTAACAGCATCTTGATGAGACGGCACCAACTTCCTGCTCCAGTGCCCAGACAGAATACGAGAGGAGCAGGAGAGCTATAGGGCTAGGAAGGCTTGCAAGCCAATCAATAAGGGAGCAGGAGATGCTACATGCGCTGCACCAATGAGGACGAATGCGCATACACCAGCCAATTAGAAGGAAGGTACAGTGCAGCCAATCATGTGCCACAATTTCCCAGCCAATGACTGCCAGGCTGCTTCGACCAATCAGCTGCCATTCACGCAATGCTGCTGAGGGGTTCCGCAATAAAGCAGCATGCCCGATGTGATTTTATTTACTTTTTTTTTTTTGCTGGACAGGACCCACCATGCGAAACTGCCAATTTCAGATTTTCGACCGTCCCACCACATACTGCCACTGCTCAAGCTACCAGATCCGTGAAGCCACCTCTTGAGCGATCGGTCTGTGCCAGCATACCTTGCGCTACCTCCGATCTCGACTTCCAAGTCACCAAGTGGAGCGTGTGAGTGCAGACCACCGATTATCTGTTGCTAAAGGGGCTGGTAAGGATGGGGTTTTTGCTGACAGAAGAGGCTGGGGTTATAAGGAAGGGAGTGCTAAATAAATCTGCCAAAATTTTTTTGACCCCCCAATCGTGGATAGACTGTATTAAGGATCGCACAGAGCTGTGATTGTTACTCATTTATTTGTACTTGAGGGAGGGGTCTGGTTGAAATGCCACAAAATGAACTTATGTGATGGTGATGGGACGTGACTGCAATGATGGACCTGCATATTAGTAGGGGCAGCGGGGACTATTAAATACTTATATTTTGTGGGATTTATGGATCAGAAGATGCACAATTGTTTCTGTGATTGCTTTTGGAGTGATGGAGGGTCTTTGGCACTTGGGATGGGCTTGCATAACAACTGTGATTTTGTTTTCTGAGTGAAGGGTCTGCTAGGTAGCGTTGGCCCATATGTATAATGGCTCTGTGGTGCTAAATTGTGCCCTATTTTTTTCTGGGGGTGCTGCTGGTCTATCTTGGGGGTGAGGAGTTCTTAAGAATCATCCCTCAACCCGCCTAAGACCCTTCGCTGCAAAAAAGCATTATGTGCCTTAATTGTGTGTGCTGTGAGGATCACGTAGTACTGACTTTTTGACTGAAGGGTCTGCTGGTGTAGTGTTGGCCCATATGTATAATGGCTCTGTGGTGCTAAAATGGTGCCCTTTTTTGGGGGAGGGCTGCTGGTACAGCCTGGGGGGTGAGGGACTTCTAAGAAGCGCCCCTCAACCTGTCCAAGACCCGTCATGCAAAAGTATTATTTACCTTACCTGTGTGTGCTGTGGGGCTCAAATTGTTTGTGGGTTGTTGGAATGTCAGGGCTGCATATTTGGGTGGGGTGGGAGGCTTTGAAGCAAAGGGCTCATATATTTTCCCCAAAGGATAGGGCCGATAATGTGGAACTAACAGATAACAAAATCATAAGTATGAAGGAGTTTCTACTATGCCCCCCAAAAAATAAATAAATAAAACACAACAATGCCTTGGCTTGGGGGTCTTGCCTGTGTGGTGGACGGTGTGGAGTGAAGGCTGCACCCAGATAACTTTACATAGGGTGCATCAGCCCAAAATAGGCTCAATGAAGATGTGGGGGTCTCCTGGTATTCACATCAGGGCCCTGCTGTGAAGTCACCCAACTACCTTGTTGTGAAGACCTCCCATCAGCCTGGTCCCTACTTTACACTGCATCTGCCTCAAAAGGCTTACCTTTCCATGGGGTGCATCATCCCAAAATAGGCTCAATGAAGGAGTGAGGTCTCTTGGTATTCACCTCAGGGCCCTGCTGTGAAGTCACCCAGCTACCACGTTGAGGTAGACCACCCATTAGCTGGGTCCCTACTCTAAACTGCATCTGCCTCAGAGCACAGACGAGCACTCAGTCCACATCTGCATGCCCTTGGATCCAAACCACCCATCTCCCCAGGCCCTTTGCACACAAATTTGTGCTGTGATTGGCTGAGGTGCACCTCAACCCTTTGTCACTGCATAAGTGTTTATGTGCACTTAAAATGAGACATTGAGCTGACTGCACAGTTAAAGTACATTCTCTGTGGGTCCCTTCTGTTGTGCAGATCAGGATGCAAGCCAAGAGTTGCCATGTTGAGGTCAATGAAGGTGAATGGAATCTGTGGTGTGCTGGAGGAGCACAGCAGTGAAACACAGGACTGCCTAGATTGGGAACTGTGAGTGAAGCAGTGTGGCCTGGCATGTAAAAGTGACAAATGGGAATGTCTGGTTATGGAAACAAATGGATTCTGAATCATTTTTAAAAATCTCATTGCTGGGTTTCTGATCTCATGGATGCACAGTGAAACTATCGTAGGGAGCAGTGTTTTTATTTGTTGGTCTGTTTATGATATTCATCTTCTTTTCAAATGATTGCTTCTACTGGTGCTGCTAAAATGATGTGGGCCAGAACTACAATGCCGTTGCCTTTGTGCGCATAAGCATAATTATTTGCTATAGCTATAGCCATTATTAACAGGTCAATATGGATGTTGCCTTTTGTTTTAAGTAAAAATGTTAATAGGGATATGTTGCAGACTACAACCTGTAGGAACATGTCCAGTAATTCTTGTGACTGTTGACATGCAGTTTGGGGTGCTGCGTTTTCTGTAATTATTTTTCCTCTTTTGGAATGCCCGATTGTTGTTGGACATGCAAGCATGTGCATGTCCAGGATGATTTTGGTTACATTGTTTTGACAATTTCCAACATTGGTGTATCGTAGATAATGGATCGCTTTCTGGTGCCAGAAGAAAACAGGTGCATGGAGAAGTAGCTGTTGCTGAAGCCAACGAAGGAGCTGCAGGCCCTCAGCAAAGCGCAAGGCCAAACGGTATGATGATGAATACTTGAAGATGGGATTCACCTGGACTGGGACCAGTGAAGCACCTCGGTCACAGTGTGTGATATGTGCTGACATTCTGGCACAAGACAGCATGCGACCCTGCAAGCTTTGACGGCATTTGGAGACAAAGCATCCCAGCCTAGTTTCCAAACCTCTGGAATTCTTTCATCTGAAGCTACAAGAACCGAGGGTCAAAGAAACCTATGTTCCGCTAGTCACTTTCATGTTACGCAGTAATGTTTTTAGTATGTGACAAAGTTTCTAACGATTTTAAAGTTCCCCGAGCCACAGAGGCCAAAACCTTCTGTTCATGAAAAGGGTTACCAATGTTCACCATACAGTGCATACCACATTTTAAAAATCAAGAACTGTCAGGCATATGTTTTGACTAAATCTGAATGCTGGCTATATGTGCAGATAAATAACTATAGAATTCTAGGGTATCCACACTTTTTGTTGATGGGGTGTCCCACCATTTTGCTGCCTTTTTTTTTTTTTTAACCTGAAAAAGTGTGACATGCAAAGAAAAAATTACTCACCTTAGTAATGTTGTTTCTTCTAATGGAGTCTTGCTATATTATGACATATGCAGTTTGTCCCAACCTTAGAACTGCTCCGAGGTGAAAGAGTTAAAGTCCATGCCAGGCATGGAACTTAGAGCTCGAGCTCGGTTGAAAATTCTATCCGTTGTTCTTCAAACTTAAACTGTCAGATCTTTACGAGCAAAAACTCACTAAGACACTGTGTGGAAGCTGTAAACCTACACTAGCCAACTGACTACCTAATTAAGTAAACACATTTTTGGTGCCACAATGAAGACTCAAGTCAGGAGACCCAAAAATGACAAACACAACAAAGATCACCCCAAAAGAGGGGTGAAAACAAGGTGGGCATCTAAAAGTGCTAACGCTGCCCTGCCCACCCACATCCCCAAGAGTAAGGTTCTAAGAGGGCAGGGGGGTCATAATATAGCAAGACTCCATTAGAAGAAACAACATTACTAAGGTGAGTCATTTTTCTTCCAACAACATGAAGTCTTGCTATATTATGACATATGCAGACTACACAGCAGTACCTCCATGGAGGAGGACAGAACCTACTTAGGAAATAGGCTCTGAAGCACAGCTGTGTTAAAAGGAGCATCACTCCTAGCCTGGATGTCCAGGGAGTAATGCTTAGTAAAAGTGTGCACTGTTTCCAGGTAGCTGCTTGACATATCTCTAGGATAGGGATGTCCCTGGCAGCAGCCAGAGACGCAGCTGTACCTCTGGTGGAGTGAGCCCTCAGGCCTGAGGGAGGAACTTTACCCAGTTTTCATAGCAGAATTGGATACAAGGGACGATCCACCTGGCAATGGATCTTTTAGTGGCAGGTTTCCTTTGCCAACCTCACCATAAGTGAGGAACAGTTGGAGGAGTTAAACCTGTGACCTTGGTACGATCTATGTAGTAGCTAAGTGATCTTTGATATCTAAACTGTGCAACCTCCTCTCACCAGAAGAGGAATCGTCAGTGAAGTACACAAGGAGAGATACAGATTGATTAAGGTGGAAATCTGAAACCACCTTAGGCAAGAACTTCGGTTAGTCCCGAGGACTACCTTATCTCTGTGAAAGGAGATAAAATCAGGCTCCACTGACAATGCTTGTAACTCTTTATGCGCCTGGCAGAAGTGATGGCTACCAAAAACACAGTTTCCAAGTCAAGTACTTGAGCTCTGCTGAAGACAAGGACTCAAAAGGGGCTGCATAAGCTGGGCAATGCAAATATTAAGATCCCAGGCAGGGAAGTATCCCTGAATGGGGTTGGTGTGAAGCAACCCTTTGAAAAACTTGGAGAATACAGGATGAGCTGAAAGAGAGAGGGCTTACCTGCTGACAAGAAAGCAGACACGGCTGCCAAGTGCACTTTTAGGGTAGATGGTCTCAGCCCTAAAGTATTTAAGAACCATATAATCCAGGACTGTGGGTAAGTCAGCAGATTCTGGGAAATATGCTTCCCAGAGCACCATATGGAAAATCTCTTCCATTTGGAATTATAAGTAGCCCTAGTGGAAGGCTTCCTGGAAGCTTTCAGAATATCCAATACACCTTGGGAAAGGTGTAGGTCAGCAAACTCTAACTCTTCAAGAGCCAGGCCTTGAGATTGAGAGATCTGAGGTTTGGTCCAAACCCTCCCCTGAGCACAGGATAACAGATTGTGATTCCTGGGAAGACACAGGGAAGGTGGACTGCTAAGGACATAAGGAGTGGGTACCAGGGCTGTCTGGGCCAGTCTGGAGCAATCAGAATCATCTTGCAGGATTGAGACCTGATTTTTACTAGCACTTTGAACAGGAGAGGGAAGGGTGGAAAGGCATAGAGAAACTCCCTTCCCAACTGAGAAGGAAAGCATCCAGAGGGACTGAGCCCAACACTGGGGCCTGCAACAAAAAGGGAAGTTGGTGATTGTCTGGGGCTGCAAAAGATCTATCTGGGGTGTGCCCATCTGGCAAATACCACCTCCAGAACTAGGGGATCCAGAGCCCATTCGTGATGGCCTTGGGAAATCCTGCTGAGAGCATCTGCCAGGACATTGTCCTTGCCTGGGAGGTGAACTGCTACAAGGGAGGTGTTCAGGGAGTAAGCCAGAGACCACAACTTCATTGCTTCGGTGCACAAGGCCCTAGACCGAGTGCCCCTTATGTGTTGATGTACCACATTGTGGTGGTATTGTCTGTTCTGACTTGAATAACCTTGTTCTGAACAGATTTGGAAAAAGCTTGAAGTGCTAGAAAACTGCTCTGAGTTCCAACAGATTGATGTGGAGCAGAGATTCCTGAGGGGACCACAATCCCTGGGTGGTGAGGTCGCCCATGTGAGCTCCCCACCCCAATAGGGATGCATCTGTAGTAAGGATTAAGGAGTGAGACTGAGGGGTAAAGGGGACCCCTGTCTCAAATTGCCCTGGTCCTGCCACCACTGAAGGGCCTGGATCAGGGTTCGAGTCACTGGAATTAATTTGGTTAGAGGTCCTTTTGAGACCAAAAGGCTCTCAAATGGAACTGGATGTCCCTCATCTGAAATCTGGCTCCCTGCACTACTGCTGTCAAGCAGCCATGTGTCCCAGGAGCTGTAGAAAGTGCCTTGCTGGTCGAGAGACCTGCAGGGTGAAGGAGGAAGCCAGAGAAATCAGGGTATTTGCCCTTTCCAGAGGAAGGAAGGCTCTGGCTTCTTTTGTGTTCAGTTCTGCACTATGAAGGTGAGAAGCTGGACAGGCTCTAGGACTGACTTTGGAAGATTGAGAAGGAAACCTAGAGAAGTTAGCAGTTGCGAGTTACTTGAAGGTGTAACCTGACTTGGTCTGGGGACTGGCCTACTATGAGCCAGTCGTCCAAGTAAGGAAAGATGGTAATTTTTGCCTTCTTAGTGGGCAACTGCTACTGCCAGGCATTTTGTGAATACCCTTGGGCAGAAGTAAGGCCAAAGGGCATTGCTCTGAACTGGTAATGACCTGAGGGCAGTTCGAATCTGAGGTATTTTCGATGGGAGCTTCTGATAAGAACATGAAAATAGGCATCCTTGAGGTCCAGGGACACTAGCCAGTCCCCTGGCCTTAAAGAGGGTAAAATAATTCCCAGAGTTACCATTTTGAATTTTGGTTTTAAAAGGTGCTTGTTTAGATACCCGAGATCCAGGACGGCCGCCATTCTCCTGTCTTTTTGGGGTAAGGAAGTACCTGGAGTACAACCCTTGCCTTGGTGTAGGGGTGGAACCCTTTCCACAGCTCTGAGAGCCAGGAGGGTAGAGACTTCTGCCTCCAGGGCAAGAGCCTCTGAAGGAGTTGCAGGTGGAAAGGATCTGATTCTCATCTTTGAAATTTTTGAAGCTGAGAACCAGTCCCTGGCTTACTACTTCCAGGACCCACTTGTCTGACATTAGAGACTCAGTCCTGGACAAAGTAAGCCAGCCTGCCCCTACAGGTAGTGGAGAATCGGCCCTGGGCCCCATCAGGGTGCCTGTTTGGCAGGGGCTTTAGGCTGAGGGGTGGAAGCAGGCCTGCCTGCACCCGTCTGCCTCTCCCTCTAAAGAACCCCTTCTGTGCAAAAGCTGAAGAGGAAGCCTGGGCTTGGTAAAAGGCCTATGAAAAGGCCTACCCTGCCCCAGGAGGTTGTCTTTGGGGAGTGACTTGGCCTTCCTTGGCCTGTGCACTCTATAGGTGGTCCTATATTCATCCATTTTCTTCATGTAATTCTGTTTGCTCCCCAAACAGAGAGCTGCCACAACAGGAAATCCATGGCCTTAGTCTGGGTATCCTGTGACAGGCTAGTACATCTGAGCCAAGCCATTCTACGGAGAGCCACAGATGTAGCCATGACTCTGGATGATACATCATTAGAGTCCACTGCAGCATGGAATTGCACCTTGGATGCCTCAATACCATCAGCGGCCACCTGCTCCAGCTCTTTGCCAGCTGGCCAGGAACCTGCTTTGCTAGAGCTAAAACCGTATCCCATCTGGATTTTTGATATCTAGCAACATAAGCCATATAATTAGCCTGTCTGAGTCCCAAGGAAGCTGCCATGTACTGTTTCTTTGCCATGGCATCTATCTTTCTGGAGTCCTTGTCAGGGGTGAGACTAAGGGAAAATTTGCTTGTCACAGGCTGCAGCCTGCACCACCCCCAGTGGCTGCATTGTTGTGTAAGGAACTCCGTATCAGAGCCTGATAATGCATACCTTTTGTCCATTCTTTTAATCAACAGGAGGTATGGTGTAAGGAGCTTTAAAATCTTTACTGTCTGTTTCCAAAAGATTTATGCAGAGGAATAGACAGTCTCCTAGACTCTGGGATATCCATCATTTCTACAAAATCAGGCTCTTCCTGATCATCCACAGCTTCCTCCATAGGGAGCTGGAGGGTTTCAACCACTTTTTTTATAAAACATGAAATGAGAAGGGACTCAGAAAGCCTAGGGGAGACACTCCTGAAGGTCTGTCTGGAGAGATGTCCGGTTCAATGGGCACATCAAACTTTCAAAACCACATTCACTCTCCTCATACTCCTCTTCCCCTCCTCTGGTTCATAAAATTACTCTAAATAATACTCTTGAACAGGAGGAACCAGATCAACCAGCGCTTACCTGATGATGCCGGTTCGCTGGAACCGGGAGAGTGGACTGGAACAATTTTTATTGCTTTTAGCTATTTCTTCAGCGGTTGGAGGGGGAAGTTTTGACTCCACACCAGCTGATTTTCTAGATTTCTTTGTTGGAACCGACTCCTCAGAGTCGGCTCTCCTTGCCCGAGTATAGCCCTGGTCAGAGGCACTCCCTCGTTCGGTTGAAACCGAACCGGGCTGGCCATCGGGTCAGCGGACTTTTTGGCCTCCCATTCCTGAGTCTACTAACCTCTTATCCAGGGTAGCTGCAGGAAAACCCATACAAATCTGGCAGTCTCTGAATTGAGGTGGTCAAACCCCAGACAATAAACACATGTGGTGTGGGGCCAGCCTTGGCAAAGGCTTCCCCATACAACACAGTGCTGAAACCCAGTGGGCCGGTTTTCTTTGGGTTTCTCAGACATAGTGCCAGCCTAACCAAAAACTTGCCCGTTTACGGCAACCTCTTAAGCAAGACTCCCTTATCGGTTCCCAACCGTGTGCAGGTCATGGAAAAACGTAATTAAATCAGTTTTTTTTTTTTAGAACCGATAAGAACCGAACTGCACTTCTAAAAGACTGTAATGTAATAGAAGTAACTTGATCGGTTCAAACCGAACCGATGAAAATGTTTATAAGTTCCACACAGAAATAAAATGTAAAACCTATCTAGTACTTACATACCACAGATAGAGCTTGAACCGACCGGTTGCGGTTTAATTTCGGTTAAAAAGCGAAAACTTTTATACTTTAACCGACAAAATGAACCGAGCAGAAGGAGGAATCTCGGAGGCGGCTGTTCAGTGAGGCGGAGTAAAGAATCTGACAGTTTAAGTTTGAAGAACAACAGATAGAATTTTCAATCGAGCTCTAAGTTCCATGCCTGGCATGGACTTTAACTCTTTCACCTCGGAACAGTTCTAAGGTTGGGACAAACTGCATATGTCATAATATAGCAAGACTTCATGTTATTTGAAACACATGTTTTACTAATTGTTTTGCAAACTTTATTTACTGTTTTCCTTAATAAAATAACTCTGCTTACTAAACTGGAGTTGCTTTTTATTATCATCGTACTCTTTAGCCGATCGTAATGCCCATTTTAATTTGTGCAGCTTTGTATTTAGTGTGATGAATGTAACAGTTTGTGTCTGGCGTTGCATTCACCCACATGCTCCCAAATCTGTAACTGTGCTATTAGCACTTTAAAAGATTTTCTGGCTTCTCTCTAGTTTGCCTCCTCATGAGAACTGACTGTGTTACTGCTTGATCTAGCTTTCCCACAGAAGGGAGAGCAACTTTTGACCCTCACCCTACTTGGAGTCACATAAGGCCCAATGTTTACTCATCAGTCTGTGACAGCTGCAAAGTCATAAGCTGCCCATCAGAACCAAGGAGCAACCATAGAGGGACAAGCCGAGTTGTGGATTAAAACCCATTGTTTGCATGTGGCTCCTCCATTTTGTGAGGGCTACATTCCATGAAGAACTAGATGTTTACTTAAAAGATGTATCTGTTGCTATATAACAATCGTTAACTCAACATATGTTGTACCTGTACAATTGCTGCCTGCAATCTCCGTGTGTATTCATGTTCCTCACCCGTCGTCATCCCTGTCCTAACCTCACTTAATTGTCGTCTCCCCCAAAAAATGACGAGGTACTTTGTAAACGAGTCCCTGACTCAAAGGTTGTAAAACTGATCTCTTCAATAAATAAATAAATAAATAAATAAATAAGCACTGCATGCAACAACGAGGACTGCAGTTACATTCACCACAGGTAGGCTTTGGTTACCATCATTCACTGATTTTGAGGCAAATTTTCGGGAACATATTTCAGTGACAACTGCATGTCTATGGAAAGTGCTGGGCATCAGTTGTAATAGGGATTATACTCTGTATATGGGGTGGAGGGTTAAAATGGGTTCTCTTTGTGGTGTTACTCATGACATTCACCACGATATGTGGTGTCAACCACCATACCTGCCAGTACTGTTATTGTCAAATTCCTCCAGGTTTTGAAACACTATGTCAGCTATTAGCAGTAGCATGATAGCATGAGGCATGTTCAGTAAACTTTTAAACTGAAACAAATGTGTGGTGTCACTTGTTACATTCACCATGTTACGTGGTGTTAAGCATCACACTTGCAGGTAATGTAATTGCTGAATTTTTCATGTTTTATAGCAGTATGTCAGTCAGTAATAGTAGTATGTTAGCTGCTAGGCAAGTTTAGTACAGTTTTAGTAAGACAAACTTAAGTGTGGTGTCACTTGTTACATTCACCATGGTATGTGGAGAGTCAGACATCACACCCATCGGTAACATTAATATTGTCAAATTTCTTCAGGTTTTGTAGCACTATGTCAGTCATTAGTAGTAGCATGTTATCAGTTAGGCATGTTCAGTAAACTTTTTTCTACTGAAACAAATGTGTAGTGTCACTTGTTACATTCTACGGTATGTGGTGTCAAACATCTCACCTGTCACTACTGTTATTGTCAGATTTCTCCAGGTTTTGTAGCACTGTGTCAGTTATTATTAGTAGCATGTTGGCCATTAGGCATGTCAACTAAACTCTGTAAAACTAAAACAAATGTGTGGCGTCACTCATTACATTCACCACAGTATGTGGTGTTAAGCATCACACTTGCCAGTAATGTAATTGTCAATTTTTTCATATTTTATAGCAGTATGTCAGTCAGTAGCAGTTGTATGTTAGTTAGGCATATTTAGTACAGTTTTAATAAGTGAAACACAAGTGTGGTGTCACTTGTTACATTCACCACGGTATGGGGGCAAACATCAAATTTGTAATTAATGTAATTCTTATAAATATGTTTCTCATGTTTTAATATAACTCATTGCGTATGTTTATTAAAGTTTTACTACTAAAACAGATGTCTTGTGTCAGGTGTTACATTCACCACGGTGTGTGGTGTCACTGTTACACTCACCACAATACAGTTCTTTTATCTCAGGAAACAGACTTATCTTCCAATAGGTTTCTTTTTCATACTCTTGTCATAATATCTTGAAATGCATCACAAATGTAATCTAGAAAAATTTGAAACTTTGACCATCATGTCACACTTTGGTAACCCCTTTTCATGAACAGACCCTATGCCATTTTTAGCAACAGTATAGTATGTGGTTTAGAATAACTAATTTGGCAGTGTTTATCGTTGTGTGGCTCATGATTTCACATAGTGGCTAAACAGCCTGGGGTCACTTTAGCCACAGTGGCTAACATTTTAAAAATCCTGGGGAATGGAGAAACTGGTGGAAAGGTATGGCACTGTGTCTAGCAAAGCTGTGGAAGCCTCGTATTGTGTGGCATTGCGAATTGCCAAAGCAGGAAAACCGCACAACATTGGTGAGCAATACTTCTTCCTGCTGCAAAAGAAATGTGTTCAGTAATGCTGGGAGACAAAGCAGCAGCACAGCTAGATGTCATCCCCTCTTCAATGACAGTTTCCGCACACTGAGGAGTTGTCTGCTGGTGTGAAGAAACAAGATACTGGACTCTGTTTGGCAAAGCCTATACTTTGCATTACAAACTGATGAGTCCACTGACATTGCCATGCTGCACAACTCCTTGTGTATGTCCATTATGCCATGGAGACTGAAGTCTTGGAAGAATTCCTGTTTTGCCAACCGCTGCCTGCACGAGCAACTGGGGAAGAGCTGT
The DNA here is from genome assembly GCA_016271365.2 of Neoceratodus forsteri. Lineage (NCBI taxonomy): Eukaryota > Metazoa > Chordata > Ceratodontiformes > Ceratodontidae > Neoceratodus > Neoceratodus forsteri. Next base: position 296,723,077 of record CM057453.1, on the reverse strand, counting down.
TCCACATGTTCAAATTCATTAGAGGAAGGTCTTGCCTGGAGCCGATGTGTGGGAATTTGTAGTGATGGAGCACGAGCAATGACTGGCAGACACACTGGCATGGTGACAAGGTTGCAAGCAGTGGCTCCTAGTGCTGTATGGAATCATTGCATGATCCACAGGAAGCACTAGCAGCCAAGAGATGCCAAGCTGATCTTCAGAAAGTCTTGGCAGATGCTGTGAAAAGTGAACTTTACCAAGGCACGCCAGTAAATGCAAGACTCTCTGCTGTGCTGTGTGGAGATGGGGGCAAACCACAAACAATTACTGCTGCACACAGAGGTCCGTTGGCTGTCCAGGGGAAAAGTACTAACACGTCTCCTTGAATTGCGTGATGAAGTGCGTATTTTCCTTGCTGACTGTGGCTCTGCACTTGTGGAAAATTTCCACGATTCACGATGGATTGCACTGCTGGCATATTTAGCGGATGTTTGACAGACTGAACACACTCAATGCCTCACTTCAAGGTCGGGACACCAACATGTTCATTGTAAGGGACAGGACTGAGGCATTTTATCAGAAACTACAACTATGGTATTCAAGACTGCAGCAGGGATCGGTTTCCTCCTTCCCCACACTGGAGGATTTCCTGCAGGAAAATAAGCTTTCCATTGACAGTGTCGATGCCAATTTCAGAACATTTAAGTGGAACTGCAAGAAAAGCTCTGTGAGTACTTCCCTGAATACCAGCAGGAGGAGTGTAACCAGTGGGTGAAGAATCCATTCATTTTTAAACCGAGGTCTGTGGACAACCTGTCATTAAGAGAACAGGAAAGCCTTAAAGATCTGGCTACAGACCCAGCACTGAAGGCCTCTTTTGGACAGTTGCCACTGGCATGTGAATTTCAGAATTAAAACAACGAGCACTTAAAGTCTACAACCCTTTGCTTCAACCTATCTGTGTGAGTCTGGATTCTCTGCACTGGCTGGCATAAAGGCAAAGTATAGGTCCCGCCTCAGGGTTGAAGATGACTTGGCTGCTATCTCTCGACAGTGCAGCCACGAATCCAGCAACTGACTGCCAAAAACAGGCTCACAGGCTCCCTTCAGCTGACTGATTTTAAAAACGTTCAGATGCTGGATTTGGTGGTGGGGTGCCTTTTAATGACTCGAAAAACAGGCTTACAGGCTGTCTTCAGCTGACTGACTTAAAAATGTGCGGTACATCCAGTGCTGTTTATCAATTGACTTTTATAGCTGCTTTGCATGGTATCTGTGGTGTGCAGTGGTACACTGCCTTTAGTTGACTTCTAATTACCAATTTGCACAGTATTTATAATGCACAGTGCTTCACTTTGTAAATAAAACACTATTCAGTGTATTTTGCCTGTTTCAGTGATTCGCATGAAATCGCGCATGAAATTCCATATCCTTTGAGTGTATGCTACTGTGCTTGAGACATGGGAGGCCCAGGCTTGTCCAAAGTGACATAGGGGAGGCTCAACCTGAGAAGGTCTGAGAACCCCTGCCTTAGTGCAAATTTAAGTCTTTTGCAAAGGCTGTGGAAATGGGGCCTCAGCTCAGGCACACACTGTTCTAAGTTGCACATGCCTGATATTTACAAAACAGGATGCTTGCTAAGGATAGGGGTTGAAAGGAATTACAAGAGTTAAGCTGCAACTGCAAGAAAGAAAAAGGGACACAGAGACCAAACTGTTTTTCTCCTCTGAATATAGTTATTCTGAACAAGTTTATTTTATATGTTACTGCTAATATAAATAAATGTTTTTGGTGAATTCTACAACTGCTTCTGGTGTTTCCTATGCTTCCTGACCTGTACCTCGGTGACACTTCGTGCATACTGCTCTTTTACAGGCACAAATATTGTTTGGCCACTGATGCCCTTAGACTTGTTCACAGCTCAGTGGTCTCATTCGTTGACTATGGGCTTGTTATCTATGGGTCCAGCCATGGAAACTGCCCTCTGCCGCACCACTATAGCGCTTTAAAACCTGCCAGCTTCTAACTGGCTGTGCCCCATTGACCCATACCTGTGACCTATAAGCTAACTGGCTCCATTTCAAAGGCAGACTACTATACCAAACTTGCTTGCTCGCAAAAACAAGTAAGCCTTGGGTTGATGCCACCTGGAGTTCTGGTACTCCTCACCCCATATAACAAGCCTCATCACACAGAAGCGCCGCAGCCAGGACTTCAAAATACCCTGCTGTCACACGTCCCAAGGTCAAAGATCCTTCACCTACCAGGCTCCACAATGGTTTTAACTCTCTCCACATAGACATCTCCACTGCACCTTCTCCAGGCTCTTTGAAACAGATACTCAGACAACACCTTGTTGCTACTGCCAACTGCAACCGCTTCCACTAAATTAATCCCAACTGTTCTTCAGCACTTCCTTTGGTCTACCCCAGTCAACTCTACATCATCCTGCTCTTCACCTACCTTACTGCCCTACCCCTCCCTCTCCCACACCCTCCCTGCCTTGCACCTCCATCATCTTCCCACCTCACTTACACTAGGCCTTCTGGGCTGCTTCGCCATCTCTTCCTCCTTCCTTTTCCTGTTTTCTTATTCCCTGCCCTGTGGCATTTCTCTTCCCTTAATTTTTCTCTCCATCTGTCTTCAAAGGCCCTCCTTGACTTAGCCTTATGGGCTGCACCTCCCCCTCCTGCTGCTGTCTCTGTCCTCAGCTTTCCCAATCTATGAACTGCGTGCCCATGGCATACACTGTACAATGCCACTTGTTAGCTAGCTTGCTCCAAATGTGAATCTACAGTATTCCTTAGACTTGTTTGTATTAGCCTCCTCAAGATATGTATGCTCTCCTGGTCGTATTCATTCTAACACGGAACCTATGTAAAGAGCTTTTAGCTCAAAAGGTGTTAATCTGAGATTTTAATAAATAAATGGTAGAAGGCAGAGCAGCGTCATCTCGCTGTATTACCAGTGAGATCCCAGGGGAAGAAGGAACGCCATTATGAAAATGCTGGCACCACCAGAGCATTCAGTGAGTTTCACAGTGCCCAGGTACTTAATCTCTAAATTTCTTATGATGCTTGTGGGGGAGGGGTGGAATCAGAGGGTGAAGCCAATCTGTGTTCGGGGCTTCACCTCTCCCAATAGAACTCCTTTAATTGGCATGATTTGTGCCACTGTTCAGTGATAGGCAATTTCAGCTCTTCCTGCCGCCTCTGCAGTACACAGCTTGTAGAGTCAGCTACAGAGTCCACCAAGAGCACTGTATAAAAATTAAATTATGAGGTTGGAACTCCCAGTTCATACCAAGAATATGATGAGAGCTGACAATAATCAGGTGGACTCAGGGTTGTGGACTCCCAATGGAAGGGTGGTAAAACTGTCTTAATTGAAGAAGTCTATAAAAAATCAAATCTGTTTAAATTATTTTTGAGTGTCCTCAAAAGACTTAAAGGATGCTCCAGACGCAAGATGAAAAAGGTACTGTAAGGACAGGTGTTCCCACCTGTGGAATAGCTTGGTCAATCCTAGCTAGGTAGAAATGCTCAATAGCGCAACAGGGCATCATATCGGATCGAGAAAGGGACCAAGTGGAGTGAGCGGCAGATGGACAGCCAGGCCTTAATCCGTGTCCGAGCCATGAGTTGCGGTCAGCTAGGATATCAGGCTGCATGTCCATATAATCCATAAATCTGACAAATTCTGATGGGGGAAAAAGCCCTGCCTCAACCTGCCACCACACTGACTGAGGAGCCCCCAAATGTTGAAGAGCCACAAATCAGAAGTGAGACTGGCAAAACATACGAGAGACGGCCAAACATACACTGCAAATTAGAGAGCCAGGCCACCCTTCCCCGTGGGCAGGAACACAGCCCAGAGTTTTTCACAGGGACATTTTCCAGCTTCTCTTAATCTTGTGAGATTTCTTTATTCCATTAGTCGAAATGTGGTTAGCGGAAAGGAGAGTGGGACATATTGAAATAATACTGCTCTGGGTAAATCACCATCTGGATCACTTCCACCTTCCAGAGAGACTATGGGGCAACTTATTCATCAAGTGAGGTCCTGTATCATTTTTGAAAAGAAGGGATTATAATTATTCCATAAGCTGCATCCAGGGTTCTAAATAAATGTATCCCAAGGTATTTTTGTTTCTCTAGGTCCCAGCGAAACAGGAACTGCTGCACAGTCTCCTGTGATGGTTGACAGTTAAAGGCCTTAGATTCAGTCTTTGTGGTTTTCAGCTACACCCAGAGACTGCTCCAAAACTATTCAGTATCTGGAAAACCACCAACAGTGATCTTTCAGGGTCATTCAGATACAGGAGCACATCATGAACATATGCAGCATGTCGATATCTCCCCACCCCTCAAAATTATCCCTTTTATATTGCTGGACTCTGTCTGTGCCAGGGCTCAATATAAAATTGCAAACAGTAAAGGGACAGGGGTCATCGCTGTTTAATTGAACCCAGAAATAGCGGAAGTCCTCAGAGGGTGACCCCAGACCTTAATACATGCCTGTGAAGCCACATATCAATTCTGCAGCAACTGAATCAGGTGATGTGCAAGAAAAATTTGACTATGCAATCAGACAGGCAAGAGACAATCAAGTGGCAGAATACAAGAGGACAAGACAGATGCTTGCTTTCATAACTCTCTGCATCATAAATGGGACAGGGTCTTACCTAACCCTATTACAGGTAGGAAAGTTCCTCTACCGCCAGGGCAAGAAGTTTCATATCAACTGAATCACTCCACACCTATTTTGCCAAGTACCCTACTGATGCATTTCTAGGTGCCCAACTGAAACAACTTTTAAAAGAGTGGAATTTAGGGTACCCCGGATCAAAGAAGAAATTAACTTCATACTTACCGTAATTTCCTTTTCTGTTCGCTCCAACATGGTCAATGTGTAACAATAGAGTATAGTGCACCCCTACTAGAGGAATGGCATAGCCCAAGCCTTCCAGCAGACATCAGAGGAAGGATCGTACTTCATGGACCCAAGGTCTGTAGTATTCAGTTCTTCAACAGCAAAACAGAAATTTGGGTACCTGTAAATTTTCTTTCTCAGACAGCTGGTCTCAGACTTCCTTACTCCTTGGCTGCTCCCTCCTGATGAGTGATAGGCAGGATTCAAAAAGCTGCAGCGGGGGTCATAAGAAGCCTGCAACTTCCGGATACCCCAGCCTACTTCCTGCCTTTGGTGAAGCAGGTACTCTGCAGCAGAGCCCTGTCACTCGCAGGGCTTAAGATAATTTGTTCAGCAGACATCGAGGCAATGGGCACAGTAAGTCTGTAATTTGCTCAGGGGAGTTAGCCTCGGTGAGATCCAGCCTTAGCCTTTTGCATACACAGGCTGGTCTCACCTATCCAGGAACTGTCACAACAGCCGTTTTTTCCCACGCCCTGAGTCAGCGGTGGATCTACAACTGCTGGGGGAGAAGAAAAGCTCAAAAGGCTAAACAGGCTTTCTAGCAATCACCAATTCAGAAATTGAAGCCAACATACAATGAGGCTTTTTTTTGTTTTTTTTTTTTACAAAACAAAGTACAGAACACCACCTGCCACGGGGGTGAGGAGGAGAATAACTGAGACCGAATACCTAGCCGTCCCGGTAGTGCTGAGGGTCATGGCGCTAGATGCCACACTCGCGTCATGCTAGCAACCCGCTGCTCAGGAACGATAACGGGCTGTCGGGGTCGGCAGGGATTGAGCATCCGGGACAGCTCTCCTCTACTGGGAGGGAGGGAGGACTGGCACTCCACCGAATGACTACCCCAGGTGGAGGCAGAGGGAGTGCAGGTCAGGACGAGGAGGGTGCTGCAGGACTTCTGCGGACATGTACATGCCTGTGCGTGCACCGTCGCCCGTGTGCACCCCAGCAACAGGAAGAGGAGAAAAAGAGGAGAAAAAGACCTCCATCTGCGGATGATGACTGACCTCCCGCGGGCTCCGCACCCGCGATCGTGGGGTGTCGGTCAGTCAGAAGGAAAGCCAGGGGCAGGAGGAGGACAAAGTATAGATTATTAAAAATATAAATTCTAATACGGTTAACCTGCAGTCGCAGACTGACAAGTTATACATATCAGTGTACAGTACAGCACAACACAAAAGAGAGAGCAATCAGAGTAGGGAGTTTTAACGAAACTGGACCTCTCCTGGCATACTGGATAAAATTCTCCCTCAGGAGCTCAGCTCCTAGGTGGCCTCATTGACAATGCTGGAACTAACAAAGGAAATTATGGTAAGTATGAAGTCAATTTCTTCTTTCTGCAGTGCTCCACATTGTCAATTGGTAAACAAAACAATTGGGTTCTAGAAGCAGTACCCAAACAAAAACCAGGAAGGGGATATCCCACACGCCAGACGCATCAGAATTACTTGCAAACTGCTGCTTCAACACTCTGCAACCAAAAGCTGGTCAGAACTCTGAACATCCAATTTGTAATGTTTTGTGGAAGTGTGGACTGAATACCACATAGCTGCCTTGCATAGTTCTAAAATTGTGGCTAGCCTCTCTCCGCCCATGAAGTTGCCATCACCCTGGTGGAGTGACCCTTGATGAGAGCTAGAGGCCTCTTTTTCCAACACAGGCCTTAGCAACACTAGCTCGCACTCACCTAGCTAGGGTGGGCTTAGAAGCTTTTGTCCTTGCTTGGCTGCTCCAAAACAACAAACAGATTATCTGACTTACGAAACTCAGCTGGGGTGAGAAGGATGTGAGCAAAAGGATAGAAGGCCTATTTCCTGGTTCACATGGAAGGCCAGTGGCACTTTAGGGATGAAGGACAGGACCATCCCAGAGTACTACTTTGTCTTTATGCATAACAAGGTACAACTCCTTGTGAGAAGACCTGAGTTCGCCCACTTTCCGGCTGAACACATGACCACAAGAAGCAGACCATGTAGGACAACACATCCAGCGACATGGATGATAGCGACTTGAAAGGTTCTACACAGAGGGCATTCAGAACCAAGTTAAGATCCCACAGAGGTACCGGAGATCGAAACACCAGTCGGCTCCTGCCAACCACGTGCAAAAACGAATAACCTCTCTTAGTTCCCAGGAGAACCCCAAGGTTGTACTGCCATTGCAGAAAGAAGATTCTCCTCCACACAGCTGAGGAGTTCTGAAGCCTCCCAAAGCATTTCTCTGCTTTTTCCTGCCTCCTTGGTTGTTTATGCACACGCTGTGATGTGCTCTCTGACCGGATTTTTACAGCTTTGTTCTTCAATACAGATTGAAACTGAAGAAGAACTATGTGGACCACCCTCATCTCCAGGATATTTATGTGGAGACTATGTTCCTGTCTGACCAAATCCCTGGGTGGGAAGTTGGTCCAGGACTCTCCCAAATCCATATAGACTTGCGTCTGTTGTGATGCTCACCTCTGACGGGAGCACCAACAGAACCTCCTTATTGAGATTCTGTACATTCAGTCACCAACTCAGGAGTGATGAAGCTGAGGGGTGAGGAGAATCCTCGCTTGATAATCCTCTGATGACAAGTCCAAGGCCATCAGCAAACCCGTCTGGAAGGGCGACATGTGGAAGCGAGCCAATGGAACCAAGTCTATTGCTGCCGCCATGAGACAGAGAATCTGCAGAAGACTGAAGGCAGAAGGAAACAACTAATTCCTGAGCCACTGTATCTTCGACAAGAGTCTCTTCCCGGACAGTGACAGAAAACCCTGCCTAGTTTCGTGTCAAGACTGCCCCCAGATGTTCTGAGGACTGAGATGGTTCAAGGAGCTCTCTTCCTGTTCACTATGCAGCCATGTGATTCCTGATCCTGATCTGCGAGTACTGGACTCGCAGAGAGGTAATGTCGGTGCCAGAATGAGCAGGTTGTCCAGATAAGGGTAGACATGATGGCCTTCCTATTGTACTTGAGTGACCAGAACTACCAACACCTTGAGAGACTGTTGCAAGGCCAAACAGAAGTGCATTGTACAGAAAATGTTGGCACAGTATCAAGAAAGCACAGTTACGCAAGACCTTACCGTAACAGAAGATCTTCCAAGAGGTTCCTGCAGTAAGTCACCACAGATAAGACTGCACCCCTGGCATCAGGATCGCACAGCAAACTTTTTCAGCAATGCCCGGTGGGGACCTCCCAGACGTCACACTGACTGATACAGTGGGCGGTCCCCAGCCGCTTCTCCAGTTCTCCCGCCGGAGATCCAAGTGAGGACGAGACAGGAGAAAGGATGAAATACTGAGCCCAGTTCAGAAAAGGCTGAAGAAAGCAAAACCGAGGGGAAGGAGGGAAGAATGTGACCTACTGCAGGAACCTCTCAAAAGATAGTAAGTTACATAAGAACTTACCGTAACACTAGATCTTCAAGAGAGGCTCTTGCAGTAAGTAATTACAAATAGGACTCAAGCCAACAGGCGTCAGGCCCTCTCAGAAAATAGCTAACTGATCTCTGGTAGGAAAGCCCCCACGTCAGGTAACAGATGTCAGTATAAAGGGCGGTCCTCTATACCCGCCTTCCCGTCTCTTTCCGCCAAAGGCCTAAAAGGGCAAGGCAGAGAGAAGCGGATGTTTCCCTCACTGGAAAAGGAGCTGAAAAAGCTTAGGGGTTGGAGGGCGGAAGGTATTACATACTGCAACAGCCTCTCGAAGATCTACTGTTACGGTAAGTTCTTACTAACTGTACTATCTTACTTCAGACGGCTCTTGCAGTAGGCAATTACAATAGGACAGAGTCCCAAGCAGTCTGGAACAAGGAGAAGCAAACGGTAGGAGGAAACTACCCAAAGTAGACCCTCTGGCTGTGAAGGTCTTAGGAAAGAAGACCTTGCAGAACAGCCAACCGAAGCCCACTCTGACAAGAGGCAATGTCCAAACTGTAATGTTTCGTAAAGGTATGGACAGAAGTCAAGTTATGGCTACAGAGATGTCTGCCGCTGACATACTGTTGAAATAAGCAGCCGAGGCAGCGACCCATCTGGTGGAGTGGTTTCTGACTTGGACCCAGCAGGGTCTTCTTGTACTTGTAACAGAAAGTGATACAATGAGCCAACCATTTAGACAAGCATTGCTTAGAAACAGCATTGTTTTCTTTTACGAGCAAAAGAGACAAACAGTTGATCAGTCTTTCTGAGTTCCTTCGTCCTGGCGGTGTAGTATCTCAGAATTTGGTGAATATCCAGAGTACGCAAGAGGTACTCCCCTTGATTGGAGTGCTGCGAAAAAGCAGGTAACTCCATGGATTGATTCGGCATAGATTCCGCTACTACCATGGGGAGAAACTTAAGGTTGAGTACCATGAGTACACGTTCCTTGTGAAAAATCAAATACGAGGATTTTGCATATGAGGGCCTGGAGCTCGGAAATCTGCTGAGCAGAAGACGCCCACAAGGAAGAAAGTCTTCCATGAAAGGAACTTTAGGTCTGCTAAGGCTGCGGCTCAAAAGGAGGCACAGTAAGCTTCTCAAGGATAAAATTCAAATCCTAAGGAGGCAGGAGCACGAACAGGAGCCTCAACTTTGTTAGAATGGGTAGGGTAGTACACTGGAAGTTCTACCATCTGATTGAGCGTGAACTCGGAAACCACCTTGGGAAGAAACTTAGATTTTCATAAGGACTGGGCAGTCTTACAGACAAATCCTAACAAGGGCTCCTTATACATCAGGGCCTGAAGCTCAGAAATTCTACAAGCAGAAGTAATAGCAACCAAAAATAGCGCCTTCAAGAGAAGAGCGCATGTCACAGCTCATCGCCGGTTCAAAAGGAGGAGCGTGAAGCTTCTCGAACACAAAGTTTAAATCCCAAGGTGGGTGGGGTTATGGATGGGGAGGGTTTCAGGTGTAGAACCCCTTTAAGAAAGGTTTTCGAGATCTCCATCTGTGCCATGGGTTCCCCCACCAACACATGAGAGCCAAAATGGCCAACAGGTGAACCTTGAGGGAGGAGTAAGATGGACCCAAATCAGACAGGTGCAACAGATACTCCATAATCTGAGGAGCAGAGCATGTAAAGGGGACCCAGCCTTTAGGCGCAGCCCAAATGGAAACAGCTTCCTTTCATAGCATAGGTAAAGTCTGCAGAAGCCACACATGAAGATGCAGGGTCCTGAGCCGGGATGCACTAATCTGCCTTCATCCTAGGTAAACAGGTTGTGTCTGAAGAGGAACTGGGAGTTCGCTGAGAGCTGCTACAGGAGCAGAAACAAGATTTGCCTCGGCCAGAAGGGAGCTATCAGGATCATCTGGGCTCCCTCTGCCTGGATCTTTAAAGCACTCTCTGCAGGTGGGAAAGGGAGGAATGCGTGCAAGAATTTCCTGTCCATCAAAGTGACAACGCGTTGTTCCAGAAAGTACCAGTCTCTAGAACGGCGAGCAAAAGCTGGGAAGCCTTGCACTGAATGGGAGGCGAACAGACCTGGGTCTGAGCACCCATGTCTAAAAAGAGAAAATTACTACTTCCTGACCGAGTTCCCATACATGAGCAAAGGAAGAGGTCCGACTGAGGCCATCTGCCAGGGCGTTCCGAACTCTTGAGCGTGCAAGGCAGTTAGGAACAGACCGTGCTCAATTGCCCAGTTCCACACCGCATCGCCTCCCTGCATAGGGGATACAACTGGGGCCTCCTGCTCGTTGATGTACCAGACTACTGACATATTGTCAGTCGAGATCAGCAGCTGCCCGCTTGACAGAATGAACTGAAAGGCCTGGAGGTCATAAAGAACTGCCCTCATCTCCAGGATATTGATGTGGAGTGCCATCTCCAATGGGATCACAAACCTGGTCCCGTGGGTCCCAACCCAGACAGGAGGTGTCTGGTGAGGGTCCAGAGTGGTGGGGAACTTGAATGGAAGGCCCCGGAAAGATTCAGAGGATCTAACCACCAAAGAAGATCCTTCTTGATCGCACTGGAGACTAGAACCGGACAGTCCATTAGGTGATCCTCATATGCAACTTGGCAAATGGGACTGTGGAGATGGAGGCCGCCATCAGTCCCAAGAGCGTATACGCTCTGGCCAGAAGATATCTGGAAGAGGTCAGTAAATTGACCTGCTCTCAAATGGCCTCTGCCCTGTCCGGGGCGCGGCTTTGCACTGGATCGTGTCCAAGATCGCCTAATGAACTTAAGATTCCGAGAAGGGTGAGTCAACAGGGAAGTTGACTGCGTACCAGGCATGAAAAAAGGTCCAACGTGCGAGGGCTTCCAGAAGACTTTCCTGGACAGGGCTATCAGAAGCCAGTCGTCCAGGCAGGACAGCTGCTAAGTTCCGACAGCGCCAAGGGCCACTGCTACCACCGCAAGGCACTTGGTAAAGACCAGCGGTACTGAGGAAAGGTCAAAGGAGGGCTGTAAACTGGTAGTGCCCCTTGGAAGCAGAAAGCAGGAAGCGGCAGTGGACCGGAAACACGGAATATGAAAATTACGCACCTACCATAATTCTCGATCTTCTTGTATCTCACCCATTCATTACTGCTTGGTAGTGCCGGAGGCGCGCACCCTTCTGGAGATTTTTTTGTTAGTTTGTTATTTGAGTCTGCTCCAAAGGCGCCACCAGCGACAGCGCTCGCGTCATGCACGAGGGCCGCCATTAGGGTGCCGCAGCGACTCCTCCATCTCAGTTCTGGTAGCCGGAGAGGCAAGAAAAGGGTTAAGGAAAAAGGAAGAGCGAGGCAAGAGAGCCGAGGGATAGAAAAAGGAAAGGATATAAACTGAAGAAGGAATAAGCTGGTAGAGGACAGATGGAAGAGGAGAATACCTACCTAAGGGAGCGCAGGGCGTCCCATCTAAGGCTCTAAGGGAGGAACAGATAAAGAGAAATGGAAGAAGAAGAAAGGGAAGAAAGAAGGGATGTTGAGAGGGGAGAACACTGCCCATAGGTATATTGGTTGAGAGGTTATAAGCTCGGAACCAAAAACCAAGGGCAAGAATCTCTCCTAATGGGAGTGAGAAAAGGTTCAACTGAACCGCTTGTATAGATGGACACAAAGGGCAGGCTCTCTATAATCTCATAATCCCAACCCCTACACTGTAGCTGAGCTTACAGGCGGCCCAGACAGAAAACTGTTCCGGAAGAAGGCGCGCAACTATGAGGGGTTAAGCCCCTTAGCACCTTGTTAAGTGCCAACACCAAGTGTGTGGGTAGGGGTTAGGCCCCACAAAGGAAGCTTTGTATGAAGGATAGAGTGGGAACTCAATCGGACTGCCTGAAGGCAAGGCAAGAGCAGCAGTTCAAGGTTAAGAATGCAGAAGCACCAACTATAAGAGCTGACAATTAAATAATGCCCATCAGGGGAGACCTTAATTTTCAGGCAGAGCCAAGAGGGACTGTCTTCAGCTGTGAACTGAACATTGTGGCTAAGGAGCCTAGAAGTCACCCTAGGGGGCACTCTAGAAAGAGTTCCCAGGATAGAGTAGAAAGTCCTACTGCTCTCTTTACCTGAGGAAAAAAGATCCGCCCACAGAAGAACTGATACTAGGATATTTATCTTTTTGGCATAAAGGCCAAAAGAAAGAGGAACGAGAAGGAGGGGGAGACGCCGCAGTAGAGGCCACTGAGGGAAGGTGGGTGGGTATCAGTAATGAATGGTGAAGATAAGAAGATCAAGAATTACGTAGGTACATAATTTTCATATCTTCCTTGTCAATCTCCACCATTCATTACTGCTTGGGTAGTACCAAGCTCCCACCCCTAAAGAAACCCTGAGAGACAAGACCCCAGCCTCCTGTTGGTGGGAAACAGAAGGGAAGACCCTGGACTAATCAGCAGAAGCCTATGGTGGAGGAGAGCCAGGAGGTGTCAGCCAGAGGTTGTTCAGCCAAGTACTGGTCTCTTTGGGGCCTTGTACAGGCGGTCAGCTTTCTTCAACATGGCGAGGTGGAGTTGCGGACACTTCCATGCAGCCCTGGTGACATCCACAAAGGTGTCCACCAAGGTGTGGCACTACCACAGGCTTTGGGTCTTTCTGCCAAAGATAACGGGCAAGGCGCTGTCTCTCGGAATCGAGGTCTTCCGCATCCCATCCCATGCTGTCCTGGATGTGCCTCATGATCTCAGAAAAGGAGGGATCATCCGGAGGAGACCTAGGAGGTCATGTGGGTCAGGTGATGGGATGCTGAGTGGAGAAGGAGAGCTGGAGAATTCAGAGTTATCCGATCTGGAGTCCTCCACTGACTGAGTGTGCCGACGGCGTCTGGGTCACTTGGGGCTGGGAGACCCTGATGGAGATCTTGAGGGAGGCCTTCTCGATCCTTGGATCTACCCTAGGAGGTGGAGTCTGCTCCTAGGAGTTGGTGGTCGTCCTGCTGGCCCCTGTGGTGGAGGAAGGAGCATAGGAGGTGAAGGAGGAGGAGGTTTTACAGGGACCACGTCTTTTCGGATGGTGTCCCACCAGAAAGTGAAGATCCTTTACCTCTTGTATGTTCATGCCCGACGAGCAGGCCTGGCGCCGTGGTCTGTCGCCAGGGTCAGGCGTCGGGTCCTGAGTGTCTCCAGGGTGGGCGGGTTCCCTCAAGCCCGGCATCCTTTGTGTCACCGCCTGGTCATCAAAGCAATGTCGTGTCCTCCTCCGTGGAAACCCTGCGAGCCCGTGTTCACCGGCGACTGGGGGCTGTCTTCAGCTCCCGTGAGCGTGAAAATCAAGTCAGTCGCTTGGCCAACGACTTCAGGTCCAGCGAACGCCCGCCGCGCGTGCTGTTGGCCGATGTCCTCTGCTCCCGCGAACGCCTGGCTGACTTCAGGTGCTTGGCCGACATCGGGTCTTTGTCTTCCTGGGTGGTGGATCCGGACCCCTGGGAGGCGATCTGGAGTCGGGGTCGGCGTCTGGCAGAAGAGGAAGACTTGTGGCGTTCGAAGATTTGGAAGCTGCCGAGAGGGAGTGGAAGAAGCCGAGGGCCTAGAAGTTTTGATGGGCTGAAGCGAAGTCAAGAACCGCCTGTAGCCTTAACTTTGACCAGAGGGGGCTGAGAACAAGCCCTGGAGGAAAGCGGTCAGATCGGGTGGAGACTGATCTCACGCGAGTCGAGGCCAGTTCTGGGATCTGGACCTTGCTTTCTCCCGGTGTTTGTGGGCCTTGGAAGAAGACTCACCCCTGGAGGAAGGCTCTTTGCCCATCTTAAGTTTCTCTTCTAAAAGATACGCCTGAAGTGGCTTCTGACAGCGGATCCTGGTGCAGCTGTTGAACCCTTGACAGAAGGAGCAGGCTTAGTGTCGCGGTCCAGACCTAAGCACTGCATGCAGGATGAACGAGGATCCTTGAAAGGGATCTGTTTTCCGCGAGGCACACTTGGAAGGTGTCCTCAGAAGAAGGAGTTGGAAAGGACATAAGTTTTAGCGAAACGCTGCCGGTGAGTTCAAAGTGGGTAAGCGCTAGGTAGAGACCGAGGGGCCAATGCTGGCGAAGTCGAGGGCGGAAAAGAACCGGGATTCTGGGGGACTGCCCCTCATGTACCACGCCTGACGCCGGGGTGGACCGACATCAGGGGCTATCCCCACTGAATACTGCTAGTCTAGAAAATTTCTCGTGGGTCCTGGCGCCTGCTGGCTTCAGTCCTAATTGGGTAACCTGCTGCAAGAGCTGTTTCTCAAAGTAAGATGGCCAGTTTTCTCCGAAATTCCCATCAGTTACATGGACCTCACAGACGGGCCTGGCCACTGCCCTGAAGGCCTGTGATGATATCTTTGGTGTCCCTCAAAAAGCACTCAGCCCTAAAATGGGCATCCTGAATCGTAGCCTAGACATCGTCCAGACAGGCCAGAAATGGAAGCCAATCGTGTCGCCTAAGAGACACTGCCATGGCGGGAGGAGCAGGCTACCATGTCCACAGTGTCATATAGCCCTTAGCGCATGTAGGCAAGATATTTTATACAGGTGCAGGTCTTTGACCAACTCCTCCTCCTCAAGCTCCGAAGATTCCATAGCCTGGAGATAAGACTCAAGCTTGATCATAGTCGCTTTGGAACGAGTCCATGTGCGCTACACAGTCGAGGGAGCAGACGGTGCACATAGCGGAAGAATAAACTTTTTCCATACTGGTCTAGCTGCCAGATTCTTGGTCTGGGGAGGAGAGGTGCTCATGTACTCGGGTGGCTGAGCGATCATGGACCACAGCAATAACAATCTAATCAGCTTTGGAGTGGGGTCCAAGAAGGAAACCCTCCGAGCGTGGCAGATCTGGTCAGACTTCTACGGACAGCTGGAATGGAATGTGGCAACTGCCAGATAGTACTGGTGAGTTCTTCATGAGGGCTGTCCACAGGGGACAAAGATAGGGAAGATGCCTCGAGATCTAAATGCTCAGCGAGGCGCTCTCTTAGGATCCCTGTTCCTCTGTATTCCAGCCATTAGACTGCTAGATAATGCACAATAATGCTGTGAATGAAGGATCCTCAGGAGAATCCTCCCTTAGCTGCAGAGGAATGTTCATCTGAAGAATCTCTCCCAGAAAAGAGGGTTCATCATCAAGAGGCTCGAAATCAGGAAGAGTGACCTCCTTAGGAATGGACCCCGAGCGGACTGAGCTGACGGGCGAAAAGAACGTGGGGAAGGAAAACCACTGGAGTTGGCAGGTGTTTTCTCATGTCAGACACCTGCTCAGACCTAGCCTCCTTCCACCAGGACTGGATCAAGCTTTGAAAGTCCTGCTGCAGGACTGCATGGGAAGGAGGAGGTGAAGGAGGTGGGGAGGAACATGGGCAGGTGGATAGTGGAAGCCAGGTACACCCAGACCATGGAAATGATGCTGATGCAGATAACCCTGATAAGTGGGGTCACCCCAAATAGATAGGATGGGGTAGATGGTCTAACAAAGGGCCCAGAAGATAAGCAGACGTCAGCCATGGGGAAGAAGCCTAAAACGTGAGGACGGGAAGGTCCAGGCGTGAATTCCTGTGAAAGGGTACCTGATCGTCAGAGGAGCTGATGTCAGGAAATCGTTGTTAGACCAGCCATCATGCAAGTAGAAAGAGTCAGGCCTGTGAAACTACAACAGGTGTTGGGATTGGACGTGAGGGCCCCAGAGGGCTAACCAAGTATGCGTCGGTGCCTCGAGATGGGTGAGGCAGAGCCGACATGAGAAGACCTAATGGAGGGTCCGACAGCCCAGAGAGCAGGACAGAGACTCGGGGGTGCAGCCTCTGGCCTGGAGCCTTCAAGAGGCATTTGGGGACAGTCACTGGGGTGGGTGAAGGAGAACCACCTCCAGGGATTCCTCCTCCGTACCTGAAGTGACCACTCGAGTCAGAGGGATCACCTGGGAAGCCAAGAGGAAGGTTCCCACCAGGAGGCGTCTGGGGGTTGTATGGCTGGCAGCCAAAGTGGTGATCGACCGGACATCGGGTGAGACGGCATGAGCCTCGCGGGATAGCAAGTTCCGGGACGCCAGAGACTCCTGGCTGATCGGACGAGAAAGTTACCGGAAGGCAGAGGGAAGAACCTCGACCGACTTATCAGTAGAGGCTGGCAAGTCCAACTGAATCCTTGGGATTCTGCGAACAGCCACCGGGTGGCCCCGAGAGCTGGGGGCCAACGATCGGGCAACAACCGGGCGTTCACCAGAGGAGCTGGTGGATATCTTACCAGTAGAGATCAGGAGAAAGGCAGCAGAAGTACATGGAAAGCCCCGGGCGTGGCCTGAGTACCACAAGGGCAGGCTGCGGGAGAACAGCCTTGCTGGTCGAGGGTCCTGATGGGGCCCCTCGGTTCCAATCCTCAGAGCACTCCTTCACCCAATGCTTTTCTTTTTGATTCGGAAGTAGGGGAAGATGTGACGCCCTCAGCTTCTGCATCTCTTTCCCTCGAGTAAAGCTATTCTGGACTTCAAATGATGGGCTTCCGGGCCTGTTGTCTTCTCTTACGAGTGGCCTGATTAAAGGGCTGACACAGTCTGAGCAGGCCACAGTGTCGTGGTCTGGGCACAAGCGAAGAGGCATCAAGGTGGCGATCCTGAGAGGGATCTGGGTCACTCGACTTCACACACTTCGACTCTGTAGGCAGTGGAGAAGACAAAAATTACCAAAGGGCGTATACAGAGCAAAAACAGACAAAAACTGGCATCAGCTGAGCAACTGTAACCGCGAGGTACTATGCACAGGTCGGTAGGGAAAGAAAAAACAGGTTACTTACCTGTAACAGTAGTTCTAGGAGTGGTATGTGTTGTTCATCCACACTGTCTGGCATTGTCCCTTTCCCTTTAAATCTTGCGGAAGTCTTCAAGCTGACTCCTCCCACCCACCCAGGTAGTAAATACCGGCTCCGCCCCATGACACCAGATCTAGCCAGCTGGAAGCCAGGTTGTGTGCGTTAAGCCAGGGAGGTCGAGGAGGTAGGATGAACAACACATACCACTCCCTAGAACTACTGTTACAGGTGAGTAACCTGTTTTTCTAGGAGCGTGGATATGTTGTTCATCCACACTGTCTGGCAGACTCTAGCAGTTCTCTGGGAAGAGGGAGGCAAGCACACCCCCTACTTAGGAAACAGAGATTGAGAACTGAGGCCCCAAAACCAGCATCACGCTGTGACTCAAGGTCGATGTGGTAATGGGTAATGAAGGTGTCCTGACTCCAGGTAGCAGCCTCGACAGATTTCCTGGATAGGGATGTCCCTGGAAGCAGCCACTGAAGCAGCAGTATGGCGGGTAGAATGAGCTCTTATCCCTCTGGGAGGCTCCTTGCCCAACTCATAGCACAGGCCTATGCATGATGTAATCCACCTTGCAATGGTCCGTTTGGCTGCAGGTCTGCCAGAAGCGGCTTCGGGCGCAGGTGACAACAGCTGGTGAACCTCTCCCAATTTCCACCGTCCTCTCCTTATAGTAGAAGAGAGCACGCCTGAGGTCCAGAGTATGAAGCCTGTACTCGCATCCGAGGTGTAGTTAGGGTACTCATACCGCAGAGTCAACACCTGGTTGAGGTGAAACTCTGACACCACCTTCGGAAGGAATTTCAAGGGCGCGAGGACAACTTTGTCCCTGTGAAAGACCAAATAAGGGAGTCCACTGAAAGCGCCTGAGCTCCCCTGTCCTTCTGGCTGACGTGATAGCCACCAGGAAGGCAGTTTTCCACAACAAGTGTGAGAGCTCACACTTGTGCATGGGCTCGAATGGCTTGCCCATGAGCTTTGGCCAAACCAGCAAAAGATCCCACGGAGGTGGAGGTTCACGCACCAGAGGGGATGTGTGATCCAGGCCTTGAAAAACGCCTGATCACCGCCTCCTGTGCCAACGCCGGCTGACCGCCCACTTCAGTAAGAAGAGATGGCTGCCAGGTGCACCCTTAAGAGTCGGCGACCCCTTTGGAGAGGGACCAAAGGTAGTCTAGAATGTTAGCCACAGAGCAGGATAAGGGGTCCAGGCTCTTTCCTGACACCAAATAGAAAATCTTTTCCATTTGAAGGCATAACATTTCCTGGTCGATTCTTTGAGATGCTTCCACCACGTGTAGACATCTTCAGAAAGACCCAAAGCCTGGAACTCTAGCCGCTTAGGAACCATTGGAGAGTAAGGCGGAAAACAGTCGATTTGACTCCAGGGCCTCTACTGCTGCAAGGTAGCACGAGGGAACCTGCATCTTCCAGCGAAAGGAAGATCATGGCCACGGGCGGAGCAGAGGTATTACCACCCGGTGGGTGGAAGGAGCCAGTTTGAAGACTCCGCAAGATTTAAAGGAAAGGGACAATGCCAGACAGTGTGGATGAACAACATATCCATGTTCCTAGAACAGCAGTTACGTAGAACTTACCATAACAGTAAATCTTAGAGAGGTTTCTGCAGTAGGTCTTCACATACAGGACTGCGCCCCTGGTGTCAGATCCAAATGGCAAACCTGTAGATAGCAATCATCAGTGGGGACTGACCTCCCGAAGTCAGGTGGCGTGACATCAGCCCAACTATATAAGGGGCAGTCCATGCATCTCTCCAGTTCTTTTCCAACGGAGACCTATAGAAAGGTTAGAATAATATCCAGTAAAACCCTTAGACCCTGCTTCCACCATAGTCCTGAAGGACTAGATAGGATGGAAAATAAGGATAAAACATCCAGAAACTGGGAGAAGGAGGAAAATAGATCTACTGCAGGAACCTCTCAAGATTTACTGTTACAGTAAGTTCTTACGTAACTGCTATATCTTACTCGAAGGTTCTTGCAGTAGGTCTTCGATATAGGACTGAATACCAAGCAGTCCCTCAGAAAAAAAAAAACATAGGTGTATCCGGGAGGAGGAGTTGCCATAAGAGATGACGACAGGAGGCCTTGCAAGACTGCAAGACCAAAGCCAGTTTTGCACCTAGAGGCAATGTCCAGACTGTAATGCTTAGTGAAGGTGTGAAGAGACGACCATGTGGCCACTGCACAGACCTCTGCCGTGGACACATTCCTAAAAAGGCAGTTGAGGTCGCCACACTGCGGGTGGAGTGGCCTTTAACTGCCCCCAGAAAGGACTTCCATATTTTGTGTACAAAAATGGATGAAGTTAGCTAGCCATCAGAGATGGTTTGCTTGGATATAGCCTTGTCTTGGCACAGTGGAGCAAAAGCTACGAACAGTTGATTGGACTTACGAACCTCCTTAGTCCAGTTCGTATAGTACCTCAGGATCCGTGCATATCAAGGTGTGCAAAAGGTATCCCCGAATACTGTGAATAGTATACTGGTAATTCCACACTCTGGTTCAAAGTGGTTTCCGAAACCACTTTGGTAGGAAACAAGGGTTAGTCCGAAGGACTACCCTGTCCTTGTAAAAATCAAATAAGGATTCCTTACAGACAAAGGCCTGTAATTCGGAGACCCTTTCTGGCCGAGTAACTGCAACTACAAATAGGGTCTTCCAGGAGAGGAAGCGATGTCACAGGAAGAAGCTGTTCAAACGTGGACAAGGTCAGCTTCTCGAGCATGAAATTAAGGTCCCAGGGAGGACAAGGATTCCGGATCGGAGGTTTCAAATGAAGGATGCCTTTCAAAAAGGTTTTGGCAACTTCCAGCTGAGCAAGGTTTTGCCCTCCACCGGAGGTGGTAGGCAGACACCGCAGAGAGGTGGACCTTAATGGAGGAATAGCTAAGGCCCGCCTCAGATAGATGTGAGGTACTCTAGAACCTGGGAAGCAGAGCACGAAATGGGTCCCAGCATCTTGCCTGGGTCCAAATCGTGAATCTTTTCCACTTCATGGCGCAAGTGGATTTAGTGGAGGGTTTTCTAGCCTCCACTAGAATTTGCACAACCCTGAAGATACCCCATAACGAGAAATTGCTATGTCCACAGTGCCACGTAAGAAGATGGAGACTGAAGGCTCGGATGCACCAAGGTGCCCTGCTCCCGAATCAGAAGGCCGGGAAATGGGCAAAGAACCAGAGGTTCCAGTGCCAATTGCTGTAGCACAGGATACCAAATCAGGTGCGCCAAAGTGGAGCAATAAGAATGGCATAAGCTCCCTTCTGGAGTTTCACCAAGACCTTCTAAATGAGAGGAAAGGAGGAAAGACGGAAAGAAACCTCCCTGTCCATGAAAGAGACAGCGCCACGCCAAAAAGCACCATGCCCAGGAATGAGCGAGCAAAAGACGGTAGTTTTGCATTTTATGGGCAGGTGAACAGATCCATCTCTGGCCAACCCCATCAAAAAAAAAAAGAGTTCTTCAACCACCTCTGACTTTAGTTCCCACTCATGGACCCTGGCCACTGATCGACAGACTGTCCGCCAGGACACTGCTTAACACGAACGTGGACCGCTGTCAAGTAAAGGCTGTGCTGAATCACCCAGTACCATACCCTCATTGCTTCTCTGCAAAGAGGATAAGATCAGGTTCCTCCCTGTTTATGTACCAGACTGAGGACATATTGGCTGTCTGGACTAGAAGTGAACCCAGAACCAGGAGAGACTGGAATGCCTGAGTGCGTAAAGAACCACCCTGGTCTCCAGAACATTGATGTGAAGCATGAGCTCCTGTTCGGACCAAGTCCCCGTGTCTTGTGAGTCCCAGATGGGCTCCCCAGCCCAGATCTGAGGCATCCATGGTGAGATCTGTTGGAACTGAAGGATGAAATGAAATTCTTCGATAGGTTTGAGAGATCCTGCCACCAGTGAAGATCTCCTGCAGACTGTTGGAGATCATGACCTTTGGTTCATGTCATCCATCCTCTGGTCCCACTGGACTCGAAGAGACCACTGGGTGACCCTCATGTGAAGCCCGGCCATGAAAATGTCGAGATGGCAGCCGCCATCCAGTCCCAAGAGACGGAGCACAGAGTGTGCCGGATCAATCGGACCTGGGCCACCAGAGTGGCCTGAGAGGTTAAGGTCTTGGTCCGATACGATGGCAGAAAAGCCTTGCCTGAACTGTGTCTAGTACAGTTCCAATGAACTGGAGTCTCTGGGATGGTACTAGCTGGGACTTGGGAAAATTGACCGTTATGCCCAGTAAACCAAACAAGTTCAGAGTGAAAGAGAGAGACTTTTTCAAGCTGGTAGGAGAGCGTGCTGGGAGGAGCCAGTTATCCAGGTACAGGTAGACAAATGCCCTGACGGCGTAAGAACACTGACACTACTGCTAGACATTTGGTGAACACTCTGGTGGCCAAAGAGAGGCCAAAGGGGAGTACTCTGAATTGGAAATGGTTCTCAATAAAAAACAAATGGAGAAAGCGGCGTGGGCCGGGAGGATAGAAATATGCAGGTAAGCATCCTTCATGTCCAGGAGCACAGCCATGAGTTTGGGTGGAGCAGGGAAGAAGCCCTGAAGAGTCAACATACAAACTTCTTGTACTCAAGATGTTTAGTGTGCTGAGGTCCAGGACACCAGTCTTCTTCGGTACCAGGAAGGAGGAGTAGAATCCCTTCATATTTGGTTTGATGGGACTGGCTCTATGGCCCTTTAGAAGAAGAGCCTGAATTTCCTGAGAGACATGGGGACCTGATCTCAAGGATAGAAGGACATGTCCGGCGGTAAAGGGGCTGGAATCTCACTGAATTCTATCAAGTGACCTCGTGGATGAGCAGAAGCACCCAAGCATCTGCGGTGACATACCTCCAACGGTCCAGGTGGAGCGAACCTCCTCCAACCGTTCCTCCTGTGTTATTGGAGGAAGTGGAAGGAGGAGAAAGGAGTCAGGATGCCAAAGGGAGGGAGCTTTTGTCCCCAGGGCCTGTTTAGGAAATTTGGCCTGTGTGGTTTGAGCTCCAGAGCCAGGGGCCGTTCTTTGCTTGGCACTTAACCTGGGATTTGTTCCACCTTCTTTGGCAAAAAGGCTGCTTTTCGACCGCTTTATACAAGGAACGGACGTCCCGCAAGAAACGCCCGCCTTCTGCAGCCCTGTAATAATATTCTTGGCATCGCCTAAAGAGGACGGAACCCCAAAGGGCGCCCAAAAGGGAGGACTGTACATACTGCGCCAGGCCTGTTATGCGAAGCCAGGACAGGGACGAAGACAGATCCCGAGGTTGCCACTCTAGCCACCGAGTCCATCGAGTTGTGAGGTAGCCCATAGATCGTGACAACACAATGACTTCCCATCCTAACTTTATCCAATAACTTCTTCTCACGGTTTCATCCTGAATCTCTTGGAGGCCTCTTTCCAGATCCAAAGGGAGGCTTTTGGAAAGCGACCATATCGTCACGTAATTAAGGGATCATATCGCTATGAGGAAGAAGAATAGATTTTATGCCAAAACTGATCTAGCTGGAACGAGTCCTTGTCAAGAGGCTAAGAGCTCAAGTGTTTGGCTGTGCTGAACAGTCGGAGCAGCCAATGACTACAGAGACAGCCTTAGGATGGGAATTAAGATGGGAGATCCCTTCCGGGGTAATAAGTGCAGTCTGTTTTGCAGAGACCGCTGCTATAGAGGACAGCTGTTGCCAAATCGTGGTCACTAGGTGCTCATGAGGCCCCATCCACGGGGAATGGGGATAGGGTCAGAAGTGGCCAGCATTGTGCAAGGCTTTTCTTGCGGGTCTACCTCTTTTTCGGTCAGCCACCTGAACGGAATGCAGCAAGTCTCTGAAAGACGGGTCCCCCGTGGAGACTTAGTCGAGTCTTTAGAGGAACCTCTACGGAGGCCTGGGGTCCAACGGATCAGAGTCGGATTCTGTGTTAGAGGGCTCGGAACCACTGGGAACTGATGTGTCTGCTTCAGTGGTGCAAACAGTTAGAGCCCAAAGCTCTGGTCCGAGGAGGCGGCGGAGAGGTAACCCTGGGAGTGGGTGTCTCTCCCAACTGTCTAATCTCTGACAGAAGTTACGTTCTCGGCGCCCTTCCACCAAAGGGGACGGACTCGTGGTCCGTACCGGAGGTGGCAGAGGAGGGGCTGGAAGCTCGGATACCCCGGATACCGAGGGTACTGCCAAGAAGGATAGTAACAGAAGTACCCGGATAACCCGCGTGGGAGCGCCCTGGGGTAGGATACCCGGCATCGGATATAACGGTGTCATGAGACACATGGCCCGCGCCTGGTACTGAGTGGTCGACGGAGGGCCGCCCAGAGGCGGAAAGAGGGTTCAGGTTCGGGGAACCCAGCCAAGGGCCCTGCTGGGGAGGGAGTTCACAGCGCCAGCAGGTGGCGAGGATCCGGAGCATGCCCAAATACCGAAGGGTGGAGGCTTGTAACAGGATCCCCAGACGGGCGACGGACTCCTGTCCAGGGATGCAAAAGGCCTGGCGAGGGGAAACCCAAGGGCCCCCCGACAGCAAGTCAGAATGCGATCTAGCTAGTGCAAAAAGCAGAGGATCGGGTGGAGAGTCCCTGGGATGAAGAACCCTAGGGGATGATGGGTCGACTTGTCCCTCACTCTATCCGCGTCCAGGGGCGAAACTGGAGCCCGACGGAGAGTGGATGGATCTGGGCGGATGTCTGAGGAGCGCGTCCACTATAGCAGATCCGCCGGCTATAGGCGACTTGAAGGCCGCCACCAGACTGATCAGCTCGCTAGAAGCGAGGGTGTCTTACTGGCAGGACAAGGCGAAGAAATTACAACCTCAGAGAGGCTACCCCGCTGCCCGCTCACCTTGGCAGGAGGGGAGAAGGGGCACAGCCTGTTAAAGTGGACGGCCACCGGCAGTACTCACAGTTGCAGGCCTCAGATGCCAACGGACTCGCCCGGCGCTTCTCTTGCTTTTCTTCTTTTCAGGGCAGACGACGACCTTTCCCTCAGTTTTGGAGCTCCTTTTCCATAGGCGTAAGCGTTGGGTCAGAAGATGGGCCTCGAGGGACCGTTTACGCCTGGTTCTGGTTGAAGGTCGGCAGATGGAATACTCTGGATGTCGTGTTTAGAAACAAGGCAAAGGAGCAGCAGGAATGGTTGTCTCCGCGCGGAATTTGGGCACCGCACTTAGAGCACTTTTTCTGTCTAGAAGACATCAAATTGAAGAAAACTTTCTTAGAAAATAATAGTAAAAGGCGAAGAAAATTTCAACAAAATCAACGCGGGCACTGGATTGTGTTCAAACACAAGCCAGACGCATTGAGGCGACGGCGGCAAGAACTGGAGAAGGGCACAGGACCGCCTTTTATAGTCTGGCTAACGCCACGCCACTTCGACATTGGTGGGCGGTCCCTGCTGATTGCTATCTACAAGTTTGCCGCTTGATCCGGACACCAGGGGCGAGTCCTATATGTGAAGACCTACTGAAGGAACCCTCTCGGCAAGATCTGAGGCGGGTGTGGGGACCGCCCACTATATAGAGTCACGCTGAAACCCGTACGTGATGTCTGGTGGGCAGTCCCCACCAGGTATTGCTGGAAAAGTTTGCCATGTGCTCCTGATGCCAGGGGCGAGGCTATCTGTGATGACCTACTGCAAGAACCTCTCTAAATAAGATCCTAAGGTACTTGGTGAGACTGACGGATGGGGATGTAGTGGGACTGACGGAGGTGAAGGTAAGCATCTGTCAGATCGATCAACGTTAAGAAATCCCCGGCTGGACAAACCGGATTATCTACCAAAGAGACTCCATCTTGAACATTTTGTGGCGGACAAACTTGTTCAAATGCTTCAGATCCAGAATAGGCCTGAAGCGCGGACATCCTGAACTATGAAACAGATGGAATAGAACCATTAACCTTGCTCATTTGGAGGAAGCTGCACAATGGCCCCAATTTGAGTGAAGTGGGTCAGAGTGTTGCTCGAAACAGGGGATGGCAGAAAGTGTCCTTTGAGGGAACCATTAAAAATTCTATGGCATAGCCCAGTTCAAGGATTTCCAGAACCAAGACATCAGATGTTGTTTGGGCCCATCTTGCAAGGAACTCCCGGAGTCTTCCACCAAGGGAAGAGGGGCAGTGATGGGACTGTGTACCTTCATTGTGAGGTACCAGGCTTTGTACAAGTCCTCCTCCATGATGCCTGGAAAGCCCTTTATTACTGTAAATACAGGTTACTCACGTGTTCTAGAAGTGGTATATGTTGTTCTTCCACACTGTCTGGCAGGTTCCTTGCCACTTTAAATCTTGCCGGAAGGTCTTCAAGCTGGCTCCTCCCACCGCCGCTCCACCCCATGGCGCCAGATCTAGCCCGCTGGAAGTCAGGTTCTTGCTGGACGGGGAGGTCAGGTGGGTCGTGTGGATGAACAACATATACCCATAGCCCGGTTTTCCACAATTCCTACGTCGCAGTCAACCACGGAAAAATCCATGGAATTCACAACTGATCGCAGAAACTGCACTCAACTGCAGAAACTGTGCCCCGACTGCGGAACTAACTGGCAGCCACAGAAGTTTCAGTAACAGAAACTGTATGGCTGTCAAATAAATGAGTGTGTTTTGTTTTGCTGGCAAAATAAAAATACCATAAGAATACACCAGTCACTTAGTGTCTCCACGTCAACAAGCAACAATCAGGCTCTGGATCGCAGACAGCAGAGAGAGCAGCGCTTTGAGCGGTGGAGTTTTGTAATGTAGCAGAAGAAATTAACACGGCTACCAGCGCGGATGAAATGGGTCCTTACGTATGCAGCACCTGTCAATCTCATGTGGTCTTCTCCCCAAGTCCATCTGCACTGGCATTTTGGTGCTTCAACACTGTCCCTGTTTTATTCCAGTCGCCCCCATCCACTGTAAGGCAGTCTATTATTTCAGATCGTAAAAAAAAATCAATAATGTGAGTTCACAAGCACAGAGAGGCTTGGGATGTGTCTGGGCTCAGGAGGTGGACTGCAGATCGGGTATCCAATTGGATGACTGCCCACCAGAGTGAATCCCATGCTCTGTCCCTTAAAAAGTATTTTAAAATAAAATGAATTAAAACTAGTGAAGGTCGCAGCCCTTCAGGAGTATGGCCCATAAATTCTCTAAATGCTGCAAAACCTTTTACTAAAGCTTCAAGCATCTGACTGAACCAGGGAGTAAGTAATGGGACTGCACGTTATTAACTACATTTAATATTCCGACATTAGTTCACAAGCAGAGTGGCTAAGAGGTGCTCGTGATGTGCGGGGCTCAGTGAATTCCTGCTCTGTGGCAGTAGAAACTCCTTCAGGAGGACGAGTCTGTTCTGTGAGTTCTCTAAATGCTAAAATAAACTTTTGCTAAAGCTCTAAAGCACCAAACAGAAATGATAACTATGTTGGTCAACAGGGAATTAGTAATGGGACTGCACGATATGAACTATCTTTAATTCTTGCTTTAATTCTTACTCTTGGCAGTGTCCCTCGGAGCGATGTGGTCGTCTTCCTTATTCTCATCACAGCACCAGAAAGGCAGAAAATGTTATTCTGATGCAAGTTCACACTAGCACAGAGGGGCTCAGGATGCGTCAGGGCTCAGCTGGGCAGAAAATGCTATCGATTTAATGGTCTAATCGACAGTATTTTATTTACAGTGCATTCAAATAAGACCACTTTTGGCAGATGCTCAGAGAATGAGCTAGTCTTGATATATAAGCAGATTGCAATTCACTTGTGGCATGACCACTGGGGCCACAGGTTAAATTTTTATTTTTTTTTTTATTTTAATGACAGCAAATATGCCCATGGATACACTTTAAATAAAATATTATCTGCATAAGAAAATTATCAGGACTCTGGCAGCCCGTTTTGTTCGATTATTAGTGCTGACCAGATTCTCTTGATACAATACTTGTGTTCCTGTCAAATAACAGACTTCCTTCTAATTAGCAGTTAGTTTACAAAATTTATTTGTTTATTAAATTTTGGTGACCGAATAAACCCACTGAGCCGGAATGTCCCTTTTTCAGGGGTGACTCGGAAAATAAAAAAAGTAGCCATTGAATAATTGTTTGTCAATAGCTAGTTTAAAATTTGAAGTCTGTCAGCGTTTGCATCCGCTAATCTGGTGATATCTGCTTCTGTCTCAGCTAGATCACTTTAATTGTGCCTGTGATGTGAGTAGCTGATCAAACTGATATGGAAGATCACTCAAGAACTGTCTGCATCCCTGGCTGTTCATGATATTATATTATAATACCCCTTAAAATCTTCAATGTTTTCCTGACACATTAGATTCACCACACACACACACACACACACACACACACCCCATCAGAACTCACCAAATTTCTATATTATATCGTAGATGATCACATAATTACCTCAGATAAAATAAAGAAATAAAAGATACAACATACAGATAGCTGTCTTGGGCACGGTTTTGAAAAGGATTAATATCAATTACATAAAGTACTGAATACGTTTGCACAGAATGCAGAACTTCATAAGAAAGTTTTAAAACTTTAATGAGAAAGTTGACCAGGACACTGCAATAAATTAGACCCATTTAGTGTAAAGTATTTCAAACAACATGAAGTCTTGCTATATTATAGACATTAGCAGTTTGATCCAGCTCTAGAACTGCCCGAGTGCAATGGTTAAAACCATTCCAAAATAGAATTTTGGCACGAGCAGCTCTATCTGTGTCATTTCAAACTTGAACTGTCAGACTCTTTACTCCGCCTCAGTGAACAGTCGCTCCGGAGATTTCTCCTTCTGCTCGGTTCATTTCTCGGTTTAAAAGTGTTTTCTGGTTGGATTTAACCAAGAATAGTTTTATTTTAACATAAAACCGTTCCGTTCAAGCTCTATCTGTGGTAACCATAAGTAAATGAAGGTTTTGTCTGTGTGGAACTTGTAAGTTATCGGTTCGGTTTGAACCGATCAGTGAGTTTAAAACTCATTTAAAACTAAAAGTTACTATTTTAGAGTGCGGTTCCGGTTCTTATCTGTTCTAAAAACGGATTTATTACGTTTTTCCAATACCCGATGACACGGTTAGGAACCGATAAAGGTGTCTTGCCTGGCACTGCCGTTAAAAGGGCAAGTTTTTGGTTAGGCTGGCATTATGTCTGAGAAACCCAAAAGAAAACCGGGCCCACTGGGTTTCAACACTGTGATGTTTGTGGGAAGTCTTTGCCAAGGCTGACCCACACACCACATGTGTTTATTGTCTGGGGTTTGACCACCTCCAGTCAGACTGCCAGGTATGTAAGAATTTCCCTGCAGCCACCCTGGAAAAAAGATTGGGCAGGCTCAGGGAACAGAGGTTAAAAGTCCCTGACCCGATGACAGCCCGTTCGGTGTTAACCGAACCAGAGGGAGTGCCCTCGATCAGGGCCAGACTTCCTCTGGCAAAGAAAAGCTGGTTCTGAGGAACCAATTCCAGTAAAGAAAACAAGAAAATCAGCAGGTCTGAGTCCAAAATTCCTTCTCCAACTGCTGCAGAGATAACAAAAGCCATACAAATTGTCCAGTCACTGTCTCAGGGTCAGTCCGAACCACCACTATCTGGTAAAGGTCGGTTCGTCCGGTCCCAGTGGTTCAGGATTATGATATTGAGGAATTTTATGAACCAGAGGAGGGGAGGAGGATTATGAACAGTATGAATGTGGCTGGGAAGGTCTGGGTGTGCCACTGAACCGGACATCTCCCCAGACAGACCTTTAGAATCTCCCCTATGCTGTCTGAGTCCCCATCTCATTTTATGTTTTATAAAAAGTTGCTGAAACCCTCCAGCTTCCTTTAGAAGAGGCTGTGGATGAGCAAGAAGAGCCTGATTTTGTAGAAATGATGGATATTCCAGAGTCTAGGAGTTTGTCTATTCCTTTACATAAGTCTTTAGGAAACAATTACAATTTTAAAAGCTCCTAATTCTGTGCCTCCTGTAGATATAAAGATGGACAGAAGGTATACATTGTCAGGCCCTGATGCAGAATTCCTTTCTCAGCAATGCAGTCATGTTAGTAGTTCAGGCTGCTGCCTGTGATAAAGCTAATATTCCTTGGCTTCACATCCTCCTGACAAGGATTCCAGGAAGATTGATGCCATGGCAAAAAAAAAAACAGTATATGGCAGCCTCTCTGGGACTCAGGCAAGGAAATTATATGGCTTACGTAGCTAGGTATCAGAAATCTAGATGGGATACTGTTATGCAATTGGCCAAGCAGGCCCATGGCCAGCTGGCTAGTGAACTAGAACAGGTGGCTGCTGATGGCATTGAAGCCTCAAGGTTCAGTTTCATGCTGCTGTGGATGTTAATGATGTTTCCTCTAGGGTCATGGCCACATCTGTAGCTTTAGTAGGTTGGCCTGGCTCAGGTGTACTAGTTTGTCACAGGATACCCAGACTAAGGCTATGGATTTTCCTGTGGTGGGAAATTTCTGTTTGGAGAGCAGACAGAGAATTACATGAAGAAGATGGATGAATATAGGACTACTTACAAGAGTGCCCAGGCTAAGGAGCGGCAAGCCACTCCTCAAAGGCATGCCCCCAGGGGTAGGGGTAGGCCTTTCACAGGCATTTCTACCAGACTCAGGCCTCCTCTGCCACGCTCAGAGGGGCTTCTTCAGAGGCAGGGCAGACGAGGGGTGGGCAGACCTGCTCCCACCTCCCAGCCTAAAGCTCTCAAAACAGGCACCCTGATGGGGTGCCCAGGGCCGATTCTCCTATACCAGTGGGGGCAGGCTGGCTTACTTCAGTCAGAATTGGGCTTCTTTAACCTCAGACAAGTGGGTTCTGGAAGTAAGCCAGGGTCTGGTTCTCAGCTTCAAAAGTTTCCCAAGTTGAGAAGCAGACTTTTTCACCTGCAAGTGCTTCAGAGACCCTCGCTCTGGAAACAGGGTCTCATCCCTGTTAGCTCTCAGAGCAGTAGAAGGTTCCTCCCTGCATCAGGGCAGGGGTCTGTATTCCAGATACTTCCTTACCCCAAAAGACAGGAGAATGGTGGCCCATTTTAGATCTCAGATATCTGAACAAGCATCTTTGAAACCAAAGTTCAAAATGGTAACTCTGGCAATGATTTTACCTTCCCTAAGGCCAGGGACTGGCTAGCCTCCCTGGACCTCAAGGACGCCTATTTCCATGTCCTAATCAGATCATCCCATCGAAAGTACCTCAGATTCAGAACTGCCCTCAGGTCATTACCAGTTCAGAGCAATGCCCTTCGGCCTTATCTCTGCTCCAAGGGTATTCACAAAGTGTCTAGCAGTGGCAGTGGCCCACTTAAGGAGGCAGAGGATTGCTGTTTTTCCCTATCTAGACGACTGGCTCATTGTAGGCCAGTCCCCAGAACAGGTAAATCTCACCTGCAGGTCACCCAGCAGCTCACCTCCCTGGGTTTTCTGCTAAACCTACAAAGTCGGTTCTGGAACCAGTCCAGTACTCACCTTTATAGGGCAGAACTGGACACAAAGCTAGCCAGAGCCTTTCTTCCCCAGAAAGGGTAAGGAATTTAGTGGCTCTGGCCTCTTCCTTCACTCTGCAGGTCTCTTGACCAGGCAAGACACTTTCTGCAGCTCCTGGGCAAGGCTGCATCCACAGCCAGTAGTAGGGAGCTGATTTCAGATGAGACACATCAGTTTCACTTGAGAACCTTTTGTCTCAGAGAAGAGACCCCTTTCCAAGTTGGTCCCAGTGACTCGAACCTTGATCCTAGCTCTCCAGTGGTGGCAGGATCAGAGCAATTTAAGAGCGGGGTCCCCTTCATTTCCCCTTCTCACGACTTGACTCACTACAGACGCTTCCTTCTGGGTTGGGAGCCCACATGGGCACCTTTCCACTCAGGGAGTTTGGTCCCCAGGAATCTCTGCTCCACATCAATTTGCTGGAACTCAGAGCTGTCTTTTAGCTCTTCAAGCTTTTCTGCATCTGTCCACGACAAGGTGATACAAGTCAGAACAGACACCACCACAACAATGTGGTACATCAACAAAACAGGGGCACTCGGTCTTGAGCCTTGTGCACCGAGGCAATGAAGTTGTGGTCTCTGGCCTATTCCCTGAACACTTCCCTCATAGCAGTTCATCTTCCAGGGAAGGACAATGTCCCAGCGGATGCCCTCAGCAGGATTTCTCAGGGCCATCACGAATGGTCCTGGATCCTCAAGTGCTGGGGATAGTTTTTGCCAGGTGGGGCATCCCTCAGATAGATCTTTTGCAGCCCCAGACAATCACAAACTTCCTCTGTTCTGTTGCAGGCCTCCAGTGCTGGGCTCAGTTCCCTGGATGCCCTTCTTCTGGATTGGGAGGAAGTTCCTCTATGCTTTCCCCTGTCCTCTCTATTCAAAGTACTAGTCAAAATCAGATCTCAGCCTTGCAGGGTGATTCTGATTGCCCGGATTGGGCCAGGCAGCCCTGGTACCCACTCCTCCTGTCTCTGACAGTCCATCTTCCCTGTGCCTCCCAGGAATCACAATCTGTTGACTTGTGCCCAGGGAAGGGTTTGGTATCCGGACCTCAAATCCCTCAACCTCAAGGCCTGGCTCTTGGAGTTAGAGTTTGCTGATTTACACCTCTCCAGGGTGTTCTTGAGATCCTAAAGGCTTCCAGAAAGCCTTCCACTAGAGCTACTTATAGTTCTAAATGGAAAAGGTTTTCCATTTGGTGTGCTGGAAAAATATTTCCCAGAATCTGATGAATTGCCCATTTTGTTAGATTACATGGTACATCTTAATTCCTTGGGTCTCAGACCAGCTACCCTGAGAGTTCATTTGGCAGCTGTGTCTGCTTTTTGTGTCAGCAGGAAAGTCATCCCTCTTTCCTCTCATCCTGTGTTTTCCAAGTTTTTAGGATTACTCCATACTAATCCTCCTTCGGGAACCGCCCTGCTTGGGACCTTAATGTTTGCATTGCCCAGTTAATGCAACCCCTTTTGAACCTCTGTCTTCTGCAGAGCTCAAGTACCTAACTTGGAAAACTTTTCTAGTGGCTATCACTCTGCCAGACGATAAGTGAATTGCAAGCCTTGTCAGTGGAGACTGACTATTTCTTTCCACAGGGATAAGGTAGTCCTTAGGACTAATAGGAAGTTTTTGCCTAAGGTGGTTTCGATTTCCATCTTAATCAATGTATCTCCTTCCAGTATTTTTCACTGATCACTCCTCTTTGGGTGAGAGGAGGTTGCACAGCCTGGATGTTAAGAGAGTTCTTAGTTATTATATAGAGCGTACCAAAGGTCACAGGTTCGAATCCTCCAACTTTTCCTTACCTATGGTGAAGTTGGGAAAGGCAAACCTGCCACTAAGAGATCAATAGCCAGGTGGATTTCTCTTGTATCCAATTTTGTTATCAGAAAGTGGGCAGAGCGCCCCCGGTTTGAGGGCTCATTCTACCAGGGTACAGCTGCGTCTCTAGCTGCTGCCAGAGATATCCCTTTATTAGAAATTTGCCAGGCTGCTACTTGGAAAACGGTACACTTTACCAAGCATTACTCCCTGGATGTCCAGGCCAGGAGAGATGCTCGGTTTGGCACAGCTGTTCTTCAGAGCCTATTCCTAAGTAGGTTCTGCCTCCTCCATGGAGGTACTGCTATGTATTCTGCTAATGTCTATAATATAGCAAGACTTCATGTTGTTTGAAGAAAAAATTACTCACCTTAGTAATGTTGTTTCTTCTAATGGAGTCTTGCTATATTATAGACCCCCAACCTGCCCTCTCAGAACCTCTACTTGGTGGGTGCGGCAACTTAGTGTGGGCACTACTTATGTCCTGTTAGCATTTTGTCCCTTTGGGACTTTGGGGTGTATGTGTACGCATGTGTGTGTTTTATTATACTTATGTTCCATTTTCATATTATTAGAATGGGGTTAGTATTTCTGGTCCCCTGACTTGAGTCTTGGGTGTTGGGACCATCAATGGTTATATTTAGGTAGCCATTTGGCTAGTGTGAGGTTACAGCTTCACACAGACCTTAGTGAGTTTGGCTCGTAAAGATCTGACAGTTCAAGTTTGAAATGACAGACAGAGCTGCTCGTGCCAAAACTCTATTTTGGTATGGTTTTAACCATTGCACTCGGGGCAGTTCTAGAGCTGGATCAAACTGCTAATGTCTATAATATAGCAAGACTCCATTAGAAGAAACAACATTACTAAGGTGAGTAATTTTTCTTATGGCTCATTGATCTATGTAGTTATTTGTTCCTTGATTAATTTTTGGAGTTCTTTGGGTATTCCTACAGTATCTGTATTAGTCGTCTAGCAATTATTTTACTGTCTATGCGTAGATTAACAGCATATTACCGATAGTTTTCCTGTCATTATGCCAAAGAACCAGCGTCTTTTTTTTTTTTTTTACCTGTGTATCCAGATATGTCCAATATTTATTTATACAGAGCTGATTAATTGTGCATTCTGTGCAAAATAGTTGGGACATCTATATAACCGATTTTTTTTTTCAAAACTATTTCAACACAGTCTGAGCAAACTACCTGTATGTCAGTGTTCTCATTTGTTATCCACTTATTTATCTAGTTTGAGGAAATCATGTGAATCTCTGAAAAAAAAATATAGGAATTTAGTTCAGTTTTAATTATGTGTTGTGAATTGTTATCACGGATGAATGATCAATTAAGTATTGAAATGTGATGCCTAAGGTGGTATACACTTTCATATTCTTTTCCTTATTAGCAACATATTAAAAGATGTAGGACAGATGAGATCATCATTGAATCTTTATCTTGTATTTACATAGGTAGACTAACATGCTTAGATGGTAAAAATAAAACATCCTCCTAGCTGGTACAGTACCATTGCTGCTGGTGACACCGATTGCAAATTTCCTTAACTATAATATTGCCTTCTGGGCTGAATTATTTTTCAAATAGCAATGACCTCTTGTCCAGGTCCACTACAGACATAGTTCATATTTTATGTGCAGGTTGTTCCATCCCAGCTGCAAAGCATTAAATATAATAAAGACTACAAAATACAGGGTCTGTCGCGGAGTGTACTAGAATTGTTTAAAATAATTCAATGTGGAAGAGCATTATTATTAAATAACTATATTTACAAGCATGTCCCCAGGTGGATGGTGCCAGCTAGGAGGGACCATGACTTTTTTTTTTTTAATTATTTGTGTGTGTGTGTGTGTGTGTGTGTGTGTCAAATTCTAGCAAAACAAAACATGCTCTTGTTGTGTGCAATGCTTGTCTGGTGTTTTAAGCACTACAGTATTAATCTTATGTTTTATGTGCATGCATGAAAACATGACTCGAAGATGTGAAGGTGGTATACAGTGAATCTGACATCTTTATTTCACAGTACTGAATAAAACAAAAACACATCGGCTTAAAAAAGATTTATTAGCATATGAAAACATTATCTAATGAAAGTGAAATATGTACATCCACAGATATGAATATATACTGTACATACACAAAGAACTCTGTCTGTCAAAAATCTTTCAAAACTATTATCAGGAATACTGATCTGAAATAGATTTCACGAGTCCTCTAGGTGAGGAGTATGAAGGTAGTTCAAGAGGAAAAAATAATATAATAAGAATGTCACAAGACACCGCAAAGCAACACAATTAAAACTTTTCACAGCATACACTATTGGGATGAAATATTCCATAATAAGCACACAAATGTATGCAGAGGTTTGCTTTGTCTTTTAAAAGCACAAGTCCTTTGGGCTAATGTCTTATGTACTGAATGTCAAATATGAAGAAAACAACAGAGTATAAAAATAAGGAACAAAGTGTGACAGATGTGTGCATGAAATAACCATCCACCGCTGCAGAAGTTCTGTAATGGGAACCCTGCCGCTTGAACTTTGCTCCAAAGTGCCAAGAAAAATCAGGCCTTGCATATACCACTCCTAGAACTCCTGTTACAGGAGAGCAAAGTACAGTTACATAAGAACTTTACCGTAACAGCAGATCTTCAAGAACAGCTCTTGCAGCAGGTTACACCAATAGACTGAAGCCGCCAGGCACCAGGACCCCACGGAAATGTTCTAGCTAGCAGTATCCAGCAGGACCACCCCAATGTCGGCCCCACCTACGACATCAGGCATCATATAAAAGGGTGGTCCCCAGAATCCCAGTTCTCCCGCCAGAGACTCCCAGCCGCTAGATGACATCTGAAGTGGAGACTGAGGATCCACCTTCCAGGAAGGTATGCAACAGAGGTGTAAACACGAAGCCTAGGTTAATAATAAATGGAACAACTCTACCTCCCAGAGGGGATGGTGGGGGACTACCTGCTGCAAGAGCTGTTCTCAAAGATCTGTTACGGTGAGTTCTTACGTAACTGTACTATCTTCTTAGAAATGGCTCTTACGGCAGGATTACAATTAGGACCAATCCCAAGCAATTTTGGAAATTCCTCTCAAACGGAAGGAGGCTATGGAGAGATCGTGAGTTGAACCGCATGCCAGCCGGTAGTCTCTGAAGGACTGCTAGACCAAAACCAGCTCTTCGCCTTGAGGCAATGTCCAGGCTATAATGCCTAATGAAGGTGTGCACAGTGCTCCAAGTAGCTGCTGCACAGATGGCAGAAGTGGAAACGTTATTCAAAGCAGCAAAGGAGGTAGCACCCCTAGTGGAATGTCCCTTGACCGAGCCCGGCAGGGACTTATTAGCTTTGGTAACAGAATGTAATGCAAATGTATGAGCCATCTGGAAAGAGATTGCTTAGAGACTGGAGCACCCTGCATCCTATAGGTGAAGGAGACAAACAGCTGATTAGATTTACTGTGTTGTCTGGTTCTGGTCAGATAGTATCCTATGCACATCGAGAGTGTGCAGCAGGGCTCTCCTCTATTGGAGTACTTTGGGAAGTATACCAGGAGGTTGATATCCTGGTTAAGGGCTAGACCACCTTGGGAAGAAATTTTGGATTTGTCCTTAAGGACACCCTGTCCTGGTGAAAAACCAAATAGGGTTCTTTGCACATGAGTGCATGTAGCTCAGAAATCCTTCTGGCAGAAGCAACAGCAACTAAAAATAACGTATTCCATGCTGAGGAGATGCAACTAGCAATCCAAACTGGTTCAAAAGGAGGCAGCTAAGCTGCTCTTGGCGATCGGCTAATTCCTGAAGGTGAAGGGGATCCTTAACCGGAGGCCTAGGTGGAGAAGTTCTACGCAAAAAGCATGTGCGGTTTCCAACTGGGATATGGACCGTAGGCCTATGGGAGCATGATAGGCAGAAATGGCACAGAGGTGTACTTTATTGAGGAGCAGGCCAAGCCTGCCCAAAAGAGGGACAAGAGGTAGTCTAATACCGAACCCTCAGAACAGTCCAGTGGAGAAAGTCCCGTGCTTGAGCCCAGACAGAATCTGCACATTTCATGACGCATGTGGCATGAGTGGCCAGTTTTCTAGCAGCCACTATAACATCTGCTACCTCATGCGAGACCCTATATCGCATGACTGCTATGTCCTTAGGAGCCAGGAATGCAGGCTCAGACAGCTGAGTTCACGGATGAACCAAGCCAGATTCCTGGGACAGTAAGTGAGAGCTAGTGGCAGAGGCACTGGCGGTTCCTGAGAAAGTTGGTACAGCAGGGGAACCAACTCTGCCTGGGCCAAAAGGGCACGATTAAGATCAGAGCTGCCTGCTCTCTGCGGAGTTTCACAAGAACCCTCTGATTCAATGGGAAGGGAGGGAAGGCATAGAGGAATCTGCCCGCCCAAGAGAGGGACAATGCCTCTCGCCAGAAAACACCAGGCCCTGGATCTAGCAAGCAGAAATTGGGCAGTTTTATGCTGGATGGGATGCGAAAAGGTCAAACTCTGGTGTCCTCCATCTGCAAACAGATTCTCTACAACTTCTTGGGAGTAGTTCCCATTCGTGGACTCCTGACCTGAGAGCGCTCTCAGACTGTCTGCAATAACGCTGTCCACCCTGGAACAAGGACAGCAATAAGATCTGCGCGCAGGTTGAAGTACACAATCCCATACCCTCATGGCCTCCTGCAAAGAGGGTAGGAATGAGTGCCTCCTTGTTTGTTGATGTAATACATCACCGCGGTATTGTCCATTTGCAGCAGAAGAATACCTGGTGGAATCTCCGATTGGAAGGCCTGCAAGGCATATAGGACTGCTCATCTCCAGAATGTTCATGGGAAGGTGAGATTCCTGGGTGTCCACGAGCCCAGAGACCCGACACCATTGAGATGTACTCCCCAACGGACTAAAGCGTCCATGGAGGCGTCACAACCGAGACAGCACAACAAAGGGGACTCCAGTCGAAGGTGCTCTGGAACAAGCCACCATTGCCAAACCTGGATGACTAGCTCGTGATCCGGACTGGATACTGCAGATGGTCTTGCTTCTGATCCCACTGCACCCATAACATCCACTGGGTCACCCATGTGGAGACGGGCTAAAGGGCTGCTGCAATGGCCGCAGCCATGTGTCCGAGCAGGCAAAGGACCAATCTTGCCGGAATTTCCTCGCCAAGATCTCTCTTATAAGGGATCTGATGTGCTCCATTCTGTCCTGGGGCAAAACGCTTCCTTGAACAGTATTCAGGACTGCACCTATGAACTGCAGTCTCTGAAAGCGGAACCAGTTACGACTTCTCCTGATGATGGTGATGCCCAGCGATCAGAGGAACGAGTACAATGAATCATGGACATCAGGGCCTCCCAGAGGGGGCCATAAGGAGCCAGTCGTCCAGGTAAGGGAACATAGTGGCCTTGTCTCCTGAGAGCTGCCGCCACGACTGCCATGCACCGTGAATACCCAAGATGCCGAGGACAGTCCGAAGGGCAAGGCTCAGAACTGATAATGGTGACCCAGAAACTCAAGCACAAGAATTTTCTGTGCGCCTGAGCTATCTGAATATGTAGGCAGGTGTCCTGCATGTCCAGTGATGCCAAGAAGGCGCCTGCTTGAGCATGGGAATTAGACCAGGAAGTGTCACCATGCGGAAGAGTTTGTATACCACCAAAGCATTGAGGTCGCTGAGGTCCAGGATCAGACAGAGGTCCCCGTCTTTGGGAACCAGAAAGAAGTGGAATAATATCCTGCGCATCTCTGGTTACGTAGTACGTGCTCTATGGCCTATTTGTCCAGAAGTGCTAGCACCTCCTGCTGAATGAGCAGGGCGTGCTGACCTGAATAACAGGAAAGCAGGGAGATCTTGAAGGTGGAAGTGCGAGGAACTCTGTAGAGTGTCCTCTCTCTATCAATTGTAGAACCCACCGGTCAGTGGTTATCGTCTGCCACTCTGCAAGGTGGCAGGAGATGTAACCCCAACCTTTTCTTCCCAATGATCCAGGGGAGGGCGGGTGCCGAACGAATCATGCTGTGGCGGTGTTGCTTCCCGCGGGCTAAGTCGGTTTAGTGTAACTCTGACCTTGGCCTGGGAAGACTTAGACTGACCTAGCGATTGAAGTTGCCCTTTGCTGCCTCGCAGGAACGTGCTGTTGCCGTTGTTGCCGGCTGCAAAAGCTATTCTG
The DNA here is from genome assembly GCA_016271365.2 of Neoceratodus forsteri. NCBI lineage: Eukaryota > Metazoa > Chordata > Ceratodontiformes > Ceratodontidae > Neoceratodus > Neoceratodus forsteri. The sequence continues at coordinate 296,684,506 of CM057453.1, read as the reverse complement.
GTTCCTACGAAATAAACCAGTCTTGGGCCTGTACAGTCCTCACGCCTTCCTGGCGTCCTGCAACTTGGTGATTACCTTTCGAATTCTTCACCAAACAGGACATCTCCGTTGTAGCCGACGTCCAGGATGTTTTTCTGGATGTCCGGAGTAAATCCGGAGATGTAAAGCCATGATCATCTCTGGAGACAGAAGCCAGAGGCTGCTCCCTGGCCGGCGTCCGCGAATCATAGGCAGCTCTCAAGACTTGGGTCCCCATGTCTGACCCTGTGTGAAGAAGGTTCAAAGTTCCTCCTTCTGCTTGCCATCCGGAAGGACTTTGACAAAGTCCTGGACCTGTTCCCATAAGGACTGAAACTGAATCGTGTGTCAGGTAGTTCAGTGACCTGATGGAGCATGTAACCGCATACATGCACCTCCCAGTGAATCTAACTGACTGGATTACTGGGTGCTCAAATGCTGCAGCCGTTGAGACCGGTCATGTAATGCCGCGATGACCAGTGAATCAGCCAGGGCTGGCACACCAAACACGGGTCCTGCAAAAGGAGCCCCGTACAGGCGGTCAGCCTTCCTCAGCACAGCAGAGGTGGAATGCGGACGTTTCAGCGGCCTTGGATTGTCGAAAAGGTATCCACCAAGGTGGCACCACCACAAGCTTAGGGTCTTTCTCGTGAAGATATCTAGCTAGGCGCTGTCGTTCAGGATCTAGATCTTCTGTCTCCCATCCCATATTCTCCTGGATGTGCCACATTATTTCAGCAAAGGAGGAATCATCCGGAGGTGACCTGGAGAGGTCTCGTGGGTCTGGTCATGGAAGACTGATGGGAGGCGGAGACCTGGAGGTATCAGATGAGTCCAGTGATGAGTCGTCCCCCAGCAGAGTGGACCTTCTTCCTCTGGGTCACTTGGGGCTGGGGAACCCTGAGGAGACCGTGAAGGGGCCTTTTCCTTTCTCTGGCTCTACCCTGGGAGGCGGTGTAGGCTCCTGGGGTCAGGGTCTACCGTCTGGACCCTGGGCAGGAGGAGGAGGCAGCGGCTTTACTGGGACCACATCCTTCCTGAGTGTCCCACCAAAAGTGAAGAGATCTTTAACTTCCTGTATGTTCATGCGGATGACAGGCCAGGCGTCAGGGTTGGCCTGTTGCCAGTGTCAGGCATTGGTCTGAGGTCGTAGCCAGTTCGGGCGAAGGCTCCTGAGGAAGCCAGCATCTTCAGTGTCACCTGCCTGGTCGTGGACGCAACGCCAAATTCTCCTCCGATGAACCCCGTGACCGGTCTCGACCGTGAGGGAGGGCGGTCATCTGTTCCAAGGTCGCTTGACAGACGCCGGGTGCTTGAGGGGATTGCTGGTCTGATGGGCATTTGGCCAGAGAAGGATCGGCAACCTGCTTAGGCTCAGACGTCCAGTTGAGGATGTCAGGTCTGTGGTCTTCCTGGGACGGGATCAAGTCCCTGGGAGGCTGGAGACAGACCTGAACGTCTGTCGAGGAAGCAAGAAGAACTTCGAGGAGGACTTGGACATGTAACGTCGGAAGACTTGGCTGAGGCCCGGAGGGCATAGGAGAAGGATCCAAGTCCTGGGAGTCTTCAGCGGGTGGAGAGAGGGATATCTGGCCCATTTCTGTACAGGTTCAAGCTACATCCCAGTGGACTCTGAGATGAGCGAAGGATGCCCAAGAACAAGAATGGGCTCTCATCCACCGACTAACCCCTGTAGATTCCAGATCAAGGGCCTGGAGTACAAGGAGTCATCGTCGGACTCTGAGGAGTCCACAAACAGCTACTGAGCACCTGAGCCACCCTCCATCTGCCAAGGCCGATCGGGAGTTAGGGTGACTAAGAACCTGTGGGCAAGCCCTGACCCGATCAAAATCCTTGGTCGGGGCCCCAGTCTTAGGTTGAAGAGGCGGTGGTTCCACCATAATGGGTGGAGCAGCCAGTTTCAGACGAGCAACCGGTGCTGGGGTCGGCCCTCGACTACAACGAGGTGTTGCTTCGGTCATTCAGGCGACCACTTAATGGCCGGAGAAGACGAGTGAGTCTGCTTATTATCGGCTAACGAGAATTGTTGCCACATCATGTCCTCATAGTGCCAATGCAACTCTGCATCGGAGCCTATCCTCTGAAGAGGATAAGCGGCGATGCCGCTTCCGATGCCAGGACAGCCAATGTCGGCGGACCTACCCGACGCCGGAAGATGACAGAGACCTTCGGGTCATCGATGGTTGGTCAGAGAGGGCGGAAACCCACATCCCTCGGTTCAGGGTCCCTTGACAGGGGACTTTGGCACAGGAGGCACGGGCAGAGTCTCGGTAACCACAGGGAACCAGTGAAGAAGGGCTGTCAAACTGTCCAGTCGACAACCCGTCCAAAATGGAGAAAATCGACCACATCGACGGGTGTTTCAGCCTGCTGACCTGACGGGACACCGTGAAGCCAGCAGCGGTCGTAACCTCAACTGAAGTCGAGAGCCAACAATCCAGGGAAGGGATCTCTCCCACCCCATGAATGTCGACGGTGGGACTTACTCTTCGGTTCTTTCTTCTAACCTACCGAAAGTGTCCCGAGGGTCTTTCTCCCTTGGTGAAGAGAGACGGACAAAGCCCTTAAAAGAAGCAGTGTAGGAGGAGCTCAAGGGGAGCAGGATAAACGCTAAGGAGGAAGAAGATCGGCCTGGGCCGCCTCCTCCTGAGGGCAATCAACTGTTCCAGCTGTTCCGCGGAGCCCGCAGCCACAGACACCATCCAACGACCTCCTTCGACTTCACGGTGGGTGCGTTTCTCAGGCGCCCCAGCTGGAATCGGGCAGCTGTCTTCCAGAACCAGCCGTGAAGGATTTGCAGAAATCGAGGCCTACGGATCCTGCGTGCAAGACCCAGGCAATAGACACACGGGAGTGTGGGTCAGTCTAGGACATTTTCACACCCGCAAGGGCAACGACGGAAGCCGGCAGTGGATTTATCCATCGTGAGCCGCTTAGGGAAGATGAAGACGCAAGTCTAGAGAATTTTAAAATCATTTTCAGAACTTACGAATTGGGATCCAGGCCTAAAGCATGAGCATTAAGGAGGACCTGAGCTTCAAGCGGTAAGGAAGATCTGGGGTCATGAGGCGAGAGCCAGGGTTTTACCACCCAGGTGGGTGGGTGGGAGGAGCCAGCTTGACCTTCCGGCAAGATTTAAGGTGGCAAGGAACATGCCAGACAGTGTGGATTGAACAACATATCCACGTCCCTAGAACCTCTGTTGCTTGTGTGGCACCTCTGTTTCTCTGGTTACCAAAATTCTGAAAGGAACAAACCTCCCCCCTCAGGAGAGCCTGCCAGCCATCACCTAGACCCTGTCGAGGTGCTGTAATATGGGCTGTTTAGACACCGGAGGTGACCCTTATTATCCTGCAAGATAGAATCCAGGCTGGAACCAAACAATAAGCCACCCTCAAACGGAAGACTAAACAGATTCACCTTTAAAGCCTGATCAGCAAACTAAATGTCTGAGCCACACATCCCTCATGGCCAACACAATGCGGTAGGCCGAGCATGCTGACATGCATAAATTGTCCACTGTAGAATCACCAAGAAAAGTGGATGCCATGGCCACCAACTGCAAAATGCTCACTTTTCCAAATAAGGCTGAACGAGAATTGGACAATGTACTGACCCAGATATTTGAGGTACTGGCAACAAGAAATGAAGCACAAGGATGCACAAATATTCGTGCCATTAGAGCAAAACCTCTCATGCACATATCCACCCACTTGTCATGTAATAATCTGCTAGTGCCCCCAGAGCCTTCAATTGCAATGGTGGTGCAGTGGCAGAATTTAAAAAAAAAAAAAAAAAAGGGTGTATTCTCGTGGGATACCAGATTCAGAATTTTGGTATCCCACCTGGAAATCTGGTATTCCATCTAAATTCAATGAGTTTTTATGTTACGACGTGCATAGCAAATTTTGAACACTGCATGTAACTCTGCCACTTTTAGGAGTTTTCTCACCAGATTTTCAATATGGCCTTTTGGCACCCAACCTCATGAAGTGTGCCACTGTCATTTCTTTCACTGGTCCTGAAAGGTGATTTTGCACAACAGCGCCATTCTGCACCACAGGTGTGAACACACATTTGGGCAGGATGTAAAGAATGACATACTAACATACTTGAATGCCAGCACAATAGGCCTAATGGTCTTTCGTGTCTGCTCGTTTGGTCATCCCCACCCTGGGAGCTAACCCTGCTGCCCCCTCGCCCTCACTGGCTTCTCCCTTCCCAGTCCTGGATATTCTCACTGCACTGGACTTTGCTTCCAGAACCCTTCCCCTGTATCTGTCCCACCCCTCTTTAACTCCTCCGTCTCTGCCTCCACCAGCCCCTGGGCAGCATTCCATGGCTCCACCACCCTCTCAGTGAAGTAGCACCTCCTCCTTTCTCCCTTGAATCTCCCCACTCCCAGCTTCCACCCATGCCCTCTAGTTGTCCCTTCCTCTGGAGCACCCTGACTCGCCTCACCCTATTTACCCCTTCATGTACCTGAGACCTCTATCATGTCCCCCGGTCCCTTCTCTCTTCCAATGTGTACATATTTAGCTCTTCAAACTTCTCCCCATAGGTCCTGTCCCCCAAGCCCCAGATCATTTTGGTTGACCTCCTCTGGACCCTCTCCAAGAGTTCAATGTCCCTCTAAGTGTGGCCTCCAAACTGCACACAGTACTCTGGAATGCGGCGCACCAAAGCAGTTATAGAAGGAGCATCACTTCTCCTTTGGAGGTGATCCCCCAGCGATGCATCCCATTGGCCTGGCTGCTGCCCCCTCCTACAAGTCTCCGAGTTGTTCATCCCAACATCCACAACCACCCCCCCAGGTCTCTCAGCCATTGAGACTTGCAGCATTCCACCCCCTACCCCCGGAGGCAGTCCTTGGCCCGATTTTCTGGCTCCCAAGTGCAGTACCTTGCATTTCCCTGCACTGAACCTCAGCTTCCACTTTCTAGACCACCTTTCCAGAGCCTCCAGGTCCCCTGTAGGCCACCCTCCCTCCTCCACATCCACCACCGCCCCCAGGTTTGAGTCATTCGTAAAGAGACTCATCTCACTCCTGATACCCTTCCTTACGTCAGAGGCGTGGGCGTTGAACAGGAGGGGCCCAAGGACCAGTCCCTGCGGGGACTCCACTAATGACCCTCCTTGGGGATGAGATCAACCCGCCAACCTCCGGTCCTGAAGCCAACTGCCTATCCATCTGATCATCTGGTTCCCACCCCATTTCTCCCAGCTTATCCAACAGGCCCCATGAGGGAACAGAGTCAAAAAGTCAAGAAAGGGGCGTAACAGTCTACAGGTCAAGGCACTCGTCACCTAGTCAGAACTCCGCAGGGGGGTGGTTGGAAAAAAAAACAAAAACAACAAGCAATGTTGTGAATTTGGAATGAAAATATTAAAATCCTAAGATTCTGGCGTGAAAAGAAAAAATTTCAACAACTGCGCATTTCTCTGCCATTTTCAATAATTTTACCACATTTTAAAAATGGAGCTTGTGGGACCCACCTCAAACACTGGCACAACCGTTAAGTTAAGCGCTGTCCTGAAAGGTGATTCCATGCAGCGACTCTAAATCACTCTTTTCGGATAGAGTAACAAAATGACATGCCAGTGTTCATGACGAGGGTGCCAAAACCCCATGCTGAAAATTTGGTTGAAAAACAGGAGAGATATCAACATAAGCTGAAAGCGTCATTAACAGCCATTATACGGCATGAAGCTTGATTCTTTAGTTCGACTTTGAAAAATGCACATGTGCCCTGGTCACAGGAAGAGCGACAGCCGCCGACCACTGATGTTAAGTATAGGGCAAGGCGGGGTTGCTCATTAGGAGGGTCGGGAGAGACATCAGGGACAATAAATATAGATAGATAGAGATAATATATTATATATATATATATATACACACACACATACATATACACATATACACACACACATATATATATATACATACACACACACACACACACACACACACAGGATTACTGGAACATTTTAGGACACTGGAAGTGGGCTCCCTAAGTCCCAAAATACTGGGAAAATGGTAAGCTAGCACCGGCAAGGACTGGACACCCAGTCAGGTCTAACGTGCAAAAACAAAAATATCAGGTATTTCAGGTGGAGCACGAGGCTCAAGTGTACTGGTATTCGGTCGAAGTTTGGTACCCAAAATGTACGGGATACAGTTAATTCAAGCCCTGTGGTGTGGGGTGGTGTGTGTATTTTACTGAATTATAAAACTGCCTTGTCCGCCAGAGGAGGAGCTTCCCACTTGTGAGTTCTTTCCCTAAAGAAAGGGAGAATTCGAGATTTTGGTTTGGGAAGATTTTTCTCTGATCCACACCTGCCCAATAATTTGGTCACAGTGAATAAAACCTGGGAAACATTCTGGAGCAGAGGACACAGACAGAACTGGATCGACATTCACAGTCTCCACGGACTGCTCCTCCCTAAGGTTTAGGATCTACAAGCCTCAGCTATCACAAAGACAAGACTTGTTGTCAGGGGTGGGTGGGGGAATCTGAATTCTTGATTTGGGTTGCATCCAGTCCTTCCAATACCTCCTCCTCGGAGAAGGAGATACCTTCCTCGTCAGAGAGCTTTTTTTTTTTTTTTTTTTTTTAAAAAGGTCAGATGCTTCCCTAAGATCCCGAAATACCCATCCAAGCATTCCAAGAAGTCAGGGTCGGGGTCAGCCTGCACATCTGATTTCACAAGCCTGTTAACTACAGCATGCCTGGTTGCCCCGACCTGAGGGCCCGGTCTGGGGTCAGGTGTATCTGCTGGGATGTCCTCCAGGACATCGGTGCTCAGAAGCTCACAGAGGAGCAATAGATATTTTCACAATTCTGATTTGCCACTGCCAAGACACACCAGTACCCAGCTCGGAGGACTGGCTGGGGCAAACCGTGAGAGAAATATTAGGCTGAACACAATAATAAGGGCAACAGATACCTGGTGTCAATATTAGAAAAACTGTGACAGGAAAAACCAGGTTAAAATGTATTAGTGCATGTTATTTTATTTGTCTATTTATTTTGACTTTTTATACTCGTGGCGGGACGACCTCATGTCCCACGAGCCTACCGAACTCTGGGTCTTTTGGGGGCTTTAGCAACTTGTACGCCTGCAGATCCCAGAGTCGGTCTGGGGCATCATCCACATCTGCCCCACAGTTTCCTCAGTTTTCTCCCTTGTGCTACTCCGGAGGTGGTGGCGCATGCCATGGAGGCGCACATACTGCTCGGACCGGGTCTCCTCAACCCTCCCCTGTCGATATGTCTGAGCTCCTCATGGGTGGCACCGTCCTAAGGCCTCCACCAGGGGGTGGCCAAGCTCGAGAGCTGGATTACTCCTCCGAGGCGGGGCGCTGCCTACTGGCAGCGTCTCACATCTCCTTCCCACCCCTTGCTGGCCTCCAACGACCCTGGCTCATTCCAAAACCCAGGTTGCCAGCATGGCATCCAGCTCTCAACCCTCAGTACCACCAGGCCGGCTATTAGTGCTTGTTGAACTAACAAATCAGCCAAACCAACTGTCAGTTCATATTAGCTTTGTAATATTGCATTGTATTATTGTATCCTAACCATTTCAAACTTGGCTCAACAGCAGTATCCTCGACCACTCTGTCTCCATTCCTGGCTACTCACTGCTAAGGCAAGACCATGCTGGCAGGGGTGGTGGTGTGGCCATTTATGTCCCAGCCTCCATCCAATATTCCATCATCTACTCATCCTCCACTCCTGAGACGCATGATGCCCTAGCTATCCATGTGACCCTCCCTTTCATTCTCCCAATCTTCGTAGCCGCATATACTGCCGCCCAAATGTCCATCCTTCAGTCACATTAGACCTACTAAACATCCATCACTTCCCTTGCTTGCTCTAAGGAATTATTCATCCTAGATGATTTTAATATAAAATTGGTTGTCACCTAAAAACTACCAAAACTAAAATGAAATCAGAGCCATAAACCTCTTCCTACTGCTCTCGAACCCACCCACCCAAACTACAACACAGCAACACTCCCTACTCGACTGGGCCCTTACCTCCCACCCCCACCATCACCCACCTCTGGCATCCTCCCCAATGCTCTCAGTGACCATAAATGGAAATTACCTACCATAATTTTTGATCTTCTTGGATGAAGTCTCCACCACTCATTCAGACTAATGGGAGTATGCCAGAGGCGTCAGGACCAACGGGAGCCAAACTTTCAAGAGGGCTGGAAAAACAAATGAGCCACGAGGAGGGGCACTACTTACCAGGTTCAATGAGCATAGAATATCTCGCTTCAACCCTACCAGTACCATTTCTTCCAAGAAGGTGCACAGAATCTAACCTAAACAAACATCGGACATAAGATCGCCTGAATGACCCGTGTAAGAAGGGTCAATTAATAAGTCTTCACAGCCCAAAGATTAAAGGAGTAAGACCATAAACAGAGAAGTGAGCTCGGCGGATGGTGGGCATGCATGTGAGTGAGTGGTAGATTTAAGAAGATTAAGAATTACGGTGATACGTAATTTCCATATCTTCCTGGACATGAAGTCTCCACCACTCATTCACACTAATGGAAGAGTACCGAGCTAAAATAATCTCCCCAGCGATGGGCAGCAGGAGAGAGAGCACCTCACTTTTAGGACAGGAGTCCATTAAGAACTGTCCTGCCAAAGGACTGATGCTGTCTGGCATGGATGTCCAAGGCACAGTGTTAACCAAAGTATACACGAGCTCCAGGTAGCCGCACTGCAAATGTCTCCAGTGGGTACATTAGAATTTCTGCCAGAGATGCCACGACTGCTCTGGTAGATTGAGCTGCACACTGCTCCAGCTTGACCTATGCCATGGAGTAACAGTGGCGAAGGCATGCCACTAACCACGCTGATATGCACCTGATAGTTATGCTGAAGGAGACAAACAGTTGCTGAACCTTGTAAATTTCTTTTCATTCTGTACAGATAGAACATAAAGCTCTCTATATCCAGAGAATGAAGGGTACATTCTCCCTCATTCTGGAATTTAGTGAAGTAGGTAGGAAGGACTAAAGGTTGATTCAGATGAAATTCTGAGACAACTTTAGGAAGGAACTTAAGATGAGTCCTAAGAACTACTTTGTCCTTGTGAAATACAGTATCATGGGGGTCTGTGACCAAGTTGTGTATTTCTGACACCCTACTGAACAGAAGTAATGGCAACCAAGAAGGCAGTCTTCCAAGTGAGGAATTTCAACTCACAAATAGCTAGAGGCTTGAAAGGTTTACAAATGAGAATGTCTAATGCAAGGTTAATGTCCCAGGCTGCAGCTGGACATCTAATAGGAGCCTGGTATGCAGAATGCCCATGAAACCTCAAACAAAGTACTGGCTCATGATATACCGAAAATTGCACAAGGATTAACTTTGACTGTGGAGTATTGCAGGACTGTGTTTGAGAGGTCTAAGAGAGATACTCCAAGACTTTATTCCGTGGGCAGGAAAAAGGATTCAAGAGGATTTTGCACACCAGAGAAACGCTCCATTTAGCTGTGTAGGTTTTTCTGGTAGCGCTCGTGCAGCTAAAAGAATATCTGAAACTCTACAAGAAACATTAAACCTGTTCACCTCCATCTCCTCAGGAGCCAAGCATGGAGGTGAAGAGACCTCAGGTTGGGATGAACTACCGGGCCCTGGGTCAGAAGGTTCATCTGAAGGGAAGTGGTTTCGAGAGGTTTCCGATAGCCTGTTGATCAGAGGAAACCAGAACCAGATGAGGCCAGAATGGGGCAATGAGAATCATTCTGCCCTGCCCTCCAATTTGAGCAGTACTCTCTGAACTAGGGAAGAGGAGGAAATACATAAAGAAAGTGTTTTGTCCACTGCAGCCTGAATGCATCCCAACAAAAACTCCAGGTCCTTGGATTTCCAGAGCAGAAAACAGGCAGTTTTGCATTGTGTGGGGATGCAAAAGGTCCAGGTCTGGAGTCCCCACTCTTTGAAGAGTGACTGAATGACTGTTAAATCGAGAGACCACTCATGAGGCTCTGCCTCCGTTCTGCTGAGACGGTCCACCAGTTCGTTTGATACTCCTGGAAGATGAACCCCCTGAATCACAGTCTTGTGCTCGGCACCATTCCCACACCTCATAGCTTCTACATAATGGGTAAGAGTGTACCACCCTGTTTGTTCATGTAATACATCACTGCCTTGTTGTTCGTTTGAAGGAGAATGGTCTTGTGACAGAGTATGTCCTTCAAAGCCTGGACTGTAGAGAGGACGGCCCTCATTTCCAGAACATTTACATGGAGTTGAGACTCTTCCTGAGTCCACGGCACTGGTAGTGGAGATCCTGGCAGTGAGCTCCCAACCCATCAGGGACGCATCTGTGGTAATGGAGATCTGATGATCCAGAGGGCGAAGGGATATACTTCCAGAAAGTTGTCCTTCTGAGATCACCAGGTGGGGACCCTTCAGAGGTTCTGTCACTTTGATGAGAAAGGACCGAGGGTGAGTGGTTGGGGACTACTGAGTACTGAGCATCCACTGAGTGGTTCTCATGTGAAGACAAGCCAAAGGTACAGTGAACACCTAGGATGCCACGAGACCCAGCATCCGCTGCATCAGGAGCACTGAACCAAGCTGCGTTCTCTGATGAAGTGGGCCATCTGTAGGATATCGCTCCTTCTGTCCTCCAGAAGAAAAGTTTTCATACAGAAGTGTCCAGAAGGGTTCATGAAGAACTGCTTCTGGGAGGGCTACAACTGCGATTTTTGAGGTTCAGCAATACTCCCATGAAGTAAGGAAGTCTGAGGCCACGGCCTCAAGAGTCTCTTGCCTGAAAGGGCTTGCTAGAAGCCAGTCGCTCAGATATGGGAATACTTGAATTCAGATTTTCCTTAGATGCACCATGAGAACTGCACAGCACTTTGTAAAACTTGAGGTGCCAAGAATAGCCCAAGGGCGGGACTCTGAATTGACAGTGTTGACCCCATGAACCTTAGGTATTTGTGGAGCTTTGGGTGTACGAGAATGTGTTTGCAGGCGTTCTGCATGTTCAGGGAGGCTAGCTGATCGTGTTGCGAATCAAAGGTGGCAGTGTACTGAGTGATATCATCTTGAACTTTTCTTTGTAGAAGAATGTGTTTAACTTTCCGAGATAGAGAGGCATAATGCCACCAGTTTTTTTTTTTTATTATTTGGAACCAGAAAGTAATGGGAGTAGAAACCATGCTTCGCTGACCCAGCGAACTACTACTACTGTCCTGTTGTTCAGAAGGCCTTGAACCTCTGAAGCAAGAAGGTCCGACTGTGCACGCAGACAGCCTGGGCTGCCGCCTGGGAGAATGATCCGAGGGTTTCCGACAGGTTGAGAGAGTATCCTCGCAGGATTATCCTGGGGACCCATTTGTCTGATATTATACACTTCCACTGGTCGTAAAACTGAGTCAGACGTCCTCCTACTGCCGAGGAAGAGTCCCTCTCGGACAGCTGAAGTGGGACATGGACTGGAAATTCAGAAGGTAGCACTGGATGCTTTTGGGCCCTGTGCTTTCTGCTGCAGTATCTTTTGTGGTTGAGGAGTTTGGTTTCTGTTAAAACATCTTCTGCCTTTGCCATGAAAGGACCGACAGTTGTGAAACTGACGCTTGTTCCCACCTCCTCAAGAGGGAGCAGGCAGGGGTCTAGCTGTCTTAATGGCAGACCTAGTCTTGCGAGTAGTCTCTAGTGCATGCTCCACCTGAGGCCCAAACAGATACATACCGTAGGGTAAAGCCATGACCTTTTGTCGTGCCATTTGTAGGCCTGAAGCACGCAGCCAGGAATGGCGACAGGTGCAAATGCCAGTTGCCGCTGCCCTAGAAGCAGTATCGAAAGCGTCCATTGCAGCTTTAATTTGTTGATTATTGGACTCGATACCTCTAGTTATGGTCTGCAGTAGCTCTGAGTTAACCTCCAACTCAGGCAGAACTTAACGCTGTTTTGAGCGAATGCCAAAGAACATACTCATACTGAGAAGAGGAGGAGACAATCAGTTGAAAACCTCTGGAAACTGTGGTGCTATAAACATCCTCGGCGTCACCAAGGAAGCGGCGCAGAGTACAGAGACAAGTGCCGACACAGAAAACTGCACCACGCCTGGCATCGCAGCGCCGACACCACTCCCAGTGCCGATAGGGCATGTGCACCAACACCACACACGGCGACAAAAGGACCTTGGTGCCGGATAAGCTGAAGCACCGCAGGCTGCAGCACCGTCCACACAAGTCTGCAAACTACGATTTGAAGGAAAAGAATGAAAAATGGCAGGAGATAGAGACATCGGTGTGGACCCCTGTGCGCAGCCATGTGAGGGCTGAGGCACGGCGCAGAGTCAATGGCACCAAGACAGCGCTGCGCGACTAGGAAGTCCTAAACTGTCCCACCTGCCGATCCGAGCAGACAGGGCCAAAGGCCCCGGCGACGGACTGGGCCGGGTTCAGGCAGGCGTGACAACCTCTGAACCCACTGTTCCATAAGAGCGGCCCATGGTGAAACTGGCTCACCAGAAGCCCCTCCAACAGGCAGAGAGGGCCCGTGACAAAGAAGCCATCCACCAGAGACAGAAACCAGCGACTATGGCAGAGGCGGAGATCAGTCTCTGACCCTGACAACCAACCATACAGAGATGTACCAGAGGGCAGCCTCGAGTGATGCCGCTTCTTCACCGGGTGGGCACTAGAAGAACTCTAGGACAAATGGTGCCATGAATGGGACAGTTTCTTTTATGCTTATTTTTTGGGGGCATCCCTCGAGCACTGGACCATCTGTTGTCTGACACCCCGGAGAGGGCGGTGGACCAGAGCCAGCCTGGCTGACTGAACAGCCTTCATGCGAAGTCTCCCTATTGTCACCTGCCCCACTGTGGTCAACTCCATCAATGGAGGACTGAAGACTTCTTTCTTGTACAAGTATGTATATTTTATAAAAATGTGCTCTGTGCTGTTCGTGATAATATACAAAATAAGAAAACAGAAAACTGAAAGCTAAACTGTTTGAAGTTGGACTCCCAGAGGGCGAGCGATGTCACTGAAACGCACCAGACAGCGGGAAAAAAGCGAACTGAGGCGGTTGGAAGGTCGACGCAGAGAATCTGTACTCGCGAGCCTGGCTCACGGTGCTGCTCCGTCGTGGTTCCATCTCGCACTGGCCTCCTGAAAAGTTTGGGTCCTAGCACCTCTGGCGTACTCCCATTAGTGTGAATGAGTGGTGGAGACTTTATGTCCAAGATCATCCCAATATTCATAGTTAGGAAAGTCCACAGAACTAAGTCACCTCACAAAACCATACAACTGCGCACTTTCAAGTCTCTTGACCTCTAACCTCTCTTAAGTAACCTTGCCACTTCTGACTGGTCCCCACTAACCTCCTTCCCTCAGTTGATAAGACCCTTGCCTACCTCAAAGAAATCTTTCTTGTAAACTGGAACACTTTGCCTCAAACAAACCAGAGTCAGAGGTAACCACTTACCTTGGATAACCCCTGAACTTCTTGCCTGTCTCAGGGCTAGAGATCGAGCCTGGAAAAGTCATAAAGCTACCCAGCTTCCTAGTGACCTCGTGAACGTCCGGATGCTCAGAAACACTTGCACCAGGGCTACAAGGTTAGTCAAGTCCGAATATTTCAAATCTGTCTTCATCAGCAACATAAATTCCCTTCAAAGTTCTGGAAGGTGGTGCACGCCCTATTTACCCTCTCATCTTGTCCACCGCCTGCAGTTGCAAAGTAAATAGCTCACTAGTGTCCAACCCACCAACTGTAGCTGCAGAATTTAACTCCTACTATACTTCCTCTGCCACTGAGCTATTGAAACCTCCTCCTACCCATCCACCTCCCCACTCTCCCACCTTCTCTTTCACTACTGTAACCCCAAATGATGTCCTAAGTGCCCTCCTCACCATCAACCCCTCTAAAGGTGCCTCCCTGATGGCCTTGACCCAAACGCCTCTCCCTCAACGGCCATTGTCTACCCTCTAAATAATCCTAATGTCTCATTCTCCACTGCCTCTGTCCCTCTTCATGGAAACGAGCTGTGGTCCTCCTCTTCCTAAAGGGTTACCCCATATCCCTGGCAACCATCGTCCCATTTCTCTCCTCCCGACCCTTGCCAAGCTTCAAGAACACATTGCCCTCTCCCAACTCACCTCTTTTCTATTTGACACCTCCTTTTCACCCTTTCCAGTCTGGTTTCAGGAAAAGACACTCTACCACCATCTCTCCCATGACTCACAGACTCCATCCTAACCAGGATGGACAATGGAGCAAATTACCTCTACCATTTTGTCGACCTGGCCAAGGCTTCAACACCATTCTCTCTCTCTCTCTCTCTCCCTCAACTCATTCCCGGCAGCTGGACTATCTCCTCCATCACAAACTGGTTCAAGGCCTACTTTATTGGTAGAAGCCAATCAGTTAAGATCTTGAGACGTCACTTCCTCTCCCGATTAGCACTGGAGTCCCCAAAGGCTCAATATTAGGCCTCCTATTCTCCACCTTCTTAAAACGAACTTCCCTCTGTTTGCTCTCCATCCTTCGCTATACAGATGTATGCTGATGATCACAGTCCTGTATGCACCTGGCTCCTGTCCTGTTGAGGTTACAACCAGCTTACGGCAAGACTTGATAAAGTTCAGCTCGGTTTGCTAACCATAAACTTTTCCTCAATGCCAAAAGACAGTCTCCATGACCTTTGGCACAGGACAGACTCTCTAGGCTTCCTTCCTTACCCACTTTTCACACCCTTGAGGGGACTTTACTTGAGGACATCCTCTTTCAGGTACTTGGGTGTTTGGTTGGACCAACACCCAAACTTCTCTGGACATACCGACGCCATCCAGAATAAACTGTGCCTAAGCTTGGTGCTCTGTTCAGGAACAGTAGTTTCATCCCTCCTATGGCTGGGCGTGAATGTGTTCAGAAGAGGATACTGCCCATTTCGACTACTATGATGTGATCTATGGTGCTGCCACTAAGTCCTCCCTGGCCAGACTGGACACCCTCTTCAATTCCTTCTGCTGCTTTGCCCTGGATGCCCCCTAGCACCCATCACTGCGATCTTTATCGTGCCTATCCTTCCCCTCTTACAAACAGGCGACTCTCCCATTGTGCTAAATTCAACTCCAAGCACTGGTTGGGTGAGCTCCCTTCTACCTCACCTCCTCCTTTATAACACCCCCCCACCACGTCACATTGCTTTAGAGCGACAGACTCCCATACCCTGGTTGTCCCCTACAGATCCACCCCAAAAATCGGCCAATCTAGTTACCGCACCACCTCCCAAAATCTGGAATTCCCTCCCCCACCACCACAAATCCAGCACTCATCCTCCGCTCCATCAGCTCTGCCCTCAATGGACTTCGGTTGCCTAGCGAGGAAGCCTAAGCCTCGAGCTCCCGACAGACTCAAGGTCAATCCTTCGGAATCCAGCCCGCAAACGCTGTTACCCAGTAAGTTAATCAATCAACTAAAGATTTTAACGTGTCTCCTAAACCTAGGCATGAGGATGGCGTGCTTAACTCACACCCTAGGCTGAAATTTCCATCTTCAGTCTCAAGCCAGCAGGCCACGCTACTTTCAGAAATAGCAGATATGATTAGCCAAACCCCACATCTTACGAGAATACAGAACAAGACTTTACAATCACCTCCAAAACACTATGCAGCACCCTACAACAGATGAATGATACCCTTTCTAGATTGGAGCAAAGGGCTAAAGAAAACAGACAGTGTATTACAGACCTAACAGAACGCACTGAACATCTCGAGGAGTCACTGACAGAATACACCAAGATCTCAGATATTCACAATGCAGCATTGAAAGACCTGCATCACAGAGAAATAGCTCTCCAGCAGCAGTTAGAAGACCTCGAGAATCGCAACCGCAAAATAATCCACGCCTGCATGGTCAGCCCAGAGGTCACAGAATCTGGGATCATGACTCAATTCATGGATAGCTTCTAAAGGAGGTATTAAATCTAGAGGGGCAGGGACCTCATTATAATTCATGCACATAGGTCCTTGGTAGCCAAGCCTAAGGATCCTAAAGCCCAACCACGCCCATAATCAAGGCCTTTGTAGACTACATAATCAAGGAGGAGATACTAAAAATGGCATGGTCTAAGAAGCAGGTATTTTTGAGACGCTTCATCTTTTCTTCTATCAAGACTATGCTCCACAAACACTGGCCCACAGACAAAGAGCATACAGCGTGGTTAAGCTCATCAGACAAGCGGGCGTTCTGCACAACTCGAGCATCCTGCAAGAATTTAAATTTCATACCTCGGAAGGCTGGCAATGATTTCAGGAGGCAGACGAGGCAATCAACTGGGCCAAAAAGCAAGGACTCTATTCCAGTAGAGGGCGTCAGAGCACCAGAAAGATTCCTTCTCAAGAAATCCTGGCAATTGAAGGAACAAGAATGCGAAGGCACAGAGAGCTGGGGACCCAAATTCAGTGTGGGACAGTGTTTACAATAAAGCAGTCCCCCAGGACATCAACCCTGGAGAAGCTTTGTCCATACACTCATCTTCGGAAAAGAAACGGCGGTCAACACTGACAGAGTACACCAAATTCCACAGGCCTATTTTTCTTTTGTAAAAATATTGAGCTGCATTCTCTGATGAGAGAAGGGACCGTAGTTAAAGGTTCCCTATTGTTTTGTGGGGTAGGTCTACAAGGGAGCGGGAGTGGCAGTACAGACCTGATCCTTAGCAGCTTATGCTTTTTCTGTGCTCAAGGACCCTTATCACAATTACAGACTGGTTGCTTGGGTGTCTGTAGAACCCACTGAAGCATATGGTTATGGACTACAGAATTCACAGAGGTTAATTAAGAGTTATTCATTAACAGTAAAATATAATTTTTGCTTCACAGTTCACAATGTTTAAATTAGCACTTACAGAGCTGGTTCTGAGGGACTGACTTGGGAGGGCGGAGGGTTGGGTGGAGGGCCGACCCCTCGGGACTAGGGGAGTTCTGGGTGGAGCGGGACGTCTTGGAGGTTGTTGCAGCGCTGGAAGCTGCTGATCCTGGCGGCAGAATGCGACCCCGTTGTTGAAACCCATGGAGGCAGCATTAACCATGACCCCGCAGCCTTGAGCCGGTTCTCTTATGGATGCACTCTAAAAGTTGGTTTGGGGTCCGAGGTAAATTTAAGGATACTGTCATCCCCAGAGGCATCTCGGTGCCAAATGTCAGGACTGGACTTTACATTTCAGGCTAATATCTCGGATACATACTGATCGCACAGAGGGAATATAAATGGCGTGCCCAAGGGCACACACAGACTTCCTCGGTAATATAGACAAAACATCTTGAATCGGACAAGACCTGAGAAAGTCAGATGGCAGTGCCTCGTCAGCCTCACAATCTCTTTCAAGTCAAATAAGGTTTCAGTTTGACATATTCGAGGATGGAATGTGTCCAGAGACGAGGCGAATAAAGAATTAGCCGGGGATGGGTGATGCCCTAGGTGGGAAGTGACAATGGATCGCACGAGCAGCTGGGTTAGGCCCTCACCTGGTCAAGTGGCAGTTAACATTTTACTTCTGATGGATCTGCCTCTGAGTATGCTGCTTATCTGCCCACGGACGCCCTTACAGGCTGCGCCCGGGATGCTCTCCTCGCCGCAGGGGGGGCTACGCGTTTCAACTCCCCTCCTCATACCAAAGTTATAATTTTTTAACTAAAACCATTAAGTCAGATTATGGCTGATGGTTAAGTTCAACCGACACCACATAATTTGACTGGTGTGGTTTAGTTCTGGCAGGGAGGCTAGATTCATAGCTCCTGCCTCACCTCCTATAAGTATCCAGAGGTGAGGAACAGGGTATATACATACCTTGGAGTTAAGCATACAATTACTCTGCTACTGAAATGGCAGTTTGCATATAGTTATAAATGGTTTACACTGTTTGGTTATTATGTTTATTTGTTCAGCATTTTTTTTTTTTTTTTTTAACAGGCACATGGCCACCTCTGAAGAGGTGTTATAATAATAAGATATCAATATGGCAGACCTCAAAATAGTTTCTTGGAATGTAAGGGTATAAACAGTCCTGTTAAAAGGTCAAGAATTATTCAAGAATTACAGAGACAACGTGCCACTATGGCGTTTTTACAAGAGACCCACCTAAGTGGGGCAGAGCATGGAAAATTGAGGAGCGGTTGGGTGAGTGAGGTATATGCATCTGAATATCAAGGGCACAGTAACAAAAGGGAACTGCCATATTGATAAGAAGGGATGTCCCCAAGGTGCGAAATTCCTATACCTTAGATGCCCAGGGCAGGCACTGTTGTCTCAGGACACCTACTGCTGTTTAATGCCTGCCCAGTGGGACACCTAAGGTATCTGTGCATGGAATCCTGTTTTTTCCTTTCCATTAGTCAGTTCCCCCTCAGGACTTAAACACGCAGCATCATTTTCTGTGGGCGGGGCCACTGGAGGGTGCAGCGCTGACACCCAGTCACAAGATGCACTTACACTGATCAGCTAAGGTGGTCCTAGAGGCAGAGAAATGAGCAGGCTTACTATCCCTCTTCTGACTGACACAGACGTGCATCAGCCAGCTGATATTGCAAGGGTCTATCCGTCCACGGCTAAAACGGGCTGCAGCAGAGAGACACCAATTGGTGAGTACCTTTGGATAGTTCATCCTCCCTTCATACAGTGAAACGTGTGGTCCGTGTAAAGCGCGACACTGTAGCCTGTTCAGTTGGCAGACAGGTTGCGCAGCAAGTGGCGCGCTTATAGAGTCGAGACATTCCCCTTGAAATAGCAATCGCAATCACCGAGCGGCCTTATTTCTTTATTTAAAAAGAAAGAAATATCTAAGAGCACTTATTGACTCATTCTGGTTTCTTACATAAGTGGTAAACATGGAGGGAGGGTGAGATGGTGAAGGTCTCTGTCAAGGGAGGAAATTGGCAAAGGCAGCTTAAAGCTAATTTGACAGGGTTCAACTTTGGTGAAAAGAGCACTACTATATATTATCAAAGCTCTTAATTGCTAGTTTCAGTCATGAGTTCTGACAAAAATACAGTAACAGGCGAGGGAGTGAGAGGCTAGAGGAAGCACTACAGTCAAAGCTCTTATGAGGTAATTTCAGAGATGCAGAAAACTAGTGCTGCTGCTTGAGACATATACAATAACTTTAGTATAGACGAACTGAGATTGTACTAAAAAGACCAGGCAGAGAGAAGGAAGACTCACACGGCACCTTCTCAGAGCCTGCAGCAATATGCTTTTCTTCTGTAGTCACAGTTGCTAGGACCTGAACTAGTTAAAATTAAAAGTTTAAAAAAATCTCTCTCCTATCATTTGGTCTAATTAAAAGCTATGTTACCTAAGAGGAGCTAACTAAGCTACCAAACATCTAAATAAAAATTATTTTGACCTACTGGGAGCTCAGGAAGCTAACTGAAATCTAAATAAAGGTTCAGGAAGGGAACTAGTGTGCTCTGAACTACTTAACATTAAAAAAAAAAAAAAAAAAGACTACCAAGAGCAGAGTTAGCTTAAAAACTAATTAAAACAAGGGTGGCATGTAAATATTTTTTGGTTTGTTGCTTGCATGCCCAAGTGGGCATGTACTTTTTCCCCACAAATTTCATACCCTGGATGTCTCCCTTAAGATCTCGTAAGTAGACTTGGATCCGGAGGGAAGATATGTGAGAACTGTGGAGGAGTATAGGGGAGGAGTTGTGTTTTCTCAATCTGTATGCCCCAAATGAAGAACAGGAAAGGATACAGTTTCTAACTAAAATGATTAAGGACTATCTCGGATGCCAACAATCTGATCGTCATAGGGGAGGGACTTAACTCGGTGCTAGACCTTAACTGGGACAGAGTTGGCTCTAAAACTACAGGCCCAGCCAGAACCAGCAGAGCTCTTAGTAGACTATGCTCGGAGTTCTCGTTGTTGGATGCCTGGAGAGTCACACACCCTAATGATCGAGATTACACATTTTAGTCCCCCAAATAAAAGATGTATTCCAGAATAGATTATTTCTTAGTCTCAACGAACACTTTACAATATCTTATAAGGGTGCATACAGGTAATATTTTTATGTCGGACCATGCTTCAATATCCCTGAAATGGCACCATCATCCAACCCCCACCGAGTCCATCTGGCGCCTCCAGGAATTAAAAACTTTAGTACAGCAATCAATTAAAGAATTTTTAGAACTTAATCCAAGTGAGGATACAGAAGGGTCAGATGGGATGCCCTTAAATGTTATATCAGGGGCATCATAATTAAATATGCCTCTGGCTACAAAAATCTAATATAAAAGAACGCCTGGAATTAGAAATTAACATCTCCAGGTTGGAGGCAGCCCACCAAACGACTCCTGGACCAACACACTAAGACAGAGCTAGATAGGCTTAAAACTAAACTAAATAAAGTTTTAGATTTACAAGTACAGGGCCAACTCAGATATGCCGAACAAAAATACTATGAACAAGGCAACTGAGCAGGGAAACTTTAGTGTGGCAGTTCAAAGGAGAGTGTCTCGAGCGTAGCGGTTAAGGTCAGAAAGAGACAACAAATAATTACGCCCCTGCTCTTATCGCTACTCAATTCCAAAATATTATACTGCTCTCTATCATGAGGAGAAGGTCCAGACCACCAACAGAAAATAAAATCTTACTTGGCAAACCTCAGGCTCCCCCCTAAACGAAGAGCAGAGACGGGGCTGGAAGCTCCAATCTCTAAGGTAGAAATAATCCAAAAATTAAACATTTAAAAATGGAAAGGCTCCAGGATGGACTCAGTACCTGGCACAGTTCTACAAAGAATTCATCAACTCCTGTTACCAGTACTATCAGATATCTATAATGAGCTGATGGAGGGAGGGGCCCCAGTTCCTGGAATCAAGCCCAAATCTCTGTATTCTCAAACAGGGTAAGGACCCAGAAGATTGTAAGCCCTACCAACCCATTTCATTACTCCCAGTCGATTGAAACTTTTTAGAGGAATAATGGCAGACTGCTACAGCTGGTAGTCAGAACCTAGTACATAAGGATCAAACAGGCTTCATAGCAGGTCTCTTCCTACAGGACAACATAAGATGCTTTTTGAATGTAATCTCGCCCAAAGGAATGTGAAGATTGTCCAATTAGCTATCAGTATGGATGCAGAGAAAGCATTCGACAGGGTCAATTGGCTGTTCTTGAATGAGACCCTGCAGAGGTTTGCTCAGGAGACAGGTTTCTGGCTATTATTGGAGCTCTGTACAAGGCCCCTGAAACCAGAATAAAAGTCAATGGCCATCTCTCAGAGATTCCTTTACTCCAGGGAACAAGGCAAGTTGCTTCTTCCCTCTCTTTGCCCTATCTCTTGAACCGCTAGCGGTGGATATCGGAACAAATCCAATGATTGGGGGTGTAGAGGTGGGACATATCCAAAAAATTGCATTATATGCGGACGATTCCTCCTTTTTATTTCACATCCAGAGACCTCAATTCCTTAACTTCTTAAAACATTAGAAACTTATGGTTCCTTGCAGTCTATAAAACAATCATACTAAAATCAGAGACCCTAGTGCTGAGTGGTTTTCTCTAGCGCTTTTAAAAAGCTTCCTTTGCATGGGCTAAGAAAAATTCAGTTTGTTATTTAGGAATTAAAGGGACACTGTCAACCTGTTTTTCATCATATCATTTCTAGTTAAAAACTCACATTTATGACCGCTTACCTTTCTAAAATTCATTGTTGTTTGTTTTGTCTGTCTCATTGTTTAGTAGAACTGAAATGTATGGCAATGTATATTTATAAATAACTGTTTTGTTTACAATTCTGGATCAGTTCTTACTGCATACTTCCCAGAGTATTAGAAACACACCTAAACAGTGCAGTCACTATCTCATAAGGCAGTAGCCTCCTAAACTTCCACTGCATCATGAGGGATTAGACTGTTGTGGGTGTTTCCAAGTCCAGGAAAGATGCAGTTGGAGCTAATCAAGGAATGTAAACAAACCTGTATTTGTGTGGTAACACCAGTTTAGTGGGCAGTCTGCTTTTCACTTTTCTAAGGAAAAAAAAAGTCAGAATCAAACTACCAGCTACATCAGCAATCTTTATAGAATGTTGGCAATCATAAAACGTGTTTTTAAACTAGGGACACCGAGATCTAAAGGGGTTGATAGTGTCCCTTTAACATATCCGTACATCTGTCACAATTATATAAAAATAACTACCTAAAACTATTTCAAAATCTTCAGCGGATATGGCTAGATGGCAATTATTACCTCTAACTTTATATGGTAGAACACAGGTACTCAAGATGAACGTCTTACCAAGGCTTCTTTTCCTGCTTTCAAACCTTACCATTACAACCCCCTAAAGAATTCTGGACAGCATTACAGAAGGCGACCCAGAGATTTCTCTGAACAATAAACGCCCAAGGCTAGCCAAAATATTTTGCAGGCTACTCGGGAAAAGGAAGGTATAGCCTACCTCATTTTTATTTTCGTTTCTTGGCAGTTAGAGGGCTCAACTGTGCACCTGGGCTAAACGCAGGAAGACTCAGGATGGTACCTCCTTGAGGAAGCTCCTCAAGGACTGGGCACTATGGACGCTACAAACAACAACATACCATCGGACATAACAGGGTCAATCACGAATCAGTGGGTTAACCACTCCTTATTGGTTCTTGAAAAGCTTAGAAAACTCACTCGCATCCCGGAAGGACCAGGTCCTTTAACCTTGATCAGATATGAACCATCTTTGTTTCACCAAGGCTAGACTGGGTTACTGATATTGGGCATCACATAGTCTTTCCACTTTTGAATAATGTATAAATAACAATAGTTTGTCATTTGCCCAGCTGAGTGATAAATTTCAGCTCTGTAAGGAGGATCATTTCAGATATCTACAAGTCCGCCATTATATTATGTCTGAAGACAGATTACAAAAGATATGCAGAGAGAACACACCCTTGAAATCTTTTTATTTTGTCATCATAATTAAAGATAATACACCGTCCTCTCTCCCAACTGTACAAAATCCTGCTCAACACCAACATACCAGACTTAAATCAAATAAGACAAAGATGGGAAGTGGAACTGAACACCCCAATATCTCAACTAATTTGGGAGAGAAGATTGTGTAGAGGGTGGCAGATGTCCAGTTCACCAGCCTGGCGAGAATACCACTGGAAGATAATACTGAGATATTTCCTTACTCCTGCAACAGTAAAACATTTTGGACCTCAGACAGATCTATGCTGGAGGGGTCAAACCAAGGGATCCCAAACACATGTTCTGGGACTGTCCAAAATTAGTGTCATTTTGGAAGGAGGTGAGGCCAGTGTACAAATTATTACAGGCTTACATATCCAGTTTACGGGACAGACTTGGTGTTAGGTTTTCCACCTACTTTTGGCTCTAAACAGCTCAACAAATTGGCCCATATGTTGAAGGTGGCAGCACTGAAATGCATTACAGCGGTGGCTGTCCCCACTACCTCCCACTGTTGAGGACTGGACGTCCAGAGTGAACCAAATAGAATCTATGGAACAAATTACTCACACCTTGAGACTGCAAAGTGAAACGTTTATTGAAGTATGGACCCCGTGGCACCAATACCTTCAAAACAGATTATTACCCCAAAGGAAAATCTTAAACATAGTTTATATTGGCCACAGAATCAACAAGAGAATACATAGTTCTATGATGCCTGTGTTGAAACTGTTAATTGAAAATTTACACTTTACAATAATGTGCGATTTCTTAGACTTCGCCATAAACTTGGATTAGTAAAAGATCAGCTAATAAGGGAAAGTACAATAACAGTTTTTAAATCTTCATATGTATATATTTTATTTTGTATAACAGAAGGATTACTACCTTATTTGACAGGTTTGAAATATATATGTATTTCTCAATGTTTAGATTGGCATGCCAATCAGATGGAAAGTTTGTAATATCAGCAATTTGAGTAATGTCAAACATCCGATACAAAAATAGACAAAGTTTAAAAAGCTCTGCCTCAATAATTACCATGCACCCAACTGCTCCTGCCATGTCCCTCCTAACTCCCTCCTCTAAGCCCTGGACATACCCTACTCTACGCCTTCATTTTACCCTGTGCACACCCACCCCCAAATCTCTAGCCCTTCTCCCTTTCCCCTAATTGCCCCTCCTTAATGGCCTCCTTTGAGCTTTCTCAGAATGTAGAAGACCCCAAATGCTCTCCATGGGTCCCTCTCTTATCCCCCAGGACTTGTATCACTCATCTACCCCTTTCCCCATTATCATATAGGGGTCCCTCTGGGACACTGTTTACCCTCTTCTCTCTGGTCCCCCAGTCCCCTTGCAGGGTTCCTCAGATCCTGAAGGGTCTCCAGGGGCACGACTCTTCCCTCTCCCTCCCTCCCCCTTTTCTTTCATGTAAGCACCACTTTACTTATTAACCTGCCACTTATTTTTGTTCACTCTTTCTATATGTTAAGCTCAACACTGTTGTAACATTTTAACACCTACCTTACAACTGTATGTTAATGTTGATTTTGTAACTTGAATGTTTAATGTCTCATTCCAGTTGTACCCTTCCCCACAGGTGGTACTGGGAGACAAGCGCCTTTGTTGCTCAGTGTGCCTTCCTGGTGAAACATTTCAATAAATAAATTTAGCAGTCAAAAAAACCACTAAAATGGGAGTACGAAGCATTAGCGCACTTGCACGGATGTGCGTGACTCTATGCAATAAGTTTTAATGGAAATTGCGCTGCACAAACGCTTTTCAGCGCTTCGCATGTACACCAGCGGAAAGCCCAACTGATAGAGAGCACGCGCTAAGCCCTCAATGGCAGCCACACAAACGATAAAATGGAGGCTGAGGTGGAAAAATCACCAAACACCTCAAAATGTATCAAACAGAAACTAGCTGTAAAGAAGTATCAAACAGGCCGCCCGAGGGTTGAGGCGCTGTACACCACACCTTGCGCCACGCCAAGGTCGGGTTCAAACCAGCCGGGTCTGAGGCCGGCAAGGGGTGGCGGAGGGAAGAGAGGGCAGCACTCTGCCTCGGAGGAGGGTTTCCGCCTCTGAGCTTGGCCACCCCTGGTGGAGGCCAGGAGACTGTGCCACCATGAGGAGCTCTGATGTTAGGCTCGACAGGAAGGCAAAAGGGACCCAGTCTGGAGCTGCGTGCATATGTGCGCCCACCCATGTGACACCACCTCGGGGTCCTGGGTAGTACGGAGCTCACTAGAAAAAGGGAAAACACCCGCTGGCTGGGGGGTAGACGCCACCTGCCCCCACCTCCAGAGCTGGATCCAGCTCACTGTGAACTGGCTTGGAGTCCCTCTGCCCGTGGATGTGCCGGATGAAAGCGAAGAGCAGCAGAATGCGGCCCCACTCCAGGGGTGCATTCCAGAGGGATTGCTCCACATAGCGTGTTATGGTGTGCCAAAGAACCAAGGTGCAGATGGGAGAATCGAGGCAGGAGGCTACAAAGTAGGACGACTGAAGAGGCCTCAGCCAGCGGTGACCGGAGGAAAATATTTTGAAAAAAAAAAAAGTAGTAGTATCAAACACAAAACCTGAGGCTTGAAGGGTGGGGGTGGGGAACAGACGCCAAAGTCGAAGGTCCCTAGAGACCCTTACACTTCCAATAAATAAAATGAACCTGCTTGTGGCACATTTTTAATTGGAGACCATTAAACACACTCAGCAAAGCAGTAGTGACTCCTAATCCACACAGGAAAGGAGAAAACCGCAGGTTATTCAATTTGAAAGCCACAGCTTAACAGGCACAATTTTAATTTAGGGTGCTCCTGAAAACAGGCAGCCCCAACCTGCAAAGCAGAACTGCAGCCCCAACAAAGTCTTGAAATCTTGAAACTTAAAAAAAAAAAAAAAAAAAAAGAGAGAAAAGTAGTGCTGTCCCTTTTAATGGCACAGCTGAACTGGGAGTTGCTGCAGCATGGAATCCTCATATGCCTAACATTCTAAAGCTTGGGCTGTACCATTCCCCGGGAAGGGTGCACTATTGTTTTGATTACCCATTGACAATGTGGAGCTACAGAAGTTTTCCACTATCACGAGGCTTCCAGGACCAAGCTCCCCGCGGGGGTCTGGGCAGGCTCAGTGGGGATGACAAATCGGTCAGGAAAGCTGTGTTGAAGTAATTGGCAATTCTGGTGAAATCAAGGGCCTCTCTACCTCCACCAGGAGCATTTTGGGAGCAATTTTAACTCCTTGCCAAGGAGCTCCAATACGCTGTCCCAGACCAGACTCTTTGCTACTGCTCCAGTTCTGGGTTTGCTGGTCCCTACAACAGTCAGATTTGGCCTTTCTTATCATACTGGCGCTTATTGCAGGCTTGTTTTTACCTCTGCATGTGGACATGGCGGTCCTCGTTTCTCGCCATGGCCTTCTACCTCATGCAGGCAAGGAATTCAGCAGTGAGATGTGGACAGTGTTCCTCTTGTCATGAGTTTTTTTTTTGTTGTTGTTTTGTTTTTAAAGGGTACAAATTTATCACAGGTAAGTGTGACCTCTGAGAAAGAATTCTAGGGCCCAGTGCATATGTGAGCACCTAGAACACCCTGAATTTGGCCACGAGGTGAGAGCTGCTGAGAGCCGAGGATTCAATGGGGCTGCTGCAACAGACTGCTTCTGAGGCTGACCTGTAACCTGCATTTGTATTAAAGACCGACTGGGCTCTGCACTGGGTGCAGCAAAAAGTTTCCTGCTTCTGTCTGTGCTCAGCTGTTGAGGACGCCCAGCCATGAACCAAACGTGAGTAATACTGTGGGGCGGACTGTTTTGCACTATAAAGTCCCACGCTGCCCAACAGCGTAAGCGCCATGGCATGAGCATGAGTGAGCCACTCAGGAAGAAAAACTGTTTGCTGGTCCTGCTTTAAGATACTGTAGTTCTATTCTTATTTTAAAATTGCAGTATATGTATGCCAGCTTGAAGGTACTAATAAATCCATTCTGTATGGGGAGAAGAGGATGTCCTGACAGAATTCAACAAGCCACAGCAAGTGTAGTAAGTGCAAGAGTTGCCCTACTTCTTCTAAGAACTGATAGCTTTTGAGGAGATTTAAGGCTGCAGTGAGGTAATCAGACTGCTAGAGAAGATGGGCTATTGCTTTTTAAAATTAAGAATAGAATAGAATGTGTGTGTATTAGGAACTTTACAGTTCATGGATATACAGCAACTGGTCCAACACACGTGAGCCTAAACGCCAAAGTCTTTGCACTTCTGAATCTTTGCATTATGCTGTGGGCTTACTGAATTAAGTATCAGAGAACATGTATTTAAATATACAGGTAAATTTATCAGAAGATTAAGTGTAAATTTATAACAGAGTCCTATGGAATTGTTAAACATTTTTAATTTCTCTTTAACCAAGGTCCATAGCGCAATGTATATTAAAAGGAAAGTACAGTTACACAAGAACTTACCGTAACAGTAAATCTTAGAGAGGCTCTTACAGTAGGTAATTACGTATAGGACTGACGCGGCAGGACCCACGGAAAAATTTCTAGCTAGCAGTCCCTGGTGAGGGACCGCCCCATGTCAGGTGACCGCGCAGGAGATGTCGGTATAAGCAAGGGATCTGACGCCCTTCCAGGTTCCTTTTCTGCCACAGGCCAAAAGAGGCTGGACGAGACGAGTGGATATTTCCCCAATGGAAAAGAAGCTGAAAAAGCCTAGGGAG
This sequence comes from Neoceratodus forsteri, assembly GCA_016271365.2. NCBI lineage: Eukaryota > Metazoa > Chordata > Ceratodontiformes > Ceratodontidae > Neoceratodus > Neoceratodus forsteri. The sequence continues at coordinate 296,656,787 of CM057453.1, read as the reverse complement.
ATGGAGGGCGGAAGGACATTTACTGCAAGAGCCTCTCTCAAGATTCACTGTTATGGTAAGTTCTGACGAAAGTACAGTTACGCAAGAACCACCGTAACAGTAGATCTTCGAGAACAGCTCTGCAGCAAGTTACACAATTAGGACTGAAGCCGTCAGCGCCAGGACCCCACGGAAATCTTCTAGCTAGCAGTCTTCAGCGGGATCGGCCCGACGCCGGTCCTGCCCCGCCGCCAGATGTAGTACATAAGGAGGCGGTCCCGCCAGACTCCCCAGTTCTCCCGCCAGAGACTCCCGCCGCAGGCTGATATCAGAAGGGAGACCGAGGATCCGCCATCAGAAGAAGAGAGCATAAGTCTGCCAAGGCCTCAGAGGCCAAACCTCCTCCAAGGGGAATAGTGGGCGGAGATCCTGTTGCAAGAGTTGTTCGGAAGATCTACTGTTACTGTAAGTTCTTACGTAACTGTACCATCTTACTCGAGATACAGCTCTGCAGCAGGTTACACCATTAGGACTGATTCCCAAGCACAGCGCTTGTAAGCATTCTGGGAGGAGGAAATTAGAGAGATCTTAGACAAGTCCTGACTCTAGGACAGGAGACCCTGTAGAACGGCCAGGTCGAAACCGCTCACGGATGCAATATCCAGGCTAATGCCTAATAAATGTGCACAGAGCTCCAAGTAGCTGCAGCACAAATGGCCGAGGTGGTGACACCGCGCAGTGCTGCGAAAGAAGTAGCTACCCTTGTCGAGTGACCCCGACTGTACCCGAGGGGCTTGTTTTTGTTGTTATAGCAAATGAAATACACTGGACAAGCCAACGAGAAAGGGTCTGCTTTGAGACTGGTTGGCCCAGCATCCTCCTCAGCCAAGGAAACGTAATAGTTGCTCAGACTTGGCGGTTGTTTGGTTTTGTTCAGGTAAAACCTTAAGGAGCCGGGAACATCCAAGGTGTGAAGCAACGCCTCCTCTATTAGAGTACTTGGGGAAGTACACAGGCAGATCGATGTCCTGATTGAGAGTGAGGGCAGAGACCACCTTAGGCAGGAATTTAGGATTCGCCCTCAGAGACACTCTGTCCTGGTGGAAAATTAAATAAGGCTCCTTGCATACGAGAGCCTGAAGCTCGGAAACTCTCCTGCTGATGTGACAGCAACTAAAAATAACGTTTTCCACGATAGAAACGCAGCTCGCAATCCACGTGCAGGTCTAAAATGGAGGAGGCATGAGTTGTTCCAGGACAAAGAGTAGGTCCGAAGGAGGAACGGGATCCTTGATGGGTGGTCTAGGTGTAACACCCCTCTCAGGAAGTCTCGAGGCATCAAGCTGTGCCACTGTGCATTGTCCCACTGGGAAGGGTATGCAGAAATCGCAGAGGTGCACTTATTGGAGAAGTAGGCGAGACCCGAATGAAATAGGGAAAGCAGGTATTCTAGCACCACTTCGCCAGGCATTCTAAAGGGAAAGGTCGTGTGCCTGGGCCATAAGCAAAAACGGCGACACTTCATGGCGTACGCCGCATGCGCGTGTCGGCTTCTGGCCACGGAAAGGGACTCCGCCACCTTCTGCGAGCCCCGTGATCGCATAATGGCTATGTCTCTAGGAGCCATGCATGCAGGTTCAGGGAGCATAGTCCAGGTGGACTAGTGAACCATCCTCCTGAGACAATAGGTGGGAGCTGAAAGGCAACGGAACTGGCGGTTCCCGGACAGTTGCGCCAGCATAGAGAACCAGATCTGTCTGGGCCAGAAAGGCGCATCAGGATCATTGTTGCGCTCCCCGCGCAGTTTCAGAAGAACTCTGGATCAACGGGAAGGGAGGGAAAGCGTAGAGGAATCTGTCCGACCCAGGAGAGGGAACATGCCTCGCCAGAAAACACCAGGCCCTGATCTAGCTAGCAGAAATTGGGCAGTTTGCGCTGGATGGGGAAGCGAATAAGTCTAGCTCTGGAGTGCCCCATCGAAGAAACAGATCCTCTGCTACCTCCTGAAGAAGTTCCCACTCATGGACTCTGGCCTGGGAACGACTCAGGCCGTCTGCGATTGTGTTGTCCACCCAGAAACGTGAACTGCAATCAGGCTCGCCGTGTCAGATTACCCAATCCCACACACTCATAGCTTCCTGCAAAGGGGTAGGAGTGTGCGCCTTGTTTGTTGAGGTAATACATCACTGCCGTGTTGTCTGTCTGAAGCAGAAGAGTACTCGGCGGGACTGAATGAAAGGCCTGCAGGGCGTAAGGACCGCCTCATCTCCAACACACTGATGTGGAGGTGGGCTTCCTGAGGGGTCCATGTTCCCTGGGACCTCACTCCGCTCAGGTGCGCCCCCACCCAGCCCTGAGGCATCTGTGGAGAGTATTGCCTCGGGACAGCGCTGTAAATGAGACACCCGCAGAAAGTGTCCCTGGCTCTAGCCACCATTGCCAGTCCCAAATCACGGCATTCGTGATCCTGACCGGATGCTGCATGTGGTCTTGCCTTTGGTCCCACTGCACCTTGAGCATCCACTGAGTTACCCGCAAGTGGAGCCTTGTCAAAGGGACGGTTGAATGGCCGCAGCCATGTGTCCGAGCAAGCGGGACCAACCTGGCAGGGACGATCTTCTTCACCAAGAGATCCCTGACGAGGGATCTGATGTGTTCCGCCTTCGCCGGGAAGAAATGCTTTCCTTGGACGGTGTCCAGAACTGCGCCTATGAACTGCAGCTTCAGACGGCACGAGGAGAGACTTCTAGAGTTGATAAGAATGCCCAGAGACTGAAACAGATCCTGGGTGCTCTGAATAGCCAGCAACAGAGCCTCTTTGGAGGCGGCCATGAGAAGCCAGTCGTCCAGGTATGGGAACACGAGTGGCCCTGTCTCCTCAGAAACGCTGCCACGACTGCCATACACTTGGTAAAGACCCTGGGGCCGTAAGACAGTCTGAACGGAAGAGCCCGGAACTGAAAATGATGGGCGATAGAACTCAAGTGCAGGAACGCCCTGGCGCTTGAGCTACTGGGATGTGCAGATAGGCATCCAGGGACGCTAAGAAGGCCCTCCTTCAGCATGGGAATGAGCCTTGGAGAGTCACCATGTGAAAACATTTGTAGGCGACCGCCATGTTGAGGTCGCTGAGGTCCAGGATTGGATGGAGATCCCCTGTTTTCTTTGGAACCAGAAAGAAGTGGGAATAGTATCCGGACCCTATCTGGTTCTCTGGGACATACCCACAGCTCCTTTTGCAGGAGCGCGAGTACCTCTTGCCTGATGAGAGATCTGTGCTGACCTGAGTAACGGGAGAGCAGAGGAGGCCTTGTGGGTGGCCTGTCCACGAATTCTATAAAGTGGCTTCTTCGACTAACTGAAGGACCCACCTGTCGGGTGATTATGGAACTGCCACCCTGGCAAGTGGTCCTGCACGCCCCGACCTTGGTGTCCCGCTGATCCCGAGGGGCGGGGCCGGAAGGAGTCATGCTGTGGCGGCTGAGGGTCCAACAGGCTGGGCCGGCTCGGGCTGGTCGCTGGCTTCGCCCGCTGGACGACTTTCCCTGGGCTCTGTGGGAGAAGGAGCCCTTCTGTTAGCGGACCAGCGCAGGACTGCTGTCTCTGCGTCCGCCTTGAAACGGCTTTGGTTCCTACGAAAGGAACTAAGCTTGTCTGTACATGGCCTGGACAGACCGTATCGCCTTCCTGCCTTGAAGCTTGGTGAGGACCTTCTCTGAGGACTCACCAAAAGAACTTCTCCATGAAACGGTGTCCAGGATGTTCTTCTGACATCCGGAGTAAACGAAACACGGAGCCATGAGCATCTCCGGAGGCATACGCCTGAAGCTGCCGCCTGGCTGAGGAGTCCATGAATCATATGCAGCTCGCAGCACCTGGGTTCCTCATCATCCACCTGCACGAAGGAGTAGTAGCAACCCTCCTCTGCTCACCTTCTGGCATCTTTTCCGCCAGATCCAGTCCCTGTTCCCACAAAGCATTTTGAAACTATACCATGTGGGTCAAGTAGCTGAGGGATCTGATGGCGCAGGTAGCGGATGCATACGCGCTGCCTGCCCATAGCGCCCAGCTGCTTGGACTCTGGGTCTGGTCATGAGAGGCTGTAATGACCAGAGAATCGGCCAGAGGATGTAGCCAAGTACTGGTCCTCCCTAAAGGCCTTGTACAGGCGGTCAGCCTCTTCGCATCGCCGAAGCAAATGTGGACGTTTCCATGCTGCCTTGGTGACATCCACGAATGTGTCCACCAAGGGTGGCACCACCACAGGCTTTGGATCTTTTGCCGAAGATATCTGGCAAGGCGTAATCTCTCGGGTCTAGTTCCTCTCGCCCCAGCCCATGTTCTCTGGATATGCCTCAATCTCTGAGAACGATGGGTCATCCAGAGGAGATCTTGGAAGCTCACATGGGTCCGGAGAAGGGACGTTGATTGGAGGGGATCTGGATCTGTCCGAGAAGTCCGATCCAGTGTCCTCCGTCAAGGCGAACGGCAGCGCCTTCTGGGTCTCTTGGGCTGAGTGACCCTGAAGAAAATCTGGACGGAGGTCTCCTGTTTCGGATCTGCCCCAGGAGGGTCCGTAGGCTCCTGGGGAAGGTACTCGCCCACATCCCCGGTGAAGTAGGGGCGCGGGGCCGGGGAGTAGCAGGAGGAGGAGGAGTTGGTGTGGGAACCACATCCTTTATGGTGTCCCACCAGTAGCAAACAACTCCTTGACCTTGGATATGCTGAGGCCCGACGACGGACTGGGTGCCGGCGGTCGGTCGCCGGGTTCCAGCGCTGGTCTCCAGGGGCCTCCAGTTCCGCAAGGGTTCCCCTGGGGTGCAACAGGACCGGTTCGCCTGCCTGGTCCTCGGGCTGGGTCAGCTCCTCCTCCGTGATTGCCTCTTGACAGACGCCGGTGGGAGGCGAGGGGTCCCTTCTCTGTAGGTGTGGACGCTGGTCCCCTGGCCGCGCCCGTGAGGCGAAGGCTCAACCAGCGACGGGCGCCTGGCGGCCGCCGGCTCGGGACCGCTGGTTTGGCCGACGCCGGGTGGGCCAGCGCTGGATCTGATGATCTTTAATGAAGTCAGCTCTTGGTCTTCCGCTGGGGAGGAGGAGGCAAAGAGACTGGACTCTGGCCGGGTTCCAAATGGTGGGAACCGGACTTGTGATGGTGGTGACGGGTCCCCTGACCTCGACAGGGCCTTGGTGGCTGAAGACTAAGAAGGCCTGGAGGTCTTGGCCTGAGAAAGAGGAGGAACCCGAGAGATCTTCACCTGCAGGGGAGGCTGAGAGCGGGCCCGGGAGGGGAGCGGTCGGACCAGGAGCCGGGTTACGGAGTCAGAGGCCTCTAGACGGGACCTGGATCTCACTCTCCTATGCTTCTCGAGGTGTCTCCGGCCTTGGCGGAAGATTCCCTTGGAGGCTGTCTCCATGGCTTTAATCTTCTCGAGCAGGAATGCCTGGAAGGGCCTTCCGCGATGGATCTGGGTCCGCTGTTGAACCAATGGCAGAAGGAGCAGGCCCGGTGTCGTGGTCTGGGCCTAGGCACCGGACGATGCCGAATGCGGGTCTTTGAATGGGATTTGCTTCCCACAGGCGCACTTCAAGAATGGCCTTCAATGGAGGTTGGAGAGGACATCAGATAGAAACTGAGCAGAAAAGCTAACTTTTTTCCAGAAGGAAGAACTTAACCAAGCGCTATGCCACTAGAAACGAACCAAAGGGTCAAGACATGCAAGTCGACGGACGGAAAGAACTGGGGAATCTGGCGGGACCGCCTCCTATGTACTACGCCTGATGTCGGAGGTGGGACCAACGTCGAGGCAGTCCCCGCTGAAGACTACTAGCTAGAAAATTTCTGTGGGGTCTCTGACGCCTGCTGGCTTCAGTCCTAATGGTGTAACCTGCTGCAAGAGTTGCATCTCGAAGTAAGATCTGTACTATCTCACTTCGAGAGGGCTCTTGCAGGTAATTACATACAGTACTGAATCTCAAGCAGTCTGGAACAAAGAGAGGCACCGGGAAGAGGAAAACTACTCCAAAAGGTAGTACTGGTTGTGCAAGTCTCAAGACAGGAGGCCTTGCAAAGCCAGCCAAGCCTGCTCTACGGCGAGAGGCAACATCCAAACTGTACTGTTTCAGGAAGGTATGGACTGAAGTCCAGGTGGTGCAGCACAGATGTCTGCTTAGACACATTCTTGAAACAAGCGCAGAGGCAGCTACTCCTCTTGTGGAGTGGCTCTGACTTGACCCGGGAGGGTCTTGTATTTGTCATAACAGAAAGAGATGCAATGAGCTAACCACTTAGACAGGCATTGCTTGAAACAGCATTGCCTTCCCTTTTGTGAGCAAAAGAGACAAACAACTTAGTCTTTCTGAGATCCTTGTCCTGTTGGTGTAGTATCTCAGAATCCTGTGAACATCCATAGTATGGAGCAAACACTCCCTTTGATTAGAGTACTGCGTAAAAAGCAGGTAACTCTATGGACTGATTTAAGGTAGACTCTGCTACTACTTTAGGTAGAAACTTAGGATTGAGTGCAAAAGCAACTCATTCCTTGTGAAAAAATCAAGTATGGGATTCTACAAATCAGGGCCTGGAGCTTGAGATTCTTCAGCCAAGTAATGGCCACCAAGAAGAGCGCTTCCACAAATGGAACTTCAATTCAAGAAGCTGCAGGTTCAAGGGAGGAAGAGAGTTTCTCAAGAACAAAGTTCAAGTCCCAAGGGGAGCAGGAGTACGGATGGGGGGCCTCAGATGGAGGACTCCTCTGAGAAAGGTCTTGGAGACCTCCAGTTGAGCAAAAGGTTTGTCTGCATGGGAACATGATAGGCGAAATGGCCGCCATGTGTACCTTCAGAGAGGAATGGCTTAGAGACCCAGGTCAAACAGATGATGTAGATACTCCAGCAGAAGACCCGCTGAACAGGAGGAGGGTTCCAATTCTTGGAAGCGCCCAAATAGTGAATCTTTTCCACTTCATGGCATAAGTGGATCTGGTGGAGGGTTTTCTGGCTCCACTAAAATCTCTGCCACTTTGGGAGACACTCGAAACGGGATTGGGCTAGATCTGCAGAGCCATGCATGCAGTTGAAGGGATCTGAGGCCTGGATGGACCAGGGTCCCCTGATCCTCAGTCAACAAACCTCGAGATAAAGGAAGAGGAATAGGAATAGGAGGATCCTCTAAATATTGTTGTAGAAGAGAGAACTAGACTTGCCTGGGCCAGAAAGGAGCATCAGAATAATTTGTGCTCTTCTGAAGCTAGTTTCTGCAAGACTTCGTGAGATAAGTGGAATTGGGGAAAGGCATAAACTAATCTGTCCTTCCAGTCTAGAGACAGAGTCGCTCTAAAGCCACGTTCTGGAACGAGCGAGCAGAAGACGGAAGTTTTGTGCTTGGGGGATGCAGAAAGGTCGACCTGTGGTGTTCCCAAAGTTGGAAGATATTGTCTGGACCCTTGGTCCAGTTCCCACTCGTGAGTCAGAGCAGAAGAGCGATCTTAGCTTGTCTGCCAGGGTGTTGTCGACTCCTGGGACGTGAATCGCCGTGAGGGTGAAGGTCGTGTTGTGTTGCCCAAACCCAAACCCTCATTGCCTCCCTGCATAGAGGGTAGGGACAGAGTCCTCCTGCTTGTTGATATACCACACCACGCACATGTCCGTCTGGCCGGCTAGGTGGCCGGGAAGGATGTATTGGTGAAGGGCTTGAGAGCATACACACTGCCCAAGCTCGAGCACACTGATGTGGAGAGCTTGTTCTAGCTGGACCAGGGCCCTGGGTCTGATGAGGGCCTAGATGGGCTCCCCAACCTTCCGGAGGTATCTGTGGTTAAAGTCTGGGAGGGGAGGGAGGATGAAAGAAAGGAACTCCCTGAAAAAGGTTCTCCGAACCATCCACCATTGCAAGTCTCGGATCATCAGCGAGGAGATCAGAACTGAGTGATCTGGGTCGTCCACTAGCTGATCCCACTGAGAGCGTGGAGTCCACTGGGAGATCCTCATGTGGAGTCGGCCGAAGGCTACGTCGGGATAGCAGCCGCCATGAGCCGAGAAGGTGAAGGACCGACCTCGCAGAGACCATCTGCAATCGGACAACAGACTTATTGGGGTCTGAAGGGGTGGCTGCCCTGTCCGGTGGCAGGAAGGCCCTGCCATGGTCATATCGAGGATCGCCCCAATAAACTGTAGCTCTGGGATGGGTCCAGATGAGACTTGGAATGGTTGATGGAAATACCCAGGCAGGCAAAACCTGCTGGGTAAGGAGAAAATGCAGGAGTTCCTCCCTGGACGAGGCCGCCAGGAGCCAATCGTCCAGATAAGGGAAAACCTGCACTCCTTGAATGCATGGGTGGTCACCACTGCCAAGCATTGGTAAAACTCGGGGCCGAGGATAGACCAAATGGGAGCGCTGAACTGGTAGTGGTCCCCTGGAACACAAAATGAAGGTATTTACGATGAGATGGGTGAATGGGAACGTGCAGATAAGCATCCTGCATATCCAGAGCACAAAGCCATTGACCCGGCCGGATGAGGGCAGAAGGCTCTGCAAGAGAGCATCCTGAACCTTTGTACTCTACGTAAAGATTCAGGGAACTGAGATCTAAACTTGGTCTGAGATCTCCTGTCTTCTTTGGGACCAGGAAGAAATAGGAATAGTAACCCGTCCCTGAAGATGAAGGGGACAGGCTCCACCTCTTGCTTCAGCAGAGAGCAGAGATTTCTCCTGGACCAAAGGAAGATGTTCCTGTGAATATGACTTCAGAGAGGGGGTGGCGGGTGGTTTCTGAAGAAACTCTATGGAGTGTCCTTCTACTGAGCAGGAGCACCCAAGAAAGGAAAATTACGTACTACCGTAATTTTGATCTTCTTGGACGAGTCTCCACACTCATTCACACTAGTGGGGATTAGCATGAGGCACTCAAGACCCATCGAGCAAACTTTTGCTGGAGGGTCGGCGCGAGATGGCGCCGACGAGCATGCCCGAGCGGTCACGACCATCTCGGCACGACCCTCCAACCGCCTCAGTACCTTTTTACCAAGGAGGTAGCGCAACTAACATAAAGAGTAAACTCAATATTAAAAACGGACATAAGATAGTCCTGATGACCCGTGTAAGAAGGGTCAGCAAAAGAAGTCCTCACGGCCTAAAGATTTCAGGAGTGAAGACCAATACAGCGGTGAGCTCGGGATGGAGGGGGGTGTGAATGAGTGGTGGAGACTCGTCCAAGAAGATCAAGAATTACGGTAGGTAATGTAATTTTCCTATCTTCCGGACATAAGTCATCACCACTCATTCACACTGTGGGAGAGTACCAAGCTGATAATCCCAAAAGGGGGTGCAGGAGAGCCAGAGCTCACGCGCCTAAGATAGAAGCCCATTAAGATAGTTCTGCCGAATCGAATGTCGCCTAGCATGAACATCCAGTGCATAGTGCTTAACGAAGGTATGCACTGAGCTCCAGGTATGGCGTTGCATATATCTGCAATTGGAACATTACATTTCCGCTAGGGATGCAGCGACCGCCCTAGTAGAGTGAGCGTAACTCTACCTTCTAATTTAACTTGAGCCATGGAATAGCAATGACGAAGGCATGCCACTAACCATGAAGAGATGCATCTAATAGCGACAGGTTGACCCAGCCGGTGTCGCTGAAAGAAACGAACAGTTGCTGAGTCTTATGAACATCCTTGGTTCTATCTAAATAGAACTCAAGGCTCTCTTTAACATCCAAGGAATGAAGAGCTCGTTCCCCTTCATTTTGGAAATTAGCTAAGTAAGCGGAAGTACCAGAGGTTGGTTTAGATGGAATTCTGACACAACCTTGGGAAGAAATTTAGGATGAGTACGGAGAACTACCTTTGTCTTTATGGAATACAGTATACGGAGGGTCCGGAATCAGGGATGTATTCTGAGACCCCGCGGGCTGAGGTAATGACCACCAGGAAGGCAGTCTTCCGGTAAGAAATTTTAGCTCACAGGTAGCTAAGGGTTCGAAAGGCTTCCGAGTGAGCATGTCCAGCACCAGGTTAATGTCCCAGGCTGCAACTGGACGCTTAACAGGGTCTGTATGGAGAATCCCTTAAGAAATCTCTTCACCATAGGTAACTGAGCCAGAGTTAAGGAAGAAACCGGCTCATGGAACGCTGAGATGGCACTAAGGTGAACTTTAACTGTGGAGTACTGAAGACCTAAGTTTGACAGGTCCAAAGATACTCCAGAACCTTGCCAGGAGGACAGGAAAAGGGATTCCAAGAGGATTTGACACCAGAGAGAAAACGTTTCCATTTGGAAGCGACGTTGGTGGCTGGCTTCCGAGCAGCCAGAAGGATGTCTGAGACTCTACGAGACGTTGAACCGATTCACTTCTATCTCTTCAGGAGCCAAGCATGAAGGTGAAGTGATTTCAGGTTGGGATGGACCAACGAACCCTGAGTCAAAAGACTGATTTGAAGGAAGTGGTCTCGACAGGCTGCCAACATACTGTTGAGTAGAGGAAACCATAGTTGCCGAGGCCAGGAAGGAGCAATGAGAATCATCTTGGTCCCCTGAGATTCGAACCTGAGGAGTACTCTCTGGATTAGAGGAAGCGGAAAGGCTTAAAGAAAGCGCTTTGTCCAATCGCAGTCGAATCATCCTGACAGAAAATGCCAGGCCCTGGATTTCTGGAGCAGAAGAGAGGCAGTTTTGTTGAGTGGGGATGCAAAAGGTCCAGGTCTGGAGTTCCCACTTTTGAACAGGGACCGAGCTACGGCTGGATCGAGAGACCACTCGTGAGGGTCTGCCTCCGCTCTGCTGAGGTGATCTGCTAGGTCGTTTTGTATACCTGGCAGATAAACCGCTTGAATCAGAGACTTGTGCTCCAAGCACCACTCCCACACCCTCATTGCTTCCCTGCAAAGGGATAAGAATGAGCACCGCCTTGCTTGTTGATGTAATACATCACTGCTTTGTTGTCCGCTTGAAGGAATGTTCTTGTGACAAAGGACATCCTTCAGAGCTCGGATTCCATAGAGGACCGCCTCATCTCCAGGACATTTATGTGGAGATGAGTTTCTAACTGAGTCCATACACCTTGAGTGTGGAGGAGAGACAGTGAGCTCCCATCCCATTAGCGATGCGTCTGTGGTGATGGAGATCTGATGATCCAGGGGAGCAAAGGGAATCCTTCCAGGAGATTGCTCTTTGAGACCACCAGGTGAGAGACCTTGAAGGGCTCCGTCACCTTGATGGGATAAGACTGGGGGTGAGAGGTGTGAGTCTTCTGTCCTCTGGAAGGAAAGCCTTCGCTGAAGAGATGTCTAGAAGGTCCCTATGAAAAGGAGCTCTGGGAGGTTGCAGTTGAGATTTTTCAAATTCAGCAGAACTCCCATGGACGTGAGAGGACGAGAGTCGCTTGCACGGCTTCCAAAGTCCCTTGACGGAAGGGCTTGCTAGAAGCCAATCGTCCAGGTAGGGAAACACTCGAGTCCGACTTTCCTGAGATGCGCCTGCAGAACTGCACAACACTTTGTAAAACTCAGCGCTGAGGATAGCCCAAAGGGCAGGACTCTGAACTGATAATGCTGACCCAAAGCTACAAACCTGAGGAACTTACGTGGGTCGGTGGACGGGATATGCTGGTAAGCATCCTGCATATCCAGAGAGGCCAGCCAGTCGTGCTTGATGCAGCAAGGGTAACAGGGTACCTAGGAAATCATCTTGAATTTCTCCTGGGAGAATTTGTTTAACTTTCTGAGGTCTAGAATGGGGCGATCCCCCAGATTTCTTTGGAACCAGAAAGTAATGGGAGTAGAACCCTGTGTTTCATAGATGCGGGGCACCAGTTCTATTGCCCTGTTGTTCAGAAGGCCCTGGATCTCCGCAGTGAGGAGGTCTGACTGAGAGGCCGACAACCTGGGTTTGTCGCCTGGGAGGACAATTCGGGGTTTCAAGAAATTGAGAGAATAACCTCGCTAATTATCGAAGGACCCATTTGTCCAGGTTATGGATTTCACTGGTTGTAGAAGTACATCAGACGACCTCCCACCGAGAGAAAGTTCCACCTCGGGCAGAGTGGATGGAACTTGGGCCAGCGACTCATAAGGTAGCTGGGAGCTTTAGGCCCCTGCGCTTTCCTACGTCTTCTTTTGAGGTTGGGCAGGTTGGCTTTTATGGAGCTTCCTGCCTCTGCCTCGAAAGGACTGGCGACTATGAAACTGACGTCTGTTCACATGCCCCGAGAGGGGCAGGCGGAGGTCTGGCCAACAATGGCGATCTGGTCTTCTGGTGGCCTCTAAGGCTTGCTCCACCTGAGGGCCAAAAGAAAGGAGCCATCAAGGCAGCGCCATCACCTGCTGCTGAGCATCATTCGTGAAGCCAGAAGATGCAGCCAGGAATGGGCGCCGAGTACAAATCCCTGCTGCTGCTGAGCGAGAAGCAGTGTCGAAAGGCCCATGGCGGCTTTGACCTGTTGGTTATTGGACTCAATACTCTAATAACGGTCAGAAGAAGCTCTGACTTGGAATCCGAATCTGGAAGAGCTTCAACCATTCTTTTCATAGAGTGCCACAGGATATACTCATACTGAAAAATAGCCTTGATAACTGGCAATACGCATACTTAGAGTGGAGGCAGCAAAGACTCTCTTACCTAATGTATCAATCTTACGAGACTCTTTGTTAATAGGTCGAGCTGTAGTAGTTTGAGGAAGAACGACCTTGTCATTCTCTGCCAGGACTACAATAGATCCGCAAAGGCTTGGTATGCCAAAATGGGACGATCCTTGGGAGCTGAATACTTCTTATCAATGGATTTAGCCACTGAGGGAATAAGAGCAGAATTATTCCATACCATTTGAGACAGCGTCTCAAGGAAGGCTGGATCGGAGGAGTCAAATCAGTAGGGATCTCCGAAGCATGAAGATACTGAGTCTTAATATCTTCCCAGGATCGATGTCTGTAGTCTGGAGAGAAAGAGTGGATCCCAGGTTCTTCAACAGAGACTTAAAGGACAGGTCCTCGACCACAGGCTCTGTAGCAAAGAAAGATCCTGTTTCCTCCACTTCATCACCCAACCGAAGGTCTGGGTCAGGCTCAACATCATCTCCTGATGGTCCAGAAAGGACTGTTTGGACAGGAAAGGAGTGAAAATTAGAGAGGAGGAAATAGCAGAAAACAGGAGAGTCCCAAGGGCTGCCAGGCGCTTGAGGCGGCAAAACAGGGCTGAAGCGGCACAGGGCTCACGCTACTTCTCTGAAGCTGCGACATGTCGTAGTTCCTCGCTCTCTGTTCGGTTTTAACTGTAGCCTGTTTTACTTAGCAAGCCCAGGAAAATTAATAAAAGGGACTGCATTTGTACCATTTTGAAGAGACAGTGCTTTGTTTTAGTTGTGTAAGAGATACTCACAGTAATGTACTGAAGCCGCTCGGTCACACTACAAATTAAAGACGTCAGGAATTAAACTGTTTTGGTGACACAGGGGAAAATGGCAGGATCAACCAGATAACGTTTTCAACAGCTTAATAAATTTCTAAAAGCCACAGAGCTTTTCTTAATTTACAAAGAGAGTGTTTCTTTTAAATATGTGCCCTCCTAACTGAACTCTCTTTGGTCAAGCTACACATTTATATTACAGCTCCTCAGTGAGACCAGGGGAAATAATCAACCAAATAATGGATTTTAATAATCATATCTTTACCAATTATGACAGGACCAATGCAGGGAGGGGAGGCACTCCTATTCCTGCCTCATAACTTATGTGCAGTATTGTTAAGCATCCAATGTGGTCAGTTCTGCAGTGAGGGGCAAAACATATATCTGGGGGTCATGTTGGGTGCCCAGCACATAAGTTGTATAAAACAGAATATGACATGGCCTGACTGAAGATGATATATTTATCTTCACTCGAGGCCAATGACATCAAGATATCTCACTGTGGCTTCGCCACTCGTGAGATATCATTGGCCTGTCATGAAGAAGATGATAAATATGATATCTTCAGTCAGGCCATGTCATATATATAGATATAGATATAGATATATTATATACATAAATTCTAACACAGACAGCTTCACAAAACAGTTTCTTTCTCACTGCTGCCTGAAGCTAACTTAGTTAGCATTGTAAAACACACTCAGCTTTTCACACAGGAGTTTGTAACACTGGATACTCTCACTGCCTTCGCACTTGTGAGTATCCAGAGCTCACCTCTGCAGGAGTGAACATATTTTCTATATCACACTCCTGCCCTTCATGTTCCTATATATCAAACATCCTTATAAAAAGCACAACAATGCACCTTGTTACACAAATAATCTAAGGAAACGTTAAAAATAGAGAACCTGAGGTACAACGAAACAAAGTGGTAATAGACAAGACTGGGCTAAATATAGAAAGTTATGCAACCAATATGTTAGTCAGGTAAAAAGCAGAACAAAAGCACTGCATACAATATTAGATAATCGTTCCCAGAATACTAGAGAATTCTGGAGAACAATTAATATATTAAAGGGTTATGGTAACGAAACTTCAATTGTATTGAACATAGACGATCAAATGCTACCACGGTCTCAAACTGTGGCGATAGATTCGGTGATTATTTTTAGCTAAATGTAAAATATGAGTTTAAACTGTAATGGCCTCCAAATTTGGGACAAGCAAGTGCTGGATACAAAATACAGGACAGGTTTCTCTCCAGTGTAACTGTGGATACAGTTGTGAGTTATTAAAAGCTAGATATCGCCAAAGCTATAGGTTTGGATGGTATTCTGTTAAAGCATTGAAAAAGATGCTTCTATAATTGCCCACCCCATGACGTATATGACAAAAATTACTCACCTTAATAATTGTGTCTCTTCTAATGGAGTCTTGCTGTATTCTAACAGATGCAGTGATCCCAACCTTTAAACTGCCCAGGAGAAAAAGAGTTAACTTTCACGAGAGCTCGAGCTCGTTGGAGTCTCTCTGGAGTGTTTCAAACTCAAACCGTCAGATTCTTACGAGCCCTACTAACTAAAATTTCTATGTGGAAATTGTAAAATTCCTACTAGCTAACTGCAGTAAAAGTTTTGATTGCCAAGGAAGACTCAAGTCAGGAAACCCAAAACCAATCTAATACAAACAACAGTAATAAATCAACACCCAAACAAAAAGGAGGAGGGTGTAAACAAAGAGCACCCTGGGGTGCAACACTGCACCTGCCCACCCACTTCCCAAAAACAGGTTCTGAGAGAGGAGGCAGGAGGAGGTCAGAATCCAGCAAGACTCAATAGAAGAAACACAATTACTAAGGTGAGTAATTTTTCCTTCAAACAACATGAAGTCTTGCTGTATTCTGACAGATGCAGACTACCAAGCAGTACCTCCATGGAGGAGGGACAGAACCTATTTGGGAATAGGCTCTGAAGTACTGCAGTGCCAAACCGAGCATCACTCCTAGCCTGGAGATCCAGAGTAATGCTTGGCAAAGGTATGGATGGTCTTCCAGGTGGCTGCTTGACAAATTCTAAGAGAGGGATATCCTTGGCAGCAACCAGGAAGCAGCTGTACCTCTTGTGGAATGAGCCCTCAGGCCTGAGGGTGGAGTTTTCCCAGTTTTCATAGCAGAACTGGGAAAAGACACAATCCACCTGGCAACAGATCTCTTGGTGGCAGGTTTGCCCTCTCCACTTCCATAAGTGAGGAACAACTGGAGGGAGTCAAACCTGGGACCCTTGGTACGCTCTATGTAGTAACTAAGGGCTCTTAACATCTAAACTGTGTAGCCTCCTCTCTCCTGAGGAAGAATGATCAGTGAAGAAAACAGGAGAGACACAGACTGGTTTAAGTGGAAGTCTGAAACCACTCTGGGCAAGAACCTTCCATTGGTTCTAAGGACCACTTTATCCCTGGGAAAGGAGATAAAACAGGTTACTCACCTTTAACAGTAGTTCTAGGAGTGGTATATGTTGTTCATCCACACTGTCTGGCATTGTCCCTTTCCCTTTAAATCTTGCCGGAAGTCTTCAAGCTGGCTCCTCCATCCACCAGGTTGTAAACACCTCAGCTCCGCCCAATGGCGCCAGATCTAGCCCGCTGGAAGCAAGGTTGTGCGCCTTAAGCCGGGAGGTCAGGTGGGTGTGGTGGATGAATATATACCACTCCTAGAACTACTGTTACAGTGAGTAACCAGTTTTTCTAGGAGCGTGGATATGTTGTTCATACACTGTCTGGCAGACTCCTTGCAGTTCTCCAGGAGGAGGGAGCAGCACATCCCCTACTTAGGAAACAGAGATTGAGAACCGAGGCCCCAAAACCAGCATCACGTCGTGACTCAAGGTCGATGTGGTAATGGATAATAAAGGTGTTCGCTGACTTCCAGGTAGCAGCCTGACAGATTTCCTGGATAGGGATGTCCCTGGAAGCAGCCATAGAAGCAGAAGTATGGCGGTAGAATGAGCTCTTATCCCTCTGGGAGGCTCCTTGCCCACCAGTTCATAACAGACTTATTCATGATGTGATCCATCTTGCAATAGTCCGCTTGGCTGCAGGTCTGCCAGAGGCGGCTCAGCGTGGGTGACAAACAGCTGGCGAACCTCTCCCGAATCTCCGCCATCCTCTCCATATAGTAGAGAGAGCACGTCTGAGGTCCAGAGTATGGAGCCTGTACTCGCATCCGAGGTGTAGTTAGGTAATATACTGGCAGAGTCAACACCTGGTTAAGGTGAAACACGGACACCACCTTCGGAAGGAATTTCGGTGGGGGCGCAGGACAACTTTGTCCCTGTGAAAGACCAGATAAGGGAGTCCACCAAAAGCGCCTTGAGCTCCCTGTCATCCTGGCTGACGTGATAGCCACCAGGAAGGCAGTCTTCACGACAAATGCAAAGCTCACACTTGTGCATGGGTTTGAATAAGCTTGCCCATGAGCTTTGCCAAAACCAGCAAGAGATCCCATGGAGGTGGAGGTTCACGCACCGGAGGATATGTGATCAGGCCTTTGAAAAGCACCAGGCCACTGTCTCCTGTGCCAATGTCGGCTGACCGGCCGCCCGGTAAGCAGAGATGATAGCTCTAGGTGCACCCTAAGAGTGATGACCGAAGACCCCTTTGGAGGGACCAAAGGTAGTCTAGAATGTTAGCCACAGAGCAGGATAAGGGTCCAGCTCTTCCCCGACACCAAATGGAATACCTTTTCCATTTGAAGGCATAACATTCCTGGTCGATTCCTTTAGAGATGCTTCCACCACGGTGTAGACATCCTCGGAAAGACCCAGAGCGTGGAACTCTAGCCACTCAGAAACCAGGCTGTGAGGTGCAGGATTGAAGTCAAGTGTAAGACCTTCCCCTGGTTCCAGGATATCAGGTCCGGATGTACAAAGCGCTCCGGGGTCCTGCAGCTGAGGCTGAGGAGATCTGGATACCAGAACTGGCGTGGCCAATCTGGGGCTACCAGGATCACCTTCGCCTTGTCCCTCCTCACCTTGAGCAACACCTTGTGGATTAAGGAAATGGTGGGAAGGCGCATAGGAGGCCTAGGGACCATGGCCTCAAGAAGGCATCCCCTTGCAGCAAGCCCTGCTGAGGCGGGCATGGTACAGCCTCAGTTTGGTTTTCTCCTGGAGGCGAACAGGTCCACCAATGGTTTGCCCCAACGAGAGAACAGATCATAAGCTACCTCTGGATGGAGAGACCACTGTGGGATGTCTGGCCTATAAGGCTGAGAGCATCCACCAGTTGGTTCGAGACTCCTGCCACATGAATGGCTAGGAGATCCACCTCCAGCGGCAGGCGTTCAGATCCGGGCGCCTCCTTGCATAGCAGACAGGAGGCGTGCCGCCCTGTTTGTTGAGGTAGTACACTGTTGTGGTATTGTCCGTCTGGACTTCAGCCACTTGATCCCGGAGCTGAGGCGAAGCCAACAGTGCCAGTCTGACTGCTCTGAGCTCCAACAGGTTGATGTGGCATCGGGACTCCTCGGGGTCCAGAACCCGTGAGCTGCTGTTGTCCCCATGTGGGCTCCCCAGTCCATGAGAGAGCATCGGTCGTGGGGACGACCGTCGGCTCCAGCGGACAAACGGGATTCCTTCCTCAAATCACTCGGGACGGTCCACCATTGGAAGCTCCCACATCCTCTGGGTGACAGTGACCAGCTGGTCGAAGAGACCCTGACGCTGAGACCACTGGGCGGCCAGCTCCCATTGAAGGGGCGCATGTGCAATCTGGCCCAACGGACCGTTGAGGTGCACGCCCCATGTAACCCAGGAGGCGCAGGAAGTCCCAGGCAGGCGCAAGTGCCCAACCAGAAATGATTGGGCAAAGGAGGAAAGAACCTCCTCCTGTCCGCCAGAAGCTGAGCTCTGGCTTGACGGAGTCGAGCTCTGCCCGATGAAGCCCATCACCCGAGAAGGCACGAGTTCTGATTTGGCCTCGTTGATTAGGAGGCCCAGGTGGGAGCAGGTTCGGAGGAAGGTCCCTGACCTCTCCACCTCCTGTGGGAGGAACCCGCCAGGAGCCAATCGTCTAGATAGGGGTAATAGAACCCCTTGATGCCGAGATGGGCTGCCACCATTGCGATGCATTTGGTGAAGACCCGTGGGGCGCGATGACAGGCTGAACGGCATGGCTCTGAACTCGTACAGGGTCCCTTCGACCCTGAAGCGGAGCTAACCGCTGATGGGACGGACAGATTGGGACATGGTAGAACACGTCCTGAAGATCCAGTGTACAGAACCACATGTTTCGCTCCAGAGATGGTATGATCTGGTTCGAGTTACCATCCGGAAGGTGCGAGACCTGAGACATCGATTCAGATGGTGGAGATCTAGGATGGGCGCCAACCCCCGTCCGCTTGGGCACCAGGAAATACCTGAAGATGAAGCCTGGGTCTGAAGGAGGATCCGGCACTGGGCTACCGCCTCCTTGAGGAGGAGCTGAGCAATGTCGTCCTGAAGGGCCGACTGAGCGCCAACTGAGATCCTTTCCTCCCGTGGGGCACGGCCCCGGCTGAGGGGTACTGCTCGAACTCTGAGGCAGTCCTGCTCAACCACTTCCAGAACCCACCTGTCTGAAGCGATACCAGACCAGGCGGAAAGAAAGTGGCGGAGCCGCCCTCCCGGGAGGACCCAGAACTGGCGTGACAGGTGTAGGAAGGCCACCCCGACCAGTCACTGTGCAGGCTTGGAGGAGGAGGCACGGACCAGCACCTCGGCCTCCTTTGCAAGGCTGTTGGGGACCTTGCTTGGGCCTAGGGCCAAGCTGGAGCCTGCTGCTGTTGCTGACCCCATGGAGGAGGGCTGTCTAACCGCAGGGGAAGAATGCCGAAAGGACTTCTTGCGCTTCTGCTGATTCTTGCCCAAAGAACCTTTAGCAGAGGTGGCATCTAAGGTGGCATTAGACTGCTCAATGCGCTGTAGATGACCTGCCACTCCCGGACCGAAGAGGTCAGTGCCAAGGAAGGACACGTCCAGCTAGCTTGTGCCGGTATCCACGGGAAAGGAGGATAACCTCAGCCAAGCCCTGCAGCGAGTGGCTACCGCGGCAGCTAGTGAGCGGGCACAGGAATCACCAATGTCCAGAGCTGCTGTTTAGCAACAGCACGGCCCTGGTCCTGGACCTGCTTGACCGTGGTCTGTATGTCTGCTGGGAGATGAGGAGGACTTCATCAAGCGACCCCAGAAGGGCGTGAGAGAAGTGTGCCATGATCACTACTGAGCTAGCCTGGACGAAGGCCTAGGGATGCCACGTAAACCTTCCGGCAGAGTGGTCCATATTTTTGGACTTCTTGTCCGGAGGGCAGTCAGTATCATAGAGACTGCCCATGCGCCTAAACACTGAGGCAGTCACAGAGGCTCTCGGCCGAGGGATGCTCAATGAAGCCCGTCAAGGACCCCATGGGCACCGCGTACTTGCAGGCCATGCGGGCAGATGAAGCGGGTAGAGGCAGGAGCTGCCAAAGTTCCAGTGCCGGGCCACTATGGCCCGGCCACTGGGAAGGCCTCCGCGGGTATTCCCCCTCTTGAGAATATCCGTGAGAGGATATTCCGCTTCTTTGTATGGGCTGCAAGGCATACCTGTGGACTCCAAATGAGTCGAAGGATGCCCTGAAGGAAGAAGGCCTTCCTCCAGGCCTGTCACTGACAGCTCATCATGTGAGTGAAGGCCTGGTATCCGAACCGAGGAATCTGGATACAAGGGTCTCCCACCTAAGTGCCTCCCTCAATGCCTAGGGCGATCAGGAGTGACCGAATGGACAACCCATGGGGCAAGCCCGTGGTTTGTCAGTCCTCCTCAGAGGGAGCCTCCTGAGGCTGTTTGGATGGTGGTTCCACAAAATTGGTGGAGCCGTAACAGGCCGAGCCGAAATACGCACCAGTCCCACGGAGTCCTTGGAACCAAGGGAGTCTGTGTCGGCCGAAGAGGCTGGGGCCAGGTAATAGCCGGTGCAGACGGCTTTGACCCGATCAAAAGAAGTTGCTGCCACATGAGGTCCTCATAAGCCAGGAGCTTCCGTCTATGTCTCTCTCGTCAGAGGAGGATGAGGAAACAGTGAGGCGCAGGGTTCGAACAAATCACGATAGCCCGGCGTCCCGGGCTGTTACTTCCAGTCAGGGGACAAATGCTGGTATGAGGAGCCCTTGTCCGTGGGCAAGCATTAAAATAAAAAAAAAAATATATATTGGCTGCAATACCAACTTTGCAGCAGCAGGGTCTTAGCGATCGCGATATGCAGAGTCCTCGCGCCGACCTGTCTTGTGCTGGTGGTCATCTGCCCACAGAGGCAGCACTCACGTGATATGGCGGGTCGGCAGCAGGGGAACAGAAACAGCGCCTGGAGGCGAGTGCGAGCAGCGGCCAAAGCGGAAACAGAGAGGAGCCAGTCATGAGACTGGCATGTGTGGCAGCAAATCCATCCGAGGCTCACCGGCGGTAAGGCGCACAATGGCTCCAGCGAGAAGCTTGGCGAGACTGATCTGGGGACACACGCACTGGCCACTCACTTTCTCTCATCTTCACAGAGAAGGGCGATGATACTGTTCCAAACAGTTTGTTAGGTGGAAGTTGATTAAGCCTACGGTGAAGATAGCGATGTCAGGATTTGGTGGGGCGAGGTCAGTAATGGCGCTGTGGCAGAGTGCGGAAGCATAAGCTGGACACAAATGAAGCTGCCATCAGCTTGCTCACACAAATAAAAAAATAGGGCTGGAGGGAGAACATTGTTGAAGCCAGCCTTTGCTGTCTGTGTTTTGCAAGTCAAAAAAAAAAAAACGAGAGAAAACACAAAAGTCAATAAGTGGCAGTATTACAAATAAGTGAATTGAATTTGTTCCCATATTTTATATATTTTACATAACTTAATTGAAGGAACAAGGAAATCAGGAGGGTATACTAACCAAAATAAACAGGAGGGAACTTACTAGTGCAGTGATCCAAGGAAACACAGTGCATTGTAACTTTTTAGTTTGAACTGCTGTCTGGAGCTAAATTGTCTGCTAGGTTGAGACTGTGGAGTCAGTGGTGAGCCTAATAAGGAAGGGAGGGAGGATCAGCCACTGAGACAGCAAGAGCAGTTTGTGTTGTAAGTTAAATGTAGTAAATGTCTATCTTGCCAAAATAAAATTGTAGCAGTAAGGAGGAGGAGGAGAAAGAAAGCAAGGAGGGCTTAAGGCCAGGGCTATAAATAAATAAATAAATAAATAAATAAAAAGTTGATTGGTTGATATTTTGAGGTTAGCACCGCTCATTGTAGTGTCCTTCTGGCCCCCCAGTGTCACCGTCTGCCACCAGTCCACCAAACCCCGGCACCAAGAAACTCACACAAACACACTATATATATTTTTTATTATCACTGGAGGAAGAAAATAATGCCACAATATGCAGAACAGGAGTAGGAGGAGCAGTAAACAGCAGACTCTTTTTTCCTCTCTGGTCAGTAGCCTCACAGTATCAGCAGTGACAGCAGACTCCATCAGTAGCAATACACCACCTGAAACTGAACACAGTCCACCTCTGTGTCTAGTGCAGATAAGAGTAATAACAATGACAATGAGCCTATATCTGTGTCAGGAGATATAACTGCTGATCATCAGTGTCTTGAATTAAGCAATGAAAGCAACTGAAAGTTTACATCCACTCCTAAAAACGTACTTTAGTGCTCCATGAGCAGGATGAGAGGCCAGAGGCCAAATAAAGATAAGAAATACGATCAGGAGAAAAGGGCCAGATTGTTTCAAAGGCATTGGTTAACCATTTATAACTGGCTGAGATATGATGAAAAAAAAGAACTGATGTATTGCACTATGTGCGAAAATATCCAACCATTGCAGTACCAGCCTTTTCAAAGAAACCCAATGTTTTTGCCACTGGCTCAAATAATTTTGAATTGAGTCACTACGTGCTCATGACAAGTCCAATCCACATTTGCTGTGTATGAATCAACATATTGCACACAGTGGTCAGCGTGTGGTACATTTTGATATCACCGAGTCCCCACTGTATCAAGCATTTACGCCAGTTGGATCAGGGCACTAAGGTCAAGATGCAACGCCTGTTCAACACAGCATATTCCATTGCCAAAATCTCGCCTTTTCGGACATGGAGTGGTCATGAACTGCAAGAAAAAAATGGGATAACGCTTGGTTCTAATTATACCAATGATAAACGAGCCAGGACTTCTGTGGTGCTATATCAGCAGTTGTATCCCAAACCCAGATGCAGACTCTTATTGATGTTAAATATGTGACAGTTCTTGCTGACGGTAGTACAGATTCTAGTATAACTGAGTGGGAAAATGTTTTCATACGGTTTGTTGACCCAAACTCAAAACTGGTGCGAACAGTGCTTATCCAAGCTGTGCCACTGGAACATGCACATGCAGAAGGTGTATTTCACGCAATAACGACTGCACTTGAGTCAGTAAATCTTCCTCTAAGTAACCTACAAAATGTTCACAATGCAGGGCCATTCCTTGTTTCAGCAAATTTTGATGGGGCCAGTGTCATGATGGGTGAAAGAGGAGGAACCATAGCAAAGTTGCGGAACACTGTCCTCAAATAATTGCGATGCACTGTGTTGCCCATAAGTTAGAGCTGGCAGTTCTTGATGTGGTAAAGAAAAATACATTTGTGTCAAAGCTTGAAAGTACTCTCAAGGGAATATTTAAGTTTTATCATTACAGTCCCAAATGAGAGAACTAAAGAAATCGCAAATGTCATGGATACTGATCTTGCTCACTTTAGTGCTATAAAACAAGTGAGATGGCTTGCCAGTAGGTCACGGTCAGTTCATGCAGTTCAGGTTAACCTACCCACTGTCGCTCAACACCTAGAATATGCATCTTCTGCTGCTGGTGATGAAGGTTCTAGAACAAAGGCCTCTTAAAGGAAGTACAGAGTGTACAAATTGTAAAATCCCTATATATACTGCAAGACTTCCTGCCAATACTAAAAACCTGTCACTCCAGTTTCAAAGAGATGACATAGTAATACTGGAAGTTCCACAACTTGTTGAGACCTGCCTACTCCAGCTTACGGAGCTGAAAACATCACCAGGAAATACATGGCAACTTTCCTTAGCCATTACAAACCTGAACAGAAATGGATGGAGTATGTTGTGTCAAAGAGGGAGGAGGAGGAGGAGAGGACTGTTCCTTTCCATTCAGAGGCAACTGCCCAGAAGTCAGTTTGTAAGAGATACAATTGCAGAATTTAATAAATGCAGCAATAACGCACATAGATGAGAGGTTTAAAATTTCTCAGAGGTGCCTCTCAAATGGTTCAGCTGTTTAGATTTCAAGCAGTTTGATCTGCCGAGACCAGCTAAGCGGTGTTTGGGACCTGTGAACTGGCAAACCTGGTTAAATACTTTGATTTTTTCACAGAAGAGCAGCAGGAACATATAAAGTCTGAGTATGCTGCATTTAAAATGCTGCTTAAATCTTCAGCTGACAAGCCGTATTTGCAGGTCTACACAAAATTACTAAAGAAAACCACCACAGATTGGGCACATTATTCTTGACTTAGTTGAAATACTAATAACTATGAGTGTCTCAACTGCTAAGTGTGAAAGAGTTTTTCTATTCAGAACCTTATCAAAACAAAAATACGGACACGGCTTTCTGATGACACACTACAGTCTCTCCTGCAGATAGCGGTAGAAGGTCCTGAACTGCATGAATTTAATCCTGATCCTGCAATTAACCACTGGCTGCTCTGTGGTCCAGGAGCGAGACATGTTCATGGGCATGCTGCTGTTACTGCTGCTACATCTATTGCTGGTGGTGCCGCTGCTGCTCGTTTCTTCTCCTGATGAGTGATGATGATCCAATGCAAGTACTCCTAGTAGTGCTCCATCATCATCTTCCTGTCTTCCAATCTCTAGTCAGTCTACCCCTTGATGACAGTCATGCTATATTCACAGAATGGCTTGTTGATTGATGGCCTTGGCTTCATTTCACTACAATTATCAATCTCTTCTGAAACAGACTTCAGCCTGCCCTGCATGCACACATGGTTAGTTAGGGTCACCACCAGATGTCCTCTTTACGAGCACATGTCCTCTTTTCCAGCTGCCAAATATTCTTCATGTACCTTCAATTCAATATCCTGTATTATTATTATTTTTTTTTTATAATTTTTTTTACTCTCAGTCTCTTCTCCTACCGTACCTAGGACCTCCCTTGTATATGAGCTGTGAAGGAAGTGGAGATTTTAAACTTGTTTACTCAGGGTCTGGCACCAGGGCTCATCGGGAACTAGGTGTCCTCTTTGGCATCCCAAAATCTGGTGCAGGGTACGGTACTCCTACACACAGTACACGGTCCCACCCTGGACCTGCCGTATTAACATTCAGAAAAGAAAGGAATTGGATGGAGAGTCAGTCACTTAATATTGTTTTTCTCGATACGCAGTTCTTCTACATCTACATCCATCCTAATACAATAGTACAACCCCAGACACACCATGTAATTTATTTCTACAGATGTTTGGTTAAAATTTTCATGTAGCGTATTGGACTACCACTCGAACTCTGGGACTACCATTTTGACCAGACCAGTTGTCCGGGACTAGCATGCCATTTTGAAATTGTCGATCCCTGCAGTGGCGGCGCCTCTTCCGGGAGTGTTTGTGACCTTTCTCAGTTTACCGACCGACGGGTCTACTCTCGATCGAGACCGACAGCGTCGGCTCTGTGGAGTCAGGAGAAGCTGGATTCGGGTGAAAACAGAGGTTCCAACTCTTGTCCCTCGATCGGGATGCCCGAAGGACAGGTCTCCTCATCAGGGAAGGAGATGAGTCCTCTCCAAGGAGTCGACAGGCGTCGGCGACAATGGCTCGATTGATTAGAGAAATCTCGGCCCGGTTCTGCCATATCCTCAGCCGGTGCCCTGGCCTGTCGGAAGGTCCAAAAGCCAGCAGCCACAAAGCACCGACCGTGGCGAGATCGCCTGCTCCAGTGTCGGACTGCTCTCGGTCCCAGGAACGTCTTCTTCGGGTAGAAGATGATGATTTTGGATAGGGAGATCACGAGCAGCACCTCACCCTTAGTAGGGACAGACTGGCACAACTCCGGAAGGATCCCGTGAAGGTGGAGCCCAGGTTGAGCAGCAAGAAGAAGCGGTTGGCCAAAGCTTGGGCAGCTTCCTCTTGGCCGCCATCTGCTCGAGCTGCTCGGCGGATCCCGGCCGTGGAAACTGCCCACCTGGCCTCCTTCGATTTTCACGGTGGATTGCGAAGATCGGTCTCCCCAACAAGGCACAGCTTGCGGTCTTCCAGAGCGGTGGGATGGAAGGCCGAACCAGATCAGTGCAAGCCAGTATCATGCGGCGCCTAGGCAGTGGGCATACGAGGTGGGGATCAGTGCAGGACATTTTTGTCCACAAGGACACGGAAAAACCGGGGACGACTTGTCCTCTATAACCGAGCGTTCAGATCCGAATCGTAAACTCGGATGAGTTTTAAGGCGGTAAGTGGGGCGAAAACTGTCAATTTGACTCCAGGGCCTATGGTACTGCAAAGTAGCACTAGGGAACCCTTATCTTCCAGCGAAAGGAATATCTGGCGTCATGGGCGGAGCCGATATTTACCACCCGGGTGGGTGGGAGGAGCCAGCTTGAAGACTTCCGGCAAGATTTAAAGGGGAAAGGGACAATGCCAGTCACAGTGGATGAACAACATATCCACGCTCCTAGAAAATCAGGTTCCATTAACAGGGCTTGCAACTCACCTGATCGCCTGGCAGAGGTAATGGCTACCAAGAACACAGTTTTCCAAGTCAAGTACTTTGCTCTGCTGAAGACATAGGCTCAAAAGGGGGTTGCATAAGTTGAACAATGCAAACATTCAAATCCCTGGCAGGGGCAGGGTCTCTAAACAGAGGACTGGTGTGAAGCAATCCTTTAAAAAATGTACAGAACACAGGTTAAGAAGATGGTGAGGAAGACAGATTGATTTAAATGAAAATCAAACTACCTTGGGAGAAGCTTCATGTTTGTTCTGAGGACTACTTTATCCCTATGAAAGAGGTATAGTCCTGAACAAGAGAGCGCTTGAGGCTCACTGATTTTTCTTGCAGAAGTCACTGGCACTAGGAAAACTGTTTTCCAAGTGACATATTTAAGGTGAGCTGTGACCATGGGCTCAAAGGGCAGCCATCAGCTTAGTTATACACACATTCAGATCCCAAACTGGGACTTGTTGCCTGTGAGGAGGATGAAGATGATCCAGGCCCTTAAAGAACTTCTTGAAAATAATGTAAGAAGCCAGTGTCACCTTTTCCCCAGCAGAGAGGTAAGCAGACACTGCTGCAAGGTGGACCCTTAAAGAACTGGACTGTAGACCCAGGAGTGTAAGTGAGTGAGATACTCCAATACCTCTGATAAGCCAGCTTGGGCTGGAACCAGAGTCTTCCAGACACCAGATAGAAAATCTCTTCCATTTGGAAGAATAATTCTTTGTAGTTGAGGGTTTTCTGTAACCTCTTAGAATA
The DNA here is from genome assembly GCA_016271365.2 of Neoceratodus forsteri. Lineage (NCBI taxonomy): Eukaryota > Metazoa > Chordata > Ceratodontiformes > Ceratodontidae > Neoceratodus > Neoceratodus forsteri. Next base: position 296,629,882 of record CM057453.1, on the reverse strand, counting down.
CTTAAGACAGGTTCAGAAAGTTTTAAAATCAGCGTATTTTAAGTCTTCAAGAGCCAAGCCTCGAGATTGAGAGACTTGAGGTTCAGGTACAATAAGGTTCCCTGATTGGAGGTCAATAGGTTGTGCCTCCGAGGAAGATGTACTGGATTTGCAACAGACATTGAGAGCAAGAGAGAGTACCATAGCTGCCTCGGCCAGTCTGGAGCTATCAAGATCAGAGATGCTGTATGGGATCTGAGCTTGACCAGTACTCTGCAAATGAGAGGAAAGCATAGAGAACCTCCTGACCAGTCCAGACTGAGGGCATCCAGAGGAACAGTTCCCTGATCTGGAGGTCTGCAACAATACTGTGGCAGGTGGTGGTTCTGGTGAGATGCGAACAAGTCCACCTCTGGAGTACCCACCTTCTGAAATAACGTGCACCACCTGCCTGTTTAGGGTCCACTCGTGATGGGCCTAGTTTATTCGACTCAAGGCATCTGCCAGGGTGTTGTCCTTCCTGGCAAGTGAGTTGCTTGCAGAGACACTTCTAATGAATAGGCCAGAGTCCATATCCTTATGGCCTCCGAGCAGAGGGCCTGACCTTGTGCCTCCCTCCTTGTTTATGTAATACATTGTGGTGGTATTGTCCGTTCTGACCTGCACAACCTTGCCCTTGACTAGGTGAGCAGAGGTTTTTTTTTTTTTTTTAAGAGCCAGCAGCACTGCTCTGAGTTCCAGGAGATTTATGTGCTGATGAGACTCTGAGGGTGACCAAGTGCCAGAGTTGTGTGATCCCTATGGGCACCCCAGCCCAAATGGGATGCATCTGTTGTGAGGATCATTGAAGGATTCTCTTTTGAAAGGAACTCCTTGCCTTAAGTTGGATTCCTCCTTCCACCACAAGAGAGCCTGTGCAGTGACCTGTTACTGGGACAAGCTTTGAGAATGAATCTTTCTTTGGCACCAGTGGGACCGAGAGAACTGAGTGACCCTCATGTGAAACCTTGCACCGAGGACCGAGCCTGTGGATGCTGCCATATGGCCTAATAGCTGAAGAACCAGTCTTGCAGGTTTTTAATTGTGGAGCTTGAAAGAGTTTGCCATTATCTGAATGTTTTTTGTTTTGTTTTTACCCTTTCCAGGGAGGTATGCCCTGGCCTGTAAGGTATTGATTTCTGCTCCTATGAAGTGCAGCACTTGTGTAGGAGTGAAGAATGACTTTTGTGATTGATAAGAAATCAGAGGGACTCCCGAGGTCCTGAGTGACCTTCAGGTCTTGCTGCACCTGCAGAGTAGATTTTCCCACTACCAATCAGTCATCCAGGTAGCGAAACAGCTATTCCCTGTCTGCAAAGATGTGCCACTACAGCGGACAGGCACTTGTAAATACCCTTGGGGCAAGAAAGGCCAAAAGGCAGGGTTGAAAACTGGTAGTGACCTGAAGGGAGTCTGAATCTGAGGTATTTTCTGCAAGACTCTTATGGGGACGTGAAAATAGCGTCTTCAAGTCCAGTGATGCCAACCAGTCTGCTTTCTGAAGTGTTGGCAGGATCAGAGCCAAAGTTACCATCTTGAACTGTTTTTTTTTTTTTTTTTACTCCCAATTATTTAACCAGGTGAGACACACTAAGCTGAAAGCTTGTTTATAGGTGCAACCAGGGGCACAAGGAAGTTAAGTGACTTGCTCAGGGTCACACAGTATGCAAGTGGGCGGTGGGATTCAAACCCAGGTCTCCAGATTTGCAGCTCAGAGCCTTAAACCACTGTGCCATACTGCCTCCCATTTTTTTTTTTTTTTTTTTTTTTAAGAACTGGTTTAAAGCTCTTAAATCCAGTATAGGCTGCCACTCCCACTTTTCTTTGTGGTCAGGAAGTATCTGAAATAGAAGTCCTTTCCCTTTGAGACTTTGGAACTGGTTCCACTGCTTTTAACTGCAGTAAGTTTGAACCTCTGCCTCCAAGAGCACTTTTCTGCTACAGAGGAGAGCTGAATACTCTGGATTTTTGAAAGGGAAAGGACTTGAATCCCAGAGACAGACCCTGTCCCACCACCTCCAACACCCACTTGTCTGTGGTGATTTTCAGCCAATTTTGGAGAAAGTGGGAGAGTCTTCCCGACAGGTGGGAAGAAAGTGGCCTCGCAGTTCAGGGGTCTGTTTGGTTGTGGCTGAGGCTGGGTAGGACACCCTCGCCTCGAATCCCATCCCCCTGCCCCTAGAGTAACCCTGCTGTGGGTACTGCTGGTACTGGGGTAATGCCACAGGTTGGAGGAAGGGCCTGGTGTAAAGGACCTGCCCCAGCCTCCCCTTCTATAAAGCCTGGTGGATGTAGAAGCTCTCTCTTTAGCAGAGTTGCTTCTGTAAGTGGCTTTATGCTCATCCACCTTCTTCATATATACTACGGTTGACTCCCCAAAGCGAGAATTTCCTTCTAGGGGAAAATACAGGGCCTTTAGTTGTGTATCCTGAGTAAGGTTTGTGGCCCTAAGCCAAGCAAACCTCCTCCGTGCCCTGTGTTTGCCATCCATCTGGCTGCAGTATCATTAGTGTCAGCTGCCATTTGGAACGGTGCCGCTGCCTCCAACCCAAACCTGGCAGTTTCAGCCAGGTTGTCAGGCAAGAGTGAAGGAGCTTTCTGGGACATGGCCGGGACTGACTGCCACAGGGATTTTGATACTGGGCAGCATATGCCTGGAAGGTAGCCAGGCATAGCCAAAGAGACTGACAGGTACCCTTTCTTGGCCATACTTTCAATCTTTCTAGAGTCCTTGTCTGGAGGGTGTGAGTACAGAGGGACCCTAGCCTTGTCACAGGCAGCCTGGGTGGGAGAAGAGAAATCGGCTCCCTCCCTTTCCAGCTGGTATTACTTATCCATCCTCCATCCTGTTTTAGGAGGGTGGAATTTGGTGCCTGTAAAATCTTTAGTGCATCCTTTTTAAATAATTTATAGACCAGGAGGAGAGCCTTTGTGGACATTAACCCCATCATTTCTAAGTACTCCAGCTCCTCCTCATCTTCAGTTTGCTCAGTGGTGGAGCTGTCAAGGGCATCTGCCATCTATCTTACAAAGGTGAAATAAGAAGAAAATCCTCAGACACCCTGAGGAGAACCAAAGTCCTGTTCAGGGTATTATTATTCCTCTTCCTCAGTTTCCCCACTTTCTTGGGGAAGAGGATGCACCTAGGGACGGAGGTGGCGGTAGGAGGCTGTTGAGGAGGGACTATTGCCTGTAATGACTGATGTTTAAAAGCCTGAGTAATCTCCTGTGCTGTAGGTACAGGCAGAGTGGTCACAGAAGTCCCTGGTTTGACAGGCGAGGGTTCTGTGTGTTTTCATTTTTTTTTTTTTTTTGCAGGAACCGAGTCAGCCAGTTCATTTGCTCTTTTAGTTCCCTTTGTGCCAGTCTCAGGGCAGGAACTGAAAAGTGTGGGTTCAGCCACAATGTCTGGGGGTAACTGGCTGGTCAGAGCAAAAGGACCCCTGGGAAATTTCTTCCTTAGCCTTTTAAAGCGTTCTCAACAGTTTTCTCAGGGAATGTCTTACATACTTCACATTCCTCATTTAAGTGGATCAAAACCCAGACAAACCACACAAAGTGTGTGTTTGTCTGCCTTTGCAAAGACCTCTCCACACTGGGTACAGTTTTTTGAAACCAGGCTCACGGTTTTCTTTTGGGTTTTCCTGACATATTCAAACTTTAGCAACCACTAAGAAAAAATTTTTTTTTTTTTTGCATTTATTGATTTTCTTATAATAAACAAACATACCAACATGACATTTACATTATACACAGATTTAAATACATAACATATACAATCGATCCAGTCCCTTAATCAATCCTGCCTTAAAACCAATCACAGATAAATTATTATTCCATCCACTGTCAGTGGGAGGCGGGACAAAGTGAGGAGCCCAAATTTCCCTTTACCCACAGAAGTTCATCTAGAACTCCAAGCGTCACGAAATCATCCTTATTACAGCCTTCCTTCCCTCAACATAATGTTGCCAGCAACTGTTAAGAGATGTTAAATATGGCTGTCATATTCTTTGAAACAGTTCCTCCTTATCCTTAATGACATACGATCGCTCCAACATGAGGGCTTGTTTTTTTGGTTTGTTTTTAAATTGGTTCAGGAACCGATGGAACCAGACAGTTTAAAACGGAACCAAGATAGCGGTTCGGTAACGAGATTTTATCTGTTTAAGATTTTCTACAGTTTAGTAAAATTAAAGAAAATACAGGAGGCTCTTTGGTCACAGAACCCAGATTTTAATATAGAACTAACCCGATTCCTCCACGGTTATACCGAACCGAAAGGAACCAAGGACAATTTAATGTAGATAAGATTATCTAGACAAACAAGTAGTAGAGGCAGTACATAAAACAAGAAAGGTATACTTATACAGTATCTGATGTTTTCTTCATGCAGGAGAAAGTGGACAAATGGGACTCCAAGCGACCAGACTTTTCAGGTGGAGAAAAATCTGAAGAGGTTAGAACACAGGCAATTAGTAGAGGCAGTGTTTGAAAGATGCTCACATGCAAAGTGATCCAGCATTTGCATGTGTCCATCTCCGGCAGTCCAACCCTACAGGCTTACTGCATAAAGTTAAGAATATACTGTGCATTACTGGGGTTAGAAAACAACTTTTGCTATATTGGGGACTGGGGCACCACCTGGGATTATACTGCGCCTTTACAAAAAAGATGAACTGCATCCTTCTAGAGAAGATGCGTCAGTCCTCAATGAGAGGTTTGCATGCTTCTTAAGCAAGCATTTAAACTAGCACGGGGGCTGCCATGGCGGGTAGATTCAGGCAGCCCACCCCACAAGTTTTGCCCACATCAAGTAAGACCAGGCTGTCAGCACGAGACAGATGCGCGTGGGTAGAGATAGGCTGCTGGGACATATCACCACTAATAAAAGGACCTGGACCACATGCAACCAGTGGAAGCACCACATAGAACACTCCGGAAAAGTAGGATGAAGCAAGAACAATACACAAGGGGAAACAAAAGATGCGCATTTCATGGAAGGTCATACACACAAATGCCTGTAGTCTGGGGAACAAGATCCCAGACCTGGTGGCTGCAATGACTGAGGTTGATCTGGACAGAGTGGCGATAGCAAAACATGGTACACCAGCAACCACAGCTGGGGCATAAGTGTACCAGATTATGCCTTTTCAGAAAAGATAGGGAGGGTTAAAATAAATAAATAAATAAATAGGGGGTTTGCCCTCAGCATCAAAGACAACATAAAAGCAACTGAAATTCAAAACAGGCATGAGCAAAGGAGGAAGTTGGATCACCCTTCAGCCAGGCAATGGAACAGCAAATTTCTCACAGGGGTCATTTACAGACCCACAGCTCAGGCAGAGGTAATTGACAAGCAGCTGCTAGAAAACATGCATGAAATGGCAGCAAGGGGAGGTGCTGCTAATGGGAGACTTTAACATGCCAGAGGTAGACTGGTCCATCCCAGCAGAGGCCTCAGCTAGGACACAGGGCCGTGGACTCCTGAGAGGGATGGCTTTAGGCAGTTGGCTCAGGAATCTACCAGGGACCGGGTGATCCTGGATCTGGTGCTGACCAACAGGGACAGGGTAGCAGATCTTAGGGTGGAAGGTCAGTTAGGGTCCAACGACCACAATATGGTGTGGTTCAAAGTGGACACAGGGATCCAGTCAACCCATATGAAGGCAACAGTCTTAGACTTTAGAAGGGCAGACTTTACCAGTATGGGACTACAGCTAAATGAAACCCTTGAAAGGAGGTGTTATTGGGGGAGCAAGGAGGCTACAGTGGAGGTAACAAAACAATGTGTTAGGGTCAATAGACAAGCGTAAAAAGAAGAAAACCACTTTGGTTCTTGGGAGGTGGCAGAAAAGTAAGGGCCAAGAGGCAAGCCTTCAGGAAGTGTAAGGAGACACAAAAGGATGAGGACAAGGAAGTGTACCTGAAGTGTCAGAGAGGAGCACTAAAGCGCAAACTGAGGAGAGAAAGAGCTTAATCGGTTAAAAATAAATAAATAAATAAAGGGCAGATAAAACATTCTTCAGGTACATTAGTTCAAGTTTATTGTAGGAAAAGTCCATGAGCAAGCTCATTCACAAGGAGGTCCTTTGACACAGAGAGGTAGTTACAGATTGCATCATCAAAAAAACAGCAGAAATTAGCGAGAGAAGGAAGGCAAGGGGGCTGTTGTAAAGTTTAGAAGGGCCAAGGGGAGGTAGTGGAGGAGACTGGGAAAAAGCAGAGATCCTGAATTAATATTTCTATTCAGTCTTCACTGTGGAAGGGGATGGGCAGGGCCTGCAGCTGGACTTCAAAGGAGCTAAGGATATGGGTAACCACCAGTCCATTCACACAGGAGAGGTCCTAGAAGAACTGGCGAAGCTAAAAGGTGGAAAAGCCATAGGTCCAGATAGCATACATCCCAGGGTCCTAAAGAACTGAGGCTAGGCAGCCTGGGGCTGGGACACAAGGTGGTGAACTGGAATGGAAACTGGTTAGAGACAGAAAACAGAGGGCAGTGGTGAATGGGACCCAATCAGGCCGAAAGGGAAGTGACCAGTGGCATACCTCAGGAGAAAGTTCTGGGGCCAGTCCTCTTCAATGTCTTCATCAGTGACACTGCAGATGGACTGAAGGGAAAGGTTTGCCTGTTTGCAGAGGACACCAAGATCTGCAACAGGGTGGATACTCTACAGGGGTGGAAAGGATGAGAAAAGACCTGAAACTGCTGGAGAGATGGTCAGAGAGCATGGCAGCTAAAGTTTAACACAAAGAAGTGCAAAATCATGCATGCAGGGAGCAGGAACCCTGGGGAGAGTTACAGGTTTGGGGGAGGATGCTGACAGTAACTAAGGAGAAGGGACTTGGTGGGGGGGGTCATAAACACAGATGACTTGAAGGCCGCTAGGCAGAGACAAAGGTGGTGGGAAAGGCAATGGTGAGTGGAATGTTGGTGTGTATTGGTAGGGAGTCACAAGTCGAAGGAGGGAGGCAATAGTTACACTGTACAAGACCCCAGTGAGACCTCACCTTGAACAGGGTGTACAGTTCTGGAGTCCACACCTTGAAAAGCCATTGACAAAATAAGAGTGCAGAGGAGGGTGACCAAAATGCAAGAGGATTACATCACAAGCCTTCTGAAAAGAGAGGAGGACCTCAATTTGCACACGCTGGAACAAAGGAGGAAGAGGTGACATGATAGAAAACATTCAAGTACCTCAAGGGGCATTAACAAGGTGGAAGGGGATAACATATTCCAGATCAATAGTAGTGCCAGGACAAGAGGACACAACATGAGACTGAGGGTGGCTGCATAAAAGGAAGTGTCAGGAAGTTTGTTTTTTTTTTTTTTTTTTACAGAAAGGGTGGTGGATGCATGGAACAGCCTGCCCAGGAGGTAGTGGCAGCCCATGCAGTGGTGAGTTTTAAACATGCATGGGACAAAACAAAGGAATACTAGAGATTGAAAGAAAAAGCTAAAGCCAATGACCAGATAGGGTCACTGGCGCTTCATTAGGCAGCTTAAACAGGCAGAGTGGATGGGCAAGCGGTCATTATCTGCCAACAGCATCTATAGGTTATCCAGGCGATATCCAATGCTACCGTACCAAAAAAAATCCAAGATAAATTACAGAAGGCATTTAATGATTTACAAGTCTTTTTTGATAATAGTAATATTAATGATGGGACTGAGAACTATCGCTAAATGTGGTTACCCTGAGGATCCCCAATACAACAGGTCCAATCATATAAATATCTGGGCTTATGGTTAGACAGTTCCCTCAGGTGGAATGGTCATATAGATAACTTGATGAAGAATGTGGGAAAGAGACTGGGGACCAATTATCTCTATTGTTAGAGACACAGAAGAACATGGTCAATTCTATGATGACACCAATCTTTGACTACAGAGATATTTTGCACACAGGTGGGACCAAGCGGGACCTGATGAGACTGGATGTTTCACATTGCGCTCCTACCAGGTTTATCCTTGGTGCTCCATACTTAATGCATAAATGTTAGCTATACGACAGCATGGATGTCACAAATGAAAAAATTACTCACCTTAGTAATTACGTTTCTTCTAATGGAGTCTTGCTGTATTCTGACTATTGCAGTTAGCCCCAGCACTCAAACTGCCCGGAGTAGAGGTTAATTTTCTATGCAGGGCATAGAACGTTGAGCTCGAGCTCTGTTCAAACCTCTGTCTGCTGCACTTTGAGCGCGACTGTCCGATTCTTACGAGCCAATACTAACTACTATGTGGAAATTGTAACATTTTTACTAGCCAAATGGCAACAAAATATTTTGGATCCCCAAAGACTCAAGTCAAGAAATCAAAAGTCAAAAACCAGGTAGTGAACAACTTAAGACTGTTTAATAATATAACCCACTCCCCTCTCTCTAAAAGGAGCGAGTACCCAAATGCACCCCTGGGGTGAAACAATGCACCTGCCAGCCCACTTCCCAAAAACATGTTCTGAGAGGGAGGTAGGGAGGAGGTCAGAATACAGCAAGACTCCATTAGAAGAAACATAATTACTAAGGTGAGTAATTTTTCTTCAAACATGAAGTCTTGCTGTATTCTGACTATTGCAGACTACCAAGCAGTACCTCCATGGAGGAGGGAATCAAACCTACCTTGGGAACAGGCTCTGCAGTACTGCTGTACCAAAACAGAGCATCACTCCTAGCCTGGATGTCCAGAGAGTAATGGTTGCTAAATGTATGGACTATTTTCCAGGTGGCTGCTTTCATATGTCTAGCAAAGGAATATCCCTGGCCGCAGCCAGGAAGCAGCTGTACCTCTAATCGAATGAGCCCCCAGGCCTGAGGGAGGTATTTTGCCCAGCTTCTCATAGCAGAATTTAATACAAGAGACAATCCACCTGGCAATAGTTCTCTTAGTGGCAGGTTTGCCCTACCTACTTCCCCATAAGTGAGAAACAACTGAAGGAGTCAATCCTGTGAGCCTTAGTACGCTCAGTGTAGTAACTAAGGGCTCTTTTAACATCAAACTGTGCAAACGTCTTTCTCCTAAAGAAGAATGATCAGTGAAGAACACAGGCAGAGAATAGATTGGTTCAGATGAAAATCTGAAACCACTTTAGGTAAAACCTCCTGTTAGTTTTAAGGACCACCTTATCTCTATGGAATGAGATAAAATCAGGCTCCACTGACAGAGCTTGCAATTCACTGATACGCCTGGCAGAGGTAATAGCTACCAGGAACACAGTTTTCCAAGTCAAGTACTTAAGCTCTGCTGAAGACAAAGGCTAAAAGTGGGTTGCATAAGCTGAGCAATGCAAACATCAAGATCCCAAGCAGGGGTAGGATCCCTTAAGGGGGTTGGTATGAAGCAATCCCTTGAAAAATTTACAGAATACAGGGCGAGATGACAGTGAGGAAGGCTTTCCACTGACAGAAAAGCAAAACAGCCGACAAATGTACTTTGAGAGTAGCTGGTCTGAGACCTGAGGCCATTAAGATGAACCATATAATCCAGAACTGTAGACAATTTAGCAGCGCTAGGGATCTATGCTTCTTGGAACACCAAATGCTGAATCTTTTCCATTTGCAGCTGTAAGTTTTTCTGGTGGCAGGTTTCCGAGAGGCTTTGAGAATCTCTAGAACCCCTTGAGACAGAAGCAAATCTGCATACTCTAACTTTTCAAGAGCCATGCCTTGAGATTGACTGACGAAGATTGGGGTACCAAATCCTCCCGAGAGGAGGTTAACAGGTTATAATTCCTGGGAAGAGACAGGTGAAGATGGACTGCTAGGGACAGCAACAGAGGTGCCAAGGCTGCCTGGCCCAGTCAGGAGCAATCAGAATCACTTTGCAAGGTTGTGACCTTACCTTGAACAGTAGAGGAAAGGGAGGGAAGGCATAGAAATTTCCTTCCCAGTTCAAAATCCGAGCATCCAGAGGGACTGAGCCCAATACTGGGGTCTGCAACAAAACAGAGGAAGTTGGTGATTGTCTGGGGCTGCAAAGAGATTCATCTCTGGAGTGCCCCACCTTGAAAAAATCACTTTCAACACCAGAGGGTCCAGGGACCATTCATGATGGCCCTGGGATATCCTGCTCAATGTATCTGCTAGCACACTGTCCACATCTACAAAACATTCCTGGGATAAACAATTTTAGTAAACAACTTTACAAACTTCCAGTTACACACAGGTATTACTGAGGACTGTACACAAACAAGGAACAGCAGTTTTACACATTCAATATACCTCATGCACAGCCATGGGCAACTGCATAACAGAGAACCGTTGACCAATATACAGTGGATATACATCCCGCCCCAGAAATACAGGTTACTCACCTGTAACAGGAGTTCTAGGAATGGTATATGTTGTTCATCCACACTCATTGGCAGGTATCCTTGCCGCTTTAAATCTTGCGGAAGGTCTTCAAGCTTGCTCCTCCCACCCACCGGGTGGTATAACTCGGCTCCGCCCCATGACGCCAGATCTGGCCGCTGCTGGAAGCTCAGGTTGTGGTCAAGCCGAGGGTCGAGGAAGTCAGGATGAACAACATATACCATTCCTAGAACTCCTGTTACAGGTGAGTAACCTGTATTTCTAGGGACATGGATATGTTGTTCATCCACACTCATTGGCAGACCTCTAGCAGTTCTCGGGAGGAGGGAGGCAAGACGCACACCCCAATACTTACTTGGGAAAGAGAGACTGAGAACCGAGGCCCCAAAACCAGCATCCCGGCGTGACTCAAGGTCGATGTGGTAATGGGTAATGAAGGTGTTTGCTGACTTCCAGGTAGCAGCCTGCAGATTTCCTGGATAGGGACGTCCCTGGAAGCAGCCACCGTTGCAGCAGTATGGCGGGTAGAATGAGCTCTTATCCCTCTGGGAGGCTCCATGCCCGCTAACTTATAGCAGAGATCTATGCAGGAGGTTACCCACCTGCTTATCGCCGCTTGGCTGCAGGTCTGCCAGATGCGGCTTCAGCGTAGGTGACAAACAGGCTGGCGAACCTCTCCCGAATTTCAGCCGTAAGGCCCTTATAATAAGCGAGCACCTCTAGGGTCCAGAGTATGGAGCCCATATCGGCCTCCGAGGTGTGATTGGGGTAGAACACCCAGAGTCAACACCTGGTTAAGGTGAAACTCCGACACCACCTTCGGAAGGAATTTCGGGTGGGGGCGCAGGACAACCTGTCCCTGTGGAAGACCAGGTAAGGAGACTCGATGGAAGCGCCTGGAGCTCTCCCATCCTTCTGGCTGGCGTGATAGCCACCAAGAAGGCGGTCTTCCACGACAGGTGAGAGAGCACACCTGTGCATAGGTTGAATGGCTTGCCCATGAGCTTTGCCAGTACCAGCAGTAGATCCCACGAGGTGGGGTTCCCGCACTGGAGGAAATGTGATCAAGGCCTTTGAAAAGCGCCAGACCACCTTCTCCTCGCCACCGACTGCTTCCGGCCCGCGCCCGGTAAGCAGAGATGGCGGCCAGTGCACCCTTAGGGTCGTCGACCTAAGCCCTTGACTAGAAAGGGACCATAAATAGTCCAAGATGCTTGCCAAGGAACAGGAGGAAGGGTCCAAGCCCTTGCCCTGACACCAAATGGAAAACCTTTTTCCATTTGAAGGCATAACATTTTCTGGTCGACTCATACGGGACGCCTCAACTACATTGAGGACCTCGTCGGAAAGACCCAAGGCCTGGAACTCTAGCAGCTCAGGAACCAGGCCGTCAGGTGCAGGGATTGAAGGTCGGATGGAACACCTTCCCTGATTGACTGAGAGCAGGTCGGGCGAGCTGGAAGCTGCAGCGGAGTCCTGGAGCTGAGACTGAGAGATCTGGGTACCAGAACTGGCGAGGCCAGTCTGGGGCTATCAGAATCACCTGCGCCTTGTCCCTCCTCGCCTTGAGAAGCACCTTGTGGATCAAGGGAAATGGAAAAGGCGTAAAAGAGGCCGGGGTCCACTGCCTCGAGAAGGCATCCCCTGCAGCGAGCCCTGCTGAGGCGGGCATGGAACAGACTCAACCCGCGTTCTCCTGGAGCAAACAGGTCCACCTGAGGTGTGCCCCAATGGGAGAACAGATGCTGTACTACCTCCGGCAGGAGAGACCACTCGTGGGATGCAGCCCCTATCCGGCTCAGGGCATCGGCCAGGGTGTTGGAGGCTCCTGCCACGTGAATGGCTAGGAGATCCGCCTCCAGGCTGCCACAGTGACCAAATGCGGAGAGCTTCCTTGCATAGAAGCATGGGCGGCGTCCCGCCCTGGCGGTTTAGATAGTACATGGTCGTGGTACTGTCCGTCTGGACTCTGACCACTTGACCCCGGAGGAACGGAGCAAAAGGCGGTGAGAGCTAGGCGGACCGCCGGAGCTCCAGCAGGTTGATGTGGCATCGGGACTCCCTGGGACCAGAGGCCATGAGCCAGTGTTCCCCAGATGGGCACCCCAACCCATCAGAGAGGCATCGGTCGATAGAGGACATCCCGGCTCGGGGCGGATGAGCAGGATGCCCTCCTGCAAATGATCTGGAGCGGTCCACCACTGGAGGCGTTCCACATCTGTGTCACCGACACTAAGCTGGTCAAGGGACGCATGGCGTTGTGACCACTGGCTGGCCAGTCCCACTGAAGGGACGCATGTTCCAGCGGGCCCAACGGACCACGCTGGTGCAGGCCGCCATGAGACCCAGGAGGCAGGAAGTCCCGGGCAGGGCGCAGTGCCAACCAGAAATGATCGGGCAAGGAGGAAAGAACCTCGGCCCTGTCCGCCGGGAGCCGCTCTGGCTCGAAGAGTCTCGAGCTGCGCCCGATGAAAGAATCACCTGCCTCGGCTCGAGTTCCGACTTGGCCTCGTTGATAAGGAGGCCCAGTTGAGAAGCAGACCTGGAGGCCAGATCTCTGGACCACTCCGCCTCCTTCCTGGAGGGGCTGCTATCAGCCAGTCGTCCAGGTAAGGGTACACCGGACCCTCGGCGCCGCAGGAATGCTGTCACCACTGCCATGCATTTGGTGAAGACCCTGGGAGCTGGAGACAAGCCGAAGGACATGGCTTGGAACTCGAAGAGGATCCTTCCGCTCGGGCGAAGGAATCTCTGGCGAGGAGCGGACGGATAGGGACGTGAAAAAACCGTCCTGCAAGTCCAGAGAGCAGAACCACACGCCCGCGTTCAAGGATGGTATTATCTGAGCCAAGTGACCATCCTGAAGGTTCGAGACCTTAGGAACTTGTTTAGGTCGTGTAGATGAGAATGGGCGCCAACCCCCATCCGTTCGAACCAGGAAGTACCTGGACACAAACCCTGGGTCTGAAGGAGGGTCCACCACCTCTCTTATCACCTCCTTCTGGAGGAGGAGGCGATGTCGGCTCGACGAGCCGCCAGTGAGGCTGGGGATCCGAGCCCCGAGGCGGCGGCTCTGAAGGGTGGTGCCTGCTCAGATTCCAGGCAGGCCTCTTCCACCACCTCAAGACCCACCTGTCCGTGGAAACAGCGGACCAGGCGGAGCGGAGTGCGGGCCGTCCCTCAGGGGGACCCAGGGATAAGGTGTGGGAATGGGGGTGACACCCCTCAGCCGGTCACTGGGCAGGCTTGGAGGAGGGACCGGCCGAGGACCTCCTGGGCCTTCCTCCCTGCCTCCTGTTAGGAAGCCGGCGGCTTGGGTTTGGGATGCCAAGGCCGAGCCTGCTGGCCCTGGCGTTGCTGGGCAGGCGCGCCGAGGCACAGAAGGGCGAAGGCTTAGGCTGTGGTTTGCGGCCTTTGTCCTTCTGGCGGAAGAGACAGAGTCAAGGTAGCATTGGACTTCTCGATCCTCTGCAGGTGACCTTCCACCCCAGGGCCGAAGAGTCAGTCCCAAAGGAACATCCGCCAACTTGCTGGGTATCGAGTAAAGGTGGATATCCTCAGCCAAGCCGCTGACCTTATAGCCACTGCGGCCGCCACCGATCTGGCACATGAGTCCCCTATATCCAAAGCAGTCTGGAGCTGCTGTTTGGCCACTCCCTGCCCTGGTCCGCACCTGCTAACCGTAGTCTGCAGATCGGCGGGAAGATGAGGATGACCTCATCCAGGGAGCCCAACAGGGCATGAGAAAATGTGCCATGAGGGCGGCCGAACTGGCCTGGCGAGAGGAGGAGAGGGAGCGCAGTTGACTTTAGCCCGACATAGTCAATTTCTTGGACTCCTTGTCAGGAGGTTTGTCCACATCCCTGGCGTTGCCGTGGCAGCTGTCGATATCAACCCCTCAGCAGAGGGGTGTTCGAAAAAACGGACAAGGAACCAGTAGGGACCGCATACTTCCTGGCCATCCTGGCGGGCGCAGGGCAGGAAGCAGCGCTGCCAAAGCTCCAGTGCGGACCCACTATGGCCTCGGCCACGGAAGGCCTCCGTCGGAGAATCCCTCGGTCCAGAATCTCCGTGAGGGATACCTGGCCCGTTTGGAAGCAGGTTCGAGCTCCATCCGGTGGACTCCGAGATGAGCGAAGTAGTCCTAGGAAGACTGACGGGCTGCTCGTCCATTGACTGACCTCCTGAAGACTCCAAGTCAGTCGCTTGGAGAAAAGGAGGAATCATCTTCGGACTCGGAAGAGTCCTCGAAGAAACTGCCTCTGGCCTGAGCCACCCTTCACCTGCAGGTCGGTCGAGGTGAGGGTAACTGACAGCAGATGGGGTAGACCTTTGGCCGACCGAGAATCCTTGGGAGCCCCAGTGGTGGCTGTGGAGGCGGAGGTTCCACGAATCGGTGGAGCAGCTGGTTTTGGCGAACAACGGCCTGGGTATAGGCTCCTCGGATAAGTCGGGGTTGTGTCGGCCGCTCGGTGACAGCCACTTAATGGCGGGAAGGCGGCGGGGTCGGCTTACTCCGGCCAGGAGGAGCTGTTGCAACATAAGTCCTCGTACCCGTCGGCGTAATTTCGGCGAAGCCTCCCTCATCGGGGAGGAGGGCCGAGGCGGCCACGCGCGCTTACAGCAGTGCGAGACCAGACCGCCTATGGCGGTGGGATCGGCTGGACGCGAAGAGGTCGAGACAGAGACCGAGGTCCCGGAATTTCCGAGGTCGGTGCGGGTAGGTGTCGGCGGAACCGGCACTCCCTCCGGCTCGGATGGTGCATCCGAGGCTCCGGAACGGAGGCACAAGCGAGCCCGGGATCCTCAACTCCTCCGGGGAACGGGGAGAATCTCGGCTGCTAAAAGCGACAGCCCGTCAATGGGTCGAGAAAATCTCGACTTCATCGAGTAGAGTCTCGGTCAACTGACCTGGCGGGGACACCGTGAGGCCAGTGGCGAAGCGAGCGGTCGACGAAGCCGGCGGTCGGCCGAGAGGACCTTCCCGCTCCAAGGCGTCGACGGAGGGACTTACCCTTGTCCCTCTTTTTGGACCGAGAATAAGGTCCACAGCGTGAGCCCTTCTCCTTTAGTGGAGAGGGACAGACAAAAGCTCCTTAAAGAAGCCGTGTAGAAAAAGCCCAGAGGCGGGATAAATGCAGCGGCCGAGGAAGATCGACCCGCGCCGCCTCCTCTTGAGGCGACCATCGCTCGAGCTGATCCGCCCGAGCCGCCCGCCCGCGGACACCGCCAACCGGGCCTCCTTGGACTTCACGGAGGAAGCGCTCTCGGGGCGGCCTAGTTATGTCGGGCAGCACGGTCTTGAGGGCGTGGGCCGAGAAAGATGAGCACAGGTCGCAAAGCCTGCGTGCGTGCTCAAGGCCTAAGCAGTAGACACCACGTGGAGTGTGGATCCGTCCGAGACATCTTCTGCCCGCATGGGCATCTCCGAAATCCGGGAGTCGGTTTGTCCATCGCGGCCTTGAGGATAGAAGACTAAGTCTTTTGCAAAATTTTTTTTTTTTAAATCTGCAAGCGGAGAAATAGGAACCAGTCTCAAGCGCGGAAGCGTTAAGGAGGGAACCTGAGCTTCCAAGCGGTAAGGAAGATCTGGCGTCATGGGGCGGAGCCGAGTTATACCACCGGGTGGGTGGGAGGAGCAAGCTTGAAGACCTTCGGCAAGATTTAAAGCGGCAAGGATACCTGCCAATGAGTGTGGATGAACAACATATCCATGTCCTAGAAAAGCCGTTTCAATTAGTGCCATGGGATCATCCGTGCATGGTACAAGATTTTTGGTTTTGTTTTCTTTCTTGGTTTATCCAGAGTTTCCATTTTTGGGGATCCCTCATCCTCTACTCCAATGACAAGGTGTGTACACCTCCTCCAACCAACCAAAGGGAGGCAAGTGGCTGCCTGGAGATGCAAGACTGTTGTGGAATTCACATTTGACCCCCGTAACTCACCTACTTGATACACTCGGCCCCAGTTGGCCTCAGCGTGGGACTCGGAATCTCGCACAACGCTTAGTATTTCAGCATTTCCACCATACCACTGTGCTAAACAGGTAACAATAATTAACTCACCAGTTTTGAAATTAGTGAAGTAAAATCTACTCCTGGTGAGTATAAGTAAGGAGCACTGTTCTGAGAGTGGTCTGCTTCTGCTTGGTACTACTGCCAAGTGCTTAAGTATCGCTATGCAGAGTTGTACAGAATATTTCTTAAACAAGGTAAAGTCATGGTATCGACATCTAGGACAATTTTGTTATGATAACTGCGGCAGGGCTTGAAACTACGCCAACCCATTAGCCAAATGCTAGTAGATTTTGTATCAGGCTAGTAAGATTTTCATTTAACTAGTCCTGTGGGCTTGTACTGGAGAAGGCAACACTTCAGTATGTATACCAACTGGGCCAGTGGAAATGTCTGTGGGACCAGTGGATTTTCCCAGTCACCAGCCCTGATGGCAAGTGGCTGCAAAACTTAATTTCAACCCTGATGTAGGTCATGGTTTTCAGATCTTTCAAATAATTTCTCTTTTTTTGTTTTAAGGGAAAACTGTAACTACGGCAAAACAGCTAGAGAGAGGGACACTCAGAGACAATGTGGTGCAGCTGGAAAACTATATCGACACAATAGGAGACCTCACTCACGCACCCAAAAAATACAGCTGAACTCCACAGAAATATAACATTCAAAGATTTACTTATATTCAAAAAAAGTGCATAAGTTCTAGGTGCAGCAGAGCACAGCCTCCAAAAAGGGCCCTGATGAGTTTTGTACCTGCCATAGAAAGTGCTAGGCAGGTACGAAACACGGTCAGGGAGCCCTTTTTGAAGCAGTGTTTGGGGTTGTACCTAGGGCTTATGCACTTCATGAAATGCAAGTAAATAAATCTTTTGAATATCAGACTTCTGTGGCATTCAGCTATGTATTTTGTATTTCATGTTTATTGAGAGAAGCACATTACCACTGGATATCACATTACTCCCAACACCCTAAATGATCATTTTTAAACATGTGTACTGAATTCAATTAGGATGAAAGAATAATAAGATTCCTAAAGACCAGCACTGATCCTTTTCTATAAGAACAAAGCATTCCTGTCACATTCATATGATAAGTTAACACCCTGGATTCACAGAAGGTCAATATAGGTCTGCTCATTTAATCAATGCGGGATTAAGTTATCCCAAGAGCTGTATATAGTAGGAGAGCGGATAATGGTTATGGCCTTTTGATGCCTTAACTCCCATTCCCCATGATGTTTAGACTCCTTTTACCCTTTACGGTACAAACTCTGGTTCCTGCATAGCCATATAATAGATCCAACATTGCCACTTCTCCTAAATACTGTTTGTTTAATAACAATATCTGCCGTTCGCCCGCTAGTTTATCTCCAAAACAAACTGGCGCCAATCGGACAGTACCGGTATATCTGTGGTCATCCACTGTCGAGTTATTGCTTTTTGCCACTAAAAGAAATAATGGCAGCAGTGTACAGTACCATGATAGAATATGTTCAAGGAAGATAGATAGTAGCACCATTTCTACTGTACGTTCCACTGGTAAGCCCAGACAGTCCTGTAGCTCTTCCTGTAAAGTATCCCAGAATGGCATAAATTTTGGGCACAACCAAAATACATGTCCCAGGTCTGCCAGCCTACAGTTACATGCCCTCCAGCAGTGCCACAGGATGGCGGCAAGTATTCAGCAAGTATCGCTGGTGAGCAAAAATACCTGGTTCAACATTTCCATGCAAACTCAAGCCAGATGGGTGATGAAGTTATTTTGATGGCTTTTAATAAAGCATATAACCATAAAGAAAGTGGGACCTCAAGAGCTAGATCTTTATTCCAGATGTCCAATACAGACAAGGATAAGTCTCCCAGAGATTCTCTTAAGAGTTTATGTAGATGGCCTATTAAGCGGCCCCAAGGGTGGTCCTGAAAAGCATCTTTTAGTAGGATCCACAGTGGATTGAGGGTGTGGGTATTTTGGGGTCAACTTCTCACTGTCTTAAGATGTCATTTTACTTAGGAATGGCAAAAGGTCTAGCTGGGAGATTGTATTTCTCCTGTAATTCAGGAAAGGAAATTATGCCTGTGTTTGTTAAAACAGAGTCCCAGAACGTCTTCAAGATTGAAAAGTTACATCAAATTTAGCTGGAAAACCATCATCTTCAGATAGGACAGTATGCAGGAAATTTGTGTCTTTAAATTTGTTTCTTGTTTTAAGTTTTGCCAGGCATTCAATATTTAAGCAGTATATTTAGTAAAAATAATATTTGGTTTATTTCACTGTGGAAAATGCAATCTTCTCGATATCATGTAGGTCATTAATTACAAACTAGACAGCCTTCCAGGAGATGGAGGACGGGGAGTAAGCTACAAAAATAAGATTTTTCAGGAAAGCCACTTTAGCATAAAGTATCAAGTTTGGTAGATTAGCGCCACTTTTAGGGATGGATTGTTGAAGAAAAGCGGATTCTCAGTCTCTGTCCCCAAATAAAATCAGATATTATTCAGTTCCAGGACTTACAGTAAAAACCAGGCGGGAAGGAGGGATATTTTGGAATAGATAAAGAAAATGAGGGAGAATATTCATTCGGATAGTTTCTATCCATTGAAAGAAAGTGAGAGTCAATTTCCCTCAGTTAGATCTTTTGAATAAAAAGGTGGAAAGTGGCTCATAATTGACCAACTCTGAATTCCGAGATCTTTAGGGATATAGATTCCCAAATATTAAAATTTTAGTGCAACGCCATTTCGAAGGAATAGTTGTTTTAGCCTTGAGATGGGAGAAAGTATAGCAGTAATACTTCAATTCTGGTTATGTTTAATTTAAAGTTCACCACACTCAGAGTCTAATAAGACATCCCAAATGGCCAGGAGACACTCCTCGGGGACAGTGCTGTCAGAGAGCGTCATCTGAGAATAAAGAAACCTTGTAAATTGTTTGCCTCAGCGGAATCCCTCAATCGCTAGTCCTTCCTGACAGCCATAGCCAGGGCTCCACATAAAGAGCAAACAAAGAGGAGAACAGGGCAACCCTGCTTAGTCCCTCATGTAGGGAAATAGGTGGGGCAATGGCCCAGTTTATACGGATATATACTTGGGGGAGTGAAATGTTTCTAATCCATTTAACTTTATGTTTATTGTATATGAAAACAAACATTCAGTCTGACAAACAAGCAGAGACATTGAATTATCTGTAACAATTCACATGAGGCGCCCTCCTCTTAATATACCCACTTTTTCTTCCCTTGCTTGAGATACATCAGTGGGGAATCAAAATTAAATATGCACTGTCTTAGATAGTAAAAGTATTTAAACTGTGTAATTAAGCCCATGAGCGACATGGTTCAAATCAGCAATGTTAAACAATTTTATGTCCAAAGTCCAGTCCTTCAAAGAAGGAAAATAGACACACCACAGTATAACTGCAGTTGTGCACCAATGTGCAATAATAAAATAATATAATCTCCATATCTGACCCCATACCTCTCTGTTGGCGCTTAAAACAGTGCTGAACTCTACTTTAATAAGGATACCTTTATAAAAACTGCCAACACATGAAACACACACTTAAAATAATATTAAGTAAAATAGCTAGGGCAATGCCTTAACATCGTATAAAACCTATTTTACACACAAGCCTTTGTGAGCATACGCCTATTAGATCCAAGCTCTAGATTATTAACATAGCCAAAATGTCAATTGTATGGACGAGAAAAGGGGAAATATCACCCTCATGGATCTTCCTCGTCTGACGGCCCCTCTGAGATATTCACTCTTCCTAGGCTCTCCCTTTTCTGTGCCCATTTCAATGCTTCTACAGGGACATTAAATAGGAAGACCCTTCCCTTATGAGCAATGCGGAGGAGAGCAGGAAAGATTATGCCTTGTGGAATAGCTGCTTCTCTGAGTAAGCCCTTACCCAATCAAATTTCTTGTTTCTGCTGAGTTGCATAGCAGTGCATACGGAGGGACCCTGAACTCAAGAAGGAGGCGGGGCTCAGCGCAATGGTTCCTCCCTGCACCTGAGGGGTGGCAGAGAATACCGCGCCCCTCACCCCGACCCCTCAGCCTCAGATTCCGAGGGCGCCCTCCTCCTTGACCCCAGCAAAGGGTCCCTCGATCCAAGGGACCTCCGAAGGCAGGGCTCCCCAATCCCCCCCACCCAGGCCCAGCAGCAACACCAAGAGCTGCCTCAGCTACCTCCCCAAGCCACCCTCCCCATGGACCCCAGGCCACTCCCAGCCTGGGAGTCCTCAGAGGAAGACTGCTTTGGAGATTCAGGGGTGGGAGCGCTGAGCCGCCCGACACTCGTCCCACAGAGGATTCTGATTCAAAGATTCAGACAGCCAGACCAGGTTCATATCAGAGTCATCCCCTCCGAAGAGGAGTCAACCAGGAGGACCTCGCCCTGAGAAAAAGCACTGCGAGCAGGCGCCAGCAGTGCCCATAGCGTTCCCAGCGTACCACCCGCAGCTCCGGAACCCAGCCCTGACCCATCTCGACCCCAGTCGAATCCCCAGTACCGGTGCCCAACACAATGCCGCCAACGTAGTCGATCGGGTCAATGGCACCACGAACGGCTCAGAGAACCAAACCGTGCTGCATGTGGCACCGCACCCAATCACCGGCACATAAATGGCTCCAGGATCAGAAATGGAGCCAAAGGCGGCGTCAAGGGTCCGCCAGTGCCGGACCCAGCAACGTGGGCAGTGACACTGAGGGCCTTCACCTCAGGAGGCGACTGCCAAGACAGTGTCAGCGACCACGACACGGAAAAGACCACGGCGTTCCACCAACACACTAAAGGCCTCCTCCTCGGCACGGTCTGAAGATGAGGAGGTCTCATCCTCCACAGACCATACAGGCCTGGGAGGAGACCCAAAGAAAGGGCCTAAAGACCTGGCCTTGGAAGCCCGAGAACAACACCGTCCTCAGAAAGTTGGCAGGTCCTTGCAGACTTTGAGCGCAGATTCGAGACGCAGTGATCCATGGAAAAACAAGTGTCACATCTATCCATATCATGGATAGGTCCCAGGCACCTAAAGCAGACATCATGTCAGTCCGTCACAGAGAAATGCCGGCCGCAGGAGCACCGACGGATAGGGGCTGGCCGCTTTTGATTTTTGCTGGCTACCGAACCGGACATGATGCGAAACAGTTTTAATACACAGAAAGCTCCGGCACCTTCAAAAATAAAATTAGCTGGCACGCCAGCGCAGTAGGAAGGTTACCGCTTGCAGTGCCAGCGACCGGGTTCAGGAGCGGACTCTGGCAGCTGGAGTGCGGCCAGGGAGGAGGATTGAGTACGAAGGCTGCTCTCCTCCTCCGGATGGTGTGGATGCAAGTCTAGCTGCTATACCGCCACATGGGTGACCACAGGTGGAGGTGCAGCGAGCAGCTTGCAAAAATAAGGGTGGGGAGGCGCCTGTCGGAAGTCGTGGAGCAATAAAGCTGCCACACAACGCAGTTTAGCCCCTAGGGCTTCCTAGCACGCGGGCACCTCGGTGGCTGGGACCAGAAAACGGAAATATCCTGTCCCAGGTTTCTGCACCACAGGACCCGGTTGTCCAGAGAAACCCATAACCGGGCTCTTGAGATGGGGCCAGCTGACCTCCCAACGCATACTTGAGGTGTGAGAGAGGGTAAGGAGACCTCTCTCCCTGCCCAGGGGTAAACCAGCGGCAGGATGGGGGCAGGCAGCTGGTACTCGGAATGGAGGTACCGGGCGGGACTCAGGGAGCACACACAACCTTGGGATCCCTGAAGAAAGGTTCCTGGAGCAGTGAGAAGGGGCATAGAAAAATAGTAAGTATTAAAAATAAATAAATAAAATGGTCTTACAGGTTTAAATGGTGTGGAAATTGAACCGGGACAACGAATATCGAAACAGAAGTCGAAAAACAACACAAGGCCTAATGGCGCAGCAGAGGCGGTTTCACTCACGTAGCAGGTGTAGCCTCGACAGCGAGAGAAACAGAACTGGGATGGAGGAGGAGTCTGTGGTGACCAATGGCCACCCTCGCACACACCACGTGGTGCGTCGCTCTTATGGGCAGCGCTGTAGGCGCACACTCCTTCCTCAAAAAAAAAAAAAAAAAAAAAACCTCCTGTAGCTGGTGCACGCTTCTGGCTTTCACCCAGCAGTAATGAATGGTGAAGATTGACAAGGGAAGATCTTGGAAGACCCAGGCAGCATCTTTCAAATAAAGGTTTACAAGGGAAAAAAAAAAACAAATATATTAAATGTAAACACAGTAGATCTTTTCTATCTAATGTATTACCTCTGTATGGCGCTTAAGTTAGATGAGAGATCTTGTTTCTCAAGAGCCCAAAAGATATGTCTCAAAGATGAGACACAAGCCCTAGTTAAACTGAGTCTCTCCCTCTCACACGCACCCTTCTATGATGTCATCTACCTCCTCCTTTTAGAATATAAAACATATACATAAACCAGCGATCTTCCTTTCAAGAGATATTTTAAATACTGTGACTTCAGCAAAACTAATTTCCCAAATTATGACAGTCTTTAATCAAGCCTTTCCTTTGATAGTTTGGTTTCCTGTTCCCAGGCAGGTCAAAGATTTTACAACTTTTCACACCATGGTGTGTAGCGTGCCCAAAAAAGATGTCATAAAAGTGTACAAGCCCTATATCCTGGCAGCTGGGTCAGTTCTAATTAAGACAGGAAAACAGAAGATCCATAATTAAGTCTCTCTAGTCTTAATTACCTCCCGTTTCAGGTCACCTGTCACTTCACTGACCTGGGGGCACCCATAGCACAGGATGTCTCATGCGAGACACTGTCATACATTATTCTATATTGCAAATATTACAGAACAATCATAACCAGCTGTCCAAGCGTCATAGTCCTCCCACCTAGACTGAATTTGAGGGCTCTATCCCTGCATGGGATGAGCTTCCCAAGTCAGTACACTCCTCATACAGGCGATAGGCCATCAGCGTTCTGACTGGTCACTCCAGTCCTATGGAAAGATTGTCATGTCATACCCTTGCAAGGCAAGGCTCCATCTTAATAGTCTACCATTAGTTTTTCCCATTTGGGTCAGCCAAACCAGGGGTTGTGGTCAGTTTGTACCTCAAAATGCTGCCCATATAAGTATGGCTCCAACTTCTTTAAGGCCCACACTATGGCAAGACACTCTTTCCACAGTAGAGTATGCCTGCTCCTAGGAAACAACTTTTACTCAGGTACACTACAGGGTGATCTTTCCTTGGCTGGCTGCTCTCGACTCAGTACTGCCCCAATACCCACGTCTGTGCGTCAGTCTGGACTATAAAGGGTCTGCTATAGTCAGGACTTGTCAATACAGGAGCACTGCACAGTGCCTTCTTCAGTCTGGTGAACACAGGTTACTCACCTGTAACAGGAGTTCTAGGAATGGTATATGTTGTTCATCCACACTGTCTGGCAGGTTCCTTGCCGCTTTAAATCTTGCCGAAAGGTCTTCAAGCTGGCTCCTCCTCCCACCCACCCACCGGAGGTAAAACTCTCGGCTCCCCCCATGATGCCAGATCTAGCCCACTGGAAGCCAGGTTGTGCGTCAAGTTGTAGGGTCATGTGGATGCACAACATATACCATTCCTAGAACTCCTGTTACAAGTGAGTAACCTGTATTTCTAGGGACATGGATATGTTGTTCATCCACACTGTCTAGCAGACTCTAGCAGTTCTCCAGGAGGAGGAGGCAAGGCGCACACTCCCTACTTGGGAAATAAGGACTGGAGAACCGAGGCCCCAAAACCAGCATCCCGGCATGACTGAAGGTCGATGTGGTAGTGGGTGATGGAGTGTGCTGACTTACAGGTAGCAGCCCTGCAGATTTCCTGGATAGGGACGTCCCTGAAGCAGCCACCGATGCAGCGATATGGCGGGTAGAATGAGCTCTTATCCTCTGGGAGGCTCCATGCCCACCAACCTATAGCAGAGATCTATGCAGGAGGTGACCCACCTGCCTACTGTCCGCTTGGCTGCAGGTCTGCCAGGTGCGGCTTCAGCGTAAATGACAAACAGCTGGCGAACCTCTCCCCAAAATTCAACCGTCCACTCCTTGTAATAGCGGCGCTCTTCTAGGGTCCAAAGTATGGAGCCTATATTCGACCTCGAGGTGTGATTGGGGTAGAACACCCGCAGAGTCAACACCTGGTTAAGGTGGAAACTCCGCACCACCACCTTCGGAAGGAATTTCGGTGGGGGCACAGGACAACCTTGTCCCTGTGGAAGACCAGATAGGGAGACTCGATGGAAAGTGCCTGGAGCTTTCCCATCCTTCTGGCTGACGTGATAGCCACCAAGAAGGCAGTCTTCCACGACAGGTGAGAGATGTCACACCTGTGTATCGTTCGAGCAGCTTGCCCATGAGCTTAGCCAATACCAGCAGTAGATCACGGAGGTGGGTTCGCACCGGAGGATATGTGATCAAGGCCTGAAAGCTGACCACCTTCTCCTTAGCCACCGACTGCTTCCGCCCGCACCTGGTAAGCAGAGATGGCTGCCAGGCGACCTTAAGGGTCGTCGACCGAAGCCCTTGCTGAAAAGGGACCACAGGTAGTCCAGAATGCTTGCCAAGGAACAGGAGAAAGGTCCAGGCTCTTGCCCTGACACCAAATGGAGAATGTCTTCCATTTGAAGGCATAGCATTTTCTGGTCGACTCATACGGGACACCTCAATGACACCGAGGACCTCGTCGGAAGACCCAAGGCCTGGAACTCTAGCCGCTCAGGAACCAGGCCGTCAGGTGCAGGGATTGAAGGTCCGGATGGAATACCTTCCCTGGTTGACTGAGATCAGGTCTGGGCGGGCTGGAAGCCGCCTCGGGAGCCTGGAGCTGAGACTGAGGAGATCTGGATACCAGAACTGGCGGGCCAGTCTGGGGCTACCAGAATCGCCTGCGCCTTGCCCCTCCTCGCCTTGAGAGGCACCTTGTGGATCAAGGGAAATGGGGAAAAGGCGAGAAGAGGCCCAGGGTCCACGGCCTCAAGAAGGCATCCCCTGCAGTGAGCCCTGCTGAGGGGCGGGCATGAAACAGTCTCAGCTTCACATTCTCGCTGGAGGCAAACAGGTCCACCTGAGGCGTGCCCCAGTGGGAGAACAGATCTTGTACTACCTCCGGCAGGAGAGACCACTCGTGGGACACAGCCTCTATCCAGCTTAGGGCATCGGCCAAGGTGTTGGAGGCTCCTGCCACATGGATGGTAAGGAGATCCGCCTCCAGGCTGCGCGCGAGTGACCAAATGCGGAGAGCTTCCCTGCACAGAGGCATGGAGCACGTCCCCGCCT
The DNA here is from genome assembly GCA_016271365.2 of Neoceratodus forsteri. Taxonomy (NCBI): domain Eukaryota; kingdom Metazoa; phylum Chordata; order Ceratodontiformes; family Ceratodontidae; genus Neoceratodus; species Neoceratodus forsteri. The sequence goes on along the minus strand of CM057453.1, from coordinate 296,604,253 downwards.
GGCGGTTTGGGCAGTACATGGTCGTGGTATTGTCCGTCTGGACCTGAACCACTTGACCCCGTAGAAGCGGAGCAAAGCGGTGAGGGCTAGGCGAACCTCAAGCTCCAGCAGGTTGATGTAGCATCGGACTCCGAGGGGACCAAAGGCCGTGGCGCTGCGAGTGCTCCCCTAGATGGGCACCTCAACCCATCAGGAGAGGCATCGGTCGATGAGACCGTCGGCCCGGGCGGATGAACAGGATGCCCTCCTGCAGATGTGCTGGAGCGGTCCACAGAGCGTTCCCATCCCTGGGTCACTGTCACTAGCTGATCCAGCTGATCAGTGCTATGACCACTGGCTGGCCAGTCCCCATTAAAAGGAAGCATGTACCAATGGGCCCAACGGACCACGCTGGTGCAGGCCACCACGAGGCCCAGGAGGCGCAGGAAGTCCTGGGCAGGCGCAATTGCCCAACCTGAAATGATGGGGAAAGGAGGAAAGAACCTCGGCCCTGTCCGCCAGGAGCCATGCTCTAGCTGTTAGAGAGTCGAGCTCTGCCCGATGAATTGGATTACCCACCTTGGCACGAGTTCTGACTTGGCCTCATTGATGAGGAAGCCAACCTGAGAGCAAACCTGGAGGGCTAGATCCTGAACCGCTCCACCTACGTTCTGGAGGGGCTGCAATCAACCAGTCGTCCAGGTAGGGGTACACCTGGATCCTTGACGCCACAGGAATGCTGTCACCACTGCCATGCATTTGGTGAAGACCCTGGGTTCTAGGGAAAGGCCAAGAGCATGACCCGAACTTGTAGAGGAATCCCTCTGCCCTGAAGCGGAAGAATCTCTGGTGGGACGGACGGATTGGAACATGAAAGAACGCTTCCTGAAGGTCCAGAGAACAGAACCTCACGCCTCGTTCCAAGGATGGGATTATCTGAGCCACAGTGACCATCCTGAAGGTCCGAGACCTTAGGAACCTGTTCAGGTCATGCAGATCGAGAATAGGCGCCAGCCCCCATCCGCTTTGGGACCAGAAAGTACCTGGACACAAACCCCAGGTCTGGAGGAGGATCCGCACCTTCCTGATCACCTTTTTCGAGGAGCAGGAAATATCAGCTCAGCAAGCCAACAAAGAGGCTAAAGACTCCGTAGCCCCCAAGGGCGACGGCTCGAGAGCGGGCCTGTCGAACTCCAGGGTAGGCCCTTCCTACCACCTCCAACACCCAACAGTCCGTGGTGATAATGGACCAGGCGGAAAGGAAGTGGCGGAGCAGTCCCCCCACGGCAGGACCGGGGGTGGACGAGGCTCGGTGCGACACCCTCAACCCGTCACTGGGCAGGCTTAGAGGAGGGACCGGCCGAGGGACCTCCTGGGCCTTACCTCCTGTTTCCTTATTAGAGCAAGCCGCAGGCTTGGGTTTGGGATGCCAAGCGCTGCGGCCTGCTGGCCCTGGTGCTGTAGAGACGGACGTGCCGCAGAAGCACAAAAAAAGGACTCTATGCTGCTGTTGCCGACGGCCCTTATCCTTCAGGGCGGAGGTTACCGAGTCCAGAGTGGCACTGGACTTTCGATCCGCTGGAAGTGACCTTCCACCCAGGGCCGAACAGGTCGGTCCCCAGGAAGGGACATCCGCCAGTTTATGCTGAGTATCCACCGTGAAGGAGGATATCCTCAGCCATGCTCTGTGGCGCATGGCCACCGCGTCAAACTGATCTGACAGGAGTCTCCAATGTCCAGAGCTGTTTGAGCTGCTGCTTTGCCACCGCCCTTACCTGGTCCCGTGGTCTGCAGGTCGATCGGGAGATGAGGGATCACCTCATCCAGGAGCCCATGAGGGCGTGGGAGAAGTGTGCCATCAGCACGGCCGAGCTGGCCTGGCAGAGCCAAGGGAGGACAGCGACACCTTGCGCCCGGCATAGTCCAGCATTTTGGACTCCTAGTCGGGGGGCTTGTCCACATCCCTAGCGTTCCCGGAATGCCAGAAAACGCTGTCTGTGACCAACCCATCGGGAGGGGTGTTCCGAAAACCTGGACAAAGAGCCGTGGGACTCGTGATACTTCCTGGCCGAAGGCGCAGGACAGGAAGCAGGCCGCTGCCAGAGCTCCAAGGCTGGGCCAACAATGGCTTCAGCCACTGGAAAGGCCTCCGTGGGTGAATCCCTCGGTCCAGTATCTCTGTCAGGGGATACTTGGCCCGCTTGGATACGGCTCGAGCTGCATCCTGGTGGACTCAGAGATGAGCCAAGCAGACCCATGAAGGACGATGGGCTGTCGCCATCAACTGGCCCCGGAGGACTCCAAGTCACTGGGCCTGGAGAACAGGGAGGAGTCCGCAACAGCTGCCTGGGGCCTGAGCCACCTCCACCTGCCGAAGACGGTCGGGAGTGAGGGTGACCGACAACCTGTGGGACAGGCCCGACCCGACCGAGAGTCCTTGGTGGTGCCCTGATTTCGTTGTGGAGGCGGAGGTTCCACCACAAAATCGGTGTGCTGCCGCCGAACAACCAGCCCAGGCTTGGGCACCTCGGCTACAGCGAGGGTTGTTTCGGCCGCCGGTGTCAGCCACTTGATGGCCGGGAAGGGACGACATCGGCTTGTTCCCAGACAGAAGTAACTGCTGCACATCAGGTCCTCGTGGCGCGATGCAATCTGCGCGAAGCCTCTCTTCAGAGGAGAAACAAGAGACGGCGGCGCGCTTACTTCAATGCCAAGACAGTCGATGTTGGCAGGATCGGCTGGACCGAGAGGATGTCCAAGACAGAGACCGAGAACCTTGGTGTTTCCGAGGATGGGTCTGGGAAGGGCGGGGACACCGCTCTTCCTCGGCTCGGAAGCCTTGACCAGGGACTGCGGCACTGGGGGCGCAGGCAGAACCTCTGTCTCCACCGGGGAACCGAAGAAGAAGGGCTGTCGGCTTCACCAGTCGACAGCCCATCCAAGGGTCAAGAAAAATCTCGTCAAGGCCGACGTGGTGTCTCGGCCGCTGACCTGACGGGGACACCCGTGAAGCCAGTGGCCTTAGCAGCAACCTCGACCAAAGTCGAGTGTCGGCTGTCCGGGAAGAGGACCTCTCCTGCTCCCACGACACGACGGTGGGACTTACCTTTGAGTCCTTGTTTTGGACCAAGAGGAATGTCCGATGGCCCTCTCCCTTCGTGGAAAGAGAATGGCAAAGCTCCTTGAAAGAAACTGAATGTGAGGTACCCAGAAAGAGCGGGATAAATGCGCGACCAAGGAAGAGGATGATGCGGCCTGACCACCTCCTCCTCGAGGCGACTGTCTGCTAGAGTTCCTCAGCCGAGCCAGCCAGCCGCCGGTAACCACCCAATGGGCCTCCTTAGACTTCACCGGTGGTAGCGCTTGGGCGCCTGCTGTAACCGGGCAGCGCAGTTCTCCAGGACGCGAAATGAAAACCAACCATAACTTGCAGGCCTGCGGGTCATGGTCTAGGCCGAGGCAGTAGATGCACGTGGAGTGCGGATCCGTCCTGACATTTTCTGCCCACACAGCACTGCCGAAATCTGGGAGTTGATTTGTCCATCGAGCTGCGAGGGAGAAACTTGACCAAAGTCTTGAAAATTTTAAAATAAGTTTGGCGAACCAAGAATTAGGATCCAGTCTACACGCAGAGCGTTAAGGAGGGCACCTGAGCTTCCAAGCAGTAAAGAAGATCTGGCGTCATGGGTGGAGCCAAGAGTTTTACCACCCAGGTGGGTGGGAGGAGCCAGCTTGAAGACCTTCCGCAAGATTTAAAGCGGCAAGAAACCTGCCAGACAGTGTGGATGAACAACATATCCATGTCCCTAGAAAGGCTTTTTCACAGGCTGGCTCCCAAGTAATTTTCTTAGACATCTTTTCTTTACCAGGTCAGACAGGGGCAGCCAGGGCACTGTAATTGGGTACAAATTTTCTATAATACCCTACTGTCCCTAGAAAACTCCTGACCTGCTTCTGAGTTTCTGGTCTGGGCCATGCCTTGATCACTCTATTTTCACTTAGCAAAGCAGAGCTGTCCCGGCCTATAACATTCCCAGGTATGCCACTTCAGCCATGGCCACCTGCCACTTCTCAGCTTTGACAGTGAGCCCAGCCCTCTGTATCCTGCCCAGCACTTCCCCAAGGTGGGACAGGTGTTCCTCCCAGCTAGCACTAAAGATGTCAATGTCATCCAGGTACACCACAGCGCATCCTCCTCAGCACCATTTAACCCCTAGTTCACCAAACTTTGGAAAGTGGCCGCTCATACCGAAGGCATTACTTTACATTCAAATAAACCTACTGGGTGATGAAGACTGACCTCTCCTAGCTCTGTCAGTTAACTCGACCTGCCAATATCCCTGACAGGTCAATTGTCGTAGGTATGTTGCCCTCCCAACTTGTCCAGGAGTTCGTCCGTCCAGGGCATCGGGTGGGCGTCTGACTTCATGACTGAATTCAGTCCACGATAGTAGACACAGAAAACAGTAGAGCCATCTGACTTGGGCACAAGGACTACAGGTGAGGCCCAGGGCTGTGGGATCTCTGGATTACCCCTAAATCCAGCATTTTCTCCACCTCCCTCCTAATGTCCTTTTGGACAGCCATAGACACCGAAATGCTGTCTGCCGTCTGGGCGCCTGGGTCCCCGTCTCCACGTTGCGCATTGCCAAAAGTGTTAGTCCAGGCTTGGTGCTAAACAGCGGGTCAAAGTCTACTAAAACCTCCCTTACTTCTTGGATCTAGTCGGGGCCAGCTGAGGTAACAATGTAACTGCCTCCACAGAGGACTCCGCTTGCTTTCTTCCAGCAAGTCCAGAGGGGTCTCCTCGGTCCGGCCCCTCCCAGGACTACACATTGCAAACACCGTGTCAGCCCTATTAGCATATGGCTTCATCATGTTGACAAGGTACATTCTTTCTGTACGTCTTCCATCAGGTAACTATAATACAGTTCATGTCATTTACCTTTCTACTTTGTGCGGTCCTGCCCACTCAGCCTGCAGCTTGTCTTTCCGGACCAGAATAAGGACCATGACTTCCTGACCATCCATATACGCATGAGCTCTGGCTCTGCGGTCATATCCACTTTTGTTTCTGTTGGGCAGCTGCCAGTTTGCTCTGGGCTGTCCCAAAGCTCCTTCAGCCTTTCCTAAACCCAAGGACGTGATCCATTATGGGAGTTCCCAGAGTGGCGTGCTTGCCTTCCCAGTCCTCCCGGATCAAGTCTAAGGGCCCATGCCCAGTGTCCATATAAGAGCTTCGAAGAGGAAAATCCTGTAAACTCTTGGGGCACCTCTCCCTGTGTCTGAAACATTTGGGAAGGTATTTTCTCCCAGTCCCTCCCATGCTGTTCAAGAAACGCTTGGAGCATTGACTTCAGGGTACCGCTAAATCTTTCCACAAGCCCACTGGCTGCGGGTGATAAGGTGTCGATCGCCTCTGCACCACCCACACTTCTCCCAAAACATTTCATCAGGTCCGACTTGTGAACCCCTCGATCGGTGATAAAGCCATCGGAAACCAACACAGGAGAAAATCCCAAGCAAGGCATCAGCCACTTTGCCTGTCCTCAGTGAGGATAGGGTGACTGCCTCTGGATACCAGTTGGCATAATCCACCACAATCAGGATGAACCTCTTCCCAGAGGAGCTGGGGTATTTAAAGGCCCTACAATATCCATTCCCAACCTCTGGGATGGCTCTTCGCTATGGGCAATGGAATTAGGACAGCTGCGTTTTCTTACCTGCCTTCCCTATTTCTTGGCACGGTGACAAGACCTGCAATCTCCTTCACCTGCTGGCTGAAGTTGGACCAATAGAAATTCTGGGCCAATCGCTGTGTAGTGCGTGCAATTCCCAGATGATCAAACAAGGAATATAGTGTGCAATCTTGAGCAACTGCTCACGGTACCCCTAGGAGCGACAAGCTGCCTGCCCATCACCCCTCCCTCTGTCTTCACAAGCTGAGTATACATCAGTCCATTTTCCAAATAAACCTTTTGTTTACGTCACCTCCCTGTGCTCCGTCAGAGTCTGCCCAAGCCTCAGCTTCTCCAGACTAGAGTCGCTTCGGAACAACTGCAAACTCCTCATGCATTCCAAAGGCATGGGACAGGTCCCTTCAGTCTCTAAACTAGGGTCCCTAGCACTAGTGTCAGGGCACTCAGGATCACTGTCCTCCCCAACCCTCTGACAATGGGTCACCCCTCCTCTTGAGTGTGACCCTCTGTAGCTGTGTGGTTAACTGCTACTGGGAAATTTCAACCCCTTTTCATTAGTCTTCCTATCAGGAGACAGGCTGGGAACCAGCGTCCCAGTAGTTTCCACAATGGCTTCTGTGGGGTCCAGGAAAGTACAGTTATATAAGAACTTATCGTAACAGTGTATCTTAGAGAAGCTCTTGTAGTAGGTAATTACATATAGGATTGAAGCTGGCAGGCGTCAGGACCCCACAGAAAGATTTCTAGCTAGCAGTCTCTGGCAATTGACCGTCAGCATAAAGGCGGTCCCCCACCCCACCTTCCAGTTCTTTCCATAAAGGCAAAAAGGCGGGATGAGGTAGCAGATATTTCCCTTCCTGGAAAAGGAGATGAAAAGCTAAGGGGATGGAGGGGAAGGTATGAAAAATTACTCACCTTAGTTATTATGTTTCTTTTATTGGAGTCTTGCTGTATTCTGACAAGTGCAGTTAGTCCCAGCCTTTAAACTGCCCCACAGAACAAAGGATTAACATTTCTATGCAGAGCATAGAATGCTGAGCTCTAGCTCGGTTGATGTCTCTGTTACCCTTTGAGCGCTAACAGTCAGATTCTTACGAGCAACACTCTAATAGTATTCTATGTGGAAGTAGTAAACAAAAATTTTTAATAGCCAACTGGCAACAAAAAGTTCTGGACTACCAAAAGACAACTCAAGTCAGGAAACTCAAAACCCAAACCAAACAGGAATAACACGAAATAAAACACCCATACAAGAAGAGAGTGTAAAAAAAAAAAAAAAAAAAACAAAAAAAAAAACACCCTAAATCACCCACTTCCCAAAAACAGGTTCCGAGGTAGGCAGGAGGAGGTCAGAATACAGCAAGACTCCAATAGAAGAAACATTAATTACTAAGGCGAATATTTTTTCAAACAACTTGAAGTCTTGCTGTATTCTGACAAGTGCAGACTACACCAAGCAGTACCTCCATGGAGGAGGGACAGAACCTATTTTGGGAATAGGCTCTGAAGTACTGCTGTGCCAAACCGAGCATCATTCCTAGCCTGGATATGCAGAGGTAATACTTGGTAAAGGTATGGACTGTTTTCCAGGTGGCTGCTTGACAAATTTCTAAGAGAGGATATCCCTGGCAGCAGCCAGGGAAGCAGCTATACCTCTTGTGGAATGAGCCCTCAGGGCCTGAGGGTGGAGTTTTTCCCAGTTTTTCATAGCAGGTGTATACAAGACACAATCCACCTGGCAACAGATCTTTTGGTGGCAGGTTTGCCTTCCTACTTCTCCATTAGTGAGGAACAACTGGAGGGAGTCAAACCTGTGACCCTTGGTACGCTCTATGTAGTAATTAAGGGCCCTTTTAACATCTAAACTGTGTAGCCTCCTCTCTCCTGAGGAAGAATGATCAGTGAAGAAAACAGGAAGAGACAGACTGGTTTAAATGGAAGTCTGAAACCACTTTGGGCAAGAACCTTCTATTGGTTCTAAGGACCACTTTATCCTGTGAAAGGAGATAAAATCAGGTTCCACTGACAGGGCTTGCAATTCACGGATACGCCTGGCAGAGGTAGTGGCTACCAAGAACACAGTTTTCCAAGTCCAAGTACTTAAGCTCTGCTGAGACATAGGCTCAAAGAGGGTTGCATAAGTTGAGCAATGCAAATATTCAAATCTCAGGCTGGGGCAGGGTCTCTAAAGGAGGATTGGTGTGAGCAATCCTTTAAAAAATTTACAGAGCATGAGGGTGAGAAGATAGTAAGGAAGACTTCCCCACAGAGAAGAAACGTAGAAACAGCTGACAAGTTTACCTTAAGTAGCTGGTCTGAGGCCTAGAGCCATTAAGATGGACCATACAATCCAGAACAGCAGGCAATCCAGCAGTATCTGGAGAAATATGCTTCTTGAACACCAAATGCTGAATCTCTTCCATTTGAAGTTATAAGTCTTTCTGGTGGAGGCTTGAGAAGCTTTGAGAATATGCAGAACCCCTTGGGAAAGATGCAGATCTGCAAACTCTAAGGCCCTGTCCACACTGCAGCCCGAAACCCTTCTGTAACGTTACAGAGGCGTAAACCGCATCGGTAGCGGCGATGCGTTTACACTGATAACGTCATAGCAGGCATCTTCGCAACCGTTGTAGAAACCTGTCAGGAGGTGGTTTCTACAGCGGTTACAACGATGCGCAAGGCTGTGCCGTTACCGCTTGTCATCTAGACGCACATCCGTTTAGCCTCCAGTCATCAGCGACACCAGCAAGCGGTGCACCACAGAGTGGCACAAGAAGGAGGCGCCGGGAAGGCAGAGAGGCACGCAAGGTGTAACCACTGCAGGGCAGTGCCTGCACAATGTCAGGCGCTGAGCCCAGATCAGCTGGGCGCACCCCAATAGGTGCAGCCAGGAGGCAGTGTGTGCCAGTAGGAGTGCTGCCTGCAGCAGCTGTACAAGAACTGTGGGGGAGGAGAGAGCACTGGTGCCCAGGGCAAACAGTGGGCACAAGCCATAAGAGGCATCAGCAGACACCGGCACTGTGTGCCACAGGTGTAAAGGGTCCCCAACAGCTGCCAGAACACAAGACCAGCCCCCAGAGGACAGCAGTGCCAGAGCATACCACAACAGCACCACTGCAGAGTGACCCCAGCCCCAAGCACCGCCTGTGACTGGTGGAGGTAGACAGGACTGTGCCTATCAGTGACCACAGCTGCCGCCATGCTGCTAACCTGCAGGACCATGTCAGACGCAGGCGCCACCTGGTCAGATGAGGCCACAAAACTCCTGGTGGAGTTCAGGACCCAGGAGAAGGTGCAGGCAGGCCTAGCAAGTGCAAGGCACAACACGAAGGTGTATAAGAAGGTATCGGAATACTTGTTCGTGAATGGGGTGGGCGGGACGGCAAAGCAGTGCCGTGACAAGATAAAGCAACTAAAGGTGCGGTACCGTTAAACCAGGGACAGCAATAGATGCTCGGGGGGTGTGCGCATATGGTGTGCCTTCTGCAACACACTGGATACCATACTGGAACACAGCCTGCCACCGAACCAGCGTTCATCCTGGAGAGCTCACAGGTGGCCAGCCCTGAACTGGACACGGAGGATGATGGGGACACCACCGAGGATGCGTGCCAGCACTTGTGAAAAGGCAGCGCGGCGTTGTGCAGCGGGAGTGCCCTGACACAGGTACATGCATTGTGCAGTGTGTATGCTGGGTTCTTGCATGCCAGTGGGGGTGTATCCTGGGCACGCAGCACAAGGTGATAGACATGGCATGGGTGGTGGCACAGGTTCACTCGAGGAGTTTGCATGCGGCACCTGTGGTGTGTGTGGGGACATGAGCATGGGGCTGGGGTTGGCCGTGGGGTGGGAATGCAGCATGTGTGTAATGGTGACAGGTGTGTTCTGCCTTCAGGCCAAGACCCGGTGAGGGGACATCGGTGGACACCGACACAGCGAGGGTCTCCCAGTGTCCTGGGTCCTGCAGGACGTGATGCCAGGAACCTCCAGTGACGGCTTCACTGCGGGAGGCGGCTGCCATGCGAGCGGCAGGGTGACCAGGCACCCTGGTGAACCTCAGGAAGAGGAAGTTGAAGACAGCACGGATCGCAGGCGTGCTTGGGGCAGTGCTGGAACCTCCAGCGTAGGATGATGCAAGAGCACCACAGGAAGCTGATGGACTTGGAGGGGCAGGCATAGGAGAGAGGACATTGGAGGGCGCTTACGGAGACAGGAGGCAGAGCAGGCAGAGCAGTTCTTCACACAGATGGTCCAGTTACTGGCCATGCAATGCCAGCAGTCACCCCCTACAGCCGCACTCGGACCGAGGTGCCACCCTCATAGCACACCACCACAGCCCCATCCTGTGCCCTGTTCTCCCGTGGGTGTGCCACCATGCCAGTGGCCACTGAGAACCACAGTAGCATGGCCGACCTGCCATCGGCCACCTGTCCACCGCTGGCAGACAGGCTGCGTGGCACAGGCAACCTCCACCAGGATGCATCCCCAGCAATGCCCAGCATCCCAGGCGTGACACCCACTACAGGGTGCAGTGTACATGGGTGGTGTCACTGCCTCCACCACCCAACCGCCCACATCCAAGGCAACACCAGCTGGTGCCAGCAAGGCACAGCTGTAACCCTGAGTGTCACGCCAGCCACTGCTGGCCTGCACACAACACCCCAACCCCCGATGCATGGTGCCGCTGCTCTGCACAGTGCTACCCTTGGATCACGCAGCAAGCATGCCCAGCTTCACACAGGACCTGTACAGCGATGGGTTCCAGTGGACAACCCTGTGATAACCCATGCAGCATGCAGGGGTTGGCTGACTAATTGCTTCCGCCCGGTTGCCACACAGGACTCCTTTTGATTTTCCCCTACTTTGGGGCACGCTGGGAGTCCGCCCAGTGACAACAGTGCCTGGTTCATGTTGGCACAGAGGTATGTGCGGCTGTGGCACTCAGTTGAACAGTGCAATTCCTAGGTGCACGTACTGTTGCGTGGCGTCTCTGCAACATGCTGTGTCAGGGGTTCCGATGCAGTATGACCACACGAGTGCCTGGGTTACGGCACCACCTATGCATGGTTATGTTTTTCAATGTTTCAGGTGACAGTACAGTGGCCCTACGTAGGTTCCTTCGTAAGGTTGGTGTATGGTGCCGCCAATGGTGCCCGGCATTTGTATTGCATTGTTTGTTCACATGACAGTGTCTGTTTCTTTGGGGATATGTGGTGTTACATGGCCATGCTGCGCTGCACATTGTTTACTTGTGTTATTGCCATCAGAAGTCATGGCAGCGTTGGATTAAAGGCAGTCTTGTGTCACCATACCGTGTTGCTGGTTTGCTTGGGCAGTGTGCATGCATGCTCACTGCTTTCTGGGGCACAGTGGGCTTCCAATTCCATGGGTTGCTGGTGTGGGGTCCTGGATGTGTGGTCTGGTTGCACAGTGTATGCTGGTGCACAGCTTGCATCCGGTGGCAGCGGGCCGTGGTTTGCTATTTCCTGGTTGTACACTGCATGCCTGTCTGTGGGATGCAGCGGGGTCCCTGTAACCAGCATGTGTTGGTGCGTCACTGCACGCTTTCATGCCTTGTGTGAGGCCTCCCTCATTACGGTTCCACACCTTCACTGCTGCCCACCCTTGGTCCCCCACAGGTGCACATGGGCACACACTGCTGTAGGATACCGAGGCATGCTGTGCCGCACTCAGTGTGCCCTGTGTAGACTTGCAGCTGGGTGTTCATTCGGTGGGTTTCTGTCTTCACAGCTGTCTTCCCGGGTGCACCACGGATGCACTCCACATTACAGAGGCTGGGTGCACACACTGTTCACATCTCCATGTGGACAGGCTGTGCCGGTTCTAGACCGTTTCACACCTGTTCCTGGAAGTGGACACAGTGTTACGCTTGCAGCCTCCTAACGGTTTGGAACCATTTCAGCCCTGTTGGGTGCAGTGTGGACGGGGCCTAACTTCAAGAGCCACACCTTGAGATTGAGGAGAGAGTATGCAAATCCTCCCTGAGAGGATGTTAACAGGTTGCAATTCCTGGGAAGAGACAGGGAAGATGGACTGCTAGGAACAGCAACAGGGGTACCAGGGCTGTCTGGCCCAATCTGGAGCAATCAGAATCACTTTGCAAGGTTGAGACCTTATTTTGACTAAAACTTTGAACAGGAGTGGGAAGGGAGGAAGGCATACAGAAACGTCCCTTCCCAATTCAGAATCGGGGCATCCAGGGGACTGAGCCCAAGACTGGAGGTCTGCAACAAAGAGAGGAGTTGGTGATTGTCTGGAGCTGCAAAGAGAACTATCTCTGAGCGCCCCACCTTGAAAAAAATCACTTTCAACACTTGAGGTCCAAGGACCATTCGTGATGGCCCTGAGAGATCCTGCTCAGTGCATCTGTTAGCACACTGTCCTTCCCTGGAAGGTGAACTGCTACCAGAGAGGTTTGCAGGGAATAAGCCAGGGACCACAACTTCTTGGCTTCCGTGCACAAGGCCGTGGACCAAGTGCCTCCTGCTTGTTGATGTACCACATGGTGGTGGTGTTGTCGTTCTGACCTGAACCACCTTGTTCTGTACTGATTGAAAGCTTTCAGGGCCAGAAACCTGCCCTGAGCTCTAGGAGACTGATATGGAGAAGGGATTCTTTGGGGGGACCACAGACCCTGGGCAGCGAGGGCCCCAGATGGGCTCCCAGCCCAGAGAAGAGTCCGTGGTAAGGACCACTGAACAAGGCTGAGTGGAAAAGGAACACCTTGTCTTAAACTGTCCTGATCCTACCACCATTGGAGGACTTGGATCAAGGTCGGGTCACTGGGATCAGTTTGGTAAGGAATCTTTCCTCTGAGACCAAAAGTTCTCAGATGGAACTGAATATCCTCATCTGAATCTTGCCCTTGGACCACTGCCGTTGAAGCTGCCATGTGGCCCAAGAGCTGGAGGAAATGCCTTGCTGGTCGAGATTCACAAAGGCTGAAGGAAGAGGCTAGTTCCATAAGTGCCCCTGCCCTTTCTAGAGGGAGAAGGCTCTTGCTCTGACTGTGTCCAGTTCTGCCCTATAAAGTAAGAAGCTAGACTGGTTCGAGAACTGACTTGGGAAGGTTGAGAAGAAATCCTAGAAAGTGAGCACCTGCTGGGTCACTTGCAGGTGAGACTCGACTTGGTCTGGAGACTGGCCCACTATTAGCCAATCATCCAGATATGGAAAATGGAAATCTTTTGCCTTCCTTGAAAGGCAACTACTACTGCCAGGCACTTTGTGAAAACCCTTGGGGCTGAGGTTGAGCCAAAGGGCATTGCTCTGAACTGATAGTGGCCTGAGGGCAACTCGAACCTAAGGTACTTTCTGTGGGAGCACCTGATGGGAATGTGAAAGTAGGCATCTTTGAGGTCCAGGGAGGCTAACCAGTCTCCTGGCTTTAGAGAGGAAGGATTATTCCCAGAGTTACCATCTTGAACTTTGGTTTTAAAGATGTTTGTTTAGATATCTTAGGTCTAGGATGGGTCGCCACTCCTTGTCTCTTTTTGGGGGTCAGGAAGTACCTGGAGTACAGCCCTTTGCCCCAGTGTAGGGTAGGTATCTCTCTATGGCTCTTACGGCCAGAAGAAGAAACCTCTGCCTCTAGGGCAAGGGTTTCCGAGAGATTTGCAGGTGGAAAAGATCTGGCTCTCATCTTTGGAAATTTCTTGAAGTTGAGAACCAGTCCCTGGCTTACTACTTCCAGGACCCACTTGTCTGATGTAATAGACATCCAGTCCTGGACAAAGTACCAGCCCTGCCTACTGCAATAGGAGAGTCGACCGGGCAGGACCATCAGGGTGTCTGTTCGGCAGGGGCTTTAGGCCAAGGAGTGGATGCAACCCTGCTCACCCCTTCTGCCTCTCCCTCTGAAGAACCCCTCTGTGAAAGGAAGAAGAGGCCTGTGTTGGTAAAAAGGCATTTGAATTGGCCTGCCCCTAGACTGCTGCCTTTCAGGAGTTGCCTGCCTCTCCTTGGCCTGAGCACTCCTGTATGTGGTCCTGTACTCATACATTTTCTTCATGTAATTGTCTGCTCCCAACAGAGAACTACCCACTACAGGAAAACCCATGGCTTTGGGCTGGGTATCCTGTGAGAGGCTAGTATATCTGAGCCAAGCCATTCTCCAAAGAGCCACAGATGTAGCCATGACTCTTGATGACACATCATTAGAGTCCACAGCAGCATGAAACTGAATTTTAGATGCCTCAATCCCATCTGCAGCCACCGTCTCCAGCTCCTTGGCTAGCTGGGGAGGCCTGTTTAGCCAGTGCCTGTACAGTGTCCCACCTGGACTTCTAGTACCTGGCTGTATAGGCCATATAATTTGCCTGTCTGAGTCCCAGGGAAGATGCCATGTACAGCTTTTTGCCATGGCATCAGTCTTTGTCTAGGGGTGAAGCCAAGAGAATGCTTGCCTTATCACAGGTAGCAGCCTGCACAACCCCAACATGGCTGCATTGGTGGTATAAAAACACTGTTTCTGAGCCTGAGTGTAAACCTCTTGTCCATTCTTCTGTCCACAGGAGGTATAGAACTGGGAGACTTCAGAATTTTGTGTCTGTTTCCCAAAAGATTTGTGGAGGAATAGACAGTCTCCTTGACCCTGCGATGTCCATCATTTCTACATAATCAGGCTCTTCCTGATCCTCCATTGCCTCTTCCATAGGAAGCTGGAGGTCTCAGCCACCTTTCTGTAAAGTGGAAGGGACTCAGAAAGCCTAGGAGGCGATACACCGAAGGTCTGTCTGGGAGATGTCCGGTTCCACAGGCACATCTAGATTTTCACCATCACCATCTTAATCAAATTCCCTTCCTCCTCAAACTCCGGTTCATAAAATTCTTCCAAAGTATAATCGTGAACCAGGGAAGACCCCCTGCTGCAAAGGTGCGAATCAGTCTGAACCGGACGAGCGATTCCACAAAACCGAATCGCTCTGGCTATTTCTTCTGCGGTCGGAACATGGACTTTGGATCCGAACCAGACGATTTTTCTTTGCTTTTGTCGGAACCGACCCCTCAGGATCGGCTCTCCTTTTGCCAAGTATCACCCTGGTCAGAGGGCACTCCTTCTGGTTCGGTCGGAACTGAACCAGGCTGGCCATCAGGTCAGCAGACTTCTCGGCCTCCTTTCCCTCAATCTACCTAATCTCTTTCCAGGGTAGATTTGGTAAAATCTTGCAAATTTGGCAGTCTGAATCGAGGGGTCAAACCCCAGACAAACACAGGCGGTGTGGGGATCAGCCTTAGCAAAGACCTCCCACATTCACTGCAGTGTTGAAACTCAGTGGGCCTGGTTTTTCTTGGGTTTCTCAGACATAGCCAACCTAACCAAACTTACCCTTTTTCAACGCCGCCAGGCAAGACTCCTTATAGGTTCCTAACCGTGTCACGGGTGTTGGAAAAAACATTTCAAAACACTTTAAAAAAAAAAAAGGAACCGTAACCACACACTAAACTTTACACAAGAATTAAACAAATGATCGGTTCAGCCGAACCGATCCACACTTTTACAAGTTCCACACAGAAACACAGTACAAAATTGTCTATTACTCACGATACCACAGACAGAGACTGAACAGAGATATGAGAGAAACTTTTTTCGGTTAGAAACCAATGAAAAACGACACTTACACAGACTTTCGAACTGAGCTGCAGGAGAAATCTCCAGAGCAACTGTTCAGTGAGGCGAGTATAGAATCTGACGGTTAGCGTTCAAGGAAACAGACAGACATCAACAGAGCTAGAGCTCAGCAATCTATGCTCTGCATAGAAATGTTAACCCTTTGTTCTCGGGGCAGTTTAAAAGGCTGGGGCTAACTGCACTTGTCAGAATACAGCAAGACTTCAAGTTGTTTGAATACCTGCAGGAGCCTTTCTCGAAGATCTGCTGTTACGGTAAGTTCTTACATAACTGTACTATCTTACTTCTAGAGGGCTCTTGCAGTAGATAATTACATATAGGACTGAGTCCCAAGCAGTCTGGAACAAAGAGAAGCTCACGGGAGGAAACTACTCATACACAGATCCTGGCTGTGAGGGTCTTAGGAAAGAAGACCCTGCAGAACAGCCAACCTGAAGCCAGCTCTGCGGCAAGAGGCAATGTCAAACTGTTATGTTTCATAATGGTATGGACAGAAGTCAATTCGGGCTGCATAGATGTCAGCCACTGACTCATTCTTGAAACAAGCAGCAGAGGCAGTGACACCCTAGTGGAGTGACTTCTGTCTTGACCTGGCAAGGTCTTGTGATATCGTAACAAGAAAGTGATACAATGAACCAACCATTTAGAAAGACATTGCTTGGAAACATCATGGTCTCATTTGCTCGCAAAAGAAAGGGCAAACAGTTGATCTGTCTTTCTGAGATCCTTTGACCTGTTGGTGTAGTATCTCAGAATCCGTGTACATCCAAAGTAGGTAAGAGGTACTCCCTTGAAGAGGAATGTTGCATAAAAAAACACGGCAGTTCCATGGATTGATTCAGCATAGATTCCGCTACCACCTTAGGGAGAAACTTAGGGTTGATACATAGAGCCACGTGTTCCTTTTGGAAAATCAAGTACGGGATTTTGCACATTAAGACCTGAAGCTTGGAAATTCATCGAGGCGGAAGTAATGGCCATCAGGAAGAGGGTCTTCAGGAAAGGAACTTTAGGTCTGCTGATGCTGCGGCTCAAAAGGAGGCAGGTTAAGCTTCTCGAGAATAAAATTCAAGTCCCAAGGAGGGGCAGGTGCCTGAATAGGGGTCTCAAGAGAAGAACCCTCTTAGGTTGGTCTTAGCGACTTCCAACTGCACAAAAGATCTGTCCCCAAAAGGACCATGGTAAGCGGAAAGAGGCGCACGTGAACCTTCAAAGGAGGAATGACGGACTCCGGTCGAAGAGGTGACACATGTAATCTAGGAGCCTCCTGACAGGGCAGGAGAATAGCTTGAAATCTCTGGAAGAGGACCAAATAGAGAACCTATTCCATTTCATGGCGTAGGTGGAACAGTGGAAGGCTTTCTGGACTCCACTAGAATCTCAACCACCTACGTGAAACCCTGAACCGGGTTTGAACTATGTCTGCAGGAGACACGCATGGAGCTGAAGGGTTTTAGTCCTGGATAGACCAGGGTCCCTGATCCTGGGTCAACAAGAGCTGCGACAGAGGAAGAGAAGTGGAGGTTCCTCTGAATACTGTTGCAGAAGAGAACAAACTTGCCTGGGCCAGAGCGGAGGCGATGAGGATCATCTGAGCTCCTTCTGAACCGAGTTTGTGTAAGACCCTCAGAATCAACGGGATCGGCGGGGAAGGCATAGATGAATCTGCCCTTCCAGGCTAGAGACAGAGAGAGTCTCCAAAAACTCAGCGCCTGAGCGAGCGAGCAGAAGACTGGCAGTTTTGCATTGAGAGGAGAGGCAAACAGGTCTACGGAGGGTTCCCCAGCGTGGGAAGACATCGTACTACCCCGATCCAGTTCCTATTTGCGAGCTTGGGCGGACGGCCGGCTGAGGTGGTCTGCCAACGTGTTCGACCCCTGGAACATGATCCGCAGTGAGGTGAAGATTGTGAAGGACTGCCCAAACCCATCGCTTCCTGCAAAGAGGGTAGGAACGAGTTCCTCCCAGTTTGTTGATGTACCACACTACGCACAGGTTGTCGGTCAGGACAGCCAGATGACTGGGAAGCAGATACAGATGCAGAGCTTATAGGGTATACGGCATGGCCCCTCAGCTCGAGACACGCTTATGTGGAGGATCTGCTCAAGTCTGGACCAAGAGCCCTGGGTATGTTGAGATCCCAAGTGGGCTCCCAACCCTCGCCTCGAGGTGTCTGTTGTCAGAGTTTGGGAGGGGAAAAACAGAAAGGAACTCCCAGCAAGGTTCTCCTGAACCATCCACCATTGCAAGTCCCAAACCATCAGAGAGGAGACCAGGATCTCCGATCTAGGTCAGCCCACAATTGATCCCACTGAGACCGGGGTTGCCCACTGAGAGATTCTCCAGGTGGAGCCGAGCGTGAGGCACTGGCCGGAATGGCAGCCGCCATGAGCATGAGGAGGCGAAGGACTGACCTGGCAGTGACCTGCCTGCAGCTGGACAATAGGCTGGCCTGAGCCTGAAGGGTTCGACCCTGTCCAAAGGCAGGAAGCTATACCGGAGGTCATACCAGAACTGCCCCGATAAACTGGAGTCTTTGGGATGGGATCAAATGGGACTTGGCCTGGTTGATGGTAATACCCAAGCTGGTGAAAACCTGCAGGGTAAGGAAAGGGCGCAGGTCCTCCTGGGCCAGGGCCGCCAGAGCTAGTCGTCCAGGTATGGGAAAACCTAAACCCCTGGAGTGCACTGGGTGGGCCGCTACCACAGAAAGGCATTTGGTAAATACTCTGGAAGCCGAGGAGAGGCAAATGGGAGGGCCTTGAACTGGTAGTGGTCCTCCTGAAAAAAAACCAAAGGTATCTGTGGTGGGACGGGTGGATAGGGATATGCAGGTAGACATCCTACACGCCCAGAGCACACAGCCACTGTCCCAGCCGAAGGAGAAGCAGAAGGCCCTGCAGAGAAGAGAGAGAGGCGGCGCACAAGCGCATTCTGAACCTCTTGTACTCCACGAACAAGTTCAGGAGCTGAGGTCTAGATTGGCCTCACATCATCAGATTTCTTTGGAACCAGGAAGAAAACAGAATAGTAACCTGTCCCCTGGAGATGGAGATGGAGGTTCTATCGCCACCTTAATAAGAAGGGTGGAGATTTCTTCCGAACCAGAAGGTGGTGTTCCGGGAGTAAGACAACCCTGGAGGAGGTTTTCTGGGAGGTTTCTGAAGAAACTCTATTAAGTGTCCTCCTGCTATCAGCTGGAGCACCCAAATGCCGGAAGTGATCCTCTCCCAACCTGGCAGATGCAGGGAGAACCTCCCTCCTACCGGTTCCTCTGGGAAGCCCAGAGGCTGTGGGAAGGAAAGGAGTCGGGTGGTGAGAGGCAGCGCCGAGCTGGAGCACCCACTGCCCATCTGGGTGGGGAGCCTCACAGCCGGAGGGCCAGACATTTGCTGGCGGATACTGTGGACCAGTTAAGACTGCATCAGATAAGACTGCGTATGCCGGGCACCAGGGGCTCCAACAGCCCAGCAAGGGGCAGGGAATAGAGGCCCTAGCGGGCATCTGGTCCGACATAGGGATGTCGCCTGGCGTCGGCAAGTCCGGCATTGGTGTCTGCGTCCGAGGTCGATGTCAAGTCGTCGGCCCAGCAGGAGAGAGAGACCTGACAGGGCGTGCTACATCCTCAGTATCGCCCGGTAAGGAGGATTAAAATCCCTGGGGTCTACCTGAGGAGACGCTGAGGCCTTGGAGGGCAGCGGCGGCGAATATTCTGAGAGAGCCAGGGATGGCGGACTAGACGTCAGGTTCCAGCATCGGCTCCAACGCCATGCAACAGTAAGAGGGGCAGTCGGTCGCCTTACCAGCGCGCCTGAGGACATCGGAGGAGCGCCCGACTTAGCGGAACCGGCACCAGAGGAAGGCCACAAAGGGGCAGCCTTGTCGGGCGGCTTAAAGACCGTGTGCTGCTCGAAGGTGGAAGCGACTGAGCGGCCTTCTCTAGGCAGGCAGAGGAGCGGATGTCCAGCTTACCGGAGCCACTTACTAAAAAGGCGGCACGGGCGCGGCCTTGCCAGGAGTGGATGCCTCCTTCCGACCCGGAGACTTCCAGAAGGGCCTGAGCAGACAGGAGGAGTCGATGCTGTCTTGAAGTCTCCAAGACGGCCGTCAGAAGCAGTCCCGAGGGAGAGGAGACATTACCTTGAGCACGGCGACTCCAGTCAAAGTCACGGTGGTCGAGAAAGAGGTCCCGTCCTTCTCCATGTCCTTTTACGGTGACCCTTGTGCGGTGGAGGCCTGACGAGCTTCTTCAGCTCCTTCTCCATGGAGGTCATTTTCTTTCTCTGTACGTGGGCCTCCAGGGACTGCTGCCTCAGTCTGCGGTGTGGCGCTGAATTTCAGGCAATGCTGGCACTTCTCCACGGGTGATCCAGGCCCAGACAGAAGAGGCACTGGGAGTGTCCATCCTTGTGCGGGAGTTGGCGCCGCATGAGTCTCATTTTGTGCTCGAAGGAGTAGGGGACGACATACACTGCACAAAACCTGATGAAAATTCTAGACAAATCGAAGAAAAACTGTGGTAAAACTACCGACGACATACTGACGAAGCAGTGGAACTTAACCACGAGTTGCTTTCACATGCTAACGGCAGGAAAGAACTGGAAGGCGGCGTGGGGACCGCCTTTATACTGACTGTCAACTGGCGTGGGGGCAGTCCCCCGCCAGAGACTGCTAGCTAGAAATTTTCTGTGGGTCCCCGACGCCTGCCGGCTTTGGTTCTAAATGTAATTACCACGGCAAGAGCCCTCTCAAGTAAGAACTACAATTTTCCCTTGCCGCTTAGCTACGGGTAACTGCACACACCATCCCATTTGAGATTGTTGCCAAGGATGACGTCAACTGCTAAAGTCTTGGCTACAGTCACCTGTTGTACAGTTCCCCATTTGCCTAAGTCTAGGAGAACACTAGTGAGTGGCAATGTGGTCTCCTCACCAGTGAGCCTTGCACAGTTACAAATTCATAGGGTATAAGCTGACCAGGCTCTACCAGATCCCCTTTTACCAATGTCAGGTATGCCCGTGTCTGTACACCATTCACTGTGACTGGGTGCATGTGTTCCCTCATGTTCTACGGTATGCTTCCAGGGACACCCAAACAACCCACTTCTTTCCTAGCCCCATTCTGCTATGGCTCATCCTTTTGGGACGCTGTCTGGCAATATGCCCAGTTTCTTTACAAACCCAACATTCGTTTCTTTTACTCAGAAAATCCTTTCTTTGAAACCTGGGGCTAACTGGTTTCGGTGGAGGCAGGGAGGTTTTAGCTGTCCTGAAGGTGTGCTTTCCCTTTCTGCACTGCCACCCCATTAAACTCCTCAGAGCAGGTCTGCTCTTGGCATAACAGTCTGAGAGTTCAGCAGCCTCTTGCACTGTTTGGGACCTCAGTTCTCCAGCCAGGTTTTCAGCTTTGCTGGGCATGCCAAAAAAAAAAAAACTGTTCCAACAAAATAGCACTTTCAATTTTATCTACAGAGTTTGCTTCAATTTCCTTCCACCAACGTTTTAAACACTGATATTGTTTCGTGGCTAGCTCCTTGTAGCTCATGTCAGGGCTTCCCTGAGCTTATGGAATTTAGTTCTGTAGCTTCTACAGTTAAATCAAACTTTTAAGTGTAGCTTTAAGTTTGCTGTAATCATTACTGTCCTCACTGTCCATTTGATCCAATGCATCCCGAGCTTTCCTGGTAAGTAGCGGAGATAGCTGGAAGCTCCAGGAGCCTCCTGGAATTTTAGCCTGAATATAAACTTTTCAAAAGAAATTTAAAGAAGGTATCCATATCCTCCCCTCTTTAAATTCAGCTATCAATCTGGAATTCAATCTGTAACCCAGTCCTGTAGTTCCAGTTAAACCCAAGCCTCTTACCTGCTCTGGTGCTGGTGGTTGGAATCGTAATTTCTCCAGTTCATGTCGCCTCTAGTGTTCACGAATCCTCACGGTCCGCGCTCACTGTTCACGGTCCGCTTCTCCTCCCTTCTCCTCTGCGGCTCGCTTATCTCGCTCTGCTTCTCACCGTTCTCACTCAGCCTCCTCTGGAACTCCAGCTCCATTCTGCGCAACTCAATCTGCAGCTTGAGTGCTTCTGGCTCCAGAATGCGGATGACCTTCCCCTGCTGCTGTGGCCCTTCACTTGCACTGGCCCTGCTGCCCTCCTCACCGGATCTGGACACTGCACTGGCCACTAGACCCTCCACGCCCAAGATTTGGTCCTTTACAGTCACAAACAGACTCGATGCACTGGGCATCTGCTGCCATCAGGGCATCCATGAGGTTCTGTGATGGCTCTCACCTCATGGGACTTCTCTGTCCTTGCACAACTGCTTCAAGTAGTCTGCAGTGTGCTCGCTGTAGTTGAAGCCATTTTCTTCCCCAACTCGGCTAAACAGAGTAGGAACTTGACTGTAAGCAAAATGATATAGTTCTGTTTCCTATTTCAAAATAAATCACTGCCTAATTTTGCAAGTGAGCTGTACAGTATTAAGCTGACACACTGAACAGTTAAAAGTTCGTTTACCAAATTTATCCGCACGCTGCCAACCAAATCTGTCAAGCGCACTCAGCAGGTCAAGCCCTCTGCTCCCACAGTGCCAACCTCAGAGTGCAGTAATGTGAACATGTAACAGACAGAGGAACCCTCCTGACTGCTTGTGGGTCCGAATCACCTTTGTTCTCAAGTTACGAGGGATTCAAACTGTGAACCTTATGCTAGCGTACACAAATGTACAGGCTCAGATAAAATTCTCTTCGGGGATGCAATATCTCTCACCTAAGGGCACCTAACTAGGTATCCAAATGAACCCTTAAAACTCTATAAAAGACCTTCGTATATTCTTACCTTTTCCCAGTTTAGCAACACCATCAAGCTTATGAACAGTGCGTCAGTCTTACCCTCTATCGTCACATGCAAAAGAACTTGGAAGACCCAAGCAGTATCTTTCAAATAAAAAGTTTACTAAAAAAAAAAAAAAAAAATGTTAAATGTAAAAAAAAACAGAATATATCAAAGAACATATAATCACTCAAAAAAAAAAAGAAAAACTACAGAAACTCCTACCATACAGTTAGATCTTTTCTATCGAATGCATTAGTTCTGTCAGGGTGCTCAAGTTAGATCAGAGATCTTGTTTCTTAGAGCCCAAAACAAGTCTTAAAGAGCAGACTCAAATCCTAGTTAAACTGTGTCTCTCACACACACACACACACACACACACACACACACACACACACACACACACACACACACACTTCTATGATGTCACCTAGCTCCTTTAGAATATAAAAAAATATACAAACAATGATTTTTCCTGTCAGGAGATATTTAAAATATTGTGACTTCAGCAAAACAATTTCCCAAATTATGACAGTCTTTGCTCAAGCTTTTCCTTCGATCTTGTGTGGTTTCCTATTCCCCAGGCAGGTCAAGATTTTACAACTTTTCACACCATGGTGCAAGTAATGAAAAAGTAATCTAAACAAGAGTATGTCTGGTGGCATCCAGAAAAAAAAAAAAAAAAAAACAGTATAACACAGGAATAAGGGAAACTAGCTTTCTCCAGACAGCCACAATTCCAAAGTGAGAAAGTGGCTTAAGCATTTTACAGCATTTGAGGATCTATAAGCTTGTGGGTTAGAGGAATTGAGCTGGAAGGTAACAGCTATATTAAAATCCCTCCCCTCCCAATAATCAATCTTCCCTACAACAAATACATCACCTTGTGCATAAAGGCATGCATTATCGGAGAATGGACTGGGGCCTTAGGTACTCACCAAGCCACTTGTTGAGAATAAAGAATTCTCTCAATATTACATACCTGCCCTATGAGTCTATATGTTTTTCTTGTACCTCAAAAGGAATGGAGGCTGGCACGAGAAATACAGGTTACTCACCTGTAACAGGAGTTCTAGGAATGGTATATGTTCATCCACACTGTCTGGCAAGTTCCTTGCCACTTTAAATCTTGCGGAAGGTCTTCAAGCTGGCTCCTCCCACCCACCTGGGTGGTAAACCTCAGCCCGCCCCATGACACCAGATCTAGCCGGCTGGAAGCCAGGTTGTGCGTTTGCCGGGGAAGTCAGGAATGTAGGGATGAACAACATATACCATTCTAGAACTCCTGTTACAGGTGAGTAACCTGTATTTCTAGGGACATGGATATGTTGTTCATCCACACTGTCTGGCAGACTCCTAGCAGTTCTCCAGGAGGAGGAGGCAAGGCGCACACCCCTACTTAGGGAATAGAGACTGGAGAACAGAGGCCCAGAACTAGCATCCCCACGTGACCCAAGGTCGATGTGGTAGTGGGTAATTAAGGTATGTGCCGACTTCCAGGTAGGAGCCCTGCAGATATCCTGGATAGGGACATCCTGGAAGCAACCACCGATGCAGCGGTATGGCGGGTAAAATGAGCTCTTATCCTCTGAAGGCTCCATGCCCGCCAACCATAGCGGAGATCTATGCAGGAGGTGACCCACCTCATCGTCCGCTTGGCTGCAGTTCTGCCAGGTGCGGCTTCAGCGTAGATGACAAACAGCCAGCGAACTTTCCCCCTAACTTCAGCCCTATGCTCCCTAAGAAGGCGTAACGTCAACTAGGGTCCAAATGGAGCCTATATGCGCCCGAGGTGTGACTGGGGTAGAACACCGCAGAGTCAACAGCCGTTAAGGTGAAGCTATGACACCACCTTCGAAGGAACTGGTGGGGTGCAGGACAACCTGTACCTGTGGAAGGCCAGAAAGGAAGACTCGAAGGAAGCGCCTGAGCTCTCCCATCCTTCTGGTTGACGTGGTAGCCACCAAGAAGGTGTTCTTCCACAACAGGTGGGAGAATCGCACCTGTGCATTGGTTCGAATGGCTTGCCCGTGAACTTAGCCAATACCAGCAGTAGATCCCACGGAGGTGAATAATCTCACACCGGGGATGTGATCAAGGCCTTGAAAGCACCAGACCACCTTTCCTGCGCCGACTGCCTTCCGGCCTGCGCCTGAAGGGCAGAGATGGCTGCCAGGAGCACCTAAGGGTCATCGACCAAAGCCCTTGCTGAAGAAGAAAGGACCACAGGTAGTCCGAGTGTCGCCGAGGACAGGAGAAGGACCAGGCCTTCCCCAACACCAAATGGAGAAACTCTTCCATTTAAAGGTGTAGCATTATCCGTCGACTGACGGGATGCCTCAACGACATTGAGGACCCCGCTGAAGACCCAAGGCCTGGCAACTAGCCGCAGAAACCAGGCCGTCAGGGTGCAGGGATTGAAGGTCCGATGGAATACCTTCCCTGATAACAGAGATCAGGTCCGGCAGGCTGGAAGCCGCCTCGGGAGCCTGGAGCAGAGACTGAGGAGAGATGGATACCAGAGCTGGCAGAACCAGTCTGGGGCTACCAGAATCACCCTGCGCCTTGTCCATCCTTGCCTTGAGAAGCACCCTGTGGATCAAGGGAAATGGGGAAAAGGCGTAAAAGAGGCCCAGGGTCCACAGCCTCAAAGGCATCCCCTACAGCAAGCCCTGCTGAGGGGGCGGGTATGAAACAGTCTCAGCTTCTCATTCTCCCTGGAGAGAAAAAGGTTGGCCTGAGGGGTGACCCAGAGGAGAAAAAGATTGTGCTACCTCCGCAAGACAGAACCCTCGTGAGACGCAGCCCCTATCCGCCTAGGGCATCAGCCAGGGTGTTGGAGGCTCCTGCCATCCAAATGGCTAGGAAACCGCCTCCAGGCTGCGCAGAGACCAACGCGAGAGACTCCTTACATAACGGCAAGGAGCGCATCCGTCCTGGCAGGTTAGGCAGCACATGGTCGTGGTATTGTCCGTCTGGACCTGAACCACTTGACCCCGTATAAACGGAGGCCAGCGGTGTGAGCTAGGCAGACTGCATGAAGCTCCAGCAGGTAGAAATAGCATCGGGACTCCAGGGGACCAGAGGCTGTGCCCTCTGTGCTCCCCGATGGGCACCAACCCATCAGAGATGCATTGGTCAATAGAAGACAGTCAACTCGGGCGGACGAACGGGATACCCTCCTGCGGATGTGCGGAACGGTCCACCATTGGAGAGCATTCCACATCTCCTGGGTCACTGTCACGGGCTGGTCCAAAGGATCGCAGCGTGTGACCACTGGCTGGCCAGCCCCCACTGAAGGGGATGCATGTACCAACGGGCCCAACAGACCACGCTAGTGCAGGCCATCACGAGGCTCAGGAGGCGAGAAAGTCCCAGGCAGGCGCGAATTCCCAACCAGACATGGTTGGGCAAAGAAGGAAGAACCTCGGCCCTGTCTGCGGAGCTGAGCTCTGGCTCGAAGAGTAGAGCTCTGCCCGATGAAAAGAATCACCTGCTTGGCACGAGTTCCGACTTGGCCCGTTGAAGAGGAGCCCATCTGAGAGCAACCTGAAGGCCAAAACTCTGGACCGCTTCACCTCCTCTCTAGGGGTTGAAATCAGCCAGCCATTCGGTAGGGTACACCGGACCCTTCGGAGCCGCAGGAATGCTGTCACCACTGCTATGCATTGGAGAAGACCTGGGAGCTGGGAAGAGGCCGAAGGGCATGGCTCTGAACTCGAAGGGATCCCTCCGCTCTGAAGCGGAGGAACCTCTGAAGAGACGGACAGATTGGAACGTGAAGGATGCGTCCTGGAGGTCCAGGGAACAGAACCACACACCTCATTCCAAGGATGGGATATCTGAGTCAGAGTGACCACCCTGAAAGTCCGAGACCTTAGGAACTTGTTCAGGTCGAGAATGGGGCACCAGCCCCCGTCTGTTTGGGGACCAGGAAGTACCTGGACACGAGCCCGGGTCTGAAAGAGGATCCCCTTCCTGATCACCTCTATCCCGAGGCACAGGGCAACGTCGGCTCAGCGGGCCGAGATGGCAAGGCTGACCCCGTGGTCCCCAAGGCGATGACCAAAGGGAAGGGGCCCACTGAAGACCAGAGACAGGCCCTTACCTTCCACCTCCCACACCCAACGGAAGGGTAGTGGCGGAGCTGCCGCCTCGGGGACCAGGTAACGTGACGAGGTCAGGGGCGAGGCCCCCAACCGTCACTGAGCAGGCTTGGAGGAAGGACTGGCCGAGGGAGCCCCTGGGCCTTTACCTCCTTGTTTCTCATTTGAGGAAGTCGCTGGCTTGGGTTCGGGATGCGCAAGCGCTGTGCCCCTTGCTGGTGCTGATGGGCCGTCGTGCCACAGGGGCTGAAGGGGCTTATGCAGAGGTTGCTGGTGGCCTTGTCCCTCTGGGCGGGTGACCCAGTCCAGAGTGGCATTGGACTTTTCGATCCCCTGGAGGTGTCCCTCCACTCCAGGGCCAAAGAGGTCAGTCCCAAGAAGGGATGTCCGCCAACTTGTGCTGGGTATCCCCGAGGTGGTCGATATCCTCAGCCACGCCTCGCACATGGCACACCGCCGCCACTGACCTGGCACAGGAATCGCTATGTCCACAGCAGTCTGAAGCTGCTGCTTAGCCACCACCCTACCCCTGGTCCTCAGGTCAACCGGGAGATGAGGGAGCACCTCATCCAGGGAGCCCAAGAGGCGTGGGAGAAGTGTACCATCAGCACGGCCGAGCTGGCCTGTCAGAGGCCTAGGAGGAAGCGCATAAACTTTGCGCCCGACATAGTCCATCCTTTTGGACTCTTTGTCGGGAGGCCTATCCACATCCCGAGCGCCCGAACGCTGGAAGACATTAAATTGGTAACTAACCCTCCGTAGAGGGGTGCTCCGAGAAACCGGGCAAAGAGCCGACAAGGACTGCACACTTCCTGGCCATCCTGGCCGAGGGCGCAGGACAGGAAGCAGGCCGATGCCAAAGCTCCAAGGCTGGGCCGACAATGGCCTCAGCCACAGGAAGGCCTCGAGGGAATCCTTGGTCTAGGATCTCAGTCAGGGATAATAGGCCCGTATGGACACGGGCTTGAGCTGCATCCCGGTGAACTCCGAGATGAGCCAAGCAGACCCAGGAAGGACGATGGGCTGTCGTCAAAGACCAGTCCGGGAGGACTCCAGGCCCATCCGCCTGGGAAATATGGAGTCGTCGGGACTCGAAGAGTCTGCAAAGAGCTGCCTCAGGCCTGAGCCACCCTTCACTTGCGGGCGGAGGCGGGAGTGAGGAGACCAGACAACCTGCGGGGCAGGCCGTGACCCGACCAAGGTTCCACCTCGATCGGTGGGGAGCTAGATTTGGTTGAGCGACCGGCCCGGAAGTGGGCATCTCGACTACAGCGGCGCTTATCGCCGTGCGGCAGCAGCAGCCGCTGGTAGCCGGGAATGAATCGAGTCAACTGATTCCCGGACAACAGCAACTGCTGCCACGAAGCTCCTCGGCGCCTAAGCAATCTGCGAAGCCTCTCTCATCTGAGGAGGAGGAGGAACAGTGTTGCCACTTAACTCGGTGCCCCGACCGAGACCGCCGAAGTCGGTGGGAGCAACTTGACTGAGAAGAAGACAGATCCTCGGTGAGACCGAGGGCGGTCTGGGAAGGAGCAGGGACACCCGCCTTCCCTCGCTCGGACGCTTTAACCAAGGACTGCTGCCCAGAAGGCGCGGCAGAACCTCTGCCTCCACGGGAAACTGGCGAAGGTTGACAGCTCTTCCAGTCGACCACCCGGTGACGGGTCGAGAAAAACTAGACTACGCCGACGGAGTCTCAGCAGGCTGGCCTGACGGGACACCGTGAAGCCAATGGCCTGAGCCGCACCTTGACCGAAGTCGGTCGTCTGTCCGGGAAGGAAACCTCTCCGCCCCCACAACGTGACGACGTGGGACTTGCCCTTCGACTCCTTCTTCTTGGGCCGAGAGGAATGTCCCGATGGCCCCTCTCCCTCGTGGAAAGGATCATGAAGCCCCTTGAAAGAAGCCGAATGAGAGGAATTCAGGAGAGCGGAATAAATGCTACCCCCAGGAGGAGGGGGATGCGCCTCCTCCAGGGCGATAGAGTGCTCGAGCTGCTCAATCGAGTCAGCCGCGACACCGGCCCAACGAGCCTCTTTGATGTTACCGTGGGGAAAACCGCCCGAGAGCCTCAATCAGGCAGCACGATCCTCCAGGATGTTATTAGAAAAGCACGGTACAACTCGCAGACCTGCAGGTCGTGGTCCAAACTGAGGTAGTATACGCATGTGGAGTGCGGATCAGTCCTGGAGATATTCCACCGCTGGGCGCCTCGAGAGCCAGGAAACGAATTCGTCCATCGCAGCCACGAGGGAAAAGACAAATCAAGTTTAGAAAACTTCAAAACTAAATTCGGATGAACCAAGAATCAGGAACTAGTCGAAAACGCAAAGCGCTATGAGGGAAACTGAGCTCAAGTGGTAAGGAAGATCTGGCGTCATGGGGCGGAGCGAGAGTTTTACCACCCGGGTGGTGGGAGGAGCCAGCTTGAAGACCTTCCGGCAAGATTTAAAGCGCAAGGAACCCGCCAGACAGTGTGGATGAACAACATATCCATGTCCCTAGAATAGCTGCTCGCTTGCAGCCACTGGGGTGGAGGAAGCATATACTATATAGCAATGCCCCCATTTCAGCTTTTGATGTTTCACCTCAGACAAATGGGTTTTCTTGTAGGAGGCAGAGATCAGCCACTTGTTCTCCCCAAATACTGTATAAGACGAGTTCTTTTATATGATTACAAAGACTACTGACATTCTATGTAAATATTTTAACAGGGTTTATGGTCATCGTTGAACCAGAGAAGAGAAGACTCCCGGAAGAAGAAGCACTCACTGAGGACCCAGAAGCACAGACCACATCCACTCCCCATCGCCATCCCTGAGGATCTGATGCAGTCGGCTGAGAAGACCGACTCCAGAAACCCTAGGCTCCTCCACTGCCACACACAGAGACCCTCCACTCACCATGTCAATAAAGGACAGAGTTTTCAGCCTTAATCTGTGTGCTTGTCTTTTTTTTTTTTTTTTTATAAAATCTTATAACATCTAAATTGACCACAATGGTGATCTAACTAAAGTCCTCTAGTGAGGTTAGAAACCAACTAAATAAATAACCAACACTCCTTCCATCCCCCTCCCGGATACTCTAAGGAGACCAGAAGGGTTCTGAATCAAACGGTCTCCTTTAAGGAAGGTGATACAAATCTCTTTAGAGAGAAAAGTTGTAAACGAAATAAATATGTACAAAGTGACTTCCAATACAGAGGTAGGATAATTTAACCACCTCCAGGGTGTTTCAGGAATAGGCCCCTTAATTGAGGATACTTTAAAACAGGGGAGTGATTTTTTTGGCAGCCATAGAGGGAATCAACCCCACCTATATAATCTCGGTCCTATATAAAGCTCTTCATTCTTCTGCAGGGTAAGCTCCGGATAAAATTAGAGTTACTTGGGAAAAAGACTTAGGGATTGAGTTAACTTTATCATTATGGGAGAAACATATAAAGAAAATGTACATGGGCATCAGTTCTGGTTGCTGGAAGGAATTTGCCTGGAAACTGTCAGTAAGATACTTCAGGCCCCAGTAGTAGTCGTCCAGAAGTATAGTATTGGTGCCAGGTCAGAATGTTGGAGGTAATGTGGTTTTCGTACGCCACCCTGGTCACATCTTTTGGTCCTGTAAGGCCCTTCATCCGTTCTTTGCTCAACTCTCCGAGCTCTCCAACAATTGGCATCCCTAATTTAGTGTTGGACCCCTTTCTTATTTTATTTGAGGAGAATCTTTTGGAATACATGGAGGCTCCGACCTGGAAATGTCTTAACATAGTTTTTAGCAGCAAGCAGAGCTATCACGAAAAGATGGAATTCCTCCTTGCCTCCTACTCTAGATCTTTGGCACCAAATAATGATAAATATCTATAAAATGGAGAGACTTACTGCCATACTTAATAAATCTCAAGATGTCTTTGAAACTAGATGGAGGAAATGGGTATTGTACATTGTACCCATCTGGGCAGAATTCGGTCGTGAGCTACTACCTATGTCCCTCTGCTTCTTTAATTTTCTCTGCTCTAAACTTTCTAAAGGAGAGTCATCTGGAATGTATTATATCTTTATTTTCATTTCCATAGACAAAATGAAATTGGACTGGCCTCTGAATTGATGTGCACTTTAATGTTT
Source organism: Neoceratodus forsteri (assembly GCA_016271365.2). Taxonomy (NCBI): domain Eukaryota; kingdom Metazoa; phylum Chordata; order Ceratodontiformes; family Ceratodontidae; genus Neoceratodus; species Neoceratodus forsteri. The sequence goes on along the minus strand of CM057453.1, from coordinate 296,573,873 downwards.
CAAATTCTTTGTATTTATTTTAAATTTATGTTATGTATAACTGTCAAGTTATTTTTTATAAAATAATATATAATAAAGAATGATAGTTTAAAAAAAGGGGGGCAGGAGCTACATAGCAGCTAGGGGCCCCTGGGGAATAAGCTTGTTCCCAAATAAGAAAAAGGTGCCAATATGGCAAAGGAAATTAAAAAGTGATGGCATCATAGAGATGTCAAGCCGCGCTCTCCCACTTCTTCCAGTTACTGGGAGGTGGTTAGTAGAAATGGGTTCCAGACTGAAGGAAGGAGCTGGTAGAAGGAGTCGTCATTGCTTTAAAGTGATGTGGAATGAACTTGGATTCTTTTCACTAAGGTGGGGGTAATCAATCGGGGACCCTTTATCTGAAAAATTCCCTTACAAGTAGTTAAGGAGCCTTTATATCATTAAATGGGCACTAGATGGCAATGCAGAAAAAATAGGTCATATTCCCTTATTACTTCGAGCAATCTTAGTTGATATTTCTTGGCCTTTGGTCATCCTAAAGTATTGGTCTAGTAAAGAACCCTCCTGATATTCCAGGTAGCCATTGTGGGTGCGGGATTTGGACACACAGGAATAGAAGGCTGTGAGATTAAGGGCATGTATATCAGCATCCCGGCCCACAGCTTCACAGGAGGTCCAGGTCCACATTTCCAACCATGCCAAGTGGGTCTGTACCACAGGAGGCAATGTGTTCCAGTGCTGGGGACTGTGGGAAGTGGAGGGGTGGAGTGGAGATGGCCAGCAAGCCAACTGTAGTGCACCCCGGTAGCTCTAGGTTAGCAAGGTGTATCACTTGGGCCAGATGTAAGCATTAATCCACAACAAGGAGGGTTCTACTAGGAAATTAATGCCTGGTTGGGGCACAAGGCAGAGCAGAGTGCCTCCAACCACCAACCAGGCATTGGTTCCTAGTAGAGAGCTCGACTTTGAGTGGGATATCTTGGCGCTGTTATGGAGGTAACAAGTGTGGGGTAATATAATGCAAAATTATACATAGAAAGAGATGCAGCCACTTTGACAATATATGCATCTCAGGGACATAAAGTCAGATTTCATTACAACCATATTTATTAATATGGTAGTGTGTTTAAAAACATTAACAAATGGTTGATTGAAAGGCAAGTGAATGATTACTGCACTCTCGATATTTTACTAAAGAGAGATCGTGCAATATTTTTAAATGGACTTGAAACACTTACCTGTAAACGATTTATCATGAATTGTGGGATGCCACACTACCTAATTTGAATACTTTTCTGATCTGTGCAACATTGCAACTACAAACCTTTGACGCTTTCCTGTCCAACTCTGTGGTAGGCACCTTCTTGTTTTCACATACTGAAACAGCTTGGCTCTGAGGGACACAGACTGCTCGAGGACACAAAGCAAGGGTGAGTGAGTGTGGTACCGACTGCTCGGTGTACAAGAGTTCCTTGGAAGCGGGTGGTGTGAACGCATGGAAAGTGGCGGTGACTATATCTCTTGCGGTATGCCTGTGGCACAAGGAGCGCAGAGAGAGACAGGAGAGACACACACAGAAAGCGATGTCCGCTGTGTTCTCTGTGTGTGTGTGTGTGTGTGTGTGTGTGTGTGTGCGCGCGTCTCCGATGTATACCACGAAGGCAGCAGAGAGCAACTATAGACAAACGACAGGAAACAGTGAGAGAAATTTAGAGACCGACTTTCCAATGCGTCTCTGTCCGTCTCACTGTCTCAAGCGTGCTCCTGATGTAACCCTGATGAGTGTGCCTGGATTACTTGCTGATTTGAGGTACTACACTAGCGGTCATTACTAGTGGATTGCTGAATTTCTGTCACATGTTGCGTTTGGACAAATCGTGATCTTCTATTTGAGTATTCATTTATTGCCATGTTACAAAGCCGGTAATCACCCACAAGCAACCCAGGGGCCCCTGAGCATACGAAGACATATAGGTAACCCCGTGTTTGTAGGTGCCCTCTTGATTATTCCTTCACCAAGGGGACCAGGAATATGAGGAGTCCCCAGCATCTCATTAGGGGCCTCAGAGATCATAGTGTTGCCCAGGTTTGTGAGCAACATAAAAGGCTTTATGGACAGTACTACTGTCCCTGTATGTAAAGGCCCCAACATCGGATATTATACTGGGCGGCAGCAGGAGGAAAGACAACAGGTAGGGTGAGGAGAGAAGGAGATGAGGGAGGAAAGAGGAAGAAAAAGGGAAAAAAGGATTTAAACCATGACACGATTCCTCTAAATTAGTGTCGAGAAAAACTACTGTCCCTGTGATGGTTCCGGATAATGTTTTTCTTGGTTTTGTTCTGTTCAGGAAGGCAGTGGGAGGGAGGGAGGAAGGGCACGGGGCGAGGAGGGGCATTCCAGTCGCCCACGATCCAGTGGCCACCACATCATCTCCAGTCCCTACTTCCCTTGTAGCCAGACCGGTGGGTCCTTCCATCACTGGGGAACAAAATGATTAGGGCAGTGTACACCTGCAGGACCACCGAGCCGAGAACCCAGGACAAGACCCACCCAAGCCACTACCAACCTGCTAGTTCTTGATCCTTAACAGTCCAGAACAAGAATCATGATCTGTGGCATGTGTTACTCAAAGTTTAACGATAGGTTGACAGGTACGAAATTGTTGAAGCCGTTTCAAAGCGTCCACCATCGGAAGATCAGCATGTAGCATGGTCCTGGCTAGTGTAGTTACTCATCCTCTCTGGGAGAGACCATATCAGGATCTGGAAGGTTGATTATAATCCATCTGCTCAGAAAGTAGCCCCCAGGTCTGTAGATCTGATTTGGCTTCCTCTGCTGTGGTGTAAAGTTGAGGCCCATTCAGATATTGGACCAGCAGTCTCGATGGGTAGGGACTCAAATTTCAAGCCATACTGCCTCAAGCAAGGGAAAAAGTGGCATGTATTCCTAGTGTTTGTGTAGTGGGGGCATAATCATTGTCGGGGAGGAGATTCTCTTTGAGGCATATTTTAGCACCTTCTTCCCCAAGCTTTGGAAGCAGGTCCTCCTTGACTACATACTTTAAAAACGGATCATAATGGATAAAGGACGAGCATCTTGTGCCATAGGTTTGGGACAGAGGGCCAGTGTTCTCTCTCTCTCTCTCTCTCTCAATATCTATGGGATATTTTGGGGCCAAGTGTAGTTGGGTGCGCGAAAATTATCCAGGAATGCTGGGACATCCCTGGCTTCCTCACCCTCCAGAACTCCATATATCCTCAGATTTTCCTTCTCCTCTATTTTCTGCCTCCTGCCCGAGGACTATTTGCAGCTGTGTCTGGACCAGTTCGATGAGACTTCTTCCAGTTGGTCAAGTTGGGTGGTGTTTGAAGAAATCTGGCAGTCAGCCTCCTCAATGCGGCCCAGCAATGTGCCAAGCTCAGCCCTAAAATCTTTTATGGACTCCGCATCTCATAGCGGAACTCCTGGAGGGTCACTAATGTAACCCCCAGTCCCTGGGGTTACTAGAATCCCATCAGTGTTTTAGTGCTAGGTGGAGAAGGCAGCTGGTGAATAACTAGTTATAGATTTTCACTTGTTCCTTCTCAGTTTACTTGGTCTCAGCGAAAGGAAAGAAGCAATGTCATTTAGAACTCGCAGCAGCATAAGCAGTAGCTAGCTGTTAGTGGAGAGTTTTAGAATTTTCAGGAGTTCTGCGTCAGCAGTTGGAGTGAGCAGTTGGAGGAGTGAGGAGCAGTGTGGGCTCTGAGGACAGCCTACTTTCTCTCACCCTAATGCTGAAAAACATGTACCTGCCTTGTAGAAGTGGTGGAAACCGTCTAACAGGAGTTCCTGGTTTTACTCTTCATCCTCAGCGAGATGAGGAGGGACTGCAGAATGGATCCGGGAGGGGCAATCCCTAATTTGATCCAGGACATTGAAGCTGCCTTTTCTTTGACAACTGTGAGTAATCGGACTTTGGGTTCCCAGGAGGAATGTACCTGTTTTGCCCATTTCTTTGGGGTGTTACTCTGACAAAGGGACCTATTCACCCAGTTCTGTTTGAGACTGTTCTCATGCCTTTTCCTAAAGTTGGCAGACAATCGTAGAGTCCCTGTAAGACTCAGCACACTATACAGAACTTTAATTGATTTACACTCAAGTAGTGTGTTTCTAATGCCGAATGTGAAAGTCATTCCAAGATGCATATTTCTACTGTTTGCAAAATGCTGAGATGCAACTCTGAAAGAATGGCTGAGTACGGACTACGAAGCAAAGGTGGGCAATCCCCCATCTGGAGAGACCAGTTCAGCACTATGGGTTCTGTAGGCGCCTGCTTATTCAGGACATGCTGGCCAATGCCTGAAGAAAGTTTACCCCTGGCGTGGGTATTCCTAATTTCTAATGGTCAGTCGTGGCCAGTTGCCACACTGCTAAACCTCGAAATCATCGCAATCTGGGAAATGTTCTAAGTTGTGGCCCTTACCACTAGAAGATGTATGTTTCAGCTGAGGCTTTGCTGCTGAAAAGGGTTGAAGTCCTCTGCAATATGGGAAGTTTAGAGTTTCATCTGCTGGGGGCATGGCTACCTACCCAGCTGTTGAGGCAGCACTTCTAGACAGCTCCTGAATCAGCATCTAAAATTGGCGTTTTTTCTAATTTTTGCTCAAAGTTACTTTGGAGATTCACTGTACTGGTTTCCTGGGGTATATATCTATCTGGTAATACCGAATTTGTCAACATGGCCAAAACAAAAAAAAAAAAAAAAAAAAATGAGCAAACAGCTAATTTCTTTGCCCCTCATGGTGGGACCCTAAAGCCACCACATACGCCTGGAAACTTGCCGCTTCAGCCGAGACCGCCGAGTCTGGCCTCTGACGCTAGAGTCCCTGCAATAAGCTGCACTCAATCCGATTAAAACTAAAATACCACCAACAGCTTAATCTGGTTCAAAGTCAGTTGCCATTCATCTGTATCCCCCTCCCGGGTCGTGCCTAAAAATAGGCAGAATTTGTCTAGTGCGCTTACCGGTCAACAAAAACTAAAATAAATAAACGGTCCAGTTTACGGACCAGAAAATGGACACCTACCACACTCGAATGGTGCAGGCTGAACAAAAGGTAGATAGGCTAGTGGAAGCAGTGGGCGGTCCTCGGAGCAGGCCCAGGCGCGGCAGCTACGTGTGCGAAAGAGCAAACTCTGATCAAATCCATGCTGCAACACTGGAAAACTTAACCCAGGCTGCCAACGCCAGGACTATTGAATTACCGAAGGCCTAGAAGGTGAAGATTTACCTGGCTACTTGGTTGGATGGCTGTCGAGAGACCATGGGCACAGATGTGCAAGGACTGGTTGTCAAAGCCTATCAGGTCAGTATCCAGAGACCGAATATTTCCCCAGATGGTGCCAGGACTGTGTTATTAGTGAAAACCTCTGTGGTGGTGCGAGATCAGATTCTTCGGGCTGTTCGAGCCAAGCAGAACCCTAGAGGTGGAAGGCTCAAGAGTTTTGTTTTCCTGACCTATCTGAAACTACTCATATGAAACAGAAAGGTTTCAATGCAATTAGGAGACACTTGATCTATGGAAGGTCCAAATAACTTGCTGATGCCAGCCCGCCTGCATGTGACCATGGGCAGGAAGGCATATATTTATATGGCCCAAGGAGGCTGCAAAGCTAATACAAAAGTTGGAGGCTGAAAGGGCTGCTCGAGAGGCGACTGCTCATCAGATTCAGAACTAGGAGACACTTGATTTGTACAGTAAGAATGAGAACAAATCTGTATCTGTTTTACTAACTCTTCCCAATTATCCAGAATGGGACTGCAGTAAATCGAAACGATGGTGGATAGTGAGATCATGTTAAATGGTCTTAAGTATGCAGGCCTACTTTGTTCAGGCCAGTAATGGACAGTCTAAAGACCTTTTTTTATTATTATTATTATTAAACACTTCAAACTCTGCTGTAACTTATTTATTATAACCATATTTATAATGGGGAACTGCAGAATTAGCTTTAAGGTGAGATGGGCTGGTGGTTTAAAACAGGTTATCAGCAAGTTATATATGGATGCTAAGAAAGCAAAATTGGGAGATCAGTACCGAGCTTGCTTAATAAAGAGTACATCAACTAAAGGGCATTATAGCCAGTTTAGTATCGCATAAGGAATGTTTGTGTGTGTTATTTTCATGATGAGCGTTGATAGCAATAGCCAAACAATAAAGTATTATGTTGGATCAGTTTATAAATGGGTATTCTCCCTAACTTGTACCGAATGTTGCAATGCCTCTCATGTATATATCTACTATGACAGATTTCTCATGTAGTATTGTATTGCACGGTTCTTTGAATGCTGTATCTATACATAAAATCTGTAAATAAAAAGTACAAAAAAAGTTTGTCTGCTCCAGATTTTGTTGTTCTGCATTGCCTTGTGTCACAAAGTATAAACCCTAGGGGTCCACCTTTGCTTGTGTGTACCAACTTTGGAATAAAGCCACACTCTAGAACCTCAACCTAGTATGGACAATCTTGTTACTGCTTCCTGTGTGGAATTACTGGGTACCCCTCTAGAAGTTCAGACCTAGCATAGCCCTTAGCAAAAGTTTCTCTCCTCAGGACCTGGGTTCAGTAATGGTCATTTTATCCAATACTGTGCTTTATGCCCCCCTTTCCCTAGACAGAAAAATATGGGAGGTATGCTTGGTTGTTAAACAAGTTTCCGGTGGGGGTGGGGGTTACACTAAGATCATGGAGAGTCGCTAAGATAGTTTCGTGGAGTCCATGCAGTTTTGCCTGGTTGGAATTTAGATAGGTGGCCCTTAGTGTTTGTGTGGCCATCTGGGGCCACCATGGATGAATCGGAGTCTCGGGAGTCCAGTCAGCCTCAGTGAGGACTTCAATGCGGTTCCTGGACGATCGTGGCATCAAATGAGGCTTTAAGTGGGTTACATGAGTATGCCTGGTGTTATTTTCCCACGATTTCGGCTGAAAATTATTTAAAATAATAACTGGGACAGCTTTAAGTTTAAGCATGGGGGCGAGCTTGTGGAGAGAGGACCCATCTACTCCATAGTACACAGAAGTCAGCTATATTTCTTCCATGTGTGAGTCACGAGGTCTCATGGCGTTTACTAAAATTGTTGCTACTCACTCTCCTACATACAAGAATTTGAGGAGGCTTATTTTTGTACAAACACTACTTCTGTAAATAACTACAGTACTACAAAGCTGTAACTGCGTAATGGGGACACCCTAGTGGCAGGCTTTTCTTCCTGATCAAACAGCCGCTTTGTCTAGCAGAAGGCCACTGAGATGGATTATTCTGCCACTAATATACTGGGGATTCATTTCTCTACAGAATTTTCTGTTTGGCACTTTTCTTTAACTCTGATGTTGCTCCCAACCCTTCCTCTGTCTATACAGCACACTGATGCAAGCAATTATGAGAAAATGAATTCTTCAAACAAAGCTGGCACACATCAGTTGGCACTGCAAGCTGGGAAAAGGGTGCTTCTAAAACGATCCACCGGTGCAGCAGTAAGGCTTCCGCTAACGCAAACGTCTGGGTTCGGGAACGGACCAAATGAGTCAGAAAGCCAGCCAGGGAGGTGGAAGAAGGATCAAAGTCCCATGGATTGTTCTCCTTGGAGAGAGAAGAAAGCGTCTGGCACATGACCAACCTCTAGCAGAGGCAGAAGGAACAGCTGCCAAAGTCAGAAAAGTGGGAGGTGTGCCAGACATCAGAACAGGCATCCTACATAACTGCACAAGATGCCTCCTAGGGGAGGAAAAAAACATGCAAGATCCTCCCCCAAAGAATGATGCCCAACTTCTCCAGCACTGTTACGCTCACCCATGGCACTCAGCTGATAACCAAGTTCAGTCTACCAACAAGGAGCAGTCAGCCCCGGCCCCACCCGCTGTGGGAGGTAAGCCAGGAGGAAGTACAGTTACGTAAGCACCCACAGTAACAGTTGATCTTGAGTAGGACCTCTTGCAGCAGGCTATTACAATAAGGACTACATGGTACTAGGACCCTCGGTGAAACTTCTGCCAGCAGTACACAGCAGGGACCGCCTCGATTCGGCCCAGCCCGCTGGGTCTGGGTACAAGAAGGCAGACCCAGCTCCACCTCAGTTCTTCCGCCAAGACCCAGAAGAAGGCCTGACAAGAGAAGGAGATGAGACTGTAGAAGAGAAATGGAGACGACAACGAAGATGGATCTACACACCTCGAGGGGAAGGCAGGTGGGAAGTAGCGCCTGCTGCAAGAGCTCCTCGAAGATCTACTGTTATGGTAAGTTCTTACGTAACTGTACTGTCTTACTGAGTGGGAGCTCTGCAGCAGGCTGTTACAGAAGGACTGAATACCAAGCAGTCCCACACCAAAGAGGCAGACAACCCGGGAGGTGGAATATGCTGACTCCAGAGGCCTCAGGACAGAAGCCCTCGCCAAAACAGCTAGGCCAAAACCAGCTCGGCGTCTGGAGGCGATATCAAGCTGTAATGCTTGGCGAAATATGTACAGAGTTCACGTCCATGCTGCACAAATGTCCTTTATGGAGACATTTGCAGGGCGGCGAAGATGCTGACACTCCTCTGGCGGAGTGACCCCTGACCGGGCCCAGTAGGGTTTGTGTTTCAGAATAAAACGAGATGCAGCGAACTATCCATTTTGAGATAGTCTGCTTGGTCACCAGTCGACCCAAGCAACGTGGTGCAAAGGCCACAAAAGTTGATCCAATTGGGTGCGAGCCATCCTCTTGAGGTAGTACCTCAAAGTCCTGTGGATATCCAATGTGTGAGAGCTTACCCTCTATTGGAAGGGAAGGAAAATAAACAGACTGGTTGAGGGTCAACTCTGAGACCACTTTCGGAAGAAACTTAGGATTCGTTCTGAGGAAACCCTTTCCTGTGGAAAATTAAATAGGGCTCTTTATACATCAGAGCCTTAAGCTCGAAACCCTTCCAGCTGAAGTAACAGCAACCAAAAACAAACTTTCCAAGAAAGATAATGCAGCTCACAATCCGCTGCTGGTTCAAAAGGAAGGAGGGTGAGTTTCTCCAACACGAAGGACTCCCAGGGTGGGATAGGGTCCCGAATGGGAGGTCTCCATATGTAAATTCCCCTAAGAAGGTGCGGGCGTCATCCAATTGCGCCAATGCTCTGTCTCCCACAAGAGCATGATAGGCGGAAATTGCCCACATGTGCACCTTGATAGAGGAGTAACTCAGACCCTTTTCATACAAGGAGAGGAGATATGGAGATCCGCCTCTGCCATCTCTCGCAGGCAATCTCCCCTGTCCTGGGAAGGAAGGCCATGCCCGGACGGAATCCAGGATCGCCCGGATGAAGGAGAGCTTCCGACTGGGCTCTGGGGGACGATTTTCAAGTTCAGGGTGATCCCCAGCCCTGAACACAGTATAAGTGTCTCGAGGCATGAGAAGGACTACTCTTGACAGGCTGTAAGCAGCCAGTAGTCGAGGTAGGGAACACATAGTGCCCCATGCGCCTTAGTCTCGCAGCCACCACTGCTAGGCACTTGGTGAAGACTCATGGAGGAGAGAGGCCGACGGAAGCACTCAAACTGACAGTGCTCCCTTGGAAGTGGAACCTCAGAAACTTCCAGTGGGAGGATAGACCCCGATATGCATGTATGCATCTTGCAAGTCGAGAGCAGAGCCAATCCCTGGTGCAGCAAGGAAGGAGTCCTTGAAGAGTCACCATCCTGAACCTTTTGTACTCGATAGAGGTTTAGAGGACTGAGGTCCAGAATGGGACGAAGGTCCTGTGTCTTTGGGACCAGGAAAAATGAGAATAAAACCCTGTCCTCGCTGATGCAGGGACCATCTCTATGCCCTTTTTGCAAGAGGTCTGGACCTCTCCTTCTATAAGTGGGATGTGAGAAGGAGGATAATGGGAGGCTTTAGCGGGTGTGTGGTAGAAACTCTGAACTCCAGCGTGTGTCCCTCCTGATGATGTCCAAGACCCATTGGTCATGATTATTGACTTCCACCCTTCTAAATGAAGGGAGAAGCAGTCCCAACCGGCTCCCTGGATCTTCCAGCGGAAGGGGTGGAAGGAGTCACTGGGCCGAGCAGGAGTGGGGAAGAGGCCTGGGAGGACTTGGGCCCATAGGCGGGAGGTCCACCAGACTGCTGGTTGCGGATCTCCTCTGCAGCCTCTCTCTGCCCCTGTTGGTTGCTACAGGCTTGACCTTGACCGCCTGAGGACTTGTGAAAAGGCAGTTTATGGTGTCGCGCGGGACATCTGGCGGACCGACCAGATTGACTTGCCCGACTCCTGGAGATGGGAGATAAAGGCCTCCGTCTCCTGCCGAACAAGCACGGTACCCTGGAAGGGCAGATCCTTGATACTGGCCTGCAGATCCTGGTGAAAGCGGAGACTCTCCAACCAGGCATGGCACCGTACGAGCACACCCGGAGGCGGCTACCTGGCTGCCATATCTGCCCGCGTCATAGAGGCTCTCAGGATATGGGAGCCTACGTCTGAGCCCGACTGGAGGAGGTCCAGGAGCTCTGTCTTCTGGGCAGAGTCTGGAAGGGTCTTCATCAGCTCTTGTCCCTCTCCCAAAGCGCATTCTGGTACTGTACCATATCGTCAGAAAGTTGAGGGCAGTATGGAACAGGTGGAAGCAGCATATACTTTGCCCACCTGGTCCAAATGGCGAGACTCGGGTCAGGAGGCTGGGAGCTGAGGTGCTTGGCTGCCTGGACTTATGGGCAGCCGTGATCCAGAGGAATCGGCCTGAGAGTGTTCCGTGAGAAAGGCCTCTGCCCTCAGCGCCTTATACAGCCTGTCCGACTTTTCGGAATGGCGGGACTGAGGCTGGATGCATCCAGGTGGTTCTGGTGAGGTCCTGGAATGTATCCACCAAGGAGGAATGACTAGAGGTTTGGCTCCTTTGCCTCAGGTACTTGGCCAGTCTCCGGCGTTCGGATCCAGGTCCTCCGTATCCCACTCATTGGGAGGCCTGATGTGCCTCATGGCGTCCATAAAGGTAGGATGCGTCTGGAGGAGGCGAGGCTGGTCCTTCTCCCAGGAGTGCTTCAAACGAAGAGAGAAGATGAGGTGAGCGATGGTGAGGAGGATCGACTATATGACTTTGAATAGTCCGACACTTCCCTATGACCAGGCTCTAGCTGACGCCGGTAACTGAGGGACCGATGTCTGCCCGAACGAACTCGGTCCCTGGACGCGCGATGGTGCGAGGACCGGCGTTGGGAGCATTCTCGCCTAGAAGCAAGAAGGGTTCCTGGAGCGTGACCTAGACCGACAGTCGAGAGCGAGCCCTGGAGGAGGTGTAGGCAGGCGCTCAGCGACTTCCACAGGAAGACACCTCCGGCTGTGGTTTTCCGCTGCTGGCCCACACACGGTTCCGGACGGCGGCGAGGAGGACTGCTTATGGACTTGCCCTACCAGAAGGAAAACAGATCCTGGAGCTCGCCCGTGAAGATCTCAGCCACCCGTCTTGGGAAGGAAGTCTCAGGACGTCGGGCGCGAAGGAGAGCCCTCCTGGGTGCCCAGGGGAGGAGGACTTGGGTGACAGGGGCGTCTGCTCTTCGTGGCCGCTCCAGCGTCCTCGCCCCTTTGACCGGCGTCAGTGCTGGTACCCGGCGGCGGGGTGCCGCGGGGGTGCGGAGAGTCCCTAGGCTCGGGGCGTGCCCTTTAGCAGGCAGCGCCAGTGCCTTGGGAGGTGGAGAAGCAGGCACCTCTAAGGGCTTAGTGGTGACCTTAAGCGGGTCTCCTTTAGCTGAGCAGCTTCTCCCCGAAGAACCGGCCCCTTAGCCTGAGAAGATTTTGGGTGCTCTCAGAACCAGAGGGATGGGCCTTTTTTCGAGGGCCGCGATCATGAAAGGACCGACTATGGTCTTTCTAGGCACTTTTTTTCCGCTCCTCCGAGGAGTGCGGATCCATTTTCTGCTCCAGCAAGTAGCTTTAGGGCCTTGAGGCGGCGGATGCGGGTCCTGCTGGTAAAGCCTGGCAATCTGAGCAGTTGGTGTCGTAGTCCGAGCCTAGGCAAAACACACCACCGATGGCAGTCCTTCGCTAGGATCTGCCTCCCATCACACTTGTTTAAGTGCTCTGGAGAAACAGGCGCCGAGAAGACATCCGTGAACTCAAGAAACCATCGGGCAATGGCTGGCGTCGGTAACGGAGAAGGATGAAAAAAAAAAACAGTCTAAAAAGCGGTAAAATAACCGACGTGCAGCAGACTGGCGTTGGTGTACCTTGAAAGCGAAAACCGTTGAAAAAAGCGGCTTCAAAGTCTTGATTGAAGACAATTTTCAGAAGATTTAGCTGCAACTGGTGAGCAAAGCTGTTCCTCCTTCACATGTAGGGGCGGTGGGAAAGAACTGGGGTGGAGCTGGGTCCGCCCCTCTTATACCAGACCAGCATGGGCGGGGCCAGCGTCGTCCTCCTGTGTGCACAGCAGAAGTTTCACCGGAGGGGTCTAGTGACTCGACGTAGTCCTTATGTAATAGCCTGCTGCAAGAGCTCCCACTCAGTAAGACCACCAGTAGTTGGATCTGCCAGGAATAGATTCCAGGCTCCATCAGGCACTTACTCAACAACCCTGCCGGGGTGCAAGCCTGGGAGGGATCATCACTGAGGTAAATCCCAAGGAGTATATAAGGTTGTAGGAAGCTGGGTCCCAGCCACTAGGGCAATGGCGCACCACAGACACACACACAAAAAAAAAAAACCAAACACAATAATAATAAGAGGGGTGCTCCTACCGAATCTTCTGCAGAGGTCAGCCCATCTCTGCAAGATTATGACATTTAATAATAAGAAAAAACACCACACAAACACACACTTGGCAAGCACAAAACCAGAAAACACTCTACCATTTGGAGGCATCGTGCAACTCCCACAGAACAGGCAGGAACCAGGAAAGTTGGCGGATCGAGGGACCTCAAACATCACGGACATGGTCATTGGTTGGGTACAAGCTGGGAAAGCAGAGGGACATTTTACTGAAGGACAGCGCAAAAACAGAAAGTCAGTATCACTGTATGAGCTGAAAAAGCGGGAGGGGAGAAGGAGGAGGATGGTCAAGGATAAGCCAGCGATTAACTACAAGGCCACCACAGTAAGTGTGAGACTCAATCTCCCAGTTAACCTGGAAACCCATCCTAATTAATCGGCATCATTGTCCACTTAATGGGTTCTAAGCAGAACATCCCAATAAAACAAACGTCCCAAATTATTCATGTCCAGATTAAATGGTTTTACTGTTTTAAGTCAAAACTGCATACCATAATATCTGTAGGCGACAGTGATCTTATCTGAAGCATGAATAAAATCCTTAAGTGTCAAGCGGATAACCACAAGATAAGACAGGTGGGACTTTAATACCCCTCTGAAGAACAGCACTTCCAATAATGAAGAACACCACCCATAGCACTGCATCACAATATTAGCATTTGCAGGACCCCAGGTCCCTAGTACAAGTCTTGAACAACCTTAAGAAGCAAGAGTACTACCAACTAAGCCACATGACACCAACATTACCATGGTTAAAAAAACAGTTACTGCTGCAAAATAAGCTTGGAAATATTCTGCTCGAAAACATACCTGTGATCCGAGTTACTTTTGCTACTCCTAGGTCTGGATCTGAATAGCCTACTGATGGAAAATATGAGCGGTCCGTTCTCGCAGTTTGTACCAAGGCTCTGCAGGCATGTTCCTCCTCAGAATCTGTGCAAAACTGGGCCCTCTTGAACCCTGGCTCCACGAGCTACCACCTGCCATTCTTGATGACCTAAAAACAGATTTTCATTTTCAGTCTCACATTAGCAATAGGAATACATTAAAAAAAATGAAAAAGCATTGGTCAATATCAGTGATGTTTGACCGCATGTTTCTATAATGCAAATGCGGTGTGTAAGAGCATGGAAAGGATAAAAGGGAGGGAGTCTTTATGCTGTAAGACCAGCTGTGTTGGTGTGGGGGGCTGGTTTTTCACTATTATCAATCACCCGTTTCCCCACTGTTGACATATCTCCCTACCACTAATTCTTTGACCCTCCTGTTGCTTTCCTGGCAACTCCTGAAACCAAATCTCCTCCAAGATCTCTCACCAAAAAGAATGTCTTACTAACCCAGGTTCCTCCTTTTCCTAAGCAGAGGATAACACACCAAACATTTTATCTGCATTGTTTAAGACAGATCCAGGACTGGATTTTCATTCTTAGCATTGGGACTTCTGCTGCAGTTTGGACATCATCCCACAAACTGTACACATGAAAGCTAGACCAACTTAAATACTGATACAGCTTTCAGTCATGAGTATCGTAATTTGCATCATTTGCCAAGTGTACCCTACTATCTCTGCTACACTTAAAAAAAAAAAAAAAAAAAAAAATTATTCCCCAACTGTCTAATGGTTTTTCTTCATTAGCCTTTTAGAACCCACTCATTGAGACTTACCAAATTTTCACTGGCTCTCCTGCCAACCCCTCAAAGGGCTACACTCTAGGCCAGTGACAGCACTAACATGCACCAAACGGCAAAAGTTGCAGCCTTTCCAAAATAGACCCTTTTTCCTTTGCCAGTGGGTCCACACTGATGCACCTACTCTACGATAATATCTAAAGGAAGGAACGTGAACAGTTTAAGATCAACCACCGATTATGTTTTGATCCAGTAGGTTCCCTTTAGACCCACAATTTACACCAGTGGGTCCAATTCAACCCATGTTTTAAACCCCCAGCACTGTCACTGCTCTAGACTGCCGAACAGATAAATCTTTGTGACTACCAGTGATGTCAGAAGGTGCATGACCAATAAATCCTTAACTCCACACCAGCTCCTGATAGAACAAGTTGATTCAGCATTAAAATATGATTATGCAATAGAGTAAATTCAAATGCCCAATCCCTGAAATTTGATTGGTTGGCTGGCACCTTTTCAGCATGACAAATCCTCAGTGTACCCACTGGAAAAGGTGCCAGCTGCATCAACTCCCGAATTCACTCAGGCATAGGCCCAACAAAGGCAGGGATAAAGGACAACCGGGGGCTGAGTAGAACAGCTTAACAGTCCAGGAGTCCACATCATGGAAAGCCATGTGTGGCAATGCCAGGAGCCTTAGCAACAAGATGGAGGATCTGGAGGCTGCCATGATGCAGTCGGACCTGGACACTGTGGCCATCACAGTGACCTGGTGTAATAATGACCACGACTGGGAGATGGCCATACCCGGCTTCAACATACTCAGAAGAGACATGGCAGGCAGGCAGAGAGGAGCAGTGGCACTTTATGTGAAAGATGGCATAAATGCCACAGAGATCCAGGAGAAACAAAATTGGGGGAGAAGATACCTTGGGTTAAGCTGGAAAGGAAAATGGAGTCAAACGTCTGCATGGGGTGATCTACAGACTACTATCCCAAGAGGGACAGACAGGGACTTGATGCTAGCCATCCAAAGGATGGCAGACAAGGGAGGTGGTGCTGGCTGGACACTTCAATATTCCAGATGTGGACTGGAGCCTCCATCAGCAGCATCAACCAGGAGCAGATTTATCCTGGACTCCCTTCAAGGTACCTTCCTTAAGCAACTGTCATGGAACCAACTTACAGCAGAAGACAATACTGAACCCTCGTGCTCACAAATGGGGGGGAACAGTGACAACCGGTCACTGTGGTTTGTAATCACAGAAGGAACAGAACCAAACTGCACAAAACACATATCCTGGATTTTAGAAGGGCAGACTTTGGGAAAATGGGGACATGCTTAAAAGAGGCACTAACAGGAATGGGGAGGGAATCGGGGTGGAGGAACAGTGGGCAATATTTAAAATTGGGATTACAAAAGCAACAGAATAAATTTAGTTGAAGACAGTGGGCAGCTTTAAGAAAGGCTGGGACAGGCATAGGGAGGAGTGGTGAGGAGGGCAGGATATTAGCTCAAGCTATGGACCCTGCAGTATGAGCAGACTTGATAGACCAAATGGCCTTCTTCTGCTGGCTTTTCGTATGTATGTAGAATTATGCATTGAGTAGGTTAGCAAGGGAAAGAAAGAGGAAGCCATTACGGTTTTCCAAGGAGGTAGCGAAAGCCAAAAGACTGCATTCAGGTAATACAAAAAAAAAAAAAAAGATACAGGTAGAAGGATAGGGAGAAGTACAAGGAGAAGCAAAGGGCAAGCAGGAGATCAGTGAGAGAAGCCAAAGCTCAAATAGAAGTGCATCGTAAAATCAGTGGGTAGACTGAACAAAACCTTTACAGGTACATAAGTGAGAAAAAGAGCAGCAAAGGGAGGGATAGTGAGACTGAGACTGAAGAGGAGGACGGGGCCATGTGGAGGAGGACAACAGTAAAGCTGACATACTGAACAGATATTTCTGCTCAGTCTTTGCTGAGGAAGAGGAGGGTAATGGGCCTGAAGGGGTACAAGGGAACAGCGCAGAAATGGACAGAAGTCCCTTTACACAGTAAAGGGCCCTAAAGGAACTGGAAGGAAGAGTCAAGGGATGGGGCCAGATGGGGTGCACCCCAGGGTCCTAAAAGGAACTAAGGTGGTGGCTGAACCTCTGGCAAGCCTGTTTAGCCAATCATTGGAAACAGGGAGGTTCCCAAAGACTGTAGGACAGCAGATGCAGTCCCTTATACAAAACAGAAACAAAGAGGAAGCAGGGAACTACAGACCAGTCAGCCTAACCCTGGTAGTGGGGGAAGATCATGGAAGCACTACTGGAGAGATTGGTGGAACATCTGGTTGCCAACGGAATACAGGACCCAAGGCAGCATGGTTTCACCAGGGAAGGTAATGCCACACCAACCTGACTGAATTTTTCGACTGGGTAACAACGGAGAGCAGTGGACGGGCCTAAGCAAGGCTTCTGACACTGTGCCACATAGAAGGCTATTAAACTGGGGAATATGGGAGTGAGCAGGACAGTAGTGTGGTGAGTGGGTAATTGACTGGGCAGCAGGACACAGAGGGTGGTGGTAAATAGCCGTCACTCCACAGAGAGAAGAGTGACCAGTGGGGTACCACAAGGATCAGTGCTGGCACGGTCCTATTCAACATCTTCATCAGTGACACTGAACAAGACTTAGAAGGCAGAATTTCCCTGTTTGCCGATTACATGAAGCTCTGTAATAGAGTGGACACATCATAGAGTGTAAAACAGTATGGGGGAAGAGAACCTGCAGAAGCTTGAAGACTGGTCAAGGGTCTGGCAGTTGAAATTCTATGCAATGAAGTGCAAGATAATGCATATGGGGCACAAAACCCTGGAATATATCAGTTCGGGTGAGGATATAGCATGCACCAAGCAGGAAACAGACCTTGGGGTTATCTCTGAGGACTTCAAGGTAGGGAAACAGTGCAACAAGGCAGCAGGTAAAGCAAATAGGATGCTGGGATGCACAGGCAGGGGCATCGCCAACAGGAAAAGGAGGTCATAATTCCACTATACAAAACACTAGTAAAGCCCCACCTGGAATACAGTGTACAGTTCTGGAGGCTTTACTACGCAAGGACATAGACAGGGTAGAAAAGGTCCAGAGGAGGACAACAAAGATGGTTCAGGGATTGCATCACAAGTCCTATGAGGACAGGCTAAAGGACCCAAATATGTACTCCCTAGAGGAGGGAGGGAGTAAGGGGATATGATAGACATATACAGGTACCTTTAAGGGAGGAACAAGGTGCAGGAATACACCATTTTCCAGTGAAAAGGATGTTCCAGGACTAGAGGGCATGGGATGAAGTAGGAGGACGGCGATTCAGAGGAAGCGTGAGGAAGAATTTCTTCACAGAAAGGGTGGTAGGCAAGTAGAACACCCTACCAGAGGAAGTGGTGGGGCTGAAACAATCACGGATTTAAGAATGCATGGGATAGACATAAAGGATTTTGGAGGTCAGGGGTGAGGGCAACAGACTTCTAGAAAAATGTAAAGGAACCTACAAGCTCAAATGGGCAGGCTGGATGGGCCATAGGCCTTATCTGCCGACAATATCTATGTACCCATGGTAAGACTGCTATCCCCGCTAAATAGCCATCTCACAGAACTGCTGTACCAGTCCCATTCTGATCCATCCTGCTGGCACAACTCATGAAAAGTCTACCCAACAAAAAGAAGTTAACAGCAACCAAGTAAAAGCAGTCAGGAAACTCGAATTTACTAAAATATATGAAACAAACAATCATTACCTCTCGTTTTTCACCCCGCTACCAGTTACCACAGAGGATTTCCTGTCCCATGCCAGCCTGTTACCTCACTCCAGGTAACAGCAGTTCACAGATCAAAACACTAACAAGGTACCCCAAGTGCATCTCAATAAATATAGATTATGTATTAAAAAATAAATGATAAAATAAGAACACCCCCACAGGAACACATTTCAACATTTCCTGCTCCCAAAAAAGCAGAGCGTTCAGAAGCATAAGGCAATAGTGCACATGTGCAGTTTCCCCACAGTCCGAGTAACCAAGGACTACTACTTCAGCAGCAGCAATACACAGAAAACAAACACACAAAAAGAACTCCCCCCTTTTCTTTCTTCTTCCTTCTTCCAGGAAAACAAAAAGGACATTGTATAATCGCACAATGCCACTCCAGGATATGGGCATATGGTGGCATTTACACAACTTTGCTGTGGATTTGGTCATTCGCTGGCGGTGTCGGACCAAAACCACACCAGGCGTGATAAATCCCACCATATACCCAACATCCTGTCATGGCATATTGCTTAAATGTGCACCAGCCCAGTGGACGTGGAGGGCTGAGGCACCGTGGCGGCTTACCACCTGCCACGCCAGCGACCCAGTGACGCGAACAGACTCTGGTCACTCAGGAAGGGGAGACTGGCTGGGAGAGGATGATAGCACCTGTAGGACTTGCCTCCCCTCAGGGAGGGTGTGACTTGCTGTTGGGACTGCCATCCAGTGGCAGCTGGATGGCAACGCATGTGACGCCACCAGATTGGGAGGGAAACCAACGACAGGAAACCAGTGGCATCTCTGCAGAGGCAGCGCTTGCACATTGCAACCACTGCATGTACCTGGGCCCAGAGTGTAAAACCTTTGGGGAGACCGCTGCAGGATGGTGACAGGCGCCACGCAGGCCCCGTGCCGAGACAGGCAACCCCATAGTACGGTGGCAGATGACAGTGGGAAGGTAAGTCCCAGAGAAGCCAGTTGATGGGGCGGAGGGGGGCTGTAGGAAGGGGCAGCCGAGCAGAAAGGAGATGCAGCCACATACAATTTACCATGAAGGCAGGTGCTGCCCATGAGAAACAGCCATGGATAAGGGAAAATTAGAACTTAAGGAACATTTTAGTTTGTTAGGCTAATAGTTCTTTCTCCCAGTGCTCAGCTTCCCATTATTGCAAGGTGTGTAAACCAGACACCATTCTTAGAACTCCACCATAAACCAAATTGTTGCATCAAAAGTCCGTGCTAGGGGCTGTGGAGCCCGAGCTGAGAAGCAGCAGATTCAAGCAGTTCTGATCCAACAGAGTATAAAAGTTTGAAAATCTACTATTTGAAACAACTTTTGGGCAAATTACTTCATATAGTTGGAAAGAGGGTGGAAACTGATCCAAGAATGGGCAATCCTAGAAAGGATCGAGGTGCTGGGACTGGAGGGAAATCGAGCAATGCCCTCAGCATTTGAGACCCGACACGGCGCACAGGCCGAGAATGCAGACTCAGGAGAAACTCTTAATTATCTAGGTATAAAAATCCTAAGATTGATTAATACAGTGACAGACCTTGTAACCAAGATAGACTCTTTTGGGACTCGTGGTGGCTGTGGAAGTAACGGTTGACCACCCAAAAAAAAAAAAAAAAAAAAAAAAAGGTACACGGGGTTAAAGTCAAACAGACTCGGCGGCAGTAACCTCCGCGATGCTGGTAAGAGAGAATGCATTTCAGGGCCAGTTTGAAACTTTAGAGAACAAGGCCCAATCCTCCCCCTCAGATATTGGGCCTCCCGGAGGGAATGAAGGTGACCACCCTACATTATTTTGCAGGACTGGTTCAATGAAAAGTTAGTGGACGGAGGCAAGATTTCAGGTTCCATCTCCAGAAAGCCTACCGAATCACTCCCCAGAGATACCGTGAACAATCTGATGTCCCACGTACTCATACCTCTCAACCTCTTGCCTCATGAATCAGGGACAAGACTTAAAAAATCGGGACAAAGACCCCAAATCAGGACACATCTTAAAAACTGATACTATTCTCTCAGAAAGCTGATACAATAAAGGGATTTGTCTTAAGATGCATTTTCTGAAGAAGAACAAGTCTGTTACTTTAATGTTTGACACTGTTTTGTGCTTTTAATCACCACTGTTCTGTCACAAAACTCAAATTTTATGAGGACAGAGAAAAATTTTGAGGCAAAATCAGGGACGTCCCTGAAAATCAGGGACAGTTGAGAGGTATCCGTACTCTACTAGTAGTGACTGACGGAATCGGAACCGAGAGAAGATACTTGGATAGCCAGACAGTCGGGTCCCCTCACAAAGGATGAGCAGAATATTACATTTTCCCCCATCAGTTATGCGACGAGGATCCGCTGCAAGAAATTTGACGGTGTCTGCTTCAAAGCTTCGAGAGGCTGCTACCTCATACGATCATCTACCCGGCCAAGCTCCGGATTGTTTGAGGGAAAAGTGTGGATTTTCACCGATCCTATTGAAGCCGGAAAATTGGCCTCGCAGCTACAAATGGGTCAGCAGAAGGAACAAGGAAGAAGATGAAGATGTGGAATTGGCAGAAGATGGGGACACTTGATTTTGTATTGGGCTAAGTACAGCTCTTATTTATTTCTAATTTTGATTTTACCTCAACATAGTCTGTCGAAATACAGATAGTTAAGAAACTTTTGTATTTGTTAGATTCCTTATAATTAAGGCTAAAATATGACACCACAAGCCCTATAAAAGGCGTGCTTAAGTTGGACTTGATTCTGGACTTTAGAAATGTCAGTCATACTGCTCATGGGCTCAGGAAGCAGCAATTATGGTCTAGACTTTTAGGAAAGACATTCTAAGCAATTACCCCGGATGTGGTATCATAACATCTAGATACTCCTCTCCTATGATTAAGGGACTTAGTCCCCTTTGTATTGTATTGATATATATCTCTATGATCTGAATGTATTGTTTTCATCAAATAATGGGAAAAAAAAGTCCATACAATCACAGGACCCTTAATAGGCAACAGAAGGCTGGAGGTCACAGAGCATAAAGGCGGGCTGCTGTTTACTGTTAAGTTAACATATCTCCTAGGTCACATGGGTACACCAAAGGATGCACAGGTAGACACAACTGGCCCCAGCAGCTCCACATTAGCAGATTTGTTCAGTAAGTCCACAGAAACGGGTGACGTTCACTAGACTGGAGGGTTACAGATGTGGTTGCTCTCCACAAGGTCTGAGAGAATCAAAGAAACTACAGGCCAGCGAGCCAGACTTCCACTGCAAGTAAAGTACATAAAACCATAAAATCAGGAAGAGGTGGAGTTCCTCAAAGCACAAGGGCTATGAGAGGAGACAACACTGTTTTACGAGGGTATGCTGTTTTACATACTCCAAATATAACAGAAGTCTTCGATTCAGTAAAACAACAGTGGAGAGGGTTTAAACAGCAAATATCCTCTACCAGGACTCATATAAGGCCTTAAGATTCTGCATCACACAAAATACTGCTTAAAAATAAAAAAAACAAAACCATGGGAGGCCTGGATCGTGTGTTTGTGTGTGTGTGTGGGGGGTAGTTAGAAGTGGTCTAAATGGTGTATTCTCAGGAGTGAGGGTAGTGTCCACTGGGTTCTGAGAGCTGTAAATGCATACGTATTTCAAGGTATGTACCTTGTTAATGAGTTCTAAAGTCAAAGAGACAGCACAAAAATTAGCACATTAAAGCATTACAGCTATGCCAAATTACAGGGAAAAAAAAAAAAAAAAAAGCATACTACATACCAACCCTGGGAAAGAGAGGTGCACTCCCAGTCATAACATGGGCTCAAGGCCGGCCCGGTGGCACCGAGGTTGAGGCACTGGATGCCACCTCACGCTGCACCAGCAACCTAGGTTCGGGGCGAGCCCAGGCGTCAGCAGAGAAGGAGAGGACTGAGCACCTGGACTGCTCTCCTCTCCAGGGGAGGGCTAGGGTTGTCCGGCATCCCAGCGACCCACCGATTTGAGATTGGGGCACTGCAGGATGAAGACCAAGCATGTGGGTAGCGTGGCAGATGCCAGCAGGGTTACCGTCGCCTTTGACATCATTGCACGGCATGTTCAGTGGGGGGAGCTCTGGAGAACAGAGGAAACAACCAACTCAGCAGGGTAGGCAACGGCACCTGATCCCCATGCCCACTGCCAGATCCCACTCGCCTGGCCTTCCAGTTTCTCCACCCCAGGCCCTCACCTGCAGCAAAGTCCAGACCTTAAGAGCGCCAAGAGGAATAGCGTCCCCACCCTGGAGGGGTCAAGCCGGAGGTACAAGCTGCGGTGGGGAGGGGAGATAAGAGGAGGCTCGGGATGGGAGGACCACAGGCGGCCAGGATCAGACAAGGATGCCTGAGAGAGGCCCTGCTGGATGTGACCGGAGGGAAAAGGAACAACAAAAAAATACATAAATATAAATAAATGTGTGCGCCGAGACAAGACCCGAAACTGATCCTGTACTTATACAATTTTACTTTCATAGTCAGCAACTTACCCATATGCAACAGCATGACCATACATGGTCAGGGATGAAAAATCCCCAAATCCAAGGTCTGGGACCCACAAAAGCACCACAGGACTTGCACACTACAGCTCTTTAAAGTATGAAGGACTTAGCGAGGGTCCTTCTGAACACCCTGCGTTCACAGCCACCATTTTAATTGTCAGCTGCCAGTTTGCTGGTGCTGCTTTTTGTTCCTCATAGAGTTCTGGGGTAAAGTCGAGTATGCGCCCGCCTATTACCCATTACCACCCATCCATCCTTCCCTCCGTGTCATCCAACTGACTGCCCGATGCTGGTGGTCCTTTTCCTGCAAACAGAGTTGGCGGCTGATAAAGCTGCAGCTGCATTTGGCGCCAGTCGCTCATTTTCAAGTTTAGATGCAGTCATCGTTTCCTCATTGGATTACACCCCACCCAGTATAGCAGCACCACTTTTTTTTGTTTTTGTGAGAAATGACACTCAGCCATGCAGGCAGGAATTGGGGGGCAGCAAGTGTTCGGAATCTGGTTGGGACTTGGAGCTGGAGGATTACAGCCTGAATCATGGACCTGTGGCAGGGAATAACTGCAAAACTGAGGTGAGTAGTTTCCATAGTTAGGCAGCATGATCAGGTATCTTTTTAAGTGGTACACTGATCATCGCAGTGTCCTGTTCTGGGATCAGGCTGGCCTGCATATAAACAAAGTCCTGTGAGCAATGCAGAATCCTTTGTGTCGCGTTCCGATTTTGGGGATGGAATGTGCGTTTCTGACAAGCACCTTTCTCATTGTGGCTCCAAGTACAATCATTGTGCTGAAATAGACAGGTGACTGAGATTAATATAAGCAGGTCTGGGGTATAAGCAGGTTTGGGGAATTAACAATTATGTACTTAAAAAGAGAGACAAAGGTTTTAGTACCAAAAAAATAAATAAATAAAAATTGCGATTTGCAAGCCACAGTACTGGAATGAACATAGAGATTGTGTGTATCTCTTGCAGCACTGCTGCAGCTAATGCAATATAAAAGTACTTGTAACATGGCAATAAATTAATACTCAAACAGAAGACTACGATTTGTCCCAAAGCAACATGTGACAGAAATCCAGCAGGTATAAATCTACCAGTAATGCCGCTGGTGTAGTACCCTGAAATCCACAGCACAATCGGGACTGAATATTATTGCCCACTAGTGTAGTACCCCTTCAAATCCACAAGTAAATCTGCATCACACTCATCAGTAGCATGCTTGGTGACAGTGAGAGAGACAGACACACATTGGAAACTCTAAGTCTCAATATTTCTCTCACTAATGTTTCCGGTAGTTGCTCTCCGCTACCCTCATGGTATACATGTCAGAGACGGAGAGAGAGACACACACACACACACACACACAAAAGAACACAGCGGGCATCACTTTCTGTGTCTCTCTCTCTCTCTCTCTCTCTCTCTCTCTCTCTGTCCCTCTCTCTCTGTGTGTGCTCCTTGAGTCACAGACATACCGCAAGAGATAGTTGTCACAGTCACTTTGCATGTCGCACTCCACCCACCCTGAGGAGCTCTGTACACCAAGCAGTCAGTACCACATTCACTCACCCTCACTCCGTGTCCCTCAGAGCAGAGCTGTTTCGGTATGTGAAAAACAAGAAGGCACCTACCATAGAGTTGGACAGGAAAATGCTAGAAGTTTGTAGTTGCAATGTTGCACAGATCAGAAAAGTATTCAAATTAGGTAGGAGGCATCCCACAATTCATGACAAAATGTCAACAGGTATGTGTTTTGAGTCAATTTAAAAATACTGCACACATATTTTCTTAGTAAAATATTGTAGTACAATAATCATTCACTTGCCTTTCAATCAAGCGTTTGCTAATGGTTTTAAAAAATAACCACCCTCATATAAATAAACATGGTTGTAAAGAAATTTGACTGTGTTCCCACGATGCATGTATTGTCAAAAGTGAATGCAGCTCTATATATATATATATATATATATATATATATATATATATATATATATATATATATATATATATATATATATATATATAATATAATTTTGCACTATATTATCCCACACTTGCCATGTTACAAGAGCATTAATCTACTCAAAGTCGGGCTCTATTAGGGAATCAATGCTTGGCTGGTGGTTGAGGCACTCTATCTGCGACCTTATGCCCCCACCCCAAAATCAGGCATTAATTCCTAGTAGAACCCTCCTTTGTCATGGATTAATCCTGACTGACTATTCCAGAGAGAGTAACGATTACAATGTCTGAAAATGTAGGGTTCACTGCTGTATGTTGGACTGTGAAACTTAATTTAGAGCCAGTTTAATGAATTTAGACAGTGAGCTATAAATAATTTGGCCTGCAGAGAAGTACCTGTTGCTTCCTTAAGAAATGAGAAAAATTATTTACTTTAGTAAAAATTTAGATAAAAAAAATGTGACTCACCAATGCCTGCTGCGGACTTAGGATCCGCTTATGGACAAAAGGAACCTAAGTCCTGGACTTACGGCCTCATAAAAACTTTTCAGCCCCGATGGTGAGAGACTGGATGGTAAGTCAGCAGTTCTGCAGTCTGTGACACATTGCTAGGCTAGGCACCTCAAGTCTCTTGTGCAGCTGGCATATCAATTTTCTAGCCTTGTACAAAAGTACATTTCCAGTCTCATGTCCTTACACATTTACATGGCAAAAACATTCCCTGTAGTCAGTAGTTTGTATACTTCCATGACTCAGTCATTCTATTATAGCAAGCACAGCTAAAAAGCACTGAACAGTGAATTTCCACTAGTAACTAATAAAATCTTACTAATACATAACAGCACATCTATTCCTAACAGTCAGGGTTCCTAAAGCCAAGCTGTAGCATGCTATGCACCTATATTAGCAATACACAGGAGGACATCTTGCTCTTCTCGCAGGACCTGCCACAGCTCTACAAATCCCATAGCCAGACATCCGGGCTACCTAATTGTTGCTGCAGACAAGCACTTTTCAGTGGGCCACTTGCCCACGGACAAGTATGTGTGTCTGCATTAATTATAACGTGTACCTGTCATTTTGTCATCCGGCCAGAAGGGTCACATCGTCACAGCCTCTGAAGCGAGCTGTGGAACTTAATTTTGTATTTTTTTTCTCTCTTCAGGGAAAGCGTGCATCTAAATTCACCAAAGGATCTTCGTGATGCAGGTGGCAGAGTGAGCAGCGTGCACGGTCATCAGGTGATGGCATCCTTGGCAGGTCACATGCCGTTTCTCCTTGCGGTCAGAAGTAGAGTAAGGGACACGGACTGGAGCAAGGTGTAGCCGAGCACTGGACGAGCATGGTTGCCCGGTGACTTGGGGGGTTCAGGTACAAGATAGACACAGGAGGGTCGCCAGTCAGCAGCGCAACTCCTATGGCTTCAACTTATTTGCTTTAAGAACATTGAAAAAGGTGGGGAAAGGAGTGAGGCAATGAATGTGGCAGCTTGCACACAGTTCCATTTCTTAGTGGGACACGAGTCTTGGTGGAAAAAGGACATGTAGCAGATGGCTCCTGAGCTCGGACCCTTACTTCTAAAAATTTATTAGGAGCATTGCTGGGTTGAACTGAACTGTGATCTGTCTTGATGTAAACAAAAATGCTGAAGAAAAAAAAAAAAGGAGCAAAGCCAAGGAAAAAACTGGGAAGGGACAAGGGGGAGAGAGAGAGGGGTCAGTGCCAGACAGTGAGACATCAACTGCCTGGGTGTTGGGTGAGGGCAGGAGGGACTCAGAAAAAATAAATAAGATTTGTGTGGCCTCTCTCCAACCTGGTCTGATCATTTCTAAGGTTGCAGAGTACAGAGAGCGTATGAAAAAAAAAAAGAAGATATTCCGACGAAACTGAAATGTACTTTCACTTTAAAAATATTAGTTTATTATTAGCCAAGCCCAGTGCTTGCCACCCTACCCTGACTGACAGAGGGTCAGCGCAGGTTGCATTTGCTGCGGAGAGTGGCAGCAGTGAGTGGACTAAGTAAGTGTAGTACATAGAGGATAGTGTATAGGCAACAGTGAACAACAACAGTATTGTTCACTTCAAGAGGTTGTCACGACAACCACTGAAACCTCGAGAGCCAAGCTCGAGAGGTTTAAGTTCTCATGACACCTCAAGAAGTGAATGGCACTGTTTTTGTTCTCTGTTATGCCATACACGTCTTTATAGTATATGGGTAAAAGTAATGAGAATACAACTTGTGGTTTCTTTTGCAGTCGGCTGTGATGTTGGGGAACCTCCTGCCGAGGCAGTCGCTGACAACTCCTCTTACTCCAGGTCTGCATTTTAAATTAAATAATTGGGCTCTGCTGTGTGGCGGCTAAGATATGAACAAAGCGAAGATTACATCAGGAAATCCACCAGTGTCTACACTGAAGTACACTGCCCATTTTTTTAAATGCGCCCTTAGTCGCGCATCACGCAAATGTAGTCAAATCTGTTGTACCATTGATGTGATGTACTCACGATGGTACAACATCGTGACTACCATCAATGGTACAAAAAGACTAAGGAACGTTAGATTTTAATGAATATAATGTTCTAACATACACTATAGCTGTATAACTTATGGTTTTTGGGGGTTAAGTCTGCAAACAAAACAATATATAAAACTGTTAAAAACAAAAAACTGTAAATTGAAAAAGAAAGGGGTGGATGTGGCACTGGCCAGCTGGGAACTTGCTGCATAATTAATAACAGCAGTTTACACAAGTGAAGCATAAACACTACATATATTACTGACATTGGGCATTCCCTTCCCACTACCTCCCTGACTGCCTGCCTCCAGTGAAGTCACTAGAGCTTTGAGCATAAAGCTTCTAAATAAAATCTGCCCAGTGTGTACCCCATCCCTCTCCATCCCACCCAGTCAAGGACACGCACACAGCAAGATATTGTAAACTAAATTTTATTTGCAATCAGTAAAACAAGCGTGAAAGAAAGAAAAACAATTTGCAAATGATAAAAAAAAATAAAACAAACATACACACACACACACACACACATAAAATATGGCCTTCTGACCATGGACTACCACTGCAACACTTGGACTGCCATTTTTTGGCCAAGCCACTTGTCCTTAGACTAGAATGTAAATTTGAAATTTGTCGACCCTGGGACCTGCACCACAGACCAGGTTCTGGCTGGCAGATTTAGGCGTGCAACAGGGGCCCACTGGCCCTCCTCTCAGACACTGTCACAGAGGAGTATTCTGTGGAGGAGACCAGCCAAGGTAAGCCCCAGGGATGAGGCTGTACAGAGAGGGGCAGTCGAGTGCCAAAGGAGGATCTGCAATCAATAAGGGAATAAAACCTGTATTAACAACTACAACAGGACTCAGTTTGCTACATAAGCACTTTCCTTTAGTATGTTAGTAGAAAGAGTTCAGGATAGGCAATGAAGCCACTATTTGGGGGCAGTCAATGCACCAACACCCACCACACAAAATCCATTTTGACCTCTCACACTTCAGCACAAATGTCAGTTTTGTATACGTTGTCTTAATGGCTGCCCCAACCACAAAAAAAAAAAAAAAAACACAACACACCAATTCTGTGTGATGATCAGTGCTGCAATTCTTCTTTGAGAGCTCTGGAAGCTATACCAGCTCATGTGGTTAGCATCTTTAACTTGAGGCCCTGTCCCATTGTAATAGCGATGGATCAGCTACTGGGGCTCATTTCAGAGCTATGGGAGGGTCGAGCTCTGACAAGCTCCCATCTTACTGTTAGAACTTTTTTGGCGTACAATATGGTCTCATCTCTCACCTGTAATTCTAACACATATTGGTCAAGGATTTAAAGTTTGGCCAGCTCCGTTGCCGGGTGATGGGAAATCACCAGCACGCTGGTGACACAGGTTCATGCCCAAGCCCAGGACAACAGGAGTGGAGACCGGCAGGGAAGGGTAAGAGCGCCCACTGGATGCTCGTTTCCTGGGAGGATGCAGGCCTGCTAGCTTTATGGCAACTCCTGGAGTCCATTTGTGGAAGCACACTTGGTGGCGTGGGTGACCACATGCCGCCGAGCATCCTTCCAGGACATTACAGGTGGACAGCATTTGCAGCGGGGGAGCAGGAGAAAGCAGAAATTTGCCTGCTCGATCGGCTGGATAACAGATGCTGGGTCCCCGTGCCACAAAGCTCTGGCGTGCAAGCCAAAGCCAATCCTGCCAGTCACCCGGAAGGGGGCCTCCGCAATGAAGGGCTACATCCAGTTCAATTGGGGCTAGCGAAATAGCGGATGGCAGCGATGGGGGACGAGTGGTGGGTAGGGGTCCCTGGGCAGCCCAAAGGAGTGGCGGTTGAGGGGCTGGGAAGAGAAAAAAAAAAAAATAAAATTAGATTACCAGGTTAGTTTTGTTTTTGAACCAACTGCAAAATTAGAGAGCAATGTTTCATCTGAACTCAAAAGTGGATTACCCAGGTCCTAAACACCAGAATTTAAAATGTCAATGGCCACTATTCAAGTGGTCACGTCCTTAAAGAGCTAGTGTACTGCCTTAAATTAATGTTAGTTTTTAAAAGCAGTCAGCTACTACTTTTATATCTCAGGTGCCCCCTTGGGTAATTAGAAGATTTTATACCAGATATTAGTAGTTGTGTTCTGTGGAACAGCACTCACCCTGGCATTTAACATATCTAGTGCTATCCCTCCACTTCATCATCAAAATTGTGCCCTCACTGACTGACATCACAGCTAGTCAGGAAGAGCCACTCAGTAGCTGCCAGGTCACCTGTGATGTCACAGTTGGTGAGATCACAGTGCAGATGATGTAGTGGAGGGAACAGAACTATGGCATACTACTCCTCTTCACTCAGAATGGTTCTTAAATTGTTTGGGACAGGTGCTTATGAAACTGTACACAAATATATACAGGAGGTTTGACTGCCTACACCCATGACTTCAATCAGGGAGCAGCTTTTATAGAAACAAGGCTGATGGTGGTGGCCATTTTCCAGACCAGTAAGCAGGCAGCTTTCAAACTCCCCCACCACACACTTTTCTTTTAAACTTAACCCTTCACTCCTGAATTAAAAACAGAAATCAACGCAGTGTGAGCCTATTCTGCTTTGATAATCGAATAACTCGTACATTTGTATGAATGGATTATAAACCACAAATATCCTTTGCATACCGTGCTCCACTCTAGCTAAATTCCATCTGTTAACTTCCTATCAGGATCCAAGACTGCTTCTTTCAAAACGTGAACTGCAGGAACAGCTCCTAACTCTTGGGAGTGTAATTACCCTACCCAAGTATACTCAGGCCGAGTTGCTCTACTTTCCTAATCCCAGTTTTAAGTCATACCCTCCCTATAGCCTCAGCATCTTAATTCTCACCTACATTATTTATCTGGATACCTCTTCCTAATGAACTCTACCCCTCCCTAATTACAAACACTTGCATCTCCTCTCTCAGCAATCCCGTTAGGCTTCCTCTTTTTTTTTTCCTACATCTATTCTTTATCCAAGAGTTTTACATATTACATCAAATCAAAGTATCAGAAAGCAAATTTAATATGATACTACAAATACAAATAAATCCATTCAAAATCAACATTTACTCCCCATCATAACCACTATCATACCTCCCCCCCACCCCACCCCGAGCAACACATCCAAAAATAAAGTAGACTATTAAGGTAAAAGCAAAATATTAAGTCTCCAAGAGGGCCTTGATTAAGATGACCCTATCAGTAAGGCAACAGAAAAGAGCCACCCATATGGCGAAGTAGATTATAAAATGGACTGCATAAAATGTGCAGCCCCATTGGTTAAATAGGTCTACGTGCTCATTGCTCAATCCCATAGATACACATAGATGGCATGCCGTTCC
The DNA here is from genome assembly GCA_016271365.2 of Neoceratodus forsteri. NCBI lineage: Eukaryota > Metazoa > Chordata > Ceratodontiformes > Ceratodontidae > Neoceratodus > Neoceratodus forsteri. The sequence continues at coordinate 296,543,345 of CM057453.1, read as the reverse complement.
TCTTTGGGCACTGCAACTAAATCAGCATAAATTACGTTTCTGGCGCGCTGTAACTTAGGAGGCAAATAAGATTAGGCGCCATATCTGAAATCCCTCTTATAGTTAGCGTGATTAGAGAAGCTACAGTACAGGGTTGTCTCCAGAGTCAAAGTTCCTATTTTGTGGACATACTACACAGAATACAGAGAAATGATTATTTCTTTTAACCATGCATTTTAGGGAATAGGAAGTGTATGTTCATATGTAGAAGCAGTAACCTAAGCTGCACCACAAGGAAAAGCAGGATAAATATAAACACTTTAGTGAATCATCTACTGCATCAAAGGGAGCATGCAGTAGCTAAGGATTTGCAAGGGCTTCCTTAAACATTATCAGTGTCTTCGTCTGTCATCACCCTTTGAACCCAGGAAACGGCAGCAGGGCAGCTGCTTGCAGGGTTGAGCCGTGGGAGGTGGTAGAGCGCCAGGTCCCTTTCATCAGCCTGAAAGAAACAGCCGTAAGTGCAAAGTAAAACCAAGTCATCACTATCTTCAGCACAACTCTGTAAATCACATTTTATGTTGTCTTGCACTAAAGCAACATCTTGCGACAGTATTAGCACAGGAGAGGTGCGTCGGTGTTAGCGAATGCAGGGCATGCTTTAGTAGGCGCATCCCTCATTCCCCAATTAGCCTGCAATGCTAGAGCCAGCGCAAAAAATATGTAAAGTGCCACCAACGAGAAGAAATCTGCCACTGCAATCAGAGACAAGCTCGCTCATGCAGCGGCAGAGATGACACGCCATCCATACGTGCTCTTCCTGGTGAAACATTTCAATAAAACATGGTGGCAGCTACCAAGCCACAAACAAAGCCGCCATCAGGGTGCAATCCCGGGTCGGCATGTCCCCACCTGGCACCATGGAGCCAACCCCAGTGTGCAGATGGTCACACAAAGCCAACCGTGTTGGCATGTTCCTCTCCACCCCACTTGTGTGGTACGCAGAGTCCACCCCAGTGTGGCAAATAACAGTGTTGCAATTTCCCCCACACCTGAAAGAGAGAAAGCGGTCCCCGCTGTTCACAGTGCCCCTCCCCAACCTGTACCCACCTTCTGTGCACCCCACCTCCCCACACGCCCCATACTTTCCTCGGAGTTCCAGCACTGCGATCTTCGTGGTGCGGAACACATCTGGATTCTTCAAAGCCGAACTGCAAAATGAAGAAATGCCGTAAGCTTTATAGTGGCATCAATTTTTTTTGGGCGCGACTGGGTGGATATCACAGCCATTTTTTTTAATTTTGGCTCAAATCTTCAACATGGGGTTCTTGGGACCCCACCTCATGAACACATGCACTGTCATCTTGCCATTTGGTCTCAAAAGGTGATTTTGCGGTCACTGCTCAGAATCACCTTTCAGGACAAATTAAAAATGACAGTGCCACTTTTCAAGAGGTGGAATCACAAAAGCCCATGTTGAAAATTTGGAGTGAAAAAGCCAACAAACGCTTGGGTCGTTAGGGTTTCCAACCGAACACCCCACCCTGTAGAGGTGGACAGGCGTCAGAAAGGGACTTGGATTGTCGGCTGTAATACTCATGCCATTCCACCCAGACCCTGCAGCCAATGACAGGCATCAAGTGTGCCTTGGACTTTCAGCCCCAAAGTTCATCCCATTCTCCTACACTGCACCCATCCTCAACATATTTTCTTTTGGAATGGGGTGAGTATAAGGCCTGGAGACCTAAGACACATCACGACACTTGCTGGTGTCTACAGGGTAGAGTGAGGTGAAACTGTGTTAGCATTATGGCAGACAACCCAAAGGCATACCCCAATGCCAGTCAGTCTCTGCAGGGTGGGGTTGGCGTCAGTTCAATACTTCACTGCCATTCCTATTATGCATCTTTCTAACTCCTGCACTACCAATGCCAGGAAGACATTTGGCATTGACAAACACTTGTTTTAAGAAACGTTGTGAAACAGATGCCGCAATGTTTGCTGGGAGATGCAGTTCGTTCACAGAATCTAGAGCTTTGCACTGCAGTTAAATAGCTGATTTTAAAACGAAATTGATAAAATAAAAAAAAAAAAAAATACTGTTTCACAATTAAATGTTTAATTATATACGTGAAAAATGATACACTATTTTTAATACAAACTACTTTTTATGGCAGACTGACACCTTGAAAATAAATAAAATTTTAAAATGACTTTACAGAGTTTGGAATATTTTTTAGTCTGAAAAGGTGTCTTTTTTTTTTTTTTTTTTTTTTTGTGAAATAACCCACTTCTGGCCCATGAGTATACCAGGCATTAAAGAGACACTGTCAACCCCTTAGGCCCCAAAGTATCCTAGTTTAAACAACACATTTTAGGATTGTTCACATTCTATAGACTGTTGATGCAGGTGGTAGTTTGATTCAGATCCCTTTTTCTTTTAAAAAGTGAAAAATGGACTGCCTACCATGCTGGTGTTACCACACCAAAAAACATGTTTACATTTCTTGACCAGCTCCACTGCATCTTTCCTGGACTTAGGACACCCCCAAAAAAAAATCTAGCCACTTAGGCAGTAGGAGTAGAGGAGACTATTGTATCATGAGTTCTGCACTGTTCGAGGGTGTTTCTAATATTCAGGAAGTTTTCAGTAAGAGTAGTTCAATGATTTGAACCAAAACAAAGCTGGGTATAGCTACACACCAGGCCCCTTCCTTGAACCTCCTTTTTGGGGTGTATGTGTTTTAAAGTCAACTGACTGTGCCCTTTAAATCCCGCAACCCCACTGCCAGCAAGTCAACATGCACGGTTACCTGCACCTAACTACATCCTGCTTCCTTCCGACCCACCTCACCCCGAACGGCCAATCAATGTGTGACTGACGTCCATGAGTCACACTGATTGGCCACCGTTGCAGTCGCAGTTTTGAAATCGCGCCACACTTCAACTGCGAAATTGCAGACATTTGAACGGGCGCAAGGTCTTTCGGTGTTCCAGCAATTCCATTATGATCATTTTTAAGTACACAGATCTTAACATTATCCTCACCCAAGCATACTGGCATCTGGTGACTAGTTGAGTTACACATTTCACGGGGGTTGCAGTCAAAATCATTAATCAGTAAAGCCAATTGGGATGCTGTACTGCAGGTTAGGAAGGGACCTAGCACAGTTGGCTAGGCTTTGGACTCAAAGTGTCCCCCAAAATCATGCTTCAGGTGTCAGGTGGGGTCCCACTATTAAATATAGCTGGTTTGGAACCCAGAGGGTGAGCTAGGGGTGGATTGTATTTCACATGTGTCAGCTTCTTGCACAGTGCCAGGAGCTTGACTTTTAAAATATTTCTGTCTTCTGGGGATTCTGAAGTTGGGACATGATTTGGTATGCAGAGAGGTTGGCCAAGGGACTAGCCCTGACAACATGGGATGGGATCTTTTTTTTTTCTCCTTAAATTTGGAAGAGTACCAAATAAGATATAGTTGAATATCTCGGGTGTTGAGTATGTACACTCGCTGATTATTCACAAAAGGTACACAAACCTGCCAGTCACCTAAACAGAGAAAGATGAACCGAGTGGGTTGAAGGTCAGCTGTGGACTTTTGGCAGAGGGTCTTGTATAGTGAGCCGTAAGGAATGCGGGAGGGGTGCTGCAAGACTGTACAGTGAGCACTGGACTGGAGATGGGGTATGTGCATCAGGATGAGGGAGGTAATTACTAATCAAGGAATACGTGTATTATGGATGGGATTTTTACTGTTGGAGGGATGTGTGAATTGGGAATGAAGTGATGATTGGGAGAGTATGGTCCTAGATTATGGAGCAAGTGCTTGACGAGGGTGCTTGTTGAATGGGAATGCAATGTTGTGACTGAGCATGGTGTTTACAGCATATTATGAAATGGGTTGAAAAGAATGCTAGCTCCTGACTGGCCAAGAGGTACTTTCACCTGGGCCATTATCCCAGCACAATAGCCTGACAAAGTAGCTCAACAAAAATTTGTTTTAAAAAATACATCCAAGTTACCAAAAGAGACACATTTTATAATCCTAATGAGGCATCCCACTAGGTGTGTTATGGTGGGCTAATGGCCTTTCTCAGGTGGTGGAAGCAGTCAGTTTCACCTCCTACTTCAATCCACCTGGGGTGGCCATTATCTCATGATAATGCATGACCTGTCATGCCTTATTGCTTAATGAGTGCAGGTGTGCCTTACAGCAAGTCGACACCAAACTGACTGCCATGGTCCATACTGCGTAACAGTCAGTTGGGTGCTGGGCCATTCATTGGCCAGGTTATTTCCCTGGATCGCAGCTGAAATTCAGAGTCACATTTTCAGAGGAGTCCTGCTTATACCCATATCCACAGCTGGTGGATTGGAGTGCTGGAGCACTGGGAAGTTAAGTGATTTACTCAAGGTCATACAATGTGGCTCTGGTGGGGTTACAGCATGTGATCTCATGTTTCTGAGCAGAAATGTAAACACTAGGCCGCACTGCCTCATCGGACCACCCTAAACATGTTTTTTGGGATCAGACCTTTATTTGTGCCAATGGCCTCCTGTTGGTGAAGTCTGCTGGATGTTCTGGTTAATATTTTTGACGGAAAAACCTTTAAGTTTTACGTAATTGTAACATATCATTTAATAATTGTTATAATAATTCAACTATTTTCATGCTGAATTCTGGACATTCATTTTGTAATAAATATACTCACAGGGATCATCTCCTGGAAATGAAAAATCTTACATGCAAATAAGTCCAAGTGGACAGCAGGATTTTGAAGTAATGAGACAGTCTTTATAGCTACACAACAGCAGCAAAATAGAACACATTAAAACAATTCCAAGTAATTTTTTTTTTTTTTTTTTTTTAAAACATTCTCTCACCCCGCAGCTGCTTTGCCCTGGCTCACCCCAGCACCAACACACTCTTCCGTGGAACTTCCAATCCCACAAATTACCCCTCACAGCAGGGACATCCCGTGGGACGGAAACTACCAAGGTACCCCAGCAAAGCATGCGGGACTGGCAACTGAACCAGGAGGACCTGAGGCATGGTCGGGGGTAAGATTTGCTTCCCATAATTTCTCCAACTCCTGAGGATGGCCGCATGCAAGGGAGTCCAAGGAGACATGCGCACACAGAGATGTGCTGTTGCTCCAGACCCCAGGCAACATCCTTCCCTCCCTCATGGTGCCTTGAATTGCACTGAAACCTGTGGTCATCCAGGTGGCAGTAATGAAGGGGTATGGCATCCCTCCCTTCCTGGACAAGGGACAGCATCCCTAGGATGCTCAATCCTCCTCGCCCTTGGCCCGCCCTCCAACAACCAAGGCTCATTCCTGAACCCGAGGCTGCTGACAACACAAGTGGAAGCTCTACCACTGCGCTGACAAGCCGGCCTAACAATTCCAAGTTTTTGGTTTTTACCCTCCGTCCCAGCAACGAGCAGCGTGTCACTGCACCTTTACAGATAATGGAGCCCCCCCAACGCAACATACTTCCAGGTTGCGAATTTTTAAAATTAAAATAATGTATGTTGCAGCACGTGGAATAAGGACAGCTTTCCTTTAAAGTACAAACTATAAGTCACTTCAAAATCATTGTCAAATCATTTCAGTTGGGGCTACAACACAAGTAAATGATGACATTAAAAGAGTACGGTCCTAGTACCGAACCCCTCGGTACCCACTAGCAACTCCCTTTCTCCGAGTGTGCTCAGTTTACTATTACCCTCCGCATCCTGTTGTCCAGCCAATTTGTTACCCAGGCTACCACCCTGGGACCCACTCCCAGGCTGCCTAGCTTGTTTATTTATCTTTTGTGCAGTACTGTGTCAAATGCCTTGCTAAAGTCTAAGTAGGCCATATCAACAGTCCTTCCTGGTCTACTGCTTTTTCACCCAGTCAAAGAAATCTATTAAGAGTCGTCTGACATGACCTTCCCACTGTGAATCCATGCTGCCTTGGGTCCTGTGCTCCACTGGCCTTTAGATACTAGATAGTTCTTTCTTTGAAGCGATTCCATCATTTTCCTACCACTGAGGTCAAACTAACAGGTCTGTAGTTTCCTGCCTCTGCCTTGCTCCCACTCTTGTGAAGGGAATCACATCAGACTTCCTCCAGTCCTCGGGTACCACACCATCCTCCCATTTGTTAAAAGGATAGTCAGTGGTTCCACTAGGTCTCCCTTAGTTCTTTTAGAATTCTGGCGTGAATCCAGTCAGGTCCCATTGCCTTATCCATCTTAACTTTTGAGAGTTCATTCAGGATCCTTTCTTCTGTGAACGGACTAGTATCAACCCTCTACCCAGAGTGCTTCTCTTGTTTGGTTTAGGTACCTTCCCTCTTCTTCAGTGAATACTGGGCAAGAGTATTTGTTCACATCTCTGCCTTCTCACTGTAGCCTCTGCCCACCCCAGCCCCTCCTTTTATTAAGCCTCACTATCCTCCCTTGGTCTTTCTTCACTCCCTAATGTATCTAAAGGTTTTATCCCCTTCTTAACTGAGCTGGCAATCTTTTCTTAGGTTTGGGCCTTTGCTATTCTAACTGCCTTCCCACTTCCCTCTGCATTAACTGATGCAGGTCTCTGTCCTGCTCCTTCTCGATTCCTTATACTTCCTGAATACTAACTTTTCTCCCCAACCCTTCTTGCCACCTCTTTTGAGAACTATAGTGGTTTTCTACTTTGTTTTATTTCACAAAGGCTTACTGCCTCTATGATGGCAGTTTTGATTTTTCCTCCATCGTTCTTCCACCCCTCCTTCCTGCCCATTCGCTTGTGCATTTCTTAAGCATTCCCCACTTTGCCAAAGTCAGCCCTTCTAAAATCCAGTGCCCTCACTTTTGTATGGTGTGTGGATTACGATGCAGACACAGGCCGGATATTTAAACTGCACCAGGCTGTGGCGCAAGCCTGGCGCAGCTCAACTTTGTTGCACAGGGGTGTGGCCTGGGCGATATTCAGCGACTGCGCTATGGCACAGCAGCTTTGAATATCGCACCTGGCCACCCACTGTGCATGGCGCAGTGAGACTGCGCCAGCGCAAGTGGCCAGAGTGGAGCATGAAGATGCGCTAAGCGCGAGTGCCATTGCACCATGCACAGCACCTGCGATATTCAAAAGGGACATGCAAATGGGACCATAATTTATGTAAAGGTGCACAGGGGCCATTTGCATCTCATTATGGTCCCTTTGCATGCCATTAGCATGCAGAGTCACGTAATCCCAGGCGACTTGTGCCTGGCGCCCTGCCAGGCAGCAGCATCGGGGACTGCGCCCCTGCAGCCCGATTGTGGGCATTTGTGTAAAGAAACCCCCATCAATATCCCTCGTGGTCCAGTGGACTGCTATGTGCCCGATCGCAGGCATTTGTGTAGAGAATAAGCCCCCCCAACGTCCAATAACCCTGGTCGTCCAGTGGACCGATCGCACCCAATCGCGGGCATCTGTAACACATAAAATACCCTACTACCCTGGTGGTCCTAGTGCCCCCCTCACCCACCCACTGAGCCCCACCGCCCGCCCCCGTCGGAGCGGCAGCACCACCCGCCCACACCAGACAGCTTGGTAGGGCTGTCATCACTGGTTCTGGCGTGAGCCAATGGGCATGCAGCCATACCATTACTACTCAGTCAAACACGTGAATGAATCATTCACATACCTGGACTGAGTAATGCCGGTATAAACTACGCTCGTGGCTCACGCTGGCAAATCAATAAGCGTGCAGCCACCAGCTGTCAGTCGGCCAGAGGGGGGTGCTGCTGGCTGAGGTGGGGAGCGGACTGTGGGGCTCAGTGGGCGGGTGGGGAGGGGGGTGCATTAAACCACCAGGGTAGTAGGGATATTTTATGTGTTACATATGCTCTCTCGCGATCGGTCCACTGGACCACCAGGGATATTGGACGGGTAATAACCGATGCTCACGATCGGGCACATAGAGGTCCACTGGACCACCAGGGATATAGGGGGAGATTTCACTACAGGGATGCCCGCGATGGGGCATGGGGTGCCGCCTAGGTGCGGCAGGAACTTCGGGTGGCCACCCACAGGTGGCAGCTGCTGTGTTGCGCCCTGCAATGCGGCAGCTCATCTGTGGTGGCCATCACGTGTTCCTTTTTTTTTTGGGGCTTAACTTTGTGCAGGCGCAGGTAGGGGTCACGCATGTATGACTCTGCACATCGGGCTGAATATCAAGCTGTGCAGGTTATGCATGGGCACACACACACACACACACACACACACACACACGTGCCTGCATACATTACTAATGCGCTCCGGCGCATCAGGAGTTGTGTGGCGCACTTTTCCTTTGAATATCGTGCGAGGCGCATCAATGGGTTGTGCATGGTGCAACACTGCTGCGCCATCGCAACCCTTTGAATATCTGGGCTGTTATGTTCTAACATTTATTCTGGTCTTGTTCAACAAACACACTGCAACAGGAGTACAGCAGCTTTCATTTTATTCAGATGCCTCTGGTCTGAGCAACAACACTCTCAGTCTGCTCTCTTTCTAGCTTACACATATCGGGATGCTGCCTTCAAGTGGCAGAGTAGCATAATGCATTACCATTTCACATACATAACATGGGCCATAATCTTTTGTTCTGTATTATGTGTATTTTTCTGCAACTAAGTGAAATTAACTGTACTACATCATTCTACTGTTTTTCTTTTGACTGTGTCCAGCTCTGTGACCTAGCTACAGTGGGTCACTGTTTGATTAACAAGGTAGACACCAGTGTAGTAATGGTTTTGAAAAGTGCACAAAATGAACCACAGTAACCCAGTGCTTCTATGGGCCTAGCAGCTCCCAGACCCTTAACATCTGGCTGGCTACAGGGTGAATTCATATTCATTTCTGTATGTGAGGTTAGCAAAATGCTGACATTAGCCTGGCTCATGTCAAGCCAGCAGGTGACTTCTGCAGCCAATGAATTTATTTAATTTATTTAGCTTTTGTTTACAGGTAAGTATACTAGACAAGTATTATGCCTATTTTCAGGAACGACCTGGGAGAGTACAACATAATGGTACAAAGACAATACATCAAGTACAAGCTGTCAGCATGGGCATAATGGTACAGAGACAACATATTAAGTACTATTATTGACATCATGAGCAATATAAGAGGAAAATACTAAGGACATATCCGCATAACAACGGCAAGGAGAGGAAATACAGTTGTCACAATTTTACAGAGGTAGGAAGCAAAGGTATAATAGGCACATATGAGAAGTAGAAAGCAATGGTACAGCTTATAGTCATTAGGTTAAGAGCATGATGAGTCAGTAACACATGTTAGAGACTAAGAGGCCCTAGGGAGACTGGAACAGTCACAGGCTGAGGCTTGTTTCAAGTAATCCCACGTGGATTTCGGAGGCACTGATGGAGGAGGCCAGGCGAACAGACTCAGGAAGGAGTTCCAGAGTTTGGACACACACAGTGAAATCCCTAGCTCCCATGAGGGTTCTCGTGGCAGGGACTTTAGCAACCCCTGGGCTTGAGACCTAAGCGAGTGGGGGAATCAGCTGGAGGAAGGAGCTGGGCCAGTCCGATGGAGTACCCATGCTGATCACCTTGCCCGTGAGGCATCCTATCCTAAAGTCCAGGTATCTGGCTGGAGAGAGCCACCTGAGTTTATTATACAGCTCACAGCGATGGGTGAGACGGGAGCCGCTAGGGCAAAATGACAGATATTATTGTATGCAGTATGCCACCTGGTGAGATGAGCCTTCGTGAGCAAGCAAAGATATGCAGTCCATAACCAAGGGAGGGAAGAAGGACACCTCTCGCTAGGGCAAGCCTGGCATGAGGGATAAGGTTGTACTTGGCCCTATAGGCCAGTCCCAACTTGCAGTTTACTGTTTTGCAGGCATTCACGATGTGAATTCCATATCAAGTTGGGGTCTAAGGTGACCCCTAGGTACCTGACAGAGTTTACCACAGGGAGGGAAGAGCCGTCGGATTAATTATGTTCAAGGGGATGTTGAGGCTTTGATTTTGGCAGTAGAGCCAAAGAGCATAGCCTGGGTTTTTTAGGTTCAAGACCAATTTATGGTCTGTCATCCAGGTCAGGACCTTATTGAAGTCATCAGACAGACTCCTGGTGAGGGTGGCCGTATCACTGGAGTGGGCCAGTATCACTAGGTCATCTGCATATAGGACAGTTCTGCAATTTGTGGTCACTGTAGGCAGTTGGTTGATGTAGAGAGAAGAGAGGGGACCAAGGACCGAGCCCTGGGGACACCTGATGTGACCGGTAGGGGTATGGACAGGACTTTATTGAAGCAGGTCCGTTGCATTCTGCCGTGCAGGTAGCCGAAAACCATTCCATGGCAGGAGGGAGAAACCAAGTGAACCCAGCCGTTGACAGAGCAAAGCATGATCAACAAGGTCGAAGGCTTTGGATAGATCAATATAGCTCCAGAGAGCTTGCCCTGGTCCATGGCTGATCTGATGCCAGTGGTGGCCTCGATCAGGGCAGTAGAGGTGCTATCCCCCTACGGATGCCATGCTGGGGCGGGACAGCAGCTCATGATGCTCGACATACTCCGAGAGCTGTTCAGCCACTACCTTTTCAAGGAGCTTGCTAAGGGATGAAAGGATAGCAATTGGACGATAGCTGTCCGGTATTTTGGGATCACCTTGCTTCCTTCCATATATCTGGGATGGACCCCAGTGATAGATTAAAGATATGAGCTACAGGTGAGGCAATGAGGGGCCCCAAGTTTTAGTAGCTTGGGCTCCATATTATCTAGGCCGGGCTGGTGTACTGGGAGAGTCAGCTAGGTGTGTGTGTCAGAGATTGTCACCGCCCTGATTTGAAGCGATTGACGTGAGGGTGATCCTCTCCCAGTTAGAGGAAGGAAGGTGGTCCCAGGGAAATGGGCAATGAGGTTGAGAGGTCAAAGAAGTGCATATTTAGAGAGTTGGCAATAGCGAGGGATTGTTGCAGGAGGCGCCGTTTAAGATCATGTCAGTTACCCCTGGGTGAGAGGAGCCGCTGACTAGTGTTTTATATTTCTCCAAAACCTCCTAGAACATTAGTTCTCAGACTTTGTCATAGTGAGCCTCCCCAAGCCATGGAAAGGATCTTGAGCCTCCCCAAATACTGTACTGAAATAGTCTTGGCTTCTCCATAGACAAATAGCATACTTTGCACAGAACATCGTGACTGAAGTGTGACTTCTTTGAGTTGTTGGCTGTCATTTTAGATAGATATTTTATTTATAAGAGCCCAATTCCTGAAGCTCTGGGTGCTGTACAGTACAAATCAACAATGATACATACAAGCAGCAATTCATCATAAACTTAACATTCTTTTATTTAGCCTATTGTAACCCCCTCCCCACACAACTTGTAACCCCTTTCCGAGGCCAGCCTACTTCTCCTCTGTTTTGACTCTTAAACCATTGTTACCCCTTGTTGCAATACCTTCATTGGTCAGACTACTTTCTTGGTTTCTCAGTGTGCCCTTCCTGTTCACTGATTTGTAAATAAAAGCATAAAATCACCCACTAGTATCCTCTATCAGTTTGCCTCACCCTTCATTACAAAATATCTAAAACTCAAAAGTTAAATACAGTACTTTTTCAAACATGTTTGAGCTCCCTGAACAGGTTGGGGCCTCCCTAGGGAGGCTGGCCTCACCAATTGAGAAACCCTGTCCTAGAATCATTAGCAGAGTTGGTGAGAGCAGACTTGCAGAAGTCGCTTTTGCACTCCTGATAGCCCTTTGCACTTATTTCTGAGGCGTCTATATTGCTGCAACATTACATAGCATGGTCACGAGTCAATCTAGAGAATGAATCACTTATACTACAAAATCAGCATTTGGTTAAACTCACGTACAGAATGCAAGTATGTATTCACAGCTGCAGGCCCTGCAACCAGACACCTCATAATTTTAGAGCTATAGGGTGAAAAGAGCTGAGATAAGTGTTATTTAGCTTCCAACTAAGACAGAAAATGCACCATAGAGCATCTAGTACCCCTAGGATTCTGGGGCCGCCCCACTTAAGTCTATTGAAAGAAGAAAAAAAAAAAAAAAAAACACAAGGCACACCACTTGAAAAAAATCCTGGTGAGGGCCTAGTATTACCCAGACCCTATCATCTGTCTGGCTGTATGGTGAATACATCTATTCTGTATGTGAGGTTAGCAAAATGCTGACATTCATGGCTTAGCCTATGTAAAGCCAGCAGATGACAGCTGCAGACAACAAATTTCACTAGTACTACAACATCAGTATAGTGTATAGCGGAGTTTGTTCACTGAAATCTAGCGCTCTCAAAATGTTGTTCTGCTGCCACTAGTGTAGTCCATAGTGCAGCAGAACCAAAAGTGACGTCCGCAGGACAGCAGAACGACTTTCCGTTCTGCTGCAGTGCAGATGTCACACATGGTGTCCTCGAGCAGCAATCTGACAGTCTTATTTTAAAAAAAAGACTGCCTCAAAAAAATAAATAAATCAAAGTTCAACGTTCCACTATACACTATACAGAACAGTGCATGCGTACCATTTAACGACAGGGCTGTTCTTTCACCTGTTGGTACTATGACGACTAACTACCTCTCGAGCTGCGCTCTTGAGGTAATAGGTCATCATACTACCAACTCTGTGAAAGAATAGCCTTGTTAATTGGTACTCATGCACTCTCTATATATTTTGCTCACCTTATGTACAAAATACAAGTATGTATTCACCCTGCAGCCAGACACCTCATAATTTTAGAGCAAGGAGCTGGAGGGAGAGCTAAGATGAGAGTTATTTAGCTTCTAAATAAGCCAGAAAATGCACCACAGAGCATATATAACTCCTGGGCTTCTGTCACAGACTTCAAAGAGAACCCTCCCCTGTAAAAATCCTGGCAGTAGCCTGCACATTACCATGCACTTTGGTTCTACTAAGCAAGGAGGCAGACAAAACAACCAGCAACAGTGAATTTACAGACAATAAGCAATTATAAGATGTAGGTTTTACCTAAAAATAATATGATGCAAAAAGGCTGACAGTGTCTTCAATGCATGCCCCAGGTGGTTAGTCCTCAATTTGCGCCTCACCTCACAACACACCTGAGCATGCGTTAATGCCTAGTATATCCATGGCCTGTCCTGGGTTATAGCTACACAAACCCTGTAGATCATGCACTTTGCCTCTGTAGGCCCCCATGTTCGAGATTGTTGTACTCTCGTAAGCACTTATCATGGTTTCTCCGTTTTGTTCGAAATGTTTGTAATGTGCTACTTGACGCGAACTTTGTAAAGAGCCTTGGCTCAAACGGTATTCTCCTAGTACTGAAATAAAATTAAAACAATATATCACAAATGCAGATTATAAGAAGCCAAATAGGTTTACGGGAATATTTGCTGGTCCTCAATAGGCCAAGCCCTTGGCCTATGCAATTGAACCGACACTCTCGGTATGCTCTTCCGCCCGTTAAGTTGTTGATGTCCTCCACAACCCCGTCCCGTTTTATCGCACTAGTTGAGAGAAACAGAAACTAAGGTAATTCTTAAAACAGGAAAGATTAAACTGCATAACTGGAGACACGCACTTTAGTTCGCTCCAGTAAACAAGATCCATTCAATGGGCCAGTTAAAAAACTATTGTATTTCCCCAAGGTAAGTAACTTACTTTGCTGTCGACCCACTGGACCTTTGCCGCGAGCTGTGAGAAGTACCAGTGATGACGGTAACGCTTATTCTAATACTGTGTATTTATTCCTCTTAACCTGCATTCGTCTTGGCTGCCTGCTTCAAGTTTAACTCCTTTCCACACCTTAACAAAGCCTACACCTGCTGGAGAACAATAACGTGTTCTTCTCTTTTCTACTGCGAAAGAAAATTTTGTTAACCTTAAATTTACCTGCATCAAAAATACAAATAAAACAAAAGCGACTGTCCACCTGGTAGTTATGATTGTTCTCTAAATGCATTTGTAAACGCAAGACTCTAACCTCTCAGTAAACCGACTGCTTTTCCCTCTCTCCCAGCCGCCGCTTCCACTTTTCTGATTGCTAACAGGATTGCTCACTGACGTACTTTCTGCACGTGCCGCCGGTTCCCGCCGTCACCGGGCCCCTGCTAAGCAACCACACATTTCTCGTGTTTCTCATTACACAGGACATGGTGCCAGTACCGAGGCCCATCGTTTTGTTTGTCTCTGCTACAGCTGCAGTCAGGGGTGTAACCGGGAGTTTTAAACTTGTACTTGAGTTGACGGAACGTCTTGCTCCTTTCCATAAACACAAACCAAAGATGTGCTGCCCTGCCACACGATCATTGCTCCACCGCATGTCAAGACATCAGTACGTAGTAAGTAGGGTTACTATTTGTCCTGATTTGGGCAGCTGTGTGCTGCAAAACACATTAATACTACATGTCCTGACTTTTAGCAGAAAAATATTTTCTTACTTTTCTCTAAATGTTGTAGAAAACTATAAACTAAAATACCTTAAAATGATAAAAAATAAAGCAGCTAGGAACTAAAATACTTAGCCTTAATTCTGATTATATAGAGAAAAGTATGGTACATTGATCAACATTATATACTGTTCTGTGAAAAATCATGTTCCAGTAAGAAATGTCCCATTCGGGCTTCTAAAAGGTGGTAACCCTAGATAGTAAGCCAATAACCTAATATATTCACAATATTTTAACACACACATACCACTCAGACATAAGTTGACCGGCTTTTAGTTACTGTGTTAGATACATTGTGATGGCCGCTAAGCGCAGCTGTTGAATTTCCAGCTTGCAACACCAGCGACCGGGTTGGGAATGAGCCTGGGTCACTGGAGGGCGGGGAGGATCAGCGTCCTATAGACAGCTCTCCGGGGAGGTAGGGGAATGAATGGTGTAGCGCCTGCTGGCTCCTAGCACAGGTTGGGAGTATCACAGGATGCACAGCCCAAAGTTAACTGGGGGAGGAAGCGGGGCGTGGTGTCTGCCCAGCGTCACTACACTGCCCAAAGCAGGAAAGGGAATTGCTCGGGCTGGCCTCGGATGACGGCTCTCCATTCCCAGTGCCTCCAGTACCTCCCAGGGCCTCCTGTTCCTCAGCAATATCCCCGGCCCTAAGTAGTGTGTGCTGGGGACATCCCCTCTCATGGTGCCCCTTCCCCTCGGAGGAGGGGACCCGCCCAGCGAGGATACGCCAGGATATCCCGAGATCGGCTGCGATCTGAGGACCAGAGGAGGGCTGGGTAAGGGCAGTGGGGCTGGGGGACTTGGAGCCTGAAGGAGTGGGGGCCAGCAAAGCATGGGAGGCGGAAAAAAAAAGATACACTGTGATACTGTTCTGCACTATATCAAGGTAGCCAGCCTTACAGAAGTCTATTTACACCAGCACTCATGCATAAATAATCAGGTCACACATACAATTCTGGTCTCTAAGTTTAGTACCAACACGTTTTCCAAAGATCATTCACAAACTCACACTAAAGCATCCGAGGAGGGGAAAAAGAACCCACGAGAGAGCATGAGTCTACTTGAGAATTAAAGGTGACCTGCAAACTTGCCATTTCAGCAATTGTTCTTAGTTGTGTGTAGCTGTCCTCTTTCTGTGTCCGATCGCATTGTCTGCCAGTTTTTAATATCTCACATATTTAAAATAATTACTTTAGTTGTGCTCCACTGCGCTTCCTGTACCCAGCATAGCTTCTTCGAGATCGTGTGTTTCCGTGCATTGTTAGGTCCTTCTCGTCAGTACCACCACGCCAGAAGCACCAGGGCGCTGTCTTTGGCTCTGGCAATGAGCACCGGTAGTGCAGTAAATCGGAGGGTCTTCTGCTCAGATAATATAGGGGGCAAGCATACTTCGGTGATACTTTTGCAACCCCTTGTTCCCTGGTTACTAGAATCCACTTAGAATCAGTGGCAGGCAGGAGAGGCAGCTTGTGAGATGCAAGTTAAATGGGTTTCACACTGTCACACTCTGTTTTCAGTTTCAGCTGAGCTGGAGTGATGATGTCACCTTGAATTCTGCAGCAGCATAAGCCACAATGGAATGCTAGCTGCAGGGGTTAGCAGTAGAATGTGGGGAGATTAGTTCAGTTCGTAGTAGTAGTCTGTGTGGCGATTCAAGAGGAGGAGTGCTGCAGAAGGCAGCTCCTCAGACTTAGCTCTGAAGAGAGCTACCTCAGGAGAAGGGGTTGTGAGTTCTCACCCTAGAGAAGAACACAGAAGACCAGTTGTGAAGTGATAGAGACTGTTCCTAGAAGGTTTCCAGTGACCCATCCCTGGAGGATGGGGAGGAATTCCAGGATTATGGGGCAATCCCCTGGTCCAGCCTGGAGAGGGTGAAGCTGCCTGAGATTTGTTTGTTCTGTGAGTACCTGAGACATTTTGTGGAAAATGCCCTCATGGCACCTGCATTCCTTTGGTGAGTTTTTCTCTGACAAAGGGACCCATCTAGAGTAACCAGGTTCACCTCTCCGGGTTCAGTTTGGGCACCTTTGTTTTCTCTCAGGTATTTGGCGATGCCTGAGGAAAGCTCCCAGGCGTGGATTTTGGATTTCCTGTGAGCCGGAATGTGCTTGTGGGTGGTTTAGGAGCCACCAGTAACCTCTATGCAACATGGAAAAGTGTCCTAGTACTGGCCGAGGCCAAGTTAAGGAAAGAAGAGAAGTATACCAGTTCGGCCGTGTGTGCCCAGATTCATTCAGAACCTGGAGGTTCGCTGTGTGTGTGTGTGTGTGTGTGTGTGTGTGGTCTGTGTGGCACATGGACAGCTGGTTCTGATTTCAATATGATATTTTTCTGCAATATAAAATATGTCAGGAAGTGTCTGTCAGGAGAAAGCTGTCTCACTGAAACTGACACATCAAAACCTCCAGGGATAAGTTCAAAGGACAGGAGGTAGCGTAAACTGCAGATATCTGAACTGCAATTACTTTGTAAAGTTTTCTTTGAAGCCCAGGAAATAAAATATCCATTCATGGCGTCCTCAAAGAAATCCTTTGATTTGCACTAGGTGTCATGAAGGAAGGAGAAAATGCATGTGTTGGGGTATCTCCCAAGATAGCCAGTAATTACATCAAGGAGTCTTTGATGTCTGTGGAAACAGATCGCAGACTGGTTCAAGAAGTCTAATATGCATGTGTTGGGGTTGTCGGCTAAGGAAGCCAGACTTACATCAAAGAGGCTTTGATGTCAGTGTGAAGCAAATCACAGACTGGTTTTGACAGGTCACATGAAGAGAGGAGATTCATTGGCCACCTAGTTTGTTAAAATATCTTATTAGGACATCCTGTGTTATAAAATATAAATTGTAATACACCAAGGCAGAGTTAGGTGACCTCAGCGAAAGGCCAGCTCAAGACTGCTTTTAAAAATACTGAGCAGACCCAACAGAGTGACATTATTACCTGACTGAGAAAAGAGGAACAACAAAGCACTGAAAGATTAAGAAGTAAGAAGACCTTAAATAAGACCAGTCTGAGTGTATGTATTGTAGGAATTTGTACTTTAAACCTGTTTTGTTTTTAAGGCTGTATGTGTTGGGTTATCTTGTTCTGTATTTTACTGTTTTCCTATTTTCCTATTTTAAAGTAAATATATATATTTAAAACAGAAACTGTCTGGTGTGCCTTGAAACTTCTTTTATATAAGTGAAGCTTAGATGGTTATAGTTGACACTGTGCATATGCTTATTGTGATAACAAACTGGGAAACAGTTAGAGTTCTCTAGGTCTTGCATAGAGTTCTAAGGTTCATTTTGTTATACCTGGTTAGGTGCCCGTAGGCAAAGATATCTGCCCCCTGAAGACAGAATTATCTGAGCCTGACAACTGGGTACTCTAACAAGAGGTTATCAGTTTGAATCCCTCAGAACTTGGGACTAAGGCGCCTCACACCCACAAAACAGACGAGGGTAACCTTGTTCTGTTAAACTGTTCACAATTCTACACTCAGAGGTTAGCAGTTTGGGAGTAGAGGGCTGACCTGCTGAGTGGGTTTGTGACCCTCTGTACCTTAGTAATCTGCATTACCAGTGGAAGTAGCCCTGTGGGGTCCATCTTTGCTTTGTTTATTCTCTGTGATGTGAATAAAAGCCACACTCTAGAATCCTAACCTAGTCTGGACATTACAGTTATTGCTTCCAGTGTCTGGATTTACTTGGATGCCCCTGACCAGAAGTAAAACCTAGCATATGGCCATGCTAAATGGTCCCCAGGTGTGAGCCAGGTAGTTGCCACACTTGGTTTGCCTGTCTAAGGATGGCAGGCTTCAAAGTAGAAGTATGGGTCAATAGAAATGTATTCGTAGTGACAACCCCACCCTCTCGGTGGCACCATGGTTTGAGAGTAGCAGCCCTACTAGTTGGACAAGGGGCCAGTGAGGGAGGTTACACATTTTAACAGTGAAAGTATCATTAGTGGTCAAATGAGCCTGTTTTCTGTTGGTTTGCAGTTTGTGAGCACAGTTCTGCAAAGTGTACCTGTTAGCACCGGATATATCAGCATAGTGCTTATTGTTTTTATCTTCAGTACTGTCAGGTATTAATTTGCAGCCGTCTTAGGTCAGGTTCCTTTATATAGAGGTTATATTTCATTTTTTCTTCTAGCTTGGCGGTCTTGAATTACTTTCATCACTGTGACTGCTGCTTCAGTCAGTGTGTATATGAACATATATTTATATACATGATCTCGAGGTACAAGAATAATTAAAGTTAATGCTCTTACGATATCCTCACAGGTTATTAGAAGGCGTTACTACATTTATGTATTTAGAATTTCTAGAACTAGCAGCTCAGTTTAGCGTAACATATGCTGATCATGCTGCCTGGTAAAACTGAATTTTAAGTTTACCCTCTTTAGGATAAATATGGCGCAGTAGCCTGAGAAGGCAAGCAAAAAGCTGGACTTTTATTTACAGACTTTAGTTATTAAGAGTATGTCATACTGCTTGTGGACTTATATTGTGCAGCAAATGCTTTAGTTTCAAATTCTATGTTATTATTTAGTTCTTCCCCACATGTGGTATCGATATATCCTTGATGTATCATTCCTATGATTAAAGGAGCTGTGACTCCTAATGATTTCTAAATGTATGGATTATCATGGATACGGATATTTGTTGACTTTGTAACAAAGTATTGAAAATTATAAAATAAAGTTAAAAATATATATATATATATATTCACATACACAATGGTATATTGTACTGCTCCAAATTGAAAAAAAAATGGCAAGAATAGTAGAAGTCTTTCTTCACCTATCCCAAGTGTAAGCAGCTGCGACAGGCTTGGATAGCAGCATGCCGCAGGGAGCTTAGCTGGAAGCCAGGTGTTCACAGTGTTTTGTGTGAAGACCTCTTGATCCTGTAGACTTCACAATGCTGCCTGATATCGCCAGACAGTGTTGCTACAAAGGATGGATCTCAAGAAAGGCGTCACCCCCGAAGAATAGCAGATCCTTCTAAGTGCCCTACTGCACCTAGACAGTGAGACAGTGCCCATTTCACACTTCATGTAGAATTTATGAGGTATGTACAGGTATGATCACATATTTAGTTTTGTAAAATTTGGTATTTGATGACTGCATTACCCCCTGCCACTAACCTCCCCTCCCCCATTCTCACTCTCTCGGTGTGACATTCGTTCGTGAATGTAAACTATCTGATAACATCCCTCCCAATTTGATACAGCCTCGTGTAACATTTGGCTGCCAGTTCCACCGTGACACCACGGTAGAGGTGATGTATTCACTGTTCAGGTGTATGGTTGTGGACCACAGGGGACTGACAAAAGCATGGATGGGTGGGGTGTTGCTCAGTCATTCAAATTGTGTTTATTCAGAGCAGCTCACAAAACTGGTGGTGTACAAGGTGATGTGATCAGACAGTCTGTTATCTGTAGTAGCTACCCACCCTGTGGTCAGGCTGCGCATTGTCTGTAAAGGCGTTGCCTCTTTGTTAGTGTGCTGTAATTGACCACCAGCCTCTGTGTGACAAACTGCTTTATGACCTCCTGGTAAACCTCCCACCCTCCATCTGCAGACCATGTCTCCTTGTTTCTCCATGTTCCTAGCCATGTACAGGATTTGAATGGTTATCATCATGTCCACTCTGCTCTCCCGCCCTCCACGCGAGTAACAGTTCACTGCCTTTATCCAGTTCTGTTTGTGTGCCTCCTCTGTCTTGTCCAGATATTTAATGTCATGCTTCATGTGTGACTATCAATACTGAACTCCATGGTCTACATTTCACCATTATGATGCCAGTGTAACATCTTCTGTTTGAGTACTCATCACCTTCGCATCTTTCATAGTATCATTTTGCCATAGGTGCTGCTGTTTTGGTATGTGTTCAGTGGCTGATGTCACCATGATAATCAGTTTTGGTGGCAATTGCAGAGGATGGAGGTTGACATTTGCTATTTGTCACCTGGTGTACTGTGTTTCCTTGTGGCTGTCGCACCTCTGTAATGTCACTGACATGGTAGGAGCTGTGCTTTGAAGTATAATTAAAATGATACTGTACTGACAAAGCAAATATAGTTTCACTGCAGCTTACTGGACCACAATATGCAGTCACTGGCGGGCAGAAGGAAGGCGGGAACAGGATGGTAACTTTCAAGGTAATGGGGTAGAAATATGACATTGCATGATTACATATATGATGATTACAGAAATCATGTGGCACTATATAATTTTGTCATTTCAGTATCATTGACTAGGACACAAGTTATATGAAAAACATGGTGTTGTATGCCTGGTGATGTCTTCCATCTGTGTTGTCTATAAGTAGCCCTGTGTTGGTATTTATGCATGCCTGTCACACTCCCAAGTGACCGTCAAGTGGTTCACCCATGCCATGTAAACATTCCTTGTTGTTTATTGTCACAATATGTACATTAGGTGTGTGATCTGTTCATACATGTCTAAATCTTTTCTGGTTTCACAGGTATGTTGGCGGAGGCATACCGTGTGCATTATAAATGCATGCCATCACCAATTTTGTCACCGTGGATGACCATGTAATGCCACGGTTCCTGTGGATGTCCCTATGTCAGCATTTCTATTTTTATTAATGCTATGCTGACATGTGAGCGCCACTGAGAGGGTGTGATTGACATGTTACCTGTAGTTAGCAACCTGAATGGCTGCACACATTGCTGTAAGTGCTGCCACTCAGGGTTCATGTGAGGACATAACAAGCGTTGAAAGAATGTACCCTGCACAGTTTTGCACTATAGTAATTAGCACTGTGACATGATTTGAAAATAGTGAACATCAGTGTGCATATAGATAAACAGCTACTTGCTCCATTATGTGGAAAATCTACAATTTTATTACGCTTTTCTTACTGCATTGTTTGTATTATGTTTCCCTGCAGTTTGGCACTCATGAAAATCTAGCATTGGAGGAAGAAGAACGGAAGTGTTCACTGAATCACAGCTTAATACAGACACAGAAATGGCACTTTGGTCATTTGACTGGGAGTACTGGACATTTCCATGGATTCCATGTACAGTGTAGCAAACCAGGGAATACCACTGGTGAATTTTAAATTTTCACATGTTTAATGCACTTCCATGGTTACCCACACAGACGTTGTCTTGGTGTTATGCCAAGTATTTCAATGAGAACATGAGGTGCACAATGTGTCATGGGCTATTTGAACCTTTGATGTGTTATTTACACATTGGTACATATGAATATCGGAAAACTGAAAACAGATAGAAGACCTATGTTGTATTTAGTCTCTTTCACTTGTCACCTCTTCTCAGTTTGGTTCACCTTCCTTTACCTTTCCTCTTCCCTGTTCAAGGCTGTCTTGAAGCCACACCCTATCTAACAGGATAGTACTTCCGTTGGTAGCGCATTCCATCTTGCCACCTCTCCTCCATACAATGTGTGCTCTCATCTACCTTCTGAAGAATCCTATGTTAAATCTCATATCATTGTCTGTAGTATCCTCACCACCCTTACTTTGAATACTCAGTCTGAGCCAATGTTGTCTACTGCTTCCATGTAGTTTACTGTCCCTACCATCATAGGGGTAGCACATGTTGCATTCCCTCATACCACCAAGGTAATTTCCCCTTCTGGTGCTGCTGGCACTACTTAAAGCAGTACTGCACTTCATGTGTAACTGATGTTGTATGTAACCATGCAATCACTGCACGCCTCCTTGAGGTTATTTCTCCAGGCAATACAAGTCCGCATTTTGTTCCCCTTTGCGGGTGCCTGTTTGTACTGCGTGGATGTCTTCCTTGATCCAGTGCTGGCCACCCCACATCAGTCTCTTACAAAGTCAATGGTATGCATGACCGTCATTCTAGACACATTTCCTTTTAATTTATCTCATTTCCATTCTAGGTTGTTGTATGATCCACACAGACATGGTTCCCTAGACTGAGCAAGGCAACACAATTCCGTCATCATGTAAGAATGTTGCTATTCAGTGTGTGCCATTAATAGTTGATATCTCCACAGACAGAGGACAACACTGACTTTGAAAACACTGACATGTCTGTTCTTGACTTGGATGAAAAGCGTGAGGACAAGGATCCTGACTGGCACATGTCAGACGAGATACAGATAGTGAAGCATCGGATATCACCATGACGCTGTAAGTCTGTGTTTCTCACCTGTTTCTCACTGTCATGCGATTGTAGGCATCATACTGAAGGTTAATTTTGAGTCCTGACAAACTTGCCACATGGATGAACAGAAAGCTTGAGAGTGCAACATACAATAGGCGGTGCAAAAGAGATATGTGAAAAGGGAAAGGGCCAGTGCTGAACGAGTAAATGAGGGAACTTAGTAGAAGAATGACGGGACACAGTGGGGAAGAGGCGAGGTGTAGAGTATTGAGAGAGCATTGTGTGGGACAGGTCAGGGGTGGTTCATGGTTGACTTGGATGTGGTAAGGATAAAGTTAAAAATGTGAGGTATTCACAGTACCCAGTGTGAGTACAGTGAGTGCAGGAAGACTAGGACACTTCAACAATTGACTGTCAGACTGGTGTCGGAAGCAGGGGGATGGATCAGTTGGAAGATGGGTCTGCACATGGGACAATAATAATCTATATGCAGGGGATAGTTTATACCTCCTAACTGAATGGAGGGTGGTGGAAGCAGGTGTGCATGGTTTGCAAATAGAGCAGCCAACACTTCTGACCAACCTACATATTGGGACATGACACAAGGAGGGATACAGGGGTGGTGGTTGGAAGTATCGGGAACAGAAAGGAAGAGGACATGTTTGATGGTGGTATCACTGAATGTGAGAAGTATAGAGTACTCATCAGCTGACTTACAGGCTGTCTTCCGGTGGTGGTGGTTATATTGCATATCTATGGTGATTAGTAGTTGGAGAGAGAGGTTATACTTCCTTGTACAGGCCCCTGGTAAGCACGTGCACAATATGGAGTACAGTATTGTTGGCCAGACCTCAAACAGGAGATTAACCTGTTGGCGAAGGTCCAGAGGAAGCCTACAAAGATGATAGCTGGTCAGCATAGTAAGGCATATGAGGATAGGGTGAGGGCACTGAAGATGTTCTCGGTGGTAGACAGGAGATAGAGAGAGGACATGATTGTATCCTTCAAATACCTGAAAGGCCTAAATAAGGTGGATAAGGAAGGTCTATTTAAACTGAGTAGAAACCATAACACAAGGCGGTTTAGGAGGAGGTCAGGAAGCACTTCTTCACAGAGAGGGTGGTGGACACTTTGAATGTGCTGCCGGAAGAGGAGATCTTGTTGCAGGCAATGTGCATCTTGAACAGAGGCTGGATAGGGGCACAGGGGGAAGGCAAGGATTATGGGTATGGAGGATAAGAGGAGGTAAGGGGACAGTGGTGCAAGCTGTGGAGCCTGCAATACGAAAGCAGTCTACATAGATCTCTGCACTTGCTCTTTTCCCTGATGTATCTACAAAAGTCCTTCTCCTCCCACCCTTAATTCCCTGTCAGTCTCAGTTGGCTGGTGGCCTTGGCTGCCCTCACCCTCTTTGTAACTTTTGACCAGCTCGCGAGTCCTCCCAGTTCTCCTCTTTCCCTGTCCTACTGAATCTCTGAAACGCTGACCTCTTGCACCTCACCCCTCCAACACTGCTGTTCAAACAGCTTGGTTTTCTGACTCTGCTTTTCTTGATAGTAGTCCTAGTGCACGCTCGTAGCCTCCTTAGGCCAAGTTTGATAATATCACATTTTTGCTGTGCATCCATCTAAGGCCTAATACCCTCCAGCCTTCCTTGCAATATTTGCCGCATACTCCGAAATCCACCTTCTGAAATACACAAACCTTGTTTCTGATCCTTTAGTTTAATTGCTCAACTTGATAGTGAACCACACCATTTCATGGTTGATATCAGCCGGTGGGTGTTCCACTGTTACCTCACCGCCTCACCATCTCGACAGTCCCAGGTCTGGCGTGGTTTCCTATCCGAGTTGGTCAAGTCTCCCACTATCACCATGCTCCCTTACTATATTTCCTCCTAAATTGCTCCACTAACTCCATGTCCATTTCCTGTGACTGTGATGATGGCCTGTTCACTACCCCTAGCCTCAGTTTTGTACCTTTGTGGTCTAGAACCTGCATCCATAGTGTCTCCATCTGACCCTCCCCTCTTCCCTCACACATCTAATCCCATCTGTCACATAGATTGCCTCCCAACCGCTCATTCCTTCCCATAAATTCTGTGCCCTGGGATTGCCAGGTCCCAGTCATGATGCTGTGTGGCCTTGCCTCAGTTGTGAACATACTAGCATACGAAATGGCAGCAGAAACAGGCTAACAGTCTAGCGAGTCTATAATTGTGCAGCTAGCCCCTCAACTTGAGCCGCACTCACCCTTCCCCCCATCCCATCCCCTCTTGAAGCAGCCCACCATCCTACACGAAACCAACTCCTCAGGTAGAGTGTTCCACTTGTTCACCCCTCTCCAAGCAATAATGTCTCCTAATTTCCTCATGAATTTTACTCCCTCCAACCTCAGTTGATGCCCTGTAGTATCCCTTCCTCTCTCTTCTGATCCATAGTATCTCTCCAGCATTACCCTTGTGTATCCCTTTAGGTACTTAAAGGTCTCGCTCATATCTCCTAGCTCCTATCCTACAGGGAATACATATTGAGCATGCCCAGCCTTTCTTCATCGGATTTGTACTACAAACCCTGATCATCTTTGTTGCTCTGCGCTGCATCCCTCCAACATTCTCATGTCCTTCTTCAGAATAGGCACCAGTACTGCATGCAGTACTAAGGTGTGGTCTGACTAGTGCCTCTGTACAAGGAAGGATCACCTCACTGCTTCTAGAGGAGATACCCTTGCTATACTGCCTAGCATCCTGATGGCTTTCATTGCTGCTTTTCTTCACTGAGCCGAGTTGTTCATTTAACTTGTTATAATCCCCCAGCTCCTTTTCCACCTCTGTGCTCCCCAACTGTACCCCTCCCATCTGATAGCTGCTCCCTGGTTCTTAGCTCAGTGCACTACCTTACACTTCTTGTCATTGAACCCCAACTGCTATGTGTCCGATCACTCATGTAGTTTAGTTAGGTCTCCTGCAGTCCCCTCCACCCCTCAATGTCATCCACCACAGCTCCTATCTTGGTATTGTCTGGGAACAAACTGATCTTACTCGGTGTCCCAAGTGAAATATCTGTTATGAATATCACAAACAGCACTGATCCCCGCATCCGATCCCTGTGGCAACCCGCTTGTTAACGCCTGGTGATGAGAGTTTCCCACTCCACCTCCACTCTTGCTGCCTGACATTCAGCCAATTAGTGATCCATTTGACCATCTTAGTACCCACCTCTACATATTCCAGTTTCCCCTAGCCTTCCCTGTGGCACGGAATCAAAGGTCTTTCTTAAGTACAAGTACTGACATCCACTGCATGGCCCTTGTCCGTTCCCTGGTCACCTAATCATAGTACTCAATCCTGTTTGTCTGCCAGGACCTGCCTGAGACAAACCCGTGTTGTTGCCTGTCCTGGAGACCATTGTCCTCAAAAATGCCAGCAGCCTCTCTTTAAGTATTGTCTCCATGAGCTTACCCAAAATTGATGTGAGGCTTACTGGTCTGTAGTTACCTGGATCATCCTTTGGGCCACCTTTGTGAATAGGTACCACACGGGCCAACCTCCAGTCCTGCAGCACGCATCCTGTGTGCAGAGAGTTGTCCAACAGGTTAGCCAGTGGTCCTGCAAAGCTCACTGCCATGTCTCTGAGTAACCTAGGGTGCATTCCATCACTTCAAGGTGCCTTATCCACCGCCAGTGCCCTCAGCCCATCCAGTACTCTGCCCTCCTTAATTTCTCCATCTGTCACCCCTCCCTCCCCACACCACCACCCCATGAGGTATTTGTCCTCCTCCTTTCTACCATGAATACACAGCAGAAGTACTCATTTAATGGGTCATCCTGTTCCTCCCCTTCTCTACCCACTCCCACCCTCCTTCTTAATTCTCACTATCTGGTTCCTGTTCTTCTTTCTCTCTACAGTGTATCTAAACAAGTCTTTCTCTGTCTTTAATGCCTTCTGCCAACCTCAGCTCCCTGGATGCCTTGGCAGCTCATACTAGCCTTTAACCTCCTGGACTTACTTGTATACTCCTCCCATCTTCCACCCTCCCTGATCTCTTGAATCTCTGGAAACTCTTCTTTTGTCCATCACCCACTGCATTAGCTCCTTTGTCAGCCAATCGTGCATCTTTGCACTTCCTTTCTTACTCTGTGCCTAGTACATGTCCCCATAGCCTCTGCCAGACATGCCTTTAAAAATTCCATATTTTGATTGGCATCCATGGTTTGTTGGATTCCTTCAAGATGTCTTATCATGATTTTCCACATCTTGTTTAAGTCCACCCCCTAAAGTCAATCACCCTGGTACCCAAACTTCCAGTTGGCTTCCCATTCTGAGTAGTGATCACTCCCAGTTAGAGGATCCTCAACCTCCAGATCCCTTACGGCTTCCACGTTTCATAGTACAAGGTCCAGAGTCCTTCACAACCTAGTTGGGTCGTGCACCAACTGCACCAAGAAGCTATCCTGGAATGACCCCAGTATAACCTGCATCCTAGCACTTGTGCTGGTTGGTATGCTCTGTCTACCACAGGCATGTTGAAGTCCCAACACCACAGTGTTACTCTTCATGCAAACCCTAATAATTTGTTCAGCAAAATCCGCCTTTCTTCTCCACTTCAGTTTGTAACCTATACAACACCCCCATCCTTAGTACTCTGCCCTTTGGATCATGAAACTGCATCCACAGGGCCTCTGTCCTGCCTTCCTCCACCTCTTCCGTATTCACCTTATTCCTTCCCTTACATAAATCAACACCCACAACCTTTCCTGTTTGCCCTTTCCTTTCTGAATAGCCTGTACCCAAGGATCATCATATCCCAGCTCTGGTACTATGTGGGCCAAGGTTATATTACAGCCGCAATGTCCACCTGCCCCACTGCCAAGAAAGCCTGTAAATTGGCTGATTTGTTTCCCAGTCTCTTCACGTTTAGTGGTACTACCATCCACCCTGATCCTTTCCATTCCCTCCTGATCTGCTCCCCTTTTCTCCTACCCTGATGCCCTCCTTGTAGCTTGGGTTATAGGCTCATCTAACTCCCATCTGTATAAACCCTGCCCACCACCAGCTCAACAGCCCCCCTCTGGTTTAAAGAAACTACCCTGGTTGCTATGTACCCCTGTATCCTCTGCTCAAAACTCCCTTCCCTCTCTGCTGAAATGTAGCCTGTACCCCGATACAGATCATTATTGTCACAGGTTCTGCCCCATCCACCTACTAACCCATACTCCTTGGTATGACACCATTCCCTCAGCCAGGTGTTGAACTCCCTATCCTTCCCTTTTGCAGGACTTGCACATGGTATTGTGAGCACCTCTGAAAAGGTCACTGATTTAACTACCTCCTCACACCATTTCCCAGTTCCTACAGTCTCACCTTTACTAACTCCACTATCTCCCTCAACAGGTTGTTTGTACCCATGTCACCACAACGTGTTATTTCTTCTTCCTCTCCTGTGCACTTGAGAATGGCTTGCACTGATCTGCCTGCCATCCACCCTGGAATAGACTACACCAAAATTAGACTATGTCTTTCCCCTTACTGCCCCATCTGATCCCCTTCAGTATGGAGTCCCGCAACACTTGCACAACCTATTTCCTGTCCCAGTCCGCCTCCTCCCCATTTAACTTCCTGTCCTTTACTATCATCTGCCCCTCATTGCCAATTTATGTCTCCTCACTTCTCCCCTATGACACCCACTCTCTCCTCTGACCTGTGTTCCCCATCCCCTTGTTCCCATGCTATCATCCACCTTCCCCTCATCTTCGTCTGCCCGCCCACCTTTAGCTATGCACCTCTAATCTGATCTGTCAGCACCTCCCTCTCTCTTTCACCCTGCCTGCCAACACTTTTCTTTTCAGCTTTGACCCTGTACCATAGCAACAGAGAAGTTGACGGCAGATAAGGACCGTAAGGCCCATCCACTCTGCCCATTTTTTCTACCTTATGAATGTGCTATAGGCTTTACTCTGTCAAAGACCTGTCTATTTATACTTGTCTGTATTGCTCCCTTATGCCTACCCCATACCTGTTTGAAGCCCTGCACTGTATTCATATCCACTACTTCCTGAGGTAGGCCATTCCATGCATCCATCACCCTTTCTGTGAAAAGAACTTTCTCACATTACCCTTAATTGGCCCTCTCTGATCTCATGCTGTGTCCGCTTGTCTGCTATGTTTCTTATGTTGAAACATGTTAGACTCTTTCACCTTGTTAATGCCCTTAAGATGTTTGAATGTTTCGATCATATCACCTCTCTCCTCCTTTTCTCTAGGGTATACATATTGAGCTCCGAATCTGTCTCATATGTTTTCTGATGCAGTTCCTGCACCATTTTGGTTGCCCTTTTCTGGACTGCCTCCATTTTGTTAACGTCCTTGTGCAGGTGCGGCCTGCAGTACTGCCGAGTACTCCAGATGAGGCCTAACCAGTGTCTTGTAAAGAGGATTATTACCTTCCTCTTATGACTTGTGATACCCTCTACTGATACACCCCAAGATCCGCCTAGCCTACCTACTGCCTTTGGGTGTCTGCTTGATAATTTCAGGTCATGTGTGATGACGATGCCCAAGTCTCTTTCTTCCCTTGTCATTACCAGCAACTCCTCCCAACCTATAGGTGGCTTCAGGTTTCTCTTCCCTATGTGCATGGTCTTGCACTTCTTTGCATTAAACCCCAGTTGCCACTCTTCTGACTATTTTGCCAGTTTATCCAGATCTCTTCTAATTCTGCCCTCCCCATCTGGATCATCTACTCTGTTGCAGATCTTGGTGTCATCTGCAGACAGACAACCTTACCCTCCAGTCCATCTGCAATATCACTGATGAAGATATTGGAAGAGGACTGGCCCCATGAACTGATCCCATTTACCACCACTCTCTGTGTTCTGCTTGCCAAACAGTTTGCCACATAGTTGATCAACTTCTGACCCTCCCAAGCCTACCCAACTTAATCAAGCTTCTATATGGAACAGTATCGAAGCTTTGCTGAAGTCAAGGTAGGCGACATCAACTGCACCCTTGGCCCACCACTCTAGTAACCCAGTCAAAGAAATCTGAGATTAGTTTGACAGGACCTTCCTTTTGTAAACCCATGCTGTAAATTGGATCCCTGTGCTCCTATGTATTCCAGGTGTTGCATATCCTTTCCTTAAGGAGTGCCTCCATAATCTTGCCCACTACTGAGGTAAGACTGACAGGTCTGTAGTTCCCTGCCTCCTCCCTGCTACCACTCTTGTGGAGCGGATCACATGAACCCTTCTCCAGTCTTCTGGGACCTCTCCTGTGCTCAGAGACTCACTAAACAGTTCTGATAATGGCTCTGCTAGTTCTACCTTTTGCTCCTTTAGTACCCTGGGATGTATGCCATCCAGTCCCATTGCCTTGTCCACTTTGAGCTTAGTGAGCTCTTATAGGACCCTTTCTTTTGTTAAGGGACTTGTGCATTCCCTCCCCTGTGTCCATGGTGCTGAGTTGTGGGCCCTGTCCTACCTTCTCCTCAGTAAATACTGAGAAGAAGTATCTATTTAGGATAGATGCTTTTCCTTGGTCCTCCTCCACACTCCCCTTATCCCTTTGATCTAAGCAATACCTGCTCTGGACTTTCTCCTTTCACTAATGTATCTAAAAGTCTTGTCCCCTTATTTTACTGTTCATGCTAGTGTTTCCTTGGTTTGGGCCTTTGTGTGCCTTACTGCATTCCCTGCTTCCCTTAGGAATGTTTGGTATGCTCTCTATCTTCGTGCTGCTCCGTTCCCTTATATTTCCTGAATGCCAGCCTTTTGGCTCTGACCTTTTCTGCTACCGTTTCTGAGAACCAAAGTGGTTTTCCTTCTTGCTCTTGCTTTTCTCCCTAACACAATGGGATGTTGCTTCAAGTATTGTATCTTTAATGCTTGCCCATTTTGCCTGTACCCCCTCACCTGTATTTCTTCTTGCCAGGGCTAGCTTAACTCTGTTGGCCATCTTATCAAAGTCGGCTCCTCTGAAGTCCCATATTTTTGCCTTGAAATGGGATGATTTAGTTCTAGTGACCATACTGAGCCATACCATATGATGGTTACTGGCCCACAGGTGACCTTCTACCTGAAGATCTGTGATCCTTTCCCCATTAGTCAGTACTAGATCTAAGATAGCTCTGTCTCTTGTGGGTTGTTGTTGTACCAGTTGTTTGAGGCCTCCCACTGCAAGGAATCCACTATGTGTCTAGTTGTGGCAGATGTTCCTGCTGGTATTGCCCAATCTGTACTTGGCATGTTGAAGTCTCCTATTATCAGAACTTCCCTTTAGCTGTCATGGTTTGTTTCTTCTAACAGTAATGTGTTCTATCTCCTCCTGGTCTGGAGGCCTGTAGACAACCCAGTTCGTATGGCTGTCCCAGTTCCTGTTTCCAGGATGACCCACAGTTCTTTGTATTCTGAATTTCTGTAGCTTTGATATTTTCATTAACATAAAGGGCTGCTCCTCCCCTTTGCACCTCGGTTTCATCTGAATAGTACATAGCCAGGTACTGAAGTCTCCCAAGTATGGTTACTGGTGAACCATGTCTCGCTAATGGCTACTCTGTTCAGTTTAACCTCTGTCATTGTTGCCTGCAGGTCAGAGATCTTTTTCCCAGACTGTGGGCATTTGTGTACATGATTTTCCACTGGCCAGACTTCGCAAGCTAGTTATTGAGCGAGGTCCAGCATTTCCTCCTGCATGTCGATGGGAGCCAGATCTTTTCCTTACCTGGTGATGCAAATGAACTACAAACCTGCTGAACTCCTGTTTGATCACTAGCTGAGGGGAGTGTTCTTCCTGTTGGCTAGTTTAAATATTCTACAAAACTTTAAACTTCCGCCCCAGTGCACTGACCTCCTCCTCAGTCAGATGCAGTCCATCAAATTTAAAGAACTTTCGCTCCCAAAACTGTTGCCAGTTACCTACAAATTTGTGTCCTTTTCCTGGCACCAGCCCTTGAGCCACATGTTTAGCTCCCTATCTCCCCTTCTCTGACCTCTCCCAGACTGGCAGGATCTCAGAGAAGGAGATGCGGACAAAATGGATGACAGTTAGTCTCCCAGCCTGGTCAGGTGTTCCTTGGTCTCCACAACTGACTGTCTGGTGAGATCATTAGTCCTATGTGTACCAGGACATTGATGTTCTCCTGCTTCCTGCATGATTTTAGCAATGCAGTCAGTGTCTCTCCATGCTGATGTACCTGGGAGACATCTGACCATTTCCTGGCTGGAGGTAGGTATCAATTCCCGAATTATGGAGTTTCCTATGATCAGAAGTGTTTTGGATTTCCTTTTGCTTTTTGTTTTGGTCCCTGTTTTGGGTGAGTTTTGTAGCGCTAGCTCCTGTGCAGCAGTGTCCTGCTTTGCAGTGTCCTCACCCCTTTGTTTGATTTTGGAGATAGAGGCAGATACCTGTTTGTAGTTTTATATGGTTTGTGGAGGTGATCCATTGAGAGCACTGAGTGATGGGGCACTTGATTTGCCCCTCCTGACCACCTGTCAACCTCCTGGACCAACTATCCTCTGCGATCGAGGTGCTTCAGTTAGATGTTGGGAAATGGCAGGCAGTTCTTATAATATGCATATGTGATTTGAGGTGCTCAATCTCTTCCCATGCTGCCTGGAGCTGAGCCCTTAGATCTCCAATGGTCCAACATGTAGGACAGCGTCCTAAATCCTATATAACTGCCCATCTGAAAAGTATCCGCAGTGCCTACAGTTAATAATATCCATTCTAGTTGAATTGCCAAGCTTATAACCTGGTCCGAGTAATAAGAAGGAGGAAAATAACCATTGGTGCTGAGGGTTGAGGTGCTGGATGCCACACCTTGCTCCATGCCAGTGACCTGGGTTTGGGAGCGAACTCTGGTTGCTGGTGGGCTGGCGGGGAGATGGGCTTAGCGTCCCAAGACAGCTCGCCTTCTCCGGGAGGGGGGATGCCGATGCCCATGCACTTGCCTGACTCCGAGCGGAGGCTTGGAGTACTGCAGGCTCAATGGTAGGGGAAGCGCCTACACGTAGTGTGGATGTCGGCACATTGCACCATGACATCAGGGATCGGTAGGTGAGGGGAGAAAGCGCGAAAATGCCTGCCGATGCTGGGAAGATGGGCTCCTGAGTCTGCCTTCTATGTGCCCCCATTCACCTGGCCACCTCCAGACCAATGCAATGAAGGATTACTGGTGTCTAGTCCCCACTTCCCCACTCAGAGGGCAAGCCGCTGCTCCATGGGGCCTGGAGGTAGGTTCGAGGGAGCGTGAGGCAGGAGGATGACTCATTGGGAGCCCTGAAGGGTCGGAGTCGGCAGGGTGAAGGGGTGGATAAACAGAAGGGGAAAAAAGAAAAGAAAAGTTCTGTTTTTTTTTGTTTGTTTGTTTTTGTATAACAAGTTAAATTACTTGTGCCCCTGTAAGTGAGGTCACTGTGTGGATATCCCTCTGATTCTCCCTTCCTGTTTTGCTACAGGAAATGTCACGACTGTGATACTCTATAACAGGAGTGTAGCATGGGTGGTTGGGGATGGTGGTGAATGGGCCCTTCCTTGCTGAAAAGGAAGAACCACAGACAAAAGAAACAAGGAGGTAAGAGCAGAAACAATCAACCAACAACAAATGCAGTAGCCCTGAAAGCTTAGCCTAATGATAGAGAAAACTATAAACCCTGTAAGCACCACCTATAACAATTTCACAGAAGATATACCCTGCCAAAAACACTTTCTACCTTTGCCCCTGCTCACCTCCTCCAATTGCCTGACACCTGGCACTGCATACCCTTCCCCCTGCCTACATTACCTGGTGCTCACTTAACTCCCCTCTTCCACCATTGTTATAGCACTGCAGACCTGCTGCCTGCCACACTGTATTGCTCCGTGTTCGCTTGCCCCCTGACCCTTGACCTGCCATCAATGTTTGACCTCTTGTCAGATGTGAACATGCACTGCCCCTGTTTCTTTCCCCAACCTGATGTTCTTCTCCTGATGTACAGTCCTGTTACTCCCTGGGAGAGGCCCTCCTGCCCCTTTCCCACCCCTCTCCACCTCCCTACCAAGCCACTGCACTCTTTCCCCATCCTCCTTGGCACGTGCTCCTGGTTTCGCTCACCATGTTGGCGTGAACCACACTGAATAGTGGTCACTACAGCCAGTTCTTCCTCCACTTCCTGATTCCTTACAGACCTCACATTCTCCATTACAAGGTCCAGAGTACTTCTAACAGAGTGGGCACCTGCACCAGCTCTGTCTGGAAGCTGTCTTTAAATAATTCTAACAGGACCAACTCCTTGCACTTGTGGTGTATGTGGTGCTGCACTGTACCCCAGGTTGGTTGAGTTCCACAACACCACTGGTCTCCCCTACTGCAGACCCTCAGTTTGTTCAGCAATTCAGTATCAAGGTCACTCACCTGAGCTGGTTGCCTGTACACAACACTCATCCTCAGTGTGATATGCTTTGCATCATGGAAATGCATCATTAGTGCTTCTGTCCTCCCTACTCACCTTCCTCCATCACGCACTTTATTCTCTCCTTACACAGATTGCCACACCATCCCCATTGCCCTTATCCCTATCTTTTAGAAACATAGAAACATAGAATTTGACGCAGATAAGGACCGCTTGGCCCACCCAGTCTGCCCATTTCCTACCTGATGGATAAGCTGCAGATCCTAGTTAACCAGCAGCCTACTTCTTCCTACCCCCACCCCTAGAATTGCCTTATGACTGTCCCATGCATGCTTGAATTCCACCACTGTTTTTGACTCCACAACCTCCTCTGGAAGGCTTGTTCCATACATCCACAACCCTCTCTGTGGAAAAATACTTCCTTAAATTACCTCTGAGGCCGCCCCTTCTATCTTCAAATTGTGCCCCTTGTTCTTGCACACCTCTTTTTTTGAAAGATGCTACTTACCCTCTTGGACTTTGTTGATTCCCTTGAGGTACTTGAAAGTTTCTATCATGTCCCCCCTCCTTTCCTCGAGGCTGTACATATTAAGCTCCTTAAGTCTCTGTTCATATGTCTTCCGGTGCAGACCCTGCACCATTTTAGTTGCCCTCCTCTGGTCAGCTTCCATCCTGTCTATGTCTTTGCGAAGATTGTCTCAGAACTGCACCAGTACTCCAGATGTGGTCTCACCAGCTGTCTGTACAGAGGGATAATAACTTGTTTTCTACTGGTGATGCCTCCCCATGCATCCCAGTATCCCCCAGCCCTCCTTGCTGCCCTCTCACATTGCTTGCCCACCTTTAGGTCATCTGATATGACTACCCCAGGTCCCTTTCCATTTTGTTGTTGTTAGTATCTCACCCCCATTGTGTACTCTTCCCTGGGTTTTGTTTCCCAGGCATTACCTGCACTTCTTAGCATTGAATCTAAGCTGCCATACATTTGACCATTCCTCTAACCTTGCCAAGTCCCTTCTCATCCTTTCCACCCACCTTGTGCATCAACTCTGTTGCAGCTCTTTGTGTCATCTGCAAGAGACATACTTTTCCTTCCAGTCCCTCTGCAATGTAAACTATAAAGACATTGAAGAGGACCGATCTAATACTGAACCCCTACGGTACCCTCTGCTAACCCCCTTTTTTCAGAGTGGACTCATTTACTATTACCTCTGTGTCCTATTCTCCAGTCAATTCTTACCCAGGCTGTCATCTTGGGACCCACTCCCAGGCTGGCTAACTTGTATATTTATCTTTGTGTGGGACTGTGTCAAATGCCTTGTTAAAGTCTAGGTAGGCCATGTCCACAGCCCTCCTTGATCAACTACTTTGGTCACCCAGTCAAAGAAATCTATCAGATTTGTCTGGCATGACCTTCCCGCTGTGAATCCATGCTGCCTTGGGTCCTGTGCCCTCTGGCCTCTAGATATGAACAATTCTTTCCTTCAGAAGTGATTCCTTCATTTTCCCTACCACTGAGGTTAAACTAACAGGTCTGTAGTTTCCTGCTTCTGCCTTGCTCCCACTTTTGTGAAGGGAATCATGCCTGCCCTCCCTCCAGTCCTCAGGTACCACCCCATCTTCCCATGATTTGTTAAAGAGGGTAGTCAGTGGTGTCACTAGTTCTACCCTTAGTTCTTTAGAATTCTGGGATGAATCCCATCAGGCCCCATTGCTTTGTCCACCTTCAGTTTTAAGAGCTCTTTCAGAACCCTTTCTTCTGTAAATGGGCTGGTATCAACTTCTGTATCCAGAGTGTTTCTACTGTTTGTTTTGGGTACTTTCTTCCTTTGTAAATACTGAGCAAAAATATTTGTTTAGTATCTCTGCTCTTTCACAGTCACCCTCTGCCCACCCTCCCTCCCTTTATTAAGCCTCACTATCCCTCCCTTGGTCTTCCTTCGCCCCTGATGTACCTATAAAGGTTTTATCCCCTTCTTAACTGAGTTGGCTATCTTTCCTCGGTTTGGGCCTTTGCTGTTCTGACTGCCTTTCCAGCTTCCTTTGCTTTAACTGATACAGTTCTCTGTCCTGTTCCTTCTGTGATTCCTTGTACTTCCTGAATGCTTTCTTTTCTCTTGAACCTTCACTGCCACTTCCTTTGAGAACCATAGTGGTTTCTTACCTCGTTTTGTTTTGTTTATTTGCGTTACACAAAGGCTTGTTACCTCTGTGATGGCAGTTTTATTATTCCCATTGTTCTTCCACCCTCCTTCCTGCCCATTTGCTAGTGCATTCC
The DNA here is from genome assembly GCA_016271365.2 of Neoceratodus forsteri. Lineage (NCBI taxonomy): Eukaryota > Metazoa > Chordata > Ceratodontiformes > Ceratodontidae > Neoceratodus > Neoceratodus forsteri. Next base: position 296,507,147 of record CM057453.1, on the reverse strand, counting down.
TTAGGCACTCACCCATTTTGGCAAAGTCAGCCTCCTAAAATCCAGTACCTTTGTCTTTGTATGGCTTGACTCTATTGCTGTGTTTATTGTGAACCATACTTTTATGAATAATCTGAACCCGGGATCATCATATCACAGTCCTGGTGCTGTCTGGCCCACATTGCCGTGATGGCCGCAATGTCCACCACCTCCACCGCAGAGAGCCTGTAACTCCGCTGTACCATTCATTAGGTTTCTTGCCTTCAGTGATAACACCTCCATCCTGTCCCCAACTTTTCCCTACCCTATTCTTCCACCCTGTATCCCTCCCTGTATTTCTTCCACACTGCCTTTACACAGAAATATGCTGTGAAGTCACTATTTTCCCCTTTTTCTGACCCTTTCAGTATCATGGCCCTCGCCTTCCTTCTATGGAGGCTGCCAGAGTAGTCAAGAGTGTCCTACCCTTCCAGGTAGCTGCGCCTTGCACAAGGCATCACAGACTGAGAAGAAAAGTTTTTCTAGTACATTACCGACAGTGAGAAGCAAGGACCATATAGTGCGCATGAGTGCGGTTTTGGGTGGAGGAAGAAACTGGGGATCAGGCAGAGGCACAAAGTGATTGCTTGTGTTCAGTTTTCACAAGAGAGAAAAGGTACAAATAACTGAGGGGATGGCTGTTTGAGGATGGGGGGAGGGGTGAACAGATGAAGTTGTAACAGACGGCATGGTAATTCAACAATGGATGGCACTGAGTGTGGCCAAGACACTATGGCTAGATGGCAAGCACCAGACAGTGCTTAGCTAGGTAGCACAGGCAATGCATGCCCACTGGTTGAACTGTTGAATACCTCCGCTCCTTCATCCTGCATTTGTAAAACTCGGTGAAGTACTCATTCATCAATTTAGGTTGTTCAAAGCACTGTACAGGATACTTCATCCTAGTAGTCCAGAATTTATTTTTGTCTGTATCATGCATTCTTGCCTTCCATGACTGTTACTGAGTCACCGAGGCCTTTTGTGATGGTATTCTATATGTATGACAACATATCTGACCAAAAATAGCCTTTCTCGCTGACCATGATACATCCCCATCTATCTTCATATTGTCCACACTTGTAGTTCAACTTTCCTTATTTGTAAATCTGATGCCCTCTGTGACCAGGTTGATTAGCTACAGTTAATAGCAATTTTCTACCTGGGAACACAACATTTTTATATGTGCTGTATAACATTACTGAATGCATGCCTTATCAGGGTGTCTGCTATCTCAGACGTACAGTTTTAAAATGTGACCTTATCTATCGGTGGTGCATGACACACTTGTTTCTGCTTCTCCTTTCTTTTCGAGGAAAGAAGATGTGCTTAGCACCACACCAGAAAATGGCGAGAGGAAATTTATTGTGTATGATTCCAGCCTTGCATCTGCCCTGTCACAGTGCCCAACTTGCATGTCTCAATGCACTGTCACTGTTGACCATTTATTCAGCTCCTGCCTGGCAATAAACGTGTGTCCGCCTCCGCATACAACAATGTAAGAGAGTCAGCCAAGATTTGGCAGTATGGCTGTGGGCAACCTAGAAGTGGCCACATCCATATTTCTTTCTGGGCATTACCCAAACAAGCCCTGAGTGTATTCCAGCACTGTAACATTCCTGTGTTTTCTACAAGGAAATGTTTACTCATACAAAACTCATACATCATTCTCGCAGTCAATAATGTTTTGGGAAAGAGCAAGTCACTCTCATATCTAATCTAACAGGACCTGTTAACATTGGTGGAGATGCACGTTGTTGCCCACTGGGCCACCCAAAAAGTTAGCCACCTGGAAACTGTGCAGGCATGCCAAACTGTGGTGCCCAACATGAAATATTTGAGTAATTTACGCTGCCCAGTGGCGCTTGAGGGTTGAGGCGCTGGATGCCACACCTGCACTACGCCAGCGACCCAGGTTCAGGAACGAGCCTGGTCGCCAGGGGTTGGCAGGAGAAGACTAGGATCGAGCATTGGAGACAGCCTCCTAGTCCTGGGGTGGGCTGGGGAACCTACACCACGTGGCAGCGGCTCTTGGGGACACCCAGAGGTGCTTCACGTGACAGTGTGCCTGAGGGGAGCGCAGCAGACATCGGCATGAATGTGCGCAGATGTCACTGCATGTCTGCATTCCCAATGGGAGAAAAAGTGGAAATGGCAGGGCACGACCGAGCAGCTTGATGGCTGCGCTCTTTCTTACCGGAGGACTCGCATGGAATCGCACTGGTGGGGTCCAGGGCTGATCTGGCTGGACAGGGTATGGGGAGCCCCTCCAGTGGACTGGTGATGGCCGTGCTGGATCCTTCATCATGTGAGTGAGCCTGGTGCGCTCGGCGGCAGGGCCAGCAGCTGGATGCCCTCGCCAGTAGTCGCCAGAGAAGGCGAATAAATATGATAAAAAAAAAAAAAGAAAGATTTGAGTAATTTGTCTGAAAGGTTGTCATTTATGGAACACCTGAAAAATAACGCTAATATTATGTTCCATCATGTGTATTTACACAGAGCAATGAAGTCTCCAGCTCCAGTGCCATGGAGCTTGAGGGTTTAAAGCGTGGCATGGCATACCTGGAGAGCAAAGGTGTAACGGTGGAAATCTATGACGCACTCAATCGTCTCTTGCAGGTGCAGAAGTACCTCAGAGAGCAGAAGCCAGACTTACAGCACTGATACGATGTCTGCATGTTGCCAAAGGTAACATTATCAAATTAACTTTGTGCCAGTACATGCATGGTGTGGTAATGATCCGTAGCATTATGTTACGAGTAATCATTTGTTTGTATCACCATATTATTAATACATCATGGTTGTGATTTATCGAGCACAGTCAAGGCATACTTTCATGACGGTGAGTGTGGCTGTCTTGATTGGACGAGTGTGGAATCAACTGTTGTACAACAATTGTGTTTTCATGTGGTGGGTGAGTGGGGTGGTCAGTACTGGTGCCATGCTGCTTCGTCTAAATTAAGTGACTCATGACCAATGATACCAGTAGCTACAGGATGGCATGCAGCCAGTGCAATATCACTACTTTGCTTGGTTGCTTGGTCCCTCCCTTTGAGTTTGTATAATTATGGCTGGATTGCTTCCAAGGTGGCACATGATGTTATAACATATTAAACGTTTTCATCATGACTGGCATTGCAATATTGACATATGTTCCCCTTACCCCACAGATGTTTTGCATTGTATCATTACCACCACCATGCCGTGTAATGGTGCCCTACAGTACCTTTTGCAGTATTCCGTGAATTTAATACTTTGTGCATATTTGCATACTGTAGATGTGTCAAGGAAAATTGAAGCAGCAGCCAAGAGAGAGGTGTGAGGATCTAATGGTGTGGGCACACTCCATTAACAACCACATCTATTGGCGTGTTGCCAGCAGTGGAGGAGTGGACAACTAGCCATAGACAAATGGGAGCATGTTAAACCATGCTGTAAATATCCATGAAAACCATGGGGAACATTATGAGCACGGGCTTAGAAGACCAGAAATGGCTACGTGTTGGTATGTTACATTTTCTGTTGGTCAGTTAGTGCCATGCCAACAGTGTACCACAACTAACAACATGCTCTGTACTGTACTGAATCCAGTACAGCAGGATCAAAGGCCTACAAGGAGCTTTTCCTCATCATGAAGAACAAGCGTCTGGTCAAAGATGTTGCCATGCTGTCTCCAGCTGAGCAGACATCCGCGAAGAATCATTTCACAAAATTGTGACCTATTTTGCACCAAAGGCAGTCCATTATTTCTACCATGCAATGTCAGCACGGTGAGTAACTAATTTGCCACAGTTGGCATGGGAACATTTTACTAGTGTGGCCAGCAGTGTCGTTAAGGGTTGTGAGATGGACACCACACATCGCTGCACCAGCGACTCATGCTCGTGAATGAGTATGGGCCAAGGTGGTTGGTAGGGTAGGGAACATTGCAAGTCTGTTGTACTGCTCGCTTCCTACTGCCTTGGGCTGTGTGTACCTCCCCATCGCTAGCGGCCCGTGGAGCAGGGTGTGGAGTATGGCCACAGAAGCAATCACAACTTATCTGGTATGAGCTTTGCAGGGCATCTGTGAGAGGGGTTGTTCGCCCATTCAGCATGCAGGCACCGCTGCACCTTCTCGCTGGAGAGAGTTTGGTGGATGGCAGTGAGTAGTAGTAGTAGTAGTAATATAAAAAAGCATACAAACCAAAAATGACATTATCTTAGGATGTCGTGTGCTTACTTCAGGGACATATGTCGCAATACTTTTCAGAGCACCAACAATTACTTTGTTTGTTACAGCACTGTGGTCTCAGCACTTCATTTTAACAAAACAGTAGTAGGCCACAGTTGTTTGACAGCAAAGCAAACCAAAGTGGGGAGTCTCGCCCCAAATACAAGAAGGAGACAGCATTATTAAAAGGTAAAGGTTCCCTGCACCTACAGTAAGTATCAATTTCTTTTTATTTATTTTATTCAGTTACTTATGCTCCCCGAGCCATGACAGGGGCTTCGCCTCCGGAGGAGAGACACTTTCTTTGGTCCCGCTGCACTGTACTCGCCAACCCTGGAAAGTCCCCACGGCTTGCACCCGTGGCAGGGCCATGGAGGTTGTGCCCTCCACAGAGACCAAATCCAGAATTTGTTGCCGGCCCTTGGCATGGCAGTCCATCATGAAGCCCTGACAGGCTCCTTTTCCCTCCTGTTTCTCCCATCCTCCTCCTCCCTACTGATGTAACTACGTTGGAGCACGCCCATGACTTGTATTGGCCTCTAGTCACCACTAGAGGGCAATTAGCGAGCGGGACAACATGGTACCTCCTCCTGAGAGAGGAGAGCAGTCTTCCAGATGCTCTATCCTCTCTCCCCATGCTGACCCCGGCATCCCAGGCTCATTACATAATCTGGGTCACCTATGTGGAGCAAGGTGTGGCATCCATCACCTCAACCCCTCAGCGCCACTGGGCCAGCCTCCGTAAGTATCAATTTCAAGGAAATGCAGAGGTTCAGAGTAGCAACTGTTAATGTAATGGATGTGTGGCTATGTTGCATCACAAGCAAGTTGCTATTACTGTGCGGTACCTTTACAGCTAGTAATAATAACATCATGTTTGTCAACAAATCAGAATTAGGGCTTACATTGTCCTTCACAGTCACTTACATGTTGACCACCATCACACAGTGCACACCTCATCACAGCAGCAGCTGTCAGTCTGCACTGAAGTATGCAGCGAACCACCATCGTATGTGTTACAAGAACTGTGTAATGGTTATCATACCATCTGCAGTGATCCTGACAGCATGCTGTGGTCATGTAATGAAACTACAGTAATATCACTTTTGCCTTATGCATTGCTGTTCATGACACCCCTTTCACATGGCGCATAGGTAGTACATGTGGTGTTACTCACAGTCATTGACAATGTGCCCTAAGCTGTAATTGTCTTGACTTACACACCAAAGGTGCACAACACAACACCGCAGCTGAGCACTCGGAGACAGTTGCACACAAGCTGTACTTCAGTAACGGACACCACCTATACTTGGACCCAACAGCAAGCACAGTACTCACAAGATGCCATGTGTGGACACAGTATGATGACCATCATGGTTCCCACTGTGGATCCATTACAAGAAACAGCGCTGTTCAGGGTGTATCAATGGTCTTGCTGGGCACATGGAGAGGGACAGCTTAGCCCTCCTGTGTACCTGCGATTCCACCCACATGACAACACTGCTGTGGGACCATATTGCCACTGCAGCCCCTGTAGTGCAGAGCACTGCCCCTTGCTGGACCACCACCCAGTATGGCCAATGCCCCTCCGTCCACCAAGGGAACACTGTACACCATCAGTGCGAATACTTCCCATGCCCGTCCCCGCAGTAGCACTGAGCCACATCACACACACCTATCCATCCACAAGTGTAGCATTCACATTAACAAAGCACCCATCTTGGCATCCAGTGCTGCCACCCATGCTGTGGATCTGACACCATCACTCTGGCCACTACCTGAACATTGATGTCACGGCTCAGAACGGCCAGCCACAGCCCTCAGTGCACCTCCTCATCCACTGGCTGTCCAAGTTATGCTGGTAATGCATTGTTATAAATAGGCAGTGCGCTAGCACCATTGCTTGATGGCACGCGGCAAGGTGGCGTGTGGAGGGATGTGACACCGCCATCCTGCACGACTCTGAATATGCAGGATAGATGTGGTTCTTGTTGCCGAAAGTGAGGTGAGAACACTGAATACTAATGTTTGTCTGAATGGTTTTCAGTGTGCAGATACTAGAAACAACTTGGTCGTATGTCCACCTGAGCTTGCCTCACCATCATGTTACTGGACAGTGATGGAACAGTGAATGTTTGATGGATCCATCGGACACGAGTCACATAGTGAGTAACGGAAGGGTCTACCTGCACGTAAGCTGCGCCCTACTCTGTTCCCCACACCAGGCCATCAGTATGTGCCTTGGTTCATGTTGCTTAGTGCAGGCATGCTCCCAGCCCGCCACCCGCGATCTGTGTCTGTGGATCAGGGACTGGGTGCATGGCAAGTGCGTGACCACTTTCTGCATACTACGCGTGTGGCCCAGTAGGTGTGTGCAGCCTCTGCGCTGCACATACATGGTTCCGATTCACTCCACAGCATTGTAAATAGGTCCAATGTTACCACGAGTTGTTTGGCACATCCAGCAACATCTTGCCAGTACTGGCATGTGGTGATCGCTATCACATGGCCAACAACCCAAGCATGCCACTGTGCACCCTTGATCATGACTCTACCTTTGTTGATTGCAGATAAAATCATGTTACTGTGTATGACCCTCTGCTGTGCTTCCCACCAGCGTGGCTCAGTTGGTAGCACATTCGCCTCTGGACTAGAAGGTCATGGGTTCTCGCCCCACACGGGATTGGACTTGCACCTAAAAATCGCTGGCATCCGAGTGCAGTATTGGGGGTGCTGTACTGCTGGGGTGTGCCGTCCTTCGGATGAGACGTTAAACCGAGGTCCTTCTACCCATCCTGGTGTTGTCCTGGTGGGTGTCCAGGTGGAAGTAAAGAACCCAGGGCACTCTTCGCAAAGAGTAGGGAACATTCCCGTGTCCTGGCCAACGCTCCCTTCCCATAAACCGTTCATGCAATTATCCAGGCTGTGTGTGGGTGATGATGCGATATGGCCGCCACCACACATTCAGTCACTTCACTACCAGTCTAGCATTGCTTGTAAAGCGCTTTGGATGTATGAAAGCGCTATATAAATACTGATTCTTCTTCTTCACCACAACCCACGTACCATCACTGCTTCTGCAGTTTATTTTCTGTGATGTCAGCAGTAGGCTCAATCCTCTGTTGATTCTAGAGGATCCTGTGAGTAACTGTTTCTAAATGACACATTGTATCACAGAGGGTGACCAACTGTAGTACTGCATACCAAGCAGGCAATAGCACAAATGTTGAAGCAATGGCTCAGAATCTCTGCAACCCTCGATGAAGACAAACCTTTCCAGTCAATGTTCCCTTGTGGTACCCTGATGAGTATAAGACAGTATATCATTGATTCAAAGCATGTTGCAGCAGTTTTAGTGGCACCGTGTAAAAGCTATTTTGTGATACAGGTACATTTTTGGGTGTCACGGCACTACATGGAAAAGACCTGTGCACGGCAAAGTTTTAAAATTACAAGCCTGGCAGGTAACGTGGAGGGTTGATATGTTTGACGACGAACTGGCACCGCAATAGCAACATGAGTTCATGAATAAGGCCGGGCCACAGTAGGCAGTAGGGGAAAGAGTATCGACCGTCTGAGGGCTGCTGTCCTGGGTGAGGGGGACACCTGTCGCCCCGCTCATCAATGCACTGGTGCTGACTTGAGGTTGGGGCGAGTCCTCAAGGCCCATGGGTGTCTTCCCATGATATGCATTGGGTCTTCGGGAGGGGGGTGGTGGCCATCCTCCTCTCTGAACCTCCATGGGTGCAATCCAGGGGTGATAAAGGGGTGTTCTTGAGATACAGGAAGCTGTGGATCATACTGCATCCCTACATGACAATGGGGCACCTGCCTGATGCTGCTCAGTAGCATAAAGAAAACCTTTATGGAAGCAAAAATAATAATACGCATCTGTACCAGTAAACATTGTGTTTCCAGAGGTAAGGATTTGTACTGGTTTTATGCTGAAAACAAAGTCAGTTGATAACAGCACACCCTGTTGTTCCGGACATACTTATGTTGAAACCAGACCATTAGAAATGACAATATCATACTATAATGATTACCATGCAAAGCATACATGACATTCAGTATTTCTCTTTGTGCTTTACTTCAACAGAGTATGTGTCCACTGTCATGGTTGAAGTTTTCTACATACTGTATGCCAGAAATTACCAACCTACAGAGCAGCTCTGAGGAATTGAAAGAAGGTGGCAATAAAGCACCTAAGCCTTTGTCAGAAAAACTCGACAAGCAACCCAAGGCCAAAATTGTGAAACGGCATCGCAGCAGGTTCAACAAGTTGCTGAAGGAGAATTACGATACCACTAAAAACATTCTGTAGAATGGACCCTCGATAGATCAGATAATATGCGTTATCGGTTGAATGATGCACAGGTATAATTCAGTAAGAAAACAGCACATTTTCAATAGACTGGTTTATTTTCAATGCAATAGAAGTTAAAGTATGAAGTCGCTGCATTGGTCATTGAAGGCACAGACTTTCAGTCCTTTAGCTGAAAAAGGGTACTGATGTGTTTTGACCAAGTTCTTAAAAGATGAAACACAATTAATGTGTTGCTATGATTACTGTCACACATGACAGTGACACTGAGTGGGTGACCAGTCTTGTCCTGGTGATACCTTTGCATGGCAATATAGGCATCTGTACAACTGCTTGACAGATGAAGCGTAACTCATAGGTGTGATGTACAACATGATGCAAACCAGCAACTGTCCTGTGCAGGGGAGCATACATGTATGTGTGTATGGAGGACGCTCTGTCGTGGGTCGTGAGTGGATTGCAGCTGTCACCGTATGGGAAAGTGGCAGTGGTTACTGTGTGTGCAGGAAGGTGCCAGGATACTGCAGTTGTTGGTCTTACGCCTGCCGGAGCCATTATCAAGCTGCTCTGTCTGGTGGACTACGGGCCATGTATTCACATTGTGGTGCCTGGTACTGCCATTCAAGCCTACCCATACTGATGACACGCGCACAGATATACCCTAGTACCAGTACTGGCATTCAGTCCTATGATCACCTGTGAGACGATTTCCACCAACGTGCACCCTGTGTTGTGCTGCACTGTGGTGCATATCGATGTCGGTATCCGCGGTGTGAATAGTGGCCTGTGCTGACATGTCTGTGGGTGTGTATCTGTGCTGGGTGTTGGTGCATACTGCTTTGGCATGTGCTTTGGGATGATCGTGCATAAGGCACATTGGGGGATGACTTGATGTTGTCATTAACATTGTAAGACTGAAATGCTACAGTAGCAGAGCTGTAACAGTACCTTCAAGCATGCATACATGATGCTCTGTGATATTGATGTCCAGCACACTTTAAAGACCCACCTCGCCACATCGTGGCATCACATGGGTTGCCAGCATATGGCACTCTTTACATCAGTCCCAGAAACAGGCACTAAAAACTGTTTTGTGGAGTCAGGGTTTTTCATAAATTGTTAGGATTTGTCATTGTTTTAGAATTATGTTTTAAATACTGTAAAGCACCTTGATATTTAAAAGGTGTTTAATAAATAAAGTTATTATTGTTATTGTCAGTGCAGTGCACTGTGAAGGTCTGCTTCCAGTAATGGTGCATTATCATGTCACTGTACCATCCTCCCATGGAATTACTGAAAAAGTCGCGGATTCCAAGTTTGTTACTGTTTCCAGGTTATACGTGAAAAGACATGTCATCATTGACCCACTGCATGTCTGCATTTCAGTGTTTGTCACCTAAGTGTGTTGCACTAAAAGTTGTACATATTATGTCAAAATGGTGCATGCGAGCATAAAGAGTAACCAACTCTGTAACATCACCTGAAAGGTGTTGTGTAAACTGTTGGAAGTACGCTGAACTTTTACAAACACAGTATGGTGATACTGTCGAATACCAGGCCATGTTCATAACTGTTTTAAAAGAAGACACCACCCCGCCAATTGAAAGCCATGGTCAACCAAGAAAGTGCTGTGTCACTTATTTTCACTGTCTGCACTTGAGTGACTTGGTACACCACAGCAACACCACATCAGGGTTGTGTGTTGTGGTGAACACAACAAATTCACAGAAAGCAAAACAGTATCATGGAAAGCACTGTCATGACTGAACATGTGTCAGGGCATCACAGTTGTATAACTTGGGGTATCCGACTGTGGCAGGATAATGATCCAAAAAAAGAATATGACTTACGCCATTTCCTTCAATAAATGGCAGTGTTTGCTGTCAGCAGCAAGAATGAAGCAGTGCTGCACACACACAAAAATTGTACCCTGTGTGTTTACAGCACCATGCATCTTTTCTCTAAACATGAAACAGGGTTTAGATCATAAAGTTACTGAGCTCACCAAGATCTATACCTGAAAAACTATTGATGGCTAAATAACCGTGAACCAGTGTAACATTATAAAATCAATGGTGTCACAAACAATTAGACTTCATGCGGACACTACCTGCCACAGCTGATGACATAACATTGTTTACATTGACAGAAAAATATTATAAAGCAACATTTCATGTCTGTCTGTAGTGTTACATGGTGCAGAACTACAGAAGCACAGTCAAACATTAGTATGTACACATGGGCCGGCCCGATGGCTCTGGGGGTTGAGGTGCTGGACACACACGCCTCGCCTGCCGGCGACCCATGTTTGGGAGTGAGCTTGGGGCTGGGGACGGCAGGGAGAGGATTGAGATACCCGCTGCCTCTCTCCAGGGGGAAGGCTGGGATTGCTCGGTGCATCAGCAACTCCTGGTGGAGACCAGAAGTGCTGTAGTTCACTGAGCAGCATGTATTTGGCGTGACCTGACGCAGGCAGGGTTGCCATGTGCCGCATCGGGATGCACACGCAAGGGAGGGGGAGAAGTGCTCACCAAAACAAGGAAAACCCCGGTCTGTAGGGTAGGCATTGACACCTGCCCCCATGCCCACAGCCAGGTCCACCCTGCCTGGCCTTCCAGGTTCTCTCCACCTGGGCCCTCTACCACATCGGAGTCTGTCTGTTGAGAGCGCCCAAAGAGGAGGGTACCCCCACCAAGGGGTTGCTTGGGGGTGCTGATTGTGGATAGAGGGAAGGAGGAGAGGAGGCACAGGTAGGAGGACTTCAGGCAGGGCAGGAGCAGGCAGGATGCCTGAGAGGCCCCACACACCGTGACCGGAGGGAAAAAGATTAGAAAAAAAAGTGCACGCATAATACAATAAAATTACATTGTATTTTAAAACATGTCTCATGTCACTTTCCATATGACTACAGTATGATACTGCAAGTCATACACCTGTCACACGCAAGAGTTAATTTAAAGCAAGTACTCCAGCAGCAATTCGGATATTTAAAACCACAGTACTCCTGCAAAGGAAACTTCTACATATGGCTGTCACCACACAAGTAGGTAGAATCTTCCGAACCCTTGGACCCAGTCTCCCAAACCTCCAGCGCATTTAACTGTCTGTAGGCCAGGTATCAGTACTGCCTGGAAGAAGGAGAAGAAAAAGGCACACACAAGACCCATTTTCAATTAACAAAAATATTACTAATCCATATGTTAGGCAGGCACAGTGAGTCACAGAAAACCCTCACACCCATGAATTGTTAATGGATCAGGAAATAATAAGGCAGGATAGCTGGAAAGAGGTTTATCATCCGAGTACTGAATCACATTTGGGTGGTGAAGGGGTTGGGGTTGCACCATACAGAATGGTAGTAGACTATATCAGTGTCCGAGCACACACAAGTGACACTAGAGGTGTTGGTGGATAATAAACACGCCATCATTCTTCACACGTCATGCGTGCAGGTCAGTACAGCACAACAACAGTTGCACACAAAAGCACAAGTACAGGCCAGGATGCTGTTGTCTATTGCAGCAGTGTGTGCATGGAGAGATGGTGGCTGTTCTAACATTGGCCCACCCTTAGGAGTATGGAAAGGCATAATCTTTTATTTATTTCAAGCAGACATTCGATTTATTTGACACTGGGCCTGGACATCTGTCAGAGGTACTAATCTCAGTAGTGCCTCTAGTACCAGCCGAGACCGCCCTCCTCCAGTACACCACACCAGCACAGTACAGACCCTGAACACACCCTAGTGGAGGGCCACAGTACGTCCTAGTGGCATTTATGACCATAACAGGTTACGCCTGCTGAGGGCTGGGAGGACTGTCTGACAGATGCTCCAGCGATGTGAATGTGGGCTAGGTAACTGGAGCCCTCATCATCTCCATAGTCCTCAGATTGTCTTCATTATGGTTTCTCCTATGAGCTCAGAAATGCAATGATGTAATCACAGTGACGTGGTGATGTCTGCCACAGATAAACCCCACGTCACAGTATCAAGATATATTTTGTGCTGCCACCTATTTCAGCACGGTGCCACCAAGGAGCAGCAAGGCCAAGATACCTCATCAGGAAGGGACAGCAATCCAATGGACACTCAATCACTTCCTCCTGCTGACATCTGACGGCACGTACATTACAAACCCATAGTCAACTGTGTGGCATGAGGTGTGGTCTGCGATCTGCTAGTACCCTAGTGGTCACCATGGTGATGTCAGCAGTATCATGATGGGCTATCCACAGCCTCCAATAACCACAATGGCAGGGTAGGAGAGGCATACCACAACACCTCCTGGCAACATCCAACCTGTTGTGCAGCCCACTGTCAAACTGCCAAGACACCATGAAACATGTCTTGCAGCGCAAATATGCAGTATCCCTTTGGAAATGTAAACATCATTGTTCCATGACATGAAGACTCACCACAACGTGAACCACATTACTTCACACAGCACTGTGGTACAGAGCTGCGCTGATCACACCCTCAGCTACAGGTTGTTCATGCAACAGGACTTCACACCACCACCACCCTCTCTGGGCACAGAAACTGTCCTGTGGATGCTCAGCTTCCCTAAACGGCCAGCCTTGAAAGTCAAGTTAGCAGTACAACACATACTACATACTGCAAAAGTGTCCATAATACGGAATTTTACATTTGTTACACACAACAAGGGAGCCAACCACACACCAGCAGTGGTGTTTGGAAAAACATAAATCTGTAATTGAAGAAACCTTACCCATGAATAGGGTGAGTGTCATCTTGTGGTCCTTCGTCATATATAAATGTGTAGTACAGAGTTTCCAAAATGTCAATGTCCAGGCAGTTGGAACGAAACCCAGTGGGAAGGGTAATACACACATGATCGGTGGGCTCCAGTCTGACAAGAACTAGATGATAGTACTGGCAACAGAGGTTCTCCTTATTAATGGCCATCATACTGCAGTGTGAGGAGGTACACCTGAAATAAGAAATGAACAAAACCATGTGAGGACACAGACAAGATATGGAAAACAGTAGTGAATAACACTTCCCACCACCATACTGAATAATGAAGGCAGTGGCAGAAATTTAAAAGTTGGAATTAGATAAAACACACACACACCCCTATATAGCACTGTGCAGTCACCAACATCGTGATATGAGTACTGTCATCATTATCCAGTAAGGGTTATACATAACAGACAACACACAAAGTAGAAAAACAAACAAACATAGATTCACTCAAACTAGAAACAACCAAAAAAATACACATAGATAACTGAACACAGAGGTACAATACAGTGTTATCCAGGCCATCTTGTAACAGTCAGCAAGTGGTCTGCAGAAACCAACATAAACACTGACAAGCAACAAACCACCCTCAAATGTCCCCTCCCAGAAAGGGAATACATATAATTACAGGCAACAAGGACGTAGCTGGCACTGTGCATCTTGAACATCGGTAGAGCTGCGCTGACCACACCGTCAGCTACAGGTTGTTCACGCAACAGGACTTCACACCACCACCATCATCATAATGCATATGGGGCACAAAACCCTGGCACAATATATCAGTTTGGGGGTGAGAATATAACATGCACCAAGCAGGAACGGATCTTGGGGTTATCATCTCTGATGACCTCAAGGTGGACAGGGCAGCAGGTTAAGCAAATAGGATGCTGGGATGCATAGGCAGGGGCATCACCAGCAAGAAAAAGGAGGTTGTAATTCCACCATACTAGACACTAGTGAGGCCCCACCAGGAGTACAGTGTACAGTTCTGGAGACCTTACCTATGTAAGGACATTGGGTAGAGAAGGTTCAGAGGAGGACAACAAAGATGGTGCATGGATTGCATCACAAGTCCTATGAGGACAGGTTGAAGGAACTGAACATGTACTCCCTGGAGGAGAGGAGGAGAGAGGGATATGATAGAGACATACAAGTATCTTACAGGGAGGAACAGGGTGCAGGAATACGCTATTTTTAAGCAAAAAGATGCTCCAGGACTAGAGGGCATGGGATGAAGTTGGAGGGAGGACAATTCAGAGGAAACATGAGGAGGAATTTCTTCACAGAACGGGTGGTGGACAAGTGGAACACCCTGCCAGAGAACGTGGTAGAGGCTGAAACAATCCTAGGATTTAAGAATGCATGGGATAGACAAAGGAATTCTGGAGGTCAGAGGTGAGGGGCAACAGACTTCTAGGAAAACATAAAGTGAACTTACAAGTTCAAATGGGCAGACTAGGTGGTCCGTAGGCCCTTATCTGCTGACACTGTCTATGTATCTATGTATCGTTGCTGGAACAGCACATACAATATCTGACACAGAATCCACAGCACAACATCACACAACATCTCAGATGCCAACGTGTCAAACGTGTATGATAACAGCATATGTGGTGGTGGTGCCTGTGGATGTGTGTGTGTGGGGCCTCACAGGATAATGTACAGCAACAGATGGAAACCATAGCTCACAACCAACAAAACCTGAAAGCAGACCTGGCAACTTGACATCACTGCAAGGGACTACCATCATAATAAACAACATATTTTATTATTCAGACAACAGAAACACTGATCCCACTGCACAATTATAGGGTGACATTATAATATCACGAAACTAATGTGTCCAAAGAATCACTGTGAGCAGTCTTTTTAGGAGTTGGGAGAGTTTTAAACAATCATGCATTTAGCAACTGGGAATTACAGCCAGTGATCATCATTGTCCCTGTGTGTGCCCTTACATACATACACACATGTGTCACTGCATTCTGCAACCACTTCAGAGGTGGTGAGACAAACAGGTCAATAAGCAATTTAGAAAAACATAAGTACCACACATAATGTGCAACAAATGAAAGATTATAGTGAACATAATGCAGATGCAACTACTGAAGCGTATATATTGAATTACCATTCTGCTAATGGACAAGGTGGCGTGTCATCCCTTGAGCTGTCACTTTCTTCTTCAGAGCTGGAAGAGACAGCTGAAGCTCTGTCAGGGGTCCACAGTAGTGGCTTGAAAGAATAGGGATGAATGGTTCGCTTCCTGACACATCAGTTAGGTCCAAATCTTTGTCAGAATCTGCACTTCTAAAATTTGCCACGCCATCCTCCGTAAGGTACAGGAGAGTTCCTACGACTGGTGGTACTGACGCCTTTGACGGCGCCGCACACACAAACAAGGAAGTAGACTCGGATTTTGGCGGTGTTGCAGGACTGAAAACTAAATTAAAAGAATTTTAATTTCGCGCCTGAAACGTTCAGGATGACCTTCAACTTCAGCTTTCAACTGGGAAAGGTACTTGATTCATTGATTATAATCAGAAAATCGACATTCTTTGCAGGTCACCTTAATCCATGCCGGGGCACAAGGCTGCAGGCCGAGTGCCTTCAACCACCAGGTGTGGATTAATTCTCATGAGACCACGCTCCGAGTGTGTTAATGTGCTTGAAACATAGCAAGCATGACTTCTAAACAAAAGGACAGTAAGGTTAAGACACTTTATTGGTGCATTTTTGATTTCAAGCCTAGAATATCAAGGCTAGACCCCATTGGCTCAAGTAACTGATTATGCTTGAAACCACACTGTGTTTCTACAATATATACCCTCCTTTTGACTACTGCCGGCTCCAATCCTCTTTCTGGCTCACCAATCTGGAGTGCCTTACTTCCAGACTTGAATCTTGATTGGGCTCAGATCTGGAAGGATCTCTACATGTACCACTCCCAAGACAGATTTAGACTTACCCAATATCATATACTGAACAATATGTACTACACACTACTAGATTAGCCAAATTGGGTAGGTTACTGGACTCTAACTGTACTTCGATGTGGCAAAGCAAAGGCAACATAGTACATATATTCTGGTATTGCGAAAAGGTATCCTCGGTTTGGCAGGAAATCCGATCTAAATTGGATCCCTGGTTAGTTGAAGACCTTTTCACAATTGATATGTGTCTGTTAGGTAAGTATTCAGGTATCCAAGTCAAAGAACGTAGATTCCACGTAGCGTTGATATTATTGTTAAAAGCTTGTTCTTTGGGCGGCCCGGTGGCGCTGAGGGTTGAGGTGCTGGATGCCACACCTCGCGCTCGCGGCGACCAGGTTCGAGAGCGGACCTGGAGTGCGTCGAAGTGCGGCCAGGGGAGGAGGATAGGCGTCCTGGCGGATGCTCTCCTCCCTCGGGGTGGGGTGCCAGGGCGCGCTTGGGCGCCTGGCGTCCTGAGAAGGTCGGTGGATGCACCGACTCCCGAAAAGAACACGACGCTCCGTCTGTCGGAGCGGCGGGGAGGGGAGTGGCGGCAGTGAGAGGAGCGTGCGCCAGCACGCAGACTCTCTGCGCCCGGCGCCTCAGAGGGCGGGTTAAGGGGGACAACTCAGAGGAAAATGCCTCCGGTCGCCTAGATGAAGTCCTCCGAGCTGGCCTTACCACCCTCAGACCAGGGGCAGACCCCAGTGTGCAGCTGCCGCAGGGGAAGGGGAAAGGGTGATCTCTCCCTCGCCCGCCCGAGGTAATCTGGGCCATCAAGGTGCCCCAATGGCAGTGTGGCACTCTAAGGGCAGACCAAGCTGGTTGGCAGAGGTGGGGGCCACTCCTTGTAGGACGGAAGGAGTGGTGATTGGAAGGATGGTAAGGAGTGGATAAAAATAAGTAGGAAAAAAAAAAAACTTGTTCTTAAACATTGACAGACCAGTTAACCATCTCTTATAGTGAATGGTTAAATGATATTTCTGTTTTCTTTAGAACAGAACAACTAATTGCAGGATTTCGCAATAACATGTTAGGCTTGATAGAAAATGGGGTAAATTATACTGTATGTTATATTTAAAATAGAAGGGCTGTAACTTAGATGTACTTAAGGTTAATGGGTTGATTGATTTTAGATATTTTGATTATCGAGATGAAAGGTCTCTTTCTCCTCTTTATTAACAACTTAAAGGCACACTCCTGGGGTGGAGTGGGGAGGGCTTGGGGAGGGAGGGGCTGTGATTTACTTGACTTAATTGGTGAGATTAATGCTGATTCACTACTGATGTATTCATGTGTACTACCTTTCATGCATAATGACATGTCCCTTCCTTGTATAAACTCAATAAAATCTTTAAATTTCAAAAAAAGGACAGTAAGCACTTTAAACTAGGATTAAGCAACTGTGTGCAGAAATGGCTCCTCTAACTGTCAAGCCATGCACAAAGAGAGCAAGACACAGACATATGGATCAGCGCATCTGAAACGGACACATGGAGCAGCACAGGCAGAGACTTACAGGAGCCATTTCGCCCACAGTTGCTTAATCCCCAGTTTCATGTGTTTACAAAGAGTCAGTCCTGAGAGGACTATAACAAAATAAATTACAGAAACCGCAACATACAGTTCTCAGTCTCAGGTCAGAATGCAGCACCAGCAGCAGTGTCATATCAGGCTCTGATCTCTATAATTCTATTTCTTAAATTACCAGTTTACAAAAATGCAAAGTCATTTCTCTAACCCCCCACACACACTATGAATTCAGCTAATGTGACTGTCGTGGCTCACTTGCTGTCTGTCTGTCATTGAGCGGAGACACACACAGACACAGAAGTGCTCCTGAGACACAGCACTAACAGTCCTCTGGTTCCCAGCTCTCTCTGGGTTTGCTTCCTGCCCCTGCACACAGTGCTAACACCCCTCCACTCCCCGGGTCTCTTATAATTGGAAATGAAACAACAGATAAGTGGCAACCCCAGACTCAGATGTAAATGTTCTCCAATTGCCTTCACAATTGATACACCCACTGTACCTTTTCGTTCCACAGTATGTGCTCCTTTGGCTGCTGCAGTGGCTGCTAAGGGTACTACCATTGCTACACCAACCATGGATTACTTGAGAATTTATCCATGGTCAACTGACGACTTGCAGTCAGTCTGCTGCAGAGCCATGCTACAACAGTTCTTCAGGTACATCAGGCTCTGTGTTTGTCGCCCTGGCCTGTGGCTCATTTTACACCTGGATTTTCCAGATTTTGCTGTACTCAGCAAAGTACACTGAGTATGCTTGGCGATACCCATGACTGCACTTATCATCCTACTCAGTGAATTATGTAGCATATGCCAAATCTGTTTGAATGATCCTGTCAGTTTGATTATAGCTGTTGTATATGTAATGAGACGTGGAGGCAAATGCTGTAGTTTTTCATGCTTTTCTAAAATAACCAGCACAACTTTACATAGACAAACTGTTTGAATCTGGCAGGTTACAGCCTGCCAATCACTACTATACAGTAGTTCAAGCGGGGCGTGTGTCATTAAACATATCATCACATCTACCCCTTTAAAACAATCTTTTAAACAGTTAACATTTAACATTATTAGAACTTCAAAGAACTTTTTGTTTTGTACTTTACAGTCTTTAAGATTTTAAGTCCTGTAACATGCAGGCTTTTGTATCAAACATCCACTAACTCTGCTGATTCGAATGGGACTTTCTGATTGGCTCGCATGAGTCCATTATGACAGGTTGCCTTAAACCTTCTCTGCCAGTTCCACTGGCTGCATGTCCACACTGAAAACTTGGCTTGGCTGTGCATTTTCTCCTGCCACTCTTTGAGTTTCAGAATCCTGTCCCACTTCAATGTCCATGTCTTCTTCTCTCCCCTGCATGACAAAGTGTGAACCTGCCACTGGTAACTTTGCATCACTAGAGAATCTGTCAGATCGCGGTGATTACATTGGTACTGTTTCCCAGTGGCTCTAGACAACATAGGAACATGGAGTCTGGGCAGGCAAAACAACAACCTGTAACGGGATGGTAAAACCATCACCTTCTCAGGTTCTTGTTGGAACTGCACTAAAGTGAAGAAATGACAGACAAGTGTCCAGCACAAAAGTGATTTATTTTTGGTATATAAAGCAGGCTTACAACCAAACAATGTGATCACCCGGAGAATACTTCAATCTTTCTTACCTATAGGTAGCAGTACATCTCTTCTCGGAGAGAAGGTGTAATGCAAAGGGTCTTATAGTCCTGACAATTGTCATAGCAAGAGCTAAAAGATATATAAAAACATTATAATTGGCCAGTGGTATCTGACCTGACTTCTTATTAGTCTGGGAAAGCATGCTGAGCTAGCAGAAAGTAACAGATAGCTAAGACAATGGGTCTTGTATATCATGAAGGGCACTTATGACATATGCAGTTACACTTCTGCATTATCACTAAAGATGGCAGTACTGCCTAACTAATCATTATACAATGGTGTAAATAAAAATATCTCCCAAGTGTTACAATCGAATAATAGCAAAGGCATTATGATTCTCGGTAAAAATACAATAGAACTCAGATCCTGACACTTATGTTTATCTGATAAGTGCTTGTGCCCTAAGGTTAGTATGTGTACCTGTAGTAGTACTGTTTGCGAGGTAGGGGCCAATCAAAGGTGCTGGTCCATGGATAATATTCCACCCTTGTTGCCTCAGAAGGGCAACAATCCCAAGATAGCTGGTAGGGATGGAGCTAAAAAGGTGTTTACAGGCCCAATGCACGAGCCTTGTAAAGAATTTGAGTTGTTCTCAATGTTGTCTGAGGGTACATGTAGGCAGCACAGAGTGAATATGAGAAAGATAATCAAAATGCTTGAATCACAACAAAAACTTTAAAAGTGAGTTCTAGCCAAGTGTTGCCTACTGCAGGACTCAAATCACCATCATGGATAAGGTCACTAAGTGCATTAATGGCTTTGGTAGTATTATTACTAATATAAATCAAATGAGCATCTTTTCTTGCTAAAAGAGACTCTAAAGAGAGTGTCAAGGGATCAATGTGTATGTTAAAAATAGGCAAATATTGAGACATGAGTAAGTATTGGTGATCAGTATCAATAACGTCTAGTTCAGGGAGAGGAACAGGCATGATAATGTAACCAATAATATTTTTGCTGTGGAGTAAAACAAAGTTAGGTTTAGTAACTGGACAAGTCGTAGTACCATATGAGAAGCTGGGATAATTAAGTAACAGGACAATACTGTCTGTCAGAAGAATAGGTAACTCTTACGGAAGGCACCCATCATCAATGTAGGCGTACTGGACGGAAAAGGACTGGTTGGTGAGCCATGTAGTGAAGTGATGTACCTCTTCAAGGTAGCTTTGAGATGTAGCTGTTTTGGCATCTTGCACTGAAGATGCAGCAGGAGAGATGTCATCATCAGGCTCAACATCAGTAAGACTGGACGGCAATTCTTCACCCAACATCAGTGGCCAGTCAAGATGTTCAGGAGCATAGCTGCAAACTGGTTTCACAGTATTGAAAATGTCATATCAGCACAGGAAGTAGTAGCCTTTCTTTGCACAGCAATTGTATGGGGTGCCACCCAAGCCTGGAGGACTTGATGATAGACAAGTATGGAGGGTAATTCAGTTCTTTCAAGGAAAATTTCATTTTCTAGATGGCCTGTGGAATAAATGCTGGCCAATTTGTCAAAGACAGCTATAGCAGGATCAAAACGTGGTAAGACTCAGTAAATGTGATAAACATATTCTCTTTGATAGAACAGGACTTAGGAAATAGCAAGGTGCTTGGTTAGGAAACCTAGAAACATAACCAATATTTCTAACAGTAGCTATAGAGATGTTTAGAGTATTCTTTAAACACATAGATATGTAACCAGTGGTTTTGCAATGTGAGATCATGTATAATATCTGAAATTTTGCCTGATTCCAAATCCCTGAAGAGAGTGTTAACAGTAGATATAACATAGAAGCATAAACAGAACATAACATTTCACATCCAATATATTGCTTGTCCACCTCACAGTTATTCTGAAACCTGAGATCATTAAGGTTTGTGCTTAGTATCATTGAATCCTTTGGTAATCTTTTGCATATTGTACACAGTATAACGTTCTTCATTACTGAGAAAATTTACACCTTGTAGAATAGGGGCATTACATCATTATTAATAGTGTGCTGAAATTTAAGGGTCTGAGCCTTAATGGAAGCGATATCCGCTCTATTCTAAATGGACATACCTGAGCCAAAGAGGCCAGTTATGGTACCAGCTGTTCCAGTTATGCCAGATACAGATCTGCCAGCACCTGCTACGTTAGTTGCATCCAACTTGGTGCATGTACGTTATTTGGGTTTAACGTAGTCTTTAGGGGCAGGTCTAAAGACTCCAACATGTTCAGTGGTGTGAGGTCCACCTGTGGGATCATTTGTGCATGTTTGATAAGCAGCAACAATATCAGTAAGCATCATACTGTAAAATTTGAGGTATTGGTTGTGTTGCAGAAACCAAATTCAGTCATATTCCAATGTGTGAGATTGAAAATAACTGGGACATGCATGAATTGCACATTATTAATCAGGACTCGGGTAGTGATGTGGCTGTCAAACCACTAGGAGGGACATCCTCCTGAAGAGGGCAGGCAGTCAATTCTTCCTGACTTGGTGGGACTATAGAGAAATAGAGAGCTTCAGAAGCTGCATAGTTTTGAAGACAGAAAGCACATGCCTCCTCTGGCAGACACAATAGGCAGGATCTATTAGAGCAGTGAGACTGTACTGACCAGTATGTCTAGGTGTGGTCTGTCTGATGGAAAGAGTACCATTTTTAGAAATGTCAGTATTAGGCCAGCCATGGAATGTACCCTTGACAGGCGGGCTACAGGGATTGTGTAGCCCATAGCATCAGTTTGCCATTGTATGGAGAGAGAAGATTTATCTGGGGCCACCACTACAACATCAAGAAAGCCATCTGAGCCTTGAATAACTGTAGCAATCTTATTGGGAACATTAATCTGTACACTGATAGGGGCTGAATGTTCAAGTTTACCAAGGAAGTGTTGCAAACTTTCCTTAGGAGTCTGTGGGGCTTTATGTGGGGTGCAGTCACAGTCAGTAATCCCACCAGTAGGAGAAAGGAGTGCAAGATAGCCATCTTGCTGATACCTATAAGAAAACAGGACTGGGTAAGTGTAAGTATTATTCTGCCTAAAGGGGTTAGGAAAAGTAAATTTAGTCACCTTTATACAATTTAAGTTGGTTAGCATGGAACCACTTGTCAGCGGTCTTTTTCTGCTGTTGTACTCTGACCTGATACACAGCAGGGCTGAGTTTGTTGACAATGGTATAGGGACCTTCCCATTTACTGGCAAATGAATGTGAGAGCTGGCTATATTGGAGAAGTATAACTTGGTCTCCAACTTGCCAGTTGACTTCTTTGACATGCTTGTCAAAATGAGCTTTAGCTTGTTGTTGAGCTTTGCCCATCTACTTGGCAGCGAACAGGTGTATCTTCATTTTTTTTTACTTTATTTCCCTCCAGTCACGGCCCCATGGACCTCTCTCAGGCATCCAGTCCGTGTCCTGCCCTGAGAGGCTCCCGAGCTGTACCTCCTCTCTCCCCTCCTCCCTGCAGTCGGTACCGGTCTAACCCTCCCAGGGTGGGTCGCCCTACTCCTCTTGGGCGCTTACAGACAGACTCCGGCTGCAGGGCAGGATCAGCCATGGAAGACCTGGAAGGCCAGTCAGGGTTGGCCCAGTGATGGGCATGGGGACTGGTGCGTCGCCTATCCATGGTGCCGTTGTTTTCCCTGTTCTTGTGTGCCCTGGAGCTCGGACGTGCAATGACGTCCAGCTCGGCTGGTGCACTCCCATGCACCCCTCGAATGTTGTCCACCACAGCTCCAATCCCCAGCATCTTGCGCCATGCACTGTAGTGCCTCCAACCTCCGCTAGAGGTCACCAGTGCAGCAGCAGGTGGATCCCCTCCCTGGGGAAGGAGAGCGGTCCTAGGGATGCTCAATCCTATCCCTCCCTGCCGACCCCAATAACCCAGGCTCGCTCCAGAACTCGGGTCACCAGCATGACGAGAGGTGTGGTGTCCAGTGCCTCAACCCTCAGTGCCACTGGGCGCTAGTTTGTATCTTCATGATGTCATCATGAAGCTTTTCAACGATTTTGTCTACAGATACTCTATCTGCAGTAGAGGTGTGGGGATCAATCAGAAGGTGCTCAGGTAATCTCATAGCTCTACCAGTCATAACCTCATAAGGAGTACACTGAGTAGTGGCTGCGGTGTACTCTAATTGCCACCAGTAGCAGTGGCAAGAGGGAGTCCCAATCTTTGGGATTATCATCAATGAATTTACAAAGCATCTGTTTGAGGTGTATGTTAACTCTTTTACCTGGCCTGAGGATTTAGGGTGATAAGGGATGTGAAATTTTTGATCATCTCCAAGAAGTTGGCATGTCTGTTACATCAGCTCGGCTGTAAAGCTAGTTCCTGGTCTGAGTCTACCTTTAAGGGTGACCCCACCTGAAGAACAGTTGATCTACCAGGATCTTGGCAGTTGTCTTTGCCATGTTGTTTTTAGTGGAAATGCTTCTACTCACTTGGAGAACAAATCTGTGATGACAAGTGTGATAGATAGACTTCTTCCCCTTCTCCAGTAAGGCTATGGCCTACTTCTTTCCCTATAAATTATACTGCATTTGCAAACTTTTCTCTCTTCTAAACTATATATTTCTAACTCTACCCTTATGGGAAGGCCACCCATAATGGTACCTTCTGCTCCCTTGACTGACCCTCTTTTATTTCCTTTTCATTCCGTGCCTATGCCTACATAAAAGAGTGCAGTGTGTTTGTTACTGGGCAGAGTAAAGAAGTGTAGCCCTGAAAACACTTCTCTTAGAGCTGCATACATCGAGTAATGGGTGCTCTGGGAAAAGAAACAGTAAGCAGTAAGAAAGACAGTTTAACAGCATAAACAGAAAGGCTGCACTGGGTACAAACTTGTTGTCTTTGAAATTGAAGAGAGCTCTACCCGAACACAGCAATCCTGCAAAATGGGCTCTTAGGAACTAGCAGCCCCAGGTGGAGGCTGTTATATCAAACTCCCTGGCCATCAATAACCTGAAAAGGGGAGAGAGATAATTAAGATGTTTTATTGAATATCTTTGCTACAGAGTGAATTTGAAGTAAAGGAATGGCTCATTATTGGTTGTTGTCTTAAAGCTATAAGTGAAGTCATGCTGATCTAACCAAATGTTTGTATGAGAGGAGGATTGACCATTAATTAGAAAAGGGCAGATCAGCTGACCTAATGATGCTGTATGGACTTGTATAAAAGCAGCCCTAGATCACAGAAAAATCAGATAGGACTGAGAGTTCATGAGGAGAGGTTATCTCAAACACAGAAGATTGTAGAAACTGTGACAAGAAGGTTTTCTACTCTGTGGCAGAGCTATCAGGGAAGGGTAGTTCTGAGAGCTCAGAAGAGCAGTCTTCTTTGGTTTATTCCAGTTTTTATTTTGTTATTTAAATCTGAAGTTTAAGACTTGTGCAAATGTGGTATATTTTTATTTTTGTATATAAAATATCCTTTTACAAAAACAAAATACTCCTTCTGGAAAATAAACATCACGCCTAGCAAAGATGTGTTAACCTTATTTTGGAAGTCTCGACTTTATTTACCCTACTACATAACCCAGTCACAACAAGTGCATACTTGTTCTTACTGGAGTTGGTAAGAGGGCTAATGAAATCGATCTGTGTCGCATTCCATGGTCCAGATTGTCTTTGGGGCAGCAATTTGGCATTTCTTTTTACCGAAATTGGATTGTTCTGAATACACACTATGCAGTTGTCTACATAGTGTTCTACATCTTGGCATACCAGGCCACCAGATGACTGTTTTGAATCTCTGAAGGGTGTTTTCTGTCCCTGGTGTCCACCAGTGAGAGTGTCATGAACCAAATAAATAAATTTGGTTCACAGAGATTGTGGTGCAACCCACAATTTATCACTTGTATCCTGTTTGTGATACCAGGTGAGTTTCTGATCACTGGACAAGTATATATTGTCCAAGTGCTCTTATATGGACTGCCAACAGGCAGTAGCTGTTCAGTTCCTTTGTCTAGGAATTTGAACACATCTCTTATTTCAGGATCTGCTTTTGTGCTGCAGAGAGGTCCAGTGGAGGTTCTGATACCAATTTCTTGCTGGTAGCTATGATAGATGCCACAATAGCTACTACACCTAGTGGGTGAGTCATTGTCCCTGTCTTCCCCCCAAGCGCCTGCTTTGGCAAGCAAGTCTGCTCAATCATTGAACTCATGATAAGGGTCAGATTTACAGTGAGCCATTACCTTGTGAATGTACAGCTTATGAGCAAACATTTGTGTCAAGGTGTATATACACAAACAGCTCCCTGTATTTGACAGGGGAACCATCAGATGATGTAAAATTGTTCTTTTGCCAAAATGCAAGGAACTCAGTGAGTGATGAGCAAACCCAATTGCAAAAATGATGGCATCTTTGTCACCATAGGGCATGATCTTCAATGCACAGGCCACAGCATCTAGTTTGGCGTATTGTGAGGAGATAGTGCATTTCAGAAATGCATCTGAAATCACCTTCCTGATCCAGAATGAGCACTCCAAACTCCTGCTACCTGCTCTCCATCCACATAGGAGGCAGAGCCATCTGTAAAGATGCGAACATGGTAGTATCTTCCAGGACCTCAGGTGTAGCTGGTAAAATGGTCCTGGGTCAGGTAGGTCTGGTGGTTGGAGGCGCAGTCGTGGGGTGTGGCTGTGTAGAGTAGGCTATGGGCCAAGATTGAGGGCATTTTAGCAGACAGCACCTTGATGTCCCTATCCTGCAAAAGCAAAGATCAATGGATCAGCCTGGTGTTAGAGACGGATCCATCTTTTACTTTCTCTGAAAGCAAAAGTTAGTTGGGGCATGGCAGGTATGCAAGATAATAGGGCATACCCAGTGATGTACAGAAAGTGCTTGACAGCTCAAAAGATTGCCAAGAGTGTCCTTTCGCAGAGGCTACACTTTCTCTCTATGGGGGATAGCATCTGGGATGCATAGGCAGTGGATCTGTGGTACTCATTGTACTTTTGTGCCAGCACTGCAGACATGGCCACATCAAAGGTGGCAGGCAGTTTCCAAATGGAAAGGTAATCTTGGGTTAGGGCTTACGAGTGCTGGACTGAGGCTAAGGCCTGTTTAAGCTATGTAACAGGTTCAGTGTGTGTGTGTGTGTGTGGTGCCCCAAGTCCATGGGACATCCTTTTCAGCAGTTCATACAGGGAGCAGCCTTGAGGCAAAGTCAGGATGAAGTCCCTGGAGTAGTTACCATTCCTAGGCAGCGTCTAAGTGTTGCCACGCTTGTAGGAAGTGGCAGATCTTGCAAGCCCTGGATCTTCTTAACAGCTGGGCTTCTCCCTTGGTCTGTGCGTAGACCAAGGAAAATTACCTCTTTTTCACACAATTGCGCTTTGGAGGGATTGCACTTGAGGCCTGCTCTCCTGAGGAGAGTCAGCAATTCGATAAAAGGGCCAAATGTTCTTCTTTTGTGGAGGTGCTAGAAGCAAGTCATTCACGTATTGCAGGAGGTACTGGGGTGTGGAAAACCCTGGCAGGACATCCATCATGTGGAGATAGATGGAAGAGGAAGGGCTGTTATAAAGCCCTGGGGCAGACATGTTCGATATACTGACATCCATCAAAGGTAAAGGCAAATTTATATTGGCTTTCCTGTGCTAATGGGCGTGACCAAAACCCATTAGAGATGTCATGAGCTGAGAACCACTTTTGTCAGGGGTCAGCAGCTTGAGCACATCAGGAGCTGATGCCACAGTTGGGGTAACTTGATTAAGTTTCCTGTAGTCAGTTTAGAGTTTCCAAGCTCCATTCAGCTTTTACACAGGCCAAATGGGTGAATTGACAGTAGAGACACAAGCCCTAATCACTCCTTGTTGCAACAGTGACTGGATGGTCTCCCTTAATGAGGGTAAGGCTTCAGCAGGAACGGGTACTGATTCTGCCTCACAGGGTTAGGTCCTGGAATCTCAATGGTAGTGTGCATCCTACCACAATCATGTTTGTTGACGGCAACCACATCAAGGTGTTCCTGTAACAAGGTGAAAGTTCAGAAAATGGTCATGACTTTTGAATAGAGCCATGACGCCATACTCCTTGTTGTTATGGGAGATGGCTGCCACCGCGTGTGAGTCTGGTATGGTGACAGCATGACATTGTCCCTTGATCTGTAGCAATAACCTATTAGCTAGGTCCACAACACAGCCATGCTGTGCAAGGAAATCAATTCCAGTATGCTGGGGTGAAGACGTATACCATGAGGTCAAAGACAAAGTCAGTCTTGAGATGGCCTACCTGCACAGGTAAAGATACAGATTGAAAGGTGTGTAGCTGAGTACCATCTACACCCTGTGCGCTGGTCTTCGAGCCGGTAGACCAGGCAGATATGGCTGGGTTCTCATCATGGGGAAGGACATGGCTGCTCCTGTATCCAGAAGCATGTCTAGTTGGAGGCTCCCACCATGGCCCTTACACAGGGCCATCCGTTTGTGTCAACAAGCAAGTCACTCACTATCCAAACTGGGTCCTGTAATTGTCAATCGGTGCAGTTCTCAGATTCTTCTTCATCGCCTGTCTCTGCGACCTGAGGCCTATGGGAGCTTGTTGGGCCTCTCGGTACTTTGCAGGACACGAATACTGTGCTCAGTGATGTCAGGGCTGCTATCTCAGCCTGTTCAATTGGTAGTTCCTGATCACCACATCGGCCTGGCCAGTGCCCGATGCTGTGAAAGGGTTCTTCCTCGGCTGCCCAGTTGTTCAGTAGCCAAGGCCAGAAAGGGTTGGTGTTACTAGCCGTGCCAGGGCTGCCACAGGACGTGGATGTGGCTCCTTTTGGCATGGGCCTCCTCCAGTTGTTTCCTGAGGGTCTCATTCTTGTCCCTAAGGGTCCTATAGCTAGGCCCGTTATGGTACTTGCCATTGGAATTTGAGGTTTTCCAATTCCTGTTGTTGTTATTATTGTTGTAGCTCCAGTTATTCTTATAATTCCGGTCCCCACCCTTATGTGACTGCTTGTCGTCAGAAGGGCTTCCTGCTTATCATTGTTACCTTCCACTATATAGTGGGTGGGGTAGGGTTCATCGTGCAACTTGGGCTGAGGCTCCTGGGCCATCGGAGTTTGGATGGCACTGGCCTTGTTGGGGTTTTGACTAGAAGCTAGGTTACGGAGGTAAACCTGGAAGGCACGCTCCATCTTAGTGAGGATCTCATCAAAGGTGTCAGTCTGCGGGGTAAACGTTGAGTTCAACTTTTCCCAGAGAGCCGGAATCATGTTCCAGATGTACAAATCCTTGTACTCAGTTTGATTTTTGCTGGTGTTCTCACATGCTAGGCCCTTGCTGGCCTCGTGGGTGAGCCATAACCATTGATGGTAAGCCGCTGGGCTTTCCTTCACATTTTGCTTAAACTTGTAGGCCAAGCAGGCTCCAGTGATACCTGGGGCATTGGCAGCAAGGAGTGCCTGTGAGATATCATTGTACTCTAGCGCCTGTAGTTGTGGCTGGCCTCTGGGAGTTTGGTCCAGAGGGTAGGCTCAATTGTCTGTCTCAGGACTTGAAACTGATACTCGGGTTGGAGAGAAAGCTTCTCACATAGGGAGTGCACTTTCTCCGAATGACAACTGAGGTTGTTGGTCGGGCCCATCTGTCCAGTGCCTTGAGCAATTTGCTAAACAGAGTGGGATTGGACATGGGTGTACAGGGAATGGGAGTCCATTCCGCACGACCCAGAGCACTGTGAAGGGCAGCTTCTGCTGCCACATCAGCGACTGCTTTGAACGCATGTTCCTGGGTTACAGCATTTTCAAACATGCTTCAATTCTCTCTTGCATGGACAACTGTCCATCTGATGTTGCTAAATTCATGAAGGCCTCCTGTATATGCTGCGACTTCTGAATTGTCTTCCTGGAAAGGGAGACAAGGGAAGCCGGCTCCTACTCAGAGGTGGTCGGCCTCCCGTATCATGGGGGCCACCATGTTTGTTTTGCATGGCAGCGTGAGGGTGTGCCAATGTGAGTAGAAGGCAGGCCAACGTGGCCACTATCTTGGGAATGGCTGGTAAAGGCCACCACCCTGTGGGGCAGGGTTTTGGACATGATGAGGTGGCCTATGTCCTCATAATCAGAATTGTCATCGCTGATGACGTAAAGTCAATGGGTGTACTGAAAACCATTCATGGCTTGTACATGGCCTGCAAGAATATCTCACTGATGGTGCATTTTCGCCATCTTGTCCCTGCATTTCTTATGACAAACTTTTACAGTGCCCTGCTCAGTACCCTTCTCAACCTCATCATGCTGCAATACTCTGCACGCAGCACCCAATTCGACATTCTCCTGAGCTTTGTCTAGCTCATGCATCAACCTTACATTCTTTTCCTTCAATTCAACATTATCATCTCTCAGACTTTCATTTGTGCTCAGAATGTCATTCAGATAAGATAACTGTTTCTTATTATATTTCAACTTTTCATTGTCATCTCTTAATATTCACAATTCACAGTCAGAGTCTTGAGCAGTACAGTGCAACAGACTGTTATTGTGATCACAGATTGACTGCGTCTCCTCCACTAGTTGCTGTTCCTTTTCAGTAACTCCAATGCCTGCAAGCGCATCTATTTTTTAGAGAAGCGTTTTGCAGCTCAAGGAGGCACATCATGCTAGTAAACTTTCTATGGCTGTATGTAAAGCTGCGACCAAGAGACCTTTGATGTGGTATTTCTTGGCATTTTGCTTCAACTCTAGATACTGATCAGAGATTGTAAGCAAGGGGTCTTCTGCCAATTTTGCATCAGTGCTAAATCAGTCCAGCCTCCATGGAAGGTAAGATAGTTTGAGACATCGAGTCTCAGTTCTGTGCACAATTCAGGCATGCCAAACAAAGGGTAGACACACAACAAAGAAAACAGTCAAAAGACTGACTCAAATCCTTGGCGCCGCTGCCTAACGGCTTTCTGGTCCCCCATGGGTAAATGGTCGAGCTAGGCATGTACACTGCTACCGCAGAGGGAGTATGCCAGTGGTCCAGTGTGGGTCTGCCATGCCCGAAACTAAGACGGAACAAGTCCGGAAGAGAAGAACCACTGTAAGTATGAGTAGGTCTAAGTAGGCAAAATGCACTACATTACTCAACATTCAGTTCAAGGAACTTTTTTTTTTGTAAATTTTATTTAATATAGAACATGTTCAGACATACCTTACCTCCCAACCAAGGAGATACTTCCAACTTTTAAGATACGGTACATAAAAAGAGGTACATTTCTTATCTTACATTCCAGCATAAGCTCTATTATTAATGAAATTAATTGTTGGTAAGAATTACTTAATAAAGAAAAAGACAAAATTACATCTGCAAATACAGAGTCGTACTTCCTTTAGTATCTTATCATAAATGATGAGATAATATTATAGTAATACAATTATATTGTAGTCATGGAAAAGTGGGTTTCCAATGGATTGCTCAGTTTTCTCAGAAGCTTGGGAACCAGTCCCTGTGGATGACCTGTTCCAGTGGGAGCCAAATATCCTCATATTTACCGATTGTCCTCGAACTAAATATTGTGTCCTTTCCAGTTTCATTACTTGCATAAGGGACATAATCCAGGAGGCTGCAGTGGAGACTGAATGAGTCTCCAACACAAAGCTCCAGCTCCCGCATACCGCTACTAAACCAATCCTCCACAATAACTGTCCTCCTCTAGGTTTCCAACTACCCAGTGTAGGGAGCCCCAAAAGAATTTCCATTGGGTCTGAGCTAGGTGTGAAGTTTAGAGTTTTAGATAAAATATCAATTATCCCCATCAAAACCTTGACACTTTAAGACATGTCCAGACTGTATGGAAAAAGTCACCCACCTGGGCAAGGCATTTAGGACAATATGGGAGGATTCAGGGCCTGTTGTATGAGCCAATTTAGGGTGTGATAGGTTGAAAAGAAAATTATATTGAATGGCTCTTAGGCAATTATTAACTGAACATTTTAAGATGTTTTTTTAGAAGTAATCTCAGTCCCCTCCAGTAATTGCCTTAGGGTAGATGTCCTTCTCCCAGGCCCTTTAAATTCTCTCCATAGGGTCTGGTAGGCTCCCATAGTATTCTGTAGCACCTGTGTAGTGGTCTAAAACCTTTTGATATTGAGAATTTTATAAATAGTTCTTCAAGTGGGAGCGTTGTATTGGGGGAATCCCTGGTGCCTCGGAGGTGTCCCCTGTAGTCTGTCTTAGTCTAAGGTACAGAAAATATTGGGAAGGTGTAGCTTGTATTTTCTTTTCAAGGCACCAAACTGGCATACCTCCCTCCTCAAAGATCTGACTAAGTCAGAAAAGGCCCTGTTTGTCCCACCTTCTGAGACCTGTCCTATCATTACAGGCTAGTCCTTGTTTCCCTTCAAAAGTACCTCCACAGTCACATCTGGAGATAGACCTGGGTTGTGTCCCAACAATGAGTGAGCCTTTGCCCATGCTTTCCAAGTTGTCCTAGTGCATGGGTTGGGGATGTTTTGGGGTGGGGTCCTCTCCCAGGAGTTAGCAAATAAGGTATAGTATAGATGAGGGTCATCTTGCTTTCCATCTGCCTCCAGGTTAGGGCCTCCCTTTCAACTCTTTTTTTAAAACTCTTTATTTATTTTCATAATTTAAATGTACAAAACAAATATACTTGTGCAACAACATTAAAAACAGTACAGTGGGTCATGCCATACATTCACTATGTTCAAAAATTCAGTATCTCTGTGGATGGAGGAAAATAATTAATTCCAATTAGTTATCTACATATTCATTTATAGGTACTAAGGAGAGTATACATGTGATTTCTGCTTATTTCTGCTTGACTCATACCCATCCTTTAATACATTACTTCTTTAGTGATATTATACCTGTGTAAACCTATTCCTTTCATCCCCACCCTCTCCATGTTTCCTATCCCACAAATCTCTTTTCTTTTATGGTATAAAATCTGCCCTTTGTGCCATGACATATATCACCCACCTTCGCCATTGTATTTCAAACTTCTCAATACAATGATTAACCATGCATATAAGTTTTTCCATCTTATACGCCTGGGACATAAGGTCCTGCCAGTCTCCGATCTCAGAGGGCTCCGGTCTAACCACCTCTTGGTGATTGCCTTCTTGGTAGCGAAGAAGACTTTCCTGTATTAGTTTTCTGTCAGGCATGCAGTTTTGTCCTCCTTCTAAAACATAAAAATGTATAGTTTTTCTGTTAACTGCATTGGGATTCCATTAACTCCCTAAAGCCGTTTTCAAATCAGTTATAAAGGCTTAAACCTTCTACATGCCCAGAAAAATATGCCCATGGGTGGCTGGATATGGCCCACAGTCCCTCCAGCACGCCGAGGTTTGCTTTGACTTATATTTTGCTTGGATTGCTGGGGTTTTAAAGAATCTTATTGTATTTTTACAGGCAAACTCTTTCCATTGGTACGAGGTCGTGCCTCACCCTAAGATATTTAAGATGTGTTGCTAATTCTACGGTATTCAACTGTTGCCCTAGATCTCTTTCCCACAATGCCTTGACTGTATTTAAGTTATGATCAGATAGTAGTAGAAGGGTCCCATGTGTGTATATATATATATATATGTATGTATATATGAAATCATGTACTGCAGAGGTGCTGTTCCCTGCAGAGCTACTTTAAAACTTCCAGAAAGACAGGGTTCTCGTCCCCTGGTATCAAGGACTTGGGCAAAGTTCCTATGTAGGCCACTGCCTGCATATATCTAAATCTATCTCTGGGGACAGATCATATCTGGTCGCTATTTCTTCAAATTTCATCATTTCTCCTTATAAAACAATTGCAGTATTATCCATTCCCCAGTCTCGTCCAGGTTTTAAAGTCATGGTCCATCCTAACTGGCAGGAAGTCCTGTGTATTTGGGAGCGAGTAAAATAAATGCTTATATGGGGCAGCCTGTCTGGTGGACCATAGTGTTCCGCCAACAGGTCAGAGTATTTCGTATATGGATTATCTGTGATCTGGTCTAATAGGATTGGTGACTGACTCAGGGAGAATTCTATCAAGATTTGTCAGATCCTCCTCCCTTTTTCCAGCTCACACCATTTTCGCTTCATACTTTCTATGAAGCCACATGAAGATCACTCTGATCTGTGAGGCTAGATAGCATCTGTGAAGGCATGGCAAAGTCAACCTCCTTTCGCAGAGGGAGTTGCAGTGTCTGGTATCTGATTCTAGGTGGGTGTGAGTCCCAAACGTATCTAGATATCCTCTTGTTTATTTCTTTAAAAAGAAAGGTGGGAGTGTGATAGGTAAGCATTGTGCCAAATACAGAAACCTAGGCAATATATTTATTCTTATTGCTTCTACCTTTGTATCAATGGCAATGGTATAGTGTGCCACCTTTCCAAGTCTGATGTTATCTGGTTCAACACCATATCATAATTAGGCAGTATATTAACCCTCCTCTAATGCCAGCTGTATCCCCAAGTACTTCAAGTGCTGGGTGTTCCATTTAAAGGGAATCTCTGTTTTATTGTGGGGTGGGGAAATAGTTTACTTGAATGACCTCTATCTACTGGTATTAATTTTGTATCCTGCCACTTCCCCAAAGCTCTGTAGCAGGGACCGGAGGTGTGGCAGAGACTGTTCTGGGATGTAAGATAAATTAACAAGTCGTCTGCATAGAGGGCAAGCTTGTGATGCTTCTCCTCCAACCTTGATCCCTGTTACTTCCTCCACCTGCCTTATTGCCTGGGCCAGGGGTTCCAAATATAGTGCAAATAAGAGGGGAGATAGGGCATCCATGTCTTGTACCTCTATGCAGCGATCTTGGTGGGGTGATGTTTCCATTAATTTTAATGTAGGCTATGGGTTGTTTGTAAGACTCCTTATTAGTTGTTGAAACCCACTCAAAATCCAAATGTGTTGAGGACTTCCAGCAAAATGGCCATGCCACCGGTCGAAAGCCTTCTCCGTGTCCAAGCTTAGTAACAGAAAAGGGATTTTGACCGGCAGCATGGTGCAACAGGTGAGGTGTTCGCTTCACATCATCTTGTGTCTGCCTCTGCATAATGAAACCACATTGATCTAGGTTAATAAGTTTGGGCATAATTCCTCTAATCTTTTAGTTATGATGTAAGCAAACATTTTATAGTCAGTGCTCAGCACCGATATGGGTTGGTATGATCCATATTGGTCAGGGTCCTTCTCGGTTTAAGTATACTGAAATCACCGCTAATTCCTATGTTGGTGGGACAGGTTCACCCACCATAATCTTCTGGGTTACTCTCTCCAAGGGGGAAGAGATCCTGAAGTGTTTATAAATTTACCCGTATACCCATCAGGCCAGGTGATTTCTCCATCTTTAGGTGCTTTATTGCATCTTCCCATTCTGCTCGTGTTTCTGAGCTTCAATCGGTCCATCTCCATTTGAGTGACCTGTGGAAGCTTTTAAACCTGCCGGAATTGCCTTCCCAATTGTGGTTGATGGGTTTCTGGGTATAAAGGGAGGTGTACTGAGCTCTAAAGGCATTCAGTATCTCAGCTGGCTGCCTCTGAGTTTCCCTTTTGAGAGGAGTGGATCTGTGTTATTGTATTCTGCACTGTATGCTTCCTTAACTGATGGGCTAAAACACGGTAGCTTGAGGTCCCCCTCATAATACCTTTGTCTAATAAATAGGAGGGCTTGTTCTGTTTTAACATCCAGTATCTGCTGAATTTTTCTCTGGTAGCTTCCACAAGGGGAACACTGCCGAGTCACCTAACATATGCTGCGCTTGTAGTTCCTTCAGTTGTTTCTGTAGTTTATCTAGCTGTTCAGCCTGTCGCTTCTTTTACCTAGCTGCATAACTGATAATATCTCCTCTCAACACTGTTTTTAATATGTCCCATAATATTGAGGGACTCACCTCTGGTGAGCTATTCTCCTGTAGGATCTGTGGGATCCTAGACTTAATTAATTCTTGGAATTCTTTTCATTAAGTATGTAATTATTAAACCGCCACAGTGTGGATTTCCTTCCCCTTCCAGTCGAGGGAGATTACATTTTGGGAGTGATCTGAGAGCACAAATGGTACAATTGTACTTTCCTTAAGTAAATGTACATGCTCTCTTGAAATGTGACATAGATATATGCATGTATGTATCTTGTGTGGGGCTCAGTAGTGCGTATATTCTCTTTTGAAGGATTGAGTGTCCTCCAAACATCCACCCATCCTAGCCCCTTAAAATATCTTTGTGTGAATTTCTGTGCTGCTGTCTGTCTCGGGGTTACGGTTGGTAGTATCTTTCTCATTTAAGACCATGTTAGAGTCCTCCCATAGAATTTGATGGCAGATAAAGGCCGCTTGGCCCACCTAGTCTGCCCATTTCCTACCTAACAGATAGCTGCAGATCCTAGTTAACCAACAGCTTACTTCCTACCCCCACTAGGACTGCCATATGCCTGTCCCATGCATTCTTGAATTCCCACACTGTTCTTGACTCCACGACCTCCTTAGGAGGCTGTTCCATGCATCCACAACCTCTCTGTGAAAAAATACTTCCTCACATTACCTCTGAGCCGTCCCCCTCTATCTTCAAATTGTGCCCCTTGTTCTGCACATCTCTTTTTCTGGAAGATGCTACCCTCTTGGACTTTGTTGATTCCTTGAGGTACTTGAAAGTTTCTATCATGTCCCTCTCCTTCTTTCCTCAAGGTATACATATTAAGCTCCTTTAGTCTTTCTTCATGTCTTCTGGTGCAGACCCTGCACCATTTTGGTTGCCCCCTGGACAGCCTCCCACTCTGTCTACATCTCATGGAGATGGGGTCTCCAGAACTGCACACAGTACTCCAGATGGGGTCTCACCAACTGTCTGTACAGAGGGATAACAACTTCCTGTTTTCTACTACTGATGCCTCTTCCTATGCATTCCAGTATCCCCCAGCCTTCCTTACTGCCTTCTCACATTGCATGCCCACCTTTAGGTCATCTGATATAATTACCCCAGGTCCCTTTCTTTTTATTGTTGTCAGTATCTCACCCCCATTGTGTATGCTTCCCTGGGTTTTGTTTCCATGTGCATTACCTTGCACTTCTTTGCATTGACTCTGAGCTGCCATACATCTGACCATTCCTCCAACCTTGCCAAGTCCCTT
Source organism: Neoceratodus forsteri (assembly GCA_016271365.2). Lineage (NCBI taxonomy): Eukaryota > Metazoa > Chordata > Ceratodontiformes > Ceratodontidae > Neoceratodus > Neoceratodus forsteri. The sequence goes on along the minus strand of CM057453.1, from coordinate 296,470,628 downwards.
CTCATCCTTTACACTCCATCTTGTGTATCAACCCTGTTGCAGATCTTTGTGTCAACTGCAAAGAGACATACTTTTCCTTCCAGTTCCTCTGCAATGTCACTTATAAAGACATTAAAAGGACCGGTCCTGTATTGAACCCTCAGTGTATCCCGCTAGTAACCCTCCTTTCTTTACTGTGTACTCCATTTACTACTACCCTTTGCGTCCTGTTGTCTAGCCAATTTTTATCCAGGCTACCACCTTGGGACCCACTCCAAGGCTGGCTATCTTGTGTATTAATCTTTGTGTGGGACTGTATCAAATGCCTTGCTAAAATCTAGGTAGGCCAGGTCCACAGCCCCTCCCTGGTCTACTACTTTGGTCACCCAGTCAAAGAAATCTATTAGATTCATCTAGATCCCACTATCAGGATCCCTTTTGTTGTTCAGTTATTTTTGTAACAAGATCTGGGCTGTCTGTGTCTGACCCTGGTGGCAGGTATAGGTTGGCCAATGTTAACATAATTCCCTGATGTTTTCCTGTTACTATTGCCAGTCTACCTTCCTTGTCCAGTATGAGGAGATCAGCTGGAGGGCCGAGCAGGATCAAAATAGCCACCCTCCTTCTTTTTCCTTGCTTATAGGAGGATGAGATGAGATGATATGTTTGAATCCAAACTTTTTAATTTTTGATGTTCCATCTTATCAAGATGTGTTTCTTGCAGTAAAATAAAGGTTGGTTTTGCCTCTTTAATAAAGATAAAACCTTATATCTTTTAACTGGGTTGTTAAGCCCATTTATGTTTTGAGATGAAATGGTTAAACCTTTTCTCAGCCATCATGAATGTCTATGGAAAGGTCCCTTTGCTTTCGGTGGCTTAAACCTCCTTCTATTTGGCATTTGTACAGATCCTCCGCTACTGCGCCTACCCCTTATATGCTTTCCCTTGGGTATTTCTTTCTATTCCCACCTCTCCTTTTCTAGTATAAGATCTTCACAATATAATTCTCTCTTATTCATTTTCTCCATCCTCTATAAACATTTTCACCCACACACATAACCAAGTATAACATTGAAATTCCAGCGGTATTAACTTTTTAAACCATAAACTGACAACCTGTGGTTTTATAACTATATACATATTACTGCAACTTCCAATCCATGAGGGCATTACTATCTGCCCCTTACATGACTGCACTGTGATGTCTTGGGTAGTGCAGCCTGGAGGAGAGGTAATGGAAAAATCCATTAGGTCCTCCCTTCTGTGGATCCAGGACCACAGAAAGCCCAAAAGGCTAATAACGCCAAAATTCCTACCTGCATGGTAGTAGCAGATGCGCCCTTGACGTGTCCGCATTTGAGGGACAGTTTCTCAGGAACACCCCCACCCAATGCATTCTCAAAGCTTTTTCCAATTATTGTTAACCAACACTCTTGTTTGCCTTCTAGTGGTAAATGATTATTATACATTATTAATAAAGAAAAACCCTGGGAAACTTTAGTTGTATCTTGTAACTATATAAGTTTACAGGCAATAGATCCCTTCCAGTCAAGTAGACACTCTTCTGGAGACTGTAACTCTGCAGTTCCGCTTATCCATAACAATAAGTGTATGTGCCAAGAGCAGTGAAAAGCAGTACCTGATTTAAAATGTGGCACATCGGATCCCTGCAAAACTAGGGCTTCAGATTGGTGCTATCTGGTTTTCAAATTCAGGTACCGATCTGCAAAGTAGGGCCTGCAGCTTTTTAGTTCCTCCCACCTTCTGTATCTGTCTATGAAAGTCCACGAGGTTTTTGTATGTTGGCCTTAGGGTTGCTCGTATATCTGTTCCAGCTTTGGTCTCTCCATATGGCCTCTGATGTTGCTCTGGTAATTTTGACTGGTCTTGGCGGGAAGCCGGATTCCTCGATTCCGTGTGCTTGCATCCCTCTTCTTGCTTTTTGTGGGGGTCGTAGATCTCCGCTCCTGAACTTCACATTATTTTTAGGTGCGCTTTATGGGGTGAAAAACAAATTTGTTTATTGTGAAGCACTCTCAAAATATCTCCATATTCCATTTGCCTTTAAGGATTTCTGGAGAGTAATCCTGGTTGAACAAGAGTCGTGCCCTGCTGTATTCAATTTTTTGCAACCCAGGCTGCTCTCAGCACTGTTTCTTATCTCTGAGCTGGAGAATTTTACTACCACCGAACATGGTCTTGCCTTTGGGTCTGGGATCTTGGTGCAGTGCCCTGATGTGCCCTCTTCAGTCAAAAGTAAAGACCTCTGGTAGGGGAACCACATGTTTCAGTAGGTCTGAGATGTAATTGGTCATCTGCCCAACTTCCAAGCCCTCTTGCAGCCCATGAATCCTCATATTGTCTTGTCGGGACCAGCATTCCAGATCCTGGCATTTTTCTCTCAGCTGTTCTTGTTGCTTTAATAGGAAGTCTACTGCCTGCTTCAAGTGGATCACTGCATCCTCTGAGTTGGAGACCCGCTCCTCTACCTCCTGCATTTGGGTCTCACTACTGTGAGTTTAGTATTTAAATTCTGCTTGACTTTCTGTGCGGAATTGTTGAATTTCATCATAATTCCCTTGAACCTTGATCTCATAAGTTTCCTCTCCATGTCCGTGATCATTTTCAGAGGCCTGTTCATTGTATCGGCAAGACATCCCTGTCAGCACGATTGGGAGGTTCAGCTTATCCGTTGCCATCAGGGCATTTTTAGGTTAGTTCTCCTCAATATTTCAACCTCTTGATGTTTTCTGCTTTTTTTGGTGCCATAATTATATTGTTTTTCTTGTTTGTGTTGGCTAGATATCTAGTTTTGTCCCAGGTGGGTGCAGAGTGCCTGGATCAGACCTCTATTCGGGTTGGTGATGTTACTGAAGTCCTTCCTTCAACTCTTAACAAATCTTGGACGTAGGCTAGCTGGGCAGCCATGTAATATAAGCACATGTTAGGCAGATTCAGGCCCCTATACTCTCTGGCAACCACAATATCTCCTTCTTAATTCTAGGTTTTTCCCTGCCATAGAAGCTGCATACACGCCCTTCCAGTGCCTTGATACACTTCTGTGGAAGGAAATTGGGATTGGCTGAAAGAGGTAAAGCACCTTGGAAGAATATACATCTTGACAAGGTTGACCCATCCCAATAGGGTGAGAAGCAGAGCCTCCAGTTGGTGCAATCTGCCTGGAGCTTCCAAATCAAGGGCCCATAATTAATTGGTATAATTTGAGAAAGTGTGCTCGTAGCAGGACCCCCAAATATTTAATCTGTTTGATGGGGTTTATTATGGTCCTGGCTATCTCTATGGAAGTCTTCATTTCTCCCAAGGGAGCCACTTGCTTTTGTTCCATTAATTTTGTGTCCCAAAAGGGGCCATATTTCTCAAAGATCTTACTCAGTGCTGGGAGGGCCTCACCAGGGTTATCCAAGAATAACAAAATATCATCAGCAAATAAAGATATCACTTGGACTTCTTTTCCCACCTTGCATCCCCTGATTTCTCCGTTTCCCAAATGGTGTTTGCACAGTGCTTCCATAGTGAGAACGGATAACAGAAGAGACAGGGGCAGCCTTGTCTTGTCACTCTAGATGTGCAAAGGGGCCGAGATGGTGATGTTGGTTAGAATCTGGGCATGTGGATCAGTATATAGGGCCCCCATACATTTAAGTATAGTGTCCCCCAACTCAAGTTTGCACAGCACAGCAAACATAAAGGGCCACTAGACACAGTCAAACGCCTTTTTCAGCGTTGGAGTACTAGGAGACTTGTGGGACTTCCCTTTTCCATCTCTAGATGACATTGATAGACCCACGGAGATTGTGCTTAGCCTGTGTTCCTTTAACAAAGCCCCTTGGTCTATGTGGATCAGACCTGGTAGGACCCTCTCCAGCCTATTTGCTAAGAATTTTGCTAGTATTTTATAATCCGCATTGAGGAGCAAAATAGGACAGTAAGATTCACATTTGGATGGGTCCTTTCCCGGCTTGGGAGCACTACTATTGTAGCCATCTTCTGAGAGTGTGGTAGTTCTCCCTGTGCTAGAGCATTTTCCAGGACTTCTCCCAGGAGGGGACCAAGGGCTTCCCAGGTGAACTTATAAAATTCAGCAGGAATACTCGCCGGGCCTGGTGACTTCCCTTATTTATGTGCCAAACCGCTGTCTGATCTCTGTTTCCATGGTCGTCCACTACTTGTTTCAGCATTTCAATATCTTTAAGTGCTTGTTGTAAATCTGTAGATATTCTGGTCATGGCATCCTCCTGGTTACTGATGTGGATTCGGCCTGTGATGCGTGTTTTGTGGCTTCCATGGTTTCAGCAGTTGTGTTGACTAATTGCTGCAGATGCTGTATCTATGCAGTCATATTATCAAAACCGGATTGCATCCATGTGCACGGATCATACTTTAAGTCCCTGATTAATCTCTCTAGGTTCTGGTAGCCTCAGTCCATGATTGTATTGTCAGATCCGGTTCTGGGATCCTTCTGTAACTCTGGTTCCCGGGCTGGAGAACTACTAGGGAGCCACAGGCCACGAGGAGGTAGTCGGCTTAGAGGCTTGAGAAAATTTCAGTTTAGCCTGTTTCTTCGTAGATTTTGATAAATTAGACATTGGAGCTTCTAGATATATTGACTTGAGCAGCTTTTAGTAGGTTATGTCATAGGATGTAGCAGATTATAAGTCGATTGGACGGAGCTCTCCTAAAACACCTCCAGTCAGCTCCTCAACTAGGCTATGCCTCCCAGTTCAAGGAACTTGAATGGAATCCACTTTGTACATTCCAACCTGCATACAGTCACTAAATGTAACGGGATGGTAAAACCATCACCTTCTCAGGTTCTTGTTGGATTGCACCAAAGTGAAGAAACAACAGACAAGTGGTATCCAGCACAAAAAGTGGTTTATCTCTGGTATATAAAGCAGGCTTACAGCCAAACAATGTGATCACCAGGAGAATACTTACAATCTTTCTTAACTATAGGTAGCAGTATGTTTCTTCTCGGAGAGAAGGTGTAATGCAAAGGGTCTTATACCCCTGATAATTGTCATAGCAATAGCTAAAAGATATATAAAACATTATAATTGACCAGTGGTATCTGATCTGACTTCTCACTAGCCTGGGAAAGCATGCTGAGCTAGCAGAAAGTAACAGATAGCTAAGACAGTGGGTCTTGTATATCATGAAGGGCACTTACATTACATGTGCAGTTACAGTTCTGCACTATCACTAAAGGTGGCAGTATTGCCTAACTAATCATTATACGATGGTGTAAATAGAAGTATCTCCCAAGTGTTACAATCCGAATAATAGCAAAGGCATTATGATTCTCAGTAAAATACAGTAGAACTCAGATCCCTGACACTTATCGATAAATTACCTGTGCCCTAAGGTTAGTACATGTATCTATAGTAGTACTGTTTTGAGGTAGGGGCCAATCAGGGGTGCTGGTTCATGGATAACAAACCCCAGGAATCCATTCATGCTGGTCAGTTTGCATATACACCTGCTGTCCTGGACTCAGCAAAGGCAATGTATGTGCTGATCTGTTATAATAATACTGTTGCTTTTGCTGAGCAGACTGTAATGTAGCACGGACATCTGAATCTGGGATCCTTGGCTTATAACTCATGTTGCATAACAAGGTTCTAGTATGACGGCCCATGAGTAATTGTGCTGGGGACCCCACACCTTCAATTGGTGTATTCTGCATATCAAGCAGTGCCAATATGGGTCTCTGCCGTCTTTCATGGCTTTTGTTTTGTAAAGTCTTGACTGTTTGCACTGCTGTCTTGACCATGCCATTACTCTCAGGGTACCTGGGTAAAGAGGTGAGGTGCATGAACTCGTATGCTTTTGCAAAGACTCAGACTCAGCACTAGCAGATTGGAGCCCATTGTCAAGTGCCCGATAAGTGTCACCTCCTTTTCTCTAAATCTGTCCCAAAGCGCTGTACAAGAGGGTCTCCCACCACATCTCTGACATCACATTCTACCACACCACACATGCTGAGAACTCCATTACTTATATGGGCTTGAAGCTTTACAACAAACTGCCCCAGATATTAACACCTGTAACACCATTAGTACTTTCAATTCAACTCTCAAGGGCCACCTCCTTAGAACAACCTCTTGTGCATGCTCCGGACTGTCGCCTCACTGAAAGTGTTATGATTTGTTTCTCCTACTCTCGTCCAACTCCTCCCTATTCCTCCCCCACCACCCTCCTTTCTCTTTCTGTACCTATGATTCCCCCACCCCAAACACCCATCTCATGGCCCATAATGGCTACTTTTGTTAGGGGTGGATTGTCAGTTCCTCACAGTCATGAGCCACTGTAGAAAATGTATGTGAGCAGGGTTTTAAATAATTGATTAACAGTTTTTCTTGGGACGATACTAACTCCACAGAAAGTAATTATATAGATTTTCTAGAAGTGCTGTGTTTGTTAAACATAGTGAGGCAAGAGTTATGCATTTTCACAAAGATTTAGCACTTTTATGAGCAAAACGCTAATCAATTTTAGAGTTAAATAAAACCCCTGGTGAGCCTCCATGTAAAATTGTATGATGTATTTAATTTGAAGTTTGTGAATCTCTATAAAAATGTCTGCCATTGTATAGAATCTTATGGTTTGTAAGGTTCATATTTTACACTGTAGTTCTCTCGACTCTATAGGCCAGGGTTGCCTACTCTATATATATTTCTTTTATCTGTAATCCCAACTTGCAGGAGATATTGAATTGAACCCAGACCTCTCAGCTGCAGAATCTCCTTCCCTCGGACCCAATGTGGAGCCTAACCAAAGGGCTGAAGTTAGTTCAAATGAACTTCTACAGTCTACGACTCAAACTGCATAAACTTGAGGCTTGGGTTGATCTCTACTTCCTGATGTCATCAGAATCACAGAAACATGGCTCAGACCCTGCATACTTACCCATGAGATAGAGATCTCAGGATACACTGTTTTCTGGAAGGACAAAATAAACAGAAAAGGAGGAGGAGGAGTTATTTACATACGGAACTCCTTAATGCCCTTAATATCTGTCCATCCTGGTTGGATAATAGGGATTCTGAGTGTCTCTAATTAAGCTCACCCTGGGTGGGACCAAATCCATAACCACTGGATGCACCTACGACCCACCCAAGGTGGCGAAATGTGAACTGGAGTTCCTTATCAGGCAGTTGACCAGTAACCCTGTGGGGAACTTATTGTCATGGGTGACTTTAACTTAAACTGGCTAAGCAATGCAGCTAGCAATCCTCACCATCCAATGTGTCCTCACGCAGGCAATCAGTGAATCCATGAGGCCTAACACTAAGACTGGAAACCATACTCTTGTAGACTGGGTACTGGTTAACCATCCAGACAGATGTAGAGCAGCTGGCCTGATGCCTGACTCTCTCAGTGATCATGCTCCCGTCTTTGCATCTGGAGGAATAACTCACCAAATGTTTCCTCTAGGATCATACTTGCCTGGGACCTATCAAGTTTTGTTTCCAATGATTTTCTCCGGGATCTGAGAGGGATACACTGGGCAGACCTCAATAATCATGTTAACATTGACATTGCTTTCAATTGCTTTGCCCATAACTTCCAATGGTACTTAATAAGTATGCTCCACTTCAACAACGGAGAGTCAGTGGCAAATGTGCACACTGGCTGGATCAGGAAGGAAGAAAACAAATGAAGCTCAGAGATAAGGCATGGGGCAAGTTCAAATGCTCAGGAGTCATGCTGATTGGCTATTATACAGGACCCTGAGGAACAGCTGTAAGAAAGAGCTTAGCATGCTAAAAGTGTCTACATTAGACGACTCCAACCTCAAACCTGGCAAACCCAAAAGTTCTGGTCTCAAATAAATTGCCTCCAGAAGGGCGCCAGCTGAAGCCCCAGAGCATCACAGTCGAAGGCAACCAGATGTCTGATCTGATGAGTTAGCTAATGCTTTCAGTGCTTCTTCACTGACCTGGATAGATACATTGATTCCTCACCTAGCAACACTAACTTCTCTCCCTTTGCCACCCACACCGCCCCAACTTCCACGCCTGCCTGGTTACGCGGAAGGAAGTCCTCACTCTACTAAACACCATCAACCCAGATGCGCTCCTGGTTCGACAATCTGAGCCTAAGTTTCTGAAAATGGCTGCCCCAATTATTGCGGCTCCACTAAGGAACCTGTTTAACAAATTCCTCCTTCTCGGCAATTCCCACTAAATGGAAAATGGCCACCATTTTCCCTATTCATAAAGTTGGTGACAAGGCCCTAATTAAAAACTACCGACCTATAGCCATACTCAAGGCTTGCAAACGCCTGAGAAACTGGTGCATAGACAGATTTTTGATTACCTTGAAACCCATAATCTACTTACAGAGGTGCAACATGGTTTCAGAAAAACATGGCACAGACACAGCCTTTGTCAAGTTCACCTTGGATGTACTAGGGCTATGAATCAAGGTCTACCACTGGTGCCTATTCCTGGATCTTATGAAAGCCTTCGATTTGGTGAACCATAATCTCCTTGTTACCTGTCTTCAGAACCTCAGACTTGATCCACTTGCCTCCTCCTGGTTTCAACATTGCCTCTGTGGAAGAAAGCAGCTGGTAAAATGGAAGGGTACAACCTCCATAATTAGGCCAGTGCACCAAGGAATCCCCAGAGATCCATCCTTGGATCCCTGCTATTTACTGTCTTCATCAATAGCATGCCAAAGCATTGCAGAGGGCCAACATCCAATTGGATGCCGATGATGCCATTATCTATAGGAGTTTGAAGGACTTAATTCAACTAAACCAGAACCTCAGTATGGATTTCAGAGAGTTGGAAAAGTGGCTAATGGATATGAAACTAGTCCTGAACCTCAATAAATCCAAGGCCATGCTTTTGGTACCAAACGGTTGGGAGCCAATAGATCAAACTTCCTACAGATCTCATTGTTCAATGGGACTACACTTGAGGTATGTGCATCTACAAAATATCTTGAGTACACCTGGATCAGGAGCTAACCCTGAACCCGCACATTGAGGTTACCACCAAAATCCTCCATCAAAGAATTGGCCTCTTATACAGACTTAGCAGATTCCTCTCCAGGGAAGCCCGTATGGCAATCACCACTGGTACCATTCTTCCAGTGCTTCTCTATGGTGCTTCCCTATTACAACCTCTTCGAGCCCTGAACTCAACAAACTCAGAGTCCTTTATCACAAAATTGCTTGCTTTGCAGCTTCTGCCCACCCCGTGATCACCACTGCAATGTTCTCACCTCTCTGAGCTGGCCATCACTTGAGGCCAGGCTTGCATACCCTACACTCTGTCTGGCGTTCAAAACAGCCAAACTTCTGGCTCCTCTAGCCTAAATGGACTTCTCCTATTCAAAACAGCTAAACGTGACCTGAGGTCTACTGCCCATCCCATCCTGGAAGTCCCTGGGACTTGAACCCGAGCTGGTGACAGGTCCTTTGCCAGCTCTGCCCAGTCACTCTGAAACAGTCAACTCACAGCTGTGACAAACTGCTCTACTCGGTACTCATTTAAAAATGCCCTAAAATCTCACTCACTGATAGTAAATCAGTGCAATTGCACTTGAAATGTTGGTACTCTTACATTCCTGGGTTTTGACCTGTATTGTCCTGTTTCTGTTTCTAATTGCCATTACATTGACTAGTGGTAGGCCACCTGTACACCTACCCTGTACATCTGGCTTCCTCTGCTACCTATTTTCTTTTGTCTACTGTATGCTCCTTCTGTATGAATCTATGCAATTAATTGTCCTACCTTTGTCTCTTGTATGCTAATGTGTCTTTCATCTGTAATTAATTCTGGGTCGTCCCTGAAAGGGACTCTGTTGTCTCAGTGGCCTCACCGGTCAACAAATTTCAATAAATAAATAAATTCTGTATAATGTGTTACCCTTTCAATTTTGACCCTGATACTATTATAAATATCTGTACTCTTGATGCTTATCATCTGTTCAACTGGACGTTTGGAAAATGGGCATTTTTGTTCACATACTTCCAGTATAAAATAAAATTGATTGATTGATTCATTGTCAGTAATGAGAATCTCTAGTAAACCATGCCTTGCATATTGCATATATTTCTCTTTGCAGATGACACTAAGATCTGCACCATGGTGAACACTTCAGGGCGGGTGGAAAATGAAAAGGGACCTAAGAGCTGGCCTGGTGGTGCTGAGGGTTGAGGCGCTAGATGCCACACCTTGTGTCACGCTGGTGACCCATGTTCAGGAACGAGCACGGGCCATCAGGGGTTGGCAGGGAAGGGAGAGGATCGAGCATCCGAGGACAGCCTCTTCTCCCAGGGAGGAAGGACTGGCACTCGACGAAAGACTACCCCAGATGGAGGCCGGAGGGTGTGTGGATCAAGAGGGCCAGACGAAGGGAGGGTGCTGCGACCTCTGCAGACGCATGCACACCCTACGATGCATGTCCTGCGTGTGCCTCAGCAATGGGGAGGGGGATAAAGAGGAAAAACACCTCCGTCATGGATGATGACTGACCTCCACAGACTCCGTACCTGGTGACTGGGCTGGGGTAAGTCCCGTGATGCTGAGGTGATGGTGATTGGGGGTTGGTCAGAAGGGCAGAAGGAGGATAAAGTATGTATATTATACACATATATTTTTTATATACCATGGGGTGAGAGCTTTTGCAGTAGGATAACCTGTGTTATTTCCACTACAGTGAGGATAAATCCTGATGACATCAGCAGAGTGAGGATATCGACATTTATCCATACTCAGCTGATGTCACCTGAGTGAGGATAAATGCACTGCAGCTTGCATTATAAAGGAAACTGCTTCAGAAAAAGTTTTCTTTCTCACTGAAGCTGCAACTTACTCAATTAGCTTTACAAAGACTCTCACCTATGTCCCATTGTGTTTTAACATTGCTAACCCATTACTGTGCTGATCTCAGCTTCAAAACAACCTGAATTCTAAATGAAAGTCTTTTACAAAGCAGGTTCTATTTCTCAGTGCTACCTGCAGCAGTTTGTCTTTCTCAGTGAGCCTCTGACTCACTCAATTAGCTTTGCAAAACGCACTCACCTGTGTTTCTGACTCCCAGTCCATTCAGAACACATACACACACACACACACATTGACAGCACACACAGAATGAGCAGGAAACACACAGACTCAGAAAAATGTTCCTGCAGCTCTCACCCTGTTGGTATCGTCACACACATGATGGGCGGATCTCATGGCATATGGAAAAATATTCTCACTCCTGCCTCGTGAGCTGTGTATTTTCACCGTGCCTTTGCACTCGTGAGAATAATCAACTCACTCTGCAGGAGTGAGAATATTTCCACATCCCATTCCTACCCATCATGTATCCTATATATATATATATATATATAAATATAAAAAAGAAAGGAAAAGGATCTAAGAAAGTTGGAGGAGTGGTCAAGAGTGTGGCAGCTGAGATTCAATGCAAAGAAATGCAAGATCATGCATAAGGGCACAGAAGTCCAGGGAGGAATACAGGATAGCAGGGAGGTTCTGACAGCCACCAAACAGGAAAGAAACTGGGGTGATTATATCCGACCTAAAGGTGACTAGACAATGTGAGAAGGCTATAGTGAAAGCCAATGGGATGCTGTGGTGCATAGGGAGAGTAATCACCAGTAGAGAAAAGGAGGTGGTGATGCCACTATATAGATCACTGATGAGACCTCATCTGGAGTACTGTGTTCAGTTCTGGAGGGTGCATCTCAGGAAAGACATAGAATGGCAGCAGTACAGAGAAGGCAACTAAAATGGTGAAGTGACTGCATCAGAAATCATATGAAGAGAGACTGAAAGACCTCATTATGTATTCACTGGAGGAGAGAAGAGAGAGGGGATATGATAGAGACTTTCAAGTACCTCAGGGGTATCAGTAAGGTACAAGATGGCAACATCTTTCAGAGAAGAAGAGGTTCAAGAACAAGGAATCATGATATGAGACTATAGGGGTAGACTCCAGGGTAATGTGAGGAAATATTTCTTCACAGAAAGGGTGATGGATACATGGAACAGCCTCCCGGCAGAGGAGGTGGGGGCAAAATGGTGGGGAATTAAAAATGCATGGGACAAACAGAAAGGAACACTAACAATAGGGAAGAAAGGGGAAGCTGCAGGTCAGGTAGGAATGCGGTTTAAGCACAGGGTATGAAAATGGTAGACTAGATGGGCCCAGTGGTCCTTGTCTGCCATCAAATTCTATGTCTCTGTGTTTCTGTTGGGATTTTATATAGTTAATCTCAGTCTCACTTGTAGTATTTTGTAATCTGAACATCTGAATAAACTTGAATAATGGGCCAGCCGGTGGCGCTGAGGGCTGAGGCGCTGGACGCCACACTTCATGCCACGCTGGTGACCTGGGATTGGGAATGAGCCCAGGCCATCGGGTCGGCAGGAGGGAGAGGACTGAGCATCTGGAGGTCAGCCTCCTCTTCCGAGAGGCAGGTGGGTACATGCTTGGCACTTGACTGACCTCTGGCAGAAGCCAGAGGCACAGCAAGCACAGAGCATACAGAGAGGGTTGTGGAGTGGTGGATGTTGGGCGGAGATGCCTTGACATCAGGCGATGCTACTCCCTAGAACAAGGAAAAACTATCTTGGAGTGCTGATAAGATGGTGTGCTGGTGCAACCTCGCGACTCCCACCTGCCTGTCCTGCCATTGGGTGCCCGACGAAACAAGAAGGACATTGGGATGCTGGGCCCCACCTCATACCCACCTGGGGATATACCAAGGCTTCGTGGGGGATCACACGCAGGATCAGGTAGGTCAAGGAGGGTGGTAGGCACCATTGGCGACTCCAGAGGAAGTGGGCTCTGAGAACAGGGAAAGCGGGAAAGAAAGTAAAAGAAAAACAGAACTTGGAATAATGGCCCACCATCACCAAGAACAGTATCTCACACTATTAAAGTCAAATAAATCAGTTCCCACTTTTTAGCCAGGGCCTCTCCAGTGTCTCGTGGGAGTACATTGGTTCTTTGGGTTGAGCTTTCCTGTAGGTGGCACAGAGGCCACAGTTGGTGACCAAATCACTGGTTTGACTATTCATTCCTGGCCAAAACAAAATCTCTCTGGCTTGTCTCCTGCACTTTTCTATACCCAGATGGCTGCCATGAATGTTTGTAGACATTTCCTTTCGCAGAGATGCAAGGCACAATCAACCTCTCACCTTTATGTAGTAGCCCACTCTTAGTTATGATTTGTTCTTGAAATAGCCAATATGGTCTAATGATAGGGTCTACTTGAGAGTGTTCTGAGGGCCATCCTTGTAACACTGTCTCTCAGCGTTTGCAGTTCCATGTCTCCTATTGTTTCCTGTTGAAACTGTTTCAGTTTTTCATCAGTAACTGGCATTTTGTCAATGATAACATATGTACCTCATATTTATCAATGTCTGTCTCTGGTACAGTCCCTTTCTGTAGTGCCTACTGAGGGTATCTGCGATGTGCAGCTCCTTCCTGCTTTGTACATGACTTGCAAATCATATTTCTATAACTTGAGCACCCGTTTGAGCATCATTCTTTGTATGTGAGGAGATGCAGTATGCAGGGGTTTCAAGGGGTTTGTGATCGGTCTCTACAAGCACTTTCTATCTGCCATATATGTATTGATGGAATTTCGACACCCATACACAATAGCCAGTATTTCTTTTTCTATTTCACATAGATTTTCTCAGTACTTGTCAGAAATCTCAAAGCAAATGCCACAGGCTTGTTGGCTTGTAATAGGCATGCTCCCAGTCCTTCAGAAGAGGCATCAGCTGACAGGACCACGGCTGGTGCAGGTTGTAAAAGGCTAGCGGGGGAGTGAGTGCATAATGATTTTTTATTAATGCATGAAAAACCTGTTCATGTCTGGGGTCCCAGTGTCAGGCTGTATCCTTTTCCAGCAATTCTATCAGCAGTTTATTCAAAGTTGACAAACTCAGTCCAATCTTTGATTTTTGATTCAACGTTAGGTGGCACTCTCGTACTCTCTGCAGTACTTTCCTTAATCTTACATTTGTTCTTGTGAATCTGACCCCATATCAATATATCATTCATGTAAGTTTCTACACCTTTTAAGCCTTCAAATATTTGAGATATCTTTCTTTGAAACACTTCTGGGGCTGAGCATTTTCCAAATGGTATTCTTTTAAATTTATAACGCCCAAATGGAGTGTTGAATGCCACTAGCTCAGAGCTGGGCCCATCAAATTTTATTTGCCAAAATGCATGATCCACATCAAGCACTGAAAAGATTTTGCCAGCTAGCCTTACGGCTACTTCTTCTCGACAGTTTTCATTGGATAGTGCTTGTCATGAGCTAGCCATCTGCCCATCATTATTTGCAACATATATTTATGTTATATGTTGTTTTTTGTGATTTCTGTGTATTTTTAAATGCCAATGTGAAGAGAAGGGAATATTTTTTTCTCCAACATGGCTGTGGTCCTGTAAACTGCAAAAACACTTGCTTGGTAAGAGGTTAATTGCATTCCTGACTAGCTGACTAGAGGTCATAAAGTCTCCTCATACAATTATAAAACTTACAGGGTCTTCCTGGGATCAAGCCAGTTCAAAGGCACAGGATATGTTAGCCAGGATTTAGGTCAGTAAATGACCATTGTAGCAGTACTGTGAAAATTCTCCTCAGCATGGTACTGTGGAAACCTAGACATCAAAGCTTAATTCTGAACTGTCATAAACCATGCTCTGTGAGTCACTGATAGGAATTTAGACTTGTTTCCTTGTGGCTGAAAAATTTTGATGACACTGCAGTTCAGAAGGATAGTTAAACTGTCAGCTCAGACACTCAGAGCCATTCTAGTTTTGTACATTCTCCTGAGGACAACAGAACTGCCTAGCTCCTACACAGAAAAAGAACTTTAAACATTTTCTTCTTTAAGGTAGAGAAGTAGTTAAACCAGTTTTAAGGTGTTTAAATTGTATATTTTTCAAATTTGTTTCCATACTGTAACCTAAATTAATATATGTTCTCATTTACTTGTCATTGCATTTTTTTATTTATTTTAATTTTTATTTTATAAAGGTGTTGTTCCTCCTGTGACCTGGTGGTATGTTTCATCCTTCTGCCTGTCCCTGGTTGCTATGCCACCCCAGCTCCCCAGGCCCTGTAGTCCCCATGGATTACCCCCTGTATGGGCAGAAGGAGGGAGGGCCGCCCTCCCCAAGTGATATCTGGAGCAGGCTCAAGAATGCCGTGAGGCCATGATGCTGGAGTACTGCATGGTTTCATTAAGCCAGCAGTCATTGTTTCCTCTCTTTCTTTGTGACCTTTTAACCCCCATTGCCATGAATGTGTGTGCGTAGTAGGTGCACGTCTTGATACCATGTTCTTGCATCTCTCATTGTCCGCCATTGCCCCTATCCTCCACCAGGAGGCAGCCACAAAGCTGGACGATGTACCCACCTCTGGGAGGAGAGCTATCATGGAACACTAAATCTTCCTCCCCTGCTGACCCCTGGTGTGTGCCGAGCTTGTTCCTGAACCCAGGTTGCCGGCATGGTGCGAGGGTGGCATCCAGTGCTCAACCCTCAGCACCCTGGACCGCATCATCATTGCATTTATTTAACTATTTTAGTAAAGTCTTTTGTTTTTCTGTGACAACTGTTAATACTTAGAAGGGTCACCAATTGAAACCAAATTGAAAGGACTCTATGGGGATATCCGGCAGGGTTAGGGGCGTACCAGAGTCTCATATGAGTCTGAAGGATTGTGAACTGGGCTATTGCATGTCCTGTAGGGTGAAGACCAAATTAAGTGTTGCGCTGCTACACCGAAGAGGGCGAACACTTGGGCCTTCCTCCTCTGTGTGGTCCTCATTAACGAAGATCACCGATCGACTAACAAGGCCCTTGATAGTCAAGCGTGATCTTCATTCATCTCAAGTGGCCATTCTTGAGCTGAGAAATGAAAGAAATCAAGCCCCATTCATTTCATTGGGAGTGCACCCAGCGCTCTCCCTGGTCACACGTCATTATATGCTTGACGGGGCATGTCAGCATGACTGGGGCAGTTAGAGAAGATTGACTGCCCATCTCTGATAAAGTTACAGCAATATAAAAAGGTATGGGCTGCTATTACTACTTAAATCATGGCTAAAATAACTATTGCTGAGGGCAGCTACCACAATATTTGAGTAGCTCCCTTATATGGAGAATTTACTTTAATTGCACTTTCCAGTCATTGTCCACGGCTGTCAGCCAGCCAGCTTCAACAACAAAAGCATTCTTGCCTTCACTTCTGATGTCTACTCACTACATGCACCTCGCCTCCTTGCCTTGCACTACACATTCTTGCAAAATGATTCTGTCTGTTGCATATTCAACATCTCTGTTCTGAAGTAGGGCACCTGTTTGGTCCATGCTGTCTTCCACATTTACCACATGTTTGCAATCTAGGCTCTCCAGGTGGCACAATCCCTCGTGTTTTTAGCACAGTCTCTCTTCCCCCTTTTTGAAAACTGTTGAATGCACTGCAAGTATCTGCACTGGGGGCTAGGTTATCATTTTAATTTGTCTCTCGCTAATTCAGCAGCCCTGCAAATATCAATAGTTTTGGCCAAAGACAAGTCCATATTGTGGAGCAGTTGGCACTGCATACAGTCATCTAAATACTGCAAACAATTCTGTCTCTAATCAGTGAATCAGTCAGATTGCCAAACTCACAAGACATAGCATGCAAATGTAATTCAGTAAGATAAACATCAAAGGATTCACCTGGCTGTTGGTTGCGTGTGTTAAACAGGTGCCTCTCAGGTGACGTGTTCTTCATGGTTGTAATATTTCTCAAAGCACTGCATAATCTGATCCAAGTCTGTTTTCGCCCGCTATATCAAGACACTAGTGAGGCCCCACCTGAGTACAGTGTACAGTTCTTGGAGACCATATCACGTAAGGACATAGACAGGGTAGAGAAGGTTCAGAGGAGGGCAACAAAGATGGTGCATGGGTTGCATCACAAGTCCTATGAAGACAGGTTGAAGGAACTGAACATGTACTCCCTGGAGGAGAGGAGGGAGAGAGGGATGATGATGAGACATACAAGTATCTTACAGGGAGGAACAGGGTGCAGGAAAACACTATTTTTAAGCGAAAAAATGTTTCAGGACTAGAGGGCATGAGATGAAGTTGGAGGGAGGACGATTCAGAGGAAACATGAGAAAGAATTTCTTCACAGAACGGTGGTGGACAAGTGAACACCTGCCAGAGGAAGTGGTGGGGCTGAAACAATCACGGATTTAAGAATGCATGGGATAGACATAAAGGAATTCTAGAGGTCAGGGTAAGGGGAAATAGACTTCCAGGAAAACAAACTGAACTTACAAGCTCAAATGGGCAGACTAGGTGGGCCATAGGCCCTTATCTGCCGACACTGTCTATGTATCTATGTATCTATGTTTTGTCTTCCTCTTTTGCCCTGTCAATGTATTGTAAACTTCCAGGGCTGCTGGGACCACAATATGCTGGAAAGTCATGGCTTGGATCTTTGGAAATTTCTCTGAGACTCCTGAGGCTACAAAAAAATCTCCACTTGCTTGTTTGAAGTGGCATCAGTGTTCTGCAAGGTTGCCCATGAGGTCCAATGCGGAGATAGCGATGGCGACTCCATCTTCTGACACCATGTAATGAAACATGGAGGCAAATGCTGTAGTTTCTAATGCTTTACTAAAAATAACCAGCATAACTTTATACTTAGACAAAAGTGTTTGAATCTGGCGTTATAGCTCACCAATCACTATTTATACAGTAGTTCAAACAGATGACGCATGGGGATGTGTGTGTTTAATATTCATATACATATCATCACAGTATGTTTATCTAACCCCTTTGGGGCTTACTTTAATTTTCCTATTCTCCTGATCTTCTGGTTGCCTCATAGCATCCCTATCCCCTCTGGTGCCCTAACTCCTCCCCAAACAGCCCTGTATTTAATTCCAGCCCAGTTTGGGCTTGAAATTTAAACCACGAGCTGCCAGCATCTTCCCAGTGCCATAGGCACTCGCCATGCATGTAGAAGCGCTTTGATTTGTCGACTGCCCTTTGTGTCTAAAGGAGTATGTCAGCGGTCCTGTGTCCCAGCTAGAATAAATGCGACCGGTGACCGTGAATGAGATGGGTCAGAAGTCTTAGAGGGTAAAAAGAGTTTGGCCCAGGACATAAGGGCTCAAGAATCAAATTGAACCCTCATCAATATTAATGAGGGATGCTTCCTGCTGCCTGGGGAGACTGTGTTTCAGCAGCAGTGACAGGCATGAGGGCTAAAGATAAATATAAAGCAGTGTGGTCACTTGATAGAGTACTAAAGGGGCTACTAAGACAGTGGGTGTTTTGTAAATACAAAACTTAAAGTACTGGCTGCAGGAGAACTAGGAAGTGGGTACACTTTATGGACTGTTATGGGACTGAATGGTAACAGCCATATTTGTGAATCTTTGACCCCAAAGACAGTCAATGAGATAACTAGGCACCCAAAACTGGCTCAAAGGGATTATGGGAGGAGGTGTTAACTAATTTCAGGCACCAAGAGTCCCTCACCAATCAGTACTTAAAGATGGCTGATCACTCTGGAGATTGATGATTGATAACGTTGGGCAACCAATCAGAGGGCCAGGGATTTTGGAAGAAATCCAGGGACTTTTGAGAGTTTGAGTCAGTCTGTGCCAGGCCCACTGAGCCAGGAGGGTTCTGTATTGAGAGAGCTGGATCTTGTGAGACCTTTCACAGGACTTAAGGTGGGGTTCACAGGAAAGAAAACAGTGAATTCTATCTGAGAGAGGTTGAGTTGTTGGGAGAACGTTTCAGGTATTTTGAACTGTGCTGCTTCCTTTGGAGAGATAGTCTACTGGTGAAATCCTGCACTGTTGCTGGAACTTTTAGAAATTGCTTGAGAGTTTAAACGTTCTTGGAACTAGGTCAAGCTCGCTGTGTGGAAACTGTTTTGAGGATGGTACAAATGAAAAATTACTCACCTTAGTAAAGTTGTTTCTTCTAATGGAGTCTTGCTATATTATGACATATGCAGTTTGTCCCAGCCTTAGAACTGCTCTGGAGGTGAAAGAGTTAACTTCCATGCCAGGCATGGAATCTTGAGCGACCTCAGTTGAAAAACTCTGTCTGTTGTTCTTCAAACTGAAACTGTCAAATCTTTACGAGCAAAAACTCACTAAGGTTCTGTGTGGAAGCTGTAAACCTACACTAGCCAACTGGCTACTAAAATATTAACACATTTTTCTGGTCCCAAAACCAAGACTCAAGTCAGGGACCCAGAAAATAAAATAAAATACAACACCCAAACACCCCAAAAGGAGGGGTGAAAAACACAAAATTGGGCATCATTAAGTGCCAACACTGTAGTGCCCACCCACATCCCAAGAGCAGAGGTTCTGGGAGGGGAGGCAGGAGGTCATAATATAGCAAGACTCCATTAGAAGAAACAACATTACTAAGGTGAGTAATTTTTCTTCAAACAACATGAAGTGTTGCTATATTATGACATTTGCAGACTACACAGCAGTACCTCCATGGAGGAGGGACAGAACCTACTTAGGAAATAGGTCTGAACACTAGCTGTGCCAAACTGAGCATCCCTTCTAGCCTGGATGTCCAGGGAGTAATGCTTGGTGAAAGTGTGTACTGTTTTCCAGGTAGCTGCTTGACATACCTCTAAGATAGGGATGTCCCTGGCCGCAGCTAGGGACGAGCTGTACCTCTGGTAGAGTGAGCCCCCAGGCCTGAAGGGGGAACCTTACCCAGTTTTTGATAGCAAAATTGGATACAAGAGACAATCCACCTGGCAATGGATCTTTTAGTGGCAGGTTTCCCTTTACCAACCTCACCATAAGTGAGGAACAGTTGGAGGGAGTCAAACCTGTGACCCTTGGCACGCTCTATGTAGTAACTAAGGGCTCTCTTTATATCTAAACTGTGCAGCCCCTCTCCTCCAGAGGAGGAATGGTCAGTGAAGTACACTGGAAGAGATATAGATTGATTAAGGTGGAAATCTGAAACCACCTTAGGCAAGAACTTCCTGTTAGTCCTGAGGACTACCTTATCTCTGTGAAAGGAGATAAACCAGGCCCACTGACAAAGCTTGTAATTCACTTATGCGCCTGCAGAAGTGATGGCTACTAGAAACACAGTTTTCCAAGTCAGTACTTAAGCTCTGCTGAAGACAAAGGCTCAAAGGGGTTGCATTAGCTGAGCAATGCAAACATTAAGATCCCAGGCAGGAGCAGGGTCCCTGAATGGAGGGTTGGTGTGAAGCAATCCCTTGAAAACTTGGAGAATAAGGTGAGCAGAAAGAGAAGAGGGCTTCTCCTGCTGAAATAAAAGAGAGACAGCTGCCAAATGCACTTTCAGGGTAGCTGGCCTCAGCCCCAAAGTATTTAGATGGGTCATATAGTCCAAGACTGTGGGCAAATCAGCAGATTCTGGGGAAATATGCTTCCCAGAGCACATATGGAAAACCTTTTCCATTTAGAATTATAAGTAGCTCCTGGTGGAAGGCCTTCCTAGAAGCTTCAAGATTTGAGTACACCTTGAGAAAGGTGTAGGTCAGCAAACTCTAACTCATCAAGAGCCAGGCCTTGAGGTTGAGGGATTTGAGATTCGATACCAAACTCTCCCTGGGCACAGGTTAACAGATTGTGATTCCTGGGGAGACACAGGGGAAGGTGGACTGCTAAGGACAGAAGGAGGGATACCAGGGCTGTCTGGCCCAATCTGGAGCAATCAGAATCATCTTGCAAGGTTGAGATCTGATTTTGACTAGCACCTTGAACAAGAGAGGAAGGGGGAAAAGGCATAGAGGAACTTCCCTTCCCAATCGAGAAGGAAGGCATCCAGAGGGACTGAGCCCAACACTGGGGCCTGCAACAAAAAAGCGGAAGTTGGTGATTGTCTGGGCTGCAAAAGATGTATCTGAGGGGTGCCCCACCTGGCAAATACTAACCCCAGTACTAGGGGATCCAGTGACCATTCGTGATGGCCCTGGGAAATCCTGCTGAGAGCATCTGCCAGGACATTGTCCTTGCCTGGGAGGTGAACTGCCATGAGGGAGGTGTCAGGAATAAGCCAGAGACCACAACGTCATTGCCTCGTGCATAAGGTCAAGACCGATGCCCCCTTGCTTGCTGATGTACCACATTGTAGTGGTGTTGCCTGTTCTGACCTGTACCACTTTGTTCTGAACAGATGCAGAAAAACCTGAAGTGCTAGAAAACAGCTCTGAGTTCCAACAGATTGATGTGGAGCAGAGATTCCTGAGGGGACCACAATCCCTGGGTGGTGAGGTCGCCCATGTGAGCTCCCCATCCCAAGAGGGACGATCTGTAGTAAGGGTCAAGGAGTGAGATTGAGAGATGAAAGGAACCCCTGTCTCAGATTGCTCTGATCCTGCCACCACTGCAGGGCCTGGATCAGGGTTGAGTTACTGGGATCAATTTGGTTAGAGGATCTCTCCTTTGAGACCAGAAGGCTCTCAAATGGAACTGAATGTCCCTCATCTGAAATATTGCTCCTTGCACTACAGCTGTGGAAGCAGCCATGTGCCCTAGGAGCTGTAGAAAGTGCCTTGCTGGTCGAGAGACCTGCAGAGTGAAGGAGGAGGCCAGAGCCACCAGGGTCTTTACTCTTTCTAGAGGAAGAAAAGCTCTGGCCTGCTTTGTGTCCAGTTCTGCGCCTATGAAGGTGAGTAGCTGAACAGGCTCTAGAACTGACTTTGGAAGATTGAGAAGAAAACCTAGAGATGTAAGCAGCTGCTGGGTAACCTGAAGGTGTGATTTGACTTGGTCTGGAGACTGACCCACTATGAGCCAGTCGGTCCAGGTAAGGAAAGATGGCAATCTTTGCCTTCTTAAGTGAGCAACTGCTACTGCCAGGCATTTTGTGAATACCCCTGGGGCAGAAGTAAGGCGAAGGGCATTGCTCTGAACTGGTAATGGCCTGAGGGCAGTTCGAATCTGAGGTACTTTCGGTGGGAGCTTCTGATGAGAACATGGAGTAGGCATCCTTGAGGTCCAGGGCTAGCCAGTCCCCTGGCCTTAGGGAGGGTAAAATAATTCCCAGAGTCACCATTTTGAATTTTGGTTTTAAAAGGTGCTTGTTTAGGTATCTTAGATCCAGGATGGGCCGCCATTCTCCTGTCTTTTTGGTGTAAGGAAGTACCTGGAGTACAGTCCTTTGCCCTGGTGTGGGGAGGAACCCTTTCTACAGCTCTGAGAGCCAGGAGGGTTGAGACTTCTGTTTCCAAAGCAAGAGCCTCTAATGGATTTGCAGGTGGAAAAGATCTGGTTCTCATCTTTGGAAATTTTTGAAGCTGAGAACCAGTCCTGGCTTACTACTTCCAGGACCCACTTGTCTGATGTTAAAGACTCCCAGTCCTGGAATGATAAGCCAGCCTCCCCTACAGGTAATGGAGAATCGGCCCTGGGCATCCCATCAGGTGCCCGCTTGAGAGGCTTTAGGCTGAGGGGTGGGAGCAGGCCTGCTCGTATCCCGCCTGCCTCCCTCTGAAGAACCCCTCTGGGCATAAGCTGAGAGGAGGCCTGGGCTTGGTAAAAGGCCTGTGAAAAGGCCTGCCCCTGCCCCTGAAGGCTGCCTCTGAGAGGTGGCTTGCCTCTCCTTGGCCTGTGCACTCCTATAAGTGGTCCTATACTCATCCATTTTCTTCATGTAATTCTCTGTCTGCTCCCCAAACAGAGAATTACCCACAACAGGAAAATCCATGGCCTTAGCCTGGGTATCTTGTGACAGGCTAGTACACCTGAGCCAAGCCATTCTACTAAAAGCCACAGATGTAGCCATGACTCTTGAAGATACATCATTAGAGTCCACTGCAGCATGGAATTGCACCTTGGATGCCTCAATACCATCAGCAGCCACCTGTTCCAGCTCCTTGGCAAGCTGGCCAGGGACCTGTTTCACTAAAGCCATAACAGTATCCCATCTGGATTTCTGGTATCTTGCAACATAGGCCATATAATTTGCCTGTGAGTCCCAAGGATGCTGCCATGTATTGTTTCTTTGCCATGGCATCAATCCTCCTGGAGTCCTTGTCAGGGGTGTGAAGCCAAGGAATATTTGCCTTATCACAGGCTGCAGCCTGCACTACCCCAACATGGCTGCATTGTTGTGAAAGAAACTCCGTATCAGGGCCTGACAATGTGTACCTCCTGTCCATCTTTTTATCCACAGGAGGTAAAGAATTAGGAGCTTTTAAAATTTTTATTGTCTGTTTCCTAAAAGATTTATGTAAAGGAATAGACAATCTCCTGGACTCTGGATATCCATCATTTCCACATAGTCAGGCTCCTCCTGTTCATCCACAGCTTCTTCCAAAGGGAGCTAGAGGGTTTCAGCAACTTTTTATAAAACAGAAAATGAGAAGGGACTCAGAAAGCCTAGGGGAGACACTCCTGAAGGTCTGTCTGGGAGATGTCCGGTTCAATGGGCACATCAGACTTTCAAAATCCATTCACTCTCTTCATAATCCTCCTCCCCTCCTCCGGTTCATAAATTCCTCTATATCATATTCTTGAACCCGGTGGAACCGTGAACCGACCGTTTACCTGATGGTGGCGGTTCCAGGCGGAACGGGGAAAGCGACTGGACAATTTGGATCGCTTTGGTATCTCTGCAGCGGTTGGAGAAGGAAATTTTGGCTCCACACCTGCTGATTTTCTAGTCCTCTTTGCTGGAACTGGCTCCTCCGAGTCAGCTCTTCGATTGCCCGAGGAAGTATCGCCTGGTCAGAGGGCACTCCCTCCGGGTTCGGTTGGCACCAACCAGGCTGGCCATCCGGGTCAGCGGACTTTTGGCCTCCTCGTCTCCTGAGCCTACCAACTCTCTTATCCAGGGTAGCTGCAGGGAATTCTTGCAAATCTGGCAGTCTGCATTGAGGTGGTCAAACCCCAGACAATAAACACATGTGGTGTGTGGGTCAGCCTTAGCAAAGCTTCCCCCACAGACACTACAGTGCTGAAACCCAGTGGGCCGGTTTTTCTTATGGGTTCTCAGACATAATGCCAGCCTAACCAAAAACTTGCCCTTTTCCGGCAAATCACCAAGCAAGACACCCTTATCGGTTCCCAACGTGTCACGGAGTAAGTGGAAAAAACTGTAATGAAATCCGTTTTTTAGAACCGATAAGAACTGGGAACCGCACTCTAAATGTAATTTAATAAGTTTTAACAACAACCTGATCGGTTCAAACCGAACCGATAACAACGTTGCAAGTTCCACACAGAGAATGTAATACCTATCTATTACTTACGATACCACAGACAGAGCTTGAACCGACTGGTTGCGGTTCAAATAAATATAATTGCGGTTTAAAAACCGAAATAACACTTTTAACCGAGAAATGAACGAGCAGTAGGAGGAATCTCCGGGCGACTGTTCAGTGAGGCGATAAAGAATCTGACAGTTTCAGTTTGAAGAACAACAGAGAGTTTTTTCAACCGAGCTCGCTCAAGACTCCATGCCTGGCATGGAAGTTAACTCTTTCACCTCCGGAGCAGTTCTAAGGCTGGGACAAACTGCATATGTCATAATATAGCAAGACTTCATGTTGTTTGAAAGCTGAGAGCTGTGTCCCAGCTAAAGCTGCTTTGGAAGCTGGTCTGATATTCAGAGACTGTGTGAGCAACAGGTGAGCAGATGTTTTCATGTTCTAGAGTCCTTGCTACTGCTGTGCGTCTCAGTGTGGAGTGGAGCTGTTGCTTAGAGCTTGCAAGTCAGTGGCCCACCAGCACTGCAATGCGGAAGTTGAAAAGTTGCCTGGCTGCCCCTGGAATTGCGTGTATCGGTGCAGGACCAGAGTGATCTCTACCCATTTCGGAGGCACTCCCAGAGCCAGGAGGGAACTTGCTAACCCCTTCAAGTGGAGGCCTGCTAGTTTCAGGGGTCACGGCACTTGCTTGAGTGCTAGGGCACCTCGACCTGTGGTGGGAGCTGGGCTGTGGAGCCGCTGCAGGATCTGGGCCTTCTGAGGCTGGGTGGGACCTGCGATTGTGCTCTGCAATGGGCCAGAAAAGGTTAAAGGTGACAAGCGGCCAGATCTTCAATCAAGGGGACAAGCTGCTAGACCTTCAATCAAGATCACGGCTTCAGTACATCTTTCTGCTGCCCAGTATCCAGCTCTCTGAAATCAGAGCACAACACTCCCAGACTGGTGGAGCCCTGCTGAATCTGAGACTTCTGAGAATCTTTAAACCCACTGCACACCCTTGGAGTGCTGGCTGTTGATGCTTCCCATCATTAGGACGCCAAAGCCCACAAGTCGCCTCCCCTCCCTGAGGTCCCCCCAACGGAGTTAGAATCTTACGTAGGAGGAGGACAGCCTCACACAAGGCACCCCCACATCAAGCGCGATCGATGACTTGCGTGTTTGGTGCCCTAATGGCCAGGGCATCGACAGCCAGCGCATTCTGAAGGTGGAACCCTTCAAACCGTGAGTACCCAGGGCTTGCCCTGGATTCAAAGAAGAGTGTTCAACTGAACTTAAATATACTTTTTCAAGCTTTCAGGGCCCCAACAGCTGGCCAACCCACGGCATCGTCCAGGCCTGTACCTTTGGGTACCCAGAGAACTGTTCATTTTAGCACTGGTAACCAGTGGGGTGGGCCTCTAGGGTGATTTGGCCTATAGGCCCTCTTGTTACTGCCTTGCTTATTTCTACTAACACCCTTTCCTTCCACAGCTATCCTGGTCCAGGTACCCCTTTCCTAACCCATTTTCCCCAGTAAAGCAGTGATTTGTTGTTTGGAATTGCTGTGTGAGGGTATTTTGTGACTGTCGATTACCAAGTGTTTATGGTTATTGGTATTGTGGAAACTACAGTCAGTGTGTGGGGTGGTTGGTAAGGGAGGGTAGGTGCAGCATTACAGGGGCTGTGCCAACCAGTCACCTGACTCACTTATAATTCACTCTGGGTGGAGGCACCTGCTATTTACTATAACTTTGGGATAGAACCCCGACCACCACCATAGCAGGCCTCAGGTCCCTTAATCTGTTTGAGGGTCAACAGGCAGGGTAGTAGCCCACAGAAACACAGCACCTGGACTACATTCTATGTTTTACCCTCTGTCAACTGTATCTTATTTATTGCCTGCTGTTATTTAATCAATACTGCATGATGGGGTTATGATCATGGATCATTACACAATAGTACTTTAAATCCAGGAATCTTATTGGCTGACTGGCACCTTTCTAGCATTGTAAATCCTAGTATAATCCACGTAAGAGGTGCCAGTCAGCTGCATCTGCAATCATCCCCTTTTAAATTAATCTGACCCCCAAAAACACTAACAGTAAAGCTGTCATATTGCCGTCCCACGAACTGCGTCAGAAAAAACCTCAGGGCAGAATTCACAAGAAGATGCACTCAGTGCATCTCGGCTGCCTGGTGCAGGAGATGCACTGAGTGCAAATTGGGTGATTCACAGAGGAGGCGCAGGAGATGCCCCCAGCGCAATCCCTCTGTGAATAGCACAAGTGTGCCCATCCCAGGATGCCCCAGAGCATCAGAGGCTGCGTCTGGCAAGATCCCTTGTCAGGCTGTGAACCTACCTCAGCTGGACATCTCAGGATGCCCTGCACCCAAAAAACACGATTCACAGCCAGAGACATGCAAATGAGGCCATTAGGCATGTCATTATAGCCAATTTGAAACTAATCTGCAGGGGATGCTCCCCAGCAGAATACGTTGACCTGTACCCACTCCCCTTCCTGGCCCGAGCCCAGCACAAGACATGCGGCTCCTGGTGGCAATAAAGAAATGATGAACCCCCAAGCCCCTGTACAATGCTGCTCCGGTGTGGTGAAAGAATTATGAACCCTCCCCAGCCTCTGTACAATGCTGCTCCCAGCAGCAGTGAAAGAAAAGATGGACCCCCCAGCCCCAAGCCCTTGGTAAAGCCACCTTCCCGGCAGTCGGCTGGTGCAGACAGCCCACCTAAGTACCCCCAACCCACCCTCCTCCCACCCCAGCAGAGTCCCACTGTCAGCGGGCAGCTCAACCCACCCACATACCGCCACAGCCTCCCGCCAACAGAGCTGTCTGAGAATGACAACTATCGAGAGCCTGAAGCCCACTGGCTGTCTGCTCCAGCCGACTGTCGCGAGGCGGTTACCGAGGCTTGGGGCTGGGAGGAAGGGTTCATCTTTGCACCGCTGCTGGAAGCGGCTTTATATGGAGGCTCGGGGGCTTTCTTTCACTGCTGCCGGAGCTGCATTGCATGTGGGCCAGGAGTCATCATCATTTCTTTTACTGCCACCAGAAGCAGCATTGTATGGGGTTTTGGGGCAGGGGCACACTGGACTGCCAGGGTGGGCAGGCTGCTGTGCTGCTGCCTGCAGTGCAGCAGTCTGCCTGTGGGTGGCCTCTACTTAAGTCTAGTTTTCTAGACTTATCTTTCATAGCGCATCCCGGACTGCCCGGAGATGCGCCACAGAACTGTGCTGTGAATGGGGTTGCACCTGGTATGAATGGGCATGCCCCGTCACAGCCCCTCCAGATGCACCGCATAGCATTACTGGCAGTATGTGGTGCATCTGGGATGCACTGAGGGCATCAGCATCCTGCCAGAATCACCCTTGTTGCATGTCGGGATGCCCTGGTGCATCTCGGATGCACTGGGTGCATCCTTCTGTGAATCCTGCCCATCGAGGTTTTAAAAATGAGAGTAGCTTTGAACTGATTTTTTTTCAACTTTATTTTTAATTCTCAGGTTACATATTATCATCAGCTCATACTGGCCCAACAATTTACATTTTATTCAATTATCTTGCAAATAGAAATGGTAACTTCAACAGATAAAAGATGAAACCATGGGTACAATATATTATTTTCTAACGATCTATGTTCCATAATTTTTGTTCAGCGGTAATGGGATAGCACCACCACACTGGCTGGAGGAGGAGGAGGAGGCCAGGAGCTGATCAGCTTTGCCCCTCAAGGCGAAACTCCAACCACCCAGGACAGGCCACCACCCACACCACCACCAACCAAATACAATCTCTTCCTACCAGCAATCTGTATCAACTTAAAAACAAGAAACACCATTAAGTAAGCAATAATATCTGACAGGGTGGGCATTACTAGGAAATACCGGACCGCCCAGAGCGAATGAGGCCCCGACACCACAGGGCGGAGGGCCTTTAGCCCTGGAAGGTCCGTATTTCCTAATAATGGCCACCTGAGGGTGTATTATTGCTTAGAAATGGGCATGTCTGTAAATTTTATTGAATCTGTAAAATAAATACAGTAAATTACTGTGAAATAAAATTAATATAGGTATTACACATCAATGTATTGGTAAAGTAGTGCATAGGCTGTTCTTGGTGCTGTTGCTCCTCCCTGCAGCATTCTGGTGGATTAATGCACCCCCAAAATCAAAGGCACATATAAACAGGCACTGCTTCCTAAAGAACAAAGGCAGTGTTATGTGAAAATTATTTATAGTACTTGAAGGAAGTTTGTTTTTGTTTTCGGTGCATGTTTTTGTTTTCAGTCTACAATTCCGCGTATACGGTGCCCAATGTTTGACTACGATGTACGAGGGCGAAGAAGCTTTCAGCATGAGGAAGGAGTGATGTACCATACGAGGAAGGAGTGCGATGTGCCACAAAAGAGGTTTCTTTTACATTTGTTTAAATAGTGACATAGAAAAGGTTTCTTTTGAATTTGTTTAAACAATGAGGCAAGTGATAGGCTGTGGCATTGTGGGGATTTTGCCGACTCAGTTGTATGCTCTTGTTTCCTGTCAGCAGAGGACTGAGAGATCACGGTCAGGTTAGCAGGGTAGTGTGTGGCACTGCAGTCGGGATAGTGGTTCCGATGTGTTACACTTCTAAGTGGAGGATAAGTGAAGTGTGGGTCTTTTAAATGTCTTTTTAAGATGGAGCAACAGGAAGTATATATAGTTTGCTTTGGGTTGGGAGAGCAGTGACTCTTGCTGCGTGAGAGAAAAAATATGGCTTTTTAAATTTCTTTCACAGCATTCAGCCAATTAAAAAGCAGGTTGGGCAACACTACAATTCTGCTCAGTGAGGTGCCACTTGACTGGCTCTTATTTTATCTGGGCATTTATTGAAAATAAATGCCTAGCTTGGAGTTTGTCTCACCCAATCAGAGTTGAGTATCAGTTCTTGCCATTTTCTAAAAACAAATCAAACGTGCCTTCCTTTTTCTTCATTCCTCTCAAGTAATGAACTTGCAATATCAGATCAGGTCAAGTGGGGGCAGGGAAGAAGAGATACATGCTCAAAACAGGGCCTCCGGCCCCGATTCATCCTCTTGACTAGGGCCTCTAGTGAGCCATAGGGACCTTCAAGATAAGAATTTATCTAGGCCCAGATGAATGGAGGCCATGAGCCTTTCCATGCATTCAACTTCTGACATCTTTCTGAAGCCATAATGAGACAGTTGGAGGATCTGGAGAAAGCCATTGCACCGTGATACACTTGAGGCCACCAGCCTACAAATGGAAACAACCTGTGTTTTCCCTTCCATTCACTAGTAGGTGTTCTACTCCAAGCACTAGTGCTTGGAATGAAAATGGATAAGGGAACTGCAAAATCCGTTGAATAGAGGCATGTATTTTTTGCCAAAAGGTTTCAGACTGGGACATCCCCAAAAATGTGCCAGTGGGAAACCCTTTCTCCACATCGCTCCAACACCCGCCCATGTTTGAAAGATCAAAGTGTTTTGTTCAGCTAAGAGTCAGAAAATATCTAGTAAGGATCCTCTAATTGAACTCTCTCTATGTCGGAGACGAAGTGACCGCCCATCCCTTCTTTAGTCTCAATGACCATGTGACAGGTGATAGATGTGTATTAGCTTCTGTCTCCATTGTGTTCTAATTTTCTCTGCAAAGGAAAGACCTTGATTAATTAGTAAGCTATACATTTGGGAAATGGGTCTCTGCTTAGTTTCCAGCGGACCCACGGAAAAAAGGTCCTCCAGGGCTGTACGAGTTCTCAGAACCAGCTGTTGATGATTATCCTGTAAGAGGAAATTCCTGACCTGTAAGTATCTAAAGCTCTTCCTTCCTTAAACCAAATCTTTACTTGAGTTGGGCAAAACTCATCGTACACAACTTTTGAAAGAAATGAGAGAAACATACAAGTCCCTTCCTTTCCCACACCCCATAACCCTATCCATGGTGAGAGGGGCAAACCCACGTGATGCCTAATAAGGACAGGGGTTGAGGGAATTGGGTGATCCCAAGTTTTTCTTTATTTTTATTAATATTTGTACTGTGTGCCTAGTCCAAGGGTTACTTATCTTGGGCCAAAGTGAACTTTTGATCTTGACCATGGGCAGAGCCCATATGGGAAAGCCTTCTAACTGATCTCTCTCAATCTGGTACCAGCCTGAGTTTTCCCTTTGCTTGAGCCAGGAAAGGATCCACTGTGCCTGAGCTGCTAAATAATAATTTTAAAATCTGGGAGGCCCAAGACTCCACCCTCTCTGGGAGCTGTCAGTAACTTTGCGAGAGCCTTGGTCTACTCCTCCCCAAACAGAGGCTCAAATTGAGGTTGCTAGGTCTTTCCAAAAGTCCTCTGGGATTGTTATGTGGAAGTGTCTGAAAGAGAGACAGGAGGCAGGGTAAGATATTCATTTTAACCACTATGCTCTCCCATAGACAGATAATGGAAGAATTTTCCAACTCACCAAGTCATGTTTAATTATGTGCCAG
Source organism: Neoceratodus forsteri (assembly GCA_016271365.2). Classification (NCBI taxonomy): domain Eukaryota; kingdom Metazoa; phylum Chordata; order Ceratodontiformes; family Ceratodontidae; genus Neoceratodus; species Neoceratodus forsteri. The sequence goes on along the minus strand of CM057453.1, from coordinate 296,439,920 downwards.
AGCTCTTTGTAGTTGTTAGTAAAAGAGCAAGTTAGTATCAACAGATATCTGCCCCTAAATATCAGATCGTGTTTCTCTGAGCCCAAGCAAAGGAAAGGAATCTCTAAACCCGTGTGGTGGATTCCGCTTAGAATAAGTGCTTCTGATTTACTTTGGTTTATCTTATAACCTGGAATCTCCTGGTAATCCCCCAATACCCTCATAAGGGGAGGGAATTATGAGGGTCTGACAAAAAAGCAATGCATCATCTGCGATAGAGCAATCGTGTGTTCGATCCCCAGCTACTACTCCTCTTATCTGCTCGGTATATCGAATGGTAGCCGCAGAAGCTCCAGGATAGAGCAAACAAAGGGGCGAGGGGCACCCTTGTCTGGCACCTCTTCCCAAATTAAATCTTTCTGATTGGCACCACTGACTTTAACCACCGCTTCTGGTCTTGTATAGAGGGCCTTAATGGCTCCTATGACTTTGTCATCCAGACCAAACTTAGACAAAGTCTGATGCAGAAAGTACCAATCCATCATCAAACGCTTTCTCAGCGTCTACCCCAATAGCAATTTGAAATAGTTTTTGATTTTTTGTGAGGAAATAACATTAAGAAATCTCCTGATACTGTCTTGAATCAGCCTATCCTTGATAAACCCCGTCTGGTCATGGTATATTAAGGATCCAATTATGAATTGCAGTCTGTTTGCCAATATGCCAGCTTTTTTTTTTTTTTTTTTAGTTTTGTTGACCGGTAAGTGCACTAGACAAATCCTGCCTATTTTCAGGCATGACCCGGGGAGGGGATACAGATGAATGCCAACTGACCTTGAACCAGATTAAGCTGTTGGTGATATTTTTAGTGAATGAGGGAAATTTGGCCAGGATACTGGGGAATTCCCTACTCTTTTCGATAAGTGCCATGGGATCTTTAACATCCACCTGAACTACCACCAATCCAGGCAGATGGGACTTCGATTTAACATCTCATCTGAAAGACGGCACCTCAGAAGTGCAGCACCCTCTCATGCTGCACTACAGTGTCAGTACTGGGATATTAGCCAAGTGCCAGATGTGAAACAAACCCACAGCTCTCTGATCTCCTGGCCTCAGAGGCGAAGTGTGCTACCTACTGAGCCACTTTGAACTGATTGATTCAAAGAGCTGGAAACGATATTCAGCTCCCAAACTAACTTTCAGCACCAAACAAACAATCTTCAAGCATCTGCAGAAAAAAACTGTCACTTTTACAAGGTTAAGCAGAATTCCAGTAACCTCTCATGTACACCTGAGCTGTCATATACCTGGAAAATTAGCATTCTGAAATGCACACAACTCAGCCACCCTCTCTGTATACACAGTTAAAATAAAGGTCTTCCTGCAACTTGATTTCAGTCTACAATTCCCCAATATGTAAACAACTTTTTCACTTACTTTTTAATGTCAGACTGCCTTTCCTTTCAAGCTACGGTGGAAGCTCTGTGAACTGTACCGGTGGAACCCAGACATTTTGGGGTTGTGCTTAGTTTTGTTTGTGCACCAATATAATAATGATAGCATTCTTCTGTGATTTCCTGAGGACTGCTGAGTATCCGTATTGGAGGAGCTCCAAGCTCGGTGGCACTAGCTGCTGCTACCAAAATGAGGGGGAGTAAACGCTTCCACCCTATGCAGGAGGAAAGCTGTTGGCTACACATCCACCAGTCCTTCTCAGTCCTATCCACCTGCTTTTTGCATTTCTCCCTAACTGCCTACTCAGTGGCTCAGCCTCCTTCACAATCTGTCAGAGTTGCAGTTTCAGCTCATGCCAGGGCTGCAGCAGCAGCACAGCCCATCCTCTCCAGAAACAACTTCAAGTTCACCTGAACATTAAGAAATGCCAAATAGCAGCACTAGAAGCACTGCTATGAAGAACATGTCATTCACGTTGCCAAAGTGCAGCATCTCCTCAACAGAGAACTATTTTTTCTGGTGCAGTAATAAATTTGATAAAAATAATACCAAATTAAAAAATGCTTTTTTTGTCATCAAAATGGGGACATTGTGGAACACAATTGATGCAAATCTAGTGTTTTAAAGCTTTTACCATAACAGAGAGCTGCTCTTTGAGTAATTATCGTAAGAGGGGACATGTTTTGCCTTGAGTATATCAAGCATACGATTCCCTTTTAGTCCCTCTCCCAAATAGGAGCCTTCTCATTACACGGGCACTGTCCTATAATTGGCTGGATGCCTTACTTTTAATTTTACCAAGGTTAACAGAAGGACCTAAATGTATTTATTTACTGAATACTAGGATTACAATATCTTTGAACTATAGGTCTTTTACAAAGGTTCTAAGGCCAGCATGAATTTAACAATAAAAATGAAGACACAGAGCTACAAAGAACCATACAGTATTAAGGATGGATAGGCTACATAATAGCATAGGTTACAAAATTCAGGAATACAGGTAGTACAAGAGACAAAGTATTACATAACAAGGTAAGTTTAAACATCATAGGGCAAATAAGAGTCAGAGCACATTGGTACATGAGGCATCAGTACCTGATTACATGGAGTCTGAACTACAAGATGCTCTACAAGGAGGAGATTTGTAGGCAGAGTTGTTAGATGGTGTTGAAGGGCAGAAGGGCCACAGGCAGAGAAGTATTGAAGAAATAGTCAAGAATGGTGGAAACTGTCAGAGTTAAGATGTTGTCATAAAGTGCATACACAAGAGGTGCCGAGGAGTGCTAAGGAGAGATGAGGAGAACGGGTGAGGAGGAGCGGCCAAGACCAGGGTGAGGGAATCAGGAGGGAGAAACAAGGTGAGAGGAGTAAAAGTGGGAGAGAAGAGGGTCCTGGAGAGGGAAGGGTGGAGTTGAGACAAGGCTGGGGACATAGGAAGACAGAGTGGGGTGGAGAGAGGAGGAGAGGAGGATCATCAGGGGTAGCATGGGAGGGAGTGGATAGGGAAGAGATGGGGAGATGAAGGTGATGGTGAACAGGGGAGGCAGGGAGAAGGAGGTGATGGAAATAAAGGCCAAAGTAGTGGGAGGGGTGAGGAGAAGGTAGGCAGGGGTTGAGATAGGGTAATGGAAGGAACACAACGCCAGTCTAGTAGGTACAATCACACTTTGCAAGGTTAGTTAGTGGCAGCGCAGTTTTGCTTGAAAGGGCTGAGCTTGCTCTCATCACTAATTTCAGAAGGAGACCTTTCATAAGGGATGGAGCCCTGAAGTAGAAGGCATGCTGGGCCTGAGAGGTGCTACAGAAGGGACAAGGTACATGGATTTGAGCGAGCTGCAAGTAAAATGCGGGTTACAGTTAAATTGCATGTGGGCATGTGTGGCAGGAGGGTGAGGTGTAGGGAAACCTTCTAGCCAGTAGGCAGGTCCTAATAGGCTAGTCTCCCAACCGAGGCTGAGCCAGTTGGAACGTTTGTAAAGGTCGCAGGTATGTGTGTGCTTACTGGCTCCTGTGACAAGCCTGCAGCACTTATTTAGGAGGTCCTAATTTTTCAGTGCAGTTTCAGAGGCAGCACGAGAATACTAGCCCATAATTGATTATGGACAGAATGGAGCTAGTTACTGCTGTTCTCGTGGCTTCATTGGTCAGACAGTGGCGATGGCGGTAGAGGACACCAATTCTTGAGTTAATGGCTTTAGAGATTTGGTGGATATGTGCACTGTAGGAGAGGGCACAGTCAAGGGTAATGCCAAGATATTTAAATTCCTATACTTGGTAAAGTGGTTGTTGCTGCGTGTTGTAGATAACATGGCCAGCTGATCTGAACTTGCTATGGGGCCCATGGAAAACATGGCCTTGTTTTTTTTGTAATTCATCAACAGCATTTGCTGAACAAGACAGGACTCTGCACGACTGAAGTTTTTCTGTAGGTCCAGAGAGAGGGGCAGGGTCTGAGAGGGTAGAAACGGACAGCGCCGCCAGCAAAGAGTATCATTTTATTATTGCAGGCTGCAGGGAAGTTGTAATAAAGAGGCTGAAGTATGGATCCTTGGGGAACACCGGATCACACTGGGAGGCTACTGGAATGTGTGCCAGCGATCTTGACTTGTTGACTCCTGTAAGTGAGGTAGTTTTCAAACCACATGGTGACTGCATGTGAGAAGTCGAGTGCAGATTGGGAGACCGCTAAGAGCTCGATGATTCACGGTGTCAAAGGCCTTGTTAAGTCAATATACACTGCACCCAGTAGGTTACCTGAATCCAAAGTTTTATGTATGTGGCTAGTAAATTCTAGCAGGTAGTGGCAGTGCTACGACTTGCAAAAGCCATGTTGCTGTGGACACTGTAGCTCATGTTTCTCTGGGTATTCAGCCAGCTGGTCCGCCATAATACATTCTAGCACTTTAGAAAGAGATGGTAAGATAGTGATGAGCCAGTAGTTGGAGTGCAGGGACCTATCACCACTTTTATGGATGGGAGTGACAACAGACGATTTACAGAGCTGGGGAAACTGCCTGAGGAGAATGATAGAGTAAGAAGTTTAGTAAGCGGTAGTAGGACGCATCAAGGAGAGAGGAGTTTAATATCCAAGGTATCACTACTGAATCTAGATTTATCAAGGAATTTTGGATGTATTTCCAAGCTGCAGAGAGGATATCTTTCTGAAATAGAAGGGGAGGGCTAGTCATGGAAGGGTTGGACTTCTCACTGGGACCTAGAGGGGTGAGTAAGAAAAGGAGTCCAGGAAGTATACTGCTAAGATCCATAAAAGCACAATTAAACTATCAGCAATTTCGTTATGATCTTGTAGAACAGTCCCACTATCCTGGAGCATGGTGGGGTGGATCGATTTGGTTTTCCCATAAGGCCTTTTATACTATCCCACAAAGACTTGCTGTTTCCTCAGGTGTCAGTTAGCACCCACTTGTAGTATTTTCTCTTGGTTCTCTGTATAGGCTGTGTGCACTGATTCCTGGCCGTTTTATACTGTTGCAGGTCAGGTTTTTGTCCAGATGCCATCACACGGTGCCAGAGGTTATCCCAGTGCTTCATCATGTTAATCAGTTCAGGGTAATCCAGGGGTTGCTAACGGATCTGATTTTTCTTTTTTAGGAAGGGCAAAGTTATCACAGACACCATTAAACTGAGTAATAAAGAAGTTGAGGGCATGGTTGATGTAAATTATGGAGTCGAGAGGTGACCAGTCAGTTTGTGAGAGTGCGCCAATGAGTTGGGGAAGCTTCGCTTTTCTGAGTATACACTGGTGGCAAAAGGTTGGTTTTGACATGGGGCCTTGTTTGTCCATTGGCAGGTAACAGGGGAGTAGAGGTAAGACAGTCTGGGAGTACTTGAGTGTTTGCGATTCTCCTAGGGTGGGTAGTGAGGATCAGGTCAAGCAGAGTACTACAACCAGTTCAATAGCTGAATCTTGTGGCAGATGTGACCATTTGAGTTATATCAACTGCTGTAATGGCTTCTTTGTATGCACAGGCTTTAGGGCCAACCAGTTCACATTAAAGTCACTCATGAAAATTGTCTCACTGCGGTGTGGGTGTTTGTCAAGGAAATCAGTTACCATTTTAAAACCTGCTGCTTGGTCATGAGGGGAATATACACAGATATAATGATATTAATCCTGCTTTCATGATAAGAGGGATCACTATATTTAGCATCTTGCTTGTAAAGTTTTTTTTTTTTACTTTTTATTGCTCCTCTCCGTGACCAAGGCATCTCTCGGTGAACCCACATGACCTTGCCTCCACCGCCCACCTGAACCCTCCCCAAGGAATCAGGTGCTGGGTTCTCCTCTCCCACTGGCCCTTAAGGGAGGAGGCGGGACCACGGAAAGTCAAGTCGGGGCCGGCACTAGGCATGTGGGCTTGGCCACTAGGGTTCCACCATTGCCTCCCTGACACTGGAGTTTTCTGCTTTTCTGGTCATCCCCCAGACGCAGGATGAGCAATGCCACCCAACGTGAGACATGTGCACTCTTACCATTAACAGGATGGCCACCTGACGTCATCCCCCTTGTAAGTCCCCAACTGCAGGGTACCAGTCTCCACTAGGTGCCACTAGCATCATGGAATGGAACCCTCCTCCCAGGAGAGGAAAGAAGTGGCCTTGGGGAAATAGGCTCATGGGGGGACGTTGATTTGCTGGCATGCCCTAGGGAGGGGCTTCTGGGCAGGGAGTGCGCATATCTGTTTCAATGGGCACTCTCGTGGATGGTTATTTGCTCCATTTCCAGGAGGAAATGGGTTTTAGGATGAAGAGTGTAAGCCACCCTCTCAGGGCTGGCTTACTATACTGTGTCCTCCCTTGTTGGCTAGGTTCCTTTTTTTTATTTTCATTTTATTGGCAGAGACATCAGGTGTACAGTGTATTATTATCCCCAGCCTGGAAGGGTTTTACATAGATATACAGTTTAGTAAGAATAATGCATAATATCAGTTTTATAATACATGGTGTAGAAGAATGTTAAAGTACTCACACACCATTTCTTGTGCAGTTACCCCAAAGGGTCACAATAAAAAGACCCTGGATATCCCTAAGCAGGCGGCAGGACCTCATACCATCTTCACATTTTATTTTAAGAGGAAAAGGTTTGAGAGGGGCCCCACCAACCCCCATTGACAGTTTGAGGGATGAAGGAGGTGGGGAGATGCAGCAGATGGTTCCCACTCATCCTCCCCTCTAGCAGACAAAGTCTGGGTCAATCAGGGAGAAATAGATTATCCATCGCTGACATTTTCTCATGAAGGCATCCTGTTTATTATGAAACTTAGCTGTCAGGTATTCAAGTCTATAAATTTCATGCACTATTTTGTGCCAATCTGAGACTACCAGGATCACAGGAGACATCCACCTAAGTGTGATGGCTTTTGTTTGCTGCTAGTAGGAAAATGGGAAGTAAGGTGTTGGTCCACCTTGGTCTGTGGGGAGAAAAGATGGCTAACAATACCATCTCTGCCATCATTTCAATTGTCTCTCCTAGACATCTCTCCAGTTCCATCTGTAAAGTGCACCAAAAGGGCATCAGGCTTTAGGCAGCCAGAATATATGTCCCAGGTCCGCAAGTTTGCAATTACAGTTTCTCCAACAGTTGCCATATGATGCTGGTATATTTTTTGCTAGAACTGCTGGAGAGTGAAAATATCTAGAACGAGCTTTCCATGCAAATTCCCTCCACATTCCTGAGGAGATAATTTTGGATGCTTTCAACATTGTTTGTCTCCAAAGCAGGAAAGGGATTTCTAGTTCTAAGTCCTTCTTCCAGGCCTCTAACATCGAATAGGATGAGTCCCCAGAGTATCTCATATTATTCTATATAGGTGACCTATTACATTCCCCAGGAACCTTCATCAAGAGTGTCCCTAAGTAGGGTCCAAAGAGTAGGTAAGGGAGAGGGACTACAACTGGGAAAATCTTTTGTCTTAAGATGACCTGTTGGTGGGGGCGTGGCCTAGCTGAGGAGCTGAATGGTGGTGTTTTAGGGCGCTCCGACCAGATCCACACAATATCAGCTGCATCCACCAACCTAACCAGCTGTAATCTGCTCCAGCTGATAAATCAAGAAGTCTCAATGTCTAATCTAGTGAAATCTGCAAAAACAGGCCAATTTGAAGTTCTCTCAAGCCTCCAAGACATCTACTGCCTCATGCCTCTCTGGTTCTCCTTGCTCCTTCCAGCCCGGAACCTGAGATGCAAAAGGATCCTGGATCCAGGCCAGATATCCCCACTATGGATTCAAATTGTCAGAATCTGGAAAGATTAATTCGGGATTTAAAGTATGACCTGGGCATTCGGATGCAATCCTGTTTCGACAACATGACTGCACAGATACAACATCTGCAGCAATTAGTCAATACAACGTCAGAAACAGTGGAAGCCCATGAAACATGCCTGGTAGAAGCTGAATCCTGTATTGGTCTTCAAGAGGATGCCACGGTAATGTCTTAAGGGATCCGAAATCTAGTAGTGTCTCACCTTGCTAGAATTGTGACATATATCTCAAGCCTTCCTCCCACGTATGGAATCTACTGTCTAAGCATCCCGGCTGAAACTCTGGGTCCCATGCCAGTCTTTTTAGTGGCCATATGGAATTTTTTAGTTTGTATTTCGCCATATTCTGTGAACGGATCTAATTGAGGTGAGACTCAGGTGTGGGCATCTATGCATATTGGTGACCAGCAAGCTGGTTTCAGGGGTTGTGACCCGTCCTCTCTCTTTCTTCTCTTCCATAAACTGCCACCCTGATGAGGCATTGGGGTTAAACCACATTATGGCATTTTAATTGAGCCGCTAAGATCCGGGAGGACTGTCCTCCTTTTTCCGGTGGGTTTGCAAAATTCTTAAATTTATTCTAGGCCTCTTGGAGTTCCAAATAAATTTAGTAAACATTTTGTTCCATGTTTGAAAGGTCAATTTGTGTATATAAAGTGGGATACATTGAAACAAGTATAAGAACCTGGGGAGCACATTCATTCTCAGCGTATGTATCTTAGTGTATATTGGAAAATTTATCAGGGCCCATCTTTCAAAATCTTTTTCAAATTATTTATTAGAGGAAATATAATTCGCTGCAAAAGTTGGGAATATTGTTTTGTAATATAAGTCCCTAAGTATTTCATTTTATGTGCCTTCCAATTTAGTGGGAAGAGAGCACAGCTCTGCACTGGTTTATAAAAAGAAGGTAAGCACCTCTGTTTTGTTTTTATTGAGGGAGTATCCTGCATGTCTGCGAATACCAGTATTGCCTGGACTTCTTTATGGATTGATGAGGATGTGTGAGGCTCACAGCACATCATCTGCATAGAGTGATATTTTTATGCAGGTCTCCCACTACCACACCCTTACCTCCTCTCCTCTGCATACAGCTTCTGCCAAAGGCTCAATGTATAGAGCGTAACAATAGTGGGGACAGAGGACAACCTTGGCGCAGACTCTGCCCAGATTAAACCTCTCTGTTATTCCGCCATTCACTCGGACGTAGGCCTGAGGTCTAGAGTAGAGCGTCCGGATGACATTAATGAATGGTTGGGCAAGCCTCTGTGCTCTAGTACCGCAAATAGAAACTCCAGGAGACTTTATCAAAAGCCTTTTCAGTGTCTAAGCTCATCAAACACGCTGAAGCACTAGACGCCTGAATGGCATCTATTAAATTCACCGCTGATCTGACACTGTCAGAGCCTGACGCCAGTGATAAAGCCCATTTGGTCTATATGTATTAATTCAGGCAATGTGAGATTCAGCCTGGAGGCTATTATAGCTGTGAAGATTTTATAGTCTGTGCTTAACAGGGATATGGTGGTAAGATTCACAAAGTGCAGGGTCCTTCCCTCCTTATGGATGACTGAAATGGTGGCGTATTGCCATGAAGGAGGAATAAGGGTTGGCTTCCAGTCCATACGCTTGTGAACACCTCAGGGGAGGATGGGGAGATCTCTGTCTCAAAAGTTTTGTTTTATTGTGTGTTTGACCTCTTGCTGTGTGATGGGTCTAGTAAGGGTCTTTGCTGCAGCCCGGAAAGGGGAGGGGAGAAGTCCAGGTATTTCTTTTTCTCCTAGAGGCGAGATTCGTCTTGGGGTGAGTATAACTTGAGTGTAGTAGGCCACAAAAGCCTTCGCTATTTGCAAAGCTTGGATGGTTTTCTGGTTGTTTTCAGGGAAATTATTTTGGTGATCGTCCCTCACTGTACTTTGCCTGAGTCTATAGGCTAGTAATTTGGTCCCTCAGCCTCCCTTCGTAATATTTTTGCTTCAGATAAAATAAGGCTTTCTCTATTTCTAGTTTTTGTGTTTTTGTAGTTGGTTTTACTTTCAGTTACTTTCTTTCTTTCTGGGTCCCATTTAGTTTTCTGGGCACTTTCCACTCTTTAATCTGGGAAGTAAGTTCTTGCTGCTTCTTTCTTACCATCTTTTTCTTATGGGTAGCTATTTGTATCAATTTGCCTCTAATAATCGTCTTAAGGGAGTCTCATAAGATCTGGGGAGAAATACCTGGTGTGTTATTCTCTTCTAAAGATCTTTTACCATATTGTTTAAGTTCTTTATAGTCTCTTTATCTTGGAAGAGAGGTATTCAGTCTCCAAAGGGTTTTTCTTTAGGTAACCCCAGGCCTGTTTCTAAAAAGAGCGGGCTGTGATCCAACAAAGCAGTGGTTCCCACCACATAGATGAGAAGGAAGAGAGGCCCTTGAGAATGTAAAAACATGTCTAGCCTCGAGTAAATGTGAAACCTTGGGAATAGCATGTGAATTCTTTTATTGGTAGGGTGTCTCTCCTCCATATGTCCACTATGCCCAGTTGTTGCATTAATAGTTTAAGTGCTTTAGCTCTGTTGAGCTCTGGTCTGGGTATTTGAGATGTAGTGTCCATCTCTGTTAAAGATTATGTTCCAGTCTCCACCCATTACCATTATACCTTTGGCTTTCTCGGCAACTAGCTGCAACAGGGCCATGTAAAGGAAACCGGGACCCGGAGGGACGTATACAGTGACCAAGGTGACCAGCTGGTCTTGGACCGTTCCTATTGCCATAAGGTATCTCGTACCGTGGTCCTCAATCACCTCCTGTACTTGGAAAGGCAGCATGGCTGAAAAGTATGGCTACCCCTCTTCTACCCCCACAAGGGAGGAATGAAAAAGCTGGGGTAATGCCCTACACTTCAGTTTTTGAGCTCCAGAGGGGTTAGTGTGTCTCTTGTAAAAATATTGCCTCACATTTTGGGTATTCAGATATCTTTGCAGTCTTTTCCTTTTAATAGGACTTGTGCAACCATTTATATTAAAGGAGACTTCCTTTGATAGGTGATTAATCATTTGTACATCTTGTTTTAGCTGCTAACTTCAGAAACGTTGTACTCTTAGAATAACATATTTGATCTTCATAAGTACCTTGCAATAATTTGAACCATATAACTTCATTACAATTCAACTCTTTTTCTATATCCAACAATGGTTGTATTAAACAACTGAACAGTTGCTCTGGCCTCATCCAAGTTCGAGCCTTAAGCAAAATGGGTGCATTAATCTCCTGGCTGAGAAACCTTGAAGCCATGAAATCTGATATCCTTCTAAAGGACTTCTAGGTGTAACTGAGTGATGGTCCTCAGAGGAGCAATACATTTCCTTATTGGACTTAAGGGGAGCTCAGTAGTGCAATGAGGACTCCCTTTGGCCTTGAGAGATAATCTCTGGTATGGCCGTCCTCCTGTGTGTCACATTTCTGGTGTAGCACCATTCCGGCACTGCCTCCCTCCCCAAAGGTTATTCATTTTTTCCTCCTCTCCTCTCCCCTAAAAGGAAGGGGAGAAGAAAAAGGAATTGTGAATCGCTCTCAGATTGAGTCGTGAGCTAATAAAGGGCATGCTAGCCTTTTGTAGCATCTCCAGCTCACTCAGAGTCTCATTAATTTGCCCTCTCTGCCCATATCTCTTCGTTTCTCCTCTTTTCCCATGACCCCCGCACATCCTTGTTTTAATCAGGGCTCCGTGGTCTCCGCCTCGAGGGGTGGTCATGATCGCTCTCAGAGTCTCCTTGCATCCCAGGTTGACAGTCTGCCTGCCGTTGGTCGTCCACCCCCGCCTCCCTTCCGTCCCCCAGTCCTGCATTCATCTTTACTTTCACCTTTATAGCAGGGAAGGAGAGTACCCCATTCTTTTCTCTTTTCTTCTATCTGTGGAATACCATAATTATCCCAGGTACCAGATTTCAGGAGCTGATGAGTGGCCTCCGATGGTCCAGGTCTTATCTGTCACACGGTCCCCTGAATGTTCTTGTGTGGGCTTGGCAGTGGGAACTCCATCCGCAGGCTCCCACCTTTCCTCTGAGAGGGCCTGTCCCCCCAGGAAGAGAGAGAGGAGGTGATGGCAGCATCCGATATAGGTAGCCTTTCATTATAGGGCTGAGATCGCTTGTCGCACCCTCCCTACTCCCTCCCTGTTCTGGGCCTTGTGGAATCGCTCTGCTCCACGATAAAGAAAAGCCCAACAGCTCCCTCTGCCTCAGAGCTTTAAATTTGTGTTGAGGGGTGCCCTCTCTGAGCTTTTTGAGTAACAAGGGTTTGCTCAGGGAGTTTGCTTGTAGTCCTTCCCCTCCTCCGTGGTGAAGACCACGGGAAAAGCTTGCTCTTGGTGATATTCTTCCTCATCATCTCCTACTTACGGGTGCATAAACTCCAATTACCCTTCAAGAGTTCTTTTCGTTGCTGTGACCTCGGGCGCCCCCATCAGGCCAGTCACCATCTCGCCTCAGCCTCAGGGCTGCCCAGAGAGAGCACAAAGACTCGCACTAAGGAGCAAACGACAGTTTTCCTAAGGGTATCCCTCTCCTCTTCTAGGATAAGAGCGATCCTTGGCCTCCAGCCACTGCATTCATATCCTTTCAAGTCGCCCTCTGTTTTTCCTCTAATTTCAGATTATTATGCCATTTGTCTAAATAGGGCAGCGTGTGATCAACCTTAATGGGGCAGCTGACTTCACCCACTGGGCCCCCGGCTCGGGATTACCACGGGAGGCTCCAGCAGCCCAGGACATGCCGAGAAAAAACATCACTCTGGTCCCTGGAGCCACGAGAGGCCTGAGGCTCCCCTGCTTGACCAGGCCTTCCCTCACTCCCAGCAGCAGGCCCCTCTTCTCCCAGATGGGAGTCCAGGTGGGCGGGATCAGATCCATCAAAGCCCTGCAATCAGGTCCATCAAAACTCCACGGCCCCCGTTTCTTCAGGCTGGTAGTCTGCTTCCAGCTCTTGGATCAGTCACCCCCCATCTCATACCTTGAGCGACTGAAACTGGGGCTACAGGCTCCACAAGGGCACTCATGCTTACAAGTTTAAGTTTTACAATAATTAACTTTCTCCCTTCTCACCCTGTCCCTGTTTCAAGGGCTTAGAGGGCAGTCTAGTTCCCAAATTATACAAAAGATCTAAAACATGGAAATCTTTAACAGCAATTTAGCAGTTCTCTGTTGCCTCAAAGGAAGGAATTTATGTCAAGAGGTATCCCTTGAGGGCAACTGCAGCAACAGTTCTTACTTTGGGTTTCCCGCAGTCTTACCTCCCTCCCCAATCATCAGGGCCTTGTAAAGTATCTTAGGTCTTCAGGCTCGATAAATAGTCCGAACTGTTTATGCTTGGCAAAGGTAATAAGTGGATCCTTCTGATTTCAGCTATTCTCATTTCTGGTTTTACATACTCACTGCAGGTTCGGCAAGACCACGGTAACAAGTCACTGGGAGCCAGGGAGTCGTCGTGGGGGCTATTCAATGGGATCTAGGGCGCGGTAGAGGTTTGCTGGCGTATCAGGTTGACATCAAATCATTTGGGACTCGTGTTCCTCAGCAGCTATTTCTACAGTTAAGGCAGGCTCTTCCCCTTCTTCCAGCTGATCTATTGTCTGGAGATGTCTCGCTCCTCTATTCACAGTGGCAAAATCTCCGTACATCCGGATCATCATTGCAATATCGGCGTGGAGAGATGTTTGTGGAATTCACTGTGTGGAGCCTTTTTTGTTGTTCCTTCTGCCCAATCGTCCAGGCCAAAGAGAGAGATCTTTTCCAGTTTTTCCTTTACCATTGGGGGTGTGAAACACCGAGGCCTTGAGGTAAGGTGCTGCTGTTAGAAGATCCTTAAAGACTTTGTTGCCTTGCAGAGTGTTGATTTTGATTCTGGCTGGGTGTAGGACCTGCGCTATGAGGCCTTTGGCTCTAATTGCTTAATTACATGCCAGAGGTCTTCTCGAACCTCCTGTACCCTGAGGTGTGGTCATTGTCGAAGTGCTATTCTATGGCCTTTGAAGGTAAGGTATTTTGCTGCCAGGCCCTTCTAAGTACATCTTCCTTCCTTCTATAAGAGGTTAGCTAACAATGAAGGATCGGGGTCTCGCATCTGGGTTTCTTGGATGTGGGACCAAAGATTGGTGGAGCGGATCTATCTCCAGATCCAGCTGTTCTGAAAGTTTGAGCGTTTCCACAGGAGGCTTGAATAAAGGTGATGGTGTCTGCTTCTTTCTCTTCTAGTCCTTCGGGACCCCATAAATGTGGATGTTCTGCCATCTACTTCTTCCTTCAAGATCATCTATCCGGCGGTTAAGTTCCGGTCTCTGGCCAAAAGGTAGAGGATGAGGTGGTCCTGTCTATCTGCTTGTTCCAGCACCTGTGTAAGCCCCAATTCCAGTTGTTCTGTTTTATGATCAATTTGATTCAGATCCGAGTGTAGATCTGTGAGAGTGTGGTCTATTTTGGCTACTGTTCACGCTGTTTGTTTTATCATCTCCACAATGTCCTCCTGTGGGGATCGCATTGTGGTGAGGCTGCTGTGGCTCAGGCTGCGTCCCTTGAGTCTCCGGAGCACATCTATGTCAGCTTGCAGCATTTCTCTCAGCTTTTGCATAGGGGTTCCTGGAGGCTTCCTGGTTTATTTCGCTTTTGTTTTGTCGGAGATGCCACTGTACGAGAGGCGATTAAATAAGATTGTTGTCAATGGGGTTGAGGAACTCCTTGTTTAAGGCGCCATTTCAGTCGGTGACGCCACCGCACAGGGCTACTTTCATGAGCTCCTGCACAGCCTTATAAAATGGAGCTGCAGTGTTTTGCAAAGAGAGACATAGAGACTGGGAAAGGCTGAGATTGGAAATTGAGAAGAAACCCAGATGGACTTTCTCTGGTTATACTTACATAAATTTGCCAGCAGATAAAGGCCTAGAGGTCTATCAAGTCAGCTCGAATGTGCAGCTAGCACCCTTATCCTGCAGCTGCCCTCCCTTCTACCCTTCCCTTCATTAACCCTCCCTTGTCCTGTCCCATCCTCGTTTGAAGCAGTCCACTGTTCTACTGCATACCACTTCAGCAGGTAACGCATTCCACCCAGCCACCACCCTCTCTGTAAAAAGTGTCTCCTCATCTCCCTCCTGAACCTTCCTCGCTCCAGTCTCATATCATGGCCCCTGGTGGCCCTCCCTCCCTTACTTTGAACAGCCCTCTGTACCCGTCTTGTTTATTCCTTTCATGTATTTAAAGGTTTCAATCATGTCACCACTGTCTCTCCTCTCCTCCAGTGAGTACATGTTCAACTCCTTCAACCTCCTCTCGTGTGATAAGTCCCCCAGCCCCTTGATCATCTTTGTCGCTATGCGCTGCACCCCTCCAGTAACTCAATGTCCCTCTTCGGATACGGACGCCAGTACTGCACGCAGTACTCCAGGTGTGGTCTAACTAATGACCTATACAGTGGCAGAATCCTCCTCCCTCCTCGAGGATATGCCCCTTACAATACAACCCAGCATATTGTTGGCCTTTGCAGCTGCCTTTCCACATTGTGCCGAGTTGTTCATTGACCCTGTTGTAGCACACCCAGATCCTTCTCCTCCTCTGTCTGGGCTAGCTGCACTCCTAGCTGGTAACTCCTCCTTGGGTTCTTCATCCCAAAATGCAGCACCTTGCACTTTTGGCATTAAAGCCCAGTTGCCAGGTGTCTGACCAGGTTTCAAGCTTTGCCAGATCATCCTGCAACCCCTGCCATCCCCTAGGTCATCCACCACGATGCCTACCTTGGTATCATCAGCAAACAGACTGATCTTGCTCTTGATGTCCCATGATATGTCTGCAATGAATATCCCAAACAACACTGGTCCCAGCACTGAGCCCTGTGGAACACTGCTCGTCACTGCCCTTGGGTGTGAGAGCTCCCCACCCACCACCACCACCCTCTGTTGCCTTCCTGCAGCCAGTTTCCTACCCATCTCACCAGCTTTGCACCCACCCCTGTGCCTACTAACTTCCTTCCCAGCCTTCCATGTGGCACTGGGTCAAATGCCTTATGAAGTCCAGATACAGGACATCCACTGCATGGCCCCTGTCCAGTTGCCTAGTTACCCAGTCATAGAACTCGACCGGGTTGGTTTGGCAGGATCTGCCATGTATGAAGCCATGCTGTCTGCTGTCCTGTAGTCCTTTGGCCTCTAGGAGGGCCACCAGCCTCTCCTTCAGGATAGTCTCCATTAGCTTACCCACGATGGATGTGAGGCTCACTGGTCTGTAGTTTCCCGGTTCATCCTTGGGGCCACTCTTGTGGAGAGGCACCAATGAGCCATCCTCCAGTCCTGAGGTACACACCCTGAATGTAGTGAGGCATTAAATAGGTCTGCCAAAGGTTCTGCAAGGACCTCTGCCAGCTCCTTCAGTACCCTGGGGTGGATGCCATCTGGGCCTGGCGCTTTGTCCAACCTCAGTGCCTTCAAACCCTCTCGAACTCTGCTCTCCATGATTTCCCATCTGTCACCACTTCCCCCTGCTTCTGCCATTTCTCCCACCTTGGGTGTCACCCCCTCTTCTCTTTAATAAATACTGAGCAGAAGTACTCATTTAGTGCTCACTTTATCGCACCCTGCTTCTCACCCAACCCTCCTTCCTAATCCTTACTATGTGGTCCTTACAGCTCCTTTTCTCCCTGATGTACTTAAAGAAGTCCTTCTCCCTTCTTAATGCCTTGTGCCAGCCTGAGTTCCGTAGATGCTTTGGCTCCCTTACTGCCCTTGTCACCTCCTTCGATTCTGTCAAGTACTCCTCCTGTCCTCCCCCTCCCTGATTTCTTATACTTCCTAAAGGCAGCTCTTTTCCTCCTTACCTTTTCCATGACCTCCTTGCTCAACCAGATCAGTTTCTTGCCCTAGCCTTCTTGCTCTGGGCTTTGCAGCAGTTTGGTTACCTCCACTATCCCCAACTTTATGAGCTCCCACCTCTGGTTAGTGTCCATACTAGATTGAATTCTGGCCAGGTACCCTTTACCACTTCCCCATCCTCCCAAAGTCGGCCCTCCTGAAGTCCAGCACTATTGTGCCAGATTAAACTCCTTCCTTGCCCATATCCAATGTGAGTCATACTGAGCGGTGGTCACTCCCTGACAGCGGTTCCTCCACTGTAAGTTCTCTCACAAAGTCCCCATTTGCCAGCACAAGGTCAAGGTATTTCCTAACCTGGTTGGTTCACTGACCATTTGCAGCAGGAAGCTGTCCTGGAAGGCATCCAGCAGTACCTGCTCCCTTCTGTTCCTGGTTGTTGGGGTGCTCCAGTCCACTCCTGGCATGTTGAAGTCCCCACAATCACCACACTACCCTTCTCGCAGGTCCTTCTGATCTGTCCTGCTAGTTCCCTGTCTAACTCCTCTGTCTGAGATGGTGGCCTGTACACTACTCCCATTCTAAGAATCCTAGTCTCGGAATCCTGGATTTGCATCCAAAGTGACTCCTACTACCCTCCTCCCTTCCTCCCTTACACACTTCAGTCCTTCCTTCACATATAGTGCCACCTCCCTCCTTTCCCAATCACTCTGTCCCTATGAAATAATCTGTACCCTGGTACAGACAGGTCCCAATAATTGTATTGCGTGACCCATGTTTCCGTGATGACTGCAATGTCCACTCTCCCTCTGCCATGAGAACCTGTAACTCTGCAGTTTTCCTCCCAAGGCTCCTAGCATTAAGGGTAACCACCTTCCACCCTTCCCCCTCCCATCCTGCCCTCCTTTCCTAGCATCACCAACAGTACTTGCCATTTGTCCTTTGTCACTGTTATGGGGGGTAAGCTCATATGGTTTCCCAACCTGTGGTCTCTGCATATCTCTTCCCCAACTGCCACCCCCCCACTCCTAGTTTAAATTCCAACTTCCTCTATGTACTCCTCCATCCTCTGTTTCAACACTTTCTTTCCCTCCTCACTCAAGCGTAGTCTGTCCTTGCAATAGAGGCTACTGTCCTCCCAGGTCCTCCCCCCCCCCAACAGCCCCATACCCTTTAGCACAACACCAGGTTCTTAGCAATCCATTAAATTCCTCTATTCTCAGCTTTCTTGTTGTGCTTGCCTTTGGCACAGGAAGTATCTCTGAAAAGTTACTGATCTTTCTGCCCCTCACATAATTGTGCTAGTTCCTCAAACCTCCTCTGGACTGTATCTACTGTCTTGTCAGCCAGGTCGTTTGTCCCAAGATGTATAATTAAATGAGGCTTGTCCCTACCCCTTCTATCATATTTCAGAACAGACTGTCCCCCCTTTCCGCTGTCATTCCTGGCATGGCCTCCACCCAAATGCGACTATGCCTCCCCCTTTGCTACCCCACCTAACTTCTCTTGTATTGAGTCCCCAGCACTAAGATTTCCACCCTCTTACTCCCTGCTTGCTTCCATTCATCTCCTCTCTCATTTCCAGCTCCTCTTCTTCCTCCTGCACATTATTTCCCCTTTTACCCCTGTTGCAATTCTCCCAGCAGAACTTCCCCCACTCCAGTTTGGTCCAGGCATTTATCAATTACTCCTCTAATTTCATCATTTTCCTCCTCCACCTTCTTCCTCTCTAGCAGTGCACAACTATTTTCTGAAGGCCCTTCACAAATGCCTCCCTCTCTCTTCATAGTAACCTGTTCTCTCCTTTCCACTCCATGACTTTTGCCACTTCTTCGCCTCCTCTCACAAGTCCCTATCTCCTCCTTCCATTTGTCTTTGTCTCCGGACCTGGTTCTCCGGCAATTGTTCTTCCTGGCTTGGGCCCTTTGTCTCTGCTTCCTTTCTTCTGACCCTCTCCTCACCACTGTTGGCTTAAATCGCCCTCCCTCATCTCCCTTCTTCCTCCCTCCAGTATTGGGCTAAACCCACCCCAATCTGCCTTGCCTGTCTTAGTTCCTCCTGCAGACCCTCAATCTAATTTCTAAGTTTTTCTATGTGGTTGCACACTAAACATCCTCCCACACTCCAGGCAATTTTTAGAAAGATTGGTGCACCACAGTTGTTGCAGCCTACACCCTACCCATTGCTGTCATTACTCACCAGCGACCCCCACCCTTCCAGATGCAGGATACTAAACACTCCCCCAAGTCTCCCATCTCCCTCCTCTATCAGTGCAAAACATTTTCTTTATTTCCTTACCTCCTTTGTTGCACATGTTTAGATATATTGAGCAACTGCTTTTATATTCCTATCCTTCCTATCCACACTCAAAAACAGACTTTAAGTAGCCATTGCACAACCTTCCTCAAACTCCTACTCCTCTTTTCCACAATGCAATATCAATGCTAAGAAGTAATAATGAAAGCTCCTAGGTTTGCATTTACTTCCCTTCCATTGAGAGAGCAGTCACCTCTTCACTTGCTGCTGTTCCTTTCCTGGATGTCTGCTTTTGCTATGACAGGTGCATATCCTTTGCCTGTTTGAGGAAGTGATATCAGAACCCCTGGTATAAAGGAAATAATGGACCAAGGGTGGGACCAGCCCAAGTCTTACAGAAACAATCAGGTAGCTGAGGCCTCTGGTCAGACTATTAGCACCCTTCCCCCACTCTGCACTCAAACGTTGCAGCTAGTGAAGCCAGCAACAGTGAATCACAATTCTACTCAAAGCCCCCAAAATAAGTTTGCTACCCAAAGAAACAGGACTGCAATTCAAACAGCTTCACCAACAACACATCAAAATAGGTTTGAAATTAGAAGATACATGTCTCCAATTCAAAGATACAGACCCAGTTAAATCACACCAATTATGTTTTAAAACAGAAGAAATAGGTCTCTACAAATGCAGCCTGCCACACAGTGAATCAAACAAATGAGCCCACTTATAGCTACCAAAACAGGTTTCAAAATTCCAACAGCCCCAAACAATACCCTCTGCTAGCCCTTAGTAGTAAGAAAGAAAAGAAATAACCTTCTACCAAGTAGAATCCACAAGAAACTATGTAAAACAAAAGGCTACTGTACTGTAGATCTGATCTTGTCCCCTTCTAGTTCCTTCTGAGAAGCCAAAGCACTGAGTTCCAAACTCTGATTTCCTTGTGCTGCTTTCAAAATCAGAGTTCCAAACTCTTTGACTTCCCATGTGCTGCTTTCAAAATCAGACAGTCCCAAACTCTGTGATTTCCCTTGTGTCTTTCAAAATCAGACAGTTCCAAACTCTGTGACTTCCCATGTTATACTGCCTTTGTAAATAGTTATACTGGACAATTTTTCTTTTTCTTTTACTGTTATTAAAGGGAAGTAAACATTGCAGGGTCCTTCAAGTTGTGAAGGCCATGAAAAAATATTTCAAAGGAGGTATTAAGCTTGAAAAACATAAAAAGTAGAGCACACACACCTCTCATTACAAGGGCACAGGTCTATTAAAAAGAACTTTATTAACAAATGCCACCAACCTAGGTATTAAGCTTCTTTGTAGGTGTCAAGAGTCCTGATATGAGTATTTAAATAATCTGTAAATCAAAATAAGGCAGCAGCCATTTCATGGAATCTTGAGACAGAAAGTGATGTCACTGAGGGCAAGCTATAATTATCAGCATACAGCTTGCCCCTCAGTGACATCACTTCCTGTTTTAAGATCAAGTGAAATGGCTGCTGCTTTGTTTTAATTTACAGATTATTTAGATATTCACATATCAGGACTCCTGACACCAACAGGTAAGTCCAGTACCTTGTTTTGAAAGATCTTTGATGGATTTTTCACAGTTTGAGTGATCCCTGCAATGTTTACTTCCCTTTAATAATAAAACCCTTGTTGCAAATTTTACAGCTGCTCCTGGTTTTCCTATGCTTCCTGACCTGTGCCTCGATGACATAGTACCCTGGCAGCTCCCCATCAGCTTGCTGAAGAAAAAGAAAGCCCAAAAGGGTAAAAGTGGAGCCAGCCTGTGAACAAACCTTCACATGGTTAAAAGAGGCACTGTGCAATGCCCCTGTGTTGACCAGTCCAGAGTACACTAGGCAGTTTATAGTACAGACTGATGCCTCAGATGGGATTGGAGCTGCCCTCAGTCAGACATCTAATCAGGAAAAGAACACCCACTAGTGTACCTGAGCAAGAAGTTACTTCCCCAGTAGCAGGCATACTCCACAGTAGAAAGGAAATGTCTTGCGCTGGTATGGGCCCTGAAGAAATCAGAGTCGCACTCTCTATGGAAGGCACTTCAAGGTACAGACTGATAACAACCCTCTGGTGTGGTTAAATTAGATGGAAAAACAAACAGATGGCTCCTCAGATAGAGTATTACCCTGAAGGCCCATGACATGACAATTACCCACAAGTCCGGTTGGCCAATGCAAATGCAAATTGCCTATCTCACCAGTTGAATAGTAAACAGAATTATGGAAACTCTACTATATGATGGGCATGTTCCACAAATTCTGTCTAAGGAGGGAAGGATGTAGCGATTTGGCCACTGCTGTGTAATATTGCAGACATATTGCTGTTATAATTGCCTGTGATTGTTGGTATTGTTTTAAAGTTCCAAACAGACCAGATATGAAAATTACATTACCTTTTGTGGCATAAAGGCCAAAGGAAGGAAGAGGAATGAGACGTGAGGGGAGGCGCCACAGAAGGAGGCCACTGAGGGAAGGTGGTGGGTATCAGTAATGAATGGTGAAGATACAAGAGAAGACCAAGAATTATGGTAGGTACGTGATTTTCTTATCTTCCCTTGTCAATCTTCACCATTCATTACTGCTTGGGTGAGTACTCAAGCCCCTTAAAAAAGGGAGGGTAGAACCCTGAGGGAATAAGATCCCCAGCCTCCTGCTGGTGAGAAACAGAAGGGGAAGACCCTGGGCTAATCTAGAGAGAAGCCTATGGGGAGAAGAGCTAGGAGGTGCCCCCAAGGACGGGAGACGGAGGAAGCCTGCAGTATCTCCTATCTCTGGAGGAAAAGAGGCAGGTCCCCGGAGAGCGGCGCGAATCACCCCACGCTGGCCAGGGGTGACAACCTTGATAGACGAAGCCATGCTGTCCGCCCAATGGTGATCATCACTGTCCCCACAAGCCTGGGAAGCCACCTCACTGGTGTCATAAGATGCCCTTGCTTGGTGTCGTGCCAGCGCCAGACCCATAGCAGAGAGGGCAAGCTTGTCTGGTTTGTCTGATCAGGCATTGATGTTAAGATCTGAGAGAGCATCGACCACAAATGCCTACTGTAGGCAGCGTGATATGCCTGATGAGTTGCAATGCAAGTCATCGCACGAGAGGAAGCAACACTTTTGCCCCCACCGTCGAATGTGAGGAATCCAACCGTGGATGGTTGTGCACCAGGCAGCGCCTGAGGGAGTCTCCAGGTATACCAAACCCGAGGGCGGGTTGGGAGAGTACCCAGGGATTCCTAAGGGGCACAATACCTTCATCGCATCCGCCGGGCTGGAGAAGAGGCAGCTGGCGACGCCAGGAACGGATAGACGCCCGGGAAAGGAATAGGCCAAGAAGGTACCACCAGGTGCTGGGCACTGAATTCTCCAAGGAATTCACGCCGCTCCTGCTCGCCAGTATTGTCTCGCCTAATGTAGGAGATTTGAAGATCCCCGCCATCCTCGAAAGGACCTCTGATATTCAGTGAAATCAGCATTGGAGGCGATATGAGCAGAGGGTTCCTCTCTCAGAGGAGGGAGATGAGGATGATGGAGAGCTCGAGTGTCCAGAAGATTCTTGGCGTCCGGTGGGTGTCGAAAGACCCGCTCATTCATACACCTGACATATGAGGGGAAGGCCACTGCAGAACCTCTGAACTGCTCCCAGGATAACGAGCGTCGTGAGGACCGAGCATGGCCTGGAAAGCGGGGTGGCTACAGAGGAACGGGAGATGGGCACCCACGAAGAGGTAACTGTCCTCTGCTAGGCTCTGAAACCGGAGAACGGGAGCTCGAGCTGGCGGATTCCAGACAGCAGACCAGGTCGCAAAACAGAACCCTGGGGAAGCGAAACCTGAAGAGCCCAGAAGGATCCTCCCCGTGACGAACCTGGGACTGCATGGATCCAGAAGGGCAGCCCGCAGCAACACCACTGAGGGGACCCTGGGGTCCAAGATGGAAAGGCGGGCCCAGCGCTATGGCTCCTAGCCACCCCCGAGAGGCACAGCAGAGACCATGATGACTGCACCCCCGCCTCGACCTCCTCAGACTCCAGAGCCTCCTCCTTGACCCCAGCGTTCCTCCCACCCCAAATGGCTGCAACAGCACCAGGGAGGAAGCTGTCACAAGCCCCCAGGAAGGAGAGCCTCCTCCTCCTCCACTCATCACCCCTCAGGGACCCAGGACCACCCCAGCCTGAGGGACCTCAGGAGAAGACAGCAGTGGGGACAGCAGAAGAGGCCCGCTGGGCTGCCTAGCACCATGTGCCACCGGGGACCCTGACTCCAAGATTCAGGTTGCCAGGACAGGTCCATGTCTGAGTCATCGACCTCCAAGAGGAAGAGACCAGCTGGACCACAATACTAGCAACCCCGGGGTCCCCAGTGAACGGTGCCGGAACGGCGCCGGTGCCAGAGGCAGCAGTGGACGACCCCGGCCCACCTGCACCTGCTAGGCCTGGTCCCGCCTCCCCATCGGCACTGGCTAGGCCCACGGTGCCGCCCCGTGCCAGAACCCAACCCGACGCCGCCAGGAGCGCGAACTGGGCCTGCGGCACCAAGAGTGGCACCGGAGGCTAGAGCGGGCGCACAATGCAGCACCGGGTTTCAATCACCAGACCGCCATAGCTGCGCCAGGATCCGAAATGGCACCGGATCGCGCATCGAGGGTCCACCAGTACCAGGCCCAGCAGGCATGGGCCTCGACACTGGGGAGTCTGCACCGAGGAGGTGACTGCCGAGGCGGTGTCCCGCCGCAGCTCCGGGAGGGACCACGACATTCCTCCAACACCGCAAAAGAAGCTTCCTCTTCAGCAAGAGAACAGGAGGAAGCCTCCTCCTCCTCCACGGACCGTGTAGGCCCGAGAGGGGACCCGGAGGAAGGCCCAGAGACCTACCTGGGAATCCTGAGCGACGCCTCGGCCCCTCGGGTTGGCCGGGCCTTGCTTATCTTGAATGCGTGACTTCATGACATGAAGGTCCATGGAGAAACAGGCGTCGCGCGTCATATCGTGGTTGGTCCCAGGCAACGGAGACAGACATCATGCCGATCCGTGATGGAGAAATGCTGGTTTCCATGCAGCCAGAAGAATATCTGAAACCCTGTGAGAGACATTGAACCTGTTCACTTCTACCTCTTCAGGAGCCAAGCGTGAAGGTGAAGTGACCTAAGGTTGGGATGGACAACAGGCCCCTGAGTCAAGAGGTTCGTCTGAAGGGGAGTGGTTTTGCGAACTGCCAACATATTGTTGAGTAGTGGAAACCACATCTGTCGAGGCCAGAAGGGAGCAATGAGTATCATTTTGTCCCCTGGATTCGAACTTGAGAAGTACCTCTGAATTAGAGGAAGAGGCGGAAAGGCGATAGAAAGCGTTTTGTCCACCACAGCCTGAACACATCCTGACAGAAAATGCCAGGCCCTGGATTTCTGGAGCAGAAGAGAGGCAGTTTTGTGTTAAGTGGGATACAAAAGGTCCAGGTCTGGAGTTCCCACTCTGCGAATATTGACCAAACTATGGCTGAGTCGAGAGACCATTCGTGAGGATCTGTCTCTGTTCTGTTGAGGTGATCTGCCAGTTCGTTCTGCACTCCTGGCAGGTAGACTGCTTGAATTAGAGATTTGTGCTGTAGGCACCATTCCACACTCTCATCGCTTCTCTGCATAAGGGGTAAGAGTGAGCACCACCCTGTTTGTTGATGTAATACATCACTGCTTTGTTGTCCGTTTGAAGGAGAATGTTCTTAGACAGAGAATGTCCTTCAACGCCCGGACCGCATAAAGGACGGCTCTTATTTCTAAGACATTTAAGTGAAGCTGGGACTCAACTTGAGTCCACATGCCTTGAGTGTGGAGAGCCTGACAGTGAGCTCCCCACCCCATCAGGGACGCGTCCGTGGTAATGGAAATCTGATGATCCAGAGGAGCAAAGGATACCCTTCTAGAAGATTGTTCTCTTGCGACTACCAGGTGAGTGACCCTTTAGAGGTTCTGTCACCTTGCTGAGAAAGGACTGGTGAGTGGTTGGGGACCATTGAGTACTGAGCATCCATTGAGAAGTTCTCATATGAAGGCATGCTAGGGTACAGTGAACACCGAGGATGCCATGAGACCTAGCATCCGTTGCATCGAGAGAGCTGGAACTGAGTTGCTCTCCCGATGTAACAGGCTTTCTGAAGGATATCGCCTCCTGTCCTCTGGAAGAAAAGCCTTCACACAGGAGGTGTCCAGAAGAGTTCCTATAAAAGGAGCCTCTGGGAGGGCTGCAGCTGCAATTTCTTGAGGTTTAGCAGGATTCCATGGATGTGAGAAAGCGTGAAGTCGTGGCTATGGCATCCAGAGTTCCCTGTCTGGAAGGACTTGCCAAAAGCCAATCGTCCAGATAAGGGAACACCTGTATTCGATCTTTCTGAGATGCGCTGCGAGAACTGTACAACACTTTGTAAAACCCGCGCCGAGGATAGCCCAAAGGGCAGGACTCTGAACTGATAATGCTGTCCCAGAGCCACAAACCTTAGGAATTTGTGATGCTTTGGGTGAATAGAAATGTGCTGGTAAGCATTCTGCATGTCTAGGAAGGCTAGCCAGTTGTGTTGATGAAGCAAAGGTAACAAGGTTCCTAGAGAAATCATTCTGAATTTCTCCTTGGGCAGAAATTTGTTTAGTTTTCTGAGGTCCAGAATGGGCTATGCCCTCGGTTTTCTTTGGAACCAGAAAGTAATGGAATAGAACCCTGTGTTTGTTGATGCAGAGGCACTACTTCTACAGCCCTGTTGTTCAGAAGGCCCTGAATCTCGGCAGCAGAAGGTCTGACTGAAGGGTTGACAGCTTCGGCTGTTGTTTGGGACGATCCGGAGGGTCTGCACAAGATTGAGTGAATACCCTCAGGATTATCCAGAGGACCCATTTGTCTGAGGTTAAGGATTGTAGAAGTGCATCAGATGATCTTCCACCACTGAGGAAGAGTCCCTCGGGCAGCTGAAGTGGGACTTGGGCCAACAACTCCTTAAGGTGGCGCAGGGTGCTTTCAGGCCCTGCGCCTTCTGTTGTGTTTCTTTTGAGGCTGGGAGTTTGATTTTATGAAAACCTCCTCTGCCAAAAGGACTGACGGTTATGAAACTGGCGCTTAACACTCCTCGAGACGGGACAGGAGGAGGTCGAGCCAACTTAATGGCTGACCTAGTCTTTTGTGTAGCTTATAGAGCCTGTTCTACTTGAGGGCGAAAAGATACACACCATCAAAGGCAGCGCCATTACCTGCTGCTGTGTGTCATTCGTGAAGCCTGAAGTGCGCAGCCAGGAATGACAGTGGTACAATACCAGCCGCCACGCGAAGCAGTGTTGAAAGCATCCATAGCCGCTTTAACCTGCTGGTTATTAGATTCTATACCCCTGGTAATGGTTTGAAGAAGCTCTGGCTTTGTATCCGATTCTGTAGAGCTTCAACCATCTGTTTGAGTGAGTGCCAAAGGATATACTCATATTGAGAGAAATAGCCTTGGTAGCTGGCAATACGCATACCCAGTGTGGAAGCAGCAAGACTCTCTTACCTAAAGTGTCTATCTTACGAGATTCCTTATTAATAGGTTGAGCTGTAGTAGTTTGGGGAAGGACAACCTTATCATTCTCTGCCAATACTACAATAGGATCCGCAAAGGCTTGGGACGCCAAAATGGGTCGATCCTTGGGGGCTGAATATTTCTATCTATGGATTTCGCCACCAAGGAATGAGAGCAGGATTATTCCATACCATTTATGATAGCGCCTCAAAGGAGGGCTGTACCGAGGAGTCAAATCCATAGGGATGTCCAGAATATGGAGGTATTAGAGTCTTAGCAATTTCCCAGGATCGATGTCTGTAGTTTGGAGAGAAAGAGTGGAAATCAAGTTTTCAGCAGAGACTTAAAGGACAGGTCCTCGACCACAGGCTCTGCAGCAGGAATAGATCCTGTTTCTTCCACTTCATCACCCAGTCTAAGGTTTGGGTCAGGCTCAATGTCATCTCCTGACAGTCCAGGGGATTGTATGGACAGGAAAGGAGTGAAAATCAGAGGAAATGAAAAGGAAAGGAGTTGAAGGAGGAGTCCTGACAAGTGTATGACACTCTAAGAACCCCGGCGCTGCGGGCGAATGGTGCCAGGCGCCGCGCGCATCGAGATAGCACGAGAAGCCACAGGCGTCAAAGGGCGGATGGCACGAGAAGCCACGCACGCTGAGAGGCTGGATGGTGCCGAGATACCCGCGCCGAGCATGGCGCCAAGGAGCCACACGGTGCCAAGAGGGCCGGATGGCACCACAACACTGCGCGGCGCCGAGCATGGCGCCGACAGATGCATCAGCGCCAAGACGGCGCCAGCGTGTCATCGACACCAAAGGAAACACTCCAAGACCAAAAACAGGATTTGAGGGGAAGGAAGAAGAAGCAGGAGATAAAGGCATCGGTGTGGCCCCTGTGCTGCAGCCATGTGAGGGGGGAACATCTAAGCTGCTGGAGTCGACGGCACCGGAAGATGGTGTCAAGGTGACCAGGAGGCTCAACGCCTACCCGGGTCTCCCAAGAAGCCCGGCCCCTTGAGGACCGGGCCAGTCAGCTGGACCAGCCTCCAAGCCCATTGCTCCATAAGAGCGCCCACTGATGAAACTGCTCATCTGAAGACCTACCAGAGGCGGGGTAGGACCCGATGTCAAGACGTTGGCTACTGGAAACAAAGCAGGTGACTCAAGGAGGAGACCAACCAGCCCCAATAACTGACCGCCCACGCCGCAGACATATCAGAGGGCTGACCTCGAGTGATGCCTCTCTTTTTGACCTGTGGACCAAGAAAGCTCTGAGGCCGAATGGCAGAGAATGTGACCGCTTATTTTATGCTTCCGAGGGACCTTCCACCCCTCGGGCATTGGACTGACCATTGTCAGACCCCCTTCCAGAAGAAGCGGCGGACGGACCCAGCCAACTGACTGAACAGCTTTCATCACGAAGTCTCCCTACCGTCACCTGACCTGCTCATGGTCGACTCCGTCAAAGTAGGCTGAGACTTCTTTGTAAATAAGAATAAACTTGCGATACTTATTCGAGATATTAATACAAAATAACAAAACTGAAAACTAAGCTGCTAGTTTGAAGTTTGACTCCGGCCAGGCGAGCAGCGTCGTCACTGAAGCACTCGACAGCGGAAAAAAGGAACTGAGGCGGTTGGGGGGTCGACGCCGAGATAGTCAGTTACCACACAGCTGGGCTTGCGGTGCCACTCCTGTGGCTCCATCTCTGGCGCCGGCCCTCCAGCAAAAAGTTTGCTCCGCTGGGTCCTAGTGCCTCCGGCGCAGATCCCATTAGTGTGAATGAGTGGTGGAGACTTATGTCCAGGAAGATCTGGATCCTTGCAGCCTTCATTTATGTTCTGGACTTTGGATTTTCCATGGATAAGGTAGAAACTAGAAAGTTACATTTCACAGTGCTTTGTATTTTTTTCTAATTTTGTTTTGTTATTCTGTAACCAGATTTTCTGAAATCTTTTGTTTGTAAATTTTGTATAATAATTATTTAGAATTAGTAAAAGCTTTGTTTTAAACTGCCTTGCATGATGTGTGTGTGTGTGTGTGTGTGTGTGTGTGTGTGTGTGTGTGTATAAAAGGTGGAAGGTTTATTCAAATCTGAGACCAACCTGGTAAATGCAGGGTGTCATCATCATTACCAAAGATAGGATCCTGGAAGGTAAAATCTGGATGCCTTAAGTAGGGGATATACACAGGTCTCTGGAGGAGTCTGTAAGGAGAACCAGGTTGCTGTACCACCCACAGGAGAAGTCACGAATCAGGGTTACAAAAGGCCAGCCCGAAGAGGTTGTTATGCCTGGCCCCCCAAGTAAAGCAACCAAGGAGGGTCCTCACCTGGCTACAGACTTGAGTCTGTATTTTATCCTTACCCAGATTTTAAAGAGGATGATGCCCTGGGACCTCGTGGTAAGTATTCAGTTGTGAACTCAGAGAGCACTCTAGACAGACACATGAAGGGCATTCCTATCCCTCATCACAGATTGCACTTGGGGTGGACACTGTGAGCTCAGTGGACCTGGCCCCAGGAGTAACATAGAAACATAGACTTTGATGGCAGATAAGGACCACTTGTCCCACCCAGTCTGCCCATTTCCTACCTATTGGATAAGCTGCAGATTCTAGTTAACCAACAGCCTACTTCCTGCAACCCCTCCATAATTGCCTTATGTCTGTCCCATGCATGTTTGAATTCCCCACTGTTTTAGACCCCATGACCTCCCAGGAAGGTGGTTCCATGCATCCACCACTCTCTCTGTGAAAAGAATTTCCTCATATACCCGAAAGTCGTCCCCCTCTATCTTAAATTGTACCCCTTGTTCTTGCATCTCTTTTTCTGAAAGATGCTACCTGCCTGGACTTTGTTGATTCCCTTGAGGTACCTCAAAGTTTCTATCATGTCCCTCCTGTCCTCCCTTTCATCAAGGGTATACATTTTAAGCTCTCAGTCTCTCTTCATATGGTTTCTGATGCAGACCCTGCACCATTTTAGTTGCTCTCCTCTGGACTGCTTCCATCCTGTCTATGTCCTTGCGAGAAGGGTCTCCAAATTGCAAACAGTACTCCAGATGGGGTCTCACCAACTGTCTGTACAGAGGGATAACCACTTTTTCTACTGTGATGCCCTCCCTATGCATCCCAGTATCCCCCTGGCTCTCCTTACTGACTTTTCACATTGCTTACCCACCTTTAGGTCATCTGATATGATTACCCCCAGGTCCCTTTCCATTATTGTTGTTAGTACCTCCCTGCCATTGTGTATTCTTCTTCTGGGTTTTTGTTTCCCAGGTGCATTACTTTGCACTTCTTTGCATTGAATCTAAGTTGCCATCGTCTGACCATTTCTTCAATTTGCCAAGTCCCTTCTCTTCCTCCTACTCCCCTTGTGTATCAACTCTGTTATTGATCTTTGTGTTATCTGTAAAGAGGCATACCTTTCCTCCAGACCCTCTGCAATGTCACCTATAAAGACGTTAAAGAGGACTGGACCCAGTACTGAGCCCTGAGGTACTCCACTAGTAACCCCCTTTCTTCGGAATGAGTTCCATTCACTATTACCTCCTGTGTCCTGTTGTGCTACCACCCTGGACCCACTCCCAGGCTGGCTAACTTGATTGTTAATCTTTTGTATGGGACTGTGTCAAATGCCTTGCTAAAGTCTAGGTAGGCCATATCCACAGCCCCACCCTGGTCTATTACTTTGGTCACCCAGTCAAAGAAATCAATTAGATTCATCTGACATGACCGTCC
Organism: Neoceratodus forsteri; assembly: GCA_016271365.2. NCBI lineage: Eukaryota > Metazoa > Chordata > Ceratodontiformes > Ceratodontidae > Neoceratodus > Neoceratodus forsteri. The sequence continues at coordinate 296,409,831 of CM057453.1, read as the reverse complement.
TGCTGTGAATCCATGCTGCTTTGGGTCCTGTGCCCGCTGGCCTCTAGGCACTCAACAATTCTTTCTTTCAGAAGATTCCATCATTTCCCTACCACTGAGGTCAAACTAACAGGTCTGTAGTTTCCTGCTTCTGCTTTGCTTCCACTTTTGTGAAGGGAATCAAATCTGCCCTCCTCCAGTCCTCAGGTACCACCCCATCCTCCCATGATTTGTTAAAAGTGTGGTCAGTGGTGTCACTAAGTCCCCTTAGTTCTTTTAGGATTCTGAGGTGAATCTCATCAGGTCCCATTACTTTGTCCACCTTGAGTTTTAGGAGTTCTTTCAGGACTCTTTCTTCTGTAAATGGACTGGTGTCAACCCCCTACCCAGAGTGCTTCTATTGTTTGGTTTAGGTAACTCCTCCTCTTCTTCTTTTGTGAATAATGACCAAAAGTATTCATTCAGTATCTCTGCCTTTTCACCGTCTCCCTCTGCCCAACTCCTCTCTTTTATTAATCTTCACTATTCCTCCCATAACCTTTCTATGCTCCCTAATGAACCTATAAAAGGTTTTATCCTCTTCTTAATTGTGTTGGCTATCTTTCCTTGGTTTGGGCCTTTGCTATTCTGACTGCCTTCCCCACTTCTTTCTGCTTTAATTGATACAATTCCCTGTTGTGCTCCTTCTGTGATTCCTTATACTTTTTGAATGCAGCCTTTTTCTCCTTAACATTCCCTGCCACCTCTTTTGAGAACCATAGTGTTTTTACTCCTTTGTTTTCTTTATTTGTTTCACACATAGGCTTGTTGCCTCCATCCATGATGGCAGTTTTGATTTTTCTCCTTTGTTCTTCCACCCTCCTTTCTAGCCATTTGCTAGAGCATTCCTCAGGTATTCACCCATTTTGCTAAAGTCAGCCCTTCTAAAGTCCAATATACTTGTTTTGTATGGCTTGTCTCCATGGTTGCTTATTGTAGAAGCACACTGTGCTGTGGTTGCTTGTTCCCAGATGTCTACTGACTTCTAAATCTGTGATCCTCTCTCCATTTGAGAGTACCAGGTCTAATATTCCTCCCTCCTCCCGAGTGGGTTCCAACGCTAGCTGTCTAAGGCATGCCCTATGGGGCATCAGAATGACACTGCTCTTGGATGTGGCTGCAGTACATGTTGTCCAGTTAACATCTGGCATATTCAGGTCCCCATCAATGGTATCTCCCTTTTCAGCTATTTTCAGAATGTCCTCTATCATTTTCTTGTCCATTTCCTCCACTTGAGACTGGGGTCTGTATACAACCCCTGTGCAGATTGTGATGTCATTCCTTTCTCCAAGGTGACCCACAGTGCCGCTTGTCCTCCCCTTACTTTTTAGTTCTGTAGCTTTGATCCTTCCCTTATGTAGAGAGTTAATCCACCTCCTCTTTACCCTCCCTGTCCCTTCTGTAGATTGTGTACTCTGGTATGTTGACATCCCAGTCATGGTTCTCTATGTACCATGTTTCCGTGACTGCCACAATATCCAAGTGTTCCTCTTCCATCAGAGCTACTAGTGCAGGAAGCTTTTCCCAGACTACAGACATTGGTACTCATTGCCTCCATTTAATGTTGGTTTTATCCTTTTTCCCATCCCTGCTCTTATTGCCTTTGTCTATTTATCCTTTGCCCCTGTCCAGCCCTCTGTCAACCTCTGTACCTCAATGTTTACCTTACTACTTACCATGTTTTGTGGGGAGGCTTGACATTTCCTGCTTCCTATCAGCACCTTCCCCCTTGGCTAGTTTAAAAGCTTGCCAAGGAAGCATTTAAACCTATTACCTAGGAGCTTGGTTCCTTCCCGGACAGATGCAGACCATCGTGCCAGTATAGACCTTCATCTCTCCAGGTGGACCTCCAGTCCCCAGTGAAGCCAAAGCCCTGTGCTCTGCCAGTTTTGCAACCATTCATAAAACTGCATGGTGTCAGTACCTAACCTCACCCTGCCACAGACTGGCAGCACCTCTGAGAAGGTTACCGTGCTTGCTACCTGTCTGAGGCCCTCCCCAACTCCACAAACTCATCCTGCACTGTACTGATCTCATGCCTGGCTATGTCATTTGTCCCAAGGTGGACAATGATATCTAGTTCCCTCTCTTGTGATGCTGCTTCTGCAATCCTGAGGATTCGCTTCCTGTCCCTCAAGCCATGGCGCCAGGCAGGCACCTTACTTCCCTCTCCTCCCTTCCCCAGTTCTACCATCTAACAACTGAGTCCCTACCAGAAGCTGCTTCAAAGCCCCACCAAAATTATAACTCAAAAATCCTATAAAAGAAAGCTACTGGATTTACCATCCCTACCCCACCCTCCACACTAGGCCTATAAGTAAACCCCGTTTGATAAGGTTCAACCAAGACCCCAAACCTTTGGAAAAATACTGAACAATCTAGTGAATAACATCATGGGTGGGGATAAACATAACAAAGATACAAAAATAGGGACCACTAAAACTTTGAGCAAGTAGACACGTTTCTTTTACCAATCTGATGTTGCCTCCACCCAACTACAAGTCTATCAGCCTTCCCCAAAGCAGTATTCCAATTAAGTAATTGTACATTTCCTGGGCCAAACCAAAGACCTAGAATTTTTATAAGTTCAGGAGAAATCCTGATTCCAGCAAAGGACCCAGATTCAGGAACAGAAAGGCGCCCAGGGAAGTCCAATACTTTCTCAAAATTAATCCGGGACCCTGCAATTATGGAGTATTGCTGTAAGACACTGGCCAAGCCCATTTGTCAGTGTCCATAGCTACAGTAAGGACCAAGTCATCCGCGTAAGCCAAAATCTTCACAGGAGTGGGACAATTGGCCTCTTGCAATCCAATCACTCCAGGGCAGAGAAGAATGGCCCTAATTAATACATCAATCCCAAAATTATACAAAATGGGATTAAGAGGCATCCCTGCCTAACCCCATGTTTAACTAATACCTGCCTTCCCAACCACCCATTAACACTGGGAACAATAACAGCTTCAGAATAAAGGGCTTTAATCCACCCTATAAATTGGGCCGAGATCCCAAATGCTGCCAACACAGAAAACAAAAACTGATGTGAAACTCTATCAAAGGCCTTCTCCTGGTCAATTCCAAGCACCCACCCTTTGATGCAGTCCATGTACCCCAAGATAAATAATTCCTCAAAAGACAAGATTATCATTCTGGCATCTCCCTGGGATACCGCATGTCTGTACAGGACAAAGAAGTCTCACAACCCGAATCAAGCTGGCTAACAAAATTTTTGCAATAAGTTTACTATCAATATTCAGAAGACTTAATGGTCTCCAATTACAAATATCCGCCTCAGAACCTTTTTATAAATAAGAACCAAAATTGCTTCCTTCATAGAGTTAGAGAATGTAGCATTGACCAACATATCATTAAACAAAATGGCTAAAGCGGAAGCAATCCCCTTAAAAGTGATATACAAACCTGCAGTAAGGTCATCGGACCCAGGCACAGAGTCCAAATTTAAACCATCAATAGCCTCGACACCTTCTCAGCAGAAATGTCTTCAGACAACATATCATACTCCTCAGGAGTGAGCTGAGGCAAATTCAAAGAGTCCAAAAGGAATCTGCAGCAGCACTGTCAGATACTGTCCCTAACATATCCAAAACATGATTCTCAACAATCTCAACCAACAGTTCAGGAGAACTTACAAGAGCCCCAGAGGGAGAAAGTAAGTTATGAGAAATTCTAGAATCCACTGTACCCTGACAGGCCTTTAAGGGCCTAGCCCCCTTTGGCTAACCTAGTCCCAAACCTGGCTTCCTGCCCCAAAGAACTTGCTCGATCATACTGCAGGTCCCTCATCTGATGACTGATGACAGAAATTTGCCCACTATAATCATGAGAAGAGCTATCTGAAAGTGAGATCAGATTCTGCAGTTGTGATGTAGCGCCAAATACTGCAGATATTTGGCAGTATGATCAGTAGCGCTTTCGTCCTGCAATACCTGTCTCCACCTAGCCTTCGTAGCCTTCCACCACTCAGACAGATCCTCATAGAGATCAGTGACAGGCAGTCTAGCAGCCCATTCCCTGAGCCACATTTTTGTACTTCAGGATCCCATAGTATAGAGTCATTAAGTTTCCACTTATCTTTTTTACAACGTGGAATATTATTCCAAGAAACAGTAACTTGTGTGCCAGCATGGTCGTAAAATTCATTCCCAACAGTTTGCACTCGACAACATGAAGTATGCTAGACAAAATATGAAGTCAATCAGTGTTCTAATCTCCCCAAAAGTCGTAAACCCACCCCTAGGATGCCGAGATCTATAAGCATCCAGTAGATGAGCAGTGGAAATCACATTCTTGAGGGCAATAGAATCACAAAAGCTTAGAGGTCTGAAGCCCCTATCAGCCTGATGCAATCCATAATTAAAATCCCCTGCCCAGATAATCATTCTAGAGGTATGTAAAATGGCTGAACTAGTTTAAAAGGGCAACCCTCTGTGCTTTAGTCTGGGAGCATACAATAAGATCAACCGAAATCTCTCGAATGAAAGGATATATCCAATAACAATGCTCTCCCTGGATGGATATCCACAAGTCTGGACACTTGAAGGCAGAATTAGAAAATAAAATTCTATTCCATCACATCTGTCTTCCCCAGGGACCAAAAGGAAGGAATGACCACGTGGCCAAGCCTTAGAGGCTTGTTGTAATTCCTTTTGGTCTTTAACCTGGTATCCACCACACTGCGTAATGTCACCATGCATGTCATGCATAGTAAGCATAATTCCCCAAACTTTCTATCCCCTTGACACTGTTGACATTTAAAGAAAATATTGTTAAGGAATCCATAGGAACAACCTAAGGTGACTTACTTCTTCTACACTTCCTGGTTCTCTTAGCAATCTGGTCTGTATCACCACCCCTTCTGTATCTGTATTAGAGACAATGGAAGAAGTATCCGCTTTCTTCATCTGCAGATTCCGATCAGTCAGATCAGAAGATAGTAAAACAAATTTGTTCCCAGTCTTCCAAGACCTAGCCCCCAATTCCTTACTGTGTCTTGAAACAGCCAACCCCTTCCTATTTCTTTTGTGTTGTACCTTAACAAAGGCGGCCTTCTCAGGTGGGTACTGATGTGAGGCGGGGGTGGCATAACACTAAAATCCCCAGATGTGAATTGTCCTGGGCAGGGCCAATGCCCCCTGGGTCTCCATTTGTCCCTGCTCCATTACCACCGTATCCTGGGGTGAACCACCCTCCTAACAGCCTCAGACCCAGAAGTTTCCATCTGCTGAGTACGATGTAAAGTTCCAAGCCAACCCGTAAATCATGCTCAGCAGTTCTCCTCGCCTGATGCTGCTGGGCAAGATTTATCAGGCCCTCATGTGAGGACAATCATCCGATTATGGGAGGCTCAAGGGCATCGACCATAAGTGTGACCTGTACATTCACAGAGGTTACATTTGAACAAATTCAAACAAGAACTTGAGTTGTGACCAAATTCAAAACAATGTCTGCATTTAACAGTATCCCAAGCAGAACTGAAATGTGCCCTAGAGCCACACTTAAAACAGGATCTAGGTTGTCCTCCATGAAAAATCATCCCTTTATCTCTCCCAAGATAAAAAAACTAGGCAGGTGACTAGGACCTAAATTAGTGGAATACAGTTTAACTCTAACCCTCCACCCACCATCCCAATTTGTTCATCATCCAAAGTTGAGGTCAGTTTGTTCAAAACCTCACATCGCTGCTTCAACCAAAACAAAATATCTTTGATGTTCACCCCTTCATTTTTGAACATAATAGTTATGTTCTTGACAGCAGGTTTAGTCAAGGGATGGCATGAAAAGGGGACCAAGTGGGAGAGTTCTTACAAGTGGCATACTGGGCCCAAAACCTATCCAGACTTGATACATTCTTAAAGCTAACATCATAGTTAGCATTCCCCAACAATGAGAGCAAAGATCTCAGAGGAAAAGAACCTCATGGAGCCTTTAAGCAAGGTTTTGGCTATATATACCCTTTCAGGGGGTTCTCTAAGCCACCTTTGTATAATAAACGGATAGCATTATGCCGTGCGGCTGGCTCCCCTTTAGTAGTAAATAAATCAGTGAGTTTAAACCCACAGGCTTTGCCTGGTCAACCTCAGACTCTCATAGCAACTCAGGGTCAGGGCCCAATCTGAGAGGTGCTGTGTCCTGCTCCCAAACCAAACTAGACAAAACAGAGTCAATAGTAGGAAGCCCTCTCCCAGGTTGCTCCGCACTCCCACCAACAGTCTGTACATTACTAACATCCTTAGACACAAAGTACATCATTATGAGCAACAACATTACCAGAGTCTTTAGCATGAAAATCAGAAAATTTACGCGGGTGAGTTGGAGCTCTGAAGAGAAGAAGCCTTGGTGGCCACTGGTGCTGCAGCTTTCTTTAACATGTTTAGATAGGAAGGGTCTTGGGAATCTGGCAACCAGGCACCACCTTCCAACTGTTCTCAACCAGCATTTTGAAGCACAGCTGCAGGAGACCACGGCATCCTCCAGTACAGTCAAGGTTCTGAACCCAGAACCACGGTCTGTATGTCACAGGGATGCAAAACTGAGGAAGCCTCAGTGACTACATGTCTGATTGTTTGCACAACTGTTTGCTCCACCGGGAGCTTGCTGGAGTAGGGAAGGAAAAACAACATCAGTTGCAGCCTTGCCTTTATCCGGTTTCTTGCTTCCTGAAACAACCTGCGGGCGCCTCGCTGCTTATTCCTGAGACGCTTACTCTGCTGGCCCTTAAGATCTGTCAGGGCTTTAGGCACTTGGGACCAGAACCTGTGGAACTGCCAGCCCCAAACAAAGTCTGAAGCCACCAGAGCAGCGGAATCCTTTGTTGCACTGCCAGACACAGGTCCTACCATGTCATCAGATGAAGCGGCGCAAGGGAACAAATAGCTGCACCAGCAGGACCGGAGTTCACTGGGAGAGCTGCAATCACTTTATCAAGGATTCCATCTGTTGGACCAGCAGTCATCTTTTGGACAGTAACCGGGCCATATCAGCTCTAGTACAAGGTGCTACATTCACTGACTTTTGTACAGGATGCATAACCCTCGGAACAGCTGGTTCCACCACACTAAGGTCAGTAATTTCAGCCACCACACACTCTTCCTCTATGGCCTCTAGTGCAACCAGCACAGGAGAGGAGGCCCTCTCACCTGCACCCTCCATGTCCATCTCCTCCGGCGTTTCCTGCAGACTGGCCATCTCAATGCAGGTGGCCAATGATCCCCTCATAGTAGAGTAGTGAAATTTCCCAGTGTCCTGGCCAAATTTCCTATTCACTAAAAATAACAGCTTATTCTGATTCAAGGTCAGTTGGCATTCATCTGTATCCCCTCCCCGGGTCATGCTGAAAATATGCAGGATTTGTCTAGTGCACTTACCGGTCAACAAAATGAAATAAATAAAAATATAATGCTTTGAAGAAGATTACTTTATGGAGCCTTTTATTGCCATACCATTAACAAAGCGTGCACAAAAACTATTACAGCACTATGCCGTAAAGAGGGGTTAGTGTGAATGACCTGACTTACTGGTTAAAACAGAGATGTACCATAATTGAAGAACTGGACGCTATCCTGGACTCTGAAATATATGGACAGGGGATGGAAGGTCAAGGTGATGCTGAAAACAACTGGAACTGGTGTTATTCATCTGCCAAACTCTTTTTTTAGGAAGAGCAGGGCATACTCTTTTATGCTGGTCAGCGAAAATGTTTTACAAATGCAGCTCAGTGGCTCACCTTAGTAGTTCATAGGTCCATAGGTTATACGAGTTTGAGGAAGACCCTTAATTAAATTCGCCATCATTAGATTAATGATGGTAATAAAATTCTTGTCACCCATATACAAATCAAGTTCTTTTTAAAGAGGTCCAGAGATTGACTTGATACCACGTTAACTGGAAGAGAATTCCATAAATGTAAAACTCTTTGAGTTACAACATTTTTCTCCATTGAGTTTTACATGTTTCAACTTTATAATCTGAGGTTATGTGACCTAGTACTTTCTAAGGGAGAGTGTTTCATTAAACAATTGGATTCCAGAAACAGTTCATCCCCACAAGCCTTATATGCCCAACACATTTCACCTCTAAGAAATCTATATTTTGAGAAAATAGTCGTAATTTTCTAAGTCTATCGCTATATCCTAGATGTGCCACTTTAGAGACTAATTTAGTCATCTTGCGATGAACTGATTCATAAATTTTGATATCATTTATGGCAGTGGGAGGCAAAAGGGCACAATACTCCAGATGTGATCTAACCATTGCAGTATACAGTGGAATAAGAACCTCAGCTTCTCAACTTTTTATATGTTTTAAAATACATCTGAGTATACTGGCATTTTTAGCAGTAATATTAATGTGGTGGTATGTGTGATCAAACAAGATGTAACGTGGAGAGTTAGGGCTCATAGGATCTCAATGTATTAACAAATGCAAATGTGATCTCTGTGATGAGACACACATTCCAAAATTGCAAATGGCAGCACACAATATATCTGATCAAGCAGATGGAGAGGAGCGACTTATTAATTACCTTAATGCAGAAAAATAGATTGAGTATACATAAATACCAAGGGCAGACTGGAGTGTTAATACAGAAAGACCCCTCCCCAGTCCCACACTGGCTCCAGATCAGGATGGGTTGCAGGAAGGTGACATTTTGGAGCAAAGACATCAGGGGTGAGATCTAAGACAAGGAATTCGAGTAATTTGAAACTGGTGCCAGATAATCGTACAATGTTAAACTCTTCTGTAGAATGCCCTCCACTGCTGGAGTGGAAATACTGGAAATGTGATGCCCCACCCCTCCTCCTTCAGCTGTTGAATCAGAAAATACAATAATTATACCCAGACATAATACCAGAGCTTCTATACCTCAAGCACAGATGAAACAAATCCCTGTGCCTTTGACAAACAAGTTTGACATCCTGCAGCCTGGAAATACAGAGGAAACTCAGATGTTTCATCAGTGGCATCTTCTGTGCCTGAGGCTACCACAGACACAGAAAAGCAAGAAAGAGTCAAATGACCTCAAAGAAGAAAAGCTAAGTTGAAAAAGCAAAATACAAGAAGGAAATATAAATAACACAGGTGATAATGACTCTACTCTTTTCTTGCTATACTATAAGGCCTAGATATTCAAACAGCACCACAAAAGTGTGCAACAGCAGGAGCAGGCGCAAGTCCAGCACGCCTATGCATAACACGCAAGATATTCAAACACTGCTCAGGTCAAGATGCACCTCCAGGCACACGACTGAATATCGGGTACAACCGTGCCAAGGCGCAACCAGGGATGCACAGTGGAGCAGGGCAGCAGCACAACAGCACAACCAGGGATGCGCGAGGACAGGATGCAGGGCCCATCACCCAAGGTAGGGATGGGCAGAGGAGCACTCAGCAGAACAGACATCACCCTTCCCACACCCCATGCACCACACAAGTGGAGGACAGCAGGAAGAACCAATGGCCCAGGGACATCTGCAAGAAACCCATTGCCGTGGCACGGTGCACCAGCACACCCCTTGCAAGCTGGGACCATCACACATGGATGCCCATAAACCCCATGTCACACAACCCACTAATGCAGGCGCACCCTGCACTATGATCCCCATACCCCATACACCCTGCCCAGGAGTAGTGCCCAACGGTGCAGGACACCCCAAGCATGCCACCACCCCACTGTGACAATAACCCTGTGCACCACAGAACCATGCAAGGCAGACCACCATGAGCACCAACAGTGGAAGCAGCAGCAGACAGTGAAGCAACAGCTGCAGACACAGTGCCACCATGCACGTCCCCCAGGTAAAGCTGTGAGGCCGACCATGAGTCGGCACGAGTACCACACACATGACAGGGCATGCTCGGAACCCACCACCAGTGTCACAGCACCTTCACACCCTCCCAAGGACACACCCCGTCCCAGCACTGGCCACAACAGCCAGTGCAGACACCCACAGTATGTGCATGGAAGCATGCACCACACAGGATGCAACACAGTGCACAGACAAACAATCACCCATACCCAAGGGCACACCAACACAGGGACACAGTAGCGGGTCAACCAAGCCCCTGTGTGTGACCGCAGTGGCCGATATTACCTACGACCAGAACCCTCCATGGCACAGGTTTGCCAGCAGCCTGTGCAGGCACCATAGCTATATGTCACCAGCATGCGGCTGGAGCACAAGTGACAGTGGAGCACATCCCCTGCAACAGGCATAGGTGACAGCATCGAGGTGGGACAACAACAGCGGAGGCAACAGTACCACCCAAGGCAAGCGTGCACCACACCAGTGACAGGAGGCAACCCGGCATCATGCTGGGTACAGTGGCAGTTCAGCATGGGCAGCCACCACTGACATGCCAGCGGACTATGCAGGTCACAGACATGCAAGGGTGGCAACTGCACAGGCCATGGACAGTCTGACAGGTGCACCATGGACACAGCAAATGCACGTGTACCACTGCACACAGTCATCCATTGCACAAGGAACAACACACAAACCACAGACAGTGACTGAGAGCTACGCCACACCACACTTACCTCCCCTGGAGACACCCCCCATGATAGCACCACCCCGACACCATGCACACCACTGCAGCTGAGCACCATTAGCCGCTGCAAATTAGAGACCACAACAGTAGGCATAACTAAACAAATATATTAGAAAAGTGGTCACAAAACTATGTACAAATATATACAGTTGAAAGGGGTGAGGGCCACAAACTGGGTGGAGGTGGGTAAGGGCAGGGTGAACAAATGGGAGGGAAGGAGGGGTGTGAGGGTGGGTCACATGGGGCTTTCCAAGCTGTAAGTGCGGTCCATCTTCAGCGGGAGCCCCACTCCCGCTTTTGGTGCCTCCTGCCATGTTAACACCTCACACCATGGCAAACCATCCTTTCGAGGATGGCCAGAGAGCCCTGGCCACCTGTAGCAGCTCCTGCAGTGCCCGCTCTCATGGACCATCCTCCATCCACCTAGGACAAGGAGCAGAGTCAATAGGCATGAATGCACAGACCCCTGCAGCCCACCCATTGTGCATGGCATACAGCCATGGGACATGCCCCGCGATGGTGTCGACCACCCACAGTTATCATGTCCACAAGACCTGCCCACCGAGGTGCACACAGCCATGTGGACTGCTGCACACACCCACTGCCCAAGTCCCACAACAGCACCACCGTGGCTGTACAGTGACATGGCTTTGCGGTCCGAAGGCAGTGGCACAGCCATGTACCCAGTGCAGCGTGGACCACCAGTGACGCACTCCCAGACATGCAGTGCTACTGGACAGTGCTGACTGTACTATGTTGTGTGCAAGGCAGTGGTGTCAATGGATGGTGGCCATGCCCCACCGCCCACCCTGCTACACAGCATGCACAGAAAATCATGGATGTAGGCGCTCACCATCATCAGGCTGGTCCGGGCTGGGCTGGTATGGGTCCTCTGGCATCTGGATGTGCCTCACACTGCAGCCGCCCCTCCATGTCATGCCGACACTCCTCAGGGCCTAGGGTGCAAACATGAGAGAGAAACATCAGTATGATCGGTAGCAAAGGCCCCGCCTGGGTGTGTGTGATCCCACATAGCCAAACCCATCTGTCCCCGCCCTACCACCACCACCATGGCCCACACTGGACAGACCACTCCTCGTGTGCTGGACACATGCCCACCGTGATACCCATATGGGCGTAACCAGTGTATGGATGGGGCACCTACCTGGCCGTGGAACTGCGCCCCTCCTGTACGCGTGCCCGCAGGCAGGCAAGCCTGTCTAGGTCCCTCTGCTGGAGGTCCCCATACCAGTGCCTGCACTGCTCCGCTGCACTGGATCCCTGTCACCTCCTCCAGGCACCACCACCTCCTCCCACATGGCACTCCTGACCCCGTCCGAGTGCCTCCCCAAAAGCACCAGCATGGGGCTCAACCAGGGACACAAGGTTAGCCAGTTCAACTTGGCTCCAGATTGATGCCCATCTCTGTGCCATCTTTCCACCACTGAGTATCAAAATGGCGCTCCGTAGCGCATGTTCTGCCACGCGGCGGATGCTGTGTGGTACCGCGCTGTCCCCCATCGTGATGTCACCGAACAGTGCGATAGAGGTGCACCCATTTGGACACATGGCACCTAGGGGCAAAGTTCAGCACAGGGTCAAGGATCTCTCGCACAGACCACCACAGTGCGATTGGTACTCACCGCATGCTTAGCGCGGTAAGGTGCCTGTGTGGCACTTCCTGTAGTGGCCCTACCATGCTGTGCACCACGGCACCTACAGCGTCCCAGTGCAAGAGCGCTATACATGTGAACAGCGCACTAGTGCCACTGGCACAGTGGACATGCCCTGCACTTTCTCCCATGCTCAGCACGTCAGCAGTGCAGCAGGCATCGGTGTCTGCACCCGGGCATGCGCCATTTGATGTCTACTGCGCATGTCCAGAGCTGCGTCCTCAACACAATTGAGCAGGTGCAGCAGCATGATATTCAGCCAGCATATGTAAATCAGCTCATCAGCAATTCAATGGCTAGCTACCGCATTAGCATCCACTTAAAATTGAGCCTCACCTGATTTGCATGCGCTGCACTATATAAATGCGACATGGGGCTGCAGAGGCCATAGTCTGGTATTGCAGTCTGTTGTGGTGAGTTGCATGCTGTTTGCCAGTGTGGACTGTAGTGTGTGGGAGATGCATGGGACTGCACATTCAGAGGTAACACCTGTCATTCCCACAGGATCAATGATGACCAAACGTGAGGTGGAGGAGGAACAGAGATGTGGGAGACAGAGGAGGCCCAACTTCATCAAGGCAGAATTAGATGCCCTGTTTGAGGCCTACTTTGACCAGGAACTGCTGCTCAGTGGACAGCGGGAAACACTACAGGCCCATGCTGCAGCATGGGGTGAGGTCGCGTGCCATCAACCAGCATGGCAGCCACCAGCGGTCCGTGCAGGAGTGCAAGAAGAAGGTGGGCACAGACAGGAGGAGGATTAAAGATAAGGTGGCTGCCATCAGGGCAGCATGGGCTGTGACTGGTGGTGGACAGCTGGCCGTGACATGCCTGGCCACAGGAAGAGCGGGTTGCTGGCAGCATGCGATGTTGTGCCCTTGAGGATGTTCCAGGTGGTGGCTTCCAGATGGGTGGTAGCCCATCACTGCATAGTAGGACCTGATCTGTCACTGTGTGGGGTGGGGGAATGCCCCAGGGTAGGGCAGAGACATTAATGCTACTGTGTTCCCTTACAGCTCCTGAGCATCTCATGGGTCAGCGGTGGTGGGCTCATCCACTGAGGGCAATACCCTGGACACAGAGGCGCCCATCCACCTCTACAGGTATCCGAGGTCAGAACGACAGTGGGCCTGCCTGGCTGTCGGACTGAGGCTGGTGGAGCTGGTGCAGAGAGGTTCTGCCCATGTCCCAGCATGCCGGCGTCCATGGATGCCAGCATGCTGAGACTCTGACTGGTGCAGGATCCATCACCGATGATGGAGCTCACATCATGGACAGTGATCGTGTGGGCCACAGAATGGCTGCACAGCAGGTAACAGCACGGGCATAGCCATGGGTGGTGCCACCGTGGAGGCCTGCGTGACATCACCGTCCCAGCCTGTGCCTGTCTGCACCAGTGGGGCAGCACTGGTGTGCATCCAGAACAGTGGGTCTGTTGTGGCCACTGCGGCGCACCGTTGAGCCCTGGCAAGTGGCAGTCGGAGGGGCAGTGTCAGCAGTCGGCTAATGGCGATGGGGGACAGTGTCGGGTGGCATCAGTGCACTGCCTGTGGACATGCCCAGGCATGGCCCTGGTGTGCAGCCCCAACCTCAAGGGGTGCTGCCCAGCATGGCTGCGAACACCATGAGGGACAGCATGCCGATTAGGTGGAAGACCTCTTAGATGAGCACACCTGCATACTCCATGATTCAGTGGACCAGCAGTTGCATCTTGTAACGATGGTGGATGCACTCAGTGCGGTCCTGCATCAGGCAGAGGAGCGGTGCAGCAGGGACACCAGTCTGCTTCTGGCAGGGATGGACCGGATGTGGGAGGATGTGACCACTGCCATTGACAGGCAGACACAGGCATTCACAGCTGTCATGGCCACAATGGGCACACAGTTATTTGCCCATGCGCTGCAGACACCGTGCAGTGCCATGTCCACCCGTTCCGGTGTCATGTGACACCCTCCATGTCGACACCAGGTTCAGCTGTGGGCATCCCGAGCACACCAGGCGAGGCATGTTCGGCGAGCTGCAGACCCCTGCTCGAGAACGTCATGTTCCCAGCAGCAGCACCCTGGGGACCATCGGTGCCACCCCATGAGGCCAATGGTCAGCCTGTCACAGCTGGCGGGTCTCGGCAGGGCCGACCATACATCTGTGGTGGCCGTGGCACTGTGCTGCGTGACTGACCTATCTCCCACCATGGCTGCTGTCTGATGCTGCCCTGTGTGCAGTGTGTTGTTCAACATGCAATGCCGGGTGGGGTACCGGCCCTGCACACACACACACACACACACACACAACACAGTCCATGTGCACACCCTCCCGGCTGCTGGTCGCTATGGCATGTGCATGATGATGCCTCGTTGCACTGTCTGCCACTGTGCAATGGTGCCCAGCATCTGAGACATGCATATATGACAGACACTGGGCATGGTGGTCTGTGGGCGTGTGTGTGGCTAGGGGTGGCGGGTGGGGTGAGCCTGCCTCATCCTTTGTGCATGTCTTGCGTGGTGTGTGTGTGTGCGTGACCGGCGTACCGTGTTAGACCTTGCCCATCCCTGATGGCACGTGCGGTTCCACGCTCAGCCAATTCCCTTTATGCCATGTGCCACTGGGGTTTGTCCATGTGTGTTTGTGGGTTGTGCCCTTGCCATTGGTGGTTGCACATGGCCCCATGACTTACCTGGGTTGGTTGAAGTGCTCCTCTGTGATGGTGTCCCAGTGGAGCTGTGACATCGGATCAGTCGGGGGTCCCTTCGACCAAGGGGCTGCCCATCACCATCTGCACTGGCGTCCTCATCATCCCCATTGCTGTCCCCTCTTCGACCTCTACAGCTATCCCACAGTCGTTGGCCATGTTGTGCAGGATACAACAGGCCAGGAAAGCCCTGCAGGCCTTCGAGGGGCTGTACTGTAGGGCACCGCCAGACGTGTCCAGGCAACGGAAATGTGCCTCAGCATCCCTAACACTCATTTATGACACTGCATGTGGTGGCATGTGCCTCATTGTACTGTTGCTGTGATGGGATCGTGGGCGCGGTATGGTGTGAGCAACCAGGGACGGTGGATAGCCACTGTCACCTATGTGTAGAAGGTGGACATTAGTTTGGTGATCAGCATCGTCCTGCCATGGGCCATCTAGGTCAGTACCCATGTCACCTCTGACTGTGCCTCTCCCAAGACCCATGTCTTTCTGCGTGATTTGCATGCTCATCCACTAGGTGGCCAGTGGGGATGTCCCCACTCTGAACCTGTGGCACAATGCAGACTGGTGCCAGATGAAGACATCATGTGCTCCCTCAGGGTGTGTGGCACAGACATTGGTTATCGCCCCTAGTATCGCACACCACCTGGCAGTTGATGCTGGCATAGCCCTTCCGGCTGATGTATGCAGCACCTTCTGGGCCAGGTGGCGTGTGGATGGCCACATGGGTGCAGTCAATGGCCCAGGCATGCCAGGCATACGTGCTACCCTGTGGAACTCTTGTATGTGTGCTGTGCACTCCGCAGTGTGCTGGGGAAATGGATGTACTCCACAGCGTGTGGCAGCAGTCCGCTGAAGAATTGTGTGAGTAGGCATGACGCCGCTGACTAGGTTATGCCTGTTGTGTCCCTGTTGGTCTCTGGAAGGTGTCCGTGGTGAGAAGGCACATGAGAGCTGTTACCTTTGTCTCCACTGACAGAGCATGGCTCCGTCATGTGGGTGCCTGCATCTGATCACTGCACAGCTCACAGAGCCGCCTCAGGATCGACCGGTTCAGGCAGTACCGGCCCACAATCTCAGTGTCACTGTAGTGCTCGAGCTGGTGTGGGCTCGGTACCACCTGTTGGTGGCATACCGCGACGGGCCTTCCACGGCTGCGCCCACCCTGCTGCCTGCCTTCTCACACCCCTCATTACTGCCTCCATCTGAATGGTGCCAGTGGCCATGTCCCTGGCTTGTGCTCCCCGCAGCTGTAATCCCGTTCCCCCACTGTCCTTTGTGCTACCCCGCATGGAGAAACCTCAAGCTTTGGCTGTCCTGCCCATTGCCACTGCTTGATCCACTGTGACACAGGCTCCCACTCCTGTCCTGTTGCCCTATGTTCCCAGGTGTGCCCTGTCCTGCTCTTTTCCAGTCCCACTCATTGCTTCCCTCTCTTCTGTGGCTGTCACCTTGCTCCCACCTCTAGCTTCCCTATAGTGTTCTTGCGCCTCTCTTTGTTCCTTTTATTTTGGATCATTCCTGCTATCGCACAACTCTCCGTTTGCACCCCTATTGCGCATGGCACATGCTGTTGAATATCGCACTGCACCATTTATTCATGGTTCCTCCCCCTTCAGTTGCGGATGCATTCATTACTATTGCACTCTTGGCATTGCGATTGAGGGCACAGCTGCCTCCTGCTGAATATCACAGAATGCGCATTTTGGACTTCGCTGTTGCACATGGCGCAACCCTTTTGAATATCTGGGACCAAATGTCAATAGTATAAAGAGGGACAGGAAGAGAAAATAGTCTTCTCTTCTAACACAGTATCTCCTTTAGTATTTTTTTTTCTTCAGGATGTGCATTTACATTTTCTAAGAGAAACAGTAGTAGCTTCAAAGGGATGGTTTGTGGGACCCTCTTTGGTCTATAGGCCAGGAATCCTGTTCAGGTTTAGGGATTTTATTTAAACTACCTGAGCTAAACATTTTGAAACTTTATGATTTGGTCCCTGGCAGAGCTATGATCATTGATGCTCTCATACAGGGCACACTGTTTAGTCCAGTAAATTTATATGCACCTCAAACAAAAGGCGGAGGCGCTGTAGAAATTTTTAATTTACTCCAGCCTTTTTGTTTATAGCACACCATATAATCTTTTCTGGTGACCTTAATTGCCCAATAGTAACTAATACTTCAAAGCAATATTGTGATTCCAACCTTCTGTCTCAGATAATACTAAAAGCAAAGTTGAGAGATTACTATCACTTCCACACAAAGTTAGTTACTCCTACTTTTCAGAAGGGACCTTTAACTTCACGGACTGATTATATTTTACATCCAGACAAGTACATATACTCTCAGCAATCACATATCCAGTAGAATTCTCAGACCACATGGTAGTGGGAATTAAATTAGGAGTTCAGCTGGCCTGTTGGAGCAGCGGTAGCGCTACCACTGGCGGCGCTGGCGACCTGGGTTCGAGGCAGCCCAGGGAGCTGGAGGGCGGCTGGGGAGAAGGCTGAGCATCCATGGACTGCTCGCCTTCTCCAGGGAGCGAGGGGGACAAGGCTCGGTGCTTGACTGACCCCAGGCGGAGGCCTGGGGTTCAGCAAGTGCCTGGCCAATCCAGGAGGTTGGGCATGCCAGACGTTGGCAGAGCTTCACCTTGATGTCTGGGTGCATGGCACGCCCAGAGAAACAGGAAAACACCTCCATCGCTCCCGGGTAGATGGGCGCCAGCACAGACCTCAATGGTCCCCCTTCTTGTCCCAGGCGGCCCAGACGAGGTGAGATTAGTTAAGGTGCTTGAGCCCCATGTCCCTGCCTGGGGAGAATCCAAGGCTACATGGGGGACCGCTGTGGGGCTGCAGGCATGGAAGGAACCGAGGTAGATGCCAGGCGCTCCCAAAGAAGCGGAGTGTAGAGGGCAGGGAGAGGTGGTAAAAATAGCAAGTACAAAAAATAAAATAAAATAGGAGTTCAGTCAGGAATAAAAGAGGACTGGGGTTCTGGAAAATGAGTGTTTCTCTATTATCAGATGTTTATATCTTGCAAACACTTCACCACTTTCTATTGGCAAGGAAATCTAGTTTTATTGTATTTGATGTCCCCAACCAATGGTGGGAAGACGTGAAGCCAGACCTACAAAACTTTGTAAACATATTAGTAAAGGTAAAATAAAAGGCAATATCTTAGTTATTTACAGAATAGGAAACTCCTACAACAGCTATTGTCTATATCAAACAACACAGGACAGAATCTAATATACAAATCAATAAGGTAAAACAGCAGATGAGGGATTTTCATGCCTCAAAAGCTCAAAATTTACACCACCAGCAACAGTTTGGTGTTAAAGGAAAACAGATGAAATATGCCCTTGACAGCTATAATGCAAACATTCAAGCAAAAGAGATGATCTCTTTAAAGGGGACTGATGAATCAGAAAGAAATCTTAGACATTGTGAATAGGTATACATCTCAGATGTATGGCTCCTTAGATATGGGGGTCACTCACAAATTACCTGACGGACTTGGCCATTCCTGCAGTAGACCCAGAACTTCTAGCAGAGATATATCAGCCCATAAAGATAACAGAAGCACAAGAGGCTCTGTCTTGGAGGAGAGGCTCCAGGACCTGATGGGCTGCCTAATGAGCTTCCTAAATTAATTGGCAGGGAGCTCTTGCCTGAACTAACACGAGTCTTTAATCATATCTTAACCAAAAAGAATTCCCTTTACAAGTGAACATGGGTATCTAACACATATATAAGAAAGGGGATAAAACACTGTTAGAAATTGGAGACCAATTAGTTTACTAAATTCAGACTTCAAACAGTTCACGACAATTTTGCCAAAAAGATTGGCCTCAGTAACATGTAGTGTTATCTCTTCAGCCCAAACATATGCTACTCGGGTAGGAAGATCCAAGATCACTTATTATTAATTAGAGAAATTGTAGAATTAGGAAAGATTGGCTGCACAGATGGATACCTGGTCTCTCTGGACCAGGAGAAAGCATCTGACAGGGTGAGTCATGATTTTTATGGGAAGTTTAAAAAGCTTATCAGATACCAAGTAGTGATAGAATGGGTTGGAAGTATTTACAAAACAGCTACAGTAGTACCGTTGGTGCAAGGATGGAAAGGCCCTATGATACATCTGCGAAGGGGGGTGAGACAGGGCTGGCCACTTAGTCCTATCTTATATGGTTTTTTTCATAGACCCACTCTTGAGGAAGATAAATAATAATAAATTAGTGCTACCAGTACAAATTGAGGTGAGGATTTTCCATTTAAAATCATGGCTTATGCTGATAATATGACTCATGGTCAGAAACCCAGTCTCTCACTGCAGTAATAGACTTATGTACTTTTTGGGGAAAATGTCAGGAGCATCATTAAATATAACTAAATGTGTTGGGTGTCACAAATGCACTCAGCAGGTCAAGCCCTCTGCTCCCACAGTGCCAACCTCCGAGCGCAGTAATGTGAACAGGTACCAGACAGGGTAACCCTCCTGCCTGCTTGTGGGTCCGAATCACCCTTAGTCTCAAGTTCTGGGGATTCAAACTGTGAACCTTATGCTAAGCGTACCCAAATATATAGGCTCAGATAAAATTCTCTTTGGGGATGCAATATATCTTTTGCCTAAGGGCACCTAACCAGGTATCCAAAACGAACCCTTAAAACTCTATAAAAGACCTTAGGTATATTCTTACCTTTTCCCAGTTTAGTAACACCATCAAGCTTTGAACAGTTTTGTCAGTCTTAACCCTCTATCGTCACATGCAAAAGAACTTCTAAGACACACCCGGCAGTCTTTCAAAATAATATATTTACTAAAATGGATAAAATATGTAAAATGTAAACACAGAACACTATATCAAAAGCATACAATCACTTAAAAGAACAAGGTTAAAGTACAAAACATAAACTCCTATCACAATACAATTAGACTTTTCTATACAATGTGTTATACTTTATAGTACTTAAGTTAGATCAGAGATCTTGTTTCTTAAGAGTCAAAAGATAAATCAGTAAGTTCAAACTCAGTATACAGTTTAAAAACTCTGTGTCTCCACCCCTTCTATGATGTCATCTAGCTCCTCCTTTTAGAATATACAAAATATCCAAACAGGATGTCCTATCCAGGTGGAAGACTATGTTTGCTGGCCAAGGCACCTAACTTCACCTGAGCTCTTTCCTTCTAGGTTGCTTGAAAGAACAGACCAAAGAACTTTACCAGAGCAAGGAAAGGATTAAGACTTCTTTTGGCTAGGCAGATTTACTGTGTGTTGTTATTTTATTTTGTACTCACAGGGATTGTTACTGTTTGTTTCTAACATTCTATTGCTTTATTTTCTCTGATTCAAATTGTTGTTGCTGGGTATACCTTCTGCTGCATTATTACAAGGTGTGCCTACAGGTGAGTGCTAACAGATTACTGCTGTCATCTTCTGATTCAAATAACCTTTTGCAAGGTATCTATTCTGTTACTGCTTTATTTTTCTTTGTAGCAAAGTGTTTCTTACAGGGTATATCTTCTGTGAAATTATTACTGGTGGTGCTTTACAGGTTTTACAATTTTATCTATCATTAGGATAAGCTTTCAGGGTTACTGCATTTGTTGCTGACTGACTGTTTCTGCTCTTACCTCCTTGTTTCTTTCATCTGTGGTTCTTCTTTTTTGTGAAGGAAGGCCCAACACCACCCATCTCCAACCACCACACTACACTCATTTTATAGGCTAGCACAGTCGTGACATTTCCTTTGGGAAAGCAGGAAGGACAGATCAGTGGGGTATCCCACGGTGACCTCATTTACAGGGCACTAGTAATTTAACTTGTTATAACAAGTTATACAAAACAAACAAAACACAAAATCAAACTTTTGCTGTCATTTTCTTCCAATTACTCTGACCAGGTTATAAACCCAGCAACTTATCTGGAATGGATATCATTAACTGCAGGTACTGTGGAACACTTTTCAGAAGGGCAGTTTTACAGGATTTAGGACACTGTCCTACATGCTGAGCCATTGGAGATCTTAGGGCTCAGCTCCAGGCAACATGGGCAGAGATTGCGCACCTCAAATTTCATATTCAAGAGGAAATATGTTATAAGAACCACCTGCCATTTCCCAACATCCAACGAAGCACCTCAACATGAGGGTAGTTGGTATGGGAGGTTGGCAGGTGGTTAGAAGATCACAGGTGCCCCATCACTTGGTGCTCTCCAACATATTACCTCCACAAACCATTTAAAATTATAAACAGGTATCTGCCTCTATCTCTGAAATTAAACAAGGGGCAGAGGACACTGCAGAGCAGGACACTGCAGCACAGGATCTAGCACAAAACTCACCCAAAACAGGAACCAAAACAAAAAGCAAAAGGAAATCCAAAAACTTCTGATCATAGGAGACTCCATGATTAGAGAGTTGATACCCATCTCAGCCAGAAGTAATGGTCAGATATCTCCCAGGTACATCAGCGTGGAGAGACACTGACCGCATTACTAAAATTGTTCAGGAAGCAGGAGAAAACATTGTTGTCCTGGTACACATAGGGACTAATGATCTTGCCAGCCAGTCAGTTGTGGAGACCAAGGAACACCTGACCAGGCTGGGTGACAAACTATCATCCATTTCATCCGCATCTCCTTCTCTGAGATCCTGCCAGTCTGGGAGAGGGGCAGATGGACGGAAGGTCAGAGAATGGGAGATAGGGAAGCAAACATGTGGCTCAAGGGCTGATGCCAGGAAAAGGACACAAATTTGTAGGGAACTGGGAACAGTTTTGGGGCGAAAGTTCTTTAAATTTGATGGACTGCATCTGACTAAGGAGAGTCAGTGCATTGGGACAGAAGTTTGGCGTCTTTGCAGAATATTTAAACTAGCAAATGGGAGAGGGTGCAGCACCCATACGTCGAATGGGAAGAACACCCCTCTCCCCTCAGATAATGACCAAACAGGAATTCAGCATGTTTGCAGTTCATTTGCATCACCAGATAAGGAAAAAGGTCCAGCTCCCATCGACTACACAGAAATGCCAGACCTCACCCAACAACTAACACACGAAATCTGCAATGGAAAATCATGACACAAAAATGCTCACAGCCTAGGAAACAAGATCCCAGACCTGCAGGCAATAATGACAAAGGCTAAACTGGACATAGTAGCAATTAGCACGACATGGTTTACCAGTTACCACACTGAAGACTTCAGTACCTGGCTATGTACTTTTCAGAAGAAACTGAGGTGCAAAAGGGGGGTGGAGTGGCCCACTATGTCAATGAAAATATCAAAGCTACAGAAATTCAGAATACACATAAGGATCCAGAAGAACTGTGGGTCACCCTGGAAGCAGGAAATGGGACAGCCATAAGAACTGGGGTTGTCTACAGGCCCAGACCAGGGAGGACATAGACACATTACTGTTAGAAGATATACAAAACATGACAGCTAAAGGGAGGTTCTGATAATGGGAGACTTCACCATGCAGATACAGATTGGTCAATACCAGCGGGAACATCTGCCAGAACTAGACACATGGTGGATTCTCTGCAGGAGAAGGCCTCAAACAACTGGTACAACAACCCACAAGAGACAGGGCTATCCTAGATCCAGTACTGACAAACGGGAAAGGATCACAGATCTCCAGGTGGAAGGTTACCTGGGTGCCAGTGACCATCACATGGTATGGTTCAATTTGGCCACTGCAACTAAATCATCCCATTCCAAGGCAAAATATGGGACTTCAGAGGAGCTGGCTTTGATAAGATGGCCAACAGAGTTAAGCTAGCCCTGGCAAAAAGAAATACAGATGAGGGGTACAAGCAAAGTGGGCAAGCATTAAGGATGCAATACTTGAAGCAACATCCCATTGTGTTATAGAGAAAAGGAAGTGCAAGAGAAGAAAACCACTTTGGTTCTCAAAAACAGTAGCAGAAAAGGTCAGAGCCAAAAGGCTGGCCTTCAGGAAATATAAAGGAATGCAGCGGGATGAAGATAGGAAGCATACCAACTTCCCTAAGGGAAGCAGGGAAGGCAGTAAGGCAGGCAAAGGCCCAAACTGAGCAAACACTAGCCCAAACAGTAAAAGCAGGTGACAAGACTTTCTATACTACATTAGTGAAAGAAAGTTCAGAGGGGGATTGCTAAGATCCAAGAAGATAAGGGGCATGTGAGGAGGAGGACCATGTAAAGCATCTATCCTAAATAGATACTTCTTCTCAGTATTTACTGAAGAGAAGGTAGGGCAGGGCCCACAGCTCAGCACCATGGACACAGGGGGGGAGGAGGTGAGCACTAGTCCCTTCACAAAGAAAGGGTCCTACAAGAGCTCGATAAGCTCAGGGTGGACAAGGCAATGGGACCTGAAGGCATACATCCCAGGGTACTAAAGGAGCTAAGGTGGAACTAGCAGAGCCATTATCAGAACTATTTAGTGAGTCTCTGAGGACAGGAGAGGTACCAGAAGACTGGAGAAGGGCTCATATGATCCCTATCCACAAAGTGGTAGCAGGGAGGAAGCAGGAACTACAGACCAGTCAGTCGTACCTCAGTAGTGAGCAAAATTATGGAGGCACTCCTTAAAGAAAGGATAGTGCAACACCTGGAATCCATAGGAGCACAGGACCCAAGACAGCATGGGTTTACAAAGGAAGGTCTTGTCAAACTAATCTCATAGATTTCTTTGACTGGGTAACCAGAGTGGTGGACCAAGGGGAGCAGTTGATGTTGCCTACCTTGACTTCAGCAAAGTTTTCGATACTGTTCCACATAGAAGACTGATTAATAAGCTGGGTAGGCTTGAGTGGGTCAGAAGTTGGTCAACTGGGTGGCAAACTGGTTGATGGGCAGAAGACAGAGAGTGGTGGTAAATGGTATACAGTCAGAAGAGATGCAAGTCACAATGGGATACCTCAGGGATCAGTCCTGGGGCCATCCTCTTCAATATCTTCATCAGTGACATTGCAGATGGACTGGAGGTAAGGTTTGTCTGTTTGCAGATGACATCAAGGTCTGCAGCAGAGTAGATGGTGCAGATGGGGTGGGCAGAATGAGAAGAGATCTGGATAAACTGGCAAAATGGTCAGAAGAGTGGCAACTGGGATTTAATGCAAAGAAGTGCAAGATCATGCACATAGGGAAGAAAACCCTGAAGCCAGCAATAGGCTGGGAGGGAGTTGCTGACAGTCACAAGGGAAGAAAAAGACTTAGGCATCATCATCACCACCGATGACCTGAAATCATCCAAGCAGACCACTAAAGCAGTAGGTAAGGCTAGGAGGATGTTAGGGTGTATTAGTGGGGGTATCACAAGTCAGAAGAGGGTAATAATCTTTCTTTACGACACTGGTTAGCCCCATCTGGAGCATCATTGCAGTACTGGAGGCCACACCTTCACAAGCGCATTAACCAGATTGAGGCAGTCCAGAGAAGGGTAACCAAAATGGTGCAGGACTGCATCCAAAAACATATGAGGACAGATTAATGGAGCTCAATATGTATACCCTAGAGCAAAGGAGGGAGAGAGGTGATATGATCGAAACATTTAAACACCTTAAGGGCATTAACAAGGTGAAAGAGTCTAACACGTTTCAATATAAGAAAAATAGCAGGACAAGAGGACACAGCATGAGATTAGAGGAGGCCAATTAAGGAGTAATGTGAGGAAGTTCTTTTTCACAGAAAGGTGGTGGATGCATGGAATGGCCTATCTCAGTAAGTGGTGGATATGGATACAGTGCAGGGCTTCAAACAGGCATGGAATAGGCTTAAGGGAGCAATACAGATGAGTATGAATAGATAGGCCATTGACAGAGCAAAGGCTGATGGCATATTCATAAGGTAGAAAAGAAATGGGCGGACTGGATGGGGTTGCGGTCCTTATCTGCAAGTCAACTTCAATGTTTCTATGTTTCTGTCAGGAGGCATTTCAAATAAGGTGACATCAACAAAACTCATTTCCCAATATGACTCCTTAACTAACAATTCCCTCTATGATCTCAAGCAGTTCCTATTCCCAGGGCACATCGAAGGATTTGTGACTTTTAGCACCATGGTGGTATAACATGTTTTTATTCTAAGACATCATAAATGTTTGAGCCCTATATCCTGGTAGCTGGGTCAGTTCTAATAAAGTTTCTCTGGTCCACCTCCTGGTTTCAGGTTAATACATCCTGTAGTTTCTCTGATCCGGGGCACCCATAAGCACAGGCTATATTTTTATATTGCAAATAGCAAAGAAATGAAAATTATGTACCTACTGTAATTCTGATCTTTCTGTGTATCTTCACCATGCATCACCTTTGGGTATAGTGGCGGGGTCATGACCCCGTGGGGCTTTTTGGATGGGGAGTAAGTGGCACCGTGGCACCACCCTCGAGGCCGGCCTTTTGCGTGGCTCACAGGTTGGCGTTAGATGTTGTCGACCCCACCCTCCCACCAGTTCTGAGTCACTGTAGAGTAAGACAGGGTTGGGAGGAGGGGCAAGAAAGTCCAAAGTGACAGAGAAAGGAAAATATATATAAATAAAAGGAGAAATAAATGACTGAGAGGACAGAATAAGCTGTAAAACTAAGGGGATTGGGCAGGGGCCCCAATCTCTGGAGTAGAAAAGAGGAGGAGGGAGGGTTAAGGAATTTAGGGATAAAGATGTGGGGTGGAGAGAGAAGGAACATACCCTGGAATCCTGATCTGTCTCCAGATTGTATAGGAACTGTGAAGGAGTAGCCAGAAGGCTAAACTGCCAGAATTCAAGGCACAGAATCACTGGCAATAACTCCAACATAAGCAGAATCGGCTATTCTGGAAGAAAAGACAGGATACAAGGAACACCACCCCTCAAAATTAAAGTTTTGGTGTAAGAAACCTAGTTTCTTAAATTAAATTGAGGTTGTGTCCAAAGGACAAGGATATCAAAGTAAAGCTGACGGGGAGAAGGGAGAAAGACTAGAAGAGGGCAACTACCAACCTCCACCTCAAGGGGGTGGAGCCAAGGCACTGAGGAAGGAGCTCCCAATCCAGACCACTCTCCTTACAGAAAATATCCCCCATTGTGCCCAAGGTCATCCCACTAACTTATCAGAAAGGAGGGGGTGACAAGAGAACACAGAGAGGAGGAACTCGAGACTGAGGCCCGGGGATTGGAGGTGGGATTGTGATGAATGGTGAAGATACAGAAAGATCAGAATTATAGTAGGTATGTAATATTCATATCTTATCTGTCTCAATCTTCACCATTCTCCTACCTAATGGTGAGTGCGAGCCCCGAAGGGCTTCTAACCTAGGGACTAAGTCCTTAGCTCTCAGTGGGTAGCACACTCAGAGAGAACCTTCACAGGTCTGGAGAGGCCCAAGAGTGAGATGGGGACCCCTCTGGAGGGGTAGGAAGTTGCCCGACAGGCTGTCTCACTCTATGGGAGAAAAAGTGAGGTTCTCTGGTGAGCAGAGTTAATCACCCTATGCCGGGCCAAGGGTGACACTGGGAGAGATGTAGCCATGCCATCTGCGTGGTGCAGATCGCTGTCTCTATGACCCTCGTAGCTACTTCACTGGCGTCGCACAATACCCTTGCTTGGTGCCTTGCTAGCTCCAGACCACGTGTAGAGGTGCAGTGGCTTGTCTGGTTTCCTCCATGTCAAGCATTGAGGCTAGGAGATGACCTAGCCTGGACCACAGAAAACTATCATAGGTAGCATAGTGGGCCTGATGAGCAGATATAGAAAGCAGCAACTGTGCCGAGTAAAAGTTCTCCTACCCAGAATTCAAAATCCATGGAGTCTGCATATGAGGGATGGTCATGGTAAAGGATACGAAGCCCATCGGGATATCCAGTTTCATCAATCCTGAGCTAGGATGAGGCAGGTTACCTGGAGACTCTGGGGGCACAATATCTGTGGCAGAGATCCCTAGGGCTGGGACTCCAGAAAGGGTCTCTGCAAAGCATCAACACCTCCCTAAGGGAGCAGGCCAGGGGGCACAACAAGAGTGTCCTCACTAAAATTGCCCAAAAAGGAACGTGTTGAATGCTCTGGATTGTGTTGAGTGGGTGGGTGATATGCAGATCTTCCAATATCCTCATGAGAAAATGCTGATACTCAGCGAGATCAGCAGCTGGGGAGATGTGGACAGACGATTCCTCACCTCTTGAAGAGGAGGATGAGGAGTCAGAGGGTCTCAGAGGTTGGCTGCTCAGGGAGAGGTTGAAAAAGCTGTCTGTCCATCTCCCTAATGTAGAGGGAAATTGAGCAGCCACTGCTCTGAACTGCTCCCAGGAGAGAGGACCGCCAGGACCAAGGATACCTGGGAGAGCAGGAGAATGTGGCAGAGGAGAGGGGCAGATCCAACAACAGGAATCGACTGTCCTCCACCTGGGCTAGAGGCGCACCTGGAGCCCCAAGAGAAGAGGTAGCTCTGAAAACTCCACAACCGACAGCTGGTCAACCATACTGCCAACTGCCTAGGCTGCACCCTGAAGAATCACCCCTGTGAGGTGACTGGGGCCGTGAAAGTTCAGAAGGACAGTCCCCACCTCCAAAGAATGGGGCCCTCTTGAGGAAACCAAAAGGGAAAGGTGAGGGTCCACACTACGACTTGTCCCAGAGCCTGGGCGAGCTCCAGAAAAAGGTCACCACATCAAACCCATACCCTCGACCCCTCGGAATCAAAGTGCCCTCCTCCTCAAAAGAGCCAGCAGGGCAGCTGGCACCCTGGACAGCCCCGAAGGGCTATCCAGGAGCAGCACCCTCACCTATTGTAAGTGCTCCAATCGGCCCCAAAGTTGGGCGATCCAGGCACACCACCTGATGGTACCACCACTGAGGGGTCAGAACCTCCCCGAATCCAGGCTACAGAGCACTGTTGGCCTGCACCACTGCCTGATGGTCAGCACACCTGACCCTGGTCCTGGGAGTCACTGTCCTCTCCTCAGAGGGGTTGGTTCCGGCCTATCAAGGATATTACCAAGGTCTCTATGTGAGCAGCCAACTCCAAAGTCAGACTGGCTACCTGACTCACAGTCTGATTCCCCTCCAAGGAGGTGGAGATCGAAGTTCTGTGCCAAGCGGTGCATGGACGCCCGCTGCCATCCCGACTGAAAGGGGCACCAGCCCAGAGACTGCACCAGAGTCGATGCCGAGGTCCTCAGCTACACTGCGAATGATATGGGAAGAAGACACGGTGCCAACAACGGCAGGAGCATCGGAGCTGGAGCCTGTCACAGTGCTGCAAGCGGCACCGAGGCCAGAGACAGCGCCGACAACTCTGACTGCACTCTCGGCACCTGAATGCCACCGAGGTTGGAAACCCCCATGGTGCTGTCCGACCCATGGTGGTGCGAGTGGTGCTGAGGCCAGAGACGGGTCACCGGGCGGTCCGGACTGCGCCTTGCCACCACAGACGGCCGGAGTTCCAAACCCCCCATGGTGCCATAGTCCCCGCTCAGCACCGTAAGCGCTCCAGAGCTGGACATGGTGCTGTGCTCAACCACAGCACTGCAAACGGCACTGAGGTGAGAAACAGTAAAGGGCGGCGCGTGAGAGCCTCCCACAACACTGTGAGCACCATTGACACTGCAAATGGATCCAACAGCAGCAATGGCGCCGGCGACGGACCGGTGATGATGGCAGGCGCCATCAGGGCCCATGTCACCATGAATGGCACTGACAGATGGCGTTCAGGACAGCGCCGACCCAGGCCTTTCAACCTGAGGGTGCGACACGGGGGAGCCTTCACCCCCAAAGGCGATTGCCAGCGGTGCCTCTCTCCCCTGTCCCCTGAGAATGGACTGGGCCTCCTGCACCACAGAAGGGGCTTTTGCAATGGCGAGGCTACTAGAAGCACAAGTCCCCTCTTTCTTACTCCATAAAGAACTGGGAGGGGACCTGGAGGAAAGGCCAGAAGAGCATGGCTTGGCCCGATGAGTGCATGCCCATCCTCTGAAAGTCGGCAGAGCTCATCCAACTTTCCACATGCATTGTTCAATGACACGACTGTCCATGGAGAAGCAGGCATCACATGAATCCATGTCATGTAGCGGGCCAAGACATGCGAGGCAATGGTCATGTTGGTCGCGACAGAATACTTGGCGTCGCACGGCACCGGCTTATTAGGGGCTGTCCTGTCTTCACAGTTTTCTTGCCTCCCAATCAAGACATGACCTACGGAAAAACAGCACCAAACAAGACCCAACATCGCAAAATAAAACAAGGAACAGTCTTACTTTAATTCCAGGTGATGTCAGTGGGAGCGAACACTGAGCGGCAGGAAAAGATTCGATTGAATGGAGTTGATGGACTACGAAATGGAGCCAAAGGCTTCAAGATAAACTGCAGGTGTCTCACGCAGCAGAACTATCCATGAGGTGCGACCTCAATGGCGGAGACAAAGAACTGGGGAGGGCGGGTCGACAACACCTAATGGCCAACCCGCAGCGCCATGCAGTGCGCCAGCCTTGAGGGTGCCGCCAATGGTGTGTTGACTCCGCCATCCAAAAAAATAAATAAAAGAGCTTCCACGGGGTTGTGCCTCCAGCCACTATACCCAAAGGTGATGAATGGTGACGGTTGACAAAGATAAGATCAATCATAACCAGTTGGCCAAGTGTCACACTGGGCAAAGGTTAAACTATACTATAGTGTATACTGTAGAGGTAGTATTGCAGAGATCTTGATACAACCAGAACCTCTTAATATATTAGGGATGTGGTTTGGGCCTGGGGAACTTGATGAACTAAACTGGAGCAAAAAGTTAAGAGATAGGAAAGCAAAAGTGGGGCATTGGAACAGAGAAACTAAGGGAAAAAAGAGGATCTATCTTATCAAAACTCTCTTAATTCCAGTTCTCTTAAATGTGAGTTACATATTTCCACCCCAAGACAGAGAAGACAGAAGTGCTTAGTATTTTTTCAAGCATGCTGGGGTAGTCGACTAAACACAATAAAAGAAATATTTTATATTTATCACCAAAACAAGGGGCTTAAATATGACAAACCCCATCTTATTTGTTAATGGTTTCTTTCTGTTCACAAATATAAAACCTCTGCTGGAACATCAGAATACAGGTTGGGAGAATTTAATTAAAAGAAATGTTCTCATTGGCTCGCTCTTGGGACTTACAGACTTTGAAAGTACTCAAAAGATCTATAGAAGTACCAGAATATCTTAGACGTTTGTTTCTGAGATTGAAACAGTGGCAGATTACAGTACATCAAGTAAGGACATTATCTAGGAAACAATTCTATTTCTTACTGTTATCTATTACATGTCATGAGGAGGTTTTATTTGGAAAATGTCCTGTGGGTCATACAGAATCATTGAAACATCTACTTAATAATAAGCGAGTTCCTGAACACATGTGGGACTTCCATTGGCTAGCATGCCATGAAAAATAAACATTAAAAGCGAATCAAAAGCATAAGAAAATAGAAGAGATGCTCTGTAGTAGACATTAATGCACACAAAAGAAGGAACAATACATCGTTTATTGTTTTCATGTTCTTTTATTTTAGGATTTTGGGACTTCTTAGCACAAGAGTGGGAAAAGAAATGAAAATTGTGTACCTACCGTAATTATGATCTTTCTGTATCTTCACCATTCATCACCTTTGGGTTATTGGCAGAGGTCATGACCCTGCGGGAACTTTTTCTTTTTGGATGGGCGGAGCTGGCGCACCATCAGTGCAGCTCTCGAGGCCGACGCACTGCGTTGCCTGCTGGGTTGGCCGTTAGGGTGCTGTCAACTACGCCTCCCACCAGTTCTGAATCGCCAGAGAGGTAAGGAAAAGGGGTTGGGAGGGTGGGACAAAGGAAAAGATATATAAACCAAAAGGAGAAATAAACGACTGAGAGGACAGAAGAAAAGGAAGACTAAGGGGATTGGGTAGGGGCCCCAATCTCTGGAAATGAGAAAAAGGAGAGAGGAAAGATTTAGGATAAGCTTGGGGAAGGTAACAACCATACCCTGGAATCTTGAAAGCTGACTTGTCTCCAGGTTGTATAGGAACTGCAAGGAGTTGCCAAAAGGCTCGCTGTCAGAATTCAAGGCACAGAATCACTGACAATAACTCCAAAAGCAGAAACGGCTATTCTGGAAGAAAGACAGGACACAGGGTTATTCTCCCCATCTCAGGGAAAAAAAATTTTGGTGTAAGAAATGTTGGTTTCTTGAGGAAATTAAGGATATGTCCACAGGACAAGGAACTAAGGATTGACAGGACAAGGAAGTGGAGAGAACAGAGGGCAGCTACAACTCCCACCTCACAGAGGTGGAGCGAGCACTGGAGAAGGGTGCCACTCATCCTCACCACTCCCTCTAAAACATTATCTCCCATGTGTCCCTGCCCTACCGCCCCTGACTAACAGAAAGGAGGGGGCGACAAAGGACACAGAGAGGAGGGAGGACCCAGAGACTGAGGCCCCAGGTGGATGGCGGCTGGGATTGTGATGAATGGTGAAGATACAAAGAAAGATCATAATTACAGTGAGATCGTAATTTTCATATCTTATCTGTGTCCAATCTTCACCATTCATCACCTCTGAGTGAGTGCCGAGCCCCTGAAGGAGGTTTTCAAACCTAGGGACAGAGTCCCTTAGCTCTCAATAGGTGACACACTAAGAGGAGAACCTTCTGGGCCTGGAGAGGCCACAGTGGGGAGAGTGAGACAGGGACCCCCGGAGAGGAAATAAAGTTGCCCTGACAGATGGCGTCTCACCCTATGGGAGAAGAGGTTGGTTCTCTGCTGAGTGGAGTTAATCACCCTATGCCAGGCCAAAGGTGACAACTGGAAAAGACACAGCCATGCCGTCTGCCTAGTGCAGATCGCCGTTCCTTCGACACTGGTAGCTACCTCATTGGCATCACTCTGATGCCCTTGCTAATGCCTTGCCAGCTCAGGCCACGTACAGAGAGTGCAATGGCTTGTCTGGTTTGCTCCGTGTCAGGCAATGAGGCTAGGAGCTGACCCAGCCTGGACCACAGGAACCTATTATAAGATGCGTAGTGGGCCTGATGTGCTGCGATAAAGAGCAGCAACCATGCCAAGTAGAGCGTTCTCCTCCTCAAAGTCAAAATCCAAAGAATCTTGATCTGAGGGCGGTCACAGTGGAGGCACGAAGCCCATCAGGAGTGTCCAGCTGCGTCAATCCTGACTGAGGATGAGGCATGGAACCTGGAAACTCTGGGGGGTGCAATACTGCTGGCAGAGATCCTTAGGGCAGGAACTCTGGAGAAAGGCCTCTGCAAGGAACACAACAACGCTTCCCAAAGGGAGCAGGCCAGGGGCACCACTAGGTTGTCCTCACTGAAATTGCCTAGAAAGGCATGCACTGAGTACTCTGGATTGCTTTGAGTGGGAGGGGTGATGTGCAGGTTCTCCAACATCCTCACGAGGAATCGCTGATACTCCACAAGATCAGCAGCTGGAGAGATGTGGACAGATGGCTCCTCTCCTCCAGAAGAGGGTGATGAGGAGTCAGAGGACCTCAAATGCTCAAAGGGTGGCTGCTCGGGGAGGTTGAAAACCTGTCTGTCCATGGCCCTGAAGTAAGCAGGGAACCGAGCGGTCATAGCCCTGAACTGCTCCCAGGAGAGAGCCCGCTAGGACCAAGGATGCCTGGGAGTGCAGGAGAATGCGGCAGAGGGATAGGGACAGAGTCGACAAGAGAAATCGAATGACCTCCGCCTGGACTAGGAGCACACAGGAGCCCCAGAAGATGAAGGTGCTCGGAAGACTCCACAGCTGACAGCTGAACAACCATATTGGAACTGCCTTGGCTGCGCCTGGAAGAATCCCCCTGTGAGGTGACCGAGGCCGTGTAGTCCAGAAGGACGGTCCCCTACCTCCAAAGAATGGGGCCCTCTCAAGGAAACCAAGGGGAAGAGCGGAGATCCATGCTCGGCTTCTCCCAGAGCCTGGTGGATTCCAGAAACAGGCTGATGCACAGACCCCATGTCCCTTGACCCCTTGGAATCCGAGGCGCCCTCCTCCTCGAGAGAGCCAGCCTAGGCAACTGAAAGCCCTGGTCTGCCCCTGAAGGAGCTATCCAGGGTGCAGAACCCTTCTCTCCGTGGGTGCTCTGATCGGCCCCAAAGTTGGGCGATCTAGGCACACCACCTGAAGAGGTACCACCGCTGAGGAGTCAGAAAACCCTCTGAGGCTGGGCTACAGTGCAGTGGTGTCCTGCAACACTGCCTGCTGGTCAGAACTCCTGACCCCAGCCCGGCAATCACTGTCCGCTCCTCAGAGGGGCTGACTCTGGCCTGCCGAGGACACTATGAGGGTGCCCATGCCAGCAGCTAACTCCAAAGAGCCAGACTTCCTGTCTGACTCAGAGTCGACTCCTTCTTGAAGGTGGAAACCGAAGCCCTGTGCCAAACAGTTGGTGGGCGCCTGCTGTCCTGACCAAATAGGGTACCAGAAGCAGAGACCCACCAGAGTCAGTACCAGCATCCTCTGCAGCACTGCAAATGGTGGCAGAGAGGACACAGCTCCAACAGCCTTAGAGCCAGGACCTGGCATGGTGCTGTCCTCCTCAGGGTGCCACAGTGGCACTGAGGACAGAGGCGTGTCAAAGATGGCTCCGACAGCACTCTCAGTGCTGAGATCTGAAATGCCCATGGCACTGTGCCCATGCCGGAACCGTGAGCGGCTCTGGAGCTGGACACGGCACCACGCTCAACCTCGGCGCTGCAGATGGTGCTGAGGCAAAAAAGTCAGAGATGGCACCGTAGAACCTCCCACAGTGCTGCTAGCACCATTGGCTCTGTGAATGGCACTGACAGCAGCCATGGCACGGCGACGGGCGGCACTGATGACAGTGCCATCAGGGCCCACGGTGCTGCAGACGGCGCTGAGGCCCGAAACTGCACCGACAGATGGTGTCGAGGACGGTGCCGTCCTGGGCCTTCAAGCTGTGGGTCCAACACCGGGGAGCCTTTGCCCTGAAGTGGCGACTGCCAATGTGGTGCCTCCCGCATGTCCCCTGGAAGGAACAGACTGGGCCTCCTGCAGGAGGAGCCTCGCCATGGCTAGACTATGACGGTTGAGGCTCCCTCCTCCTCAGTCTGTATAGAACCAGAGGGGACCTGGAGGAAAGGCAGAGAACGCAGCTTAGCCCAACTAGTGCGTGCCTGACCCCCGACAGTCGGCGGAGTCGCCCCCACTTTCCACGCACATTGTTCATGACCCATGTCCACAGAGAAGCAGCATCGCACAAGTCCATGTCATGAAGTGGGCCAAGACACGCGAGGCCCAGTCGTGCTGGTCGGTGATGGAGAACTTACGCTGCAAGGGCACCGTCGCATGGGGAGCCGTCCCTTCTTTGAAGATTTCTTGCCTTCCAACCAAGACATAACCTACGAAAAGAAACACCAAACAAGACTCGACATCGCATAAAATTAAACAAATAAAGGAACAATCTTACCAATCATGTCAAGTAAGCTATCAGAACTGGCACGAGCAGGGCCCAACGAACTCTGACTAGTAGTCAACAGAGTCGAAAAAATGAAACTGCGACAGCGGGCCTCAAAGTTGCTCTTAGAAGCTTTCCACGAGGATCTCGATGGCGGGAGATGAAGAACTGGTGGGAGGGTGGAGTCGATAGCATCTAACGGCCAACCCGAGCGCTACACAATGCGTCGGCCTCAAGGCGGTGCCGATGGTTCGTTGGCTCCACCCATCCCCCAAAAGCTCCCGTGGGGTCATGACCTCTGACCAATAACCCAAAGGTGATGAATGGTGAAGATTGACACAGATAAGATCCTATTTTAGAACTGTAACATATAAGAATCTGATGTATGGCGTAGCTCTGTAAGCTGGAAAAATGGCATAGAGTACACTGCAAATAATAATGGCAGTCTTAAAATGGAACATTTGGACTACAAGATGTGGTTTTACTCTACAACAAAAGAAAGAAGTCATACTGAATTATACAACAAAGTAATGTCAGATCTCAAAAATATATAAAACAGAGCAAGAAAAATACTCAAGGGCCACACTCTTGGAATTATGGAAAGCTCTACCATGGGTGCCAGATAATGATACACCTGTAACCTGAAAGGTCATAGCTAATTGTTCAGTCTAGTCTCTTTTTATGAGAATGACATTTTCTTTTTGATTTCTCTTTTTATCCCACCCTTTTTAGGAAAAAAAAACAAAGTAAATTTCTTAAATGGGACCCTATGAATTGTAGATACACTGATTTTTTTTTTTTTAAGAGTTTGAGTTTCTATATTATTTGAAATGGGGTTTGTTGATGTATTCTTTTGTATATATTATGCTGTGTTGTGATGTGACTTTCATTGTTTGTCGCAATAAAAAAATCCCTACTCTTTTGAGAAATGCCATGGGATCTTTAACATCCATGAACTACCACCAGAACAGGCAGATGGGACCTTAGTTTAATGTCTCATCCGAAAAATGGCACTCAGGGTGCAGCGCCCCCCGTGCACACCACAGTGTCAGTATTGTGATTTCAACCTGTGCCTGGTGTGGGGATAGAACCGCAGCATTCTGATCTCCCAGCCTCAGAGGCGAGTGTGCTACCTGCTGAGCCACTGACACTGACCTAGAATATATAAAGGATAATGTATGGGTAGCCATACACAACAAGCATGTGTCTGCATCAAGAGTGTTTCACGGCAGCCAGGAACCGTGAGTGTGAAACTCGAGAGGTTCACTGGATGCCATAAACTCATGTTGAAAAACAGGCTTGTTGTATATAGCTGCCCATACAGTATTTTTCATAGTGTATGGGCATCCATACTCATTTTCAGATGCTTAGCTGCTGTCAGTGAACAGGGGTTGGTGGAGAGGCACTTGAGGGTTGATGGCAAGCTCAGTTTACTGATTAAATGTGCTCCAGCTTGTTCTGTAAGTTTAGGTTTAAAAAAAAAAAAAAAACAGCTTCCAGCTCGCTATGATAGAGGAAAGCAGATGTGTGGCAGCATTCTAAGCTGCTGTGCTGCAGTAATGACATCACTATTACAGCACAATAAAATTATGTCACTACTGCAGCACAACAAGCATATTCAGGCATGGAATTCCAGGCTTAACAGGGTTCCACTATACACTATAAATAGTTTATATAAATGGAAATTACATACTTACCGTAATTATTGATCTTCTTGGACAGTCTCCATCACTCGTTCACACTAGTGGGATAGTGCGGAGGTGCTAGGACCAGCGGGAGCTAAAATTTTCAGAAGGGTTGGCGCGAGACAGGACCACACATGCATGACACCATGAGACTAGCTCGCGCCTGTGATGGCTATCTCAGCATAAACCATCCAAACGCCTCAGTACCTTTTAGACCGAGGAGGTGCAGGGTAACTAATGAGAATAACTCATCCTGAGTTTCTGGGCCTACGAGGGCCCAGATAGCCTTTGCAAGAAAGGTCAAGAATAATGTCTTCACAGTCTGAACCACAGGACCATGAAGACCAGGAAAGAAAATGAGTGAACCTAGGGATGGTGGGTGGGTGTGTGAATGAGTGATGGAGACTGTCCAGGAAGATCAGTAATTACGTCCATTGTATTCGCCTATCTTTCTGGACTAAGTCTCCATCACTTATTCACATTAGTGGACAGTATCAAGCTAAAACCAACAACCCTGAGTAGGGTGGTAGGAGATAGGGTCTACTCAGAAAGGACGCCGAGACCGTCCTGCTAATAAAAGAGCTGTCTTGTAAAGAGCATCTAGAACATGGTGCTTACAAGATAAGCGCTCGAGTTGTAACTCACCACTTTGCAGACGACTGCAATGGGCACAAAATGAAAGTCTGCCAGGAAGCCGCAACCACTCTAGAGAGTGTCAAGAACCTGGCATCACAATTTGGTCTAGGATCAAAAGTAATAGTGTCAAAGACATGTACTAATGTAACGAAAGGGACCTCAGGAACTGAAAGAGTCAGAGGTAAAGTCTACTGGTTCAGGGTAGATCGGAAAGTGCAGATGGAAACCCCCACTATCAAGTATGGCTGACCTGTGAATAACAGTTCCAGGAGCACTTGAACCCTTTACTTGGTGAGCAAAGGGTGTCCAGGTGGGTTAGCCCATCAAGGAGAATAGTCTCAACTTAATCACTGGAACCATCTTGATGGAAGGCCAAGCACGACTTAGAAGCCTGCTGAGGTGGTCCAGTAGAACCAGATCCTACCTACTAATATTCCAAAAGGAACCATCCTGCCCCTGTATGTACAACTGTAGTAGCAGTCTCTGAACTCAGGAAGAAAGGAAAAATGTACAGGAGGACTTGTCCGCCAGTGAAAAAAACAGGCAGACAGAAAAAAGAGGCTGGATTTCTAAGGCAAGTAGAGGCAGATGGTCAAGAGGGCACAGCAGGACCAAGTTAGGGTTAACCCATCTGCTGAAAGTGACTGGAAGCGGCAGTGACTCAATACAGTGAGACACTATCACTCTGGCCTCCCTGAAGGAGTAGGAAAGCAAAAAGAAGCTGGGAAGGCAGTCAGAACAGCAAAGGCCTGAACCGAGGAAAAGATAGCCAACTCAGTTAAGAAGGGGATAAACCTTTTAGGTACATCAGGGAGTGAAGGAAGACTAAGGGAGGGATAGTGAGGCTTAATAAAGGGGGGGGTGGGCAGAGGTGACGGTGAAAAGGCAGAGATACTAAACAAATATTTTGCTCAGTATTTACAAATGAAGAGGGGAGGTACCTAAAAGAAACAACAGAAACACTCTGGATACAGAAGTTGATACCAGCCCATTCACAGAAGAAGGGTTCTGAAAGAACTCTTAAAACTGAAGGTGGACAAAGCAATGGGGCCTGATGGGATTCATCCCAGCATTCTAAAGAACTACTAAGGATAGAACTAGTGACACCACTGACTACCCTCTTTAACAAATCATGGGAGGATGGGGTGGTACCTGAGGACTGGAGGAGGGCAGATGTAATTCCCTTCACAAAAGTGGGAGCAGGGCAGAAGCGAAAACTACAGATCTGTTAGTTTAACCTCAGTGATAGGGAAAATGATGGAATCACTTCTGAAGGAAAGAATTGTTGAGTACCTAGAGGCCAGAGGGCACAGGACCTAAGACAGCATGGATTCACAGCGGAAGGTCATGCCAGACAGATCTAATAGAGTTCTTTGATTGGGTAACCAAAGTAGTAGATCAGGGAGGAAGTGGACATGGCCTACCTAGACTTTAGCAAGGCATTTGACTCAGTCCCACACAAAAGATTAATATACAAGTTAGCAGCCTGGGAGTGGGTCCCGAGATGATAGTCTGGGTAAAGAATTGGCTGGAGAATAGGACACAGGGTTATAGTAACGGAGTCCACGCTAGAAAAGGGGCTTACTAGTGGGGTACCGCAGGGTTCAGTATTAGGACTAGTCCTCTTCAATGTCTTTATAAGCGACATTGCAGAGGAACTGGAAGGAAAAGTATGTGTCTTTGCAGATGACACAAAGATCTGCAACAGAGTTGATGCACAAGGTGGGGTGGAAAGGATGAGAAGGGACTTGGCAAGGTTAGAGAAATGGTCAAATGTATGGCAGCTTAGATTGTATGCTAAGAAGTGCAAGGTAATGCACCTGGGAAACAAAGACCCAGGGAAGAGTACACAATGGGGTGAGATACTAACAACAACAAAAATGGAAAGGAACCTGGGGGTAGCATATCAGATGACTCAAAGGTGGGCAAGCAATGTGAGAGGGCAGTAAGGAGGGCTGGGGCATACTGGGATGCAGAGGGAGAGGCATCACCAGTAGAAAATGGGAAGTTATTATCCTCTGTACAGACAGCTGGTGAGACCCCATCTGGAGTACTGTGTGCAGTTCTGGAGACCCAGTTTCCAAGGACATAGACAAGATGGAAGCTGTCCAGATGAGGCAACTAAAATGGTGCAGAGTCTGCACCAGAAGACATATGAAAAGAGACTAAAGGAGCTTAATATGTATAGCCTTGAGGAAAGGAGGAGAGGTGGGACATGATAGAAACTTTCAAGTACCTCAAGGGAATCAACAAAGTCAAGAGGGTAGCATCTTTCAAAAAAGAGGTGTGTAAGAACAAGGGCACAATTTGAAGATGGGAGGTGGCTCAGAGGTAATGTAAGAAGTATTTTTTCACAGAGAGGTTATGGATGCATGGAGCGGCCTTCGGAGGAGGTTGTGGAGTCAGAAACAGTGGTTGAATTCAAGCATGCATGGGACAGTCATAAGGCAATTCTAGGGGTGGGGGTAGAAAGAAGTAGGCTGCTGGTTAACTAGGATCTGCAGCTTATCCCTTAGATAGGAAATGGGAAGACTGGGGTGCCAAACAGTCCTTATGTGCCATCAAATTCTATGTTTCTATGTTTCTATGGAAAGGATTCTAGTTTGTTTGCTGAAAAACAAACATCACAACTCCGTCACGCACTTGGAGGATAGCTTCATGAGCGACTGGCATGGAACCAGTGCGCGGAAGGTGTGAATATTTGAGCTCCTCAGAAAAAAGACCTATTGACCTTGGTCAAGAAGGAGTATGTCACCTGTTAAGTTAAAGCAAGCAAGGAAGTAGGAACCCGAGTTCTGACTCGTGGAGAGTCGCTTCTGTTGCTCTGAGGCTCTGCTCAAGAAAAGAAAGCCTGATAAAAGAAAGGGAAATTAACAGACTGGGCAGTCACCTAGGTCTAGGAAATGTCTCTGAATAAGAGAACTCTCTCTTGGAGAAGAGATGACCCATACCACCACTGGATCGGACTCCCCTAGTGGAAGAAGGAGTTAGGTACTCTTTACCATACTCTGGAGGCAGGTGCCTCAGGGGCTGAGGCGGAAGCTGACCAGATCAAAAGGGGGGTATAGGGTAATTTTGGCTAGGCCCTGTGCTGTAATAACATTTTTATTTTTTTTATTTTTATTTTTTAGTCCGAGCCTAATAAAGCTTTCAGACTGCTATTTCATAAAGATTGTCTTGATACAAAATGATGAAGATGTTCTCCATCTGAGTGCAGAAGGAGCCTGAGCATCCACACTGAAATCATGACTGGACTAATAATCACAGCTGGAGAGATGCTAAATACAGGTTACTCACCTGTAACAGGAGTTCTAGGAATGGTATATGTTGTTCATCCACACTTATTGGCAGGTATCCTTGCCGCTTTAAATCTTGCGGAAGGTCTTCAAGCTGGCTCCTCCACCCACCGGTGGTATAACTCGGCTCCGCCCCATGGCGCCAGATCTGGCCGCTGGAAGCTCAGGTTGTGCGTCGGCCGGAGGTCGGAGTATGGATGAACAACATATACCATTCCTAGAACTCCCGTTACAGGTGAGTAACCTGTACTTAGGACATGGATATGTTGGTTCATCCACACTTATTGGCAGACTCTAGCAGTTCTCCCGGAGGAGGAGGCAAGACGACACCCCTGTAATACTTACTTGGGAAAGAGAGACTGGAGAACTGAGGCCCCAAACCAG
Source organism: Neoceratodus forsteri (assembly GCA_016271365.2). Taxonomy (NCBI): domain Eukaryota; kingdom Metazoa; phylum Chordata; order Ceratodontiformes; family Ceratodontidae; genus Neoceratodus; species Neoceratodus forsteri. The sequence goes on along the minus strand of CM057453.1, from coordinate 296,369,474 downwards.
CATCCCGTGTGACTCAAGGTCGATGTGGTAATGGGTAATGAAGGTGTGTGCTGACTTCCAGGTAGCAGCCCTGCAGATTTCCTGGATAGGGACATCCTGGAAGCAGCCACCGTTGCAGCAGTATGGCGGGTAGAATGAGCTCTTATCCCTCTGGGAGGCTCCATGCCCGCCAACTTATAGCGAGATCTATGCAGGAGGTGACCCACCTGCTTATCGTCCGCTTGGCTGCAGGTCTGCCAGATCGGCTTCAGTGTAGGTGACAAACAGCTGGCGAACCTCTCCCGAATTTCAGCCGTCGCTCTTTGTAATAGCGGCGCCCTTCTAGGGTCAGAGTAAAGAGCCTATATTCGGCCTCCGAGGTGTGATTGGGGTAGAACACCTGGTTAGGTGAAACTCCGACACCACCTTCGGAAGGAATTTCGGGTGGGGCGCAGGACAACCTTGTCCCTGTGGAAGACCAGGTAAGGAGACTCGATGGAGCGCCTGGAGCCTCCCATCCTTCTGGCTGACGTGATAGCCACCAAGAAGGCGGTCTTCCACGACAGGTGAAGAGAGCACACCTGTGCATAGGTTCGAATGGCTTGCCCATGAGCTTTGCCAGTACCAGCAGTAGATCCCACGGAGGTGGAGGTTCTCACACCGGAGGAAATGTGATCAAGGCCTTTGAAAAGCCCAGACCACCTTCTCCTGCACACTGACTGCTTCCCGGCCCGCGCTGATAGCAGAGATGGCTGCCAGGTGCACCTTAGGGTCATCGACCTAAGCCCTTGATTAGAAAGGGACCATAAATAGTCCAAGATGCTTGCCAAGGAACAGGAGGAAGGGTCCAAGCCCTTGCCCTGACACCAAATGGAAAACCTTCTCCATTTGAAGGCATAGCATTTTCTGGTCGACTCTTACGGACGCCTCAACTACATTGAGGACCTCGTCCGGAAAGACTCAAGGGCCTGGAACTCTAGCAGCTCAGGAACCAGGCCGTCAGGTGCAGGGATTGAAGGTCCGGATGGAACACCTTCCCTGATTGACTGAGAGCAGGTCTGGGCGAGCTGGAAGCTGCCGCAGAGTCCTGGAGCTGAGACTGAGGAGATCTGGGTACCAGAACTGGCGAGGCCAGTCTGGGGCTATCAGAATCACCTGCGCCTTGTCCCTCCTCGCCTTGAGAAGCACCTTGTGGCTCAAGGGAAATGGGGAAAGGCATAGAAGAGGCCGGGGTCCATTGCCTCGAGAAGGCATCCCCCTGCAGCGAGCCCTGTTGAGGCGGGCATGGAACAGCCCTCAACCCGCGTTCTCCTGAGGCAAACAGGTCCACCTGAGGTGTGCCCCAATGGGAGAACAGATGCTGTACTTCCTCCGGCAGGAGAGACCACTCGTGGGATGCAGCCCCTATCCGGCTTAGGGCATCGGCCAGGGTGTTGGAGGCTCCTGCCACATGAATGGCTAGGAGATACACCTCCAGGCTGCGACGAGTGACCAAATCGGAGAGCTTCCTTGCATAGAAGCATGGGCGCGTCCCGCCCTGGCGGTTTAGATAGTACATGGTCGTGGTGTTGTCCGTCTGGACTCGGACCACTTGACCCGGAGGAACGGAACAAAGGCGGTGAGAGCTAGGCGGACCGCTCGGAGCTCCAGCAGGTTGATGTGGCATTGGGACTCCCGCGGGGACCAGGGCCGTGAGCCGGTGTTCCCCCAGATGGGCACCCCAACCCATCAGAGAGGCATCGGTCGATGAGAGACCGTCGGCTCGGGAGCGGACGAACAGGATGCCCTCCTGCAAATGACCTGGAATGATCCACCACTGGAGGCGTTCCACATCTCCTGTGTCACCGACACAAGCTGGTCCAAGGATGCGTTGTGACCACTGACTGGCCAGTCCCCATTGAAGGAACGCATGTTCCAGCGGGCCCAACGGACCACGCCGGTGCAGGCCGCCATGAGACCCAGGAGCGCAGGAAGTCCCGGCAGGAGCAATTGTCCAACCAGAAATGATTGGGCAAGGAGGAAAGAACCTCGGCCCTGTCCGCGGGAGCAGCGCTCTGGCTCGAAGAGGTCGAGGCTGCGCCCGATGAACAGAATCACCTGCTTGGGCTTGAGTTCCTGACTTGGCCTCGTTGATAAGGAGGCCCAGTTGAAAAGCAGACCTGGAGGGCCAGATCTCTGGACCACTCACCTCCTGCCTGGAGGAGCTGCTATCAGCCAGTCGTCCAGGTGAGGGGTACCCGGACCCCTCGGTGCCGCAGGAATGCTGTCACCACTGCCATGCATTTGGTGAAACCCTGGGAGCTGGAGACAAGCCGAAGGGCATGCTCGGGAACTCGAGGGATCCTTCCGCTCGGAGCGAAGGAATCTCTGGTGAGACAGATGGATGGGACGTGGAAAACACGTCCTGCAAGTCAGAAGCAGAACCACATGCAGCGTTCCAAGGATGGTAGTATCTGAGCCAGAGTGACCATCCTGAGGTTCGAGACCTTAGGAACTTGTTTAGGTCATGTGGGTCAAGAATGGGCGCCAGCCCCGTCCGTTCGGAACCAGGAAGTACCTGGACACAAACCCTGGGTCTGAGGGGGTCCGCTACCACCCTGATCACCTCCTTTCGGAGGAGGAGAGCGGTTGGCTCGGCAGAGCCGACGGTGAGCTCACGGACCCCGAGGCCCCAGGTGGCGGCTCTGAAGGGTGGGACCTTCGAATTCCAGAGGCAGGCCTTTCCCACCACCTCCAGTACCCACCTGTCCGTGGTAACAGCAGACCAGGCGGAAAGGAAGTGTCGGAGCTGTCTCCACAGGGGAACCAGGGTGAGTGACGGGGATGGGGCGACACCCTCAGCCCGTCACTGGGCAGGCTTGGAGGAAGGACCGGCCGAGGACCTCCTGGGCCTTTCCCTCCCTGCCTCCTGTTAGAGGAAGCGGCGGCTTGGTTTGGGATGCCAAGGCCGAGCCTGCTGGCCCTGACGTGCTGGGCCGGGCGCGGGGAGGAAGGACGAAAGGGCTTAGGCTGTAGTTTGCGGCCTTTGTCCTTCTGAGCGGAAGAGACCGAGTCCAAGGTAGCATTGGACTTCTCGATCCTCTGCAGGTGACCTTCCACCCCAGGGCCGAAGAGGTCAGTCCCCAAAAGGAACATCCGCCAACTTGTGCTGGGTATCCGAGTAAAGGTGGATATCCTCAGCCAAGCCCGTCGGCAGCATAGCCACTGCGGCCGCCACCGACCTGGCACGAGTCCCAATATCTAAAGCAGTCTGGAGCTGCTGTTTGGCCACTGCCCTGCCTGGTCCCGCACCTGCTTGACCGTAGTCTGCAGGTCAGCGGGAAGATGAGGATGACCTCATCCAGGGAGCCCAACAGGGCATGAGAAAAATGTGCCATGAGAAGGCCGAACTGGCCTGGGCCGAGAGGACGCAGCATAGACTTTTTCGCCCGACATAATCCAATTTCTTGGATTCCTTATCCGGAGGTTTATCATCTCCTGGCGTTGCCGTTGGCAGGCAGCTGTCGGTAACTCAACCCCTCAGCAGAGGGTGCTCAAAACCGGACAGGGAACGGTAGGGACCGCATACTTCCTGGCCATCCTGGCAGGCGCAGGACAGGAAGCAAGCGCTGCCAAAAGCTCAAGGCCGGACCACTATGGCCTCGGCCACGGAAAGGCCTCCGTTGGAGAATCCTCCGGTCCAGAATCTCCGTGAGGGATACCTGGCCCGTTTGGAAGCGGGTTGAGCTTCATCGGTGGACTCCGAGATGAGCCGAAGCAGTCCTAGGAAGGACGACGGGCTATCGTCCATTGACTGTCCTCCTGAGGACCCAAGTCTAGTCGCTTGGAGAAAAGGAGGAATTATCCTCGGACTCGGACGAGTCCTCAAAAGCTGCCTCTGGCCTGAGCCACCCTCTACCTGCCGAGGTTGGTGGGAGTGAGGTAACAGACAACCTATAGGGTAGACCCTTGGCTGACCAGAATCCCTGGTCGGAACCCCAAATAGTGGCTGTGGGCGGAGGTTCCACTGGAATCGGTGGAGCAGCTGGTTTGGCGAACAACCGGCCTGGGTACAGGCTCCTCGGGTCAGTCGGGGTTGTGTCGGCCACTCGGTGACAACCACTTAATGGCGGGGAAGGCGGACTGCGTCGGCTTATTCGATCAGGAGGAACTGTTGCCACATGGGGTCCTCGTGCCGTCGGCGTAACTAGCAGAAGCCTCCCTCGTCGAGGAGAGGCGAGGACGAGCGGCGATACCGCTTACCGTGATGCCGAGACCAAGACCGCCTATGGCGGGCGGGATCGGCTGGACCGCGAGGTCGCAGACCAAGACCGAGAGCCTCGGCTTTTCCGAGGTCGGTGCGGGAAGTGTCGGCAGGAACCGGCACTCCCGCCGCTCCGGAGGGTTCATCTGAGGGCTCCGGAACCGGAGGCACAGGCAAGCCACCGGATCCTCAACTCCCCAGGGGAACCGGGAGAGGGAATCTCGCTTCTATGGCGACAACCCATCCAGCGGATCGAGAAAATCTCGACTTAGTCGGCAGGAGTCTCAGTCAACTGACCTGGCGGGGACACCGTGAGACCAGTGGCAAGCCGAGCGGTCGGCAGAAGTCGACGGTGTCGACGACTCGGGAGGGACCTTTCCCGCTCCCAAGAGCGTCGACGGAGGGATTTACCTTGTCCCTCTTTTTGGACCAGAAAAGGTCCAGCAGACGTTGGCCCTTCTCCCTTAGTGGAGAGGGACAGACAAAACTCCTTAAAGGAGCTGTATAGGAGGAACCCAGAAGGCGGGGTAAATGCAGCGGCGAGAAGATACGACCCGCGCCGCCTCCTCTTCAAGGGCGATCATCTGCTCGAGCTGATCCGCTGAGCCGCCGCCGCAGACACCGCCAACCGGCCTCCTTAGACTTCGCCGAGGGAAACGCTTCGGACGGCCAGGAGTAATGGGGCAGCACGGTTCTCGAGACATAGGTCAAAGGAAGAGAGCATGTCGCAGTCCTGCGGGTCGTGCTCAAGGCCTAAACAGTAGACACATGTGGAGTGTGGATCCGTCGAGACATCTTCTCCCATGCAGGGGCATCTCCAGAAACCGGAGTCGATTTGTCCATCGCGGCCGCAAGGGATCTAAGACTGAAGTCTTTAGCAAAAACTTTAAATCTTCGAGGGAAGAAATAGGAACCAGTCTCAAACGCAGAGCGCTATGAGGAAACTGAGCTTCCAAGCGGTAAGGAAGATCTGGCGCCATGGGGCGGGCGAGGAGTTATACCACCCGGTGGGTGGGAGGAGCCAACTGAAGACCTTCCGGCAAGATTGAAGCGGCAAGGATACCTGCCAATAAGTGTGGATGAACAACATATCCATGTCCCTAGAACCACATGTGCCAAGGAGCCACCGAGGGGCAATATCCAGAGGGCCATATACCCCATCAAAGGGTGGAACAACCAGCGGCTCCCAACCATTAAATTAGAATGTTCCACAGAATGTAATTGTCTTGACAACTGAAAAGTCTAGGCATGAAGCGTATGGTCCACGGACGCAGTCTGAAATACTATAGTGGACCCCATTACTGAGAAACTACTGAAAAGATCTTCCATCACTGACTCTGATGATAGAGAGGATGTGCCCTTCAGTATATAAAATGAGTCATCCACTGTATTACTGACCAGAAGGACAGGGAAAGACCCATCTAGATGCACCTCTACCTCAGAAGGACCTCTAAAGGAGGTCTAGGTCAAACCACTAGAGACTCTGCCATCAGGAAGGATGTCGAGGAGCTTGGTACCACATAGGAGTCGAGAAAGTGCTGAGCGGAATGAGAGATTCCACAGACAGAGCAGTACAGCAGAGTTCCATCAGCAGAAAACCACTGGATGACACAAGATCCCACATGGACCGCCCCCACTAAGATATACGGAAAATAATCCATGAGAACAGGACTTCATTCTATGGAAAACATCCGCCACAAGTTCTGTGGGAGAAGAAGTCCGAAAAGGAAAATGTGTCACTAGTTCTGCCAGACAGCACCCACTAGCACCCCGTGGCAATAATATCACTTGCGGCACAGGAGGCGCAAGCAGTGCTTGTAATCAGACCTGGGTGATACCGAGGGCACCTCTTGGCCAGTACCCGCAGGCACCCCAGCACCCATGCAGCAATGGCACCCGAGGGCACCTCGACTCCATGGTACCATGGCACCTATGGCACCATGGTACCCATGACACCATGCAAGAATGGCACCACAGGCCAGGTGGCACCCATGGCACCTGAGGGCACCAGTGGCACCCATGGGCACCTTTGGTGCCACCCATAGCACCCATGTCACCTGTGGGTGCCTGCGGTGACACCCATGGGTACACGGTGCCACCCGTGGGTGCATGGCGGCACCTGTGGGTGCTCAGCACTGCACAGGTGCATGGCACCACCAGCGGGTGCTCGGCACCACCTAGACACCCACAGCACAACTGATGGTGCTGACAACCAGCAGCAGCAACAACAGCACCCATGGTGCCGCACAGAGCAATGGCGCCGACCCGCGGCACCCGTGCGATGGCGCCCGACCCACGGTGCCGACTAAGGCGCGGCACTGACAAGGCACCAGCAAGGCACTGTAGTCCGAAGCGCTAACTAAGGCACCCGAGCCACGGCTCTGAGACACGGTGCCAATAGCCATGGCGCTGAACAATGGCGCCAAGAAAATGCCAGTGGAAATCCTGAAAAGAAGGGAGAAGGAAAAGGTAGTGCCCATGCCAGCCCCTGTGTGGAAAAAGGGAGGGGTAGGCACAAGGGGCGACACGATGGCAAAGGCACCAAGAGGGCACCTCACCTATCGTGATCCAATCAATCCAGCTCAGTCCAATGGCTCTGAGGCTCAGAGGCCCTGAAATCAGGAACAGAGCTAGGAGAACTGGAAAAGTCAAACCCCTGCTTCACAGGAAGCGGCCCAGAGGGTGAAACTGCCCACGGAGCTCCAACGAGGACACAGATGGAGTTCAGAGTCAAGAATGCAGCCGTTAGGGCGTGGCCAGGGGAACCACCAAAAGTGGTTCCAGGCCCCATCGCCTCCCGGCGAACAATCCTCGTGCAGTCATACCAATGGGCAACCTCGGCGCACCGATTCTTCTTCCCCAACGAAGAAGAAGAGCTCGAGGTTAAAATGGAGCTGGATCCCGGAACTGCTAGATTTGTGCTTTGAAGGACTGTCCCCGAGCACAGGACTGTCATTAGTAGGAGCCCCCTCATTATTTAAGGCGGTGGACGGACACAGCCCTCTGCCATAAAAACTTTCAAATGAAGTCCTCCTGCCATCACCGCTACCATCTAAGGACGACTCCATTGATGGCAGAAATAATTTATTTTCTTCTTCATAATCTTCTTTTCTTTTTTTTTATACTTTATTGTTTTATACAATACACATAGTACAGTTTACCTACATTTGATCTACTGAATAATCATCTATCACCAGGAGGCGCACTCCTCTTACTATATCCATACATCACATCAAATATACAAAGATACAACATTTGGGGCTAAGACCACATATATATTAACAGAGTTTCCCATTATTAAGGCTGTTTGAAGAGCCCATGAGGAGCATTAGGACAATATTAATATGGTCAAAGCCTTATATCCATCATGACTATCCTATTTAGGAGTCAAAAAATAATTTTCTTATATGCTAGAACCATTGTATATGCACAAAGGTGCATATCTAAAAGATAAGGTATTACAGAGTCAGTTCACAGTGGCATTAAGATTTGTTCTTCAGAACTATTCTTAAAACCTAGATTCAATACTCTGAAAAAGATAGGCAATATTTAAAGACAAGCAATATTTTTAAACAAGCGCTTAAACTGCCCGGACCAAACCTATTTTATCTTAGCAGGTAATTATCATTTACATACAGCTGCAAATGAGCAATAAATTGAAACTTTAGAGGTGATTATTACACAGGACCAACTATTTTAAACTTGTAAAGAGGAAGTCCAATCTCTGCCGAAATTAGAATAGCAAACGGAGCTATATGTCCAATATAAAGAATATAGACATAAACATATGTCTCGGCAGGGCTCAATTATATTTTTCATTCAAACACTTTAAAGCCTCATGTACAGTACTTTTTAATCAAAAAAGAAAAAGGAAAATGTTCATATTCCACTCAGGTCATCCTCCGACTCTGAATCATCTTCTTGTAAAGGCCACTGTCTGGACGGGCGTTCTTCTGACACCATCGCATGGCATCTGCTGGATCCGAAAAGATGAAGATATGGCCTCGGTGTACTGTCCGAAGCCTAGCTGGAAACACCAAGCCATGTGGAATCCCAGATTCATGCAAGAGCACCCTGATGCCATCGAACTTCTTGCGCTTCTGTCTGGTGGCATATCCCAGGTCAGGAAACAGGCGGATTTGTTGGCCATCACATAGGAGGGTTTTTAAGCCTCAAGCTCGGCTAGAGGCAATCCCGAAGCCTGCCCCATCTGTTACTATTACGATGGCCCTGAGTGTCTCTGAATTTTCCACTCGACCTTGGGGAGTAATATTGTACACTTTCTGGAAGCTGATACTATGGCCTCGATCTCCACACCAAGTTGTTTGATCAACCAGCCCTGTAGATAAAGCATGAAGTGATCTCCTTCACTCCCCTCCGGTAGTCCTATTAAGCGTATATTTTGTGACCATGCTTGGTTTTCCAAAGTCTCCAACCTCATTTTCAGATTATTATTTTCTTTGACCATAGTTGCGACCGTTCCCAAAGCAGAGTCGGCTTTCTTGAAGATTCAACTGAGGCCAACTTGACTGCTTCAATTGATGATTCTACTGTGGCCACTCTATTGGTGAGGGTGTCAAACTTATTTGACAACCCAGCGACATAATCTTCTTTTCTTGTTTGTAAAATAAGAAAGTACTACTTAGAATATTAAGCGCTAAAAGCTGCTGTCGTATAGAGCGAAACTTAAGACTCGCAGACGGCGGCGTCGACATCCAAAGCGCCTTGATGGTGGGAGAAAAGGAACTGAGGCGGTTGGAGGGTCGACGCCGAGATGGCCTACACAGGCGTGAGCTAGTCTCAGGCACACATGCGTGGTCCTGTCTCTGCACCGACCCTTCTGAAAACTTTAGGCTCGCTTGGTCCTAGCACCTCCGGCGCTATCCCACTAGTGTGAATGAGTGATGAAGACTTAGTCCAGGAAGATCTTGTCATACAAATATCAAAACAGAATTTAGGAAATGATGTCACACTAATGTGGCCATTGCATGTCTCATCAGCCTATATAAATGCCTGAACTAGTTTTGTTTATTCAACAGGCATGCACTTAAAGTGTTGAGATAAGAAATGGTATTTCAACACTGTTGATACATTAGTATTTCTTCAAATTTGTCAATTATGCCAAACCATTTTTCCTTCCTTGAAAATTTGGCTCTGACTACAGAATATTTAAAAAGTCAAATGCACAGTCCACTAAATCCTGAGTTGTATAAAAATAGCTCTAAGTCCATACTGAGAAATCATATACAGTGTGAACACAGTACCTTAAAAATGGACTCAGTTATCAGTTCTATAGTCTACACTCTTGTCTAGTGTTCAGTTTTGGAAGCTTTTCTGCCTAGTGACTTGTTGCTTGGTGATCCATGTAGCTGTATTGCTCGCCTGTGTAGGCAAATTACAGTCGAGCTGAAAAGCAATCCTATAGACAATCCCGACTTCTCTCTGTTTTTAACAACACTCTCCAGTTATTTTCATCTCATTCGAATAGCACCTATGAGTAATCAGGTAAAACAGGACTTTGTACTCTCCTCACTTTATAGGTCCTTGCTCCTTCACCACTTCCAGTACCTGGTACCTCTCATTTGTTGAAGCCATAGTGAAAAGGATAGTTCTCATCCCATCACTCACTGCCACTGTGCAACATAGTGTGATACGATAGGCCTTCTGAACATGGATAGCATGTCTAAATTCAACAGTTATTTCTCAGGACTTACTAGTCTGTGAACTTTAGGATCAAGACTGCATAAAATGTGTGGGATCCTTGTTTTAAGTGTTTCATAAAGCAATATGAGATAGGGGCCTTTATGTGTTCTGGATAAGTCCATACTGAGAACTGTTATACAGATATGTGTACATGATGCAGTAAGGCAGTTAGCATCGTATTCTTTCTGTGCACTGGTCATAATTTCAAGTGCACAGTTTGTGAGATTGCATACTCCTTAATTGTGGCATCTACTTATAACTTTTTGCAACAAAGGCACTCTTTAGATGGTGCAGAGTGCTCTCTGTCTCGGAGGCTTGGGTAGTCAATCTGGTTGAGTGGGCGACTGTGCCACATAGCAATATCAGAAAATGTAAATTATGTACCTACTGTAATTCTTGATCTTCTTGGACAAAGTCTCCACCACTCATTCACACTGGGGAACTACAATGGGCGCTAGGACCCAGAGGGAGCCAAAATCCCTAGGAGGATGGCACCTAGGTAGGGCCATGAGGAAGCAGCACTACTGTGAGCCCAGCTTAAGCCCTATGAAGCTACCTCAAGCGTCTACCCTCCAATCGCATCAGTACCTTTTTACTGAGGAGGTGCAGGTAAACTAACCTTGTGAAACTAACCTATTGTCGGACATGAGATAGTCCGAATGACAACGTAAGAAGGGTCAACACAAGAGAGTCTTCACAGCCCAGCCAATGAGGGAGTGAAGACCACAAACAGATAAGTGAGCTCGGGGATGGTGGGTGGGCCTGTGAATGAGTGGCGGAGACTTGGTCCAAGAGATCAAGAAATTACAGTAGGTACATAATTTACATATCTTCCTGGATATAAAGTCTCCACTACTCATTCACACTGATGGGAGATACCGTGCTAAAATAATCCACGAGACAGGCGGCAGGAGAAAGGAGCTCACCTAGGACATAAGTCCATTAAGGATTGTCCTGCTAAAGGACTGATGCTGTCTGGCATGGACATCCAAGGCATAGTGCTTTACAAATGTGTGCATGGAGGTCCTTGTGGCTGCATTGCAGATGTCCGCAATGGGTACATTATGGATTTCTGCCAGAGATGCCATGACTGCTCTGGTAGAATGTGCATACTCTGCCCTCTAGCTTAACCTGTGCCATGGAGTAGCAGTAACAAAGGCATGCCACTACCCATGCTGAAATACACCTGATAACAACAGGCTGACCCAGCCGGGCGTGCTAAAGGAGACAAACAGTTGTTTAGAAGTGCAGATTTCAAGGGGGGCACTGTTGAGCAAACAAGATGGAGGTTTGTGCCTGTGCTGTCCGTGTTGATCATATATTTAGTCATTTTAAAATGCTCGGTTGGACTTTTGACAGCTTTCATCTGTAAAAAGGAGATCGAACGCTTCAGACTAAGAATGGGCAACCCAAAGAAAGACAAAATGCACCATGAAAGTACTAAAAGCAAGAATGTATCAGGGCCTCCTGCCATGAGATCTGCACAGAGCCATTCTGCTACTGAGGACACTGCTGGGGATGAAGAAACCCTACAGACTATTGGCATTAATATCAACCGTCTAATTTACACTGTGTCTAGCCTGGCAGATAAGTCTGATTCTTTGACCAACGCGTTAATGTTCTGGAAAGGTGGTCACAGCAGTAAAGACCAAGTCCACAGAAGCCAAGAAGAGATTGGATATGGCCTTGGGCACCACAGCTGCGTTAGTTAAAGAAAACAGGCATCTCCGCCTCCTGGCTTGAGGTTCTGAGAACCAAGCCTGGGCTAACTTACGGATTGTAGGCATGCCAGAATGGTGTGAGGACACCATTTGGCCCTGTATCTTCATGATTGGCTGGAACAACAGCTGGAGCGCTCCTTTTCTGATCACCAGGTGACTATTCAAAAAGCCTACGGGTGGCCTTTTCGTGGACATCCTGAAAACCCCAAAGTTCCTCGGGCTGTGGTGGCTGTCCTTGATGGTGTGAGGTTGAGAGACTTTGTGCTGGCGCTGGCTCACAAAAGAAAGTACTGCTGTAGGATGGTGAGCAGGTCCGACTCTATTCAGATCTCAGTTTAGCGACCAGACAACGGAAAAAATCTTTGATCGAGCCAACTTGGATGAAGATATTGAAGGAAACCTGCTTTCCAATTGGTGACCTGGAGTACAGGTTTGCTTCTAGTTACAAGAATTCTAAGGTGGACATTTATGCTGACTTGCTATCTAGATTTTTCATAGTACTAATTTACTTTTGGAATTTTGAGCAGAATAAGCTCTTAATATACTGGTTGATGTTATTGAAATGGATGTGATCAGTTGGGATATTTTTCTTGTTTAACTTCTCAAGTGGATCTCAATTATTTATAGTTAGCAATGCCCTTATAAGTTAATGGATGTTATAAAGACAGAGATAGCTGACCTAAGTTTATTTCGATGAGGTTGCCCTCTGTATTGCAAGTTTGCCTAATGAAGGTTGTTATTTTTCAATTAAATTTATTATTAATGTACAGGATATGGAACACTGCACAATTACTAGTAGGAAACCACTTAGATTTCTGTAAGCTGGAAGGCATGAAACCCTCACTTCCTCTTTGAGGAAAGAGATTGTATGTTACAACATAAATGTCGGATTATAAATTCATGCGAGCTCATGGGCTCATATAACGACTTAGAAAATTCTATGTTAATGGAGAAAAATGTCTTATTTACTGAGTCCCCTAAAGGACGTATCTAATAGAAGCAGTATGATAAAAAGTTTAACCTAGTATTAAGAGGTGTGGTGCCCTCATGAGGTAACGCTCTGCACAATTCTTGTATACTGCCTCAGAAAGTTTTTACTATGTGTCTATTGTAAATACAATAACCATAAAGTTTAAAAAAAGAGAGGATTTCCTTAGTCCTGTCGAAGTAGAACCAAGACTCTCTTCACATCCAGGAAATGTAGGTCACTCTCCCTCATTCTGGAAGTTTACAAAGTAGGTAGGAATGACCAAGGGCTGATTCAGATAGAATTCTGAGACAACCTTGGGAATAAACTTGAGGTGGGTCCCTGAGAACCACCTTGTCTTTATGAAATACAGTATTGAGGAGGGTCTGTGACCAAGCATGTATTTCCGACACTGTGCAGGTGGAAGTCATGGCTACAAAAGGTAGTCTTCCAAGTCAGAAATTTCAGGTCACAAGTAGCTAGGGGCTCAAGGTTTATGAGTGAGCATGTCTAGCACAAGGTTAATTTCCAGGCTGCTACTGGTCATCTGACCAGTTGGTATGTAGAATGCCTTTAAGAAACCTCTTGACCACAGGAAGCTGAGCCAGAGACATGGAGTGTCGGGCTCATGGTACGCTTGAGATTGTGCAGAGGTGAACTTTAACAGTCAAGTATTGCAGGTCTGTGTTTGAACGATGTAGAAGATACTCTAAGACTTTGTTTGGTGGGCAGAAAAGGGATTCCAGGAGAATTTTGCACAGCATATGGAGAAACGCTTCCACTTAGCAATACAAGTTTTTCAGTAGCTGGCTTGTGTGCAGCTAGCAGAATATTGGAGACCCTACATGAAATGTAACACCTGTTCACCTCTATCCCTCAGAGTCAGGCATGGAGGTGAATGGATTTCAGTTTGGGATGGACCACAGGGCTCTGGGTCAGCAGGGTTGTATGAAGTGGAAGCTGTCATGGAGAGTTCCCCATAATCTATTGATTAATGGAAACCAGATCTGACAAGGCCCACGATGGGGGCGATGAGAAGCATTCTGCCCCCTGTTGCCAGTTTGAGCAGCACCCTCTGAACTAGGTGAAGAGGAGAATTCATACTGAAAGCATCTTATCCACCACAGTCTGAATACATCCTAACAAAAATGCCAGGTCCTGGATTTCTGGAGCAGAAGAGGGCGGTTTTGCATTGAGTGGGGATGCAAAAGTCCAGGTCTGGAGTTCCCCACTCTTGAAGAGCGATTGCATGATGCTTGCGTCGAGACCACTCATCAGGATCTGTCTCCATTCTGCTGAGATGATCCGTCAGATCGTTCTGGATCTCTGGCAGGTAAACTGCCTGGATCAGAGCTTTGTGTTCTAGACACCATTCCACACTCTCATCGCTTCCCTGCATAAGGGGTAAGTGTGCTCCCCCACTTGTTGATGTAGTACATCACTGCCTTGTTATGCGTTTGAAGAATAATGGTTTTGTGACGGAGTATGTCCTTCAAGGTCTGGACTGCATAGAGGACGGCTCTCATCTCCAGAACATTTATGAAGCTGAGACTCATCTTGACTCCAACGACCCTGGGTGTGGAGATCCTGGCAGTGAGCTCCCCATCCCAGCAGGGACGAATCCATGGTGATGGAGATCTGGGGATCTAGAAGGGCGATGGAATAACCTTCCCAAAGGTTGTCCTCCTGAGACCACCAGGTAAGTGGCCATTTCAGCAATTCCGTCACCTTCATGTGAAAGGACTGTGGGCATGTGGTCAGAGACCACAAAGTGCTGAGCATCCACTGGGTAGTTCTTACGTGAAGGCAAGCCAGAGGCACAGTGAACACTGAAGATGCCATGAGACCCAGCATTTGCTGCATTGAAAGAGCTCGGATGGAGCTGTTTTCTTTGATGAAGCGGGCCATCTGGAGGATGTCATTCCTTCTGTCTCCCAGAAGAAAGGCTTTTGTGTTGGAGGTATCCAGAAGGGCTCCTATGAAGAGCAGCTGCTGGGAGGGCTCTAGGGTGACTTTCCCAAGTTTGCAGGACTACCATGGACGTGAAGAATCTTGAAGCTGTAGCCACAGCTTCTTGAGTTTCTTGTCTGGAGGGACTTGTGAGAAGTCAATCATCCAGATACGGAACACCTGAATTCTGAGCTCCCTCAGATGCACTAAGTAGAACTGCAAAGCACTTTGTAAAACTCGAGGCACAGAGGATACCCACAGGGCAGGACTCTGAATTGGTAAGCTGACCCAACCCCATGAATCTGAGGTATTTGTGGTGGTTTGGGTGAATGGAATGTGTTGGTAGGTGTCCTGCATGTCCAGGGAGGTTAGCCAATCGTGTTGATGAATTAGAGGTAAGACTGTACCGAGTGATATCATCTTGAGCTTTTCCTTGAAGAAGAACTTGTTTAACTTCCTGAGATCTAGAATAGGGCGCATGCTGCCTGTTTTCTTTGGAACTAGGAAGTAATGGGAGTAGAAACCTGTGTTTCGCTGATCCAGCGGAACTATCTCTATAGCTCTGTTGTTCAGAAGGTCTTGGATCTTGGAAGCAAGAAGGTCTGAGAGACAGACAGCCTGGGCTGTCATTTGGGTGGATGATCCAGAGGATTCTGACTGATTTAGAGAGTACCCCACAGACTATTCTGAGCACCCATTTGTCTGATGTGATCGACTTTCACTGGTCGTGAAACTGAGTCAGATGCCTTCCTACTAACAAGGAAGAGTCTCCTCAGAGAGCTGAGGTGGGACTCGGGCCAGAATCTCAGAGGCTGGCACCAGAGCTTTGGGGCCCTGTGCATTCTGCTGCATTTTTCTTTATGCGGCTGAGGGGTTTGGTTTCTGTTAAAGCCCTCTGCCTTTACCACAAAGGACTGATGGTTATGAAACTGACACCTGTTCCTGCCTTTGAGGGGCTGCGGAAGAAACAGTCTGGCTGTTTTGATGGCCGTCCCTGGTCTTCGGGTGGCCTCTAGCACCTGCTTGACCTGAGGACCAAACGGAGTGCAGTACCATCGAAGGCAAGGCCATAACCCTCTGTTGGGCATCATTTGTGAAGCCTGAGGTGCTCAACCAAGAGTGGCGATGGGTGAAAATACAGGCTGCCACTGCTCTGGAGGCATTGTCAAAGGCATCCATAGCAGCTTGAGCTGTTTATTATTGGATTCAATACCTCTAGTAATGGTTTGAAGGAGCTCTGTGTTAACTTCCAAATCTGGAAGAGCTTCTACCGTAGCCTTCAGCAAATACCAAAGTGTATACTCATATTGAGAGATGTACTAACATACTAACTGCCAGCAGATTGGGCCTTATAGTCTATCGAGTCTGCTCGAACCCTCAGATCCCTAGTTGGGTGCCAAGGCCCCCCTTGTGTTCCAGAAACCCTTCTCATCCATCCCCACTCCCTGGCCATGCCATCATCTGGTACATCCGCTTTCTGTGTCTGTCCCACCCTCTTTGAAGCCCTCCACTGTGGATCTCTGAACCAGCTTGCCAGGCAGTGCATTCCAAGGTCCACCACCCTCTCAGTGAAAACCTCCTCCTCTTTTCCCTCTCACCCTTCCACCTTCCAACTTCAAACCATGCCCTCTGGTGATACCTTCCTGCTTTAATCTAAAGAGCTCCTCCATGTTTACCCTATTTATTCCCTTGAGGTACTTGAAGACCTCAATCATGTCCCCGATATCTCCTCTCCTCCAATGAAAACAGGCGGAGCTCCTCAAGTCTGTCCTCATCATCAAATCCCCTAGTCCTTGTATCATCCTAGTTGCCCTCCTCTGTACCCTCTCCAGGAGCTGTAGGTCCCTCTTCAAGTGTGATCTCCAGTACTGTACACAGTACTCAAGGTGTGGTCTAACCAGTCTATTGTACAGCGGCAGAATCACTTCCCTGCTCCTAGAGTGATCCCCTACGATGCATCCCAACTTCCTGTTTGCCTTGCTAGCCGCTCTCCTGCACTGCTCAGAATTATTCTATACATGCATCCACCATGACCCCAGGTCTTTTTCCCTGTTGAGGCCTCCAGTGCCTCTCCTCCCAGGGTGTACCTGTGTTCAGGGTTTCCCCAAGATGTAACACCTTCCACTTGGTGATATTGAAATTTAATTTCCATGTGTGAGCCCAGCTTTCCAGGGTGTCCAGGTCCCTGTGCAGGGGCCAGCCTCCCCTCTTCCTCCTCAACTACTGCTCCCATCTTGGAGTCATCAGTGAAGAGACTCATTTACACCCTATACCCTCCTGATGTCCGATATGTATGCATTAAACAGGATCGGACCCAGGACCGAAGCCCTCTGGTACCCACTACCGACCTCTCTAGGGTTTGAGAGCCCCCACTGACCACTACTCTCTGGGTGCGTCCAGCTAGCCAGTTTTCAATCCATCTGACCATCAAAGGGCCTACTCCCAACCCCGTCAGTTTCTCCACCAGACCATTGTGGGGGACAGAGTCAAATGCCTTGCTGAAGTCCAAGAATAATACATCCACAGGCTTTCCCTATCCAGTTCTGATGTTACCCATTCATAGAACTCCACAAGATTGGTTTGACACAGATCTACCTGGCAAAAACCCATGTTGCCAACTATCCAGACCTCCACCTCCTCCAAGTACACCCCAGTCGTTCCTTTAGTATACTCTCCATTAATTTTCCCACTACCGAGGTCAAACTGATGGGTCTATAGTTACCTGGTACCCCCTCGACCCCCTTTATGGATTAGCACCACATGTGCCTCTCGCCAATCCTAGGTACCCTCCCTGCCTCAAGCGACCTGTTGAAGAGCTCCACCAGGGGTGAGCCAGTATGTCCGCCATTTCCCATAGTACTCTCAGATGAATGCCATCCGGTCAAGAGATTTATCTTTCTTTAGGGCCTTGAGGGCTAACCACACCCTTCGGTGGAGATAGCATCATCCGTCCCTCCACCTTACCGACCTTTTATCCTTATCCTGATGTGACACCCTGGGGACCTCTCCCACCCTCTTGCTCCATTTCTGTTGCTCCCTGATCCCACTCACTACCGCTTCTATCCCTATTGTGCCTTGCTTTGTAGATATCCCATCCCCTCCCTGATGAACACAGAGGAGAAGTACTCATTTAATACCTCTGCCTGGTCCCTCCTCTTCACCCACCCTCCTTCTGATCTCAATCTGCTGAGATGGCCCTTAGTTTTCTCCACTCCCAATGTGCGGAAGAACCCTTTTCCCTCCATGTATCCCTGTGCTAGTCACTGCTCTTTACTGGACTTTGCCCCCCTCACCATCTGGGTGACTTTTCTAGATGCAAGATGGTACATTTCCTTTCCTATTCCCTCTTGTTGTTTTATTCTTTTCTCTGACCACTACCTGAACCTCAATGGACCACCAGCATGGTTTATGTGACCTTGCTCCCTTACATTTAACTTAAGGCAGGTCCTGACTGCCTCATAAGAGTCCCGTTTATGACTCCCATCTCCTTTCCACACTTGTCATTGATGTAATCCTTCAAGTGATCCTTGAGAATATTTCCCATGCCCTCAAAGTCTGCCCCTAGAAGTCCACTGCTAGTGTCCTAGATCTCTCCCTCCCCCATGCTTTATTTGAAACCAGACAGTATTGTGGTCGCTCCCCAGTCAGGGATCCTCTACAACCAGGTCCTTACCAGATCCCCATCTGCCAGAACCATGTCCAGGACATGCCCCTCCTATGGGCTCCATCACATGCTGTGTTAAGAACACATCCTGGAAGCTGTCCAGCAGCCTCTGCTCCTTGGCCCCTTAGAGGACATGGGTCCCCAGTTTGTACCTGGCATATTAAGGTCCCGATTAACACTACTCCTTCCCTTTTTGGTCCCACACTGGGCAATGATGTTGTCCAGAAAACCATCCACCAGAACATTATCCATCACGGGGCCTATATACCACACCCAGCTTGACCTACCTCCTGCTGGGGTTCGTGGAGTGACCCATAAGGCCCCCATGTTTCCCTCTGCCTCTTCTACCCTAGCAATTCTATGTCATCTCTATGAACATAGCCACTCCACCCCTCTGCCTCCTTTCTATCCTTCCTAAGCATAGTGTACCCTTGCGTTTAGGTCCCAGTCATGGTTTTGTTGGCCCACATTTCCGACCACTGCCCATCCACCCCGAACAGCATGGCCTGGAACTCTGGCAACTTGTTTCCCAAGCTCCTGGCATTTACTAACATCCCCACCCCTTATCCTGATTCCCTTTGTGAACCCACCAGGCTCCTTATACTTCCATCCTCCTCTGCTACTCCTGAAACCTCCTCCCACAGTCTGTTTCCCCTCCCCATTGAGTTTGAAGGCTACTCCCTCATCTGGAGGAGAGGCTTCTGGTCAGCCCTCCCTTATCCCTCCCTTACAAGTTTAAACCCCACCTTTCTTGAATGTAGTCAGCCACCCCCTGTTTAGGACTTCCTTCCCTAATGGGGCAAGATTTATTTATTTAGTTTTATTGACCGGGTAAGTGCACTAGACAAATCCGCCTATTTTCAGGCATGACCGAGGGATGGGGATACAGATGAATGCCAACTGACCTTGAAGCAGATTAAGCTGTTAGTGGTATTTTTACTGAATGAGGAAATTTGGCCAGGACACGGGAAATTCCCTGCTCTTTTCGATAAGTGCCATGGGATCTTTAACATCCACCTGAACTACCACCAGTGCAGGCAGATGGAACCTCGGTTTAACGTCTCATCTGAAAGCGGCACCTCAAAGTTTAGCACCCTCTCATGCTGCACTACAGTGTCAGTACTGGGATATTAACCAAAGTGCCAGATGTGGGAACTGAACACAGACCCTCTGATCTCCGGCCTCAGAGGCGAGTGCTACCTACTGAGCCACTGACACTCACAAGCCTGATGAAGATGAAGCCTGTCCTTGGTATACAGTCCCTTATCCCTCTCAAACTCCTTTCCAGTTACCTAACACTGCCAACCTCTCTTTCACCCCACTTCCTGAGTCAGTCATTAACCTCTGTGATCTTCATTTTTTCTCCACTGAGGCCTTTGGTACTGGCAATATCTCCAAAAGGATATGTTGCATCCATTATCCGACAGACTCTGGCAAGTTCTTGAAACTTGCTTTGATTTCCAAAGCGCCATTTCCCTCTAGATCGTTAGTTCCCAAATGCACTAGGAAATCCGGTTTCCCTCCACAATCCCTAACCAGTTAGTACACCATGAACTTTGCTCTGAGCACTGTCAACCCACAGATACTCACTACCTTCACCTGGCTATGGCATCCACCCCCTGTCCCTCCCACTGGATACCCCTAATCAATGAGTCTCCACAACAGAACCTTAACACAGCCATCATCCTTATGGTTACCTCCACTATGTGCTCTCAACCCCATCCCCCTTTATTCATGATCTCAATTCCATGGGAGTCTTCCTGCCTTATTAGAGACCCCTTGTCACCCTCCCTTTCTGCCTCCCTTGTTATTTTGCCCACTTAACTCAGATCCCCGAATAGGTGTCCCTTTTAACCCTCTCTTATCTGAACCATTTATCCTGGCCCTGATGGTTTCCCTTCCCCACACACATCCTCCCCCTTGTAATAGTACCCCTACCTCCAGAGGCCCTCTGTGGGTCCCTTACCTAGGGCTCCATCTTGGTACAGACCCCCTGCTGAAGGGCACCCTCCCTGCCTCCTTGTCTCCCAGTTTCTCTCCAGTCGTGCTCTCCTCCCTCATGTCTGCAATATGTTGCTTCTCCCCATTTGCTTAACATTTAAGTTTCCCTTCTCCCTCTGGGACTATTTCTATCTTTTCCATTGCAGGTCTGTGATGCCCTATAGGTATCCGACTCCCTCCCCGGCCTCTGTATCAGTTTCCTCATTTACACCAACCCCTTCCTCCCTTCTAGGTTGCTTAGTAGCTCAAATTTATTGTAACACTCTATGCCAGCCTCTTGAATTTCCGACTGCCCCTCTAAACTGCTCTCTTCCTCCCCTCTTGCCCTGTTCTCCTTAGAGCTCCCTTCCCAGTCTGCTCTTTTAGGCTTCCCCACAACAGCCCCTCCCTTCTCACTGTCTGCTCTTCTAGGCTTCCCACAACAGCCCTACTGACTCTTCCCTCTCCACTCTCTTTATATTCAGAATGTTTACCCCATACGTTTTCCCCATAGCATCAACATCCTTATCTAAGGGTCCTCTGTCCCTAATATCCCCCCTCCTGCTTGCTGTAACATAACATCCTGTAATCTCTGGCGTTGCCCCAGCCTCCCCTCAGCCCCACCCTTCTGCTGCCCATATCCACACCCTTATCCTTGGACACCCCAAACTCCCCAGCTTACTCCTTCACCAATATACTTCACTCCTGATACAAGATAGCCATCTACAGAGTGGGCAGCCTTCCTCTCCAGGCCCAATTGAGAATTATTGCCATCCCACAGCTGTGCAGCCTACAACCCTTCTGAAGATGTGCCTGCCATGGTGGAATGTGGCCACCCTGTTTGTTCCTCTCTGTTCATAATGGCACACACCTTTTCAGCCCCTTCCCCGGAATACTCTCTATACTGACTGCAGTTATTTACAGACCCAATTTCAATCCCACCAATAAAGTTCCCAAGTCTCACAAACACATACAGTTCCAGTGTGTGTCCAGTCCTACTAACAGTGTGTATGCAGACATCAGGTACGTATGATGTCACAGGCCCTGAAGTTCCCTGTTGCTTCAAATTTCAGTCACAAACAGAAATGCACAGCCCTTCAATCAGCCCTAGTGGCTTTTCAGTATTTAAGAACCAGGCAAACATCACATTTACATTTCACTCTAATTATCACTGCCAAACAAGTGTTCCCACACTCAGCACACAAGCCCCAATAGTTACAATATCATAGCCCAAGTAACATTTCTAACTCAAAGTAGTAATTTTAACACACAGAACTAATTTCAAGTACAAAACTATTCAAATATTTCAGTTAAAACAGAAGATAAAACCAAACCTCTTTTCTGAACAACCTCCTACCTCTGTTCCCAAGTGGACAATGAAAGACAAGATGATTCTTGTAATTTCCCTCCCTAACACCAGGCAGACATCACATTTACATTTCGCTCTAATTATCACTGCCAAACAAGTGTTCTCACACCCAGCACACAAGCCCCAATAGTTACAATATTACAGCCCAAGTAACAGTTCTAACTCAAAGTAGTAATTTTAACACACAGAACTAATTTCAAGTACAAAACTATTCAAATATTTCAGTTAAAACAGAAGATAAAACCAAACCTCTTTCCTGAACAACCTCCTACCTCTGCTCCCAAGTGGACAATGAAAGACAAGATGATTATTGTAATTTCCTCCCTCAACACCAGGCAAACATCACATTTAAATTTCACTCTAATTATCACTGCCAAACAAGTGTTCCGATACCTAGCACACAAGCCCCAATAGTTACAATATCACAGCCCAAGTAACAGTTCTAACTCAAAGTAGTAATTTTAACACACAGAACTAATTTCAAGTACAAAACTATTCAAATATTTCAGTTAAGACAGAAGATAAAACCAAACCTCTTTCCTGAACAACCTCCTACATCTGTTCCCAAGTGGACAATCCCTTGTAGCCCTGGTAGCTAATACACATGCCCAGGGTGGGCAGCAAGACTTCCTTTCCCAAGGTGTCGATCTTGGGAGATTCTTTGTTTATTGGGTGTGCTGTACATTCTTGTGGAAGAAACGGCTTGTCATTTTCTGCCAGAACAATAATGGCATCAGCAAAGGCTTGAGAGGCCAGAATGGGTTGATCCTTGGAAGGGTCATATTTCCTGTCTATGGACTTAGCCACAGAGAATAAGTGCGGATTATCCCACACATCTGCAACAGAGTCTCAAAAGAGGTTGCACAGGGAGTCAATTCCACAGGAATGTCTGGAATGTGCAGGTACTGCAGATGCAGCAAATTCCCAGGATCGATTTCCAAGTCTGGAGAGAAAGAGTGGTATTCAAATTTCTGAGCGGAGACTTAAAGAAAGGTCCTCAACCAAAGACTTTGCTGACAGAAGTTTATTCACTGCCCTAGGAGGAATCATCGTCAGAGTCATCCCCAATCGAAGATCAGGTTCGGGCTCAACATCATCTCCTACTAGTCCAGAAGGGACTGTATAGATAGGAAAGGGAGGAAAAGAAGGAGGAGGAGCAGTGAATTGGAGCCAAAAACCCTACATCACATGTGGCACGGGCGCCTTGGCGCCCACCACAGGAGGCAGTGCTGAAAACACAGGCAGCACTGGCACAGGATGTGGCTCTGAATGTGGTGCCGGAGAAGCCTGTGCCACAGCCGGTGGCGCCGAACCAGAAGTTCCCAATCCCCGACCACTGAGGAAAACTAAGAAATTCAGCAGGAGATAAAGGCACCGGTGTGGACCCCTGTGCCACAGCCATATGAGGGGGATAAACAGGAGAACGCAGCATCGACAGCAATGGAGAAGGTGCCTTGTGACTAGGAAGCCCCAACCGCAGGTCTGAACCTGACAGGCCCAAAGGCCCGGCAATGGACTCCGCTGGCTCGGGCAGACAGGACAACCGCCAAACCCATTGCCCAATGGTGGAACTGCTCACGAAATCCCCAGTGTTCAGGGAGGGACTCTGGAGTCAAGGATGTCTGCCACCAGAAACAGAAGCTGGAGGGTGACCTGGGAAGGGCCAGAGTCTGGCCTGCCACAGGTAACCATCGACCGATGTGCAGACATAGCAGAAGGCGATCTCAAGTGTTGCCATTTCTTTCGACTGGGAGGCGAAGAAGAACTCAAGGCCGAGGCGGTACCGAGTCCTCGATGAGGATCGAGAATGGGACCACTTTTGTGCTCGGGAGGACCACCCATCCCGAGCATCGGACTGCTTGTAGTCAGACCCCTCCATAGAGGGCAGCGGACCAGACCCAGCCCTGCTGACAGAACAGCTTTCATGCAAAGTCTTCCTACAGTCACCTGCCCCATTCATGATCGATCCCGTTGAAGGAGGGCTGAAGGCGTCTTCTGACGAAAAATTGAAATAATAAAATTACAAATTAATTTTTCTTATAAATTGGCAAGAAAATAATAAAATTAATAATAATAATTGAACTGAAAAACTATAGCTGCTGTTGTATAGACCTGAAGTTTTGACTCCTGGCGGGCGTTGTCGTCACTGAAGCGCACTTTTCGAAGGTGGGAAAAAAGGAACTGAGGCGGTTGGAGGGTTGGCCCGAGGTAGCCTATACAGCATGAGCCAGATTCGTGGTGCTGCTTCCTCATGGCCCTACCTAGGCTAGCCCTCCTGGGGATTTTGGCTCCCACTAGGTCCTAGTGCCTCCAGCGTAGTTCCCCTCAGTCTGAATGAGTGGTGCAGACTTTATGTCCAGGAAGATCAGGCATTTGCAAAACATCAGCAACTGCGGTTCTAACATAGTCCAGCAAGACTCAGACCTACTCCTCTAATAACATATGTGACATAGAGAGCCAGCTCTGAGTGCTGTATCATTTTTTATTTCTTAAAAATAACAGAAATGTGGTATTGAATTTGTCTGTGGAAATGCCAGTGCACTTGGAGTGGCCTCTCTCACTCACATATCCCCAGATCTCAGTATGTGAGATGACCACACACACAGAAACCTAGATAAAGAAAAAATCTAACTCCTGCAAGGCCAAGATAATTGCAGGGCTCAAAGGTACTTATAATCAGGGACATCCTGTTTAGCTAGTTATTTTATCAGTAGCCTAGATGGCAGGTAAGAACATATCCATTTTACAACGTTTACAGGAAAGGAAAGCAGGGTATGACAATTCTCTGTGAAATTAAAAAAGCTTTGATATCTGTGAAGATCAGGAACACCCTTTTTCATCAAAGAGGTGTCATTTGGGAATTGATGTTATGCTGAGAAAACAGGATCTTACTGCCTTATAAGGACCCTGTTTCCTGTAGAGATATATTTTAGTAATAATATCCTGATAGGGAGGAAGTACAGTGACTTCATCCAGGAGGCTACAGAAAGCAGCTTTTAAAACTATAATTCTGGTTTCATAGATTGACTTCTTTACCTGACTTTGAAACAGCAACATCAAGCCTTTAGAAGATAAATATTTTGTGTGGATAGGAAATATAGTTGCATTTTTACACCTTTTGTTTAATGACCTGTATGTTATTTGTGATAAGAGTTCTGTATATTACTGTTTACTATTTAACCTTTTGTTTAGTAAAGATATATTTTAAAAACAGAAACTGTCTGGTGTGCCTTGAAACATTGCTTTGGTTTTAAGTGTAGTTAGATGGTTTTAAAGCTGACACGGTGCATGAGTTTATAGGTGTACCAAACTGGGAAACAGTTTAAGAGTTTCTCTGGTCTTGTATAGAGTTCTAAAAGGGTTCATTTTGTAATACCTGGTTAGCAGCCTGTAGGCAAAGATATCTGGCCCCGAAAACAGAATTATCTGAGCCTGACAACTGGGTATGCTAACAAGAGGTCAACAAATTTGAATCCCTCCAGAACCTGGGACTAAGGTGACTGAATCCACAAAACAGACAAGTGGGCTACCTTGTTCTGTTCACTGTTCACAAGACTACGCCAGAGGTTGGCACTTTGAGAGTAGAGGGCTGACCGGCTGAGTGAATCTGTGACAACGCTCACCCAGAGGTAAAACAGCTCCTTGCTTATTGCAGGTATTTTCAGTTAACTTGTTCATATTACTAACTTGTTCATATTACTAGATTACTCAGGTCACTTACTTTTAGACCTAAAGTGTTAGATGAAATTTAGCAAGCTCCTGATCCAGAGCACTAGTTATATTAAACTGGGCTGTTGAAAGTACTGTATCTTCATTTCCAAAGAGCCTTTGGTTGCATTATGACTCCAGGGGCCATATATTCATAGGTTTGACTGGGCACAAAGCCTGGTTGTGCATGCAAACCTGGCTTTGTGTGGATGTCCCATATTCAAAAGCCAGGTTAGCGGGGCAAACAGGGTTTGCATGCAGACAATATTTTGGGGGCACAATGCAAATGAGGTGGGGACCTGAATATTTGTGCAGTCCAATATTCAGAGTATGTGTGCTGTGCAAGGCCATTTTGCATGGTCCCGTTGAGCGTACAGATGCTGCCAACCTACAACATGACTTACTCCCATGTGAACCCTAGCGGTTGGAGGAGGAAGTGCATCTGCACCCGACCCCAACCCAATAGTCCCTGGTGCCTACCCTCCCTCCAACCCAACTCCTGCACAGACATTAACATGCCCCTGGTGCTAGTCCCCCCCTTCACTGATCACTGGCCCAATTTTTTTCTTTTTTCAAAATATTTTATTAAGATGGTTGGATGTCACAGGAGATTATAACATACACTTTGCATATAGGTTACAGAATAAGTCAGCATTACAATGTTACATTATACAGAGGTTAGAAGGTCATCAAATTAATGTACATAAAACATCCCCAAATGCAACATAATATTACATTAACCAATTGAAAGTTATAGAGAGGTCAGCTTCTTAAACCAGTCAGGGGAGGTGTCACATAGTAACAGCATGGAGGAATGAGGTCCCATCAGCCAACCACAGTACCCTTATTTCATTTGATTTAATATTTAATTACCATCACCCCAGCCAAATACCTATATAGGAATCTATTTTCCTCAAGAGCTCTTTGCAACAGCCCTAGCATCGTTCAAAGTTTTCTTCCTTGCCCACTGTATTCCACTGTACCCTTTCTAGTTTCATGTTTAAATATAAGTTATTAATCCATTGTTGGATCGTGGGGAAGAGGGGACATCCAGGAATGAACAATGGTTTTCCTGGCATTGATTAATGCCTGGGACCAAATTGCTTCAATGTTACTGTCTCTAGGTCGGAGTGGGTCAGCCCCCAACAACAATTCCAATGGGCTTGAGGCAGAGTGCACCCGTTACTCCTCCATTAACCCGGTGCACTTCTGTCCCTCATTTGGTTAGGAGGGGCAAATCAGGTGCCCCATCACTCTCTGCTCTCCAACATATTACCTCCAAAACCATATAAACACTGTAAACAGGTATCTGCCTCATCTCTGAAATCAAAGAAAGAGGCAGAAGACACTGCAGAGCAGGACACTGCAGCACAGGAGCTAGCACAACAAAACTCACCCAAATCAGGAGCCAAAACAAAAAAGCAAAAGGAAATCCAAAAAACTTCTGCTCATAGGAGACTCCATGATTCGGGAGTTGATACCCATCTCCAGCCAGGGTAATGGTCAGATGTCTCCCAGGTACATATGAAAATTACGTGCCTACCGTAATTCTTGATCTTCTTGGGACGAGTCTCCACCACTCATTCACACTAGTGGGATTAGGCGCTGGAGGCACTAGGACCCATCGGAGCAAACTTTTGCTGGAGGTCATGTGGAGAGATGGCGCTCGCGAGGCATAGCGCCCAGCGAGGCAGCGCTCAGTGACAATGACCAACTCGGCGACCTCCAACGCCTCAGTACCTTTTACCAAGGAGGTGCAGCGCAACTAACGCAGCAAAGTAAATCTAACCTTAAAAAACGCACATAAGATAGTCCGCATTTGACCCGCAAGAAGGGTCAGCAAAAGAAGTCCTCACGGCCCAAAGATTTGAGGGAGTGAAGACCAACACAGCAGTGAGCTCGGGGATGGAGGGTGGGCATGTGAATGAGTGGTGGAGACTCGTCCAAGAAGATCAAGAATTACGGTAGAGTACGTAATTTTCATATCTTCCTGGACATAAGTCTCCACCACTCATTCACACTAGTGGGAGAGTACAGCTGATAATCCCCAAAAGGGCAGGAGAGCCAGAGCTCCACGTTCCCTAAGATAGAATACCATTAAGGATAGTTCTGCCAATGCGGAATGTCGCCTGGCATGAACATCCAGTGCATAATGCTTAACGAAGGTATGCACTGAGCTCCAGGTGGCGCGCTTGCAGATATCCGAATTGGAACATTGCGAATCTCCGCTAAAGATGCTCACATCACCTTAGTAGAGTGAGCGACACTCTACCCTCCAATTTAACTTGAGCCATGGAGTAGCAATGTCAAGGCATGCCACTAACCATGATGAGATGCATCTAATAGCGACGGGTTGACCCAGCCGGTGTCGCTGAAAGAAACAAACAGTTGCTGAGTCTTATGAAAATTCTTGGTTCTATCTAAATAGAACTGCAAGGCTCTCTTAACATCCAAGGAATGAAGAGATCGCTCCCTTCATTTTGGAAATTAGCGAAGTAAGAGGGAAGTACCAGAGGTTGGTTTAGATGGAATTCTGACACAACCTTGGGAAGAAATTTAGGATGAGTACGGAGAACTACCTTGTCTTTATGGAATACAGTATACGGAGGGTCCGTCCACCAAGGCATGAATCTCGAGACCCTCTGGGCTGAGGTAATGGCCACCAGGAAGGCAGTCTTCCAGGTAAGAAATTTTAGCTCACAGGTAGCTAAGGGCTCGAAAGGCTTCCAGTGAGCATGTCCAGCACCAGGTTAATGTCCCAGGTTGCAACTGGACACCTAACAGGGGTCTGGTATGAAGAATCCCTTAAGAAATCTCTTCACCATAGGAAGCTGAGCCAGAGTCAAGGAAGAAACCGGCTCATGGACAGCTGAGATGGCACTAAGGTGAACTTTAACTGTGGAGTACTGGAGACCTGAGTTTGATAGGTCCAAAAGATACTCCAGAACCTTGTCAGGAGGACAGGAAAAGGGATTCCAAGAGGACTTTGCACACCAGAGAGAAAAGGCTTTCCATTTGAAGCGTGACATTTTTTCGGGTGGCTGGCTCACAAGCAGCCAGTAGGATGTCCGAGACTCTACAAGAGACGTTGAATTGATTCACTTCTACCTCTTCAGGAGCCAAGCATGAGGGTGAAGTGATTTCAGGTTGGGATGGACCAACCCTGAGTCAAAGGTTGATTTGCAAGGAAGTGGTCTCGAGAGGCTGCCAACATACTGTTGAGCAGAGGAAACCATAGTTGCCGAGGCCAGGAGGAGCAATGAGAATCATTTTGGTTCCCTGAGACTCGAACTTGAGGAGAACTCTCTGGATTAGAGGGATCGGTGGAAAGGCGAAAGAAAACGCTTTTGTCCACCGCAGCCTGAACGCATCCTGACAGAAAATGCCAGGCCCTGATTTCAGGAGCAGAAGAGAGGCAGTTTTGCGTTGAGTGGGGATGCAAAAGGTCCAGGTCTGGAGTCCCCACTCTTTGAATAGTGACCGAGCTACGGCTGGGTCGAGAGCCACTCGTGAGGGTCTGCCTCCGTTCTGCTGAGGTGATCTGCTAGATTGTTTTGTATACCTGGCAGATAAACCGCCTGAATCAGAGACTTGTGCTCCAAGCACCACTCCCACACCCTCATTGCTTCCCTGCAAAGGGTAAGAATGAGCACCGCCTGCTTGTTGATGTAATACATCACAGCTTTGTTGTCCGCTTGAAGGAGAATGTTCTTGTGACAAAGGATATCCTTCAGAGCTCGGATCGCGTGAGGACCGCTCTCATCTCCAGGACATTTATGTGGAGAAGAGTTTCGAACTGAGTCCATACACCTTGAGTGTGGAGGGAGCGACAGTGAGCTCCCCATCCCATTAGCGGGCGTCTGTGGTGATGGAGGTCTGATGATCCGGGGAGCAAAGGGGAACCCTTCCAGGAGATTGCTCTCTTGAGTCCACCAGGTGAGAGACCTTCAAGGGGCTCCGCCACCTTGATGGGATAAGACTGGGGGTGAGAGGTCGGAGACCACTGAGTGGAGAGCATCCATTGGGTGGTTCTCATGTGCAGCCAGGCCAGGGGTACAGTGAACACCGAGGGACGCCATGAGACCCAACATGCGTTAGAGAGAGCTGTAACCGATTGGTTCTCCCCGATGTAACGGGCCATCCGAAGGATGTCGAGTCTTCTGTCCTCTGGAAGGAAAGCCTTCGTGGAAGAGGTGTCTAGAAGCGTCCCTATGAAAAGGAGCCTCTGGGAGGGCTGCAGTTGTGATTTTTCAAATTCAGCAGAATTCCCATGGACGTTAGAAGACGAGAAGTCGGTTGCAGGCTTCCAAAGCCCTGCCTGGAAGGGCTTGCTAGAAGCCAATCGCCCAGGTAGGGAAACACTCGGAGTCCGATCTTCCTGAGATGCGCCTGCAGAACTGCACAACACTTTGTAAAGACTCGCTGCAAGCCGAGGATAGCCCAAAGGGCAGGACTCTGAACTGATAATGCTGACCCAGAGCTACAAACCTGAGGAACTTGCGGTGGGTCGGTGGATGGGGATATGCTGGTAAGTGTCCTGCATATCCAGGGAGGCCAGCCAGTCGTGTTGATGCAGCAAGGGCAACAGGGTACCTAGGAAATCATTTTGAATTTCTCCCTGGGGAGAAATTTGTTTAACTTTCTGAGGTCTAGAATGGGCGCATTCCCCAGACTTCTTTGGAACCAGGAAGTAATGGGAGTAGAACCCTGTGCTCCGAGATGTGGGGGCACCAGTTCTATTGCCCTGTTGCTTAGAAGACCCTGGATCTCAGTGGTGAGGAGGTCTGACTGAGAGGCCGACAACCTGGGTTGTCGTCTGGGAGGACAATTAGGGGTTTCCAAAAATTGAGAGAATAACCTCGCGAATTATCCGAAGGACCCATTTGTCAAAGTTATGGACTTCCACTGGTTGTAGAAGTACAACAGAAGACCTCCCACGGAGGAGAAAGTTCCACCTCGGGCAATGGGATGGAACTTGGGCCAGCATTCATAAGGTGGCGCTGGGGCTTTAGGCCCCTCGCTTTCTGCGCTTTCTTTTGAGGTTGGGCAGGTTGGCTTTTATGGAAGCTTCCCCTGCCTCTGCCTCAAAAGGACTAGCTGTTATGAAACAGCGTCTGTTCACATGCCCCGAGAGGGAGCAGGCGGAGGTCTGGCCAATTAATGGCCGACCTAGTCTTCTGAGTGGCCTCTAAGGCTTGTTCCACCTGAGGGCCGGAAAAGAAAAGAGCCATCAAAGGGCAGCGCCATTACCTGCTGCTGAGCATCATTCGTGAAGCCAGAAGTACGCAGCCAGGAATGGCGCTGAGTACAAATACCACGGCTGCTGAGCGAGAAGCAGTGTCGAAAGCATCCATAGTGGCTTTGACCTGTTGGTTATTGGACCCAATACCCCTAGTAATGGTCAGAAGAAGCTCTGACTTGAGTCCGAATCCGGAAGAGCTTCAACCATTCTTTTCAAAGAGTGCCACAGGATATACTCATACTGAGAAAAATAGCCTTGATAACTGGCAATACGCATACTTAGAGTGGAGGCAGCAAGACTCTCTTACCTAATGTATCAATCTTCTGAGACTCTTTGTTAATAGGTCGAGCTGTAGTAGTTTGAGGAAGAACGACCTTATCATTCTCTGCCAGGACTACAATAGGATCCACAAAGGCTTGGGATGCCAAAATGGGACGTGATCTTTGGAGCTGAATACTTCTTATCAATGGATTTAGCCACTGAGGGAATAAGAGCAGGATTATTCCATACCATTTGAGACAGCGTCTCGAAGGAAGCTGGATCGGAGGGTCAAATCCGTAGGGATCTCCAAAGCATGAAGGTACTGGAGTCTTAATATCTTCCCAGGATCGATGCCTGTAGTCTGGAGAAAGAGTGGATCTCAGGTTCTTCAACAGAGACTTAAAGGACAGGTCCTCGACCACAGGCTCTGTAGCAAAAAGATCCTGTTTCTCCACTTCATCACCCAACGAAAGGTCTGGGTCAGGCTCAACATCATTTCCTGATGGTCCAGAAAGGACTGATTGGACAGGAAAGAGTGAAAATTAGGAGAGGAAAATAGCAGAGAAACAAGGAGAGTCCCGAGGGCCCTAGCCCAAAGGCAAAACAGGTTGGAAAAGCACACGCAGAGGGAGCCTGGCGCTCGAAGACACAGCAGACAGCACCGCGCCCGGACAAGCGGCGCCTGTGACACCGCCGAACCAAACAATGACCAGCGCCGCCAGACCTGACGCCATGAGCAGTACAGCATGAGACCACGCTGCACAGCAGACAGCGCCGCAAACCCGGCAACAACAAAAGCGACACCGACAAGCCAACTGTAGACCCCGCGGAGCTCGGAAATGCCCAAGAACCTGGAAAGCTAGAGAAGGAAAAACAGGAGATAAGGGCATCGGTGTGGCCCCTGCGCCACAGCCATGTGAGGAAACACCTAACGCGAGTCACCGGCACCGAAGAAGGTGCCGCGCGACTAGGAAGGTCCAACCACCCTACCCGATCACTGGAGGAGCCCGGGGCTCGTGGCAACCGAGCCAGGCAGGAGAACCAACCTCCGGAGCCCATCGCCCATAAGAGCGGCCCACTGATGAAACTGCTCCATCTGGAGCCCTACCTACAGGCGGGAGGGGCTCCGATGTCGGGAGCGATGGTCACCAGCAGTTGGCGACTCGAAGAAGGAGAACGGCAACTAGCTACGATAACCGACCATCGCCGCGCAGACATACCAGAAGGCGACCTCGAGTGATGCCTTCTCTTTTTGACCTGTGGGCGAATAAGAGCTCGGGTCGAATGGTGCGAGAATGCGACCGTTTATTTTATGCCGGCGGGGACCGCCCATCCCCAGGCGTCGGACTGACCGTTGTCGGAACCCGCTGAGGAGAAGGAGGCTGACCTGACCCAGCCCGCTGACTGAACAGCTTTCATAATGAAGTCTCCCACCGTCACCTGACCTGCTCATGAGTGGGCTCCCGTCCAGTAGGCGAGACTTCTTCAAGTAAGTTAAATTTAAAATATTAGAAAATAGAATAAAATTAAGCGATACTACTATCGAGATAATGTTACAAAAATAAACTGAAAACTATCGCTAGTTTGAAGTTTGACTCCGATGACGGCGTCGTCACTGAAATTGCACTCGGCAATCGGAAAAAGAACTGAGGCGGTTGGAGGGTCGTCGCCGAGATGGTCATTGCCGCCCGAGCCGCTGCTCGGCGCCATGCCTCGGCGCGCATATCTCGCGCGACCCTCCAGCAAAAGTTTGCTCCGATGGGTCCTAGTGCCTCCGGAGCTAATCCCACTAGTTGAATGAGTGGTGGAGACTTATGTCCAGGAAGATCAGCATGGAGAGACACGACCGCATTGCTAAAATTGTTCACAAAGCAGGAGAAAACATTGATATCCTAGTACACATAGGGACTAATGATCTCACCAGCCAGTCAGTTGTGGAAACCAAGGAACACCTGACCAGGCTGGGTGACAAACTATCATCTATTTCATCGGCATCTCCTTCTCAGAGATCCTGCCAGTCTGGGAGAGGGAGCAGATGGAGGAAGGTCAGAGAAGGGGAGATAGGGAGCTAAACACGTGGCTCAAGGGCTGGTGCCAGGAAAAGGACACAGATTTGTAGGGAACTGGCAACAGTTCTGGGAGCAAAGTTCTTTAAATTTGATGGACTGCATCTGACTAAGGAGAAGTCAGTGCATTGGGGTGAAGTTTGGCGTCTTTGCAGAATATTTAAATAAGAGGGGAGGGTGCAGCACCCCATACGTCAAATGGGAAGAAATGAAAATTACGTGCCTACCGTAATTCTTGATCTTCTTGGACAAGTCTCCACCACTCATTCACACTAGTGGGATTAGCGCGGAGGCACTAGGACCCATCGAGAACTAACTTTTGCTGGAGGTCGGTAGCGAGAGATGGTGCCGCGGGCATGGCGAGGGGGAGGCAGCCTCTTTGTGGGAACAGGCAGATTATTTCCATAATTCCCAAGCTGGCCAGGGACCCACATCATGTGCCTCTTATAGACCAATATTTATATTAAATACGGACTATAAGCTCCTGACCAGTATATTGGCAAAACAACTTGAACAAATACTCCCAACCCTGATTCATCTAGATCAGACAGGCTTTGTACCCAGTAGAAAAACAATGGATAATATCAGAAGATCGGTAAATGTTATATAGAACACCTGTGAAATAAAGCTACTCCAGCTTACCTGATGTGCCTAGATGCTGAAAAGGCCTTTGATCAGGTTTCTCAAGGTACCCTGGTCAGTTTTGGATTCCCTCCCTTTTTGAGTTTATTTTTAAGTTGTATGCCACACCAAAAGCATATATTATAGCTAATGGACATCTGTCTGTGGCCTCAACTAGCAAGGGTACCAGACAGGGTGCACATTGTCCCCTTACTTTTTGTTCTTTATATAAAGCCCTTGGCTCAGAGCATCTGGTTAAATCAAAATGTAAGTGGGAGATGGAGTAGATACGGAACATAAGCTTGCTGTATATGCAGAGCGATGTCCTGCTTTACCTACAAATCCAGAAAAGTCTTTATCATGGGTTTTCCTCAGACATTTTCTCAGTTATTAGGTGCCCCTAAACTGGACAAAGACTAAGTCCTGACTCTCAATTCATAGGTGGCCTCTGTTATTTCAGCAAAAATACCCTATGAAATGGGACTGTAAAGTGGTCAAATACTTGGGCATATATCTTAGTGGACATCCGGCTTCCCTTTTTGAGAACAGTTACCCAACATTGATTAAAAATATAAAAACTGATATGCATAGATGGGATACTGTCCATTCCCGTTCTATTCCGACTGCAAATTTATTAAAACTAATGTAGTCCCAATGCTTATGTACTTGTTTCAGAGTGTGCCCTGTGTTATTCCAGCCAGGAAATTGTAGACTGGCAGAGGCTTCTGATGAATTTCTTATGGGCAGGGCGTAAACCCAGAATCTCTTGCAAAATGCTGTAACTTGCTAAATGGAGGGTGGCAGGGCTTGCCCCAACTTGCAAGACTACTGGACAGCTGCACATTTGAAGATTGCACTCCTGTGGGCTTATGGGCAGTATGAAGCCCATTGGCAACAGATAGAACTACAGTACAATACAGAATCTACACCCATGCAGCTCTTGTTTTCTCAAATAGACAGAAGGCGTAAACACCGAGAGCTTTTGACTACTGCACAAACCAGCCTACAGGGCTGGCAGGTGGGCAGGCAACAGAAGGGGCTATACGGCTAGTTATAGTTGGAAGTACAGTATCTGGTGGACAAAGGATAAAAACTTTCAGCCCACTATTAAACACATTTGGTTTCAGAGGCAAGCAGATAAAGGGATACGAGCACCATGGCAGCTGATGCAGGCAAATATTTTATTGCCTTTTGAGGGCTTGGCCAGAAAATTTGTGTGGAAACCAGTAGATGTAATCTACTACTGTCAAATAAGGGGACAGGATCAATATTTCACATAAAAACACGAAACTACTGGAGGATCCTAGACCTTTCCCGGAGGTATATGAAACAATCTGGGCCTCTGCTAGTGGTAAGGGAGCTATTACTAAACTATATTGGAATTTGATAGCGAACCGGGCCCATACACTGCAGGCCTGACAACAAAAGTGGGTCCAGGAAATTGGAGCCAAATACTATGATTCCATATGGCAAAATATTTATTTAAGTAGTTAGAGGGTAACATCCTCACCGATAGGGCAAGAATTTGCCTGGAAAATTAAACTTAGGTATTTAACTCCCTATGGCAGGCCAAAATGGGGATACTGACCCAAGGAAAATGCTGGAGGGATGTTGTGATCTCCAGGCTGACCTGATGCATACATTGTGGTCCTGCCGTTGCTTAAAGATTACTGGCACACAATAGAACAACATTTGAAGTCCTTGTTTGGGGTAGAAATGCAACTAGGCCCTGAACATGCCCTGTTGGGCATTATGCCGCAGGGGATTCAGGGGAAGGAGAGAGACTATTTGTGGGCCATTATGGTTATAGCTGCTCTCAAGGCAATTACAAAGCGTTGGCTGCAAACAGACCTGCCAACTCTTTCAGAATGGGTTGAACTCGTAGGAAAAATACAAACTATGGAGAGACTGACATAAAAAAATAAACCAAAGAATGAACAGTTCATAGATAGATGGACCAGGTGGGAATAATATAAGGAAAATGTGAAATGAGTCTCTCTTTACTCGGATGGTGCTTTAATTCCCCCCACCCAAAATACACACACACCTGTTTGTTTGCTTCTCCTTTCTTCCTCCTTGGTGGTCATTCTGGCACCCACTTAAATGCTCCCTGTATAGCTTTATGTAGTAGGTGTTTTTATCCTCATAAATGAAAACCAACAGTAATTAATTGTATACAATCAAGAGATGAAGCTCGTCAACTTAGTTCTTAAGTTAAACTTTATTTTTGGTTT
This sequence comes from Neoceratodus forsteri, assembly GCA_016271365.2. NCBI lineage: Eukaryota > Metazoa > Chordata > Ceratodontiformes > Ceratodontidae > Neoceratodus > Neoceratodus forsteri. The sequence continues at coordinate 296,333,766 of CM057453.1, read as the reverse complement.
TTAATTGACAGTCTTGACAATGTATTGTTGGTTGGTGAACCGAATGCCATCTCTAATGATGGAGGAGTGGGGCTGCTGTCTTCCTTCTCTTCTCCCTCAATTCTTACATGAACGTTGAATAACTGTAATTTCGGTTATTTCTGCTGAACTCCAGTGTAATTGTCTGGTTTATGACTATTGTATTTATCTTGATATAATGTAAGCTTCTAGGGACATGGATATGTTGTTCATCCACACTGTCTGGCAGGTTCCTTGCTGCTTTAAATCTTGCCGGAAGGTCTTCAAGCTGGCTCCTCCCACCCACCCGGGTGGTAAAACTCTTGGCGCCGCCCCATGACACCAGATCTTCCTTACCGCTTGGAAGCTCAGGTTCCCTCCTTAATGCTCTGCGTGTTAGACTGGATCCTAATTCTTTGGTTCGTCCAAAACTCGTTTTAAAATTTTCAAGACTTCGATCTTCCTTTTCCCTCGTGGCTGCGATGGACAAATCGACTCCCAGTTTTCGGCGGTGCCCGTGCGTGCAGAAGATATCCAGGATGGATCCGCACTCCACGTGCGTCTACTGCCTCTGCCTAGAACACAATCCGCAGGCCTGCAAATCTTGCTGTTCGTTCTCGGCCAACGTCTTGGAGGACCGCGCTGCCTGGTTGAAGCTCGGGCGCCCCGAGAAGCACTACCCACCGGTCAAGTCGAAAGAGGCCTGTTGGGCGGTTACCGCGGCGGCTGGCTCGGCTGATCAGCTCGAGCAGATGATCGCCCTCGAGGAGGAGGCGGTCCAGGCCGCATCTTCCTCCTCCTCAGTCACGGCATTTATCCCGCTCGCCTTGGGTACCTCGTATTCCGCTTCGTTCAAGGAGCTTTGCCATTCCCTTTCCATGAAGGGAGAGGGGCCATCGGGACATTCCTCTCGGTCCAAGACGAAGGATCCCAAGGGTAAGTCCCATCATCGGCGTTCATGGGAGCGGGAGAGGTCCCCTTCCCCGGACAGCCGACCCGTCGACGGTCAGAGTTGCAGCTGAAGGCTGCTGGCTTCAGCGTCCCTGTCAGGTCAGCCGGCTGGAACCAGCCATCGGCTGATCGAGATATTTCTCGACCTGTCGGACGGTTTGTCGACTGGAGAGGCCGACAACCTGTCTTCGCCGGTCCCCCCGGTGGAAACCGAGGATTTACCCGCACCATCGGTGCAGCTGTCCCCGGTTAAGACGTCCAAGCCGAGGGAGGAGCGGGTGTCCCCTGCTCCCTCTCAGGCCCGCCCTTAGACACACTGAGGTTCTCGATCTCCGACCTCTTCTGGTCCAGCCGATCCTGCCGACATCGGCGGTCTTGGCACCGAGGTAAATGGCGACGCCGCTCCTCCTCGTCTTCCTCCTCGGATGAGGAGGAGGCTTCAGCTAAATTGCATCGGCGCCACGAGGCTGATGTGGCAGCAGTTACTCTTGTCCAGGGCTAAGTCGACTCCGATGCCTTCCCCGGCCATCAAGTGGCTGTCACCCGATCGGCCGAAGCAGTCTCTCACGGCAGTTGAGATGCCCATGTCTGGGCCGGTTGTTCGGCCTAAGCTTGCTGCCCCACCGATTGTGGTGGAATCTCCGCCTCCACAACCGAAATCGGGGGCACCAACCAAGGATTCTCGGTCGGTTCAAGGCCTGCCCCACAGGTTGTCGGTCACCCCACCCCGACCGCCCTCGGCAGGTGGAGGTGGCTCAGGCCCTAGGCAGCTCTTTGCGGACTCTTGGTCCGACAACGACTAAGTCCCTATCCTCCAGGCAGGTTGACCTGGAGTCCTCCGAGGCCAGTCTCTGGACCAAAGCCCATTGTCCTTTATGGGTCTGCTTGGCTCATCTCGGAGTCCACCAGGATGCAGCTCGAGCCGTGTCCAAGCGGGCCAGTATCCCTGACGGAGAAACTGGACCGGGATTCACTCACGGAAGCCTTTCCTGTGGCTGAGGCCATTGTCGGCCCAGCCTTGGGTTTTGGCAGCGGCTGCCTGTCCCTAGCCTTTGGCCAGGATGTATGCAGTCCCCACCGGCTCTCTGCCCAAGTTGGAGCACCCTCTGCCGAGGGGTTGGTCACCGACAGCGTTTTCTGGCATTCTGGGAATGCCAGGGACATGGACAAGCCCCCCGACAAGGAGTCCAAAAAGCTGGACTACGCCGGGCGCAAGGTGTACGCTGCGTCCTCCCTTGGCCTCCGCCAGGCCAGCTCGGCTGTGCTGATGGCACACTTCTCCCACGCCCTCATGGGCTCCCTGGATGAGGTGACCCCTCATCTCCCGGCCGACCTCCAGACTACGGTCCGGCAGGTCCGGGACCAGGTAGGGCAGTGGCGAGCAGCAGCTCCAGACTGCTCTGGACATAGGGATTCCTGTGCCAGATCAGTGGCGGCACGCAATGGCCATGTGCCGCAGGGCATGGCTGAGGATATCCACCTTCACGGCGGATACCCAGCACAAGTTGGCGGATGTCCCCTTCTTGGGGACCGACCTCTTCGGCCCTGGAGTGGAAGGTCACCTCCAGCGGATCGAAAAGTCCAGTGCCACCCTGGACTCGGTCACCTCCGCCCAGAAGGACAAAGGCCACCGTCAGCAGCAGCACAAGTCCTTTCGTCCTTCTGCGCCTGCGGCACGTCCGGCCCAACAGCACCAGCATCAGGGCCAGCAGGCTCGAGCTTGGCATCCAACCCAAGCCAGGCTTCCTCCAACAGAAAGCAGGAGGTAAAGCCCAGGAGGTCCCTGGCTGGTCCCTCCTCCAAGCCTGCCCAGTGACGGGTTGAGGGTGTAGCCCCAGTCTCGCCACTCCCCAGGTTCCCCGTGGGACGGCTCCGCACTTCCTTTCCGCCTGGTCCACTATCACCATGGACCGCTGGGTGTTGGAGGTGGTGGAAAGAGCCTGCCTCTGGAGTTGAGCAGACCCCACCCTTCGAGGCAATCGCCCTCGAGAGGCTACAGAGGTCCGCAGCCTTGCTGTTGCCTGGCCGAGCTGATATTGCCCTGCTCCCTCAAAAAGAGGTGATCAATAAGGTGGCAGATCCTCCTCCAGACCGGGGTTTGTGTCCAGGTATTTCCTGGTCCCAAAGCAGACGGGGCTGGCGCCCCATTCACGACCTGAACAAGTTCCTAAGGTCTCGGACCTTCAAGATGGTCACTCTGGCTAAGATAATACCATCCTTGGAACGAGGCGTGTGGTTCTGTTCCCTGGACCTCCAGGAAGCGTTCTTTCACGTCCCAATCCATCCGTTTCATCAGAGATTCCTCTGCTTCAGAGTGGAAGGATCCCTTTACGAGTTCCGGGCCATGCCCTTCAGCCTCTCCCTAGCTCTTCACCAAATGCATGGCAGTGGTGACAGCATTCCTGTGGCGCCAAAGGGTCCGGGTGTACCCTTACCTGGATGACTGGCTGATTGCAGCTCCCTCCAGAGCAGAGGTGGAGCAGTCCAGAGATCTGGCCCTCCAGGTTTGCTCTCAGATTGGCCTCCTCATCGAGGCCAAGTCGGAACTCATGCCAAAGCAGGTGATACATTTCATCAGGGCAGAGCTCGACTCTCTTCTCGCCAGAGCACGGCTCCCGGTGGACAGGGCCGAGGTTCTTTCCTCCTTTGCCCAATCATTTCAGGTTGGGCAATCGCGCCCTGCCCGGGACTTCCTGCGCCTCCTGGGCCTCATGGCGGCCTGCACCAGCGTGGTCCGTTGGGCCCGCTGGTACATTCGTCCCCTTCAATGGGAACTGGCCAGCCAGTGGTCACAGCGCTTCGATCCGTTGGATCAGCTAGTGACAGTGACCCAGGGGATGTGGAACACTCTCCAGTGGTGGACCGTTCCAGCACATCTGCAGGCGGGCATCCTGTTTATCCGCCCCGAGCCGACGGTCTCTCTGTCGATCGATGCCTGTCTGATGGGTTGGGGTGCCCATTTGGGGGAGCACAGAATGCATGGCCTCTGGTCCCCTCGGGAGTCCCGATGCCACATCAACCTGCTGGAGCTTCGAGCGGTTCGTCTAGCCCTCATCGCCTTCGCACCGTTTCTACGGGGTCAAGTGGTTCAGGTCCAGACGGACAATACCACAACCATGTACTATCTAAACCGCCAGGGCGGGACATGCTCCATGCCTCTGTGCAGGGAAGCTCTCCGCATTTGGTCACTCATGCGCAGCCTGGAGGCGGATCTCCTTGCCATTCACGTGGCAGGAGCCTCCAACACCCTGGCCGATGCCCTAAGCGGATAGAGGCTGCGTCTCATGAGTGGTCTCTCCTCCTCAGGCGGACCTGTTTGCCTCCAGGAGAGTCTGCAGCTGAGACTGTTTCATGCCCGCCCCTCAGCAGGGCTCGCTGCAGGGGGATGCCTTCTCGAGGCCGTGGACCCTGGGCCTCTTCTACGCCTTTCCCCCATTTCCCTTGATCCACAAGGTGCTTCTCAAGGCGAGGAGGGACAAGGTGCAGGTGATTCTGGTAGCCCCAGACTGGCCCCGTTAGTTCTGGTATCCAGATCTCCTCAGTCTCTGCTCCAGGCTCCCGAGGCGGCTTCCAGCCCGCCCGGCCCTGATCTGTCAATCAGGGGAAGGTATTCCATCCGGACCTTCAATCCCTGCACCTGATGGCCTGGTTCCTGAGCGGCTAGAGTTCCAGGCCTTGGGTCTTTCCGACGAGGTCCTCAACGTCGTTGAGGCATCCCGTAAGGAGTCAACCAGAAAATGCTATGCCTTCAAATGGAAGAGATTTTCCGTTTGGTGTCAGGGCAAGAGCCTGGACCCTTCCTCCTGTTCCTCAGCAAGCATTCTGGACTATCTGTGGTCTCTTTCTCAGCAAGGGCCGGTTCGACGACCCCCAAGGTGCATCTGGCAGCCATCTATGCTTACGAGTGAGCCGGCCAGAGCAGTCGGTGCCTGGAAAGGTGGTCGGGCGCTTTTTCAGAGGCCTTGATCACATATCCCCTCCGGTGCGAGAACCTCCACCTCTGTGGGATCTACTGCTGGTATTGGCTAAGCTCATGGGCAGGCCATTCGAACCGATGCACAGGTGTGACATCTCTCGCCTGTCGTGGAAGACCGCTTTCTTGGTGGCTATCACGTCAGCCAGAAGGATGGGAGAGCTCCAGGTGCTTTCCATAGAGTCTCCTTATCTGGTGTTCCACAGGGACAAGGTTGTCCTGCGCCCCCAACCGAAATTCCTTCCGAAGGTGGTGTCGGAGTTTCACCATAACCAGGTGTTGACTCTGCCAGTGTTCTACCCCAATCACACCTCGGAGGCCGAATATAGGCTCCATACTTTGGACCCTAGAAGAGCGCTCGCTTATTATAAGGCGCGGACGGCTGAAGTTTGGGAGAGGTTCGCCAGCTGTTTGTCACCTACGCTGAAGCCGCACCTGGCAGACCTGCAGCCAAGCGGACGATAGGCAGGTGGGTCACCTCCTGCATAGATCTCTGCTATAGGTTGGTGGGCATGGAGCCTCCCAGAGGGATAAGAGCTCATTCTACCCGCCATACTGCTGCATCGGTGGCTGCTTCCAGGGATGTCCCTATCCAGGAAATCTGCAGGGCTGCTTCCTGGAAGTCAGCACATACCTTCATCACCCACTACCACATCGACCTTGAGTCACACCGGGATGCTGGTTTTGGGGCCTCGGTTCTCCAGTCTTTATTCCTTAAGTAGGGGGTGTGCACCTTGCCTACCTCCTCCCGGAGAACTGCTAGGAGTCTGCCAGACAGTGTGGATGAACAGCATATCCTTGTCCCTAGAAATACAGGTTACTCACTTGTAACAGGAGTTCTAGGAATGGTATATATTGTTCATCCACCACATTTCTCCAGACCTCCCGGCCCGATGCACAACCTGGTTTCCAGCGGGCTAGATCTGGCGTCATGGGGCGGAGCAGAGTTTTACCACCTGGGTGGGTGGGAGGAGCCAGCTTGAAGACCTTTCGGCCAAGATTTAAAGCGGCAAGGAACCTGCCAGACAGTGTGGATGAACAACATATACCATTCCTAGAACTCCTGTTACAGGTGAGTAACCTGTATATCTCATCAACTCAATAAACAAATATTAAAAAAAAAAAGGAGATCTTACTTGAGAGGGCTCTTGCAGTACTTATTCACCTATAGGACTGACCTGCCAGGCATCAGGGCACCACGGAAAAATTTATAGCTAGCAGTCTTTGGCGGGGGACACCCCGCGTCAAGTGACGGCGTCCTACAACGTCAGTATAAGGAAGCGGTCCCCTATGCCCGCCTTCCAGTTCTTTCCCACCAAGGGCCAAAAGAGGCAAGACAAGAGAGAAGAGGATATTCAAACATGAAGTCTTTCTGTATTCTGTCGTCATCTGGGGGGTGTGAAGCCAAAGGAATACTAGCCCCGTCACAGGCTGCAGCCTGCACTACCCCAACATGGCTGCTATGAGTATAAAGGAACTCCGTACCTGAGTCTGATAACATATACCTCCTCTCCATCCTTTTATCCACAGTAGGTAATGAGTTAGGAGTTTGTAAAATCTTTTGAGTCGGTTTCCCCAAGGACTTATGAAGAGGGGTGGACAATCTTTTGGAGTCTGGGATGTCCATCATTTCCACAAAATCGAGCTCTTCTTCCTCCTCAGTAGCTTCAGCCATAGGGAGCTGGAGGGTTTCAGCCACTTTCTTGTAAAACAAGAATTGTGAAAGGACTCAGCCTGGGAGGGAAGACATTAGACAGCCTGTCTTGGGAGATGTCCGGTTCAATGGGCGCATCCAGACCCCCCAGGTCGTCATCTTCATCGTCATCATCGGGATAGTCTTTGTGTTCCTCCCACTCCTTATAAAAGGCATCTGGATCGTAATCTGAAGGAGACTGATCCAACCAAACCGACCGCCTGACCGGCAGTACCGGTTCGGACGGAACCAAGCGAAGCGATTGAATAGTGCTAATCGCTTTGGCTATCTCGTCCGCGGTTGGAGTATGCGTTACTGGATCCAAACCAGCAGACTTTTGGTTCCTTTTTGACGGAACCGGCCCCTCAAAGTCGGCTCTCCTTTTGCCCGAGGAGGTATCGCCTAGGTCAGTAGGCACCTCCTCAGGTTCGGCCGAAACCGAACTGGGCTGGCCATCCGGATCTACGGACTTCTCAGCCTCCCTTTCCTTCGGCCTACTCAATCTTTTTTCTGGAGTGACTTTGAGAAAGTTTTTGCAAATTTGGCAGTCTGACCTGGGGTGGTCAAACCCCAGACAATAAACACAGATGAGGTGGGGTGCGGCCTTGACAAAGGCCTCCCACATTAAGTACAGTGTTGAAACCCAGTGGGACTGGTTTCTTCCTGGGTTTCTCAGACATGGCCAACCTACTAAATTACCATATAGCAGCTTTCAAGCCAGGTAATAAATAACCGATCGGTTACAAACCGTGTCACAGGTTTTGAAAAAGAACCATAAAAAGGCCCGGTTCTTTTGAAACCGATTGGTATTGGAACACCACTCTAATCCCAGAAAAATTCCATTTTTAAACAGTAGTAGAAACAAGGTCAGTTCCTGACCGGACCGACTGATAAGAAACCGAAGAAAAGAACAATTTCCACACTTTTAGCAAAATAAAACACAGTCACTACCTATCTACTATGCTACCTGTACCGTAAACAGAGGCTGGAAATCCGGAAAATAACAAATAAAATGGTTTAAACCGAACGCTTTTTAAAACTTTTATCGAACCGAGCAGAGGAATCTCTGAAGCGACTTCACTGTTAGGCTGAGTAAAGAATCTAGTGGTTACACTGGGAAGTACCACAGACAAAGGTTTGAAAACTGATCTTGAGCTCAACATTCTGTGCGGCTGCATACAGTTAACTCTTTCCTCTCCGGGGCAGTTCAAGTGCTGGGGCTAACTGCATTATGTCAGAATACAGCAAGACTCCATTAGAAGAAACAACATTACTGTGGTGAGTAATTTTTCTCCCCCATGGAAATGGAGCCAAAAAGCTTAGCCTTCCAGTTCTTTCCCATCGTTGGCTTGTGAAAGTTCCTCGCGGTAGAATCAACGCTCATCAGTCTTTTGTCGGGCCATTAGTTTTTGAACTTTTCAACCTAATTTCTCTGGGTTTTTTTTTGAGTTCTTCTCAACGATTCGCTGTGTATGTCTTCTCCGACACCCTCCGAATCACATAGAAATAAGTGCGACTCGTGTGGTTCCCAACTTCCACACAAGGACGGCCACTCCTTTTGCCTCTTCTATCTGGGCCCAGACCACCCCGTGCAGAAGTGCCAGCACTGCCAGAAATTTAACTCCGCTACCCGCAAAAGAAGGTAGCAGTCCTTGGAAGTCCATACCCTAAAAATAAAAATGGCCTCCATGGAAAAAGAGCTAAAGAAACTAAGGCAGGCATCCACTTCCCGAAGGTCACAAGAAGAATGACAAGGAGAAGCACCGGGAGCGGAAACAGCTTCCATGGCAGCTGTGACTCCGGCTGGAGTCTGACGCTAAGGTAACGTCCTCCAGGGATCGCTCACGACAACCGTCTTGGCAGTGGCCAGAAGGTGTCACCCCTCCTGTCTGGCTCGCGCTCGGGCCTTCGGGAGCATCTGGGGCAAAGGCCTTGGCTCCTGGGAAGGCCGCTTCTACCGTGCCTCGGGTCAGAGCGGGTCCGTAAGTCGGGCATTGGTGCCTGCGACGCCCGCCTGGACAAGGCTGCTAAGTCGCTTACCCCTTCGGGGGGGGGGGGGCACCCAGCCAAATCTCCACCTGACAAGACTGCATCCTCAGCGCGGCCTTCCTTGGACAGGGAATCCGGTAAGTCTGACATCTGCTCCTCTGACGCCTGCCCGGCCAAGAAGTCTCCGCTGGATCCTAAGGTTTGTCGGCCGCCCCAGGCTGTCCGCAGCGTGCTACATCACCTTCTGAGGTCCTTTGCGTCTCCTCAGCTGACCCCAGGGATTTTAATCCTCCTTCCCGGTCGTCATGGGGATACTGAGAAGCTGCCATCAGGGAACCCTCCTTCAGAGCCTGACACCTGACGACAGCATACCTGATGCCATCTGGCATCCCCTTACCGTCGGGTCCTTTAGACCTTGTCGACGGCATACCCACACCGGACCAGACGCCTGTGGGGCCAGCATTACCTCTGCCTGGCCCGCCAACTGGGCCTTTGCCAGGTCCCTCTGCCCCATCAGAGCCACAGTACCTGACTCTGCAGTATCCAACGCCTCAGTACCTGGCACCGCAGTATCTGATGCTGCAGTGCCCGATGCCAGGCTAGCCGCCGTCAAGTTATGGATACTCCTTCTACGGATGTCCTGAATATCCGTATCCCTCTCCTCCTCCACCACCCACTTCCCAGCCGCCGGCAGATCTGAAGGAGACACTGGCCTCCTGATGGGGTGAGGCCAGGGCTCAGCTCACTAGGGAGGTCGAGTCATCTGCCGATGCCGGACCCTGCACAGGATTCCCTACATCGGAGACTGGAGACTCCCTCCCTGACACCAGAGGAGAGCCCTCTGGTGCCCGAGGAGAGGAGGATATGCACCCCAAGGAACTCCCTAAAGGTGCCGTCCCTCCCCCTCATAGGGAGGAGTCTTCCTGATCATCATCAGATACGTCTGACTCGGAGTCAGAGATGGGTCACTCTGATCCCGAAGACGAGCCACGTAGTCCAGATCGCCCCAGGCCAAGGACTCCTCCAAAGTCCCTTCCGGAGGATCCCTCCTTTCTGGAGTTACTGAGGAAAATCCAGGAAGTCCATCAGTGGCAATCATTGGTGCCAGACCCGCAGCATAAGAAACTCGCTACTCATCTGGATCTGCCTGAGATCGCTCCCTCGCTGATTCCACCCTGGCTAGAGCCTCCGCGGCTCTTGTTTACACCATTTGGAAACAACCTTTGTGTTAGACCCCTTCCAAGGAAATGTGGACAGGCTCTATCAGGCTCCTGGGGTGTAGATTTCCTTAACCTATACCTCATGGGGACTCAGTCATCATTAAGCATGTCTCACGGCCGCTCCGCAAATCCCAAACACCTCAGCTTGTCTCTACCTGATAAGGAATCCTGGCTTCTGGACCAATACAGGAAGAAGATCTATTCCTCTTCTACCCTGGGTATTAGGGCCTTGAATTATGTGGCACATATGGGGGATTACCAGAAGGCCATCCTTAGTCAGGTGGAATCCAAATTGGACTCCCTTCCTGAGTCTAAGACTAAGCAGAAAGTGCAGATCTTGTCCGTTCTGCTCGTTCAGCCAGTCAGCACATGCTTCATGCCACTTGCAATGCAGTGGACACAGCTGGAAGGAGCTTGGCTTTCGCTGTAGGCCTATGGCGTCATGCCTGGCTCCGTGTGTCAGGTTTGGTCCCTGAAGTGCAATCCACTATCCAGGATGCTCCTTCAGGGTTCAGTGCTGTTCGGGTGATGTTAAGGACATCATCACCAAACTGCAAGAGAAGGCACTGCACTCAAGTCTGTCAACTCTATGTACAGGCCCCTCAAGGGCAACGTCCTTTTCATAAGCAAAACCAACAAAGACAAAACCACAGGGAAAGCGGGCTAACAAATGTCAGGCCCCTCAGCAACAAGATTCCACCCAGCAAAAAGCTGCGGAGCCTTGGCTGCTCGCTGTCCCACACCTCCTGACTCCTCCCCTCTCCATTGCCTCTGAAGGATCCAGAGGAACCAGTAGGGGAAGATTCTCCTTCCATCTACCGGGTTGGGAGAGGATAACGTCAGATGCTTGGGTGCTCCAGTTGATAACAGCAGGACACTTGTTAGAGTTTCCTCAGAAACCACCCAAAGCCCCCCGCCAGTCGCTCTTTCTCGCCGACATCTTCCTCTGGTCCTAGAGGAAATCACCTCCCATCTCTCAAAGGCGGCAATAGAACCAGTCCCCAACCATCTTTGGGGGACAGCTTACTATTCCCATTTCTTCCTAGTTCCAAAGGAGACTGAAGATGTGAGGCCTATCCTAGACCTCAGCTCCCTGAACATGTTCGTGGAGTACAAACGCTTCAGAATGCTCTCTTTGCAGAGCCTTCTACCACTTCTTCGGCAGGGACAGTGGCTCTGCGCTATGGACATGCAGGATGCCTACCTGCATATCCCCATTTGCCCTTCCCACCGCAAATTCCTTCGTTTTTGCTTTCGGGGGGACCACTACCAATTCAGGGCCCTCCCATGTGGTCTTTCCTCAGCCCCCCAAGTTTTTACCAAATGCCCGTCTTTGGTAGCGGTCCACCTGCGTACCCAGGGAGTTCAGGTATTCCCATACCTGGACAATTGGCTCCTGGCGGCCCCGTCCAGGAAGGAACTCCTATGCTCCGTTTCCCTTACCCTGCAGGTTTTCACCAGCCTGGGTATCACCATCAGCCAGGCAAAGTCCCATTTGGTCCCTTGCCAATGCCTCCAATTTATAGGGGCGATTCTGGACACGACCATCAGCAAAGCCTTTTTGCCTCCAGACATGGTGGACACTCTCCATACTCAGGCCCGTCTTCTGTCCAGTCACAGGAGGGTCAGAGCCAGGTCAACCCTTCGCCTTCTCGGGCTAATGGCAGCTGCCATTCCGACAGTCCCACACGCTCAGCTCCATATGAGAATCTCTCAGTTCATGCTTCGGTCACAATGGGACCAGACCCTGGACAAGCTAGACCAAGAGGTGCTAGTGTCTGATCCCATGATCAGGGACTTACAATGGTGGATGGTGCAGGAGAACCTATGCCTGGGAGTTGACTTCAGTATCGAACCCCCTCACCACCCGACGTTGATGACAGATGTGTGGGAGAAGGCTGGGAGCCATCTCGGGTCTCATAGGACTCAGGGCAACTGGTCCAAGTTCGAATAAAACCTGCACATAAATGTGCTTGAACTGAAAGCAGTCCTTTATGCCCTTCAGGCTCCACACTCCATTATCCTTCCCGGTTATCTGCTCATACAATCAGACAGCATGTGCGTAGTCTGGTATCTCAACAAGCAGAGAGGAACACGTTCCTACCCTCTGTGCCGGGAAGTGATGAGATTCTGGCTTTGGGCAACCCTGCATCACTTTCACTTGACTGCGATTCACGTTCCGGGAGTGGAAAACACACTGGCGGACCAACTCAGTCGGTTCTCAGCCAGGTCCCACGAATGGGAATTGGATCAAGAAGTTGTAAACGACATCTTTCAGCGATAGGAAACACCTCAGATAGACCTCTTCGCTTCTCCCCAAAACTCAAAACTTCCCGCCTTCTGCTCGCTCCAGGGCGAGACATTTTTTGGCGGGACACGCTGTCTCTCGCTTTGAGGGACAGACTTGTTTATGTCTTCCCTCCTATTCCCTTAATTCAGAGGGTCCTGAACAAACTCAAATCGGAGGGAGCTCGAATGATTCTCATCGCTCCCTTCTGGCCCAGGCAAGTTTGGTTCTCTTCTGCAACAGTATTCAGAGGAACCTCCACTTCCTCTTCCTCTGTCACAACAATTGTTGACCCATGATTAGGGGACTCTTGTTCATCCAGGTCTCAGATCCCTTCATTTACATGTGTGGCTCCTGCAGATGTAACAAAAAGCCCACTTCGGAGTTTCTCCGCTCGTAGCAGACATCTTGGTAGAGGCCAGAACGCCTTCCACCAGGTCCACCTACGCCATGAAGTGGAAACGGTTTTCTGTTTGGGCTACCTCGAAAGACTTCGAACATTTCTCATGCCCAGCCAATAAAGTCCTGGACTCCATGCGTCATCTCTTCGCTCTGGGTCTCGGCCATTCCTCATTAAAGGTCCACATTTCATTTCAGCCTACCATATTCCCTTTGGGGACAGGACTTTTGGTCAGTTGGAAGTCTCCAAGACCTTCCTCAGAGGGGTTCTCTATTTGAGACCCCACCGTCTGCATCTCACCGCCCCCCCCCCTTCCCCAGGACTTGAACTTCATTGTGGAGAAGCTTACCCTGCCTCCCTTCCGAGCCATCAGCTACAGCAGATTTAAAGTTCCTTTCTTGGAAGACACTCATCCTAGTGGCCATTACTTCTGCTCGGCGCATTTCTGAGCTTCAGGCACTGAGGCGCAAAATCCCTTACTTGATTTTCCACAAGGAACGGGTGGCTCTATGTACCAACCCTAAGTTTCTCCCTAAGGTGGTGGCTGAATCTATGCTGAATCAATCCATTGAGCTACCCACTTTCTTTATGCAACACTTCAATCAAGGGGAGTGCCTCTTGCATACTTTGGATTTTCACAGAATACTGAGATACTACACCACTTGGACTAAAGATCTCAGGAAAACAAATCCGTTTTTGTCTCTCTTGCTCACAAAAGAGAAGGCAGTGCTGTTTCTAGGCAATGACTATCAAAATTGTTGGCTCATTCTATCACTTTCTGTTATGATGAGTACAAGACCCTGCCAGGTCAAGTCAGAGGTCACTCCACCAAAGGAGTAGCTGCCTCTGCGTGCTTGTTTCAAGAATGTGTCAGCGGCAGACATCTGTGCAGCTGCAACTTGACTTCTGTCCATATCTTTACAAAACACTACAGTTTGGACATTGCCTCTCGCGATGAGAGCAGGCTTGGGTTGGCTGTGCTTGAGGGTCTCCTTTCATAAGATCCATTCAGCCTGAGGTTCCATACTGTGGATAACTATCCTCCTCTGAGTGCTTTTCCTTGTTCTAGACAGCTTGGGACTCAGTCCTGTATGTGAATACCTACACAAGAGCCCTCTCGGTAAGATAGTGCAGTTATGTAGAAGCGTGCCGTAACAGTAGATCTTTGAGAGAGGCTATTGCAGTGGTTGTCTTCCTGCCCTCCATCCCCCTAAGCTTCTTTGGCTCCATTTCCATGGGGGGCAATATCCTCTTGTATCTCGTCTTGCCTCTTTTGTCCCTTGGTGGGAAAGAACTGAAAGACGGGCATGGGAGACTGGCCCTTTATACTGATGTCCTATGACTCTGGTCACCTGACATGGGACGGTCCCCGCCAGAAACTGCTAGCTAGAAATTTTTCCATGGGGTCCTGATGCCTGGTGGGTCAGTCCTATATGTGAATACCTACTGCAAGAGCCTCTCTCGAAGATCTACTGTTACGGTAAGTTCTTGCGTAACTGTACTTTCTTCTTTTCAGTTCTTCCTCAGGGATAACGGGTCCACCTTAACATCCTGGACATCTTCTGTGGACCAAACACTTCTGTATCTGGACTCTCTTCAGTCGCCAGTTCAATTACACCCTGTGGAACACACTGATACAATGGTCGGGAGCCTTCTGGACTCTTCTGCACCTTAGAGAAGGGTATATAGCCCCACTGTGATACTGCCTCTTCGGTGGCTGCATTGGCAATGGTGATTAATATCTCCTGAGCTGTGATTATTGGTCCGGTCCCAGTTTCAAGGCTCCCGTCCTCAGATGGACAACATCTTCATCATTCTTGTTTAGGTATTCCTTTCAAGGGAGAAGCTTGAGAGCCTTATGAGACTGTAACTTATTGTTAAAAAAATATATATATACTCACAGCAGAGGGCCTAGCTTCCTATTCCTTCTGGATCTGGCCCAGGTTCGCCTCAGCCGCCTGAGGTGGTCATCTCTAGACTACAGTGGAGAGTACCCTACTTCTTCTGTTTCTTGGAAGTCCAGTCTAGCGGAGATATGGGTCATCGCTTTTCTCCAAGGAAATTTGCTCTTAATTTAGAGATGTTCCCTAGACCTGGCGGCAGCCCGGTCTGGTTTTGTTTCTTCAGACCCTCTTTTCTTGATCAGAGCCTCAGAGCAACAGAAATGACTCCACAGCGAGTCGGAACACAGGCTCCTACTTCCTCACTTGCTCCAAGTTAACAGACAGCATGCTCCCTTCTCGACTGTAAAGGTCAAGTAGGTCCTTGTTTAAGAGATGGGTTTTAGGTATTCGTACCTTCGCTTCCTGCACATTGATTCCATGCCAGTCGCTACGGACTAGACTCTTCGGAAACAATTGCTCAGTTCTCCTCTCCCTTTCCCAGGAAGAGTGTTTCCATTTAGGGGAAAGTGTTAGTTTGACCTTCCCAGCAGCTCCTTCTCTTAGGAGCTCTAGTTACCTCAGGGCAAGGAGACCTTCTGACACGGTTACCCACTTGAGCAGGTGATGAAACTGTGTTGTTCATTTTGATCAGCAAGAAATTTGCTTCCTACTCCCTTTCAGGAAGGCCAGAGCCAGTGGTGCCTCTTCACATTGAGTCACTTCAGTCGTTAGGCTGTCACTTTCAACAAATGGGTCAGCCCGAACTTGGTCCTTTCTGTGTCCCATCTCGACGCAGATCTGCCCTTATCTTGCCTCAGAAATTCAGACCCTGTTTTTTCCTGTCTGAATGCTTCTCCACAGTGGACACATCGTGCTGTACACACTCCCTCTCTTCCCTTAGTTCAGAGACTGCTACTAGAGTTGTAGACAAATGGGCAGAATGATTCCTCTTGGAATAAGAAGTTCGTAGGCTCTGGTTCTCCCAGACCAGCACAAGAGGCTTCTAAGTCATGCTTTGGCCTTCTATCAGGAAGGCTTAAGTGACTAAGTGGAAACCTTTCTCCATTGATGGGCTAACCCCACCTGGACCTCCGATTGCCCACCAAGTAAAGGGTTCAAGTGCTTCTTGGACCTGTTGTTCAGAGGTCAGCCATACTTGGTAGTGGGGGTATCCATCTGCTTTCTCGGTCTACCTTGAACCAGTAGACTTTACCTCTGGCTCTTTCAGTTAGTAAAACTTTTGCCTTACCTCCAGATGGAAGGGTGCTCCCTTCACTCTTTGATTGTTTCAGCGGTTCTATGATATTCTTCACAGAACGAAAGGCTACACGCCAGCATTTTTTGTGTAGCTTCAGCTTGCCTCTGTTGGATCACCTTCTTGCCCTGAGATGTTTTAGGCTAGTTTAGTAGCATGTCTTCGACACAGTTAATTTTTGTCTTAGGCCAGATTGAGAGGCCGGGTTCTCACCGCTCTTCTAGGGTGGTTGCAGGCCTCCTGGCGGAGTTTCATTTTGTGTCCGTTGCAGTCTTCTGCAAAGTGGTGAGTTGGAGCTCAAGTGCATACCTTTGTAAGCACTATGTTCTGGATCTTCTTTCCAGGCAGCTCTTTTCTCAGTAAGACAGTTCTTTGACGTTCTTTTTGAGTGATCCCTATCTCCTACCGCGCTGCTCTGAGTGGGTTGGTTTTAGCTTGGTACTCTCCCATTAGTGTGAATGAGTGGTGGAGACTGCAGTCCAGGAAGATATGGAAATTACTTACTTACCGTAATTCTTGATCTACTTGGGCGCAGTCTCCACAACTCATTCACACCTCTCCATCCCTGGGCTCACTCATTTTGTTTCTTTGCTCTTCACAGCCTTGTGCTCCCACTGCTCCGTGGACCCTTTTTGCAAGGGTCATCCCGACCTTTCAGGCCCGGAAGGTTAGGATAAGTTATTTTTAATACTTACGCTGCACCTCCTCGGTCGAAAAGGTACTGAGGCGGTTGGAGGGTCGATGCCGAGATAGCCTACACAGGCGTGAGCTAGTCTTGCAGTGCCGCACATGTGAAGTACTGTCTCGGCGCCGACCCTTCTGAAAATGTTTGGCTCCCACTTCATCCTAGCGCCTCCAGCACTATCCCATTAGTATGAGTGGTGGAGACTGCGTCCAAGATCAAGAATTATGGTAAGTACGTAATTTCCATTTCTTATCCGTTCGTCTGCAACACATCCAGTATGAATGTCCATAAGGCATGTCATGATGGTAAGGTTTGGGGTGCCACCGGCACTGTATGTAATCTGTTTGTTTGGGATATGTGGTGTTTGTTGCACTCGTGTATCCGTTTTATGTGATTTGAAATGTGATACTTTAAAACGGGCGCACCTTGAGAAAAGGGCATATATAGCCCTAATGGTGGTATCACTGTATAAATAAAATTGTATCTGTTACTACTACTCCACTATCTGTTCACCTCCAGCTACAGTGCTCAGGCATCAAGGTTTTTCAGTCACTGTCTGTGTCCTCTGGCAGAAACACTGGATGTTCTGACTCTGGAGTGGACCTTCAACAGAGCATAGGCCTTCGCCTCTCTGCCTCTTCTCCCCAAGGTCATACAGAAAATTAAGACACTCCAGAGGAGGCTTCCTCCTAGTAGCTCCAGAGTGGCCAAGAAGATCATGGTTCTCGGACTTGTGAACTAATCTCAGCAAGCACCCATTCACCTTCCAGTGTGAGACCTTCTGCCTTGGATCCGATTCTGCACCAAAATCCAGGAGCGATGCAGCTCACAGCCTGGATTCTGAAAGGAGAAGACTCCTAAAATTAGGTTTCTCTAAGAAAGTAGTAGATACTTTAATGGCTGCCAGAAAAACTTCTACTTCTGCAGCTTATGCTCGTGTATCAACCACCTTTTCATGTTGGGGCCAGGCGGAAGGATCTTATGTCTTCCAAGGCCTCAATTACTCAGATTTTGGATTTCTTGCAGGAAGGCATGAAGAAGGGGTTGGTACTAAGCACTCTTAGAGGCCAGTTTTCCACTCTTGGAGTATCCTTGGCCATATCTCTAGAGACTAATAGAGAGGTTATTCATTTTCTGCAGGAGTCTTCCTGTGTTCCGATCTCCAGTTCCTCTATGGGATTTAAATCTGGTTCTGAATGATCTTTGTAAAGAGCGTTTCAAACCGCTGTCACCCATCTCATAGGATGTGTTGTCTTACAAGGTGTTTTTTGGTTGCTGTGTGCTCAGCCAGGAAGATTGGCGAGCTCTAGGCCTTATCCCACAAGGAATCATACCTTGTCAAGCATAAGGACAAGGTGGTACTCGGAACGGTCCCATCTTTCGTCCAAAAAGTACCCACAGCTTTCCGTGTAAACTAGGAAATATGCCTTCCATCCTTCTGTCCGCAACCATATCACCTAAGAGAGAAGGAGTTGCACAAGTTGGATTTGCGATGAGCGTTAAGATATACCTTAAACAGACAGCTACATTTCGGAAATCAGATACAGTAGCCTGTTTGTTCTTTTTGAAGCAGCCAGGATGGGTCAAAAAGCCTCTAAGGCTACCCTAGCCAGGAGGGCCTGCATTGCTGTGCCTTATGTCACAGAAAAGAAGAGGCCTCTGTCCCTCAAGGCTCACTCACCAGAAGGCTATGACCACGTCCTGGGCGAGAGGTGAAAAGCATCGGTTTTAGTTATGCAAGGCAGCTATGTGGTCTTCCATCCACACATTCACAAAACACTACAAATTGGATGTTTAGAGTTCTGACGCAGCTTTTCGTCACAGAGTCGCAGGCAGCAGTTCGCAAGTAATCTCATCAGTACTTGTATTTGGCATCCGGGATAATATTTAAATCCCTCCCGGCGGTTCTGGGTACTGCTTCTTAGGATCCAGTTGTGAATCCCATTGACAGTGTGGAGCGCTACAGAAAGAAGAAATGACTTCGTACTTACCGTAGTTTCCTTTTCTATTAGCTCCAACCTTGTCAATCAGGCCCACCCAGAGGCCTCGTTCCTGTGTGAGAACATTACCCTGATATTCCAGTGGAGGATGTTCTTGGTTTCATCAAAAGCCCTGTTATGACTTCACCAGGGCATCCCTCTATTCTGCTGTGCCGTATTCCTGTTAAAAAATGTCTGCAACCATGCATGTTAACAGGATTAGTTGTATATCACTTAAGGGTGATCTTCATCTGTGTTATCTCAGTCATCCGGTTACACTGTAGGAACCTTCGCCATCTGTGAAGAGGAATCCACATGGAAGATATCAAGCACTACAACTGGGGCCGCCCACACCATCGACATCACCAACCCTATAAAGGCATGAGCGGCCCTGCTCCTGCCTCAGTTCTTTCCCGCTTTCAGCTCACTCGCATGGGTCTCTGCGAAGCTCGGACACAGTATTCGCACCATTTTTCACCTACGGCTTTTCATCTGTAATTTTTCTGAATCTTTTATTAGAAAGATTCCTCTGATTTATGTCAAGAGTTAATCCTTCGACTTCTCTCTTCTGTCACTGCGGAAAGATTATTTCCTCCACAGATGAACACTCTCTCTGTGTCTGCTGTCTTGGACCTGAACTTGAGATTTCTGACTGAGCGCTCTGAGAAGTTTAACCACACAACCCTCAGGCGACGCAAAAAGGCTCTTAAAAATGTTCTGATGGATCAGCAGGTAGCCAGTTCTGAGCAAGGGTCCTTCAGGATCCCAGCCTCTCAGTCGCCGACCAGATGAGATTGCGAATGCTCCCCCTGGCATTGATCTCTTTCCCCGACGGCCTCTTCTTCTTCTGGGGGATTCTCGTCAGGTGCGGCTGCACCAACGAGGAAGACTGCTGTCCGGGTCTCTGTGCCCACCAGACCCTTACCAACAGCGTCTCTGCCCGATTCTCAGGGCAACCCCTTCTTTGTTGACAACAGGCTTGTCGTCGACTGTCCTGTCGAGGCCTGCCCATTCTCCCTCCAGGGCTACAGGCTCTTCGTGCTCTCAGGAACTAGGAGACGGGTCATCAACACCTCTGCCCTTGAACCCACCTCCGTTGATGACTACCGTCGGCTTGAATGAAATCCTGCTCAAATTCACTAACTTCTTTGTACAGTAGCTGGATGCTTTTGGGCCCCCCGTTGCCGACATAGTTGATGGCAGCTTCATCATCGTCACCTGCTCTTCAGTCATAGGAGACTCCCCATGGGCTGTCATATGCGCATCCAACGCCAGACCCAGAATTTGAGGACGTCGACATCAGGGAGTATCACCCAGACCTCATTCTTCCTGATGATGAGGAGGAGCAGGAGGAGGAGATCCTGCTCTCTGACAGATCTACCTCCTCTTCTGTCAGTGTGACCTCAGTGAAGCATACTCCCAGGTCTCCTCCTGAGAACCCCACATCTTTCAGTATAATGAAGCAGCTGTCCTCAGCCATGGCTCCACACCGAGGAGAGGATTCTACCAGAAGGAGCTGGTGGACTTTCTGGAGATTCCTGAATCTCCCTCAAAATCATTCCTCCTATCCTCCCTGCTCTGAAGAATACAGCCACAGCAGCCTGGCACGGACCAGACATGGTGCCAGCTATGCCTCGTAGGACAGATAAACTCTACCATGCCCCCAAGGACTCCCCTGCTATGCTGCCCAGCCCGAGATGGATTCAGTGGTTATCAAGGCAGCTCACGACGGGTCTAAGCACCTTAGTTCCCTTTAGCCAGATAGTTTCACAAATTGACCTCTGGGGTAAGAGGGTGTATGCCTCCTCCACCTTAGGTTTTAGGTTTGCAAATTACCTGTCTCACATGTTAAAATACCAAAATGCCAGCTGGAAAAAGGGCAAGGCTGCAGTACAGACCTTTCCACGTGGCACTCAGAAGCTGGAGCTGCTTCAGTGCCTCCAAGCAGCTGAGGCAGTTAGCAAGCACCTCCTCAGAGCCCTCTGTGATATGGCTGACACTGTTGGCAGGGTGGCCACTACGGGCTTATGCCTACATAGGCACTCCTGGCTCAGAGTATTCAGGTTTGCTGCTGACGTACAGAAAAAAGTGCTTAATGCCCTCTCTAATGGCGGCACTAAGCTGTTTGGCCCTGATGTCCAGGATATTATAATGATCTGCAAGCCTCGGGTAGGGCCCACAAGTCTGTTCACTCCCCCTACCACACCCAGTCAAGAGGTAGAGGATGCCCTCCCTTTCACAAAGCACCCAGTAGGCCCCGCACGCCCTCCTTTCTCCAAGGGAAATGAAGAGCCCTGGCTGCCTTGCCCTCCCCCTCCAGTGCTGGAGCTGTGGCCAAGTACCCCAGAAATGAGGGACCAGTTCAAGCAGCTGGCTCTTCCTCTGTTTGACTCCTTGCCAGACCCCCCCGCCCCCTTCTGGTCCCAGACCAGGGGGTGGTGGTCGGAGGTCGGTTCTCCCTCCATCTGAATCAGTGGAGAACCATAACTTCAGATGCATGGATTCTGCAGATCATAGAGAAGGGGTATGCTCTGGAGCTCATCGAGCAATCTCCAGAAACTCCTCCACCCTCCAGTTACCTGCCCCCAGCTCACCTGTCTGTTCTGCAGGAGGAGGTGCAGTCCCTTTTATGCAAGCAGGCCATCGAGCCAGTCCCCAGGCACCAGAGAAACAAGAGGTTCTATTCCAGGTTTTTCCTGGTACCCAAAAAGACTGGCGATCTGAGGCCAATTCTAGACCTTAAATACCTCAATCTTGTACGTCCAGTACAAAACGTTCCGGATACTAACTTTACTGGGTCTAATGCCCCTCCTCAAAGCAGGGTATGGCTATGTTCACTGGACATGCAGGACGCTTACCTGCACATTTAGGTCTTGTCCCCCCCACAGGAAGTTTCTCCGCTTTGTGTTTCAGGGCAAGCATGATCAGTTCAAAGTGCTGCCCTTTGGCCTGTCCTCTTTTTACCAAATGCTTAACAGCAGCTCTCAAAAGGGAGATACTGTATGTTTTCCCTTATCTGGATGATTGGCTCCTGAAGGCCCCATCCAGGAACAGCTTTGGTAACTCTGAGCGAACTCTCCAGCTTTTCCAGCTCCTGGGCATCACCGTCAACCTGCCCAAGTCGGTTCTGGTACCATCCCAAAGATTACAATACATAAGTGTGGTTCTGGATTTGGCCCAAGGGAAGGCCTTCTTGCCCCAAAACAAGGCAGAATGCCTTATTGCCTAAGCTCAGAAAGTCGCTCAGTCGCCACGTTCTGGCCAGGATGTATCTGTGACTGTTGAGCCTGATGGCGACTGCCATACCCACTGACCAGACTTCATATGCGTGTTCTCCAGTGGATCCTCCAAATGCAATGTATCCAGTGCAAGGATGAGTTGGACCGTCCAGTTCTAGTTTCTTCCGCAGTCCGCAAGGTACTGCAGTGGTGGATGGACCCCTTAAATCTGCTTCAAGACATTACATTCCAGATCTCCCCGCAGCAGATCCTCACCACAGTTGTCTCAGGTCTGGGGAGCACACCTGGGCCCCTTTCAGACCCAGTGCTCTTTGTCCCAACTGGAGATCTCCCTTCATATTAGTGTCCTGGAGAAGAGAGCGGTACTCTACGCCATGCAGGCTTTTCAGGAACACCTTGCTCCAGGGCAGCTGCTAGTATTGTCAGACAATTTGAGTGTATTATACTACATCAACGGGGGGGGCTCGTTCATATCCCCTATGCAGAGAAGCCATTAGAGTGTGGTACTGGGCACTGGATCACGGCCTAACTCTTGGCGGGCCACGTGCCAGGCGTGTTAAACACTCTGGCGGACAGCCTCAGCCGGACTCTGTCCTGCATGCACGAGTGGGAGCTTCTCTCATCAGTTACAGAAGACTTGTTCGACAGATGAGGTCTTCCAGAATTGGACCTTTGCATCCCCACTCAGTAAAACTGCCCAGTTTCTGTTTGCTAGATCCAGGGCCTGGAGTTTTCTAGTGAGACATGTTGTCCATCTCTTGGAGCGGGAGGCTAAGTGGGGACACAAAAAGGTCACGCTCTGGACAACCCCATTTGGTGAACAGATCTTCCGCGATGGATGAGAGAAATTCCCATTTGTGCATGCTGGAGTGTGTCCGACTGAAGCCTTTCATGAGCCTGTGGGCGGCCGCAACACAGCTCAGTTGGATGTCTCCCATACCTTTCTTAGGTGCATCCTACATCTGAAACCTCCAATCCATTCCCCTGTCCCGGCTTGGGATCTGAATTTTGTTTTGGAGAAGTTGACCCTGTCTCCGTTTGAGCCAGCCGCGACTTGAGAGTTATGCTTTTTTTCTTGGAAATCATTATTTTAGTTGCTGTTAATTCTGTTTGAAGAATTTCCGAGCTTCAGGCCCTCTGGTGTGAGGAGCCTTATTTGATTTTTCACAAAGACATGGTGTCTTTGCACACAGATCTTAAGTTCTAGGATTGTGGATATGTTGTTCTATCCACACTTCATGGCAGGTACCTTGCCACTTTAAGATGTGCCGGAAAGTCTTCAGGCTGGCTCCTCCCACCCACCCGGGTGGTATAGTCCTTGGCTCCGCTCCATGACGCTAGATCTTCCTTTCGGCTGGAAGGTCCAGGTTCCCTCCTTAGCGCTGCCACGTGTAGTAGACCCTGACTCTTGAATTTACGAATTCACTTCCGAAACGGATTGTAAAACTCTCTCGAGTTCAGTCTTCATCTTCTTCCCTTGCTCCCGCGATGAAGGAAAAGTCGGCCTCCAGGTTTTGCTGGTGCCCTGTGAGGCAGAAGATGTCTCATACGGATCCTCGTGCTGCATGCGTGTACTGCCTAGGACTGGACCACGATCTGCAGGCCTGCAATCTCTGTCAGTCCTTTTCTCTGAACGTGCTTGAAGATCGCGCTGCCCGACTTCAGCTGGGGCGACTGGAGAAGCGTTACCCGCCGGTCAAATCAAAGGATGCCCGTTGAGTGGTCTCAGCAGCTGTGGGGTCTGCTGAGCAGTTGGAACAGCTCAAGGCCTTCGAAGAGGAGGCGGGTCAGGCAGCGGCAGGCTCCTCTTCCGCTTTGGCCTTCATTCGGCTGCACCTGGGATCCTCCTATTCAGCTTTCTTCAAGGAATTGTGCCAGTCTCTCTCTCTCTCTACCAAAGGAGAGGGCCCTTCAGAGTCGCATGTTTTGCGCTCCAAAAAGGAGTCAAAAATAGACAAAGAAAAGACAAGTTGATGTTCTTGGGACCGAGAGTGGTCCCATTCACAGGAATCTCATGTCTCGATTTCGGTTGAATTTGCGGCCATGGCCACTGGTTTCACGGTACCCCCATCGAGACCAGTCGGCTGAGACACCTGTCGATGTGGCAGAGATCTTTCTTGAGCCGATTGGTGGGTTGTCGCCTGATCCGGTGGACGATTCTCTTTTTCAGACACCGGTGCTCCTGGTGTCCTTGGATAGGTTGGCTCAGCTCACTGGGTCAGACTCGCCCACCAAGGAACCAGGAGTCGAGGGTTTCCTGACTCTTGTTGAGGTTCCCCGTCAGCCCGCTGATGCTCAAGGTCTTGGTCCGCTCCTCACTCGGCAAGATTCACTCCTGCCAGTGATTTTGTTCCCGCTGTCCTTAGTAAGCGGTGCCGCCACTTCTCATCTTTGCCCTCCTCAGAGGCTTCAGAGCAAGTTGCATCGACGTTACAAAGACCTCCTGTGACAGCAGTTGGTCTTATCCGAGTCTAAACCGCTCCTGGTTTCGAGACTGGCTATTAAGTGGCTTTCGTCAGAACGACCGACTTTAGCCACGGCTGCCATCACTGAGGTGCTGGTTCAGGCCCCGTTGGCTCAACTGTAGCCAGCTACTCCACCAATTTGAGTGGAGCCGCCGCCCGAGTAACCGAAGTCTGGGGCTCCGATCAAGGATTCTCGGGTGGCCCAAGGCTTGCCCCATTGGTTGTCGGTCACTCTCACTCCTGACCGCCCAAGGCGGGTGGAGAGCGACACGGGTGGGCGCCTACTCTACGAGGACTCTTCAGAGTCCGAGGATTCCTCCCTGATCTTCCTGGACATAAGTCTCCACCACTCATTCACACTATTGGGATCTGTGCCGGACGTACTAGGACCCATTGGGAGCAAACTTTTTTGCTGGAGGGTCGGCACCGGAGATGGCGCCGCGAGGCACGGCACCGTGAGCAACAGCTCGCGTCCTAATGACCATCTCGGCGTCGACCCTCCAACCGCCTCAGTTCCTTTTTTCCCGCCGTCAAGTGCGCTTCAGTGACGACGTCGCTTGCCCGCCGGGAGTCAAACTTCAACTAGCAGCATAGTTTTCAGTTTATTTTGTAATATTATCTCGATAACAGTATTGCTTAGTCTTATTTTAAAAATAAAGAAGTCTCCACCTACTTTGACGGAGTCGACCATGAGCAGGTCAGGTGACGGTAGGGAGACTTCGTATGAAAGCTGTTCAGTCAGTCGGGCTGGGTCCAGTCTGCCGCCTTCTCCGGAGGGGGGGTCTGACAATGGTCAGTCCAATGCCAGGGGATGGGCGGTCCCTGCGGAAGCATAAAAATAAACAGTCGCATTCTCGGCACCGTTCGGCCTCGAGCTCTTCTTCGGCCCACAGGTCTAAAAGAAGGCATCACTCGAGTCGCCCTCTGATACTTGTCTGCCGTGGCGTTGGGTTATCTGTGCCAGCGTTGCGGTCTCCTCGCCGGGTGGCAACCTCTGCTTCTGATAGCGGCGGCTTCGACATGATCTACCCACCCGCAGGTAGGTCTTCAGGTGAGCAGTTTCATCAGTGGGCCGCTCTTATGACAGTGGGCTCGGAGGTTAGTTCAGCTACCTGGCTCGGTCACTCATGGGCTTTCGGGCTCATTGAGAGACCAGGTAGGGCAGTTGGACTCTCCTGGTCGCGTGGCACCTTCTTCGGTGCCGTCGACTCCGCGCTTAGGTGTCCTCCCCACATGGCTGGGCGCGGGGGCCACACCGATGCCTTTATCTCCTGCTCTTCTTCCTTTAAAACCTGTTTTCAGAGTCTGGGGGTGTTTTCGGCATCCTCTGAGCCGTGCGGAGCCTCCGCGCCGGTGGTGCACTCTGCGTCGTCCTCAGCGCCATGCGGCTTCTCGGCACCATGCGGCTTCTTGGTGCCGTGCGGGTTCTCGGCGCCATCCTCGGTGCCGTGCAGCTTCTCTGTGCCATTTTCGGCGCCGCGTGGTCCCTCGGCTGCGTTTTCGGTGCCGCATGCTCCCTCGGCATCGTTCTCGGTGCCGTGCGCCGGGGGCTGTAGGGGCTTCCTCTTCTTTTCACTCGTTTCCTTCTTCCCTCTCTTCTGATTTTCATTCCTTTCCTGTCCATACAGTCCTTCCTGGACTGTCAGGAGATGACATTGAGCCTGACCCAAACCTTCGGTTGGGTGATGAAGTGGACGAAGCAGGATCTATCTCTGCTGCAGAGCCTGTGGTCGAGGACCTGTCTAAGTCTCTGCTGAAGAATCTGAGTTCCACTCTTTCTCTCCAGACTATAGACATCGATCCTGGGAAATTAAGACTCAATACCTTCATGTTCCGGAGACCCTCTGGTTTGACTCCTCGGTTCAGCCTTCCTTGAGCGCGTGTCTCAAATGGTATGGAATAATCCTGCTCTCACCCCTTCGGTGGCTAAATCCATAGATAGGAAATATTCAGCCCCCAAGGATCGTCCCATTTTGGCATCTCAAGCCTTTGCGGATCCTATTGTAGTCCTGGCAGAGAATTATAAGGTCGTTCTTCCTCAAACTACTACAGCTCGACCTATTAACAAAGAATCTCGTAAGATAGACACCTTAGGTAAGAGAGTCTTTGCTGCTTCTACCCTAAGTATGCGTATTGCCAGCTACCAGGGCTATTTCTCACAGTATGAATATATCCTGTGGCACTCTTGTCAAGCAGATGGTTGAAGCTCTTCCGGAGTCGGATGCAAAGCCGGAGCTTCTTCAAACCATTACCAGAGGTATCGAATCTAAGAACCAGCAGGTTAAAGCAGCCATGGATGCTTTCAACACTGCTTCCCGTTCAGCGGCTGCTGGTATTTGCACCCATCATTCCTGGCTGCACACTTTGGGTTTCACGAACGATGCGCAGCAGGTAATGGTGTTGCCCTTTGATGGTGCATATCTTTTTGGTCCTCAGGTAGAGCAAGCTCTAGAAGCTACTCAAAAGACTAGGTCAGCCATTAAGTTGGCTCGACCCCCTCCTGCCCCCTTTCGAGGGCATGTCAGTAAACGTCCATTTCATAATCATCAGTCCTTTAGAGGCAGAGGCTGAGGCGGTTTCCATAAAAACCAACCTGCCCAACCTCGAAGAAGACGAACAAGCGCAAGGCTGGCGTAAAGCGCTGCCTTATGAATGTCTGGCCCAAGTCCCATCTCAGCTGCCCGGGTGGACTTTTCCTCTCAGGTGGGAGGTCGTCTGATGCAATTCTACAACCAGTGAAGTCCATAACCTCAGACAAATGGGTCCTTCGGATAATTCGAGGGGTATTCACTCAATCTGGTGGAGACCCTCGGATCGTCCCCCCAAATGGCAGCCCAGGCTGTCGACCCTTCAGTCAGACCTTCTCACCGCCGAGATTCAGGGCCTTCTGAACAACAGGGCAGTAGAAGTGGTGCCGCTGCATCAACGAAACACTGGTTTCTACTCCCACTACTTTCTGGTTCCAAAGAAGTCCGGGGGTATGCGCCCCATTCTGGATCTCAGAAAGCTAAACAAATTTCTCCCCAAGGAGAAATTCAAAATGATTTCTCTGGGAACCCTGTTACCTCTGCTTCATCAACATGACTGGCTAGCCTCCCTAGACATGCAGGATGCTTACCAGCACATTCCTATTCACCCGAGGCATCACAAATTCCTGAGGTTTGTGGCTCTGGGACAGCATTATCAGTTCAGAGTCCTGCCCTTTGGGCTATCCTCGGCGCCGCGGGCTTTTACAAATTGTTGTGCAGTTTTCGCAGCGCACCTCAGAAAGGTCGGGATACAGGTGTTCCCTTATCTGGATGATTGGCTTCTAGCAAGCCCTTCCAGGCAAGGGACCCTGGACGCCGTAGAGATGGCTTCTCGCCTCCTTACGTCCATGGGAGTTCTGCTGAACCTCAAGAAATCGCAACTGAAGCCCTCCCAGAGGCTCCTCTTTATAGGGACTCTTCTGGAC
Source organism: Neoceratodus forsteri (assembly GCA_016271365.2). Classification (NCBI taxonomy): domain Eukaryota; kingdom Metazoa; phylum Chordata; order Ceratodontiformes; family Ceratodontidae; genus Neoceratodus; species Neoceratodus forsteri. Next base: position 296,306,296 of record CM057453.1, on the reverse strand, counting down.
ACCTCCTGTGCAAAGGCTTTTCTTCCAGAAGACAGAAGGAACGATATCCTTCAAATGGCCCGTCACATCGGGGAGAACACCTCAGTTACTGCTCTCTCGATGCAACGGATGCTAGGCCTCATGGCTTCCTCAGTGTTCACTGTTTCCCTAGCATGTCTGCACATGAGAACCACTCAATGGATGCTCAGTACTCGGTGGTCCCCAACCACTCACCCACAGTCCTATCTCATCAAGGTGACAGAACCTTTAAAGAGGTCACTCACCTGATGGTCTCAAAGAGCAATCTCTGGAGGATATCCTTTGCTCCTCTGGACCTTCAGATGTCCATTACCACGGACGCATCCCTAATGGGGTGGGGAGCTCACTGTCAGGCTCTCCACACTCAAGGTGCGTGGACTCAAGTCGAGTCCCAGCTCCACATAAATGTCCTAGAAATGAGAGCCGTCCTTTATGCGGTCCAAGTGTTGAAGGACATTCTGTGTCACAAGAACATTCTCCTTCAAACGGACAACAAAGCAGTGATGTATTACATCAACAAGCAGGGCGGTGCTCATTCTTACCCCTTATGCAGGGAAGCAGTGAGGGTATGGGAATGGTGCTTGGAGCACAAGGCTCTAATTCAAGCAGTCTACCTGCCAGGTATTCAGAACAAACTGGCAGACCGTCTCAGCAGAACAGAGACAGACCCTCACGAGTGGTCTCTCAACTCAACCATAGTTCAGTCACTATTTGAAGAGTGGGGAACTCCAGACCTGGACCTTTTTTGCATCCCCACTCAACGCAAAACTGCCTCTCTTCTGCTCCAGAAATCCAGGGCCTGGCATTTTCTGTCAGGATGCGTTCAGGCTGCGGTGGACAAAACGCTTTCTTTACGCCTTTCCACCTCTTCCTCTAATTCAGAGGGTACTCCTCAAGTTCGAATCCCAGTGGGACAAAATGATCCTCATTGCTCCCTTCTGGCCTCGACAGCTGTGGTTTCCACTACTCAACAATATGTTGGCAGTTCCTCCGAGACCACTTCCCCTACAGATGAACCTTTTGACTCGGGGGCCTGTGGTCCACCCCAACCTGAGATAAGCTTCACCTTCACGCTTGGCTCCTGAAGAGGTAGAAGTAAACCGGTTCAGTGTGTCTCAAAGGTTTCAGATATTCTTCTGGCTGCGGAAACCAGCCACTAGAAAACTTTACAGCCAAATGGAAGCATTTCGCCTGGTGTGCAAAGTCATCTTTGAATCCTTTTTCCTGCCCACCAGATAAAGTTCTGGAGTACCTCTTAGACCTCTCAAATTCAGGCCTACAGTAATCTACAGTCAAAGTTCACCTTAGTGCCATTTCAGCATATCATGAGCCGTGTTTTTCCTTATCTCTGGCTCAGTTACCTGTGGTTAAGAGTTTTTTAAAGGAATTCTGCATACCAGACCTCCTACAAGACGCTCCAGTTGCAGCTTGGGACATCAGTCTTGTGCTAGATATGCTCACTCGAAACCTTTTTGAACCTCTGGCTACCTGTGAGCTAAAATTTCTCTACCTGGAAGACTGCCCTTCCTATGCCATTACCTCAGCCCGTAGGGTCTCTGAGATACATGCCCTGGTCACAGACCCTCCGTATACTGTGTTCCATAGGGACAAAGTAGTTCTTCGTATTCATCCTAAATTTCTTCCTAAGGTTGTGTCAGAATTTCATCTAAACCAACCTTTGGTCCTTGGACGTTAAGAGTGCCTTGCGTTTCTATCTGGATAGAACCAAGGACTTTTGCAAAGCCCAGCAACTGTTCGTTTCCTTCAGCGAGACCCGGCTGGGTCAACCTGTCGCTATCAGATGCATCTCAGCATGGCTAGTGGCATGCCTTCGCCACTGCTATTCCATGGCACAGGTTAAGTTGGAGGGTAGGGTTTACACTCACTCTACTAGAGCGGTGCGGCATCCCTAGGAAATTCCAACGCGCCCATTGCAGATATTTGAACGCACCACCTGGAGCTCAGTGCATACTTTTGTTGAACATTATGCACTAGATGTCCATGCCAGACGACATTCTTCCTTTGGCAGAGCCATCCTTAATGGACTTCTGTCTTAGAAACGTGAGCTCTTGGTCTCTCCTGCCGCCCTTTCGGAGTTATTAGCTCGGTACTCTCCCAATAGTGTGAATGAGTGGTGAGACTTATGTCCAGGAAGATATGAAAATTACGTACCCTACCGTAATTCTTGATCTTCTTAGACAGTCTCCTACTCATTCACATCTCCGTCTCCAGCTCACCTCTGTTGTTGGTCTTCACTCCTCAAATCTTTAGGCTGTGAAGACATCTTTGTTGACCCTTCTTATACGGGTCGTCGGACTATCTTATGTCCGGTTTTGTAGGTTAAGGCTACCCTTCTAGGTTGGATTCGCTGCACCTCCTTGGTAAAAGGTACTGAGGCGGTTGGAGTTCGGCCTTGAGAGGGGTCATACTGACGCGAGCTGTGGCTCACGGTTCCATGCTCTCGGCGCCATCTCCGGCGCTCGACCCTCCAGCAAAAGGTTTGCTCCGATGGGTCCTAGTGCCTCGGTGCAGATCCCAATAGTGTGAATGAGTGGTGGAGACTCGTCCAAGAAGATCAAGAATTACGGTAGGTACGTAATTTTCATGTCTCCCATCTGGTGGACATAGAGTCCTTGGGGGCTCTCCGTCGACGAGGGCCCTTCCTCGCTGATGAGTATTTGTCTGCTTATTTCCAAGTCCATGTGAATGGAGCTGGAGCCTGTGCAGAAACAGGCTAAGTATCCCCTTACAGAGATTCTGAATAAAGGGGACACTCCTGTGGAGGCATTCCCAGTGGCTGAGGCCATTGTGGGTTCAGCCTTGGAGCTGTGGCAGTGTCCGGCATCTTGTCCTGCGCCTTCTGCCTGCATGGCCTGCAAGTATGCTGTGCCCATGGGGTCCCTGTCAGGCTTTTCAGAGCACCCTGGTGTGGTTAATGGCTGACTCCGTGTTTGAGCTCAGGCAGCGAAGGGGATGCGGACAGGGAATCCAAACAATTGGACTATTCCGGGAAGAATGTCTATGCAGCCTCCTCCCTTGGCCTTAAGTCAGGCCAGTTCGGCCATTATCAAGGCACATTTCTGCCATGCCCTCTTGGACTCCCTGGACGAGGTGATCCCTCATCTTCCGGGGGACCTCCAGACGGCAGTCAAGCAGGTCTGGGACCAGGGTAGTGTAGTGGCGAAGCAACAACTCCAGTCTGCTCTTGATATTGGCGATTCTCATGCCCGTTCACTAGCGGCTGCAGTAGCCATGTGCCGCAGGGCTTGGCTACGCATCTCAGCTGTTACGGCGGATACACAGCATAAGTTGGCAGATGTCCCCTTCTTGGGCACTGACCTTTTCGTACCTGGTGTGGAGGGTCACCTCCAGCACATAAAGTCCAGTGCCACCTTGGACTCCACCACATCTGCCCAAAAGGACAAGGGCTTCAAGTGTCAAAATCGCAAGCCCTTTTGTGCGTCCACTCCTGCAGCCAGACCAGCCCAGCAACAGCACCAGCAGGCTCAAACTTGACATCCTTGGGCCAAGTCCGTGACCTCCTCGTTTAGGAAGCCCTGGGGAAGGTCCTGACGGCCGCTCCGCCAGACCCTCCTCCAAGCCTGCCCAATGCTGGGTTGGGGGTGCCTCCCTCAATCCCATCACGCCTCCCCTGGGACCTCCTGTGGGGGGGCCAGCTCAGCCACTTAATTTCCACCTGGTCCCCTATCACCACGGACCATTGGGTTCTAGAAGTGGTAGGTCAAGGCCTGCCTCCGTAGTTCGAGCAGGCCCCTCCTTATCGAGCCTGTGCTGCATGGGGGGATCTGGTGTCCGCAGCTTCTCAGTCGGCTCTCAGAGATGACTTGGCTCAGCTCCTCCACAAGGAGGTGGTGTGCCCAGTATTGGACCCACATTCAGACCCAGGGTTCATCTCCAGGTACTTCTTGGTGCCGAAGCGGATGTGGGGCTGGCACCCTGTTGTAGATCTGCACGACCTGAACAAGTTCCTCAGGTCTCGCACTTTTCGGATGGTAACTCTAGCTCAGATCATACCACCTCTGGAGCAAGGAATATGGTTTTACTCCCTAGATCTTCAGGACTTGTTCTTTCATGTCCCGATCTGTCCATCCCATCGAAGGTTCCTCCACTTCAGAGCTGAGGGAACCCTTTACGAATTCCAAGCCATGCTCTTCGGCCTATCTTCAGCCCCAGGGTCTTCACAAATGCATGGTGGTGGTGGTGCAGTGTACCTGAGGTGCTGAGGAGTCAGGTGTACCTTACCTGGATGACTGACTGATAGCAGGTCCCTCCAGGCTGGAGGTGGAGCAGTCCAGGGATCTGGCCCTCCAGACTTGCCTAGAACTTGGCCTCCTGATCAGCGAGGCCAAGTCGGAACTCATGCCTTTGCTGGTGATCCAGTTCATTGGGGCAGAGCTCGACTCCTGCCGAGCCAGAGCTTAGCTCCCAGTGAACAGGGCAGCGGTTCTCTCCTCCTTTACCCATTCATTTCTGGTTGGGCAGTTGCACCTTGCCCTGGACTTTCTGCATCTTCTGGGCTGCATGGCGGCCTGCACCAGCGTGGTCTGATGGGTCTGCTGTCATATGCGTTCCCTTCAGTGGGAACTGGCCAGCCAGTGGTCTCAGCACTCAGGTCATCGTGACCAGATGGTCTCTGTGACCCAGAGGATGTGGGACGGCCTCCAGTGGTGGCTCGTCCTATCCCACCTGCAGGAAGGGTTCCCGTTTGTCCACCCTGAGCTGTCATCCTGACAACCAGCGCCTCTGATGGATTGGGGTGCCTATCTGGGAGCACAGAGCCCACGGGCTCTGGTCCCCTCAGGAGTACTGATGTCGCATCAACCTGCTGGAGCTCAGGCTGTTCACCTGCCCTAACTGCATTCGCTCCGTTTGTCCGGGGTCAAGTGGTTCAAGTTCAGATGGACAACACCACGACCATGTATTGTTTGAACAGGCAGGGTGGGATGCGCTCCTTACCCCTCTGCAAGGAAGCTCTCTGCATTTGGTCTTTTGTGCTCAGCCTGGCGGTGGCTCTCCTGGCCATCCATGTGGCAGGAGCCTCGAATCAGCTGGCCGATGCCCTCAGCCAGATGGGCGGGGCATCTCACGAGTGGTCTCTCCACCAGGAGGTAGTACAAGATCTGTTCTCCCTCTGGGGCACCCCTCAAGTGGACTTGTTTGCCTCCAGGGAGAACGCGAAGCTGAGGCTGTTTCATGCCCACCCCTCTCAGCAGCGTTCGCTTCAGGGGAATGCCTTCTCGGACCGTGGACCCAGGCCTCTCTCCCCCCTCCCCTTGATTCAGAAAGTGCTCATCAAGGTCAGGAGGGACAAGGCGAGGTGATACTGTTGGCCCCAGACTGGCCCCGCCCAGATCTTACTGAGACACAGCTCTTGCAGCTGGTTATACCATTAGGACTGAAGCCGGCAGGCGTCAGGACCCCAGAAAAATTCTAGCTAGCTATCTTCAGCGGGGACCGCCCCCGACGTCGGTCCCGCCTCCGACGTCAGGCGTGGTACATAAGGGGGCGGTCCCGCCAGATTCTCCAGTTCTTTCCCGCCGTCGACTTGCATGTCTTGACCCTTCGGTTTTCAGTCTAGCGCGCGACGCGTGGTTACAGAGCTTTCCTCCGGGAATTCCTTTTTCTTCAAGCAAGTTTGTTGCTGATGTCCTCTCCGACCTCCGGTCATCCCTCCAAGTGTGCTTGCGGGAAACAGATCCCCTTCAAGGACCCCCACACGGCCTGCGTCAGGTGCCTGGGCCCAGACCACGATACCGGGCCTGTCCGTTCTGCCAGGGGTTCAACAGCCGAACCAGGATCCGGCGTCAGAAGGCTCTTCAGGCTTTTTGTTGGAGGAGAAATAAAAACCATGTCCTCAAGGGGAATCGTCGTCCAAGTCCCATGGCGGAGAAAAGAAGGAGAAGGCCCTTCCAGGTCCCGTCCAGGGCTGGAGTCCCGCAGCTCGGTTCTAGGTCCGACCGCTCTCCTTCCAGGGCCAGCTCTCAGCCTCCCCCGGCTGCGGTACCTAAGCCTCCTTCTTCTCCGGCCAAGTCCGCCAGGCCGTCGTCGTCCTCTTCTTCTAAGGCCTTGGCGAAGTCTGGGGAGCGCCATCACCATCATCATAGGTCGGGTTCTCGCCCTTCGGCACCTGATGTCCGGTCGTCTTCTGTGCCTCCCCGCAAAACTTTGGAGCTCACACCGTTGAAGAGACCGGTGGACCCAACGCCGGCTCGACCGTCGTCGTCTGTATGTCATTCCTCCCTGGAGCCGTCATCGGCCAAGTCATCCCAGCGGACGCCGGTTGGGGGACCGACGTCCATTTTTCCTGAGAAGAGGGCTCCTTCGCCTCCGACCGACGTCGGTCAGGAGACGCTGACTGAGGAGGATTTAACGCAGCCCGAGGACCAGACGGGCGATCCCGGCCTCACGGAAACTCCCAGGGCCCCCTCGCCTTACCGAGGCCCCTGGAGCCGGCGGCGGGACCCGACAAACCGCCCTCCCGGTGCATGGGCGTTGTCAGGACTTTCTTTAGCGGAGTGAAGGATCTCTTCACTTATTGGTGGGATACCATTAAGAGGGACATGGCCCCACCACTCTTCCTCCTCCTCCCCCTCCGGTGCGGCCCCCTTCACCTTGGGGCGGCAGGCAGCAACTTCCCCGAGCCTAGATCCTCTCCCAGGAGAAGATCAGAAAAGCGGAGACCTCCGTGAAATCCTCTTCTGGATCACCCAGCCCCAAGAGGTCCAGGAGACACCGGCGTTCGCCGTCGACGGAGGACACGGGTTAGTCTACACCTCCTCTAGATCCCCATCCTCTCTCCATCCCTTCTCAGGACCCGTGAGACGCCGAGATCTCCTCCGGATGAACCTTCGTTCATGGATGTTATCACGACATATCCAGGAGAACATGGATGGGATGCAGAAGAACTAGACCCGAAGGTTACGCCTTGCCAAATATCTTCGCAAAGGACCCCAAGCCTGTGGTGGTACCACCCTTGGTGGACACTTTCGTGGACGTCACCAAGGCAGCGTGGAAGTGTCCACATTCGCTCCCGGCAGTGCCGAAGAAAGCTGATCGTCTGTACAAGGCTCCTAAGGAGGACCAGTACCTGACACAGCAGCCTCAGGCCGACTCTCTGGTCATCACAGCCTCACATGACCGGTCACAGAGGCCGCAGCATCTGAGCACCCTGCCACCGGACCCAGAGTCCAAACAGTTGGACGCTCTGGGAGGCGCACGCAGCTTCGCCTACTCGCGCCATCAGATCCTTGAACTACGTAACCCACATGGTTCAGTTCCAGAACGCTTTGTGGGAACAGGGTCTGGAGGTGGCTGAAAAGCTGCCCGAAGGTGAGCAGAAGGAGGAGATGCTCCAGCTCCTCCGTACGGGTTCAGACGTGGGGACCCAAGTGCTTCGAGCCGCGTACGACTCCGCGGACTCATCGGCCCGAGCAGCAGCTTCTGGTGTTTGCCTCCGGAGACACTCCTGGTTACGTGTCTCCGGCTTCACCCTGGATGTCCAGAAAAACATTATGGACGCTCCGTTCGAGGGAGAAGTTTTATTTGGTAATCCTTCTGAGAAGATCATTACCAAACTTCAAGAGGCCGGGAAGGCGGTAAGGTCGGTTCAAGCCATGTACTGACCCAAGCTTGGTTCCTTTCGTAGGAACCAAAGCCGATTTCGTGGGTGGACACAGAGGCAGCAGCCCCGTTCCGCTACACATCAGAGGGGCTCGGTTTCGTAGAACCCAGGGAAAACAGCCCGCCAGCCGAGGTCAGCGTTCCCCTAGGCCGACCCAGCCAGCGGGCCCATCTGCCGCCACAGGCTGACTCCCTTCCGGCCCCCGGCCCTCAGGATCAACGGGAAATCGTGGTCGGGGGTCGCATTGCAAACTTCCTGCCGGGATGGCAGGCCATCACCACCGACAGGTGGGTTCTGCAGTTGGTCAGTCTAGGCCACTTTATAGAGTTCGCAGAAAAGCCACCCTCGAGGCCTCCTTTGCTCTCCCGGTATCCGGGTCAGCACAAAAATTTGATCTGGCAAGAGGTACTCGCGCTCCTAAGAAAAGGAGCGATAGAGTACGTCCCGGAGAACCAGAGAGGACGAGGATATTATTCCCACTTCTTCCTGGTTCCCAAGAAATCAGGGGACCTCCGTCCGATTCTGGACCTCAGCGACCTCAATATGTCGTCGCCTACAAAATTCCATGGTGACTCTTCGGGCCTTATTCCCATGCTGAAACAAGGCGCCTTTTAGCGTCTCTAGACATCAGGACGCATACCTGCATATCCCCATAGCTCACGCAGCACCAGAGGTTCCCTCGCTTGGTTTCTCGACCACCACTTTCAGTTCGAGCTCTTCCGTTGGACTATCATCCGCACCAAGGGTCTTTACCAAGTGCGTGGCAGCATCTCTGAGGAGACAGGGCCACTATGTGTTCCCGTACCTCGACGACTGGCTTCTCATGGCCGCCTCCAGAGAGGTGTTGTTACTCGCGGTCCAGAGCACCCAGAATTTGTTCCAATCTCTGGGCATTCTCATAAATTTCGAGAAGTCTCTCCTGGTACCATCGCAGAAACTGCAGTTCATAGACGCAGTACTGGACACTGTTCAGGGAAGAGCTTTTCTTCCGGACGACAGAGCGGAACGCATCAGATCCCTCATAAGGGATTTGTCGTCGAACAAGATTGTACCTGCCAGGTCGGTCCTTCGCTTGCTCGGACACATGGCTGCGGCCATTCCTACTGTCCCTTTCGCAAGGCTCCACATGCGGGTAACCCAGTGGATGCTCAAGGTGCAATGGGACCAAAGGCAAGACCACTTGCAGCATCCGGTCAGGATCACGAACTCAGTGATCCGAGACTGGCAGTGGTGGCTAGTCCTCGGTCGCTCTCCAAGGGCATCCCGCTTGTAGCGCCTGTCCGGAGGTAACCCTCACCACGGACGCCTCAGCTCTTGGATGGGGCACACCTGGATGGGGTAAAGTCCCAGTGCGTGGACCCGTTGAGCTCATCTCCATATAAATGTCCTAGAGATGAGGCGGTTCTCTGTGCCCTGCAGGCCTTTCAGTCAGTAATCCCACCGTGTACTCTCCTGCTTCAGACAGACAACACGGCGGTGATGTATTACCTCAACAAACAAGGAGGCGCACACTCTTACCCCCTTTGCAGGGAGGCCATGAGGGTGTGGGATTGGGTAATTGGACACGGCGCAAATCTGATCACTGTGCACGTTCCCGGGGTGGACAACATGATCGCGAGAGCGGCCTGAGTCGATCCCAGGCCAGAGCCCACAAGTGGGAACTTCTTCAAGAGGTAGCAGAGGATCTGTTTCTGATGGGGAATTCCAGAACTAGACTTGTTCGCATCCCGTCCAGCATAAAACTGCCCAATTTTTGCTCGCTAGATCCAGGGCCTGGTGTTTTCTGGCGAGATGCGTTATCCCTCTCCTGGGCAAACAGATTCCTCTACGCTTTCCCTCCCTTCCCGTTGATCCAGAGAGTTCTTCTCAAGCTGCGCAGGGAGCACGCACACATGATTCTGGTGGCCCCATTCTGGCCCAGACAGATCTGGTTCCCTTTGTTTGTGCAACTATCTCGGGAACCTCCACTCCCGTTGCCGCTCAGCTCCCACCTACTGTCTCAGGAGAAAGGTTCATTGGTCCAACCGGACCTACGTTCTCTGAACCTGCATGCTTGGCTCCTAGAGACATAGCCATCTTGCGTCATGGGGTCTCGCAAGAGGTTGCAGAGGTTCTTTCTGCAGCCAGAAAGCCGGCAACGCATGCGGACGTACGCCATGAAATGGCGCTTTTTGTTTATGGTCACGCACTCGTGATTTTTCCCTTTAGGTTGTCCTGTGGGAGTAGTTTTGAATTATCTCCCTCTCCTTTTTCATTCAGGCCTAGTACTCCTCTATTAAGGTACATCTTTGTGCCATTTCTGCCTATCACCTCCCGGTGGATCACCGACAGTAGCTCAATTGGACGCCTCTCGGAATTTCTTAGGGGAGTGTTACACCTTAGGCCTCCCATTAGGGACTCTGTGCCTCCATGGGATCTGCTCTTTGTCCTGGAACAGCTCACGCTTCCTCCCTTTGAACCTGCCGCGGATTGCGAGCTACGTTTTCTGTCGTGGAAGACGTTATTTTTAGTTGCTGTTACTTCAGCGAGAAGAATTTCTGAGCTTCACGCTCTCATGTGCAAAGAGCTTTATTTAGTTTTCCACCGGGACAGAGTATCCCTGAGGACGAACCCTAAGTTTTTGCCTAAGGTGGTCTCTTCACTCACTCTAAACCAAGATATTGACCTTCCGGTCTATTTCCCGAGTTATTCAAATAGAGGAGATGCTTTGCTCCACACCCTGGATGTTCACCGCAGCCTGAGGTATTACCTCAACAGAACTAAACCCTCTCGTAGTTCTGATCAGCTTTTCGTTTCCTTCTCTGAGAGAATGATGGGCCAATCAGTATCCAAGCAGACTTTGTCTTGCTGGTTTGTCCGGTGTATTTCCTACTGTTATGATTTAAAACAGAAGCCCCTCCCAGGTTCTCTCCGGGGTCATTCTACCAGGGGTGTGGCCACGTCCTTTGCAGCACTTAAAAATGTGTCCATCTCTGCTATTTGTGCTGCAGCCACTTGGAGCTCTGTGCATACCTTTATCAGGCATTATAGCCTGGACATCGCCTCTCGGCGTAGGGCTGGTTTCGGCCTTGCGGTGCTGCAGGGTCTCCTGTCCTAGGTTCAGGACCTGGAGCGTTTTTCCTATTTTCCTCCTCCGGAATTTCTGGCAGCGTTACTGCTTGAGTCTGTCCTAATGGTGTAACCTGCTGCCAGAGCTGTGTCTTGGTAAGATAGTACAGTTACGTAGAACTTGCAACAGTAGATCTTGAGAACAACTCTTGCAACAAATACCTTCCGCACACCTTCCCCTGGAGGCAGGCTTTACCTCAACATGTTGGGATTTTCATTCCTTATTTTCCTCTGACGGTGGATCCTCGGTCTCCCATTCTGATGTCATCCTCGGCGGGGAGTCTCGGCGCGGAGAACTGGGGAATCTGGCGGGTTCGCCCCCTTATGTACCACTCTGACGCGGATGGGGACCGGCACGTCGAGTAGTTCCCATGAAGATAGCTAGCTAGAATTTTTCCGTGGGGTCCTGACGCCTGCCGGCTTCAGTCCTAATGGTGTAACCTGCTGCAAGAGCTGTTCTCGAAGATCTACTGTTACGGTAAGTTCTTACGTAACTGTACTTTCTGGTATCCAGATCTCCTCAGCCTCAGCTCCAGGCTCCCGAGGCAGCTTCCAGCACGCCCAGACCTGTTCTCAGTCAGCCAGCTGAAGGTACTCCACTTGGACCTTCAGTCCCTGCACCTGATGGCCTGGTTCCTGTGCGCTAGAGTTCCAGGCCTTGGGTCTCTCTGACGAGGTCCTTAACGTTGTTGAGACGCCCGAAGGAATCGACTCAGAAAATGCTGTACCTTTAAATGGAAAAGATGCTCCACCTGGTGTTAGGGCAAAGGACTGGACCCTCGTCCTGCCCAGTGGCTAGCATTTTGGATTATCTTTGGTCCTTCTCCCAGGAGGGGCTATGGTCGATGACCCTAAAGGTGTACCTGGCAGCTGTCTCCGCTTGCGGGCATGGGGCGGTCAGTGGCACAGGAGAAGGTGGTCTGGCGCTTCTTCAGAGGCCTAGATCACATATCCCCTCTGGTGCGTGAACCTCCACCTCCGTGGGATCTACTGCTGGTCTTGGCAAAGCTCATGGGCAAGCCTTTTGAACCTGTGCACAAGTGTGACATGTCACATTTGTTGTGGAAGAGCGCCTTCTTGGTGGCTATCACGTCAGCCAGATGGACTGGGGAGTTACAGGTGCTCTCCATTGAGTCTCGTTACCTGGTCTTCCACAGGGACAGGGTTGTCCTGCGCCCCCAACCGAAATTCCTTCCAAAGGTGGTGTCTGAGTTTCACCTTAGCCAGGTGATTACTCTGCCAGTGTTCTACCCAGTCACACCACAGAGGATGAGTACAGGCTCCTTGCTCTGGACCTGAGATGAGCCGCCTACTACAGAGAGCAAATGGCGGAAGTTCAGAGAGGTTTGCTAGCTGTTTACCTATGCTGAAGCCGCACCTGGCAGACCCGAAGCCAAGCGGACAATAGCTCGATGGATTACATCTTGCATTGACTTCTGCTATAGGTTGGCGGCTAGGGAGCCTCCCGCAGGGCTAAAGGCTCATTCCACCCATCATACTGCTGCATCAGTGGCTGCTTCTAAGGATGCCCCTATCCAGGAAATCTGCAGGGCTGCTACCTGGAAGTTAGCACACACCTTTACTTCCCATTACCACATCGACCTTGAGTCATGCCGGGATGCTGGTTCTGGAACCTCAGTTCTCCAGTCCCTCTTCCCTAAGTAGGGGGTGTGTGTCTTCCTCCTGGAAAACTGCTAGGAGTCTGCTATGAAGTGTGGATAGAACAGCATATCCACGATCCTAGAAAAACAGGTTACTCACCTGTAACAGTAGTTCTAGGAGTGGTATATGTTGTTCATCCTCACTGACCCACCCAACCTTCCCGGTTTTGATGCACAAACCTGGCTTCCAGCGGGCTAAGATCTGGCGTCATGGTGCAGAGCCGAGGACTATACCACCTGGGTGGGAGGAGCCAGCTTGAAGACTTTCTGGCACATCTTAAAGCGGCAAGGTACCTGCCATGAAGTGTGGATGAACAACATATACCACTCCTAGAACTACTGATCTTACTTCGAGAGGGCTCTTGCAGTAGGTAATTACATATAGGACTGAAGCCGGCAGGCGTCAGGACTCCACGGAAAGATTTCTAAGTAGCAGTCTCTGGCGAGGGACCGCTCCCACTTCAGGTGACCGGCGTCAAGTGACATCAGTATAAAGGGGCGGTCCCCCACGCCTGCCTTCCAGTTCTTTCCCACCGTTAGCTTGTGAATGCACCTCACGGTTAGGTTCCTGCTGCTTCGTCAGTCTGTCGTCCTGTTAGTTTTACATCTCTCATTATATTTCTTCCAGATTGCCGTGTAATTCGCCCCTACTCCCTCCATTCGCATAAAAACAAGTGTGACTCGTGCAGTGCCCAGCTCCCTCATAAGGATGGTCATTCCCAGTGACTCTTCTGTCTAGGCCACGATAATCCCATGGAGAAGTGCCAGCACTGCGAACAGTTCAGTGCCGCCACCCGCAAACTGAGGCAGCAGTCTCTGAAGGCCCACATTTTAGAAAAGAAGATGTCCTCCATGGAAAAGGAGCTGAAGAAGCTCAGGCAGGCCTCAACTTCCCTGAGGGTCACTGTAAGAAAGAGAAACACCGGGACTCCACTTCCACGGCCACCGCGACTCCGGACGGAGTCGACGTGCTCCAGGTAACGTCCGCCCCGGGGGACCAACCTTCGGCCATCTTGGAGGTGTCCAAGGCGGCGGCGGCCCTCCCATCGGGTTCACGCTTGGGCCCCTTGGGAGCCTCCGGGACAAAGGCGGCTACCGCTCCTGGTAAGGCCACCACCATGTGGCCTTCTGGGTCAAGTGGGTCCAGTAAGCCAGACACAGGTGCCACCGACATCCGCCCGGACCAGGCCGGTAAGACTCCCGCCCCTTTGGGAGAGTGCACAGTCCCAAAGACGCCCACCAAGGCCGCTCCTTCCACGCGGCCTTCATCGGACGTTGGATCTGACAAGTCGGACGCCGGCTCCTCCGACGTCCGCCTGGAACCTGCATGGCGTTAGAGCCGACGCCAGACTCTGTCGACCGATCCACCGTCCCTGGCTCGCCACTGACAACCAAGGCTCCAGCGTCTCCCCTGTTGGACCCCGGGAATTTCAGTCCTCCTTCCCCGAGCGAGACAGAGGACACCGGTACGCTCCCATAAGGTCTCCCTCCCTTAGGGCCAGATCCCCTGACGTCGGACCCTCAGATGCCGGCTCCGACGCCAGTCTATCAGATGCCGGGCAACATCCCATTTCCGGATGCTGTTCTAACGCCGGACCCAACGCCCACGGGGCCACCTGTTCCTGGCCCGCCCACTGGGCCTCTTCCAGGGCCTTCTGCTCTGGCAGAGCCCCTGGTTCCCAGGTATCCGACTCAGTCCTATCTGACGCTGTCCTACCCGGGACCGCAGTATCCTGCGCTGCAGTACCGGACACCGGCATACGCGATGCTGCACTACGCGACACTTCAATACGCGACATCGGGCTTCCCGCCGTCGGGCTATGGATACTCGCCCTATGGATACCCTTAGTATCTGTATCCCCCTCCTCCTTCACCGCACCCAGCCGCTGGTGGACTTGAAGGAGACTCTGGCTGCTTGGTGGGCTAAGGCCAAGGCTCAGCTCACCAGGGAGGTGGAGAGCCAATGCCGGACCCGATACCAGATCCCCGCCGCCAGAGCCGAGAGACTCTCCTCCCCACCCGACACCAGAGGTGAGCCCTCAGGTGCCAGAGCTGGGGAGGACATGCTTCCCCGAGGGTTGCCCAAGCGGTCTGTTCCTCCCCCGTGCCGGGAGGGGTCTTCATCCTCTTCGTCGGAGACTCTAACTCATATTCCGAGGGGTGCTCCGATTCTGACAACGAGCCACACACTCCAGACCTTCCCAGGCCCAGGACTCCTCTGAAGTCTCCACCAGAAGATCCTTCCTTTCTGGAGTTGCTGAGAAAAATCCAGGAAGTCCACCAGTGGCAATCTCTGGAGCCAGATCCACAGCAGAAGAAGCTTGCTTCCCATTTGGATCTGCCCGAAACTGCTCCAACATTGATTCCACCCTGGATCGAGCATCACGCCATCCTTGTCTCCTCTATTTGGAAACAACCGTCCACGTTGGCCCCCCTTCCGAGGAAGGCAGATAGGCTATACCAGGCTCCTGGGGGTGTGGATTCTTGAACACACACCCAAAGGCCTACTCAGTCGTGATTAGCCCCCTCACGGTTGGTTGGCAAACCCAAAACATCTCAGCTTGTCTTCGCCTGACAAGGAATCCCATCTTCTGTACCAGTACAGGAAGAAGGTGTACGCTTCTTCCACTCTGGGGATCAGGGCCCTGAACTATGTTGCACATATGGGGGACTACCAGAAGACTATCCTGAGTCAGGTGGAATCCAAATTGGACTCCCTTAGCGAGTCTCAGACCAAGCAGGACGTGGCTGATCTCGTCCGTTCTGTTCATTCAGCCAGTCGGCACATACTTCGTGCCACATACGATGCAGTGGACACAGCTAGTCGGAACTCGGCCTTCGCCGTAGGTCTTTGGCGTCATGCCTGGCTCCAGGTGTCAGGATTGGTCCCGGAGGTGCAATCCACTATCCAGGATGCGCCCTTCAGAGGTTCTGTGCTGTTCGGTGGAGATGTCAAGGACATCATCACCAACCTGCAAGAGAAGGGCACTGCACTTGTCTGTTAACTCTTTGTACAGGCCCCCTCAGGGACAGCGTCGCCCTTTTCACAGACGTTCTCAGCCTAAAGCAAAACCTCGGGGTAAGTGGGCCAACAAACGTCGGGCCCCTCCAGCTGCCAAGCAACCCCCGCTCAAAAAAGCGGCGGGAACTTGAGCCGCAACGTTGCCCGACACCTTCTGACTCCTTTCCTCTCCCATAGCCTCTGGACCGCCCAGAGGAACCAGTAGGAGGCAGGTTCTCCTTCCATCTACTGGGTTGCGAGAAGATTACATCAGATGCTTGGGTGCTCCAACTGATAGCAGCAGAACACTCAGTCAGGTCTCTCCAGAAACCACCCAGAAAACCACCCCCAGGTTGTCTTACTCCCTGGAACATCTTGCTCTGGTCCTAGAAGAAATTTTCTCCTTTCTCTCGAAGGCGGCGATAGAGCCTGTCCCGACCCACCTTTGGGTAACAGGTTACTATTCCCATTTCTTCCTAGTTCCAAAAAAAACTGGAGACGTGAGTCCTGTTTTAGACCTCAGCTGCCTGAACATGTTCGTGGAGCACAAGCGTTTCAGAATGCTCTCCCTGCAGAGCCTTCTGCCGCTCCTTCGGCAGAGACAGTGGCTGTGCGCACTGGATATGCAGGATGCCTACCTGCATATCCCTATCCACCCTTCCCACTGCAAATTCCTTTGTTTTTTGTTCCAGGAGGACCACTACCAATTTATTCCTCGGCTCCCCTAGTGTTCACCAAATGTCTGCCTGTTGTGACGGCCCACCTGCGTACCCTGGGAGTGCAGGTATTCCCATACCTGGATGATTGGCTCCTGGCGGCCACCTCCAGGGAGAAACTTCTGCGTTTCCTCTCCCTTACCCTGCAGGTTTTCACCAGCATGGGTATCACTGTCAACCAGGCCACGTCCCATCTGGTCCCTTGCCAAAGACTCCAATTTATAGGGGCGATCCTGGACATGACCCTCGGCATGGCCTTTCTGCCCCTGGACAGGGTGGATACCCTCCAGACTCATGCAAGCCTCCTGTCCAGTCACAGACAGGTCAGCGCCAGTCAGTCCTTTGCCTTCAGGCTTATGGTGGCTGCTATTCTGACAGTTCCACGCGCTTGGCTCCATGTGAGGATCTCTCAGTGGACGCTTCGGTCTCAGTGGGACTAGACCTAGACCAGGTAGTTCTGGTCTCTGATCCTATGGTCCGGGACTTGTAATGGTGGATGGTGCGAGAGAACCTTTGCTGTGGGGGTTCCCTTTTGCCTCGAACCCTCCTCCCAAACATTGACAACAGATGCCTCGGGAGAGGGCTGGAGGGCCCATGTAGGGTCTCGCAAAACTCAGGGCTCCTGGTCCAGATTCGAGCAGACTCTTCATATAAATGTGCTCGAGCTCAGAGCCATTCTGTGTGCTCGCCAGGCTCTGAACTCTTACGTCCTTCCTGGCCATCTGACCATCCAGACAGACATGTGCGTAGTCTGGTACATCAACTAGCAGGGAGGAACACGTTCCTACCTCTCTGCAGGGAAGCAATGAGAGTTTGGAACTGGGCTGTTCAACACAGCCTTCACCTAACGGCGGTTCATGTTCCAGGAGTCGAGAACACGCTGGCGGACCACCTCAGCCGGTCCTCAGCAAAGGCCCACATATGGGAACTGGATCAAGGGTTGGCAGACAACATCTTCCAGCGCTGGGGAAATCCCCAGGTAGACCTGTTTGTGTCCCCTCAAAACGCAAAGCTTCCCACATTCTGCTCACTCACTCCAGGGCAAGGCATTTTTGGGTGGGACGCTCCGTCTCTCGACTGGAAGGGCAGATTCGTTTGTGCCTTCCCCGAGTCCCTTGACCCAGAGGGTCTTACACAACTCAGCTTAGAAGGAGCTGGAAGATCCTCTTCACTCCATTCTGGCCCAGTCAACTTTGGTTCTCTCTTCTGGAACAATTTTCAGAGGAACCGCCTTCCTCTTCCTCTTTCACAACATATGCTGACTCAGGATCAGGAGACCCTGATTCATCCAGGTCTCAGATCCCTTCAGTTGCATGCGTGGCTCCTACAGACATAGCCCAGGCCCGATTCGGGGTTTCTCCGATCATGGCCGATATTCTAGTGGAGGCCAGAAAGCCTTCCACTAGATCCACCTACGCCATGAAATGGAAGCGGTTCTTGATTTGGCCCTCTTACAAGGATTTTGAGCCATTCTCTTGCCCTGTCGGGAGAATCCTGGACTACATGCGTCATCTCTTTGACTTGGGTCTCAGCCATTCCTCCTTGAAGGTTCATATGGCGGCTATCTCTGCCTATCGTGTCCCTTTTGGAGGCAGAACTTTCACACAGTTGGAAGTCTCTAAGACTTTCCTTCAAGGGTTTCTCCATTTACGACCACCTATCCGCGTTCCAGCCCCACCTTGGGATCTGAATTTTATTCTAGAGAAGCTTACCCTGCCTCACTTTGAGCCGGCAGCCTCAGGACACGTGAAGTTCCTCTCATGGAAGACTCTTCCTAGTGTCCATTACTTCAGCTCGAAGATTTCCGAGCTTCAGGCCTTGCTGTGTAAAACCTGTATTTGGTTTCCACAAGAAACAGTGACTCTGTGCACTAATCCTAATTTTCTCCCTAAGGTAGTGGCAGAATCTCGCTGAATCAATCCATTGAACTACTTGCTGTCTTTCACATGACGCCAATCAAGGGGTACCTCTTGCATACTTTAGATGTTCACAGAATACTGAGATACTACACCACTAGGACTAAGGATCTCAGGAAGTCTGATCAGCTTTTTGTCTCTTTTGCTCACTAAAGGGAAGGCAATGCTGTTTCTAAGCAATGCCTGTCGAAATGGTTGGCTCATTGTATCACTTTATGTTATGACAAGTACATTAAGACCCTGCCGGGTCAGGTCAGAGGTCACTCCACCAGAGGAGCAGCCGCCTCTGAAGCTTGTTTCAAGAATGTGTCCACGGCAGACATCAGCGCAGCCGCAACTTAGACTTCTGTCCACACCTTTACAAACCACTACAGTTTGGACATTGCCTCTCACCGTAGAGCAGGCTTAGGGTTGGCTGTTTTGCAGTGTCTTCTTTCCTAAGACCCTTACAGCCAGAGGTTTATTATTTGGTAGTTTTCCTCCTCCCGAATGCTTTTCCTTGTTCCAGACTGCTTGGGACTCAGTCCTATATGTAATTACCTACTGCAAGAGCCCTCTCGAAGTAAGATAGTACAGTTACGTAGAACTTACCGTAACAATAGATCTTTGAGAGAGGTTCTTGATAGGTAATCCTTCCATCCCCTTAGCTTTTTCAGCTCCTTTTCCAAGATGGGAAATATCCACTTTCTCTTGTCTTGCCTTTTTGGCCCTTGGCGAAAAGAACTGGAGAAGTGTGGGGACCCCCCATACTGACGCCGCCGACGCTGGTCACCTGACGGGGGCGGTCCCCCTAGAGACTGCTAGTGAAATTTTTTCATGGGGTCCTGACGCCTGCTGCTGTTTCAGTCCTGTATGTAATTACCTACTGCAAGAGCCTCTCTTGAAGATCTACTGTTAACGTAAGTTCTTACATAACTGTACTTTACAGGTGAGTAACCTGATTTTTCTTCCTAAGGTAGTTTTTGAGTTTACCTAAACCAATATATTCTCCTACCTGTTTATTTTCCGAGCGTGCTAGTCCAGGAGAAGCATTGCACCATACGTTAGAGGTACACAGAATTTTGAAGTATTACCTGCCAAGTCGTACAGAAATTCAAATCAGCTTTTTGTTTCTTTCACCCAAGGTAGAGAGGGTGTTCAGGTTTCTAAACCATGTTTATTCAAGTGGTTGGCTAATTGCATTGTGTTCTACTACAAGTACAGCAAAGAATTGCCAGAATATGTCAAAGCTCATTCCACAAGAGGCATGGCTACCTCTTTGGCTTCTCTCTGAGGGGTCCCAGCTGCTGACATTTGTGCGGCTGCCACCTGGAGTACCGTCCATACTTTTACCAAGCACTGCAGTTTGGACATTGCCTCTAGAGCCCATGCAGGATTTGGCAAGGCTGTGCTGCAGGACCTCCTGTCTTAAGTTTATGGTTGGCTTTCCTCCCAGACTGTTTGCACCTGTAACTGCTTAGGACTTGTTCCTATGGTGTGACCTGATGACTGAGATACCCCCGAAGAAGACAGAACAGTCACGTAAGAACTTGCCGTAACAGTAGATCTCACTTCGAGGGGGCTTTTGCAGCAGGTTACTCCATAAGGAACGAAGCCGACAGGTGCCAGGAATCCACAGAAAACTTCTAGCTAGCAGTCTGTAGCTGGGGACCGCCCCTTATGTCGGCCTGCCCCGACGTTCCTTGTGGTATAAAGGGTCTCCCAGCACCACCTCATTTGTTTTCCGCCTTCAACCCACATAAGTCTGACCTCTATGGACGTCTTCTGCTCAAGTCCACCGCCATTTTACTAAGTTACCCGCATTTTTAAATTTTTAGTGTTTTTGTGCATGTCTTCTCCTTTTTTGTCGAACGGCAGTGAATGAAGTGCACTTGTGGCAAGCAGCTGCCCCACAGGGACAGTCATTCGACGTGCTTATTTTGCCTAGGCCTGAATCATGATGTTAAGGCCTGCCAGCAGTGCCATCTCTTCAATCAAGGCACCTGGCTTCACCACCAGAAAGACCTTGGAGTCCTTCCTACTGCAGCAGAAACTTCTTTCTGTAGAGAAGGAGCTTCACCAGAGTCCCTCCCCATTCTAGTGTCCTTATTTGAAGAAAGATATTAAACTCTGAGAGAGACCCCAAAGACAACTCACCAAAGTGAGTTCAGGATTATATAACATGAACTATACCTCAAGATTAACTAAATGGGTTATTTATTCTTCAGGAAAGAAGATGGAGAGGTGATCTTCTGTTTCTGTTTAAAATTATTCAAAACAATGAGCTTATGGAAGATATGGGATTTCATTTTATCAACAGAAAACCCCAATTAAGATCACACAATAAGCAACAGTTGGTTTATAGGGCAAATACTAACAAAAGAGCAAATTTCTATTACAATGCAGGCTGCCAAATGTCACAAACAAAATCAGCAGGCCAGCCCTCTACTCCTAAAGTGCCAACCTCCAAGCGCAGTCTTGTGAACAATTAATAGAAACAGGGTAACTCTCCTGTCTGTTTTGGGGGTTCAAATCAACCTTTGGTCTCAAGTCTTGGAGGGATTCAAACTGTGAACCTCTTGTAAGCGTACCCAGTGTGCAGGCTCAGATAATTCTGTCTTCGGAGGGCCAGATATCTTTGCCTACGGGCACCTAACCAGGTGTACAGAAATGAACCCTTAAAAACTGTAACAAAAGATCTCAGATTTAAAACGCTTACCTTTTTCCAGTTTGGTATCACCATTCTAGCTTATGTACAGTGTCTGCTTTAACCATATATACTCCAGTTGTAAAAGAAAAGAAATCAAAGACAGACCAAGTAGACTCTAAAAATAGTTTTACTAAAATAGATAAAAATAAGTAAAACATAAAATACAGAACTATTATATCACAAGACATACAAATCTATTAAAATAATAAGGTTTTAACAGTACAGTTCCTACTACAGTACTTAGATTTGTCTATCTCTAAATACCTGCTTAAAGTGCCCAAAGATGTTTCTTTGTCAGAGTCTAGATAAAAGTGTGTTATCTGAAGGAAAACAGAATATTTTTAAAGCTGGCTTTGCTCACCTCTTTGCATGAGGTCACCTAGCTCCTCCCTGTCAGAATATATAAAAAAAAATCTATAAAAACAAGTTATCTTTCCAGAAGGTAAATTAATATTCTGTGATCTCAGCACAACTCATTTTCTTTTTCAAATGACATTTCTTTGCTCTTTAAGCAGTATCCTCTCTCACTCAGACATCAAAGCATTTATGTCTTTCTGCCAGATTTCACGGAGGTGCAACATGCTTTGTATCACCATGTGAAAATGTAACTGTGTTTCCTCTGGACGTCATAAACGTTTATGATTTCCCTCGAGCAACTACAACTACATCTGTAATTAAATTTAGATAAATAGGAGATCCTTGATCAAGGCCTGTTCTATTCTGTAATTAGCTTCTGCTTTCCAGGTAACACCTTGTATCTAAAATCTGTGCGTGTGTCATACTCACATGCTGTTTCAGCATTTCTCATGAGAGACAGCCCATAACCCATTTTTATATTACAAAAAATGATAGTGATCAGAACCAGCTGTCCAAGTGTCACAATTCCTCCCTATCTAGACTGAATTTGGGGGCTGTATCCCCTGCATGGGATGAGCTTCCCAAATCAGTTCACTCCTCATAGACCCTAGACAGCCCATCTGAGTTCTGATTTTTGGCTCCAGCCCTATGTATGATTGTCATATCATACCCTTGCAAAGCAAGACTCCATCTTAGCAATCTACCATTATTATTTCCCATCTGTGTCAGCCAAACCAGGGGGTTGTGGTCAGTCTGCACCACAAAATGCTGCTCATATAAGTATGGCTCTAATTTCTTTAGGGCCCACACTATGGCAAGATGCTCCTTTTCCACCATGGAGTATGCTTGCTCCCTGGGAAGTAACTTTTTACTCAGGTATGCTATTGGTTGATCCCTCCCTTGGCTGGATGTCTGACTCAGTACTGCCCCAATACCCAGGTCTGAGGCGTTAGTCTGAATTGTAAAGGTTTTACTATAGTCGGGACTTGTCGAAACAGGAGTACTGCACAGTGTCTCATTTAGTTTGGAAAAGGCTTCCTCACAAGCTGGGCCCCAAGTAATTTTCTTGGGCATCCTTTTCTTTGTCAGGTCAGATAGGGGAGCAGCCAGGGCACTGTAATTGGGTACAGATTTCCTGTAGTAAGTACCGTGCTGTCCCTAGAAAACTCCTGAACTGCTTCTGTGTTTCTGGTCTGGGCCACGCCTGCATCACCTCTATTTTTATTTGGTTAAGATGGAGCTGTCACCGGCCTACCCACATACCCAAGGTATGCCAATTCTCCTATGGCCACCTGGCACTTCCCAGCTTTGACAGTGAGCCCAGCCCTCTGTATCCTGCCTAGCACTTCCCTAAGGTGCCATCGGTGTTCCTCCCAGCTGGTACTAAAGATGGCAGTGTCATCCAGATACGCCACGGCGTACTCCTCAACACCATTTAACACCTGGCTCACCAACCTTTGGAAAGTGGCCGGGGTTTTCTCCATTCTGAAAGGCATTACTTCAAACTTAAATAAGCCTATCAGAGTGATGAAGGCCGACCTCTCCCTAGCTCTGTCTGTCAACTCTACGTGCCAATACCCCTTTGTCAGGTCAGTGGTCGTAAGGTAGGTCGCCCCTCCCAACTTGTCCAGGAGTTCATCCGTCCGGGGCATCGGGTGGGCGTCTGACTTCATAACTGCATTCAGTCCACGATAGTCCACACAGAAACGAGTAGAGCCATCTGGCTTAGGCACAAGGGCCCAGATATTCAGAAGGGTTGTGCATGGCGCAACCCACTGATGCCCAGCACGATATTCAAACTGGGATTGTGCCTGGCACAAATCCCGATGCGCCGGAGTGCATCAGTAGTGTATGCGGCGCAGGTGGGGCATGCCCATGCATACTCTGCACATCCCGATATTCAGCCCGGGATGTGCTGAGCCCATGCATGCGCAACCCCTACTTGCGCTGCACACAGGTGAGGCAAAAAAAGGAACAACAGCTGGCCACCCACAGGTGAGCTGCCGTATTGCAGGACGCAACACAGCAGCTGTCACCTGTGGGTGGCTACCGAGTCTGCTGCACTCTTCGCGGCGGTGTCTCGCCATGCCCGATCGGCGGGCATACATAGAGGAATATAACGTCCAGTATCTCTGGTCCAGTGGACCGCTCACAGCCTGATCGCAGGTGTCAGTAAAACATTAATGCCGCAGCAACCTAACCCTAGTGGTCTATTGGTGCCCCCCTCCCCACCCGCCCATTGAGCCCACCCCCCATGGTCAGCGGCTGGCAGCATTCCCCACCCGCTTGTCGCCGCCGACTGACACCGCACGGTAAGCTGTACGCCTCATTGGCCCACAGCGTGAGCCAGTGGGCGGCAGCCCATACCGCATACTACACAGTCTAGATCTGTAGTATGATAGGGGCTGCACGCCCACTGACTCACGCTGTGGACCAATGGACGTACAGCCTTACCGACGGTGTCAGTCGGCGGCAGCGGGGCAGCAAGCGTGGTGGGAGCTGCCGCCGCCGCTGACTGGAGGAGGCAGTGGGGCTCAGTGGGTGGGTGGGGAGGGACCACCAGACCACCAGGTTGGGTTGCTGTGGCATTAATGTTTTACTGACGCCGGACAGCTGCAAGCGGTCCACTGGACCACCAGGGATATGGGACAATTATTTTTATACTTAAGCCCATGATCAGGCTGCAAGCAGTCCACTGGACCACCAGGGATATGGGATGATTATTTTTATATTTAGCCCGTGATCGGGCTGCAAGCGATCCACTGGACCACCAGGCATATGGGACGTGTTTATAGTCTACAGATGCCCATGGATCAGCGGTGGGGCACTTTCTGCACTGTGCGGGCGTCTGTCCCCAACAGCCACAACTCGCAGGGCGCCAGGCTGTTGCCGATCATGCACCTGCATGCAATGGGAGATGACATGCAATGGCCCCATTTACACCTTGCATGCATTATGGCCCCATTTGCATGTGCACCGTTGAATATCGTGGTTGTTGCGCCTAGCACAACGGAACTTGCGCTAGCGCATCCCCCTACTCCACTCTGGCCACTTGCGTTGGTGCAGTGCCACTGCGCACTGCGGGGTGGCCAGGGTGCGATATTCAGCGATGCTGTGCCATGGCGCAGCTCCGTTGAATATCACCCTGTCAACACCCCTGCTCAGCCCATTTGCGCTGCGCCCAGGCTTGCACCACAGCCTGGCGCAGTCTGAATATCGGCCAAGGACTACAGATGAGGCCCAGGGCTATGGGATCTCTAGATTACCCCTAAATCCAGCATCTCCTCCACTTCCTCTAATGTCCTTTTGGACAGCCTCTGACACCCGATATACTGTCCACCGTAGGCGTCTGTCTCTGTCTCCACATCGTTAGTTGCTAAGGGGTTAGTCCAGGTTTGGCGCTAAACAATGCGGCAAAGTCAGCTAAACCTCCCTTATTTTCTGGATCTGGTCCGGGGCCAGCTGGGGAGACAGTTTTACTGCCTCCACAGAGGACACCCACTTACTTTCTTCCAGCAAATCCAGAAAGGGGGTCTCCGCCTGTCCCCTCCCAGAACTATACACTGCAAACACCATGTCAGCCCTATTTGCTTATGGCTTCATCATGTTGACATGGTACATCCTTTCAGTCTGTCTTCGGTCAGGTAGCTCCACAATGTAGTTCACGTCATTTACCTTCCTAACCACTTTGTACAGTCCTGCGCACTCAGCCTGCAGCTTGTCTTTCCAGACCGGAATAAGGACCATGACTTCCCGACCCACCATGTACGAGTGAGCTCTGGCTCTGCGGTCGTACCACACTTTTTGTTCCTGTTGGGCAGCTGCCAGGTTGCTCTGGGCTGTCCCCATAAGCTCCTTCAGTCTTTCCCTAAACCTAAGGATGTAATCCACGATGGGAGTTCCCTTGGTGGCATGCTTGCCTTCCCAGTCCTCCCGGATCAAGTCTGGGCCACGTGCCAGGCGTCCATATAAGGGTCTAAGGGGAAAATTCTGTCAACTCTTGGGCACCTCCTGTGTGCAAACAACAGGTGGGAAGGTATTCCGTCCCTACCATGCTGTTCAGCAAACACCCGAGCATTGACTTTAGGGTACCATTGAATCTTTCCACAAGATCATTGGCTTGTGGATGATACGTCGTGCATCTCTGCACCACCCACACTTTTCCATAAACATTTCATCAGGTCTGACATGAAAGAACCCCTCGAATGGTGATAACCTCCTGTGGAAACCCAACACGGAGAAAATCCCAAGTAAGGCATCTGCCACTTTGTCTGTCCTTAGTGAGGATTGGGCGACTGCCTCTGGGTACGGGTGGCATAATCCACCACAGCCAGGATGAATCTCTTCCCTCAGGAGCTGGGGGTATTTAAGGCCCCACAATATCCATTCCCACCCTCTGGAATGGCTCCTTCACTATGAGCAATGGAATCAGGGCGGCTTCAGTTTCTTTCTCGTCTTCCCTATTTCTTGCACGGTGACTAGACCTGCAGTACTCCGTCACCTGCTGGGTGAAGTTAGGCCAGTAGAAATTCTAGGCCAACTGCTGCGTTGTGCCGCGATTCCCAGCTAACCAGACAGGGAATATCATGTGCAGTTTTGAGCAACTGCTCATGTTACCCTGGGAATGACAAGCTGCCTGCCTAGCATCCCTCCCTCTGTCTGTACTGCCTGAGTATACATAAGTCCATTTTCCCAATAAATCTTATGTCTGCCGTCACCTCCATGTGTGCCGTCCAAGTCTGCCCAAGCCCTCAGCTTCTCTAAACTAGGGTCACTTCTCTGAGCAGCTGCAAACCCCTCACACATTCCCAAGGCATGGGACAGGTCCCCTTCAGTCACTAAACTAGGGTCCCTAGCACTAGCATCAGGGCACTCAAGATCTCTGTCAGTCCCCACCCTCTGACAATGGGTCACCCCTCCCTTTTTGGAGTAATCCTCTGTAGCTGTGTGGTTACTTGCTACTGGGGAAATTTCTACCCCCTTTTCATTAGTCTTCCCATCTGGAGACACAGGCTGGGGAACCAGCCTGTCAGTGGTTTCCACAATGGCTTCTCTGGGTTTCAGGGAACTAAAACTTTCCCTTGCCGCTTGGCTGTGGGTAACTGCACATACCATCCCTTGTTTGAGATTGTTGCCCAGGATCACATCACTGCTAATGTTTTAGCTACAGCCACCTGTTGCACAGTTTCCCCTGTTTCACTCCAGTCTAGGAGAACACTAGTGAGGGGCAATGTTTTCTCCCCACCCGCAAAGTCCTGTGCAGTGACATATTTATTGGGTATAAGCTGACCAGGCTGTACCAGATCCGCCTTTACCAATGTCAGGGATGTCCCTGTGTCCCTTAACCCTTGCGTCTGTACGCCATTCACCATGACCGGGTGCATGTGTTCCCTCTTGTTCACTGGCATGCTTCCAGGGACAAACAAACAACCTACTTCCTTTCTAGCACCCTGTTGTGTATTGCTCGCCTTTTTGGATGCTGTCTGGCAATATGCCCAATTTTTTTTTTAACAGTGCAGCTTTAAGTTTGTTGTAATATCACTGTCCTCATTGTCCATTTGACCCAATGCATCCCGAGCTTTCCCAGTAAGTAGCGGGGATAGCTGGAAGCTCCAGGACTCTCTAGGAATTTTAGCCTGAATACAAACTTTTTCAAAAGAATTTAAAAAGACATCCATATCCTCGCCCTCTTTAAATTTGGCTGTTAATTTGGAATTCAGTTTATAACCCAGTCCTGTAGTCCCAGTTAAACCCAAGTCACTTACCTGCTGTGGTGCCACTGGTTGGAGTCATAGCTTCTCCAGTTCGTGTTGCCTCTGGCGTCCTGCTCCGCACGGTCAGTGTCCCTCTGTTCTCCCTCTGCCTCTTGGCGTTTTCGCTCTCTTCTCCTCTGCGGCTCACTGGTGCTCACACTCCTCACGGTCTGCCTCTCGGCGTTCTCGCTCCCTTTTCTCCTCTGCAGCTCGCTGTTGCTCACACTCCTCACAGTCTGCCTCTTGGCGTTCTCGCTCTCTTTCTCCTGGAACTCCAGCCCCATCCTGCGCTACTCAGTTTGCAGCCTGAGTACTTCTGGATCCCAGGATACTGGTGACCTTGTCCTGCGGCTGTGGCCCTTCACTGACAGTGGCCCTGTTGCCCTCCTCATCGGATCTGGGCACTGCACTGGCCGCTAGCCCTGCCACACTCAAGGTTTGGTCCTTTTCAGTCACGGTCTGTGACTCACTGCTCTGGGTATCTGCTACCATCAGGGCATCTATGAGGTTCTGCTTGCTGACCTTCACCTCGAACGGGACTCCTCTGTCCCTGCACAACTGCATTAAGTAGTCTATAGTGTGCCTGCTGTAGTTGGAAGCCATCTTCCCTCATTACTGCTACTCTGACTTGCACTTTAGGAAAAAAAATAAAACGGGTAGGAACCTTTTTAAAAATAAAACTCTGCCTTTTTCTTTCTTTGCAAGTGAGCTGATGGTCTCAAGCTGACGCGCTGAACAATAAAAGCATGTGATACCAAAATTATGCCACCGCTGCCAACCAATCTGTCTCAAACCCACTCAGCAGGTCAGCCCTCTACTCCCAAAGTGCCAGCCTCCAAGCGCAGTCTTGTGAACAGTTAACAGAATCAGGGTAACTCTCTTGTCTGTTTTGGTGGTTCGAATCAACCTTTGGTCTCAAGTCTTGGAGGGATTCAAACTGTGAACCTCTTGTTAGCGTACCCAATGTACAGGCTCAAATAATTCTGTCTTTGGGGGGGGCCAGATATCTTTGCCTACAGGCACCTAACCATGTGTACAGAAATGAACCCTTAAAAACTGTAATAAAAGACCTCAGATTTAAAACGCTTACTTTTTTCCAGTTTAGTATCACCATTCAAGCTTATGTACAGTGTCTGCTTTAACCATATATACTCCACTTGTAAAAGAAAAGAAATCAGATGGACCAAGTAGGCTTTAAAAATAGAGTTTTACTAAAATAGGTTAAAATATGAAAACATAAAATACAGAACTATTATATCACAAGACACACAAATCTATTAAAAGAACAAGGTTTTAACAGTACAGTTCCTACTACAGTACAGATTTGTCTCTCTAAATACTTGCTTAAAGTGCTCAAAGATGTTTCTTTGTCAGAGTCTAGATAAAAGTGTGTGTTATTTGAAGGAAAACAGAATATTGTTTAAAAGCTGGCTTTGCTCGCCTCTTTGCATGAGGTCACCTAGCTCCTCCCTGTCAGAATATATATATAAAAAAAAAAACTGTACAAAAACAGGTTCATTTCCAGAAGGTAAATTAATATTCTATGATCTCAGCACAACTCATTTTCTTTTTCAAATGACATTTCTTTGCTCTTTAAGCAGTATCCTCTCTCACTCAGACATCAAAACATTTATGTCTTTCTGCCAGATCTCACGGAGATGCAACATGCTTTGTATCACCATGTGAAAATGTAACTGTGTATCTTACTTGAGAGGGCTCTTGCAGTAGGTAATTATATATAGGACTGCAGGCGGCAGGACCCCATGGAAAATTTCTAGCTAGCAGTCTCTGGTGGTGACGCCCCTATGTCAGGTGACGGCGTCGGGAGACATCGGTATAAAGAGGCCGGTCCCTGGCGCCTCCGCCTTCCGGCAGTTCGTTCTTCGTCAGCCTAGTCTTCGTGGGTTTACGAAATAATTTGTTTTTTTAAGATCACCGTCCAGGTACCATTATCGGTGTATATGGCTCACACCCTTCGAGCACAAAAATGTGCGATTCGTGCGGCGCCTAACTACCGCAGACAAGGACGGCCATTCCCTGTGCCTGTTATGCCTAAGCTCCGATCACCGGTCGAGCGCGCCAGCACTGCCTCAGCTTCAACGCTGCTACCGGAAAAGGCGGCAGCAATCCCTGGAAGCCCATATTTTGAAGAAAAAGATGAGTTCAATGGAGAAGGAGCTCAGAAAACTGAGGCAGGCGTCCACTTCCCCCGAAGGCCATTGGAAGAAGAAGAAGAAGGATAAGGAGAGGCACCAGGACAAGGGCTCCTCTACCATGTCTCCCTCATGAGCCGTTGGGACACAGGTAACATCCCCTCCGGAGGACCGCTCTTGGGCTGCCTCGGAGGTTTCTGAGGGGGCGTCGGCCTGCCCGTCTGGCTCGCGCTTGGGCCTTGCGGGCGCCTCTGGGCAGTTGGAAGCCTCTGCCCCCGGTTCGGCCGCAGGCTTGCAGCCTACTGGCGTGGGCAACTCCGGTAAGTTGGGCGTCGGCTCCTCCGGCGTCTGCGTGGAGAAGGCCGGTAAGACGCACGACCCTTCGGGGCGGCGCGTGGCCTCTACTCCACGGACCAGGCCAATCCTTCTCCTCGGCCTGCCTCGGTGATAGCTCCCATAAGCTGGACACAG
This sequence comes from Neoceratodus forsteri, assembly GCA_016271365.2. Taxonomy (NCBI): domain Eukaryota; kingdom Metazoa; phylum Chordata; order Ceratodontiformes; family Ceratodontidae; genus Neoceratodus; species Neoceratodus forsteri. The sequence continues at coordinate 296,276,811 of CM057453.1, read as the reverse complement.
GCTCCTCTGGCACCAGCTGGAACTTGCCCTCAAGCTGCGTCGGCATGTCCGGTCGGCGAAGGAACACGGCGCCCCCCATCCATCGTGCCGGTTCCTGCGAGCCTTTGCTGCCATCTGGGGACAAAGTCCCCAACCCAATCCCGGGATTTTACCTCATCCCGGGCGACGCTGGGGATCTTCCTCCTTCCTCAAACCGTCCTCCGGTTGGTGCGGCGGATCTGACGTCGGCTTCTCGGATGCCGGCTCCGACGCCAGTTCTGCCGACTCCAGGAGACATCCCGCTTCCTGATGTCCCCCCTCCGCCGGGCCCTCCAGTGTCAACCCGCCTGTGAGGCTGCCGGCTGGGCCGTCTGCTCCGGCAGCTCCCCCGGCTCCCAGGTACCCTCCGTTTTATCCGACGCCGACGTACCCGGAACTACAGTATCCAGCGCCGGTTTTTCCGACGCCATAATACCTGACGTCGGGCTTTCGGCAGCCGGGTTTTGGATACTTTCCATACTGGTACAACCCGTATCCTTATTCCCACACCTCCTCCTCCTGCCCCACAGCCGCCCATGGACCTGCAGGAGACTCTGGCCCCTGGTAGGCTGAGGCCAAGGCTCAGCTCACCAAAGAGGGAGAGCCGCCTTCTAAAGATGATGCCGCCTCCAGTTCCCGTGCGTCCGGGGCACACTCACCACCTCCGGACTCCAGGGCTCTTCCGTCTGGGTCCAGAGGGCAGGACATGCTTCCCGGGGGCTTCTAAGGGGTCCATTCCTCCCCCGGGTCGGGAAAGGGAGTCTTTTTCCTCTTCCTCTTTACCCTCTGACTCCTCGGATTCTTCCGACGGTTGCTCCGAGAGAGACGACGAGCCACGCTGTCCGTCGAAGCCCAGGCCAAGGACTCCTCCGAAGTCTCCTCCGGAAGATCCTTCTTTTACGGAGTTGCTTAGGAAAATCCAGGAGGTTCATCAGTGGCACTCCTTGGAACCAGATCCTCAGCATCTGAAACTCGCTGAACATCTGGATCTGCCCGTGACAGCTCCTACCTTGGTGCCACCTTGGATAGAGCCTCACGCCGACCTCGTTACCACCATATGGAAACAGCCATCGGCTTTAGCCCCACTTCCTAGGAAGTCGAACAGGCTATATCAGGGTGCAGAGGGTGTTGATTTCATGGATTCTCACCCTCGTGCCAACTTGGCTGTGATTAGCGCCGCTCACGACTGGTCGGCCAACCCAAAACACCTCAGTTCGTTGCCACCTGATAAGGAATCCCGCCTTCTGGACCAGTATGGGAGGAAGATCTGTGCTTCCTCCACGTTAGGAATCAGGGCCCGGAATTATGTCGGCCATATGGGGGACTACCAGAAAGTCATTCTTACCCAGGTGGAAGCGAAATTGGACTCCCTGCCTGACTCCCAAGTCAAACAGGAGTTGGCTGATCTTGTCCGCTCTGCTCATTCGGCCAGTCGACACATGCTTTGTGTGACATACGATGCAGTGGACATTGCTGGACGAAGCTCAGCTTTCGCTGTAGACCTGCGGCGTCATGCTTGGCTCCGCGTGTCAGGGTTGGTCCTGGAGGTGCAATCTGCTATCCAGGAAGCACCCTTCGGGGGTCGGTGCTTTTCCGGGGTGATGTCAATGGCATCATCACCGATTTGCAAGAGAAGGGGACGGCACTGAAGTCAGTTGATTCCATGTACCATCCCCATCAGCAGCAGCGCTGTCCCTTTCACAGACTGAATCGACGCAAGGCGAAACTCCAGGGAAAGCGGGCCACAAAACGCCGGGCCCCCACAGCTGCTAAGCCCCCCCCCCGGCCCAAAAGCAGCGGGTGCTTCAGCTGCGCGCTGCCCCACACCACCCGAATCCTCCCCTCTCCCACAGCCTCCGGACTCCCTGGAGGAACCGGTAGGAGGGAGGTTTCCCCTCCACCTTCCGGGCTGGGAGAGGATAACAACAGATTCTTGGGTGCTCCAGCTCATCGAAGAAGGACACTCAATAGAGTTTCTTTAGAAACCACCTCGCCACCCCCCTCTGAAGTCGTCGTATTCAAGGGAACATCTTCTCTTGGTCCAGGAGGAAATTTCAGCTGTACTGCTGAAACAAGCAATAGAACCCGTGGGGACGGGTTACTATTCCCATTCCTTCTTGGTCCCAAAGAAGACAGGCAATCTCAGACCAATTTTGGATTTCAGTTCCCCGAATCTTTTCGTAGAATACAAAAGGTTTGGGATGCTCTATTTGCAGAGCCTTCTACCCCTCCTCCAGCCGGGTCAGTGGCTGTGTGCTCTGGATATGCAGGATGCTTACCTGCACATTTCCATTCGCCCGTCCCACCGCAGATACCTTCGTTTTGCGTTGCAGGGGGACCACTACCAATTCAAGGCGCTCCCGTTTGGTCTATCCTTGGCTCCCTGAGTATTTACCAAATGCCTGGCACTGGTGGTGGCCCACCTGCGTACCTGAGGAGTGCAGGTTTTCCCGTACCTGGACGATTGGCTCCTGGCGACCTCGTCCAGGGAGGAACTCCTGTGCTGCCTCTTCCTTACGCAGCAGGTTTTTGCCTGCCTGGGTATTACCATCAACCATTTTAAGTCTCATCTGTTCCCATCCCAGAGACTATAGTTTTTTGAGGCAATTCTCGATACGACCACGGGCAAGGCCTTCCTGCCTCCGGACAGGGCGTCCACCTTCCAGACCCAAATAAGTCTGCTGTTCGACCACAGGAGGGTCTCTGCAAGGTTGGTCCTTCGCCTTCTCGGGCTCATGGTGGCTGCTATCCCGACAGTTCCTCGCGCTCGACTCCACATGAGAATTTCTCAGTGGACTGTACGCTCCCAGTGGGATCAGTTAGTGGACGACCTAGATCACCCAGTTCTGGTCTCTTCACCGATGCTTCGAGACTTGCAGTGGTGGATGGTTCGAGAGAACCTGTTTGGAGAATTCCTTTCTTCGTCCTCCCCAACCCCAGACTCTAACCACAGGCGCCTTGGGCGAGTTGGGAGTCCATCTAGGCCCTCATCGGACCCAGGGCTCCTGGTCCAAGCTAGAACAAGCTCTCCACATCAGTGTGCTCGAGCTTCAGGCAGTGTTGTACGCTCTCCAAGCCTTTCACCAATACATCCTTCTCGGCCACCTAGCCGTCCAGATGGACAACCTGTGCGTGGTTTGGTACATCAACAAACAGGGAGGGACTTGGTCCTACCTTCTTTGCAGGGAGGCAATGAGGGTTTGGGATTGGGCAATACAACACGACCTTCACCTCATGGCAGTTCACGTTCCGGGAGTTGACAACACCCTGGCAGACAAGCTAAGTCGCTCTTCTGCTCTGACTCATGAGTGGGAACTGGACCAAGGGGTCCTAGACAGTATCTTATGACTTTGGGGAACACCACAGGTCGACCTGTTCGCATCCCCTCTAAACGCAAAACTTCCCATCTTCTGCTCGCTTGTTCCAGAGCGAGGCACTTTTTGGAGCGACGCTTTGTCTCTAGACTGGAAGGACAGATTTGTCTGTGCCTTTCCCCCAATTCCACTTATCCCACGAGTCTTGCAGAAACTAGCTTCAGAAGGAGCACGAATGATTCTGATTACTCCTTTCTGGCCCAGGCAAGTTTGGCTCTCTCTTCTACAACAATACTCACAGGATCCTCCTCTTCCTCTGTCTCGAGTTTTGCTGACCCAGGATCAGGGGACCTTGGTCCATCCAGGTCTCAAATCCCTTAAGCTGCATGCATGGCTCATGCAGACTTAGCTCAATCCCGTTTTGGGGTGTCTCCCCAAGTGGCAGAGATTTTGGTGGAGGCCAGGAAACCCTCCACCAGATCCACTATGCCATGAAGTGGAAAAGATTCACTATGTAGGCTGCTTCCAAGAGCATAGAACCCTTTTCCTGCTCAGCGGGGTTTCTGCTGGAGTATCTACGTCATCTGTTTGACCTAGGTCTCAGTCATTCTTCTCTGAAGGTACACATGGCGGCCATCTCGGCCTGTCATGTTCCCTTTGCAGACAAAACTTTCGCTCAATTGGAGGTCTCCAAGACCTTTCTCAGAGGGGTCCTCCATCTGAGACCCCCATCCGTACTCCTGCTCCCCCTTGGGACTTGAACTTTGTTCTCGAGAAACTTACTCTCCCTCCCTTCAAACCTGCAGCTTCTGCGGTTTGAAGTTCCTTTCATGGAAGACTCTTCCTGGTGGCCATTACTTCCGCTCGGAGAATTTCCGAGCTCCAGGCCCTGATGTGTAAAATCCCATACTTGATTTTTCACAAGGAACATGTTGCTATTTGCACAAATCTTAAGTTTCTTCCTGAAGTAGTAGCAGAGTCGACTCTGAATCGGTGCATAGAGTTACCTGCCTTTTTCACGCGAGTACTCTAATCAAGGGAGTATTTATTCCATACTTTGGATGTTCACCAGATTCTGAGATACTACACCAACAGGATGAAGGATCTCAGAAAACGGATCAACTGTTCGTCTCTCTTGCTCATAAAGGGAAGGCAATGCTGTTTCCAAGCAGTGCCTATCTAAATGGTTGAGCTCATTGCATCACTTTCTGTTATGACAATACAACAAGACCCTCCGGGTCAATTAAGAAGCCACTCCACAAGAGGAGTAGCTGTCTTAGCGGCTTGTTTCAAGAATGTGTCTGCGGCGACATCTGTGCTGCCACCACCTGGACTTCAATCCATACCTTTACTAAACACTACAGTTTGGATGTTGCCTCTCGCCATAGAGCAGGCTTTGTGCTGGCTGTTCTGCAAGGCCTCTTATCTTGAGGCTTGCACAGCTAGAACTGCTTTTTGGAGTAGTTTTCGTCCTCCCGGTGCCTCTCTTTGTTCCAGACTGCTTGGGATTCAGTCCTATATGTAATTACCTACTGCAAGAGCCCTGTCGAAGTAAGATAGTACAGTTATGTAAGAACTTACCGTAACAGTAGATCTTCGAGAGAGGCTGTTGCAGTAGGTAATACCTTTCCGCCTTCCATCCCCTAGGCTTTTCAGCTCCTTTTCCAGTGAGGAAATATCCACTCCTCTCGTCTGGCCTTTCTGGCCTGTGTCAGGAAAGAACTGGAAGGCGGGGTCATGGACCGTCCTTTATATCGACATCTCTGGCGCCCGGTCACCTGGCGTGGGGTGGTCCCTCGCCAAGTGCTAATAGAAATTTTTCTGTTGGGTCCTACCACCTGCCGGCGTCAGTCCTATATATAATTACCTACTGCAAGAGCCTCTCTCGGAAGATCTACTGTTACGGTAAGTTCTTACGTAACTGTACTTTCCTTTGGACATCATAAACGTTTATGATTTCCCTCTGGCAACTACAGTTATAATTAACTTTAGATAAATAGGAGATCCTTGATCAAGGCCTGTTCTTCTCTGTAATTAGCTTCTGGCCTTCCAGGTAACACCTTGTATCTAAAACCTGTGTGTGTGTGTCATACTCACATGCCGTTTCAGCATTTCTCATGAGAGACCGTCCATAACCCATTTTAATATTACAAAAAATGATAACAGTGATCAGAACCAGCTGTCCAAGTGTCACACCAAACAGTGGAATTTACTGTCGAGGTCTCTAGTAAATTCAAGGCCATTGGATTGGATTGTTTTAAACATAACCTTGGCAAATATGTTTTGGATTTAAGAACCAGAAATTAACCCCCCTTGCTGGTGGGAGACAATCTGGATAGGCTCTGGCCTTCTTTTGTCTTAACAACCAAGAAACCTCCTCTTCCCCAGTCTCTGGGGCCTCCTCTTCTTTGGCGATAGAGTTGAAGAAATCTTCAGAGAAGCACAGAGAGAAACTGTGGTCTTCTTCCCGCTCCTGGTGTGAGGGAATTTTTATATATCCTAAAGCTATATTTGCTATTAAATGCCTTGAAGCTATGCTTGCTTTGAAAGCCATGCTGTAACAAAGTCATAATGAATGTAGTAGAAATTTCTGAGTTCATGTTTTCTTTTTTTAAGGGTTATAGAATTTGTACTAAGGTTACTTGAGGTACATTTGTAAAAACAGAAAAATAGATAAAACTGAGCAGAACTGGTTGTACCAGCCTAAATAATGGGCTTGGACAAAATATAAAGATAAGAGCATGCCTGGGCAAAATATAAAAATAACAGCACGTAGTGGCATTGAAGCAAGCTGTACGTTGCTATGGTGTGAGTAAACTCATTGTCTCTCAGGTCAGCTTGACCCAGGCATATGTATCAAGCAGTGTTGGGAAAGAAATGGAATAAGTAGTGGAAAAGTACCTCATACATAAACTTGTTTTCTTTTTCTGTTACATTGCTGAAAACTTGTTATGCTGTCTTATGATTGGCTTATACTGAAATGTTGGTATTTTCAAGATAAGAAGTGCAAAATCTAGCTTATAAAAAGCTGCTGTAAATTGTAATCGGAGAACTTCTCCGTTGTAGAAGTCCCATGCATGTGTGTTTGATCAAATAAAGCGACGTTAAGACAAAACCCAGTGGTGTGGTTTTGTCCCGTGACGACAGGAGTGGTTGCTCAGGTAATACTTACAGTGAGAGAATTTGCGATCACAGTTTTGGCGTAGTTTTGGCGTTCCCTTGGACAAAAGAAGGACATTTTGTGGAACCCCATCAGGACGTGGCGCCTAGGGGCGGCGACACTCATCATCACTGTAAGTACAAGAATACCTTGGAGGCGAGTGTGCACTATAAAGGACAGCCTAAATAATATGGAAACAAGGGAAAAAAATAGCTGGGTCCAGAGTTAGTATTATCTGGACCGCAAATGTATGTTTGACAAGTTTGACCAAACAAATTGCAAGGGCAACTGCACTGCCCTTTGTACTTGTAATTTGTGCTTGCTGCAAGTATATACTGTTAGAGCCAATGATGGCTTTCACAGTTCAGGCTGCTTTTAGGAGAAAAACAGCGCTGATTAAGTAAAGTTAGATAAGCAACATCTAGAGAAAGAAAAATAAACCTGTGGATGTACGCTGATGAGGTGACAACAAACGGATGATTTGAAAATCCCCCCAATATTTGCCTATCTGTGTAGTTTCAAGTTTTTCTGTATCAATTTCAAGTTCCCTTGCCTCCTATAGAGGCTAAAACATTTGATCCCAAACCCAAGTACTGGGGACCTCTACCAGATGGATCTCAACCTAGTACTGTTAGAGATTTTTTTTGTTTTGTTTTTAAACTGCAAACCAGAGCTCTGGAAAAAGACTTGGTTTGGCAGGTTACTAAAATGGCCAAAAGAAAACCTTTGAAAGGGTTAATAGCTGCAGTGTTTGGAAATTATCATGAAGGTCCTGCAGTCAATTTTCTTACTCAGACTAGTGTATCGGAAAAGAAGAAGAAAGAAAAATACCTTGGCACCGGGTAAGTCTGAATTTTTTTATTCAAAGTTGTTTTATGTCTGTCTGTTTTATTTCTGTAATACATATACTAAACAAGGTAATGCTCCGTCTTTCTCGTGCATATTTTCTAGCTTATATCTGTGTTCTGTAATTATGTTCTGTTGTCAAGGTTGCGAGATAGGATTGACTGCCTTCAGTGCACAACATGTTACAGTAAAAAAAAAAGAAGCAGTTTCTTTGCCTCATAGCTGACTGTTTTAATTGGCTTTATTTTTAATGGAACATTTGTGCTGCCTAGATAGGGTCAGTGAAGAACTTTTGTTTGTAGTTGTTGGATTGGAGCAGGTAGTGTTGATGGTGAAGAGTTATGGCGTCATATAGATTGCAATGTGCAGAAAGATTTGTAGTTTATGAAGCAATGTGCCAAGCCACTGCTAGGTGAAAATGTAATGTGTTAACAGCTATAAATGGCTTTATCATACTCTAGTTATAACCAAAATTTTTTGCAAAATGGCAGGGTGCCATATTTTGGCTATGTGCCAAAAGGTGTAACCATGTTATACAAGATGTGTTCACTTACAGATGATATGTTGTGCTCGTTTTAAAGGAGTTAAAATGTGTTTAAAAAGTGTTTTGTTCTGGAAAGATTTGGCATGGCGATATGTATAAATGTGTTGATTTAAAAATTGTCAGTGTTACAAGACGGGGAGGCAGCACATATATCTAAAACATGTACAGTTTTCTAATGAAACGATGGGCATTACCTCAGCAAATTGGTGTGAAACAATGTCAGTCTTATTTTGTGTTAAGTATTTCTTTTTGTGTATTTGTATGTGTGTGTACTGTCTTGGCCAGCAGTTTTATTCTATGCTTTAAAGATATTTAATATCAGTAGTGTTCAAGGACACTAAAAATAAAAAAAAAACTGGGTTTGAACGACCCTTGCATGCACACTGTGACCTTTTGCACGTTATTTGACCTTCTTGTGTTTCAACATTTTATGTTACTACCAGTTCAAACTTGATGTGTATTCCATACCTAAAGCACAACTTTTCACACAAAATGTATGTTTTCATGAAAGCACACCAAGAGTGAACCATGTAATTTGACTTTTATTGCAAAACTAGTATTCTAAGTGAAGGACGAACTTTTCTTCTCGTCTGACTGCTTCTGACTTGCAGCCAACACAGGCAATACTCCAGCTGGAAGGGAGGATTATTTATCATCTCCCCATATTTTATTATATATATATATAGAGTACGCTTTTGAAAAAGGACTATTACAGCTGTTTTTGAGAGTTTACCATCTACAGTTAAAACAATGGCTTTTGTTTTTATGTGTGACCATGGTGTAATCATTTTTTGTCTTTTGAAATGCATTCTAAGAGATACGTACGTACGGTATTACCATCAATCTGGATTTTTATAAACTCAGCTGACATTTTGTCATGCTTAGGATAAGGGAACCCAGGGACGCTTCTTTTATCCTATGGAAATAATCTTGTTTTATTTTTAAACTGGTGTGTGTGTGTTTTGTTGTTTGTCTGTGTTTCTTCTCTTTCTTCTAGAGAAAAGAAGTTCCCCATCTTTATAGTAAGGTATGAAACTTACTAAACTAATTGTAATATTATCTTGTTATAATTTAAAGTGTAGTAGGTGGGGATCATGTCACCATCCACAGCTAACCTTTTTATTGCTACAGTATTCGAGCTGTCTCTTTCACTTCGAGCTGTCTCTTCCACCAGTAGGAGCTTGGGGGGAGAGGGTAAGCTACCCTTCCTCCATCCCTTCCAGTGTAGTACCCACAAAGGTTGCAAGGTACATCACTGTTCCCCCAAAGGGGTAAATAAAGAAAATGTATATTTGCCAATAATTGTTTCTTATTTACAGGTTTAAAAAAGACCCAAGGTATTTTAACAGCATAACCCAGCTCAAGCCCTTCTGTTTTTTCTAGTGCAAACAGTTAAATCTCACACCTATTATTGGTACAAGGGTTTCTGCCCTCAGCAAGTAATCAGTTACGCTGGAGGGTGAAGTTGTGTATGTATGTCCACACATATTCATTCTTTTGATTGTCTTTTCAGCTTTCTTATCCTGTTAAAACAAATGCAAAACAACTTTTGTCATTGCCTTACAGCAATTAATGCATACATTTTTCAACCAGTAAATTCACAGTACTCTAACATTTCTGGACTCTAAGCTAAGTTTACAGTCTATATGTGTTGTTTAAAATGTATTTTATGCATTATGCATTATGCTCGATACTGAAATTGTTCTATTACAAACATGCTTATGTTTCATGTTTGTTATAATGTTTTGATATATATCTTGCTACACTGTATCATGTGTGTATTCAGAAAAGTGCTCCACATATATAACGTTTTTAATGCTCATAACCAAACCTAAATACTGGGACCAGCATTGCTGACCCACCCTACAATATGTTCCAAAGCAAAACCAAAAGTAAAATTAATGCTCTGTTTGTCTTATTACTCACAGGTACCCGAAAGAATGAGTGTACTCTATGCAGGTTTTGTCATTTTAAATTTTAACAATTACAATATGCAGAATTTAGATTGTACTCAAACCTATGCTTCAAGCCTTACCCACTCAGTACTTTGGAGTATTTCACTATACAGGGTAAAGAAGGTAGATCTTTTCACTTCTCACAGGTGCAATAGGCACTGTTATTAAATTGGCATAGGCCAACAACATATGTATTTGTCCCACTAATTGCATTGTGTAAAAGGCATATTATTATGAACAATATGTTTAAAGCGTGTAACTGCATTAAGCAGGTTAGCAAGAGGAAAAGGAAGAGGAGACCATTATGGTTTTCCAAAGAGGTAGCAAAGAAAGTGAAAGCCAAAAAGATAGCATTCAGGCAATACAAAAAGACACAGGCAGAAGGGGATAGGGAGAAGTACCAGAAGAAAGACAAAGGGAGGGATAGTGAGACTGAAAGGGGGAGGATGGGAGTCGCGTGGAGGATGACAACAGTAAAGCTGACATATTGAACAGGTATTTCTGCTCAGTCTTTACTGAGGAAGAGGGGGGTAATGGGTCTGAAGGGAGTACAAGGGGTGAGAATGGTGCAGAAATGGATTGCATCACAAGTCCTATGAAGACAAGTTGAAGGAACTGAACATGTACTCCCTGGAGGAGAGGAGGGAGAGAGGGGATATGATAAGAGACATACAAGTATCTTACAGGGAGAAACAGAGTGCAGAAAAACACTATTTTTTAGCGAAAAAGATGTTCCAGGACTAGAGGGCATGGGATGAGGTTGGAGGGAGGACGATTCAGAGGAAGCGTGAGAGGAATTTCTTGTGAGACGGGTGGTGGGCAGGTGGAGCACCCTGCGGAGGAAGTGGTGGGGGCTGAAACAATCACGGGATTTAGGAATGCATGGGATAGACATAAAGGAATTCTAGAAGTCAGGGGTAAGGGGAAACAGACTTCTAGGAAAACAAACTGAACTTACAAGCTCAAATGGGCAGACTGGGTGGGCCATAGGCCCTTATCTGCCGACACTGTCTATCTATCTATGTATTGCAACATTACAAGATTTTATAACTCAGGTCTCAGTCAGGCCTGCTTGCAACAGACAGGGAAATAATGTTCATCACTGTCATAACTGCTTCTGTGATTTAAAAGCAGGAGGTAACCATAACATTGTCATGATTTACAGATGGTCAAATGGTATAATTGAACCTCGGCCTGCACCCCCAGGTGTGCGGTTAATGTCCATTTTATTTTTATTTTCTAATTGCCAGAATTTAGGCTCTGTCACACCACTCTTTACAAAACAAAAGTAAATGGTTTAAAAGATTATTTATGTGTTTTAACTCAGTGTCTAACACACTTTGCAAGTTTGCAGGTTTCCCGTGTGGCACATAAGATCTCCACGTTCAACAGCAGTAACCTCTGCAAGTGTAATGTTTTCAGCGAATTACACCTATTTGTAGAACTTTAAATCAACTGAAGAAGGTCCAGTCAGTTCAGACTCTGCAATCAAGCTTATTGTTTCTGCTTACTATGAAGTTAAGTCTGGGAAGGGCACTCCCCTAACTCTAGCGAGAAGATTCTGCTTCAATTGACCTTCAAGCAATACATCCATTTCTTCACTGCGCTTGTTCCAAACATGGCTGGTACTTTCTAACCCTATTGCTCTGTTATGGACTGTGTTCTTAATGGTTTATTGTCAATTGTTACCTTTTATGGACTGTTAATCTTTGTGCTGGGGTGTAATCAACTACGACAAAACAAATGCCGTGCCAGTGTGTGTGTGTGTGTGTGTGTGTGACTACTCCATTAAAAGGACTCAATGCACCCCTGGCCAGTGTGTCTACTAATCAGCCAGCCAGCAAAATGAACACTGACTTTTCTACTATGCTGGTGTTTTGTTTTTAAATTACTGTCTGCATTGCCCCATATGCCTTGTGGGGTTACCACCATTCTGCAAATGACATTTCATCTGTACTGTAACTACATCAACCTGTGGATACTTATATGAACTTATGAACTGTTCATTTCATGGACTGTTATGTTTTATAAGGACTTATCTGTCAAGAGACATTATCAACAGATTCTTCAATCAAGCTCCCAGGGTGTGCCACACCTCAACACAAGGTAGCATCTACCTTATTCACTCTCAAAGTGAATTCCATGAACTCTTTTTCATCAACAAAATTGTTATGTTATATGTGGTGTCACATGTTAGCATTTTTTCACATATTTCAATTGTGGTGTTGACATCCCTCAATTCTGTATTATGTTTTACAAACTCACGATTTGTGTTCCGTCTGTAACCACCCCTGTACCAACTCCAGAACAGGATGCTTTTATAAATGCCTTGACTATCTGTATGCTGGCAACCAGTTTTAAATCATATACCTATTCACCTAGTCTAACAGTCTAAAAGTAGAAATGTTTAGTTTTGTTTTTTAACCTTCAGTTAACTAATATCTTTACATTTATGTTCAATTTTTGTGAATGTTCGAGTCCCTCAGGGCTTCCTATCTTCAGGTGGAAATTATTAACAGTGGTCAGTGGCCAAGGTTTTAGTAATCAGTGACCAAACTTTTATCAACAATGTGTAGTTGGCTAACCATAAAACTGAGGAAATAAAAAGGTGTAAAATGGCTAGTGTAAATTGCTAAAGGGCTAGTAAGAGGTAAGAATGGTTAGTAAATGACTAAATGATGCCAACATGTAAATTAGTATATCTAGTAGCAAAAGGCTGCAAGTGGAAAATACCACTATGTCACTTAATATGTGTGCGTGTAAGACTTTAAAAGGGTTAATTGTAAAATTCCATACAATGGAAAAAAAAAAAAAAAAAAATGGCTGAAAGCATAAAATGAGGCCGTGGCCGAGATATGCACAAATTCCAGCCTTGCATTTTTTTCTAAGCTTGCTACACATAAATATGGGACCCATGGTCATGGCTTACAAGCGTAGTTGGTGACTGGGGTGCTGCTCTTCTCCATTGGGTGACAGTACTTGTAAGTGGTCATATTGGCACTCTGGCTGCTACTGTCCTAATCAAACTTCTCCCTACAATGCCTGTGCAACTATTAGTGTCACGGACACCACCCTGCTGCTGCTACAACCCGAACAAAAGGACCCCATTAAACTGGAGGGTGTTTCCATTACAAAACGAGCCAAATTGTGGCCAAAATATAAAGTGAGAAAAGTAAAAGGAATCGGTTAGTTGATACATAGTATCAAAAGGGAGAGTGTGAGGAATTTTATATATCCTAAAGCTATATTTGCTATTAAATGCCTTGAAGCTATGCTTGCTTTGAAAGCCATGCTGTAACAAAGTCATAATGAATGTAGTAGAAATTTCTGAGTTCATGTTTTCTTTTTTAAGGGTTATAGAATTTGTACTAAGGTTACTTGAGGTACATTTGTAAAAACAGAAAATAGATAAAACTGAGCAGAACTGATTGTACCAGCCTAAATAATGGGCTTGGACAAAATATAAAGATAAGAGCATGCCTGGGCAAAATATAAAAATAACAGCACGTAGTGGCATTGAAGGCAAGCTGTACGTTGCTATGGTGTGAGTGAAACTCATTGTCTCTCTCAGGTCAGCTTGACCCAGGCATATGTATCAAGCAGTGTTGGGAAAGAAATGGAATAAGTAGTGGAAAAGTACCTCATACATAAACTTGTTTTTCTTTTTTCTGTTACATTGCTGAAAACTTGTTATGCTGTCTTATGATTGGCTTATACTGAAATGTTGGTATTTTTCAAGATAAGAAGTGCAAAATCTAGCTTATAAAAAGCTGCTGTAAATTGTAATCGGAGAACTTCTCCGTTGTAGAAGTCCCACATGCATGTGTGTTTGATCAAATAAAGCAACGTTAAGACAAAACCCAGTGGTGTGGTTTTTGCCCTGTGACGACGGGAGTGGTTGCTCAGGTAATACTTACAGTGAGAGAATTTGCGATCACACTGGTCCCCATGCAAGTTGGGCACCGACCATGGGTCTTCCTCCCGTGGGAGGGTGGCCCCCTCCACTCCATCAGCCATGTCTCCCTCCGGGCTGCTGGTGTTAAAACCACTTGCTCTGGTTTCTTTCATGAGCAGTGGTTCCTTGGAACTCAAGTTTCCAACCTCTGTCTCTTCGCCCATAAAGATCAGGCCCATTCTGAACGCTGGTACTCAGCCAGGTGGCTTGACCAGGTTTCTGCTTGGGTGGTGGGTCCTTGCCTATCGCCTCCCTGTCAAGGCATCTGCAAAGTCTGTTCAAAGTCAGGGAATAGCGTCACCTCATGACGCCCAGTACATGCAGTCTCTTCCCCGTGAGTGTGATGCCTCTGCCCGCTTTGGAGTCAGCTCCCTATTCGGCTTCTCCCTCCAGGCTGGCGCTGGCATCAGTTGATGCCTGTCATGTCAATGCTGACTTCACCCGGTGCCGATTCTGGCAATGCCACATCCATTGTCCCTGACCTCACATAGCTTCGGCCACTGGGACCGGCGCCACCTTTTGGCCGAGTCACACCAGCGCCAAGGAGTTCTTTACCTCGAGACCAGATGCCAGTTAACCTGGCGTCAGTGGAGCAGATATCGGGTTACCACAACCAGAAGAACCAATGCCAGGGGCCTTTTTAGCCTGCCCATAGGTGCAGGTTACACGACCTCACCCCAGTTCCCTCCTGCAGAGATTAATGCTCTTTTTGCAGCCTGGCGTTATATTTTAAAGACAAGGAATCCCGAAGGAGCCCTGAACTCTTCAGGCCCCTCCTAAGAAAACTCTGACACCGACCCCTAGAGAGCCTACACCACAGCCAAATACTGGTCATTCTAGACCTTGCAAGTGTAAGCCTCGGCACTCACCCTCTCCCTCACTGGATTTGGGTGAGTCAGGGGGATCCTCTTCCTCCTCCTCCTCGCACTATGACTGGAGATTCAGACATTCCGTTAGAGCCAGAGGAGCCCAAGGACACCAAGCAGTCTCACCCAGACAACCCAATATTCATGGATGTGATGAGGCACATCCAGGCTCTCATGGGCTGGCACACTGAGGAAGGGGACCCCAAGTGACATCAATTAGCCACTCTCCATAAGAATGGGATCTTGCCTCTAGTGGTTCCCCCTCTCATTGACTCCTTCAAGGATGTCAACAGGGCGGCTTGGAAACCCCCATCCTCTACCTTGGTGATGCCCAGAAAAGTGGACCACTTGTAGAATTCCCCAAGGGATTAACCCATCTATGGGGAGCACCCATAGGCTGATTCAGTCGTTATTAATCTGGCTGATGACCATTCAAAACTACCCCAAGACTGCAGTATTCGGCCTCCTGATAAGGACTCTAGGCAGAAAGACTATTTCACCAATAAGGTCTGCTTCTCACCCCAGGAATTCTCCAATATTCCTAACTCTTGCAGTCAGCCTTTAAGATAGAACTGCCCGGAGACCGAATGTATGCTAATGATGGAATCATCACTGGCTCATGCCACTTTTCACATGCTGCCCTTATCAACTGCCTGCATACTAACACTTCAGATTTCATTCTCTGCCTGCAAGACCAGATGCCTCTAAGACCTCTCTTAATCCGTCATCATTTAAACTTCAAAAAATATAGTATTTACTTAATGATTTTCTTTGCTGCCTTTATCGGGGTATTTATTTAATAAACTGCTAATTAGGATGTTTTTTGTTGTTTTTCTCAGTTTCTTCCGGTTTGGTATAACCGAGGAGAAACCAGGACAGTTTTAGTTAGTTTCGGACTTTTTTGACTAAAATTCCAGTGGTTTTAGCTTTATTTTTCTACATTTATTATTTTTAAGTAACTGATAATCCTGGTTACAGAACGATAACTTTGGTTCCCCTTGCATCGGTTCCCGGTTCTGACTGGAACATCCATCAGTTCCTGAACGGACCACAAATAAGCATTTCAAATTTGAAACTTTCTTTGCAGTTCCTATTTTTCATTGTTTTTTTTCATAATATCAGAACAACCTAAGAAAAGAACCGTGAACCCGGGATTAAAAACTGTACTCAATGTGGTGAGAAAGATAAGGCAGACAAACACTCTGTGTGTGCTGTCTGCCTTGGTTATGAACATTTAGAGTTGATTGTGAAATATGCAAAACCTTTCCTGAAAACACGGTGGATGAGCATCTGGAAAGGCTTGAAAAAAGGCTACCTATGCCTAGGTCCCTCGAGCTCTGACCAGCCAAAACCCTCCACTCCTGCTGGTGAAACCGCAGAGCCTGTACAAACAACCCCTGATACGGGTACCCATGCTACTAGTAAGAAACCTAGTGAACCAGCTGACTCTCTGGTTCCAGCAAAAAAGACCTAGAAAACCAAAGACACTGAACCACCTGCTTAACAGCATTGAGGGACTTCTGCTGTGCCTGCTGTTATGCCTTTACCAAAGAAATTGCCCAGGCATTTAGGGTGATTCAGACCCTATAGGGCTGCCACCTATCCCAGGCAACCAGCATCGGTTCAGACCCATCCTAAGCAAGCAGCATCTGCTCAGCCCACTCCAACAGATGGAGTTCAAGGACTGGGGGAATTTGAGAGAAAGAGGAGAGCCTATTCAACCAGAAGTCTCCCTGATCAGGAGTTTGACTCTCTCCCAGGACATCAGAGGACTACTCATCTCACTTTTCCTTCATGAGAAGGATGGTGGATGCTTTAGATATAGCCATCAGTGAGGTTATAGAGGAGGCTGAGTATCTAGAGATGATGGGACTGACACCTACTAAAAACTCCTTCTTCCAGTAAACAGATTCTTTAAAAAGATGTGCTAAAGATTTTGCAGATCCCAACTCTGTCTCTCCTTTGGATAAAAGGTCGGGCAAAAAGTATCAATTAGACAGGGAAGGAGCTGAATTTTTATTTACTCACCCTGACCACCAGGGTAGTGCGAACTGTAGCCTGTGACAAGGCAAAGGTACCCTAGCCTCTCATCCTCCTGACAGATTCCAGAAAGACAGACGGTATGGCCAAAAAGGCTACTCTGCCTGCATCTCTGGCTGTCAGGCAAGCCAACTATCAGGCCTAAGCTGCCCAGTATCAAAACTCCTGTGGCAGTCTGTCCTGGCTATGTCCGACAAAGCTCCAGGTAGCCTCTCAGCAGATTTGGCTGAGACTGCCAGATTTGGGCTGGAAGCAGCCAAATACCAGTTACAAATGACTGCAGATACTAATGATGCTGCTAACACAGTTACTTTTAGGAGGTTTGCATGGTTGAAAGCACAAATCTCAATCAGGATACTCAGACCAAGGCCATGGATTTCCTGTTGAGGCTAATTCCTTATTTGGGGACAAGACAGAGGCCTATATGGAAAAGGTGGATGAATACAAAGCCACCTACAAGAGTAACTGCCAAAGAAAGCACCTATCCAGCCGCTAGGCTGAGGCCATATGGAAGGGAGGCATGGGCAGATTTTCATACTTCAGGTCTTTTTCCAGGCCCAAGCTGTTCCACAGCCCCAGCAGTAACCCCCAGCAGACATGGTACTTTGAGGCCGAGGCAGAAGGGGATCCAGGTGAGGTTCCCAGGCTGGTCATGTCCCAACCACAGTCAAAATGGACTCCCTGACCTGTTTGCGAGCCCACCTCCCCACTACCAGTAGAGGAAAACTGGCTCACTTTTTCCAGGCGTGGAAAAACATTACCACAGACAGTGGGTCCTGGAAGTAGTGAGTCAGGGTTTGTCCCTAAACTTCAAATCCGTCCCAGCTCTCAGAACCAGAGTGTTTAAGCCAGCTTCCAATGCAGAGAGGAAGCTTCTGGAAAAAGCGGTTCAAAACCACCTGCTGTCGAAGGTGGTGGAACCTGTTCCTCCACAGCAAAATGAATAGGGTTTTTATTCAAGATACTTCCTCACAACAAAGAAAAATGGGGAGTGGCGGCCAATTCTAGATCTCAGGTTACTTGACAGAACCAAAGTTCAAGATGGTGACCTTAATACTAATACTGCCAACACTCCAAAAAGGAGCTTGGTTGGCATCTTTGGACCTAAAATATGCTTATTTCCACATCCCCATAAGAGTCTCTCACAGAAAATATCTCAGGTTCAGACTCCCTTCAGGTCATTACCAGTTCTCAACCCCGCCATTCAGTCTCACTTCAGCTCCAAGAGTGTTCACAAAGTGCCTGGCAGTGGTGGTGGCACACCTGCGAAGGTTGGGTATCACAGTATTCCCATACCTGGATGACTGGTTGGTGGTAGGAAACTCACCACAACAGGTAAGGTAACATTTGAAGCTCACCCAGAAACTCTTGAGTCCTTAGGATTTCTGATAAATCTCAAAAAGTCTGTCCTCGTACCTGCACAAGTACTGCAGTTCATTGGAGCAGATTTAAATACCTCAGAGAACAGACGGAACACCAGGAGGAAGGAGCTACTGGTATAACTAAAACTTCTTTACTGGGACTGTATTGCCCTCCTTCCCTCCCTCCCCTCCACCCCCACCACCCTAAACCAGTCCTAATTTTATAGGCACAGGATTTAACTGACAACAAGAACTTCCTGTTTGGGAGCAGGAAGTGAGTGATCACAGAGCCACCAAAGACTCACTATCCTAGAAGGGCAAGAGTAGCTCTCCGTCTCCCCCCCCCCCCCAGGTGCTGGAGGTCTGACTCTGAGCAAGTAAGGAGACTACTGAGAAATATTGGAACTTCTTGTCTTAGGAACAGGAGGATCAGGAGCTAAAAGGGCACAGAGGCAGTAAGTAAGTAGGGGAATTAAAAAAGAAAATAAACAGAGGAAAGAGTAAGTATTCCAAACAACAGTTAGGACGCCAGAAAAAAGACATGATGGGAGTGGTGCAGTGCAGTGGCTGTGGAGCAGCAGCCTTCCGGAAGACGTTCTGGAGGATGCAGTGTTGTCCCATCTGCAGGCAGCTCTCTGGGCTGAGGGAGGAGGTTTCTCATCTCCAGGCTGAGTTAGCCAGGATTTGTGGGACCTCCTCTCCCACCCAGGGACCACCAGGGTCACTGCCGTTACCTCGGAGGTTGCCAAGAAAGAGGAGTGGTTGGACCACAGTGGGCTCAGGGAGGGTGAGGGTAGTGGAACAGAGGTGCATCCCTCCAGTTGTACCTCTCCACAATTTCTATGCCGTCCTGGAAAAGTGTGGTTCCTCTATGGAGGCACCCACAGTGGAGACCAAGGAGGATGCTGGGAACCTCCACAGAGGAGACCCACAGGAGGGTGGCATGGGACCCCACAGGGGAAGGAAACAACTCCTGGTGGGGTTCTCCATTGTTAGGAAGGTAGAACTGGGGGAGGAAGGGGAGAGAGAGGTAAGGTGCCTGCCTGGCGCCATGGCTTGAAGGGATAGGGAACGGATCCTCAGGATCACAGGAGCAGCTGCACAAGGGAGGGAGGGAGCTGGATGTCATTGTCCACCTAGGGACAAATGACCTGGCTAAGAAATTGATCAGAGCAGTGCAAGAAGCATTTGTGGAGATGGGGAGGGGGCCTTAGACAAATAGCACACACGGTAACCTTCTCGGAGGTGCTGCCTGTCTATGGAACGGATGAGGCTAGAGTGTTCCACACCATGGGATTCAATCAGTGGTTGAAAAACTGGTGCAGAGCTCAGCGATTTGGCTTCACTGGGGACTGGGGGTCCACCTGGACGGATGTAGAGCTATACTGGCGTGATGGTCTGCATCTGTCCAGGAGGGGAACCAGGATCCTAGGTGACAGGTTTAAATACTTCATTGGCAAGCATTTAAACTAGCTAAGGTGAGAGGCACTGGAAAGGAGCAGGGAAATCCTAGCCCCAAAAAAAATCAGGGTACTAAGTGAGGTAGACACCAACCTAGAGATGTCAATAGGGAGCAGCACAGGGGTAAATGGAGAAAGTGACAAACGCAGTAAGGACAGAGATGGGGAAAAAAGGGGTAAGGCCATCAAGAAATGGAGGGTAATGAGTACCAACGCCCGTGGTCTGGGCAACAAGCTCCCTGAACTGGTGGCCTTGATGGAAGAGGGATGCAAGGATATTGTAGCAGTCACAGAAACATGGTACACAGAGAACCATGACTGGGATGTTAACATACCAGGGTACACAACCTACAGGAGAGACGGGGGGAGGGGGGAGTAGCTCTCTATGTAAGGGAAGGGATAAAAGCAACTGAACAAAAGAGTAAACAGGGAGGCGAGGAGGCACTGTGGGTCACCTTAGAGACTGGAAATGGCACCACAGTCTGCACAGGGGTTGTATACAGACCCCCATGTCAGGGGGAGGGAATGGACAAGGATATGATAGAAGGCATACTTAGGATGGCAGAGAAAGGGGGAGATACTGTTGATGGGGGACCTTAATATGCCAGATGTTAACTGGAGCACCTTTGCTGCAGCCACATCCAAAAGCAGGGCCGTTCTTGATGCCCTTCAGGTGGCATGCCTCAGACAGCTAGTTTTGGAACCTACTCATGAAGGAGCAATCTTAGACCTCGTACTCTCAAATGGGGACAGTGAGAGGATCTCAGATCTAGAAGTGGGTAGCCATTTGGGAACAAGTGACCACCAAACAGTGTGGTTCACTATAAACTCAAGCTACAGAGTCAAGCCATACAAAGTGAGGGTTCTGGACTTCAGGAGGGCTGACTTTGGCAAGATGGAAGAGTGCCTTAGAAAAGCACTAGCAAACAGGCTAGAAGGGAAGGGTGGAGAAACAATGGGGAGATATCAAAACTGCCATCACAGAGGCAACAAGCCTTTATGTGAAGCAACTAAACAAATCAAAATGAAAGAAAAAGCCACTATGGTTCTCAAAAGAAGTGGCGGTGAAGGTTAGGGCGAAAAAGATAGCATTTAGGAAGTATAAGGAAACACAGAAGGAGCAGGACAGAGAACTTTACCACTTAAGGCAGAAGGAAGCAGGGAGGGTAGTCAGAATAGCAAAGGCACAAACTGAGGAAAAGATAGCAAACTCGGTTAAGAAGGGGGATAAAACCTTTATAGGTATATCAGGAGCGAGAAAGACAAAGGAGGGATAGTGAGGCTGAATAGAATGGATGGTGGTGGGCAGAGAGTGACAGTGGAAAAAGTAGGATACTGAATGAATACTTCTGTTCAGTATTCACCAAAGAGGAAGTGGGAGGTGCCTAATCCAGTTAACAAGAAGCACTCTGGAGAGGGGGTCGAGCCCAGTCCTTTCAAAGAAGAAGGGTTCTGAAAGAACTCCTAAAACTGAAGTTGGAAAAGCAATGGGGCCAGATGGAATTCACCCCAGAATTCTAAAAGAATTAAGCAGAGAACTAGTGTAAAGCTACCAACAGTCCTATTTTCCCAGGACAGTCCCTATTTTAGGCAGCGTGTCCCCACAAGTTTTGCAAATGTCACTTTTGTCCTGGTTTTGCTTACTTGTCCCAGTTTTGTCCTTTTTTTTTTTTTTGCTGACTGGTAATCCATGAGTGACAGTTATTTCAGCACCACTGTGGCGCTGCTTGAGCTGGGCAAGTGTTTGCAACTTCAACCCTTGTTCTTATGTTGCACCACAAGCATGTCAGCAGGAACATGTTCCTTCCTGTTTGGTTAAAGTGGGTAGTAGTGCAAACAAGTGCATGCAGAAATCTGCCTGCCAGCATCTGAGAGGGACTTTAGACAGGAGAGACCAGCAGCAGTGAACTAAGGTACCTGAACCTGATCAGTTGCAGGGAAGTGTGTGAAAGTAATCTGGTGTGGTGGTGGGAGTCATTGACTGAAGTGAAGTTTGCTCAGCAAATGAGGTGAGTGTAAATAGGTTGGGATGGGACTGTCAGGAGGAGCAATATATGTAGCTCGAATGTCTGAACACAATTTAACACAAGTTTACTTCTAATGAACTTTCTGTGTGTCATGATTTGGAACCTGCTGCAGCAGAATGATGTATTGTTTTAATCTGGATGTTTGCTACTGGTGTTACTGTGGGGTAGCATGGCCAGAGCAAGCAGAAAAATTTAATTGACTGTGTGCAGCGTTGTCTGCAACAGTGCCCGTGAGAGTGACGTGGGGGGCATGGTCAGGATGGACCCTGTCCCAGTTTTAGGCCTCGGAAAGTTGGTAGCTTTTAAACTAGTGACGCCACTGACTACCATTTATAACAAATCATTGGAGGATGGTGTGGTACCTGAGGACTGGAAGAAGGTTGATGTGATTCCCTTCACAAAAGTGGGAGCAAGACAGAAGCAGGAAACTACAGACCTGTCAGTTTGACCTCTGTGGTAGGGAAAGTGATGGAATCACTTCTGAAGAAATAATTGTTGAGTACCTAGGGGTCAGTGGGCACTGGGAATGGGGGCTTTCAGTCACCCCAGTCAATCAATGTCTAGTACAGGGTGAGTATTCACAATTTAAAGATTTTGTGCAGGAGATAGCAGGAGAAGTTGTGGGCAGGAGGGTGTTTTGGGAGAAGTTGTGGGCAGGAGGGTGTTTAGGAGGCGTTGTGGGCAGGTGTTTTAGGAGCGTTGTGGAGAGGGTGTTTTGGAGAAGTTGTGGGCAGGAGGGTGTTTGGAAGTTGTGGGCAGGAGGTGTTTTAAGAGATTGTAGGCAGGAGGGTGTTTAGGAAGTTGTGAGGAGGGCATTTAGGAGAAGTTGTGGGCAGGAGGCGTTTTAGGAAGTTGTGGGCAGGAGGGTGTTTCACGGCTATGGGCAGGAGGTGTTTTAGGAAGTTGTAGGCAGGAGGCTGTTTAGGAGAAGTTGTAGGCAGGAGGTGTTCCCGAAAGCTATGGGCAGGAGGGTGTTTTAGGAGAAGTTATGGGCAGGAGGGTGTTTCCCCGAGAAAGCTGTGGGCAGGAAATTGTTTTAGGAGCTTCTGTGGGCAGGAGGGTGTTTTAGGAGATTGTGACCCAGGAAGGTGTTTTAGGAAATTGTAAACAAGAATGTTTAAGAAGATTGTAAACAGGAAAATTTTAAAAATTGGACTTAGAAAGGCTTTAAAAGAAAAACAGAAATATTAAAACAGGAAACGAAAATAAAAGAAAACTATGAAACAGAAAGTATTTAAAGAAATAAACGGAAGAAAGTACATGAAATTATAAACAGGAAGGTATTTTAGGAAAGGGTATAAACAGGAAAGAGTATTTCTACAGCTTCAAACATTGCAGGAAGGTATAAGCAAAAATATCACTTTCATACCCATTCAAAATAATGTACCAATCTAATTTAGCCAATTAAAAAATTACACTAAAGCCACGAGGCAGAAACTCCACACAATCATATCCAGATTGTATCATCTAACTAAGCCTAAGTTCATCATTGGTGGGTGGGAGCTGGGAGGAGGTTTCTGCAATGTTTGGTGGGTGGGCATTGCCAGGGAGTCTGAAATGGGGTGGGCTGATTATAATTGCATCTAAAATGTCAATGTGCAGGAAGAGAATGAAGGAAAGTATTTTGGGCAGGAGGTGACTGACTGGGAGACATATGTGACTGTCAGCAATGACTGTTAGTGTCTATTAATGTTTACATCTTCTTACTGCCAGTACCTAATCTAATGGCAAACTTTGTTTGTAGCAGTTTAGCAAATAAATAATTGGCAGCTGCACTGCACGGCAATAGAATATTCCAAGTCAATGTGCCAGAACTGCAAAACTGCAAGTACATTTTCTCACTGTAATTTGTGACAATCATTGAACAAATGAATGAACAACAGTCAATCAACAGTCACACAGGTGATTCTTTATTTTTATGTGATCATTTACTGTTGTGGTTACTTAGCCATCACTGGTACCTTGTGGGAATGGAAAACAACACTGTCTACTGAAAAAAAACAGACAACTTTGGCATTATATTAGCAACATAATGACTCAGGAATATTAGAAAACATGGATATATAAATAAAAAATACTGAAATGCACTTTCCAGACTCGTTCCATTCATTTCAATGGGGAACCCCAAAAATTTCACGAGCATTCCCAGATTTTCGGTCCGGACCCCCATTTTTTTTTCAAGAAAGTCCGGGACTCTTCAACAGATAATCCTACCAAGAGCCCTGCCCTGAATGCTCCATTATCTACCATGGCTCCTTATATTGCTCCCACTGTCCTCCCAAAGGGTTTCAAGATCCTTCATCTAAATATACGTAGTTTGTTGCAAAACATCAACCTTCTACAAACCATGGTGGCCACTCTAAAACCTGACATACTGATCATCACGGAAACTTGGCTAAAGAGCACGATCCCGGATCTCTCAGTCTCCATTCGTGGCTACTCCCTCCTAAGGCAAGACCAAGCAAATAGAAGTGGTGGCGTCACCATGTACATTCTTACCTCCCTCCAATACATTCTACTATTCATTCATCCACTAGCCCAGCGTCCCATGATGCACTGGCTATTCATTTAACTATGCCCTTCACCCCTTTTCCATCTTCATAGCCGGTATTTACTGTTGCCCAAATGACCAGCCCAAATGTAAATAACTCTGTTGTTTATACCAACATACTGCCTGCATTTAATTGCTAATTTCTTATGCATTTAAGACATTAGGTGGATGACCAAAATCTGCAGATGCAAGAATCAGTGAAACAAGACAAGACCAAAAAGCAAATTTTATTATTTTTATATGATTTTTGCTGTTTTGTTCACTAAATGCACTGTATGACACTTTATTCTTTTAATTAATCACATGGTGATGTGTTAATATGTAACTACAATTGATTGGTCTTTGCACATATAAAAAGAAGTTTGTCACTGAAGGAATTAATTCTCTGAGGAAGCCCCTGAGGCAAGGGGTGAAACGTAAGATTGCTTGTACTGCTACAAATATGATGCTGGAATAAAAGCTGCGTTCATCTGAACTAGATCTTTGTTTGACTACTTACTGCAAGGGTGTGTGCTGCACCTATTTCTTAAATTAAAAAAAAACTCTCTTCAACTCCTTCTGCCGCTTTGCCCTTGATGCTCCCTCTCACACCCACCACTGTGACCTCTACCAAGCCCTTTCCCTCCCCTCCCTTACAAACAGACGCCTCTCACACTGCATTAAATTCACCGCTAAACACTGGTTGGGTGAACTCCCTTCCTACCTCTCCCCCTCATTTATAACACCCCCTCCTCCTTCCCACTCCCTCAGATCTACTGACACTTGCACACTAACTGTCCCATGCTCCACCCTCTCAGCCAGCCTGGGTACTCTTACTGTTTCCCTAAAATATGGAACTCTCTACCTTCCCAAATCCGACACTCCTCCTCCCTCTATTCCATCAACACTGCCCTCTCTAACTATCTTGCACTTAATCTTGCTCCATACAGTTCGTCCCCTCTTCGGAATTTACCCAATGCCTCTATCAACTCTACTGACCCTAGCCCCTTCTAGGTGCTAGTTCTCATACCTTTCTCCCTTCCCCTACTCGCTCTCCCTTTTTCCCTAGTCTTCACAGTCCCTTGCAGGGTTCTCAGCATCCTGAAGGAGTCCTATAATGCCTACATTTGCCACCTTTTCTTCCCCCATCAACCTAATCTTGGCCTTCCAGGTCCCCTTGCAGGGTCCCCAGCATCCTGGAGGGTTCCTTGGATCAGGCCTCATCCCCTCCCAGGTGTTATTTCTCATTTCCTCCCTCTCACTATCCCTCTATAACTACAACACCTAACCACAGGAGGGTTCACAATCACCTGAACTTCCCTGCTCCTTGCAGGGTTCATCGCATACTGAAGGGTTCTCTCTTTGGGTCAGGCCTTATTTCCCCCTCCTAGGTGTTAATCATACTTCCTCCCTCTCTGTCTCCCTCTCTAATCCCTACTCCAGTCTCCTGTCCCCTTGCAGGGTTCCCTGCATCCTGAAGGGGTCTCTCCGGGACACGACTCTGCACTATCTGTCATCTCATGCTCTCTCTATCTCTCTCTCTCTCTCTCCTTCACCCCTTATTTCACGATAGCACTTGTTCACGTATTACCATTGCACATATTAATTGTTCTCACAAATTACATATATATGCAACACTGTTTGTAACAACTGCATTAATTATACGCTATGTTGATCTTTGTAACTGGAATGTAAAATGTCTCATCCCTATTGTACCCCTTCTCCCCAGGTCGCACCGGGAGACGAGCAACCTATTGTTAGTGTGTTTGTCTGAGTTGACTGAAGTGAACTGTTATCTGAGCAGTTATCTAGGTGTTAATATCAGATGACTGAAGGAGATTGTTATCTGTGCAATTTAACAAAGTGTAGAAAGGTCTGTTAAGTAGGGGGAGTGGCTTAGCTAGAAAGAATCCAGGTTAAAGCCAGATTTAAACACTACCCTAGACAGCTTCTGCCAGAGAACTGGCAGAGAACACCAGGAGAAGGAGCTGCTGTTGTGACTGGACTTCTCTTTTGGGACTCTACTACCCCCCCCCCCCCAAGCCACTTCTACTTTTATAGGCACAGGATTTGACTGACAACAGGAACGTCCTGTTTGGAAGCAGGAAGTAAGTGATCACAGAACCACCAAAGACTCACCATCCTAGAAGGACAAGAGTAGCTCTCCGTCCCCCTCTAGCTGCTGGAGGTCTGCCTCTAAGCAAGTAAGGGGACTACTGAGAAATTTAGGATCTTCTTGTCTCAGAACAGGAAGATCAGGAGCTTAAAGGGCACAGATGCAGTAAGTAAGTAGGGAGAAAAAAAATTAACAGATAAATAGAGGAAAGAGTAAGGATTCCAAACAACAGTGAAGGGACAGAAATAAGACATGATGGGAGTGGTGCAGTGCAGTGGCTGTGGGCAGCAGTCTTCCGGGAGACGTTCTGGAGGATGCGGTGTTGTCCCATCTGCAGGTACCTCTCTGGGCTAAGGGAGGAGGTTGCTCATCTCCAGGCTGAGTTGGCCAGGATTTGTGGGACCTCCTCTCTCATCCAGGGACCACCAGGGCCACTGCCGTTACCTTAGAGGTTGCCAAGAAAGAGGAGCGGTTAGACCACAGTGGGCTCAGGAAGGGTGAGGGTGGTGGAACAGAGACACATCCCTCCAGTTGTACCTCTCCACAATTCATATGCCATTCTGGCAAAGTGTGGTTCCTCTATGGAGGCACCCACAGTGGAGACCAAGGAGGATGCTGGGAACCTCCACAAAGGAGACCCACAGGAAGGTGGCATGGGACCCCACAGGGGAAGGAAACAACTCCTGGTGGGGGACTCTATTGTTAGGAAGGTAGAACTGGGGGAGGAAGGTGAGAGGGAAGTAAGGTGCCTGCCTGGCACCATGGCTTGGAGGGACAGGGAGCGAAATCCTCAGGATCGCTGGAGCAGCTGCACAGAGGAGGAAGCTGGATGTCATTGTCCACCTAGGGACAAATGACCTGGCTAAGAAAGGGATAAGAGCAGTGCAGGAAGAGTTTATGGAGTTGGGGAAGGGCCTTAGACAAGTAGCACGTACGGTAACCTTCTTGGAGGTGCTGCCTGTCTATGGCGTAGGTGAGGCTAGGGTGCTCCACACCATGGAATTCAATCAGTGGTTGAAAAACTTGTGCAGAGCTCAGGGATTTGGCTTCACTGGGTACTGGGGGTCCACCTGGAGTGATGCAGACCTATACTGGCATGATGGTCTGCATCTGTCCAGGAGGGGAACCAGGATCCTAGGTGATAGGTTTAAATGCTTCATTGGCAAGCATTTAAACTAGCCAAGGGGGAGGCACTGGAAAGGAGCAGGGAAATCCTAGCCCCCACAAAAAATAAGTCGGGGTAGTAAGTGAGGTAAACCCCAAGATAGAGATGTTGATAGGGAGAAGGGCAGGGGTAAATGGAGAAAGTGACAAAGGCAATAAGGACAGGGATGGGGCAAAAAGGGGTAAGGCCATCAGGGAATGGAGGGTAATGAGCACCAATGCCCATAGTCTGGGCAACAAGCTCCCTGAACTGGTGGCCTTGATGGAAGAGGGATGCCTGGATATCGTAGCAGTCACAGAAACATGGTACACAGAGAACCATGACTGGGATGTTAACATACCAGGGTACACAACCTACAGAAGAGATAGGGAGTGGAGAATAGGGGGAGGAGTAGCTCTCTATGTAAGGGAAGGGATAAAAGCAACTGAACAAAAGAGTAAACAGGGAGGAGAGGAGGCACTGTGGGTCACCTTAGAGACTGGAAATAGCACCACAATCCGCACAGGGGTTGTATACAGACCCCCATGTCAGGGGGAAGGAATGGACAAGGATATGATAGAAGGCATTCTTAGGATGGCAGAGAAAGGGGAGATACTGTTGATGAGAGACCTGAATATGCCAGTTGTTAACTGGAGCACATTTGCTGTGGCTACATCCAAGAGCAGGGCCACTCTCGATGCCCTACAGGTGGCATGCCTCAGACAGCTAATTTTGGAACCCACTTGTGAGGGAGCAATCTTAGACCTCGTACTCTCAAATGGGGACAGTGAGAGGATCTCAGATCTAGAAGTGGGTAGCCATCCGGAACAAGTGACCATCAAACAGTGTGGTTCACGTTAAACTCAGCTACAGAGTCAAGCCATACAAATGTGAGGGTACTGGACTTCAGGAGGGCTGACTTTGGCAAAATGGGAGAGTGCCTTAGAAAAGCACTAGCAAACAGGCTAGAAGGAGGGGTGGAGTAACAATGGAGAAACATCAAAACTGCCATCACAGAGGCAACTAGCCTTTGTGTGAAGCAAATAAACAAATCAAAACGAAAGAAAAAGCCACTATGGTTCTCAAAAGAGGTGGCGAGGAAGGTCAGGGAGAAAAAAACAGTATTCAGGAAGTATAAGGAAACACAGAAGGAGCAGGACAGACAGCTGTACCAGTCAAGGCAGAAGGAAGCAGGGAAGGAAGTCAGAATAGCAAAGGCCCAAACTGAGGAAAAGATAGCCAACTCTGTTAAGAAGGGGGATCAAGCCTTTTATAGGTACATCAGGGAGTGCAGAAAGACAAAGGGAGGGATAGTGAGGCTGAATAGAATGGACAGTGGGTGGGCAGAGAGGGACAGTGAAAAAGCAGGGATATTGAATGAATATTTCTGCTCAGTATTCACAAAAGAGGAGGAGGAGGAGGAGTTGCCTAATCCAATTAACAGAAGCACTCTGGATAGGGGAGTCGATACCAGTACTTTCAAAGCAGAAAGGGTTCTAACACACTAACATACTAAAATGCCAGCAGAATAGGCCTAATGGTCTTTCGTGTCTGCTCGTTAGGTCAGCCCCCACCCTGGGAGCTGACC
The DNA here is from genome assembly GCA_016271365.2 of Neoceratodus forsteri. Classification (NCBI taxonomy): domain Eukaryota; kingdom Metazoa; phylum Chordata; order Ceratodontiformes; family Ceratodontidae; genus Neoceratodus; species Neoceratodus forsteri. Next base: position 296,247,887 of record CM057453.1, on the reverse strand, counting down.
TTGCTGCCCCCCTCACCCTCTTTGGCTTCTCCCTTCCGAGTTCCGGATATTCTTGCTGCACTGGATTTTGCTTCCAGAACCCTTCCCTGTACCTGTCCATCCCTCTTGAACCCCTCCACTGTCTCTGCCTCCACCAGCCCCTGGGCAGCATTCCGTGCTCCACCACCCTCTCAGTGAAGTAGCACCTCCTCCTTTCTCCCTGAATCTTCTCCCTCCAGCTTCCACCCATGCCCTCTAGTTGCCCCCTCTTCCTTCCTTCGAAGCACCCTGACTGCTCCTCCCCTATTTACCCCCTTCATGTACCTGAAGACCTCTATCGTGTCCCCCCCGGTCCCTTCTCTCTTCCAATGTGTACATATTTAGCTCTTCGAGCCTCTCCCCATAGGTCCTGTCCCCCAATCCTCAAATCATTTTGGATGCCATCCTCTGAACCCTCTCCAGGAGTTTAATGTCCCTCTTTAAATGTGGCCTCCAAAACTGCATGCAGTACTCGAGGTGCGGCCTCACCAAGCAGTTATACAGAGGGAGTATCACTTCCCTCCTTCTGGAGGTGATCCCCCTAGCAATGCATCCCAGCATCCTGTTGGCCTTGGCTGCTGCCCTCCTACAAGTCTCCGAGCTGTTCATCTTGATATCCACCACCACCCCCAGGTCGTGCTCCGCCTTCGAGACTTGTAGCATTTCCCCCCCAAGGTGTACACTTGGCCCGCGTTTCTGGCCCCCAGGTGCAGTACCTTGCATTTCCCTGCACTGAACCTCAGCTTCCACTTTCTAGACCATCTTCCCAGAGCCTCCAGGTCCCCCTGTAGGGCTACCCTTCCCTCCTCCCCATCCACCACCACCCCCAGTTTTGAGTCATCCGAAAAGAGACTCATCTCACTCCTGATACCTGTCCTTATGTCAGAGACATAGACGTTGAACAGGAGGGCCCAGGACTGATCTCTGCGGGACCCCAATAATGACCCTCCCTTGGGATGAGACTATCCTGCAAGCTACGACCCTCCAGTCCTGGAGCCAATTGCCTTTCAATCTGATCATCTGGTTCCCCACCCCCATTTCTCCCAGTTTATCCAACAGGCCCCCGTGAGGAACAGAGTCAAATGCCTTGCTGAAGTCTACTGGTCTACCCAGGTCCAAGGCACTCGTCACCCAGTCACAGAACTCCACAAGGTTTGTCTGACATGATTTTCCCGGGACAAATCCATGCTGTCTATCATCCAGGCTCCCTGACTTTTCCAGGTCCCCCCCCCAGCCTCTCCTTGACAATGCCCTCCATCACCTTGCCCACCACCAATGTCAGGCTGACAGGCCTGTAGTTCTCTGCCACCTCCCTTGATCCCCCCTTGTGGATAGGCACTATATGTGCCACCTTCCAGTCCTGGGGCACCCACCCTGTCCTCAGAGAGATGGTGAAAAGCTCCGCCAGGGGTTTTGCCAGGACATCCGTCAGTTCCTTCAGCACTCTGGGATGTAATTTATCCAGCCCCGGTGCTTTCTCCATCTTAAGGGACCTGAGGGCTTCCCTCACTCTCTCTGCTGTGAATTCCACCTCCATTACCTTGTCCCCCTTCTTAGCCTTCCCCCCTCCTGCCAGTGATGCCTCCCCTCTCCCCGACCCGCCCGATCAGTAAGGGTCCCCCTCCTCAGTATCACTGTCTCCTCCCATGTATGATGCAGCCCCCATTTTCCTTGGTGAAAACTGAGCTGAATTACTCATTTAGTACCTCAGCCTGCTCCCCCGGGTCTTGTGCCCATCTCGCCCCTGTTTTAATCCTGCTAATCTGCCCCTTCACCCTTCATTTTTCCCCAATGTATCTAAAGAACCCCTTGTTCCCTCTCCTAATTTCTCTGGCCAGGTTCTGCTCCTTCCTTGCCTTAGCCACCCTCACCACCCTAGTGGCCCTTCTAGCCATCAGCTCGTACTCCCCTCGATCCCTTTCACTCCTTGAGCACTTGAATTGCCTATATGCTGCCTTCTTTCCCCTCACCACCTCCTGGACCTCCCTGGTCCACCAGCAGGGTTTTCGGGCCCTACTGCATTTTCCTCTTACTCTTGCACAGGTGCTGGTAGCATCCTGCACCCCTCTCCTGATGATTTCCCACCTACTGTTAGCGTCCATGTCTGGCCTAATCACATCCAAATGCTCCTAAAGGATCCTTCCCATTTCCTTAAAATCCGCCCCCCTGAAGTCAGTTACCTCCGTCTTTGTGCAGTCTTCACCCCTCCTAGGTCCAGGCAGAACCAGACTGCGGGCATGGTTGTCGCCTCGCTCAACGGGTCCTCACTTCCAGGCCTCCAATCTGGTCGCTGTCTGCCAGAACCACATCCAGTACCTGCGCCTCCCTGGTCGGTTCCCCCACCTGCTGAGTTAGGAACACGTCTTGAAAGACATCCAACAACCTCTGTTCCCTGGCCACCGAGGATGTCATAGTCTCCCAGTCTGTTCCTGGCATGTTTAAGTCCACCAACACCACCACCCTTCCCCTGCCCGATCTGCAGTGTCTCCCAACATCTGCCACCAGACTCTCCTCCAGCTCCTCTGCCAGCGCAGGGGGTCTATACACCACTCATATTTTTACTCTCTTGCCCCCCCTTGTTATCAAGGTGACCCAAATCGCCTCCACAGTTCCCTCCGCCTCCTCTATTCCCCCATGCCAATGCAGTTTTTGACTATTATTGCTACCCTCCTCCCCTTCCCTCCCCCCTGTCCTTCCTGAATATAGTGTAACCCTCCATGTTCAGGTCCCAGTCATGTCTTGCGGTGGCCCAGGTCTCAGTGACCGCTGCCACATCCACTGAAAGAACTCCTAAAACTGAAGGTGGACAAAGCGATGAGGCCTGACGGAATTCACCCAGAATTTCTAAAGAATTAAGGGGACAACTAGTGAAACCATTGACTACCCTTTTTAACAAATCATGGGAGGATGGTGTAGTACCTGAGGACTGGAGGAAGGCAGATGTGATTCCCCTTCACAAAAGTGGGACCAAGACAGAGGCAGGAAACTACAGATCTGTCAGTTTCACCTCTGTGGTATGGAAAGTGATGGAATCACTTCTGAAGGAAAGAATTGTTGAGTACCTAGAGGCCAGTGGGGCACAGGACCCAAGGCAGCATGGGTTCACAGCGGGAAGGTCATGTCAGACAAATCTAATTGATTTCTTTGACTGGGTGACCAAAGTATTAGACCAGGGAGGGACTGTGGACATGGTCTACCTAGACTTTAGCAAGGCATTTGACACAGTCCCACACAAAAGATTAATAGTCAAATGAACCAGCCTGGGAGTGGGTCCCAGGGTGGTAGCCTGAGTAAAACATTGGCTGGACAGCAGGACACAGAAGGTAATTGTAAATGGAGTCCACTCTGAAGAAAGTGGGGTTACTAGTGGGGTACTGCAGGGTTCAGTACTGGGTCCAGTCCTTTTTAATGTCTTTATAAGTGACATTGCAGAGGGACTGGAAGGAAAAGTATGCCTCTTTGCAGATGACTCAAAGATCTGCAACAGGATTGATACACAAGGAGGTGTGGAAAGGATGAGAAGGGACTTGGCAAGGCTGGAGGAATGGTCAGAAGTATGGCAGCTTGGATTCAATGCAAAAAAGTGCAAAATAATGCACCTGGGAAACAAAAACCCAAGGGAAAATTACACAATGGGGGGCTAGTAACAACAACAAAAATGGAAAGGGACCTGGGGGTAATCATATCAGATGACTTAAAGTTAGCAAGCAATGTGAGAAGGCAGTAGGGAGGGCTGGGGAGATACTGGGATATATAGGGAGAGGCAGCACCAGCAGAAAACAAGAAGTTGTTATCCCTCTGTACAGACAGTTGGTGAGACCCCATCTGGAGTACTGCATCCAGTTCTGGAAACCCCATCTCCGCAAGGACATTGACAGAATAGAGGCAGTCTAGAGGAGGGCAACTAAAATGGTGCAAGGCCTGCAAGAGAAGCCATATGAAGAGAGACTAAGGGAGCGTAATATGTATACCCTTGAGGAAAGGAGGGAGAGGGGGGACCTGATAGAAACTTTCAAGTAGCATCTTTCAGAAAAAGAGATGTGCAAGAACAAGGGGACACAATTTGAAGATAGAGGGGGACAGTTCAGGGGCAATGTGAGGAAGTATTTTTTCACAGAGAGGGTGGTGGACACATGGAACAGCCATCCTGAGGAGGTTGTGGGGTCTAAAACTGTGGGAAAATTCAAGAATGCATGGGACAGACATAAGGCAATTTTTGAGGGGAGTAGGAAGAAATAGGCTGTTGGTTATATAGGATCTGCAGCTTATCCTGTAGGTAGGAAAATGGGCAGACTAGGTGGGCCAAGAGGTCCTTACCTGCCATCAAAGTCTATGTTTCTATATGTTTCTATGTTTCTGTGCCTTCATGGTGAAACATTTCACTAAATAAATAGAATGTGTGTCTACTCCTTCCAACGTGTCCTGTTCCTGTTTGTGGACAGTGTAACTGGGACGGGAGATAGCATCATCCCTGATCATTTTAGCGAGCCACATCCCAAAGATAACATCCAAGTCCGGCCTAAATTGCAGGGTCCTGAGTCTGGCCTAGTCCATCTTGAGGAACGTTTAAGTGGACCACCTTCCAACCGTTGTTTGGGCCAAGGGCCACTGATGGGGAGAGGGGCCAGAGTAGGGCTGAATGTCTCCATCAGGAAAAAGCAGGAGGATGAAGAAATGTTTGGTGAAACTTATTAAAAAGGGGAAAGGGGAAGGGGAACTTATTTAACCAGGAAAAGAAGCACATAAGCAAAACATTTGCAGAGTGCGACCTGGGAGCACAAAAGTCAAGTGACTTGCTCAGGGTCACACAGTATAGACGTGGGGCTCTGGGATTCAAACTCAGGTCGCCAGGTTTGCAGCTCAGAGCCCTAAACCACTGCGCTATACTGCCTCCTAAAAAAAAAAAAAGACTTAATGAAGGACATGGGCAAGAGGAATGCCTTATGAATGAAAAACTAAGCAAAAGTGCTACTGACTGATTCAAAATGAAGTTCAGTTTGGGCTTGTCCAGTTGTGTGGTAACACACACTACCCTGTCCCTGCAAGACTAGTTCTCGTTCAAGATGAGGGCAGCAGGTCAAGTGTGTTCTGGAGGTGACGATCAAGTTACCTGGAATTTATGGTCCCACTGTTGGCTGTCCAAAAAATGGCATTGGCACCAGCTTCAATGCGGATGCTGGCTCGTCCTTAAGGAAAGAGAATAGGTGCAGTCATGGGGATCCCATCATTTTGGAATGGGAGACAAGAGGAACAAAAGGGGCCTAAATGTGGGATAAAAGAAACTATAAAAAGAATTTTACCTTTTCCTCTTTTTGGAATACAGCTCCATCTATATTTCATATATAATTATCCGACAGGAGAAATGTATAGTCATGCCCCAAGTAGTATGGCAGTCCGATCAGTGACCTTTCTACGCTAATACATTTTGCTGCCAATGCTATGAGTCACCATCATGACTTACTGTTCACTGACCACTTGCATGCTGTTACAACATGCGATTACCATCTTTCTAAGATTCCTCTAAGCATTACTTGGTAATTAAACACTGCACTACTTACTGTTTCATTTACTGGCATACATTATTTACAGCAGAAATGTTTTCAAAGCCAAAGCATTCATTAAAACAACAAGTGTTACATAAACATTATATAAACTTATGACTGAACTAGCATGGGGGTGGTTCCAGGCAACAAGAAAAAAATCAGAAATGTTATTTTCTTCCAGTTACATCACTGGAATTTACACTGGACAAAAACACTAACTTGATTCATAAACATTTGAAGAATGCAATAGCAAACAAATTAATGAAGAATGTTATTGAATTGGGGATTTCCTATGACTTTAGGTGAGCTTCATGTGTCCTCTTATTCTGGAACAGAAATGAGTATAATTCCATACCTTTCTGAATGAATCCCTCTTTTTAGATCAGCATGCAAGAATGACATGCTAAGTGAATCCTGTTAGTTACACAGTAGACTTCTATTAGTTGCCCAGTGGCTTTTGCTTTTGGGGGGGTTGAAGCAGATGGAGGGGAAGTGGGGGTATGCTCCAATCAGACTGGAATGGCTGACATGGGTACACGGGGGCTGGAAGAAGCATTTTTTTTAAATGAAAATCTGGTATCTTATTGGTTAATTACCACCAAAACCTATTAGCTAAAAAACATAATCCTTAGCCCAACCTATGTTAAGAAACCTATGTGGTTTCAAAAGCTTGTGTGATTAACAGTCTCACTGGCTCAGCAGATTACACACTCGCCTTTGAGGCTGGAAGATCAGAAGGCTGTGGGTTCTATCCCCACACCAGGCACTTGGGTTAAATCTTCATATTGACACTATAGTGCAGTATGAGGGGGATGCTGCACTCTTGAGGTGCCATGTTTTGGATGAGACGTTAAACTGAGGTCCCGTCTGCCTATTCTGGTGGTTGTTCAGGTGGACGTTAAAGATCCCATGGCACGTCTTGAAGAGTAGGGGAATTTCCCTGGTATCCTGGCCAAATTGCCCCCATTCACTAAAAAAATACCATCAACAGCTCAATATGGTTCAATTTCAGTTGGTTACCATCTGTACCCCCCTCTCCCCAGGTCACCCCTGAAAAAAGGACTTCTAGTCTCAGTGGGCCTACGAAGTCAATAAATAAATGAAGTCTTTTGTTAGTCAAATAAAAGTACCAATTCATTTTATGTTGGTTCTATACTCTAATACAGTAATACAATGCAGCATCACACCACGTCTGGAAACAGAACCGCATACCAAACTGCAGAACAGATTATTTGGTGATCTGGACTACAGTAAGAGGATGTCATGTATTTTAAACAACACCTTTCTTGCTGCTGAAAAACATTAACAGGGAGTTCCTTTACCTCACTGGGAGCTCCTCCACGATGTTTGCCAATTTTTTCAGGAAGCCCCCAAAGGAAGGGAAGGGATCGTAATTTGTCCCTGAGGTGCTGGCTGCATGATCCCTTGACAATTCACGACTCCCTGATCTGCCCCCACACTCCGATGTTATGTGACATTTTTATTATAGGCAGAATGTGGGGGAGCATTCCACTCTCTTGAATAAAGCATCTTTTTCAAAGGTGATCTCCTAATTTTAAATTGGGTTTTGGTACTAACTGATGCCAGGTTCAACTAACAAGGCTCTTGTTAGCTGAACCCTGGCACCAGTCAGTACCAAATCCCATTTAAAGTCAGAAAAATCACCTTTGAAAAAGACAGCCTTTCAAATAAATGGAGTGCACCCCCATGCTCTCCCTATAAAGGCATCACATAACGATGGAGTGCAGGGGTGGATCAGAGAGTCAGGAAGTGGAAAGGGATCATGCAGCAAGCCCCTTGGGGGCAAATTATGGTCTTTTTCCATCCTTTTGGAAGTACTTGAAAAAAATTAGCAAACATCACAGAGGAGCTTCTATTGAGGTAAGGGAGTTCCCTATTTCTGCTTTTAGACATAAAAAAATCCCAAGAAATTTTCACTTTAATTTTAGCAATGCTTTCAATTCTACCACATGCTAGGCTGAAATGTGAAGTCCTTAAGGATGGAATTAGGGGCAACATACTAATGTAGGTTTCAGACAGGCTAGGAAACAGGTAGAGTAACCGTGAAGAGCAGCGCATCAGAACGAAGGGAGGTCACAAGTGGAGTGCATCAGGGGTTAGAGTTTGAATCTCTCATGTTTTAATTTTGTGAATCAATGTGTTTACTTTCAACAAAGAAAAAAGGTTGATAATAACACCACATATGACCATATTTCACATATGTACATATGTGTACCACCTGTTCATGGCCCTTGGCGAATAACTCTGTCAACATCTCCGGGGCCTGTCCTGGTTTCTTTATGAGCAATTGGGTGAATAATGACAAATGACATAAGGCCTCCACCTTGGGCGACTCCTTGTGGGCTAGGAAACCCACCACTGCTGCCCCACCCCGATGCAGTTTTAAATGACTAGGGCTCTCCCTCACATAAAGACCTCAACCACACATTAACAATGACCTGCTAGCAATGAATAATGATACACCAGATTTAAAGGGAAATGTCCATGTACAGTCGGGCCCCACCTCCATGTGAGTGGGGGTCGATTAATAGATGTAGTAGAAAGTTAAAATACTCTCGTGTCTGAGCTATTTCAGATAGCCTGGTTGATTCCTGCCATCTGCTCCCCACATGAAGCAGAGCCTCCCTGCCAGCTTCACAGCACTGGCGATCGTCCGCGATTACAGCCAGGCGGGAGTACGGGTGCGTCTGCTTACTAGGCCCTTGTAAAATAGTTTGGTTTGAGCTCGACATCAGGCGTCTGATACAATAGTTGGTTAACAGGCCTCGCCAGTCGGTTTGAGTCTGGTAGCTAGGATACCATTGTTTTGTATTCGGATTGTGGTGAAGATTTGGCAAAACAGATTACTGTATTGCCAAATCTTCAAATAGCTCCGGTTTAGAATGAATGAATGTCCTGGCTACACCAAGATCAAGTACCGACTGGCAGGGTACTTGTTAGACAATATTTGTATCAGACATGCCCACGAATGTCCAGGCTCCAAACCGGAGCTGCTTTACAAAGGAGCCACATATTAAGTATACAGATGCCCCCGGCTGCTCCCCGCCTGAAACATCATCACGGGGACAGTCACGGGTGCTTGTGGGTGTGACAGGGAGGGCTCTGCTTCAAAATGCCGGGCAAGGAGGGGGCAGGATCAACTGGATACAATTTGAAATAACTTAGACACAAGTAAGTTATTTTTAATTTTTTTCACGTATTCATCAACGGCCCCACTTCACATGGAGGTAGGGCCCACTGTACATGGACGCTTTCCTTTAAAATGCAAATATACAAATGATTTATTGAGGAGGGTGGGAAGGAAGCCAAATGGTCAAACAGATAAAATGTAAGCTGGCCTAGTGGCATGGCAATAAACGACTCCTGCTAGTGTCGGGCGACCCAGATTTGGGAGTGGCCTTGGGTGGCACTGGGGGTTCAGCCGGGAAGAGAGGATAGGGTGTCTTTCTCGGGAAGGGGAACTGTCACACCACTGTTTGCCTGCCACGTGGCAGAAGTTGGATGGCAGCACTGCCAGGAGGACTGCATTCAGATGCTAATCTGTGCATGCATGCCTCTGCATGTATATGCAGTGCGTCACTGCACAAGTGTAAGTACAAGAGGCTTAGTTGCAACAACATCAAAACCTTTGAATATGTGAAATATTATTTATTTAATTAATACTAACTATTAATAAGCCTATAACGACAAGCTTTTACAAGGGAAACAATCTGATTAGAGAACTACAGTTGTAACACAAATAAACCCCCAGACTTTTTACCGCACTTGTACAATCATTAATCAAGATTCTCATGTCCTTACATCTTCCAACTGCCTTTGATACCAAAGGGAGAATTTCAGTTTTAGCCAAATTAAGTTTCAAAGAGTTAGCCAAGGTTCAAAAGAGATGGCGGACATACAAGAAGAAACAGTATCCAAAATACTGTACCATCAGAAAAGTCATAAAGAAAAATAGATTTGGGTATCGTCTGCATATACATCGGTAAGTAACCCCAAAAGACTTAATAATAGTTTCCAAAGGTTGAATAGACAGTGAAAAAGGACCCAGAGCAATGCTCTTATACTATAAAAAGAAATCTCTCAAAGCACATGTAAACATATTATCAACCAATTAAAGCCAGGTAGAGTGATTGCTCCTCCACTACAGAGGAAGTGGAACACTCCACGTTAAATATGCCACAGGAGATGACAACTGTGCACAGAATAAGAGGTCCTACAGTTCTGAATGCTGAATGGCTGACATCATGTAACGTGATAAATATGGGCAGACTTGAGTGATTTAAGTCATGTAAGTGATTATAATATGGGCAGACTTGACTGCCTGAAGTCTTGTAAGTGATTTATAATATAGGCAGACTCAACTGACTGAAGTCATGTATGTAATAATAAGGGCAGACTCAATGGACCAGTCTCTTTCTACCGACAGAGTCTGTGTTTCTATTTATAATTCAGTTTTCCCAGCTGTAAAATTGTGTAGAAGCATGACCCCTTTACAAAAGAGAAGGTGCACCTCATTCCATGCAAATAAATTAAACAAAAAAAACCCAAAAAACTGCGCATTACTTGAAAGACACTATGCAAAGACAATCACGCCACTGTAGTTAGGGTTAGTACGGAGTTTCTATGTCAAAGCTCAAATTCTGCACTTTAATAACTTCACAACCATTTAACAGATTTGTAAGAAATTCTGCACACATGGTCTCTTTGGAGATCTCTTAATGTGCCAATTTTCTTCATTGATTTTATGGATTCTGAGATCCAGATAGTGAACAAAACTTTAAATTCACCACTTTTTGCAGTTTTTTTTCTCATTGCACAGTGCAGAGACGGTGTGGAAGTTTGGTCTGCAATTTTCACAATAGAAGGAGCTTGGGTCCCAGAACACGCCAGCATTTTTTTGGTGAAAAAATATTAATCCGCTCAAAAGTTATAGCATGTTTACGTTCAAATTATTTTTATTTTTCAGGATAGCTGCACAGCATGAAAGAAGATTTGGGTCTCACAAATGAGGATTTTGACAGCTCACAAAAGAGGATTGTTAGAATCCTCTTTCGTGAGGAAAAAAAAATTCCTCTTCTGCAAGCTGCCGTGTATTTTTTTTTAATTTCTGGCACAGACTGTTATAACTGTGCCTAGGGATGTCCTCTGCAGTAAAGGAAGTATGTGTTCTGTTCATGGGGACATCCTCTATTGCTGTGTGCCTTTAGTTTATTTTTGGTGGCCTCAGAATGCTCACTTTTTATTTTAAAAAATCCTGTTTCGTGACTCGCTTCCGATCCTGTTTCGCAGTCATGAAACAGTACTTTGACAGCTTGCGAAACAGGAATTTGTGTGATGAAACAGGACTAGGGGTAGGGCCAACTGGTCAGAGAACCCTAATCCTGTTTCGCCATGATGACACAGGATTCTGACAGCTCACAAAACAGGAATCAGCTAGCAAAAGAGGATTTTGACAGTTTGCGAAAGAGGATTACTTTTCTAAATCCTCTTTCGTGAACTGTCAAAATCCTCTTTTGCAAGTGGATTCCTATTTCGTGAGCTGTCAAAATCCTGTTTCATGATTGGGAAACAGGATCGGGCAGGGCTATCTGGTCAGGAACCCTAATCCTGTTTTGCAATGATGACACAGGATTTTGGCAGCTCACAAAAGAAGATTACTTTTCAAAGTCCTGTTTCACGAGCTGTCAAAACTTCTCTGGTGAGCCAATCTCTTCTTTCACAAGCTGTCAAAATCCTATGTTCATCGAAAACAGGATTAGGCTAGGGCCATCCAGTTGGCAACCCTAATCCTGTTTCGTGAGCTGTCAAACATTCTGTTTAGCGAGTCGATTCCTGTTTCGCAAGCTGTCAAATTCCTGTGTCATCATGGCAAAACAGGATTAGGGTCCCCGATCAGATAGCCCTAGTCCTATTTTGCCACGACAACACAGGATTTTTTTTTTCAACTTTATTTCCCTCCAGTCGCAGCCCCATGGAACTCCCTCGGGCATCCGAGTCCTTATCCTGCCCGCCAGAGGCCCCCGAACTGAACCTTCTCTTTCCCACCTCCCTGCAGCCAGCTCCTGGTCTAACCCTCCCAGGGTGGGTCACCCTCCGACTCTTGGGTGCTCTGAGATTCAGACTCCGCTGCAGGGCAGGACCGAGTGAAGGACCTGGAAGGCCAGATGGGATGGCCCAGCGAAGGCATGGGAGACTGGTGCCATCGCCTATCCATGGCACCGTTGTTTTCCACTTTTTCTTGAACTCCCCGAGAGCTCGGATGTGCAATGACATCCAGCTCAGCCGATGCACGCTCCCGTGCACCCCCAAAAGACGTCTGCCGAAGCTCCGATCCCCAGCGTCTCACGGCCGAGTATTGTACTTCCTCCAGCCTCCGCTAGAGATCACCAGTACATCAGCTGATGAAATCCCCCCTCCCCGGGGAAGGAGAACAGTCCAAGGGATGCTCAATCCTGCACCCTCCCTACCGACCCCCAACGACCCGGGCTTGTTCCCAAACCCGGTCGCCTGCGTGACACGAGGTGTGGCGTCCAGCGCTCAACCTCAGCACCACCAGGCCGCGACAACACAGGATTTTGACAGCTTGCATAAACAAGAATTGGCTTGTAAAGAAGATTTTGACAGCTCATGAAAGATTTTTTTTTAATAATGTGCATTCCCAGACCTATAGACATTTTACCATAGGGCCTGCTGGGGCACTGTGCTGGTTCCTGAGATACTGTGAGAGTGTCCCACCCCAAAGACATTGTAGAGCATGGTTTGTAAGCCACTGTGCTGGTGCCTGACATACTATGCTCCCACCCCTTAAAGACATTGTACTGCAGGTCTGTGGGGCACTGTGCTAGTGCCTGAGATACTGTTCGGACCCTGCGCCCCACCCCTAATGAAGTTGTAGTGTAGGGTTTGTGAGCCACTGTGCTGGTGCCTTAGATACTGTGGGGAACCTGCACTCCAACTCCTGAAGACGCTGTAGTACACATGGTCCGTGGGCACTGTGCTACTGCCTGACCAGACCCTGTGCTCCCCTCCCTAAAGACGTTGTAGCACAGAGTTTGTGAGCCACTGTGCTGGTGCCTGACATACAGTGGGAGCGCAGCGTCTGAAGGACCCTGCGCTCCCACCCCAAAGACATTTTAGTGCTGGGTCTATGGGGCACTGTGCTGGTGCCTGAGATACTGTGGGCACTCCCACCCTTAAAGACATTTTAGCATAGGGTCTGTGGGGCACTGTGCTGTGCTTGAGATACTGTGGGAGTGCAGAGTCCAAAGGACTCTGTGCTCCCACCCTTAAAGATGTTGTGGCTCATGTTGTAGTGCAGGGTGTATAGGGTACTGTGCTGGTGCCGGAGATGCTGTCAAACCCTGCACACCCACCCCTAAAGATGCTTACACAGCTACAAACATATGCACATTTGTGGAATGATGGGAACGCAGGGTCCTTTGGACCCTGCGCTCCCACAGTAAAATAAGGATACTATTATACTATCTCAAAACGTAAGGAAATTAATTGCAAAAACGTTATTAATGCATCAGTTAGGGCTGCCGCGACAAAAATAGGAAATCAGTCCGTAGGGTTTCACCTATTACCCACCCTGCCCTTGGAGACCAGGAGGTGTTGGGGCAAGGAGGGTGGCACTGGGGTCACCAACCCTAACACCCCATTCTCTATACTGTAGCCACCCAGCTTATTTTACAATTGAATGGGGTGAGTGTTAGGGTTGGCGACTTCACGTCACCCCCCGACACCTCCTGGTCTCCACAGGGTGGGGTGTTAGGGTGAAACCCTAATGCCTTATTTCCCCACTTTTGTCGCAGCAACCCTAACTGATGCATTAACAACGTTTTTGCAACTAATACAGGTGTTAAATAGCTGGTATAGTGTAGCAAAACACTACGCAAAACAGGAGGTAATACTAAATATTTCCAGAAATGCATAGCAGTAGACTGCTAACCATTTTTTGAGCAAGTCCATGGCACAACAGACAAAATGAATAAACATATTTATTTTTTTCTAATTTTGCTAATCACTCTGTGCTAAGTGCTATGTGTTCACAGCTGATTAGCACTTTTACACAAAAATCTGCTAATCAATTTTTCCAGCTTATTTAATACCCTGCAATATATATCGATTAATATCAATATATATATATATATATACATACTATTCATGCAAAACTCTGTTTAATGCATCAGTTAGGTTGTTCCACAGCGACTGCTAGGAAATTCGGTGTTAGGGTTGCCACCCCTTGCACCCCATGCCCACCTCGCCCCACCAACAGGCATCGGGTGTGCATTGGGTTGTCGGCCCCAACTCCTCACCCCATTCCATGTGTAAATAAGCTGAGGCAGTGCAGTACAGGAGAATGGGGCGAGAGTTAGGACCAACGACCCCAACGCACACCCCGAAGCCTGTTTGTGAGAGTGGGGTGGGCGTGGGGTGCAAGGAGCGGCAACCCTAACACTGAATTTCCCTGCTTTTGTCGCTGTGGAACAACCCTAACTGATGCATTAAATGGATTTTTTTGCCATGAATTTCCCTTCTTTTTGAGAATGTACACTATAAATAGTGAATGGAATGTGGTGGTGGCAGCTCAGGGCCACCATATGAATTTTTGTCACTTTGCTGCGCAAAAACTGACTGAAATGAAAATTGGTAAATGAAGACATGTGCCATACCACAACATGTATAACAAATGTTATCTGAATCTGTTCAACAGTTGCACAGCGTCTCGCTGGGAAAACTGCATAGAAGTGCCGAAAAGAACACTTTTGCCACTTCGCTACACAAGAACCATATATTTGACAGAACCAAAAACTGACTGAAAGGAAAATTGGTAAATGAAGACATGTACCATAGCACACCGTGTGTCCAGAATTGTGTGTACATCCATTCAATGGTCGACAGTACCACGTGCAAATAATGTAACATGCACAATTCAGCAACCGAAGTGCCAGCAACCTGATAATTGTCACAGTCAAAGATGTATTATAAATCTTTGTACATTCCAAATGCCAGGCAAATCGGACACATGGTTCAGAAGTTATTGTAGCTTAATGAACCAAATTATCATTCATCAGAGTGGCATAATTCCACACCTGTTAATGTTTTACACACCAAACCACTGCAAGGCACCTCCATACCACTAGGGCTATCTACGCTATAAATTTCAAGCCAGCAGCACCATGCAGAACACTATGCACAAAACGTTAACTGCGTCACGCAGTATCTCCGCAGTGAATTATTTTTCCAACATGCAAATAGCATTATTTACATCCCCAGGACATCCACTCAACACCCTCCAAATTTCATGTGAAAAAAACAAACCGTTCCAGAGTATTACATTTTTACATTTCTGCACCTTTAAGAAGTCTTCCACCACAAAATAGAGGAAACTGTGGCTGAAAATGCCCTAAAATGGCAAACCTGGCTGCTGAAAAAACTGTAACCGCGAGGGGGGCCAACTTCAAATGGCAATAACTCTGGAACGGAACAACATTTTTTCACCAAACAAAACCTGGCATTTACACACACACACACCCAGCAGTGTGGGACACTGCGGAGCCCACCCCCAGTGTCCCTAAATACTGGGGGAAAAAAAACAGCCGGTGATGCTTTCTTTGGTTTTAACCTGGAAAAAACCTGGAAAAAAGAAAATGGTCCCTTGTTGTCCCTGCCATCCCCCTCCCCCATCCCTACCCTCCAGCCTGAGCACCCACCACCTGCACCACCCCTTACCCTGTACTTATCACTGGAGGTCGGGTGCTGTCATCTTCTGTGAACGGGACAGGTCTACACTCTTTAAACCGCGAACTGAGTAATAAAGGTAAGTGCCGTATAATCAGGGGTCAACCTTAACTTTTTTTTGCACTAGCCAGCCGGACAAGTTGATTAAAAATTGCACTAGCCCAGATGGTTGCACTAGCCCACAACAATAATGTTAAAATTTGGTTATACGGTAAAATGCCAAGAAATACTGATTATTGCATATTTATCCTGCTACTACATTGCTTCCTGCCCCTGCATAAAATAAAAAGGACTGCAATACAATCACATGCAGTGTGTACCTCCATTGTTTTACCATGTGCCCCTTGCTTCCGCTTTCTTCACCCCCTCCTCACCAGACCAGAGAATACCATAATAGCAAATATTCAATCAAGCAGTTCTAGCTCTGCACACACAATAACCATCATCATCATGCACCACACTGCAGTCCCACCCTGACCTGCAGGGCAATGAACAGAGTCAAGCAGAGAAATACACTCTCATCCCCCACCCTGTGATTAACCAGTCCTGCACTTCTGAAAGCTTTCTTACACTGCAAAGTGGGCAGGGCAGTTCTTGATTTCTTTGGAAAGAGTTAAACTAACACAGGCTGCTTGAGATGTAAGAAACTTTGACATATCTGTTTATATATACCAGGCACAAAAGTATTGATTTAAAGCAGCAGTGCAATAATCAGGTGAAAATGTTGACCTATATTTTTTGTGCTATTTTAGACCTTATACCTCCTGACTTGTATGATACCCTTCTGCCCACAATTTGAGTCTGCTTTAGTCCTTTCTGTCATGTTTCAAATAATAAAGAGCAGTCCTTTTAATAAGGTTTGAACAGGTCTTCATAAGTATTCTCTCTGCTGTTTTGTCCATCAGTTGTTTAAATATCACTTATGTTGTGACTAAAATAATGCATTATAACCAGGCAGTGCTACCTGACCCACGGAACAATAGATGTTGAAAAACAGCTAAGAATGCTGATGAAAACCTGGTCTAAGCCATATTAAAAGGAGCACTCCTTTTGTTATTTCAAACATGAAAAAAGTACTACAGCAGACTCAAACTGTGGAAAGAAGGGTTTCATACAAGTCAGGACTCAGGAGGCAAGTGGCAGTGTAAAACAGCATTAAAAAGAATAGGTAAAAATTTTCACCAGATTCTTGCACTGCTGCTTTAACATGCTCTGCCCTAACAACAACAGATTCTTCACAACAGTGTCCTTTCATCAGTGAAAGGGGGAGCAGTATACAGGCATGATGCTGTATTACCTCTTTTTCTATATAGGATGATCTATGCACACCAGGAATACCCATTTTAACTTTTAAAATTCTGTATTTTACTAAGGTGTTGCTTTGTACCATACATGCTCCAAAGCATTGCTTCTAGGATGAAATGACATGCTGGTGGTATAAGGGTGGTACTGCATTGATGGCATCAACTGGTGTGATCCATTAAGAGGAGCTTGGACCCCTACACCAGTTAGTAATGGCAGCTATGGGTCAATGGATGGCCACTTCAGAGACTAGTCTGCAGTGGTGTACAGAGAAAGTATAGGGTGGCAGACCTCCTGGTTGGGCATACCGTGTATACATCATAGCATTCTGTCACTGCAGTATTGGAAACAGACACTCAAAAGGTTGTGAAATGAGGCACACTGGTCTTAATATTGTGGGACAAATCAAAGACAAGTTCAGCAAACTGGAAGCTAGTGACTTAACCAGTCTACCTTTGATCACAGCATGCACACTAGCTGAATGTCCCAACAATTGAGTGATAATGACTCTCATTGAATCTTTGTTGGATCCCTCTGGAACTGTCAGATAACTGTAACTCTTAATGAGCTGCTAATCACACCAGGCCACCTGGAACACTGAGGAGATTAGCAAAGGACTACAGCCTGCTAAAAGCAGGGACATTTCAACTTCATTAACAGCCATGAAAAACCTGCACTAGTCAAGACGGACAAGTAGTGGGTTAGCTGCACTAGCCCTGGCCAATTTGCACTAGGTTTAGGGCTAGAAAAACAGTGTTAAGGTTGACCTCTCGTATAATGCATTTCAATGGCGTTTTGAACTTAGTTTATATAATTGCCATTTTTTTAAAATTTTTTCACCAAATTTTCAACATGGGCTTTTCGGGACCCCACCTAATGAACACTGTCACTGTCATTTTTTTTATCGGGCCTGGAAGGTGATTTCGCGGTCACTGCATGGAATCACCTTTCGGGACCAAATTATGGACTGACAGTGTGAGCGTTCATGAGGTAGGGTCCCAAAAAGCCCATGTTGAAAATTTGGTGAAAAAATTCCAAAAAATGGCCACGTTACGAGCATGCTTTGTGCAGTTTCTACACAGGTGCATAACTTTGGTAATTTACAATATTTTGACTCCAGATTTTCAACATACCCATTTAGTCACACCACCTCACGAACAGTACAGCTGTCATTTCTCACATGCAGCCTGAAACGTGTTTTCACACCTGTGGCACAGAATGGCATGGTTACTGTGCAGAATCAACCTTTCGGGTCTGATTAACGAAATGATAGTATCAGTGTTCATGAGGTGGGGTCCTAAAAAGGGCATGCTGAAATTTTGGTTTCAAAATTCAAAACAATGGCTAAGTTACATACACTTCATAGCAGGCGCATAACTCTGGTAAATTACCATTTTTTCACACCACCTCATAAACAGTACAGCTGTCATTTTTCACATCGTGTCCAAAATGTGTTTTCGCACCTGTGGTGTGGAATGGCATTTCAGCACGGATTTGAGCATTTTCACCTATGGGGTTTATGAGGTGGAGTCATAAGAAAATGTGTTGAAGGCTTGGGGTCAAAATATTAAAAAGCAAAACATTTATTAAGTAACATTGTTTGCAGGGATGTCCATTGCACATCTGGGGAACACACTGCCTTACTGTGCCAGTGAGCTGCTTTCAGGTGTGAACCCAGTGAGTCGGTTTACTGAGACAAGGCTGATGGGGAAGGCGCTGCAGCATGCAGCACCAGTCACACCCTGGGTAAGGATGCAGCAATGTTTTGGCGCAGACGCCACACCCCGTGGTGGGTCAGGAAACCTCACCCACAAGGTACTGACATGTGTGCAGGGGTCTGCTGGGCCCATGCACTGCATCAGGACTGTCTCCAATATTGTATTTTGCTCACTTTACACAGGTCCTTAAGGGATACAGTTCCACTATCATAAAAAGAAGAGAAATTAGTTGCAAAAAACGTTAATGTAGATATTAGGGTTGTAAAAATGCAAAGCGTACAAAGACAGGAAATTAAAAAATATTAGGGATTTGGGTCTCCAGAGCATTGGCGAATCAGTGGTGGGGTCTTATTTTGGGTTGTCAACCCTAATGCCCACCCTCCTAGCCCATAGCCTCCTGTCCAAAGCACAAGATACAGCTCCAACCTACTGCCTCATAGTGGTACAGTATGGCCAACTTACAGTAATCTGTCAGAGTTTTCTTCACACAGGGCCCTATAGGCCCTGCGACTCTGCATAAACACATCACATTTGACCTTGTCTGATCCAGGGTACACGTGGGCATTAGGGTTGACAACCCCAAGTAAGACCCCACCACTGATTCACCAATACTCTGGAGATACAAATCCCTAATATTTTTTCATTTCCCATCTTTGTATGCTTCATATTTTTACAACCCTAATCTCTGCATTAATGTAGTTATTTGCAACTAATATATATATGTAATATAACATAAGGGACTTCCGGTGACGTCATCGTCCTGATGGCACACTAAAAACAGATCTCTGCACAGACTTGGTAACAAACTCCACCAAATTCTGTGGTGATCAAATTCTCAAGCTATAGAGACAAGGAGGAGAGTCTTCGAATAGCCTGGAGTCATAAAAAGGTTATCTACAACTCTTCACCCCTCTACTTTGACCAGGACTACCCTCCCAAACTTCTGAAGAAATGGTTAGCCTACTCTCCTGTGTTAAAGACCCCACAGCTCACAAAGTCTGCTTCCAAATGCCCTACCCAGCTAAGCTTTTAGGTTTTCTGGGATTCGAGCACTGAACTTTATTCTACACCCGTCGAAGCTCAGAGGGTCCTAGAGAACAGAGGATGGATCCTGGAATCTGGATTATCATCAGAGCAACAACTGCTCCCCCGTCATTCCTCCTGGAGAGTCACCTCTTCAAGAAACCATTGTGCAGCAGCCTTTCAAGCAGCACCACACCCTTATGGAGATTAAAACTTTATTGCGGTCCTTTCCTTTGGAGCTACAACACAGACTACTGGCTCAAGCTACAGCTCCCTCATGAACTGCAGTGCAGATAGCTGGTGAGATCGCTATAACTGTTACACCCCGCTCTCCTGTAATTTAGTAGTATCATCTTTAACTGCTGCTGGAACTTTTTGTGGGACCTGCTTACTTGCCTAATTGTCTTTTTATGTTCCTGGAACTTTAAATTTCCTCGGACTGTGTTCAGGCTCCCAGTGCTTATCATTCCACTTTTAAGCACCTGGTAATGGAACGATTTATATGGGGCTAATCTGTGATTTATTTGTAGTGAACTTTTTCTTTCCTAGACAGAGACAATTTTAAGTGGGGTATACTCATTCTAGGCGGCCCTTCTTAATTATTTAAATGGTGAGAGCAAAGGTAATCTACGAACCTTGTTACTCTTATGTTAGTTCTGTGCAGTTTTTGTTTTTGAACTTTATATTTATTAATTTCTATATATTCGTACAAATGCAGCACTCATACAGGGTTAAAAAAATAACATCAGGTCACACTGGCCTACAGTTAGTTACATGGAGTACATATTTAACATTTCCCTGCATTCTATTACAAAAGGAGTTGGAAGAAATCCCAGCCTCCCCCTACAAAAGAGGGTACTAAATGAGAAAAAGACCAAGGTAGAAAGGTCAGTGGGGGATGCCGCTACAGAAGGTAAAGCCATCAAAATATGGAGAGCAATGAGTACCAATGCCCGTAGTCTGGGTAACAAGCTTCCTGAATTAGTGGCCTTGATGGAGGAGGAAGATCTGGATATCGTGGCAGTCACAGAAACATGGTACACACAGAACCATGACTGGGACGAAACATACCAGGATACACTATCTACAGGAGGGACAGGGAGGGTAAAAGAGGAGGAGGAGTAGCTCTCACATAAGAGAAGAAATCAAAGCAACAGAACAAAAGGGTAAACAGGGAGGAGAAGAAGCACTGTGGGTCAATTTGGAGGCAGGCAATGGCACCACAATCCGCACAGGGTTAGATACAGACCTCTCAGGGGAGGAAATGGACAAGGAAATGATAGAAAGTATACTTAGAATGGCAGATAAAGGGAGATATTGCTGATGGGTGATCTGAATATGCCAGATGTTAACTGGAGTGCAGTTGCAGCAGCCACTTCTAAGAGTGGGGTTATTCTAGATGCCCTACAGGGGGCATGCCTTAGACAACTAGTATTGGAGCCCACTCGAGAGGGAGCAATCTTAGACCTGGTTCTCTCAAATGGAGATGAAGAGAGGATCACAGATGTAGAAGTGGGTAGCCATCTGGGAACTAGCGACCATCGAACAGTATGGTTTACAATAAACACAGCAATAGAGTCAAGCCATACAAAGACAAAGGTACTGGATTTTAGGAGGGCTGACTTTGCCAAAATGGGTGAGTGCCTAAGGAATGCACTAGCAAATGGGCAGGAAGGAGGGGTGGAAGAACAATGGGGAATAATAAAAACTGCCATCACAGAGGTAACAAGCCTTTGTGTAAAGCAAATAAACAAAACGAAACGAGGTAAGAAACCACTATGGTTCTCAAAAGAAGCGGCAATGAAGGTTCAAGAGAAAAGAAAGCATTCAGAAAGTACAAGGAATCACAGAAGGAACAGGACAGAGAACTGTATCAGTTAAAGCAAAGGAAGCTGGAAAGGCAGTCAGAACAGCAAAGGCCCAAACCGAGGAAAAGATAGCCAACTCAGTTAAGAAGGGGGATAAAACCTTTTATAGGTACATCAGGGAGCGAAGGAAGACCAAGGGAGGATAGTGAGGCTTAATAAAGGGGAGGGAGGGTGGGCAGAGGGTGACTGTGAAAAGGCAGAGATACTAAACAAATATTTTTGCTCAGTATTTACAAAGGAAGAGGGGGAGGTACCTAAAACAAACAGTAGAAACACTCTGGATACAGAAGTTGATACCAGCCCATTTACAGAAGAAAGGGTTCTGAAAGAGCTCTTAAAACTAAAGGTGGACAAAGCAATGGGGCCTGATGGGATTCATCCCAGAATTCTAAAAGAACTAAGGGTAGAACTAGTGACACCACTGACTACCCTCTTTAACAAATCATGGGAGGATGGGTGGTACCTGAGGACTGGAGGAGGGCAGATGTGATTTCCCTTCACAAAAGTGGGAGCAAGGCAGAAGCAGGAAACTACAGACCTGTTAGTTTAACCTCAGTGGTAGGGAAAATGATGGAATCGCTTCTGAAGGAAAGAACTGTTGAGTATCTAGAGGCCAGAGGGGCACAGGACCCAAGGCAGCATGGATTCACAGCGGGAAGGTCATGCCAGACAAATCTGATAGATTTCTTTGACTAGGTGACCAAAGTAGTAGATCAGGAGGGGCTGTGACATGGCTCACCTAGACTTTAGCAAGGCATTTGACACAGTCCCACACAAAAGATTAATATACAAGTTAGCCAGCCTGGGAGTGGGTCCCAAGATGACAGCCTGGGTAAAGAATTGGCTGGAGAATAGGACACAGAGAGTAATAGTAAATGGAGTCCACTCTGAAAAAGGGGGTTAGTAGTGGGTACTGCAGGGTTCAGTATTAGACCGGTCCTCTTCAATGTCTTTATAAGCAACATTGCAGAGGACTGGAAGGAAAAGTATGTCTCTTTGCAGATGACACAAAGATCTACAACAGAGTTGATGCACAAGGTGGGGTGGAAGGGATGAGAAGGACTTGGCAAGGTTAGAGGAATGGTCAAATGTATGGCAGATTAGATTCAATGCTAAGAAGTGCAAGGTAATGCACCTGGGAAACAAAACCCAGGGAAGAGTACACAATGGGGAGAGATACTATCAACAACAAAATGAAAGGGACCTGGGGTAGTCATATCAGATGACCTAAAGGTGGGCAAGCAATGTGAGAGGGCAGCAAGGAGGGTTGGGGAATACTGGGATGCATAGGGAGAGGCATCACCAGTAGAAAACAAGAAGTTATTATCCCTCTGTACAGACAGTTGGTGAGACCACATCTGAGTACTGCATGCAGTTCTGGGAGACCCAATCTCCGCAAAGACATAGACAGGATGGAAGCTGTCCAGAGGAGGGCAACTAAAATGGTGCAGGATCTGCACCGAAGACATATGAAGAGAGACTTAAGGAGCTTAATATGTACAGCCCTCGAGGAAAGGAGGGAGAGGGGGACATGATAGAAACTTTCAAGTACCTCAAGGAATCAACAAAGTCCGAGAGGGTAGCATCTTTCAAAAAGAGGTGTGCAAGAACAAGGGGCACAATTTGAAGATAGAAGAGGGGCGGCTCAGAGGTAATTTAAGGAAGTATTTTTTCACAGAGAGGGTTGTGGATGTATGGAACGGCCTTCCAGAGGAGGTTGTGGAGTCAAAAACAGTGGTGGAATTCAAGCATGCATGGGACAGTCATAAGGCAATTCGGGGGGGGGTAGGAAGAAGTAGGCTGCTGGTTAACTAGGATCTGCAGCTTATCCATCAGATATGGAAATGGGCAGACTGGGTGGGCCAAGCGGTCCTTATCTGCCATCAAATTCTATGTTTCTATGTTTCTAAGAAACCTAAACAAGTAAGGTTCAAAAGAACCTAAATCCAAAAGTTCTTTGTAGTTGCCAGCCTCTTCAAAGGCAGAAGGTATTCCTTAAGTAGATCGTCTCGTAGCAAAGAAAAACACAATCTAAAGATTGCTATTTAATCTGGTTGTGGTTAGGGAGAAAAACCCAATAATATTGAACTTTCAAAAAATACTCAAGACACTCCTTAAAGGCTAATCCTCAATATATACTACTCATACTAAATTAACTCTGCACTGCTACAACAACACTGTTTAATACTACTGTTTAAACATTTTTATATATCTAGGAAGTGAGTGTTCACAGGTCCAAGTAGAATGGTAAATGGCTGCCTCTACTGTTAGCATAGAGAATTACAAAGAAAAAGCTCAAAACTACCACAATAGCGGTTTTCCCTCTCTCACTTTGTAGAGTGTGTTCCCAAATATAGTTTAAACACCTAATCTACCAAAACTGTTTTAGCGCTTTATCTTCCTCCCCCACCCCATTAGAAGGGACATTTTAACTACAATTTGTGTAGAGCCATACTAAACCCAGCAGGCTGCACATTACATCCAGTCCACAGTTATTAATAACTTACTACTCAGTCCTCTGAATCGGAAGAAAAATGCATCTGCTCCAGTGCGGCTTTGCGAGTGGCAAACTCCTCCTCGATCCTCTCAATCCAACGATCCGCATCTTGAGGACTATTAAATTGCCACGCCTTCTCTCCATACACCACTCTAAGTTGGGAAGGCAGCAAAAACAAATAGATGACTCCCAGCGCCCTCAATCTCTGCCTTACGGCACTGAAGGCCTTTCGACAAGCTCGGGTCTGAAATGATAGGTCTGGATGCAGCTTTACATGGGAACCATTCACCTCCAGCGAGTAAGCAGCATGAGCCACTTGGATCATCACATCCCTTATTTCAGACCTAGTGGATCTCATTAGCACAGTGCACGACTGGTTCGGGCTAGAGGAGCGGATTTGAGGACTGACCCAATAAGCTTTTGTTAATGCTGCCCAGTTAAATCCATCTGGCATCCCCAGTGTCTCTGGAAGCCAATTCACCAAATATGGCAGCAATGCAGTACCTTCTACTCCTTCGGGTAAACCCACTATTTTGACGTTGCCTGAACAGATTTCATTTTCAATGGATTCTAGGTGGCTAGAGAGTTGGTCATTTTCTTTAGTAAGTGTGGCCACGGTCATCAAGGTAGAGATGACTGCTTCTCCACCTCCGCCACTGTTCCAGACAACTTTTGAATTGCTGCATCGTGTCTCGAGTTTCTGGAGTGTTTTCTCTATCTTTGTGTCCATCGCCTCATGGACTCTAACATAGCATTCCATGGTGGCGCGACGCCCCTGGGCAACATTACCACCGCTAGTCACTGCTCCCACGTCTGCTGGTGTTCGGTTGCTGCTTTGCCGAACCTGATGGTTGCGCTTTCTGCCGTCCTATTCTGTCGAAAATTAGATCAATCGGCTCCTACTGTTGAGCTGTGTCGTGTTATAATAATGATTTTAGATCTTTATAAAACTGTATGAGTTTTATTTAGTATTTAACACCTCAAGGTGAAGAGCACAATGAAAGTCTTCCAGCCTGAAGATGGCTTCTAGTGCCCCCACCAGTTCTGCACAGTTTTGTCTTATGTTATCTTACTGCTAGAAGCTTCCTGGCTGTCTAATTCTATTATTTACTTGTTCATAAAAAGCTGCTTATGTCTGGTGGAATCAATGCGGGTTTTGTATTGTTATATATATTTTATAGATATATGTGTGTATATATATATATATATATATATATATATACACACATATATATGTACAGTATATATATATATATATATATATCTCTTGCATTTTTTTTAGTTTAACAAATATATGTCGGTGTAAATCATTCTGGCATTAAAAGATAACTGGATCTGGGCTAGCTAAGTGGTGCAGAGGGCTGAGCGCAGACACCATACCTCTCACCACGCTGGCAACCTAGTGTTTGAGAACGAAGCACAGGTTGCTCGGGTTGGCTGGGGGGTCTGGGAGAGGATAGATTGGCTGTCCAGGCAGCTCTCCTCTCCCGGATTGGGGAGGTAGGCCCTCTGGCTCTTGGCTGCCACCAAGTGGAGGCTCAATGGTGGCACTGGGCACTGGAGAGCTGGAGCTAGGTTGGTGGATGGGTCAGGGCTGGTGTTAGTGCATGCACTTCACATGCAACCGTGAATGGCTGATGCCCTGAAGAAGTAAGGGAGGAGAAACTGGCAGAACAAGACCATTCCAAAGGCAAGATGAACACCAGCCCCCACAGGCTCCACACTGGTGACTGGGCACACACCACAAGTCCTGTGACAGAAGACACTGGTATAAGGTAAGTCCCAGGAGTTGGTTGAAAGGGGTGGGGTGGGGGGTCGGAAGGGGCATCCGAGAAGAGAAGAAAATATAAATTAAAAAAAAAAAGGAAAGATAACTGGATCTGGCCAGGTAGTGCAACAGTAGCATAACCGCTTGCTGCTCCCGTGACTCGGGCTTGGAAGCAGACTTGGGTTGCTGGGGCCAGCTGGGGAGGGAGCAATAAGCATCCCACGGGACATCTCTCCTCCCTCAGGAAGGGGGTCAGCACCCTCTGCTGTTCACCTGCTACCCAACAGAGGCTGGGTGGCCACACAGCTTAGGCACACAGAGGAAGGGCCCCAATCAAACAGAGTGCACTGTACACCATTGTGTGTGTGAGTGCATCTTTGCATGTCAGGGCCCCTAAGGGAAGAAAATGGAGGAGCAAAAAATCTCAACCTGCAGGATGATGGCCAGCTTCTCGCAGGCCTGCACCACTGACTGGGTACCTGCCTCCCAACTGGATCTAGACCTAATTGGGGGACTGTCGCCCAGGGGTATTCTGCCATGGGGGCAAGCTATGGGGAAACACAGAAGCTTGGGTAAATGCCCAGGGATGATGGGAGACAGGGCTGGAGGAGCTCGCCAGAGGGCAGCAGGCTGGGTAGCAGTAAAACAAAGACTGGATTAAAACAAAAGATATCTGTTGTCCAGGACCACCTTGCAAATGAGCTCGCTCAACGGTGAAAAGCCTGGTTAAATACAGTTTGATTGATTGACTGACTGAAAAGATAATTGGATCCACAGAAGAATTTATTTTTATCTGGGTCACCATAGCAAAGAATCGTCTCAGTAGAAAGTGACTAAAAAAACTCCAGCCAAGGTGCAGTGAGTGAGGTGTTATCAGCGGAAAAGCTAACTCACTTTCTGATTATACACCATACTTTTACAAACACAAAGAATGTAAATATAAGACAATAAATTATATTATGGGTGATATTCAGCACTGTGGGTGATTAATTTTATTTAAATAAATGTATTTATTGTTTAAAATGTGATGACTAGGATAGGCATGCTGAGACAGAATTCATTTACTAGGGGAGGGGTTACAAGAGGGAGTGATATAGCAAATACCAATACAATGGCAACAACAACAGGCGTATGTACAAGAAAATAAACTCAAAGTACAGGTAATACTTTTAAAAATGCAGACCTGTAAAATGCATAAATTACAAGGGTTCCAAGGATGAGAGCTAGGTGAGTGTGCAGCCTCACTAAATACAAGATGGTTGTAACAAAATGTGTAGACTTAAAACACAAAGTTACAGAGTACACTTAACTTTAAGATATACCATAGGATAGATGGTGAAACGTGTAAGGAAGGGGGTAAAAGGGCAGGGTTGTTGCAGTGCTGAACAGAACAGGAGTGGTATGGGTGCAGGGTGGAAAAGAGACAGCTAGCGAGAGGGAAGTTATTCCACAATGTTGGAAGGTGGATAAAGAATACGGACTGCTACTGATTTACTGCATGGGATATGTAAGAAGCAAGCATCAGATTATCAGCAGGAGAAGGATGATGAGATGCCAGAGGTCAGGAGAGAGGAAAGGTAAGTGGGAACAGCATCAAGCCAGTATGTGTACAGGGAGGAGGAACAGTGCCAGAGACGCTGGAACTCTACAGAGGGGGAGAGAGTGATTTGCACAGAGAGCGGTTATGGGTAAGTGATGGAGCGCTAAGGGCAAATCGGCATAAGGAGTCAAAAAAGAGGTGCAGCCTGGCAACTGCAGAGTACTTTGGGGTATAGCTGTAGACATCTGCATAAAGAAGCACAGGCAAAATCTTGAAAATGATCTCACAGTAGACCACAAGAGGAAGGCGGGATTTGATGAAGTACAGCAAGCCAAGCTTAGGGTGAAAATTCTTGTGCATGGTGTCAGTGTGGGGTGGAACAGCTGAGGTTCTGGTCCAGTCAAACCTTAAAATACTTGTAAAGGGGTACCACTTTGATCAGGTCATCATCCAGAGTCTTCAAGACTGGGGTATGTCGGAGCCTCGCTAGTCTCTGCCTAATGGAACAAGTCAGGAAGATAGTTTTGGGACATTTACTGACAGTTGATTCAGCGGAACCAGCATTGGATGTTATAAGAGTCACGCTGGAGTGAGTGATGATTCTAGCGTAGGGATCATAGTGCCAGAAGCAAGCAGAACTGAGTCATCTAGAGAATGTGATGCCTGAGGTGACACAGGCAGAACAAAGGCAATTTGATTAGATGAAGAAAAGGACTGTGCCGAGAATAAAGTCCTGGGGACACTGGACTTTATGGATGGGGCAGACAGGGCATCCCCAACCGAACCTAGTGGAGGTGTCCAAGAGCCAGGAACAGTATACCTGGAACACATAAGAATTGTCAGGAGATATGCAGAGCTGGAATAGACATAGGTAGTATTAACAAGAATTGCTGTAAAACCTAATGCAACTGGGCAGGGAAAAGAACTAATTCATCTTCTAAAATGAACACACTGGAGATGTAAACTAATTTAAAACCACAGCACCTAAAATATTGTATCTGATCAAACATGCCAATGCAGAACAGCAGGGTCCACTGGCACATGGGCAGTGCTGCAGTTTGTGACATCCAGAGTCAAGATCCAGAAACCCAGTTAAGCCGTGCTCTTTTACTACGCTATTGACCCATAAACTTAATCAAAGAAAAATGACAGGGCACTTCAAATCGTAAAACACCATTTTAGTTAGCCTGATTGTATACAAACAAAATCTAAAGACTAGTACTATGCAAATTAGCAATGCCTCATTTTTTTTTTACATTGTTGGAACTTTTTGGCTGCTATGATGGTCCAGCTTACATACTGGCTGTTCAAGGGATGGTAGTGGTATGATGACACAGTGCTGTAGTGACCCCAGAGCCATGGCTATGGTGCAATCTGTGAAGCATGCATCAGGCCTATAACTCTGATGGCTTCTGGGAGACAGCACAAGGAGGAAAAGAGAATGAGGTTAGGATGAAGGCACTTGCTCACTGCATGGACCTTCCCAACTCCGACTGAAACTTCCTTTGACTGCACTCCTCACCAGCAGGCTCCACCATGCGGACGTAAGTCATGACACCACGTATAAACTTTGCCCTAGCAGACAGAGTTAAGTGAACCTAAAAGAGTGTCTCCCTAGGCCAGCTGTAGAAAAAGATTAAATCTATACAACATTGTCTAGATTTCATAGCAACTGTATATGCTCCATTTTCTATTTTTCTTCCTTGTGCTCTACTACTTAAGTTAGAATGATACAGATGTTCCCATACCTTCACACAGTCCACCATATTGCTTGAAGAAATGGTTAATGATGGTGGCTGAGGGCACTGCTCACTCTGACTAACAGTATCTCCACCTTCTAGACAAAGGTGAGCTTACTGGAGCCGTGTTATAGATCTAACTAAGACTTTGATATGGTAAATCATTTCTCCTTTACAGCAATCTAAGTGCCTGGGGTATCTGAGCATGCCCTACCTGGTTTAGGAGCCACTCACCAACAGACAACAACATGTCAGGATTGACTCCACCCTATCTAACTTACCCTCTATCACAGGTGCCCCTCAGGGCTCTATACTTGGGCCTCTCGTTTTCTCCCTACATGTCAACTCAATTCACTACTGCTTTGCAAACAGTACCCCTCTCCTCTACGTTGATGGTCTGGTCTTCTTTACTAGTGCACAGAACACAGCTGACATTAATAGTACCCTCACAGTGGCACTAAAGGCCGTTCAAACCTGGTTCAAGGAGAATAGGCTACTCATGAACCCCCTCTAAATCACAAGCTATGCTACCTGGAACTACCCAACAGCTAAAAAACATCCGTACCCCACTCAGAGTGGTCTATGATAACAGCCCCCCTCCCCGGACTCTGTAAACTCCTTCAAATACCTGGGTGTGACTCTTGATCCCTCCCTTAACTTCTTATTACATATAACTTCCATTTGTAAGGCTGTTAACATCATGCTGGCCCAGTGGTGCAGAGAACTGTGGCACCATGCCTCACCTGCCACCACGCCAGTCAGGGGCAATCTCGGGGCGTCAGCTCTCCTCCTCTTGGGAGGGGAGGGACACCAGCCCGGCATTCACCTGACCACCATCGGTGGCTAGGGGTACAGGCAGCCAAGACCACAATGTGGAGAATGGATGAGCCGGCAGCCATCGACATTCTATGCACGGAGCGCGCGTAGGCACATCTGGATGGCATTGCATGTCCACCTCCAATGGGTGGAAAACAGGGAAATGGTCAGCAGCAGGGCTGGATGACACCAACCCCTCGTAGGCTCCACACCCAGGCTACAGGGCCCTCTCCTGAAAACTGGATCCTTTCCATCGGTAGATAGAAGCCACCCACCCCTGCCATGGGGGACAAGCCATGGGGAAGACCAGGACTGAGGTAAGTCCCTGGGACGCTAGGTGATGGGACTTGGGGGGGGGGGGGTTGGTGGAAGGAGTAGCCCACCCTTGCAGGGGGAAAAAAGAATTAGAAAAAAAATCTTTCCCCATCAGCTCGCACTGCAATGGCACGTGGACTATTACTCCCCAAATTATCCTACGGTCTGTCCATCTTTTCTACAGCCTCAAGTTCTATCCTACGTAAGTGGGATGTGGCAAACAGTAATATCTGTTGCTTTGCCCTGGCATGCAATCGACTTGCTCATCACTGTACACTGTATGCCAAACTAGGTTGGCTCCTGCCCTACTGCTCTTCAGGATCTCTCATTGGCAGCATTATTCATAGCGTATTGCAGAACTATTCACCCCAGCCCCTAGCCCCTCTTCTGGTGCCTTATAAAAATATATACTTCCTCAGATCCTGTGTACTAGACCTCTCCATCCCCAAGACTAGGACCAAACATGGAGAGATGGCCTTCCCTGTTGCTGCTCTGAAAGTATGGACAATATATCAGCCCACTTTAGACACTGCTCAGTTGCCTGCACATTCTGGCACCTATACCGATCGCACTTGCTTCAACATGCAGTCTGCTCCCGTTCCTGACCACTGCCTGCAGTACTCCTCAAGCCACCAACATCTGTATGCTCTCTGCACTTGTTTATTCTGTTACCTGTTCTTAATTGACTGCTCTTTAATGTTTCCATCAACTTACCTTTCTTCTACGCTCCCCCATGTTTTCAGGCATGTGCCATAACATGTCTTTTTCCTCTCACCACTCTCTGTTCTTAGTTGCTGCCATATTCACTGTTCACTGTATGGAATTGTATAGAATTTGTACTCCAATGGATTCCTTCACCAACTCATGTACTGTGCACAGAAATGCACCCCTCTGGTTATTATGTTGTTACTATGTGATATCATTGTCTGTATGGTAATGGTCTACTGGTTTGTATTCTCCCAGGTTGTGCCTGAAAATATGCAAATGTTTGTCTAGTGCACCTTACTCGGCAAACAAAAACTTAATACATAAAATTGTTAGAGCATTATCTTGTGAACCATGAGACAACAGGTCCAAACCCCAAATTAAGCTATGTATTAACTGTACGACCTTGGGCAAGTCACCTACTCTCCCAGTGTTCCAGTCCACCCAGCTGTGACCATGGGTACAAGTAGTAACCCACTGAAAATGAGTTGCTATCCTGGATAAATTACAACAACAAAAAACTGTCTCAACTATATTCCACTGCTGGACAGAGAGGCGAATGACATCATCTCTACAACCACAGTTCTACTGGTGCTTTAAATGGGATCAGGCACAGACAGAAGTGGTGGTTTTGGGGTGAGGTCACTGGCTCAAGGAATGATGATGAGATGGCTACAAACATCACCATTTTAACAGGGTGTGCCAATAACAAATGCCACCATCTGTAACAGGGTGCGCCCGTAAATATTTCAAAAATGTAAGACAAGTTTTTATAAACATGCTGAAAGAATGAAACATGTATTGTTGAGCTACAGAAATAGTTTGAAAAATAAACAGCAGCAGATGGAGATGACGACAGACACTGTAAGACTGTAAAAGGATGCTTTGGCTGATAAATGGTTATTATAGGTAGTGGTTATCATCCCAAGGATAACTGATTTTGTTCCTAAAGAGTATGTGCTTAGTAAAAATAGATATCTTAAAGAATGAAGGTTTGGAGCTATTAGATTCCTTGGTAATTTTTTTTTGCTTTTATTTGTTTCTTTTCTCACCTTTCCATAATTTTATTTTTATTTTGCCAACTACTAGTAAAAACAGAATCCATTGGAATCCTTGTACAGTGTTCTGAAGTCAGAACATCTTTACAAGCAAGGCTGGCATTGTATTTCAATGGGAAACTGCAAATCTGTTTTCAGATTTTTACAGACAAGTAAACTTTCTTCTGCTAAAATGTGTCAGTGGCTCAGCAGGTTGCACACTTGCCTCTGAGGCTAGAACATCAAAAGATTATGGGTTCTAGCCCCACACCAGGCACTTGTAAATCCCAATACTGACACTAGTGCATCATGAGGGGATGCTGCACACCTGAGGTGCTGTCTTTCAGATGAGACATTAAACTGTTTGCCTGTTCAAGTGAATGTTAAAGATCTCATGGCACTTCTTGAAAAGAGTAGGAAATTTTTATCAAACAGAAACTATAATGCAAAACCTTACATACAGATCATATTAAACTCAAAATAAACCTTAATATTCAGGGAAAATGGGAAAAACTACAAAATGCAGTAAATAAGTGTAACTCCTCTTCCACTCTTTATCTATCACATGCTACATTTCACTTAACCCATCACTATTATTATATACTACTCACCCAAATCAAAACCACCGACATAATAACCCAAAACAGCCGAAACCCAAAAATATATGTGACATGCTTTAAAGAGACACTGTCAACCCCCTTAGGTCTCAAAGTGCCCCTAGTTTAAAAAACACATTTTATGATTGCCAACATTCTGTAAATACTGCTGATGTACCCTGGTAGTTTGATTTTGACTCTTTTTTTTCTTTAAAAAAGTGAAAAACAGACTTTCCACCATACTGGTGTTACCACACCAACACAGGTTTATTTACATTCCTTGATCAGCTCCAACTGCATCTTTTCTGAACTTGTTAACACCCACAACACAGTCTAGCCCCTCATGATGCAGTGGGAGTTTAAGAGGCTACTGCCTCATGAGTGACTGCACTGTTTGGGTGTGTTTCAAATGCTCAGGAAGTATGCAGTAAGAACAGATCCAGGACTGTAAACAAAACAAGGTTGTTTACAATTGTAACATGGCAAAAAAAAAAACAGAAGCAAAATAAAGCACTGAGATAAGTGCAAAGACGCCACGTGGTACAACACAAACCATGGTTTAATACCATGGTAGATCATGCTAGGGAGCGGGGGCACGCAAAAACATTTAGACCACGGTTGCAATGCTGGAGGAGCCGAACAGCGGTGGTGCAGACCGGTAGAGTGGAGAACACGAAATGCTGTGCTCCGGCGCCCTCTAGTGGCAAGCGAGTAACGAGTGGCACAGCAGACACAGGCTGGTAGAGGGAGAGGAACTAAAGAGTAGTAGGAAAAGCGGGTGCAGTGAGAAAAATACGTGTAGGAGATATCGCAGACAGAGCAGTGTCTCTTACTAGAGCAGTCGGCAGAACCAGAGAGAATCACAGCAGTACTGTAAAGACACGCACTCTCAGCTGCCTGTAATCGCTGAACTAGTGTGACCTGCATCGGAAGTGTGCGCATGCGGTAGCTGCTCCGTGCCGTGGATCGCAACATGTAAATTGGGACAAATACCCAGAGTGCAGCAGCAAACAACAGTAAAATCTCAGAGAATGAAACTGAAACTAACATGAAAAGACACAGAGAAAGAGATGCGGGTGCAGTTAGCAATGTGAGTGTCCGGGGTGGATATGTAACGCAGGTCCAGTATAGCAGCAGAGAACCACATCACTATATTAATAGATACCAAAATTTGAACGTGCACGCGCACATTGTGAAGTATCAAGAAGATTATAGAGACAGCAGTGAGAGGCAGAAAAGTGCTATTTTGACACCTCTTTCCGATTCATAATATTGTTCTGTTATACTAATCATAAAGACTAACCTAGTAAACTGGTAGCCATGTTACAAGCGGATTAAGCCACTCAAAAGCATGGGTCTACTGTAGAATTAATCCATGGTTGGTTGGTTGGACCCACTCGGCCTTGACCTCGTGGGTCCACCCCAACCAATGGATTTACTCCACAGTAGACCCATGCTGAAAGTGACTTAACCTTACATATACATTGGCATGCATTTCAGTTCTACTGAACAAGGAGACAGACAAAACAAACAGCAACATCAATGAATTTTAGAGAAGGTAAGCAATCATAAAATATACGTTTTTAACTAGAAATCATATGATGAAAAACAGGTTGACAGTGTCCCTCTAAGGAGTTAACCATGGAAAGTGTCTCCACCATGTCTGCAACACTTTATTAGGTAATTCCTGCCTATCTTTTTGAAAGGCTATTTAAACTTCCACATTGATCATACTAATGAGACCTGCAACAGAAATATATTTTTATTGTCAACTATAAAGACGTCTAACTTGCCATATACTCCACTTAATACATATTACAACTATTCTCAATGTACCAGGATGAAACCTTTTGCCACCCGGCCTGAAAAAAACATAAACTAAAACCTCATAAAGCATCTGCAGAAATTCAGGGATCTGCCACAGTCTTGCTAATTCTGGCCATGATTCCTCAATAAATGGACACTGTAAAAACAAATGTACCATTGTTTCCTCTTGTTGAAGACATTCTCCCTTAAACAATATCGTTCCCCAATAGATTTGTGGTGATAATTACTCCGGACATTTAATTTTTTATGGCAACTTAACTATACCATGTCCCACATTTTAGGCGGTACCCGAGGTTCCAAAATCTGGTCCAATAAACATTTCTCCGGTATTAACGGTTGGCATTTAGAACATGGATCACAGTTAAAATACGTAGATACTATATATTTATAGAATTCTTTCCTATTCATAAGTACAACAGATGTACAGTGAGTCTCCGTGTTTTTAGTTTCCAGAATTGTGAAAACAAATCATCCTCCACCTCCCCCCCCCGGTAAATTTCTAAACACTCCCCAATGTCCCACATCCCATTTTGACAAGAAAAAACTACATCTGTCCTGAAACAGTGGAAACCATGCTTTCTGTCACTTTTTCAGAATAACCACAAAATCTGCATAAACATAAATGGAAAAGAAAAACACAAATCTGATTTACCATATGAAGGCCACCTGATCTGATGGGCCTGTATGTAACTGCTCTTTTAATAGGGTTAAGTCTACCTCCCCACAAGAGCCTAAAAAAATACTGTATACCCTTGTTTCCAATCTTCTAGGTAAAGAAAAAACATAACTTACATATAAAAATATGGGCAAAAATAAAAGTTTTTGCCAGAAACACTCTTTTCTTTTTGGTCATAGGCCAATTCTTCCATTTTTCTACCTTGGAGTCCACTGTTCTCAGGGCATCTTCCCAGTTCTGTGCAGCCAAACTGCCATCCCCAAATAATATTCCCAACACCTGTACCGTGCCTGGCACAATAGTAATCCCTTTAATGGCACCTCTTGGAGGGTCTAAGGTATGTTTAACACCAAACACTGACTTGTTTTTATTTAGTGCTGCACCCAAATATGTGAGAAGTCAGAAATTATTTCTAATGCCACTGTGGCAGTGTTTGTTAGCCACCATAAGACAAATTATCGCCCATAGGCCATTACACAAGGAAACATAGAGCATGGCCCCTACCCCCACATGCTGTATCTCTGTACACTGCCTGATCTTTCTAAGGAGGGGGTCAATACTAAAACATATAACGGGGCTTAACGGGCACCCCTGTCTCACACCCTTTTCAAGCAAAACTGCAGCTCCTGGGAGACCATTCACTGCTGGCCTAGTGGTATACCCCTGTATAACCATCTAATGCATTCTACAAACAGCGAAGGTATACCATAATGAAGAAGCATAGAAAACAGAAACTCATGGTTCACCATATCATAGGCCTTTGCCTGGTCTAAACTGATAATGCACCCTAGAGCATCTGATCTTGCACGTACTTCTCACAGAAGAAATAAACTGTCCTGTGCAGCACGCTTTGGGATCGCACATGCCTGTGTAGGTGAAATTAAAATGTGAGCCGCATCTAGTAACTCGTTACCCAGGATTTTACACAATATTTTCCAGTCCACGTTTAATAGACAAATTGGCCTCCAACTGTGTAAATCAGTTTTATCACTTCTTTTAAATAAATAAATCAAAAAGCTTTCCGACATTTCTTTTGGAATGCTTATTTTTCCCTGCACTATGTCATTAGAGAAGTGAACCAAATAGTTAACTAGGTCATGCAACAATTTTTTATAAAGCTCGATAGGTAACCCATCAGGTCCAGGGGCCGTACCCCCTGTACATGATGTCACTATCTGTCAACTTTCCCCTGCTGTTATAGGGACCACCAAACCATCCATGGTCTTCTGAGGCACCTCCGGGATGAGAAGATCATGTAGAAAATCTGATGTTCCATCCAAAGTTATTTCCGATTTAGAAAACAGTTTCTCTGTATGCTTGTATACAATGTTTGCCATTTCTAAATTATGTGATGTTACACAACCATCTGGTCTTTTCAGATGGGACATACAGTGGAGAAAGTATTTGCCCCCTTCCTGATTTTCTCTATTATTGCATATTTGTCACACTGGATGTTTTCAGGTCTTTAGACAGAATGTAATATTAGATAAAGGGAACCTGAGTGAACAAATAACACTTGTTTTTTTTTTTATTTCACTTATTTAAAGAAAAAGTTAACCAACACCAATTGGCACTGTGTGAAAAAGTAATTGCCCCCTTACACTTAATAACTGGTTACACCACATTTAGCTGCAATGACTGCAACCAAACACTTCCTATAATTCAATATCAGTCTTTCACATCGCTGTGGAGGAATTTTAACCCACTTCCTCGCAGAACTGCTCTAATTCAGTAACATTTGGTAGGTTTTCGATATAGAACTGTCGTTTCTGTGTCCTGCCACAGCATCTCTATTGGGTTTAAGTCTGACTTTGACCAGGCCACTCTAAAACTTTAATTTTACTTCTTTTTGCCATTCTGATGTGGACTTGCTTTTGTGTTTTGGATCATTTTCTGCTGTATGACCCAACCACGCTTCAGCTTCAGCTGACGGAAGGATGACTGGACATTCTCTTTAAGAATTTTCTGGTACAGAGCAGAATTCATGGTTCCTTAATTATGGCAAGTCATCCAGGTCCTTAGGCAGCAAAGCATCCCCACACCATCACACTACCACCACCATGTTTGACTGTTGGTATGGTGTTCTTACTGTGGAATGCTGTGTTTGCTTTACGCGAGACATTATGGGATCCATGTTGTCCAAAAAGTTCCACTTTGGACTCATCTGTCCATAGAACATTTTCCCAAAAGGCTTGTGGATCATCCAGGTGCTTCTTGGCAAATGAGAGACGAGCATTTATGTTCTTCTTGGTTAGCAGTGGTTTCCGCCTTGCTACTCTCACATGAAGCCCATTTTTGCCCAGTCTCTTTCTTATTGTGGAGTCATGAACACTGACCTTAGCTGAGGCAAGAGAAGCCTGCAGTTCTTTGGATGTTGTTTTAGGATCCTTTGAGACTTCTTGGATGATTTTACACTGCGCCTTGGAGTAATTTTGGCAGGCCACCCACTCCTGGAAGGGTCACTACTGTTCCAAGTGTTCTCCATTTGAGATTATGGCTCTCACTGTGGTTCGATGGAGTCCCAGAGCCTTAGAAATAGCTTTGTAACCCTTTCCAGACTGATAGAGGGCAACAAAATGTTTTCTGATCTTTCAGGAACTTCCTTTGATCATGGCATAATGTGCTTGTTGAATCTTTGTGCTGGCAATGTGACTCTGATGGTAAGGGCCAAAATAAGTGAGGTTTATATTGAGCAGGGCTGGCTGTAATCAAGCCTGGCTGTGTTCAATCAGCTGACTCTAATTATCCCTTTAATTGGGCTGATTTAACTAGGGGGCAATTACTTTTTCACACAGTGCCAGTTGGTGTTGGTTAACTTTTTTCATTAAATAAATGAAATAAGTAAAAAAAAAAAAGTGTTATTTGTCCACTCAGGTTCCCTTTATCTAATATTATATTTTGTCTAAAGACCTGAAAACATCCAGTGTGACAAATATGCAATAATAGAGAAAATCAGGAAGGGGGCAAATACTTTTTCACGCCACTGTATATTTTGTCTCAATGCGTTCTTTACAGGTGTCATACGGATTAACGTGTTCCCTCTTACCCTGTGTTCCATATTTGTGTTCTGCTGCTAACAAGGCAGATCAGTCGCACTGAACTTCACACATTTCCCTCCGTACATTCTCAATCTGTATCCTATAATCATATCCAGTCTCAAATGACCTAGAAATCAGTGACTGTAAATGATGGCATAGTTCCAGGTATCATACATACTTTGCTGTATGTTGATATTTCACCATACAAAACAGACTTTTAAATCAAATTTCGTATCCACCACCATTGCATAGTTGTGTCATATAACATGTACACTGGGTGTCTGGCTGCCAGAAGTTCCTGGATAGTCGTCCAAACAGACTGGTTTTCCAAAATGGAAACACTAAGATGCCACATATGGTGGATAGTTGGTTTGTTAAGTGCAGCTCCCATATTAAGTATGAGCACACCACAGTCAGTGGTTTCTATTGGTGTTACCTTATATCCCGCACACACCATCCACTGTGAAATGAAGAAAAAATCTGAGGGGATAGTATTCCTTTATATAAGGTATGGCCTGGAGGTTGGGGACCCCCCTCTGACCCATCTTTAAGTGTCGCTCCAATGATCAATTTATTTAAATAATCTGAATAACTGTATAGTTTTTGTGTCTTCCCCATCTTATATTTTAAGGCCAGTATACAACTAAAGTCCCCAGCAAAAAACACAGTTTTTGTGGTGTAAACATATGGTTGTATGGTATGCAGCACCTCAGTCTGCAAGGATTTGGTCTGGGGGGCATAAATATTTATGAGCCAGAATTCCTGTTGCCGATAAAAAATATCTAGCATCAGTACTCTGCCTGGCACTATATCCAAGAGTCTATTAACAACAATGCCCTGAGTGTTAAACAAAATACCCACACCTGAACAGGGATCCTCCCTCAAGAACCAAAAGGAGGGCCCTCCAAACCATTCCCTAGCAGCTTGTGACATATCAGAAATGGTATGCAAGCAGGTATCCTGAAGAAAATACACGATAGTTAAAGTTCCGCAACATGGCAAACGTGGTATGACATCTTTTCGGATTTTTAATGCTATTTGCATTCAAAGACGCAATGAAAACCACATTTAATGTTTAGTCAATATTCTCTGGTCTGCCCTTTGAGTGACTTCTTAATTTTCACTTTTTCTTGCTGGACATAGTGAGAGTCCATAGATGCCAGGTCCAGGTCTGTGGCCACAGAGGACGAATGGATGAAGTATTCAGCTCCTCACTTTCACCCCAAGCTTTACATTTTCCTGAAACAGCAATTTGTTCTCTGTTGAGAGAGGCTCCTGTCTCACTACTTTTCAGGAGGTGGATCTTTAGGCCCTTAGTCCTCAAACTTCTGCGTGGAAGGACTTGATTCCATTGTTGCAGTGGAGGGGTGGGGGTGGGGGCATCGCCTTTCCCAGCTGAAATCAAGTTTTGATCACCCAGAGATGTGAGTAATGCTGGTACAGGAGAGAGGGGGGTTGATGCACTATTGACTCCTTTTTCTGCTGATATGTCCCTTTGCCCTGCCTCTGAAGCTGCAGGTACAGGTTCCTTACTGAGAGAAGGAGTGCTGGATTCAAATCCTACAGATGGAACATGTGGAACAAATACTGGGGCATTCGTGTACTATTCTTGTGTTCGTGTCACAGGGTCCTCTTGTTCAGCTGAGGGTCTGTTATGGACGGCCCACGGACAGGCTATAAAGGACTGTCCCGTTTCCCCACACAAATTACAACACACTGGTGTGGGGCACCCCACACCAAAATGACCAATATCCCCACACACGGAGCATTTCAGTTTGTCGCAGTCACT
The DNA here is from genome assembly GCA_016271365.2 of Neoceratodus forsteri. Classification (NCBI taxonomy): domain Eukaryota; kingdom Metazoa; phylum Chordata; order Ceratodontiformes; family Ceratodontidae; genus Neoceratodus; species Neoceratodus forsteri. Next base: position 296,208,307 of record CM057453.1, on the reverse strand, counting down.
GCTTAGATGGGTGTAAGCCCCACAGCAAAAATAAGACTTTGGTTGTCCTGGATAAATATAAAGCCTCTGTCACGTCCAAGATGAAAACAACTAGGAAGATGTTGAATAGTCCCGTTCATGGTTGGTAGGTGAACTCCTGATCCGCCATCCCCCATCCAGAATTGCTCAGTATCCATGATGGGGCATGGGCTATCCAATAGGGTACATTTTGACTATAGCTAATGTAAACTGTCATTCACGCAAACTCCCTCATTCTTGAACAATACTGTGATGACCTTAAATGTAGGCTTCATGAGGGGAAACACCATAAAGGGGGACCACGGGGTGTGTACCTCACTTGTTGGTATTTCATCCAAAAAGTTTTCTAAATTACCAGCCGTTTTAAAACTCAGGTCAAATGTTGTGTCAACCATTGTATGAATGAGGGCGTACACTTCACTGGCTTTGAACTGTAAACTTTGCTTTATCAGTTTTTTCCCCCACATAAATACGATCCGTAAAAACCTCCAGACCCTCGCTATATTTGATTCTCACAGCATTCCTTTACTTTGCAGATGCAGGAGGGGCATGGAATAACCCCACATATGTGCGGGAGTGTGGGGGATCATGGCCTGTGGATTCAGGGCCAGTCTTTCTCCCAGAGGGAAGTCTCTCCCTGGTGAGGGGGGTCATATTTCCATTCATTTTAACATCAGCAGGCCCTCTCTGAGAAGTGGGAGTACTTAATTCTGGGTTTGACACTGTCCTCCGAGGCCTCTCCAGTTTACTCCTTACCTCCTCAACATTCAAACGGTGAGCTGGATTTTGAGCGAATTTCAATGCTGTAGGAATATGTAGGGGGCTTTCTGCCCTGGAGTCACCCACTGGTGAGCCCAACTGACTAGCTGGAACAGGGCCCGGAGACATCCAAGGTTTATTTCTCTGAGGGCTCCTTACCCATCCTGCCTGTCCCAAATCCTTCGCTATTGTCAGACCAGAAGCAGGCATGTTTTCTCCAAGAGACTGAGGTAATACAGTGTCCATGTCTGCTAATACTGCTGCACAGTCTTCCTCTCCATTGTCAGACTCTCTGGAGTAGGATACCCCAAAACCCCTTGTGCGATAATTCTCTGTGCGCCCTTTTTTGTAAGCTCTGGTCCCACACCAGCAGCACTAGTTGTGTCCACACATGTAATATCGTCACTCACAATTTCTACAACTTGTTTAGCCATTTCTCTTGTTACACAGTTACTTGCAGTCCCAGTAGTGAAAACAGACCCTTTGGTCCTACCTGACCCTTCCATAACATCCCGTTCTGTAGGTTGAATTAGTTCCTGGGTAGACTGCCCCAATGGCAGCTCTCTACACTCTCCATTCTCCAAGATGCCGAAGAACTCCACACCCTCCACATCCTGCATAGTGAAACTACCTTCCATACTGTCTTTTTCCAGGTCCCTGTTTCTAGTGGGACCGGAATCCTGATGCACCGATTGTGGTCCATCCACTATACTGCTCCCCTTCACTTCCAACTTCGGTGAAATCTCCAGTCTTTTTGCCTAAAAGAAGGTGCTCCTGGCATGCAATCACCTCTAGCAACTGCCTCTTAGTGCTCTCCAGTTCAAGAAATGAATCATCTGCTTCATCCTGCGCTGACCTCCATGGCATCAGGATGGACTGTTGCTGTTCCTGCTCCATCGGAGTTATGCTATCCACTGCCATCCTGGAACGATCCTCAGGGATAAAATCCTCAGTGTCTGCCTGCACCATTTCTGGGCCTGTACTCTGTATCTCCTGCACCTCCCCTTAGAGACAAAGCCCCCTGCTGGAGAGTAGGGCAATTTCCCCGGTGTCCTGGCCAAATTTCCCCCATCACTAAAAAATACCACCAACAGCTTAATTTTATTTATTTATTGAAATGTTTCACCAGGAAGGTACACTGAACAACAGTTGCTGCCTCCCAGTGCTACACGGGAGGGGGAGGGGGTACAGAAGGTTGAGGGACAACACCAGGTAGGAATGAATATACATGGCTAGAAGACATTTCAACATAACAAGTGAATTACATACAGCAATTATGGATATACAGTATTAGAATACAGCAATACAGACAGTACAATAAATCTGGCTCAATCTCTGGGGTCACTCCTGAAGAAGGGGTTTAGTCTCAGTGGCCCTAACCGTCAACAAAAATTCAATAAAAGTATTATAGATGTAACAAAAATATGTGACTTTTCATAACCTGCAATCTACTGTTATGATTTAGCATGTGATATGTTCTTCCTAACCAGCTTTTACTTGGGATGAAGAAAAGAGAAGCCAATTACTGTTTTTAAAAAAATGTGAAATCATACAGATAGACCACAATAGTGCAGATATATTAAAGGCAAAATTTGTTGCTGAAAGTATCAATTTCACTTGAAAAGACAGATAAATATAGAACTGTTATGTAAGAAATTACTGTAACAGTAGATCTTCAGAGAGCTCCTCCATTAGGCCACACCTTTGGAACTGTAAGCCATCAGTGTTAGGACCACACGAAACTTTTGCTAGCCAGGGCTGCCCACAATGACATGCCATGTCTATAAAGATAAATGTGGGTGGCTCCTCATCACTCCTCAGTTCCCCGCCACAGATTAGCCTTGGAGGACCTCCAACTGTGGGGAACCAGGAGATAAGACCAGCACCAGGTATACAAGGAGAGGCATTAGTCATGATACAGGATGCACAGAGTAGGATTTAGGCACAGCATCTGATGTAATCCTCACCGAAAACAAAAAGGGGATGGAGGGAAGGATGGCATAGCCTATTTAAGGAGATTCCCTCGAAGAACTACTGTAATGGTAAGTTTTTATGTAACTGTTCTGTCTTCTTCAAGGATATCTCCTCCATTAGGCCACACCTCTGGAATGATTCCTGAGCAGTGCAAAGTGAACTGGGAGGATCGCACTGTCTGATACACTGTATGACTCTTTGTACAGCAAGCCCAAAGTCAGCATGTCTATGAGAGACAATGTCCAGACTGTAATGTTCAGTGAAAGTGTGAGCATTACTCCATGTGGCTGCAGCACATATGTCAGCAGGAGGGACATTTTTGGAACGGGCAACAGAAGTGACCATACTCCTTGTGGAGTGGCCACAAACAACACCAGGAAGTTCCTTGCCATAATTTCTATAAAAGAATGTAATACAATGAGCCAGCCATTCGGATAGGCTCTGTTTAGACACAGAAGTGCCCTCATTCCCAGGGGCGAACAAAACAAAAAGCTGAGAGGACTTTCTGCAGTCCTTGGTGCAAGTAATATAGTATCTGAGTATTCTATGTACATCCAAAGTATGGAGCAGTGCCTCACCTTGTTGGCATGCTGAAGATAATATACAGAACAGTGTATCGTTTGATTCAGTGTAACTTCAGATACCACCTTCGGTAGAAACTTAGGATTCATACACAAAGAGGCTCTGTCTTTGTGAAAAATCAAATAAGGAGGCTCACACATTGGAGCCTGAAGCTCGGAAATCCTTCAAGCGGAAGTTATTGCAACTAAAACCAATGTTTTCCATGACAGAAAACATAGGCCACAACTTACTGCCTACTCAAAAGGAGCCAACGTCAATTTCTCAAGCATAAAATTCAAGTCCCAGGGCAGGACTGGATTACAGGTAGAAGGTTTCATATGAAGAATACCTCTTAGAAATGTATGGGACACCTCTAGTTGGGCCACCGTATGGCCGTCAGTAGGGGCATAGAAAGCTGATATTGCAGTCAAATGCACCGCACGTGAGGAATACTGTTGGCCAGAGTCAGACAAGGAAAGCATTTATTCCACCACAATATTTACAGGACATGTAAAAGGGTCCAAATTCCAAAGCAGCTCACAAAGTGAAACACTTCCATTTCCAGGAATAAGTATGTCGGGTAGAAGGCTTCCTAACAGCAACCTTATACCTCAGAACATGCAATGGCTATGTTTTCAGCAGCCATGCATGCAGATGTAGGGACTTCAGGTCTGGATGGACCAGGGACCCCTTGTCCTGTGACAAAACACCCAGACACAGAGGTAGAAGGACATGAGGCTCTACTGCCAACTGCTGAAGAAGTGGAAACCATATTTTGCAAGGCCACAACAGAGTAATGAGGATGAGAGTGGCACTCTCCACCCGCAGCTTGAGCAGAACCCTCTGTATTGGAAGAATTGCAGGAAATACATATAGGAATTTCTGTTTCCAAGAGAAGGGCAATGCGTCTCACCAAAAAACTCCAGGCCCTGGAGTGAGCAAGGAGAAACACAGCAGTTTAGCTTTGTGTGGGGACGCAGAAAAGGTCCAACCCTGGATAAGCCCATCTTGCAAAGAGGTTGTTACACAGAGGTCAGCAGTTTCCAGTCATGAATCATTGACTGGGACCTGCTTAACCTGTCTGCTAAGATGTTTGGAGACCTGGGAGATACACAGCCAATAGTCGAAGGTCGTGAGACAGAGCCTAGCACCATACTCTCAGTGATTCCCTGCATAAGGGACAGGAGTGGGTGCCCCCTTGTTTGTTGATGTAATGCATCACACTGACGTTGCCCATCTGGATTAGCAGAGGACTAGGGCAGAGATGATTCTGAAATGTCTGGAGGATGTACAGGACAGCCCTCATTTCCAGGACATGTATATGCAGCTCTCCTCCACCTTGGTCCATGACCCCTGTGTCTGGTAAGGGCCGAGAGCTTGAGACATCCATGGTGAGGATCTAAACAGGAGCTGGTACAAGGAATGGAATGCCTTTTAGGTTTTCATGATCCATCCACCATAACAAGGCTCTGTGAAGAGGCACATAACGAAACCATTTGGTCCAGCTTGTCCATCAACTGGTCCCACTGAACCCTAAGTGTCTACTGAGGGATTCTCATATGAAGGCATGTCAATGGCACAGTCACAATGGCCACTGCCATGAGACCCAGGAAATGTAAGATTGTTCTTGCAGAGACACAGTGGCCCCTGTATACTAACTGCGCCTGTACAATCAGATTGTCTGCTCTGTCCTGTGGCAGGACAGCACATCCCTTCTCTGTGTCCAAGACTGCCTTTATGTACTGCAGTCTTCGGCAGGGAGTCAACATAGACTTTGGCACATTCACTGTGACTCATAATTCGCTGAACAACTGACATGTCCGAGACCAAGTATGTTACAGAGCCTCCCTGGAACTGGCCTTTAGATGCCAGTCATCCAGATAGGGGAACACATACAGGCCTTCCCTGGGAAGGGCTGCTGCCACTACTGTCAAGCATTTGGTGAAGACCTGTGGAGCAGAAGACAAGCCAAAGGGCAATACTCTGAACTGATAATGTTCCCCCTTCAGTATAAAGCGGAGGTATTGTCTGTGATTTCCTGATCTTGACACAGATCCATGGATCACTTAGGATCTACAGTATATGAAATAGGTAGGGGAAAATGGGCAGACTAGGTGGGCCAAGTGATCCTTATTTGCTGTCAAATTCTATGTTTCTATGACATGAAGGTATGCGTCCTTCATGTCCAGAAAACAAAGCCAGTCCCCTGTTTGCAGGAGGGGAATCAGAGCTGCACTGGTACCATTCAAAACTTTTTGTATTTGATGTATAGGTTGAGATCCCTGAGATCCAACAGAGGATGCAGAACCCCGTTCATTTTGGAACTAGGAAGTATCTGGAATAGAGTCACTTGTTTCTCTTGAGAAGGAACCAGTTCTATAGTGTGTTTTTTGAATAGCATCCTCCACCAGAAGGGACAGATGGCCTGGAGGATAAAAGGAAGGCGGCGGAAAATGATCTGGAGGGATCTTTAACAGCTTCAGAGTATGCCCCCTTGTAGTTATCTCTAGAACCCACTCATCAATGAGTGATCTCCTGCCACTGTCTCAGATGCATGGAGATCCTGCCTCCCCACCCCCACTCACCCCTTGACGTACTAATTGAGGTGGAGGGAGAAACGGAAGAGAGTCAGGTGGAACTAGTGGTGGCAGGGCCACTGGAAATGATTCCTTTGGGTGCTTTTGTATGGGCACGAGGTGGGAGGGGACCCGGCAGAGGGCCACTTCCTGTACCATGGCTTTGCGGATGGTAGGCACAGCTACCTCAGGCAGCAGGTGGATGAAAGGATCCCCTCCCATGACCTCTAGCAGGAGTAGGATACAGGGAATTTACAGCCCTTAGAGTCATTTTTTTTAAGTCTGAAGGCCACGTAGGGCCTCTTCAACATCATAGCCAGACAGTTTTGCCCCTCTAAAAGGGGCATTCAAAACTGCCTGTCGTACATCATTGACAAAGCCAGCAACTCTAAGCCAAGAATATCTCCTCATGCAAATGCCAGAAGCAGCAGGCCTTGCAGAAGAATCAGAGACATCACACAGCAAGCTGAGTGCAGCAAATGTTTGCCAACCTTAGCACAGCAGACAATGTTTTAAGTAAACTGTTCTTGGCAAAACCTGAGCCATAGTACCAGCAGCTTTCCATAGCTGTTCTGATATTTTATCAAATGAGCCTGGTAATTTGCAATCCTAAGGCCTAGTGATGCAGAGGCATAGGTAAATGTGTTCATCACATCCAGCCTCCTAGATTCTTTCTCTGGAGGCAAAGCACTCACGTGTCTAGGGGTCTGAGACCTATCATAGCAGCCATAATGACCACATAATCAGTTTCTGGCTAATTAGCATAACAAGGCTTAGCTGATGGTGCAGGATAGCGCTTGTCAGCCTTTCTAGACAATGCAGGCACTGAGCTTGGTCTGTACCATGCAGCAAAGGTAGCATCCTCTAATGCAGGATATGCAGGTGGAACTCTAATGGAGGGGGAGCACGGTATCTCAAAAAATTCCATAAGACTCCTTTTTGTGGAATCTTCCTCATGAACAGCAAAGCCCATGGCAAACTGCATTTACTGCATCATGGCTTGGAAAGATGGATCCTCGGGAGGAGATCTCAGGGTATCAACCTCAGAGTCCTCACTAAAGGAAAGGAGAGTAGAACTAGAACAAGGTGCCAGAAAATTGTTCTCCCTCATATTCTTCTTCTAAATCCATGAGGTCAGGACTATATTCCACTCCGTCAGCATCAGCCAGATCAATGATGGGAGTCACAGAATGAACTGGTGATGCCATTGGTGGCCGACTGGGAGGAATTTGCTGTGTGCTAGTAGAACCTGTTGACGAGGATTGGGTAACAGGAGGCCCCATCAGCGGAATAACTACCTGCATTGGTAACCTCGGCAGAATGCATCCTATCATTTCTGAAAAAATGTCAGTACAGCCTGAGAGTTGATGGCGCCTTGTAAAGGAGCCAGACTACAAGGCCCATCGATGATGGATTCGTACTGTCCACAGCAGGTACAGCAGCACCTAAGCCAAGCCCTGACCTTGGTGTCTTATCGGTGGTCGAGGGGCTGTAGTCGATGCCACCGGAGTGGGCATTGATGAGGACATTCCTTTTCTCAATGGTGACCAGGATCTTGCTGGTGAAGCAGACACTTCCTTATCTCTGTGTCTATGCATATGGCCAGACGATGAGAAGTCCCACGGCAATGATCATTTCTTGTCTCAGTCTTAAGACTTCAGTGGCCACTTTTCAGCTGACAGTGAGGAAGACACAAATTTTGAGCCCTGTTCCTTCTCCACAGCTTTTAGTGTCTTGAGAAGAAGGACATTTTCTAGAGCTTTCTTATGTAGTTGTTTTTAACATTGTTTTACTAGCCCAGGACCCCTTGTCTGTCTTGACTAGTGTAGGTTTTTCATGGTTATTAATGAAGTCCCTACTTCAGCAGGCTGTACTCCTCCTGCTAATATCTCCCTTAGTGTTCCAGGTGGCCTGGTGTAATTAAAAGCTCATTAACAGCTGTAGTCACAGCACCTGGGATCAGACGAGTTACCTCAGGAGACGGGGTAAGGGTATCAAACAGGTTTCCACCACTAGCAGCTATGGAGGGCCAGAAGTTGCATGAGGAGAAAGAGGGTCAAATGATCTCAGGGAACAGGCTCAGTAATAATCTAGCAGAAGGAGGGAGTTGGGGGGGGTCTGGAAATTCAGGAAGGTGTCAGGAGACAGGTTGTTGACAGGAATTAGAAGGGGGGTTACAGAGGACGAAGTGGAGTGTCAGAGTGGGGACAGGGAGGGGGACCCAAGATAAAGAAGGTGGCAGGCAACGGAAACCAGTAGGCAACATGAGTCAGAGAGACTGCATAAGGGAGCATGGAGCGAGAGAACAGGGGTTCCGGAAGCGGGCACCGGGGCATTTGCCAAGACGAGTACAATGGAGAAGGTCATGGTCTTCGGTGACTCCATTATAAAGAGGGTACCATTGGCTAAGACAATGAGATACACATAGAAGAAGGTCAGTCTTCTGTGCACCAGGTATGGAGGCAGGCTGGGTAAGGCAATTGATAAAGGAGCACATAAGGAGACTTGGGGGTAAAGCACACCTCGTCATTCACTTAGGTACAAATGACCTGGTGGGCAATGAAGTACAGGTAAGCTTAGTGGCCTTTTCTGAAGTCTTGCTGGTCCCTTGTGCCAGTACCGTTAGACAGCAACGCATTGTAGAATTCAGTCGATGGTTCAGAGACTGGTGCAAGGGGGAGGGTTTTGCCTACATAGGGGAGTGGGGGGACATGTGGGCGGATGAGGATTTATACGCAAAGGACAAATTGCACATAAATGAGGAGGGTTCAAGGGTGCTGAGGGGAAAACTACAAGAAAATACAGGTAGGATCTTGTAGGGGGATTTAAACTGGGGGAGGGAGTACGGGACTTGGGAAGGTATGGTGGACATGCCCGGAGGGCCTTACCTAGCTTGCACACACAGAGGGGAGCAGGGGACAAGGGGAGAGGACAAAATAGGGAGGGAGGAACTTGGTGGAGGGCAATGTCTGCCAATGCAAGAAATATGGGCAATAAACTGGCTGACTTGGAGGCCATGATGGCGGATGAGGGACTGGACCTGGTGGCCATTACAGAAACCTGGTGGACACAGCACCAGAACTGGGAGGTGGTTATCCCGGGGTATAGTCTTTTTAGGAGGGACAGGACAGGTAGGAAGGGGGAGAATGCACTTTATGTGAAGGATGGTATATGGGTTACAGAAGGGCAGGAAGAACGGGGGGGTGGAGGCCCTGTGGGTCACTCTGGAAAAGCAGTCAGGAGAAGTACTACACATAGGTGTGATCTACAGGCCTCCTGTACAGGGGAAGAAAGTGAACAGGGATTTAATACAAATGATGCAAAGGATGGCTCACAAGGGGGAACTTTTGCTTGCGGAGAACTTTAACCTCCCTGATGTGGACTGAAGGATCCCGACAGTGACATAAGCAAGAAGTAGGGAGTTTCTAGACTCCCTGCAGGGAACGTTCCTTCAGCAGCTGGTTCTGGAACCTACTCAAGGTGGGGCAACACTGGAGTTAGTGCTGATGAATGAAGATAGGGTAGCTGATGTTTTGGTGGGGGGCGGTCTGGGGTCCAACGACCACCAAGTTGTAAGGTTCAGGATTAGGATGGGGCAGAAACTAGTCACACTAGCACAAAGGTACTGGACTTCAGGCATGTGGACTTCAACAAAATGAGGGAGATCTTCAGGAAGGCTGTGGAGGGCATGGGGAAACTAGGGGACATTGAGGAGCTGTGGGGTGGCATAAAGGGGGGAATTCTGAGAGCCACAGAGCATTGTATAAGTAAGATCAGCAAAAGCAAAAGAAGAAGGAGGCCACTCTGGCTCTCCATGGAGGTGGCAAGGGCAGTGAGAGAAAGGAAAAGTACAGTTATGTAAGAAGTTACCATAACAGTAGATCTTCGAGAGAGGCTGTTGCAGTTGATAATAACCATTAGGACTAGAGCTGTCAGGCACTAGGACCACACGAAAAACTTTAGCTAGCAGTGTCTGCCAGGGGAACGCCCACCCGGAGTCATGTGACGGATGTCAGCGTGACACTATATAGTGGGCGGTCCCCACGCCCACTTTCCAGTTTTCCCACCAGAGACCTAAGAAGGTGTGACAGGAGAAAGGAGTGAGCTCCCGGAGCCAAAAAAACAAAAGACTAGAAAGAGGTAGCCACAGAAGCAGGGGGAAGGTGGGAGGGAAAAAGGTACCTACTGCAAGAGCCTCTCTCTAAGATCTACTGTTACAGCAAGTTCTAACGTAACTGTACTATCTTACTTTGAGAGGGCTCTAGCAGTGGGTAATAATCATTAGGACTGAGTTCCAAGCAGTGTAATTCAGACAAAGGCTGAAGCACGGGATGCAGAAAAGATCTGCAGTAGGTACCAGATTAAGACAGAGGGTCCTGAAGGACAGCTAGTCCAAAGCCTGCCCTGTGCCTAGAGGCAATGTACAGACTGTAGTGTTTGGTAAAGGTGTGGACAGAGCTCCAAGTGGCTGCCGCACAAATGTCCGTGGCAGAAACATTCCTGAAACAAGCAGTAGATGTAGCCATGCCTCTGGCTGAGTGCCCCTTGACTTCCTCTGGAAGGGGCTTGTTATACTTCTGATACTAAAACAAAATGCATTGTTTGCAAACTGCTGCACCCTCTCTTTTAGGCAAAAAAGAAATGAAAAGCTGATCTGTTTTATGGACTGACTTCATCCGGTTTGTATAATAACACAAAGTTCTGAGCACATCGAGGGTGTGCAGATTGGCCTTCCCATGATTAGAATGCTCGGGGTAACACACTGGCAAGTGTATTGTCTGATTCAAAGTAAATTCAGACACCACCATAGGCAGAAACTTAGGATTTGTATGCAGAGCCACCCGGTCTCTATGCAAAATCAAATAAGGCTCCTTATACATCAGGGTCTGAAGCTTGGAAATCCTTCGAGCCAAAGTAATGGCAACTAAAAAGAACGTTTTCCAGGAAAGGTAGCATAGGTCGCAACTCACAGCTGGTTCAAAGGGAGGAAAAGTGAGTTTCTCAAGAATGAAGTTCAGATCCCACGGAGGAACGGGGTTTCCTGATGGGGGGTTTCAGATGGAGAATTCCTTTCAGAAAGGTTTTGGAAACCTCCAACTGCGCCAAAGTTTTGCCATCCACCGGAGTGTGGTAGTCAGAAATGGCAGACAAGTGGACCTTCAGCGAAGAATAGCTAAGGCCAAAGTCAGAGAGATGCAGCAGGTATTCCATTGCCTGTGTGACAGGGTAAGGGTCCCGTCCCTTGTTGGTTGCCCAGATGGAGAACCTCTTCCATTTCATAGCATATGTGGTTCTTGTGGATGGCTCCCGGGCCTCCACAAGGACTTGTGCCACTCTGGAAGAGACCCCAAAGTGTGCAACAGCTATGTCAGCAGGTGTCATGCATGAAGGTGAAGGGACTTGAGGCCCAGATGGACCAGCTTGCCCTGGTCCTGAGTCAGCAGATTCTGGCAGAGGAACCGAGGTTCCACTCTCAACTGCTGAAGCAGAGGAAACCACACTTGGCGAGGCCAGTAAGGGGCTATGAGGATCATGCAGGCTCCTTTTTGCTATAGTTTCAGAAGCACCCTCTGCAACAGTGGAAAGGGAGGGAAGGCGTACAAAAACCTCCCGGTCCAGCAGAGAGACAGCACGTCTCACCAGAAAACACCACGCCCGTGAACAAGCAAGCAGAAATTGGGTAGTTTTGCATTGAGTGGAGAGGCAAACAGGTCGAGATCTGGGTGATCCCATCGATTGAAGATGTCTCTGACTACTGACTGCCTCAGTTTCCACACGTGTGCCCTTGCCTGAGTGTGGCTGAGAGCGTCTGTCAGGACATTTTGAATGCCTGGGAAATGCACTACCGTGAGCTGCAGGCTGTGCTGTATTGCCCAATGCCACATACGCATCACTTCCCTGCACAGTGGATATGACTGCGTGCCTCCCTGTTTGTTCAGGCACCAGACCATACACATGTTGTACATCTGTACCAGCAGGGGCCCAGAGAGGAGCAGGTGCTGAAAAGCCTGAAGGGCATATAGTACAGCCCGCATCTCTTGTACATTGATGTGCAGAGATAGGTCCTGCTGAGACCAGGATCCTTGTATCCTGTGGTTGCCCAGATGGGCCCCAGCCCTGACTGGAAGCATCCGTTGTCAGGGTCTTGAGCCAGTGGGAGCATCTGAAAAGGAACTCCTCTGGTGAGATTGCACGAATCCTGCCACCACAGGAGATCCTGACACATGGGTCTGGACACCAAAATCCTGTGATCCAGGTTTTCTGATTTCTGATCCCACTGGACCCGAAGGGTCCACTACGTAATCTGCATGTGGAGCCTGGCTAGGGGAACAGTGGGGAATAGCCACTGCCATCAGGCCCGGAAGTCGTAAGACCGAACGGACTGTGGTCCACTGGCTGGTTGCCACTTGGATAGCCTGCTGATGCAATGTTTCTGCCCGTCCAAAGGGAGGAAAGCTTGACCCTGAGCAGTATCCAGCACCGCCCCAATAAATTGGAGGCATTGTGAAGGAACAAGGTGGGATTTGGGGTCATTCACTGTGATCCCCACTTGCCTGAATAGATTCAAGGTAGTAGTCAGGGAGGCCACCAGGCTGTCCCTCGATGGTGCTGACAGGAGCCAGTTGTTGAGGTAGGGGAACACATATATTCCCTGGCGGTGTAGAGCCGCCGCCACCACCGCTAGGCACTTGGTAAACACTCTGGGTGCGAAGGAAAGGCCAAAGGGGAGTGTAGGAAGTGGCAGTGGGAGGGAAAAATTGGGATATGCACGTATGCATCCTGCATTTCCAGAGTACAAAGTCAATGACCCTGGTGCAGAAGAGGCAGCAGACCTGGTAGGGTCAGCAAGCAAAACCTCTTGTACTCTACATACAGGTTTAGCGTGCTGAGGTCCAGGGTTGGATGGAGGTTCCCTGTCTTTTTAGGGACCAGGAAGAAGTGGAAGCAATATCCCTTTTCCTTCCTGGATCTGAGGAATGGGCTCTATGGCTGATTTTGTCAGAAGAGCCTATATCTCTTCCCTTTATGAAAGGAATGTGGCCTATTGGGTAGTGAGAGAGACCTGAAGGATTTCTTGGAGGTCTCTCTGTGAATTCGATGGTGTGGCCTTGAGTGATGAGCTGAACAGCCCACGTGTCTGAAGTGATTGCCTCCCACCCAGCTAGGTGGTTGGTGAATCTGCCTCCTACTGGTTCCTCCGGAGCTGGTGGCAGAGGCTGGGAGCCGTGCTATACGTCAGGAGGTAGAGGGTAGGTGAGCACCACCCTGGAAGCCCTTTGGGACTTGGCTAGAGGGGTGGCTCCCGCCGACGGGGGCCTGACGTTTGTTCTGACATCTAGTTGGCTGTTGCCTATTCTGGCACTGTTGCTGGCAATGAAATGCCTGTTTTGGCTTCATGTTAGAGCGATACATAGACTGGACAGAGTGCAATGCCTTGCCACTGTCCTGGAGCTCAGTGATTATGTCCTTGACGTCACCTCAGAAAAGGACTAGTCCTCTGAAAGAGGTGTCCTGGATGGCCGACTGGACGTCTTGGGCCAGTCCAGATACCCGCAGCCAGGAGTACCGCCGCATGCTAAGAGCCATGGTGGTACTCCAGCTAGATGCATCTACCGTATCATATGTCGTTCTGAGGGAATGACGGCAGGAGATTTCCGCTGTCCTGACAGTCTGGGAAATATTGGTTTTAGCCTCGGAATCGGGCATAGCCTCAAATTCCGACTTCGACTATCCCAATATAGATTTCTGGTATACAATCATGTGTGCCAGGTACTTCTAAGAAGTAAGGGCCAGAGTGGAGCAGGAATAAACCTTGCATCCAAACTGGTCTATTTGCCGTGACTCCTTGTCTGGAGGAGAGGTGCTCATGTGTTTAAGTTTAGCCGTATGGTCGTGGGCTGCATTAATGACCACCGAGTTCGCTTTAGGGTGAGAACTAATGTGGTCTTTACCCTCGGGAGCTTGATACAGTCTATTGGACTTCTTGGCAACTGCAGCCACCTACGAAGGTTGTTGCCATACCATGGAGACCAGATCCTCATGTAGTCCAATCCACGGAGGAATGAGCAGAGGGGACATTTCTGGCATATCCAGGTGTTCTGCCAACCTCTTGTGTTGGGGATCCTGATCCTCAGTTTTCCACCCATTTGCCTCCTATATCTTCTTGAGGAGCTCTGTAAAAGAGGGGTCCTCCGGAGGGGATTTGGGAGAGTCTTTGGGTTTTGGATCCTCTGGAGAGGGGATCTGAAATCCCGAGGCAGAGGAGTCAGCAGAGTCTGAGCCTGATTCTGACAATGGGCTTCTGTCTGGAGACAGAGCCCGTGAAAGCGGAAGCTCCTGCGGAGAAACTGCAAGGCCCCTGCCAATACCAGCTACTGCAGTAGGATGCGAGGTCTGTCCCGAAATAGAGGGGCGAGACTCCACTGGGGAAAGGGATCTTGGAGTAGGGCCCAAGCTGGCCGGCATGGAAGCTGTGGCCAGTTGCCGCTGGCCCAATTCCGAGACCAACTGTGTCTTGGTTACTGACCACCAAGACTGTACTGCTTCCCTAAAATACTCCTGAGGCTGAGGTGGTGGAGGAGGTGAAGGGGGGGGGGCACTGATAGATGGGCAGGTAGCCTTGGAAGATAAACTCCAGTGTCGTATAGCCTGGCGTTGGGTAATGGTAGCCCAACGTCCCATAGGGCGAATAGCCCAGTGTCGGGTACCCTGGTGTGTGATACCCCGGCAGCAGATACCTTGGTGAAAGATAATGAGGCACAGGGAAGTCTCGTGTCAAAAGGCCTGGCAAAGGACCCGATGGCGGAACTGAGGGACCTGTCGGAGGCCCTCACAGTAGCTAACCCAGCATAGAACCCCGATAGCAGAGCTGAAGGTCCTGTTGGGGGCCGTGATGGTGGGTAGCCAGATGTAGACCCTAGAAGGGGGCCTGAAGGACCTGACGGGGGCCCTGACAGAGGGTTAGAAGGGCCTGGTAATATCAGGTCCGGCGCCGGAATGTCTGAAGGAGGTTTTGGAGTCGGCCCTGAGGGGGCCAAGGGTCCCACTGGAGTCTGGGGCGGAGGATCTGGCCCAGACGGGGGAGCCTGCAGTGCAGGGGACACTGGCTCCTGAAGGAGATCCTGCGTTGGGGGTTCCAGGTCTGGCACCAGGGTTGTGTCAGGTGGACACTCCTCCAACGCTGGCTCAGAGTATGCAGGAGAGCCAGGAGTCATCACCAGAGGAGGTGGTGAAGGAGGATGCAGAGAGGGAGAACCCTCTGGGGAGGGCTGCGGCTGGAGCGGCACCATGCACTGATCCAGAGGATCAGTGTCAGGCCCGTTATCGGGGCCCGATGGAAGCACAGTGGCTGGGCAGATGCCAGTGGAGCTGGCATGTGACTTATCAGCCAGGGCCATGCGTTCGTCAGAGGGGCTGACAACTGACTTATCGGCTGCACCACGAGACTTAGGCCCCAGGATTTTGAGGAGCCTAAGGGTGGCAGAGCTCTCTGATGGATCGGAGGCGCCTGCCTGAACTGTGACCAGCTCATGCAGGGGGACCAAGGGCTGTTCCCCGGAAGGAGGGGCAGGCTTGGTAGGAGGAGGAGTGGTACCTGCACCAGCGAGGGGCTGCTCATCGCCCACGGCCCCCAAAGGAGGCCACAGGTGGGAAGGAGACTGATCATGGTCCCAGTGCTTCTTCTTGTCCTTCATCTTCTTATGGGAGTCCGAAGAACCCCTCGGACAGGAGGATGATCCCTGCAGTTTCTGCAGCTTCTTCTCCTTGGAAGCCATCCTTAGTTTAAAAATGATGGCTTCCACAGCCTTTTGCCAGCGTTTCCGTGTCACCTGGTTGAAATTCTGGCAGGCCTCACAGTCCTCAGCCTTGTGCTCTGGTTCCCAGCGAGAAGAGGCAGAGGAGAGAACCTATGTAGGCAGTATCTAGGGAAATTGTGATAGTTCTGGTAGGGTATGCACCCCAGAGGTGTCCACAAATTCAAAAAAAAATAATGTTGAGGGATGCAAAGAAATCTTCAAGCGACTTCACACTGGGTTTTTTAAAACCAAATTCTTTTTACTTTGCTTGATAATATGCCCTAACGTTTCGCACCATTTCAAAGTGCTTTTACAAAGGACTTTTTTCATTTATCTGAAATCATAAAATACCATAGTAGTATTACTAACTCAGTAAGCGACATAACAGTATCAGTACTATTTTAAACATAATGAACTTTAGTTTTTATTTGAAAGTAGACACTTGTGATTTCCGTGTGTGTGTGTGTGTGTGTGTGACTGTACAGCAAGAAAAATGTTTTACAAACTGAGAATTAAGAATACATTCAAAAGTCACTCGTATAAAGACAAATGCAGATATTTAAAATAAACATTAAATTAGTTATAGTATATATACTTAAAGGTGTTTTAAAACAAATGTTTTTTTCATCTCGTGTTTTATGTTTTTTTCTTTTTTTCAAGAGATACCAACAGTTTATTATTTTACTCTTCAATAACCGATGAAATGTGAAATTTTGTAGACAGCTTGGTAAATATTTCTAAGGACTGAATCTGTAGAACTGTGAGTAAATTGCAGGATTCCCTGCACCTGGGGACTAGACATGTTTTCCCACTTGGGCAGGAGGTATACTAAGACTAGAGGGAAAGATTAAGGTTTAGCTCTAACCAAAAGAAAAGGAATGTGAAAGTTAAAGTTTAATCTGTCAAGCACACCAACACCCATAATCAGCTGCACCTCAGGCCTACAACTTAAAATCTGGGTACCTAGTGAAGGACTTTGTGGTTTGAATGGACTGGGATCTGGGGTCTGAGTTTTGAGTACTTCTGCAGCAGTTAGCTAGCTGGAATGGATTGCTTCATTGATTGAGATCTGGGTTTGAATCAAAGGGAAATGTGAATTTGGGAAATGAAAATCAAAGGCTTACTTGACCTCTATTCCACTTACTCCATTTTAACACTTTTTGGTGTGAATAAACCATGGAGTTATTGTTTTTGCAGCAGAAATGGATCTAGAGCCTAATTTTAGTGAGTTTGTTTATTGGATGAAATGGAAAAGGTAAATGCAATGGAATGTGGGCGGTTTGAATCTTGGTAAGTCCATGTCTGGTGTAACTGTTGGGGAGGTGGGTTGTGGGGTTGTACTTCAAGCAATCAGATCCACTAATGTGTACTTTGGGTGGAGGCACCGCCATTTCAATTTAATGTTTGGGAAAGGACTTCATAGTTCGTATGGAACCCAGGCCTCTGCCCTGGTCAGTCCCATAAGCATTGGTCCCTCTGCAGGATGGCATCAGAGAGGACTATATTATCTATAACCTTTAAGTGATTCTCCAGATTTCTTGAAATCATTGCTGTTTGCATTGGTAGAGTGAAATCTCGTAAGATCCTAAACATTGGAAATTCATTTATTTCACTACTAAAGATATTCACTGAAAATAGAATCTTTATACTTATCTTTAAGACTTCATCTGTTCCCACTGCTATTCCTGCTTCCAAGTTATATCTTCTGCTTATGACATTATATATAATTTCCATGGCAACAGATTATGATGTTATAAACAGAGGATTATGCATCACAGCAGATATAAGCAACAAGAGCAGATGAAGTAGTGGTCTAAGGCTCTGAGCTGCAAATTTGGTGACATCCAGCAGATTCAGATCTGGGTTTGAACCCACAGCTTCTACTTGTATACTGTGTGACCCTTGACAGTCACTTAACCTCCTTGTGCTCCCAGGTCGCTCCTGTAAAAGCTTTCAGCTTAGTGTGCTATACCTGGTTAAACAACTGAATAAATAAATTATAAAGAAAAGTCCCCATATTAATGAAAAATAGATTCAGTTTAAAGGAATGGAATGTCCTAAATTTAATTTCAGGAATTTGGTAACTGAGTTTGCTGATTTTAAACTGTGATTGTTTTGTTTAATCAGAAAATCTTTAAAAGGAGTACTCATAGTCAGAATTTGCAAGAAAACACATGTTGTGCAGAGTGTTTTGATTTGTGTGTTTAATATTGGTGTGTCCTTCCTTTGTTTGCTACTAGGAGTTTAATGTGCCTGCCTAGTTTTAGTAATTTCTCCTACTAGTTTTATGGGCTCTCTGGGGATCTTTCATGTTACCATGGTTTATTACTTCTTTCCTACTATGCCTCTTGTCCATAGATTCAGCAAGTATTGGTTTATGTGTCAATTTTACAGCAACTGTGGTTTTAAGTCACTTTCCTTATCCAGTGGGCACTGAAGGCTACACTTACAACTATAATCACTTGAGTGTCTCACTGAGGGTATTCCCAGAAAACAGCTAGAGTCTTTACTAACTATAGCACTGATGACCTAGGGGTGTTTGTGCTATTTATGGTTGTGGGTATAGTGTGATTAAATTAAGAGATTTAAAAGCAAAACATTTACTCCTGCTGGCTAGACCTAGACAAACATGTAGAAATAAAATACTGAATTTGAGGTATTTTAGTTTTAATCTTCAGATTACTGCTGCAGTATTTCCCTCACTGAATGCATGTGGTCCCAGACACATCAGTGTTAATTGTACAGAGGCATTGTAGGATTTGAAGCAGAACAATAAACCATACTAACACTGAGATCCTCAGAGGCCATAAAACTAGTGGATAACTGAGTTAAAAACTCCAACAGCAAATAAAGGGAAGGGCACACCAGGTCTAAAAACAAACCAAAACACTTGTACAAAATATGTTTCTAATTTTTGACTGTAGTACTTATTCGCTTTTATTTTAAGCCATACAAAACATAACTTGATGATTTTTAATATATTCATAGGTTTGGATTTTGTTTCCTGAGAATGTGTGACATGCACCCTTACAACCATAAGTGATTGTGCAGTCCTCTTATAGACATCTAATATAAGCATCTTAAATACATGACATTCTGTGTTTTCAATTTATTTAAACTACAATATTTATTCTTACAAAACATCAAGTGATTGGAGACCATGAGCAGAATATTGGAAGTGTTTGAAAACCCAATCACAGAGCTTCCGTTATCAAAGCAGTGAGTGTGGGGCAGAAGTGTATGTCTGGAACAGTCACAATGTAACTCATAAGTGCAAGTAGAGGTTGAATATATCTCCTATCAGAACATTAGAAATTGCAGCACAAAACTATTCATTTGTGAAACTTACCATGTGACTACACTCTACAAATGACTCCTGACCGAGCCCTAACGTGAGTAAGCTGGGCACAGTCTAAAGTAATTTATGATGGGGCTGGGCCCGGTGGTGCTGAGGGTTGAGGCACTGGACACCACACCACATCACACCTCACATCACACCGATGACCTGGGCTTCTGGGAGCGCAGCCTGGCTGTCTGGTGTCAGCAGGGAGGGAGAGGATCATTGTCCGATGGACTGCTCTTTTCTCTCCTGGGGAGGGAGGAAGGTTGTCCTGCTCCTTGTCTGCCTCCTGGTGAGGTTGGGGGGGGTGCACTGGAGTTAGGGAGGCTGTTGTGGCTATTGTTGATGCACACATGCTCCATGTGCATTCACAGCCGTGAGCGAGGGACAGAAAATGGAAAAAAAGGAAGGTGACCGTAGACTTAGTGGACATCCCATGCTGACCGTGTCCCGCTTCCATTTCCTGGATCACCAGAAGCCCTAATCTGGATGATGTGACCCTGGGTGGAAGGAGGATTGACTTCCTCTTCCCAGACCCACCACAGGTGAAACTGGGTGGACACGGGCTCAGCGGCACTGGAGGAGTGGTGGACAGACATAGGTGGCAGAGCAGGGTTGGAAGTACCCTGCCTGGCGTTGCCCAGAGAGTGATAGTACATACAAAAACCAATTAATTTGTGCATGTACAATCACAAAACACCTATCTGTGAATCACTAACAGGTATGAGTCTTAACACCAAATACATAAACCCACAAAAGTATTGCATCAGTTGTTAGCACATCTGCTTCTGGCCCAGAAGGTCATGGGTTCTGTCCCACACTGGGATTGGGCTTGTACCATAAATACTGGCACCCAAGTACAGCACTACGGAATGCTGTACTCAAGTGATGTTGTCCTTTTGATGATATTAAACTGAAGTCCCTATTTAGTGCTTTCCAGGTGAAAGCAAAAGACAAACGCACTTTTTGCAAGAGTAGGAGAGTATTTCCTGGTCAACATTCCCTTCCATAAAACTGGCTGTGTGTGTGCATGTGTGTGTGTGTTGATATGCAAAATCACCGCCACTATTCACCAACTGATTTGCACATGTCACTGATGAGGTGTATTTAAGAAGTGTCAGTCAGAGCTAACAGTGCGTCTCTGAAGAAGCACTGTTAGAGGAAATATGTAAGGTGTTAGCCCAGCTTGTACATGCAGTTTTTAGTCATATTTTATCCAGTACCGCTTGGTGTGTGCACAGCTATTGATCATGGAGATGGCAACTTGGATACAGTATGCCATGTTCCCTAAAGACAGTGCCTAGATACTCAGTTTGTGGCAGAAGGCACTCTGCAGCTGACAGTCACCCCAAGCTCTCTGTGGCATGAAAGGGGCCAGGTTTCTTGGCCATGGGATGTTGTGTGGCCATGCAGACAGCAGTCGGAGGGTCTGCATCCATTATGATAGCCCTCTGGCTGGCATAATGTTAAGCCTCCCTGACACTGGCCCTGCGGGGCATAATGGTTGTCATACATGCCATGTTCTCCCAGCTCTTCCCTGGCTATGCCCACTGTCTATCCCCTGCCAAAACTGGCCATGCATTTGTACAGAATCTGATGTGGACAGCATGGGCAGGGGTGTGTAGTGGGCTCATGCCCTTCTTGAATAGGTGGGTGTCCATTGGGCATCCAGGTGTGCATATTCTGGCCCTGATTTGCCCTTAGCAGGGTGTGTAAGGCTGGGACATCATTTGTACATAGGGCCCACAGACAGTATTTGGCTGCAGTGGGATTTTCCTGCAACTAAATGTGTACTACACATCATGGTACAGTATTTTCAAAACTACTTTTATACTATGATAAACATTGTAAAAGTAATACATTAAAACCCACTATCACCTATGTATGTTCCTGACAGTTTAGCAGCTTTGTGAGGCAGTGTGGCCAACTGGTTGGGACACATGCTTGGTAACTGGGAGATCGTAGGTTGAAGTCCCTCCAGAGTCATATATACATTATGTGACCTTCAAAATCACTTACCTTCTCAGTACTCCAGTTCATCCAGCTGCACAGTTGGGTAGAAACAGGGCTCTCTGTAAAGGGCATATTGCATTTTAGTTGTGCTGCCTTATGAAATAAGTCATAAAACAAAAAGAAAATTATTGGAATATGTGTGTTTTTAAATACAGGTTGAAGTCCTCTTGTCACAGTTCTGCCAGAGATATCTTGCAGGATACTGCAGAAACACAATGTGATTTAAACAATTACTTCCTAGTCCCACTACCTTCCCCCCACCTCTTCTAATCAGCACCCTTGCAACCTCTTTGTGCTTCTCCTCCTTTCCACTTACACTAGTCGCTGTGTTACCTATAAGCATCTTCTTCTTCTATACCTCCTACTACCCCTCTTTAGCTCCTTCCCTTTCTCTGTCTTTGTTAACCTACTGTTGCAGTCCCCAACTCCCCAATTTACCCATAATGCACTTTATTTTCATACTGTTTGGCATTCCATGCTGTTACTTGAATAACTTCCAGTCAAATTGTAATTGTATTTGTTTGTGATTTACTGTGATCTGTAATTGTTATTTGATCATACCTATTGTATTTGTACTTACTATTTCCTTGTCCTCCCATTTACCCCTCACCCCATGACACATCTGGAAATGAGCTGTTACTCAATTCAGTATGCCTTTCCTGTGAAACTTTTGAAATAAATACACAAATAAATAAATTTGTCATGCAAGAAAATGTGACATCTTTATTACAGAGTGCTTCATCCTTGTGGCTGCACTGTTACACACTGGCCCTCACAAACCACTTGCATTCATTGCTTGAGCATGCTGTGATAGCATACTCCTTGGTCCTTTTAGAAGGCGCTGAGTGTGCTTGCTAATATACTGCAGCTACTTGCTCACAGTTTAAAGGGCAGGTATTCACTTGTTTGTTTTCTGTTTCAGGTTAAATGCTGTGCTGTATAAAGAATTTTGTCCTACCCACTACTGTGTTTTAACTGACTCCTTTATATTAACTGTTTTCTCCATTCAGGTTTTCCCAGATGCTGAAATGTGGCCGTTTTGAAAAATCACGGCTGCATAGAACTCTTCAGCACAAGTAAAACTGATGCAAGTAAAAGACTGAATCCCTGTGTTTCTGCTGTTCCTCACTATCGCATGTGCTTTGGTTTTCAGGCTCCTACATGCTCATCCCTGTGTGGTGGACTGACAGTTGTAACCTGGCGCTTCGGCTGCACAGAACGAGCCAAGTGTTGTAGTCACAACTTTTGAAAGTAGTCAGTACAAAGCACTTACATTTTGTTAAGAAATTTAGTTTTGTCTAACAGAAAAAGAAAAATCTTCAGACATCAAAGACAGTTAAACTAGTGAATTTACTGTGATTTAAGAGGTTAGTGGTGGTGCCATCTTACCATGTTCTCTATTTTAGCTTGAGCAGACTTCCGTGACTAAAATCTAAGCTGAGGTGATTACATGAATGCTAATTTTCTTCCTAACCGATGGCCTTTGTAGAAAAGCTGCTGCTGATAGTAAGGATATGGAGAGAGACTTGGATGCAGTGAAGTTTTGGACATTAACAATATTTTGTTTTTTATGAGTGCACTTGCTCAAGTTACTTTTCCGTAAGCCCCTTCACTTAACACCACGGAACTGGTTGCACTGAGAGACAAAACCTTTTCAGGTTGTGATTACCCAAATTATATTCGGGTTTATTTTTCGATTGAAGGAGGGATCCATCCTCAGAATAATTAAAGACTCAGTTTTTGCATCAGGTGGCAGGGATGCTCAGAAGACGAGAGGGAGGATTGAGATTTGTTTTCAAAAATCAGATAGCACTCTGTCTCCTGAAGTTCCTCTAAGTAAAGGCTCAAGTGGGTGGGGGAGAAAAACAGGAGAAAGGAAAAGATTACTGCAGGAATTAATAAATGTACAGGGGAACTTGTGTGTGATTGTAGGGGTTACAGGGTGTGTCGTGTCATGTTATTGCAGATTGCTTTCTACGCTGTGATCACCATAGTAATAAAAATTTACATGACTACAGTTAAAAAAAAAACATTGTAAAAGCATTATGATCAAAAGAACTTATCATGGATCAAACTCTTAAACTCCGCCCATGCTACACAATGATATACACACTCTAACCACTGCAGTATCAGTGAACTGAAATGGCAGGTTTTCTTTTTATATCTCTCTTCTGTAATGAGGTTCTGTATGTATTGATTGTATATCATTGATTTTGGTACTGTAGAAAAAACGTATACTGCTGCTGTGAAGCTGCTTGTGAATTGATTTGGCAACCAAAGCTTATTGAATTTGGACCATTTTACAAGTTTGCAGTGAGTGAGCTACACAGCTCTCACAAGCCAAGTTACTCTAAGCTGCTACTAGAACATTCTGTGTTCATTACCATGCCTTTTTTCACAGCATCTAACTGTGACATGCATGATTCATTTGTGTAACCTCATACCATCGCAAAAAAAAAAAAATCATGCTTTTTTAGGAATCGAGCCCACAACCCTGACACAAAATAAAACAGCTCCATCCCAGTGAGCCAAACAACCCACCTGATAAATGTTACTTTTTGGATACTTATTAAGCTACTCACAGATTCTTTTGCAATTGTGATGAATTCAGCATGTTCACATAAAGTGCATGTAGTTACTTCGATAGACTCATTTAAATTACACTCTTATTCTTTTATTTTAGTATCAGATGGTAATAGTTGAGCCCAGAATGTGATATTCTGACTAATATATAGCTTCAAGTTGCAGCTTATACTCCATTTTAGTACAACTCATTTTGACTCATACTTGCAAATGAATTCTGAAGATGACTCTGTAATACATAATTAGTCCTTCTCTGTTCTACCATCCAGCTCTGCATTGATGTTCACATATTGTATTACCACAATCCTTACTGATGTAGTGTAATCATTCATTTGTCTGTAAAACAATGTAGACCCATAGGTATGAAAAACAGCCTGGCTGTTCCCATACTTTTTTAACTTGTGTTTTATACTCCCCCTGCACACTGCTTTCTACTCCCATCGGGAGTCGCCAATGGCCTTTTTTCCCCCTTACATAGAAACAAAGACTTTGACGGCAGATAAGGACCACTTGGTCCACCCAGTCTGCCCATTTCCCTACCTACTGGATAAGCTGCTGATTCTAGTTAACCAACGGCCTACTTCCTGCAACCTCCCACTATAATTGCCTTATGTCTGTCCCATGCATGTTTGAATTCCCCCACTGTTTTAAACCCAACCACCTCTCCTCAGGAAGGTGGTTCCATGTATCCACCACTCTCTCTGTGAAAAAAATCCTCACATTGCCCTGAGTCGTCCCTCTATCTTCAAATTGTGTTCCTCCTCTTGCACATCTCTTTTCTGAAAGATGCTACCCTCCTGACTTTGTTGATGATTCCTTGAGGTACTTGAAAGTTTCTATCATGTCCCCAACCCTTCCTTTTCTCATCACGAGTATACATATTAAGCCTCTCAGTCTCTCTTCATATGGTTTCTGTTGCAGACCCTGCACCATTTTATTTGCCCTCCTCTGGACTGCTTCCATCTGACTATGTCCTTGTGTAGATGAGATCTCCAAAACTGCACACAGTACTCCACATGGGGTCTCACCAACTATCTGTATAGAGGGATAACCACTTCCCTTTTTCTACTTGTGATGCCCCTTCCTATGCATCCCAGTATCCCCCTGGCTCTCCTTACTGACTTTTCACATTGCTTACTCACCTTTAGGTCATCTGATATGACTACCCCCAGGTCTCTTTCCATTTTTGTTGTTGTTAGTACCTTCCCTGCATTGTGTACTCTTCTCCTGGGTTTTTGTTTCCCAGTTGCATTACTTTGCACTTCTTTGCATTAAATCTAAGTTGCCACATGTCTGACTATTCCTCAAACCTTGCCAAGTCCCTTCTCATCTTTTCTACCCCCTCTTGTGTATCAACTGTGTTACAGATCTTTGTGTCATCTGCAAAGAGGCATATCTTTCCCTCAAGACCCTCTGCAATGTCACCTATAAAGATGTTAAAGAGGACTGGACCCAGTACTGAGTCCTGAGGTACTGCACTAGTAACCCCCTTTCTTCAGAATGCGTTCCATTCACTGTCACCTTCTGTGTCCTGTTGTGCAGCCAGTTTGCTATCCAGGCTACCACCCTGGGACCCACTCATAGGCTGGCTAACTTAATTATTAATCTTTTGTGCGGGACTGTGTCAAATGCCTTGCTAAAGTCTAGGTAGACCATATCCACAGCCCCTCCCTGGTCTATTACTTTGGTCACCCAGTCAAAGAAACCAATTAGATTCATCTGATATGAGCTTCCTGCTGTAAATCCATGCTGCTTTGGGTCCTGTGCCTTTGTCTCTAGGTACTCAACAGTTCTTTCTTTCAGAAGTGATTCCATCATTTTCCTACCACTGAGGTCAAACTTACAGGTCTGTAGTTTCCTGCTTTGCCTTGCTCCCACTTTTGTGAAGGGAATCACATCTGCCCTCCCCAGTCCTCAGGTACCACTCCATCCTGCCATGATTTGTTAAAAGCATGGTCAGTAGTGTCACTAGGTCCTCCTTAGTTCTTTTAGGATCCTGGGGTAAATCCTGTCAGGCCCCATTGCTTTGTCCACCTTGGGTTTTAGGAGTTATTTCAGGACTCTTTCTTCTGTGAATGGACTGGTGTCAACAACCCTACCCAGAGTGCTTCTATTGTCTGGTTTAGTAACTCCTCCTCATCTTCTTTGTGAATACTGAGCAAAAGTATTCATTCAGTACTGCTGCCTTTTCACTGTCTCCCTCTGCCCACCTCCCCTCTCCTTTATTAATCTTCACTATCCCTCCCTTAACCTTTCTATGCTCCCTAATGTACCTATAAAAAGTTTTATCCCCCTTCTTAACTGAGTTGGCTATTTTTTCCTCAGTTTGGGCCTTTGCTATTCTGACTGCCTTCCCCACTTCTTTCTGCTTTAATTGATACAGTTCCCAATTGTACTCCTTCTGTGATTCCTTATACTTTTTGAATGCACCCTTTTTCTCCTTAACCTTCACTGCCACCTCTTTTGAGAACTATAGTGTTTTTTTACTCCGCTTTGTTTTCTTTATTTGTTTCACACAAAGGCTTGTTGCTTCTATGATGGCAGTTTTGATTTTTCTCCATTGTTCTTCCATCCCTCCTTTATGGCCATTTGCTTGTGCATTCTTCAGGTATTCACCCATTTTGCCAAAGTCAGCCCTTCTAAAGTCCAGTATCCTTGTTTTTGTATGGCTTATCTCCATGGTTGTGCTCATTGTGAAGCACACTGTGCAGTGGTTGCTTGTTCCCAGATGTCTACTGACTTCTAAATTTGTGATCATCTCTCCTTCCTCTTACCTGTAGCTCGGAGTTGCCAATCCACCATGTAGCCATGGCTAGCACACCAGGCGGGGACGAGGTGGTGCAAGTACACATCCAATTTTCTGAATTTCATCGGGGTGCTTACTCTGGAACAGGCTGGCTCATTGGGGATCAGGGTCTGCTCTGTCAACCTGGAGCACAGCAATCCATTTTCCTGATTTCTGTACTGCGTTTCGTGTGCACTGACATCAATGACCGTCATGCAGCTACGCACTGTGTGTGGCTTGGTTTTGCAGTACATTGGGCCTCTGCCCTTAGACATCCAAGCACCAATCCCTACTCCCCCACAGAGAAGGTGAGTTGTCTTGTGTTGCTCGAGCCTCCTTCTCCCGGTTTGCCCTCCATCTCCATGTGCTTGTTCATGAACCTGTCTTGCCAACGCCATGAGCTGTAGCATTTCTGCTTCTCTAGTGGGCCTGTTCTTGTTCTCATATTTTTGTCATTAATTGTGAATGTGTGTTCGTAAATAAAGAACCCAAGCTGCGATGTGTTAGACAATTTTTCTAGTCTAGCATGTTCATCTTGCATGATCTGCGCAAGACAAACTCATGCTGACTTCCACCATAGATATCATTAATCTCCAGACATGTTACCAGCCTTCCATTGAGGATGGTCTCTATTATCTTTCTCACAGTTGTTGCTAGACTGACTGGTCTGTTTTTTTACCCGGTACTACTTTGGACAACTACTATGGAGTGGCACCCCATACGTCACTCACCATCTCTGTGCATGCACTCTGTTTCTCTATACCTATTGAACAAGTCTGTCAATGTACCCTCCAGGACCACTGTCATCTCTATCAGTACTCTATGGTGAACTCTGTCTGGCCCAGGTTCCCCGACTACCATCAGTGACCCAAGATCCTACAACACCCTTCTATCTGTTATTACCCTAATCATGATCTACTAACCCACTGCCATCCAATCCACCCACACACTCCCACTCTGCCTTTCTAATCTAGTTCTTACTCATTCCTTCACCTGGTGAATTCAGAATTGAAGCACATATTGATTACTTCTGCCTGCTCTGCCCCCTTTTTTCTGCCTGACAACTGTCATTCTTGATCCTAACAGTCTTACATTATTCCTTCTTTTCAACCTTGCATATCAGAATAAATCGTTTTCACCTTCACTGATCACCTGCAGTAACCTCCGTTCTCTCAACCACTTGGCTGCCCTTACTGATCTATTTACTTTTTCTGGATTTCTCTCCTATTATTTCCCATTCTCTTATCTTTTTGGATGTTTTATAGGTTCTAAATGATGCCTTGTTTTTACTCAACCCTGGCCCTTATCTCTCTGTTCATCCCTCTTGGCTTCTAGGACATGTATTTATTGCTCTAGCTGTTCACACATGAGCTAGTGTCACCTGTCATTCCCAGCTTGATGATTCCCCATTTTATCTCGGCATCCACGTTCGATAAGATTATAGCTATATCAATCTCCTGGAGACTCCATTATACTACCAGCATACCAAAGTCTGCCCTTTTCAATTCCAGTACCTTGGTCTTATATGTGGGGAAAGAAGAAAGGGGAGGCTCAGGGAGAAGAACTGATAAATGGTAAGATTAAGAGAGAATCTGTGAAACAAAAAGGTGATGATGGGAAAGATAAAGCATAATAGGAGTGAAAGAGCTAGGGAAGTTCCCAGGTGGGGACTAATAAACAGGGCCTAGTAAGAAGGCTGAAAGGTGACAAACGTGTGGGAAGGAGATAGAGATGGAGACCTATGGTGAAAATGAAAAATAAATTAAATGAGTACAAAACAAATAGACTTTAGGGGACAAAAGGATGGCTGAAAGATGTTAGTGTTAAATAAGTCTATCATTTAAACAAGAGGGCTGCTGGGAGCCAAGGCGGATGATCATCAGCTTCCATGTTTTTCTATGGTCAGGATCCCAGAAGCCCTGTTGAAGGACACAAACAGAAAGTTC
Organism: Neoceratodus forsteri; assembly: GCA_016271365.2. Classification (NCBI taxonomy): domain Eukaryota; kingdom Metazoa; phylum Chordata; order Ceratodontiformes; family Ceratodontidae; genus Neoceratodus; species Neoceratodus forsteri. The sequence goes on along the minus strand of CM057453.1, from coordinate 296,179,955 downwards.
ATTGACATTGTGGTCCCTAGAGATAAAGTGGGATACAATGGGTTTAGCAGTTTCACCATTCCTGACAGCTCTGTAATGTTCCCTGAAATGGTCAGCAAGACGCCTACCAGTTTCTCCGATGTAAATAGCTGTGCACTTCCTGCAAAGAATACAATACACCACATAAGTGGAGGTGCATGAGAACTCCTTGGTGATGTGAAAAACACCTGTAGGCCCCCGAATTTCAGTCACACTGGAAATAAATTTGCAGGTGTAGCAGTGAGTCCTGTTGCAAGGTTTGGTACTTGAGAGGGAGGAGCTGTTAGGAGTAGGTAGGCTGCTTTTAACCAGGATATTCTGCAGGTTAGGTTGCCGGCGGTAGGAGGCAATAGGTGGTTCTGTAAAGGAAGCACCTATGTTAGGGTCAGTTTGCAAAATAGGAAAGTTACTGGTGATGATCCTGTGAGGAGAAGGTGTGCTCTGATGGAAAGGAAGCACTAGTGGAATTCGCCTTTGTTCTTGTGTGACAATATCCTTCCTGCGGGGGTCAAGGTTACTGGGCATGTTACTGACCTGGGAGAGTGCTCTGTCCACTGTGCTTTTAGGGTATCCCCTGTTGATAAAAAACTATGCATTATTTGGGTCTGCTCAGCAAAATCATCCTCTTCACTGCATAACCTGCGAAGTCTAAGAAACTGTGAATAAAGCAGGCCATTCTTATAAGGCAGGGGCCCTCTCTCCCACATGCGAGCGAGAGACAAATGCTGGCATCAGGTAAAACACTCACACGACACTGCCCTGTTGCAGCAATACAGAAAACTCAGAAATGAGTGCAAGAAAATGATCAGGGGGGGCCAAAAGTGACTTCTGCAAGGCCGCCCTTCTCAGCTCTGCTAAAGACCCCAGACGGTTCTGGAGAACCATCCAATCACTGGTTGGCGGTCGCTCCTACTCCGGGGTCACTGACATGCTCATCAAAGGAGTCTCCTGCAACAATCCTCACGTGATTGCTAATGCTCTAAACTCATTTCACAGACCTCCCTTCTGCTCCCGCTAGAATCCTCAGCCCAAAACTCAAACTGCCCTGCCTCCCGTCCCAATGGGAGTCTGGTCTGACCCGCCCATTTTACCCAGGGCAGTATCGGTAAGCGAAGCGGGCCCTCCCTTCTGATCTCTCCCAGAATGCTAGCCCTGGTCCTGATGATCTGGAGCCAAAGCTTCTCAAACTAGGTGCCCCTTATAGCCTCCCGGTGGCCACATTTTCAACCTATCCCTTACCCAGGGACTGATCCCGGATATCTGGAAGGTTGCCAAGGTCGATCCCTGTCCCTAAGCAGGGCGACCCCAAATCCTGGACAACTACAGTCCCATAGCTATCCTCTCTGCTGTCAGCAAGCTCCTGGAAAAGGTGGTCGCCAAACAAATCTGGAGTATATCCACCCCATGGTCTGCTGACCCCGCCAACACGTTTCGTGAAAGGGCACAGCACTTCCACGGCTCTCATCTCAGTCTCTCTTCCAGCATCAGAGCTGCTATGGATCAGGGAAAACTCTCAGGTGTGGTATCTATTGAGCTTATCCAAGGCTTAGACCTCGTTGACCACGCACCTGCTTGCCCTGCAGATGAGGTCCCTTGGTTTGTCCCCCAAAGCCCTAAACTGGGTCTCTGACTACCTAAATGGCAGAAAACAACTAACTAAATTCAATAAAGTCTCTCTGCCCCCGGCCTGTCACCTCTGGTGTCCCTCAGGGCTCCGTGGGTCCCCTACTCTTTCCCTGTTCATCAACAATCTCCTGATGTGGTCTCCAGCTGCCGTGTCATCATGTATGCGGATGACCTGGTTCTCCTGGCCCACTCCTGTGATACAGCCACACTAAACCGCTACTTATCTGAAGACCTCTGGAACATCCAGGCATGGCTCTCCAACCATAAATTGGTCCTAATCAAAAATAAGCTATGCTTGGTTTCCTCTGCCAAAATACGAGGCCTCTTCAACTCCCCTACATATAAACTACGAAGATGGCTCCCTCCCTACCGTGACCTCCCTCAAATATCTTGGGTGATGCTTGATCCCCAATTGGACCTTGGTAGTCATATCCATAATGCCTGCAGGGGTAAACCGCAAACTGGGGATGGTCTACAGGGCTCGGCACACCTCACTCCAGCAGCTCGCTTAGCTCTTGCCAGGGAGTACTACTCCTCCCTCAGCTACTGCCCCTCATATTTGATCATACTTCTAAGACCCTCCTAAGCAAGTGGGCACAACGTACAGCAACATCTCTGTCATTTGCCCTGGCCCTTCCCCACCTCACCCATCACTGCGAGCTCTACGAGAAGCTTGGCTGGCTATCCCCGATCAATCACCTTAACTTTAGCACTGGGTGCCTCGTGAGTAAAGTACTTAGCTCTGGCACCCCTCCGGAAATGGCCCAGTTTCTTGCTCCTGCTGACCTCTCCCCCTACCTGCTTAGATCCCAAGGCCCCGGCCTACTAAGTGTACCTACTTCCTGCACCAACATGGGGGACCGGAGTTTTGCTGTCCATGGCCCCAGGCTCTGGAACTCCTTTCCTGAAAGAATCTGCCTCCTCTCACAAGAGTTTCCGGACCTCCCTGTGGGATCATCTTAGGTGGGTTTCGCTGTGAATGTCCTAAGCCTCCTTAGCCTCCCGGTGTCCACTGGTGCCGGCTTCTTCTCTCCTGCTCTGGCATCACCACTCTTGCGCTTATGTCCTCATCCAAATCTCCCTCACTTGCTTGACTGGACGCTATGATGTTACTATGCTCATAATCCTCACCAGCCCTGTTGGTCATTGAATTTATCTCTAATTTATACCTTGCCCCAGCACTGTATCTGGGTGTACCTTCCACGTAAATGTAAAACTGTAAAATTGTCTTTTCTCCTGTTTTTGTACCTGAATGCATTAAGTCTGAACCAATTACTGTATCAATGTACCTGTTGTACCTTTTGTACTCTCCCGGTCGTCTCTGAAAATAGGCATAAACTTGTCTAGTGTATACCCGGTAAACAAAAACGAAATAAATAAATAAATGTTTGTTACATAAAAACATCCGACTTTGTTAGATGTAAAAGAAATAGTTAACATTAGAACATGCGAACATATGAAATCTACCAGCAGATAAAAGCCTAGTGGTCTATCAAGTCTGCTTAAATGTGCGACTTGCACCCCTTCCTACGCTGTACTGAGTTGTTCATTGACCCCATAACGAGCACCTCAAGATCCTTCTCCCTCTCTGCCTCGACTAGCTGCACTCCACCCAGGTGGTAACATCCTTGAGTTGTTTGTCCCAAAAATACAGTAAATACAGCACCTCGCACTTTTCGCATTGAACCCCAGTCACCTGGTATCCGACTATGTTTCCATCTTTGCCACATCATCCTGCAACCTCTGCCATCATAGAAACATAGAATTTGGTGGCAGATAAGGACGGCTTGGCCCACCCAGTCTGCCCATTTCACTACCTAATGGATAAGCTGCAGATCCTAGTTAACCAGCAGCCTACTTCTTTCTACCCCCACCCCCTAGAATTGCCTTATGGCTGTCCCATGCATGCTTGAATTCAACCACTGTTTTTGACTCCACAACCTCTTCCGGAAGGCCGTCTATGCATCCACAACCCTCTCTAGAAAAAATAATTCTTACATTACCTCTGAGCCACCCTCCTATCTTCAAATTGTGCCCCTTGTTCTTGTACACCTCTTTTTTTGAAAGATGTTACCGTCTTGGACTTTGTTGATTCCCTTGAGGTACTTGAACATTTCTATCCTGTCCCCCTCTCCCTCCTTTCCTCGAGGCTATACATATTAAGCTCCTTTAGTCTCTCTTCATATGTCTTCTGGTGCAGATCCTGCATGATTTTAGTTGCCCTCCTCTGGACAGCTTCCATCTTGTCTATGTCCTTGTGGAGATTGGGTCTCCAGAACTGCACACAGTACTCCAGATTGGGTCTCACCAGCTGTCTGTACAGAGGGATAACAACTTCCTGTTTTCTACTGGTGATGCCTCTCCCTATGCATCCCAGTATCCCCCCAGCCCTCCTTACTGCCCTCTCACATTGCTTGCCCACCTTTAAGTCATCTGATATGACTACCCCCAGGTCCCTTTCCATTTTCTTGTTAGTATCTCACCCCCCACTGTGTATTCTTCTCCTGGGTTTTGTTTCCCAGGTGCACCATTTGCACTTTTAGCATTAAATCTAAGCTGCCATAAATTTGACCATTCCTCTAACCTTGCCAAGTCCCTTCTCATCCTTTCCACCCCACCTTGTGCATCAACTCTGTACAGATCTTCGTGTCATCTGCAAAGAGACATACTTTTCCTTCAACCCTCTGCAATGTCGTTTACAAAGACATTGAAGAGGACGAGTCTAATACTGAACCTACGGCACTCACTAGTAACCCACTCTCTTCAGAGTGGACTCATTTACTATTACCCTCTGTGTCCTATTCTCCATCCATTCTTTACCCAGGCTATCAGCTTGGGACCCACTCCCAGGCTGGCTAACTTGTATATTAATCTTTTGTGTGGGACTGAGTCAAATGCCTTGCTAAAGTCTAGCTAGGCCATGTCCACAGCCCCTCCCTGATCTACTACTTTGGTCACCCAGTCAAAGAAATCTATTAGATTCATCTGGCATGATCTTCCTGCTGTGAATCCATGCTGCCTTGGGTCCTGTGCCCCTCTGGCCTCTAGGTACTCGACAATTCTTTCCTTCAGAAGTGATTCCATCATTTTCCCTATCACTCAGGTTAAACTAACTGGTCTGTAGTTTCCTGCTTCTGCCCTGCTCCCACTTTTGTGAAATGGAATCACATCTGCCCTCCTCCAGTCCTCAGGTACCACCCCATCCTCCCATGATTCGTTAAAGAGGGTAGTCAGTGGTGTCACTAGTTCTACCCTTAATTCTTTTAAATTCTGGGATGAATCCCATCAGGCCCCATTGCTTTGTCCACCTTCAGTTTTAGAGTTCTTTCAGAACCCTTTCTTCTTCTTTAAATGGGCTGGTATCCTTCTGTATCCAGAGTGTTTCTACTGTTTGTTTTAGGTACCTCCCCCTCTTCATTTGTAAATACTGAGCAAAAATATTTGTTTAGTATCTCCGCCTTTTCACAGTTATCCTCTGCCCACCCTCCCTCTCCTTTATTAAGCCTCACTATCCCTCCCTTAGTCTTCCTTCGCTCCCTGATGTACCTAAAAAAGGGTTTATCCCCCTTCTTAACTGAGTTGGCTATCTTTTTCTCAGTTCGGGCCTTTGCTGTTCTGACTGCCTTCCCAGCTTCCTTTTGCTTTAACTGATGCAATTCTCTGTCCTGCTCCTTCTGTGATTCCTTGTACTTTCTGAATGTTTTCCTTTTCTCTTGAACCTTCACTGCCACCTCCTTTGAGAACCATAGTGGTTTCTTACATTGTTTTGTTTTGTTTATTTGCTTCACACGAGGGCTTGTTACCTCTGTGATGACAGTTTTTATTATTCCCCATTGTTCTTCCACCCCTCCTTCCTGCCCATTTGCTAGTGCATTCCTTAGGCACTCACCCATTTAGCAAAGTCAGCTATCCTGAAGTCCAGTACTTTTGCCTTTGTGGCTTGACTCTATTGCTGCTGTGTTTATTGTGAACCATACTGTTAGATGGTGCAGCTAGTTCCCAGATGGCTACCCATTTCTACATCTCTGATCCTCTCTCCATCTCCATTTGAGAGGACCAGGTCTAAGACTGCTCCCTCTCGAGTGGTTTCCAATACTAGTTGTCTAAGGCATGCCCCTTGTAGGGAATCCTTCTAGGTCATCCACCACTTCTCACATTTTTGTGTTATCAGCAAACAGACTGGTCTTGCTGTTGATGCCCAATGATATGTCCTTAATGAATTTCCCAAACAACACTGATCACAGCACAGATCCCTGCGGAACACCATTCATCACTAACCTTGGGGATGAGTGATCCCCTCCCGCTACCACCCTCTGTTGCCTTCCCTGAATCCAGTTACCTATCCATCTCACCAGCTTTGCACCCTCACCTGTGCATTCTAACTTACTTCCCATCCTCTAATGTGGCAGAAAGTCTAATGCCTTACTGAAGTCCAGGTACAGGTCATATACTGCATGACCCCCATCCAATTTCCTAGTTACCGAGTCATATATAGAGCTCCACCAGATTGGTTTGGCAGGATCTGCTGCTTACGAATCCATGTTGTCTGTTGTACTTTAACCCTTTTGACTGCTGTAGGGCCAATATCCTCTCCTTCATACAAACATGAAAACATATGAAGAAGCCAACAGAAGAAGGCCATTTGGTCTACCTAGTCTGCTCGTATTGCAGGGTCCACAGCTTTAGCTACTGTCCCTTCCCTCCCTCTCCACTCCTCCCATCCTCCCTTACCATGATCCTTACCTTTCCCTATGCCTATCCCAACCTTTCTTAAAGTTGTCCACTGTCTTCAACGAGATGACATCTTCCGGCAGTGCATTCCAAGTGCCCATCACCCTCTATGTGAAGAAGTGCTTCCTGACCTCCATCCTAAATCTTCCACCCTCCAGATTAAGACTGTGCCCACATATTGATTGCCACTCTGCTTAAAGAAGAATCTTCTTATCAGCCTTATGTATCTCTTTCAAGTACTTGAAGGTCCCAATCATGTCCTTCTCTCTCCTGTCTTCCAGGGAGTACATGTACAGTGCCTTCAACCTCTCCTCATATGCCTTACCCTGCTGACCCACTATCATCTTTGTAACCTCCTCTGGACTTTCTCCAGCAGGTTAATGTCCTTTTGAGGTATGATCACCAGTACTGAACTCCATACTGTAGATGTGGCCTTACCAGTGACCTGTACAAGGGCAGTATAACCTCCTCTGTCCTACTACTGATCCCCCTAGATATGCATCCCAGCATCTTGTTTGCCTTTGCCACTGCTTTCTTGCACTGCTTGGAGTGCTTCATGTCACTTGTGATCATCACTTCAAGGTCTTTTTCCTCCTTTGATGCAGATACTCATATCCCCCCGTCCCTCCTCTCCTCCAGTAAGTACATGTTCAACTCCCTCAGCCTCCTCTCATATGGTAAGTGCCCCCGGCCCTTAATCATCTTTGATGCCCTATGCTGCATCCCCTCCAGTAACTTAATGTCACTCTTTAGATATGGACACCAGTACTGCACGCAGCACTCCAGGTGCAGTCTAACTAATGATCTATGGAGTGGCAGAATAACCTTCCCCCTCCTCAAGGATATTCCCCTTGCAATGCAACCTAGCATTTTGTTGGCCTTTGCAACTGTCTTCCTACATTGTGCTGAGTTGTTCACTGACCCTGTAATGAGTAACCCCAGATCTCTCTCCTCCTCTGTCTCAGCTAGCTGCACTCCCCCAAGCTGGTAACTCCTCCTTGGATTTTTCACCCCAAAATGCAGCACCTTGAATTGTTGGCATTGAACCCCAGCTTCCAGGTGTCCAACCGGGTTTCCAGCTTTGCCAGATCATGCTGCAACCCCTGACATCCCCCTAGGTCATCCACCACTGCTCCAATCTTGGTGTCATCAGCAAACAGACTGATCCTGCTCTTTATGCCCAGTAATATGTCTGTAATGAATATCCCAAACAACACTGGCCCCAACACCAAGTCCTGCAGAACACTGCTGGTCAATACCTTTAGCTTGTTGCCTTCCCTGGAGCCAGTTCACTACCCATCTCACCAGCTTCGCACCCACCTCTATGCCTTCTAACTTACTTCCCAGCCTCCCATGCAGCACTGAGTTGAATGGATTACTGAAGTACAGGTACAGGATCTCCACTGCATGGCCCCATCCAGTTGTCTGGTTATCCAGTCATAGAACTCCACCAGGTTGGTTTGGCAGGATCTGCCACTTACGAAGCCATGCTGTCTGCTGTCCTGTAGTCCTTTGGCTCCAGGAGGGCCACCAGTCTCTCCTTCAGGATAGTCAGCTTACCAACAATGGATGTGAGGCTCACTGGTCTGTAGTTCTCCGATTCATCCTTGGGCCACTCTTGTCCACCCTCAGTGTCCTCAACCCTCCAGAACCATGGCCTATGTGAGTCCCATATCCATCACACTCTTCCTCTCCATTCCTGCTGTTACTTCCCCTTTGTTATCACCACCCACCCAACTTCAACTTGGTACATACAGAACAGACGTAATAGTTTAATGCTTCTGACTTATCACCCCATACTACAACCCCATTCTTTTCCTTCCTAATCCATTTGACACTCCTCCCTTCCTCCTGTACACACTTAAGACCTTTTCTCACATTTACTGCCACCCCTCCTTCCCCAATCACTCTATCCATACAAAATATCCTGTACCCTGTTATCAACAGACCCCAGTCATTTAACTGTGTGACCCATGTTTTGGTGATGGCTGCCATTCTGATCTCCCCCTCTGCCTTGAGAATCTGTGACTCTGCAATTTTTTTCCCAAGGCACATAGCATTCAGTGAGACCACCTTGCATCCCTTCCCCCCTCACATCCTGCCCTCCTTTACTATCATCGCTACTAGTACTTGTCCTTTGTCTTTTGTTACTGTTATGTGGGGTAAGCTCATATGGCTTCCTAACCTGTGGTATCTGCATGTCTCTTGTCCACTAACCAACTCCCCCCACCTGCTCCTAGTTTAAACTTCCTAATACCTCTGTGTACTCCCGCATCATCTGTTTCAACATTTTATTTCCCTCCTCATTCAAATGTAATCTATCCTTGCCTGCTTCCTTTCTCCTCATATTAGCCTGTCCTCTCCTTTAGACTCCAAGACTGTTGCCACCTTTACTCTTCTCCTCGCCAATCAATTTTCCTTTTCTTGCTGTATTTTTCTCTCGACCTGTGTTCTCCCAATGCCTTCCCCTTTGGTCTGGGCACCCCATCTCTGCTTCCCTTCTTCAGACCCTCTCATCCAAACTGCTTGCCCAAACTGACCTCCCTCAATGTACCTCCTCATTCCATATAGTGTTGGGCTATGATCTCCTTCAGTCTGCCTTATTTGTATTAGCAGCTCCTACATACCCTTGACATAGGTTTTAAGTTTACATGTTTTGTTGCATAATAAACATCCCCAACCTCCAAGCTATTTTTAGAAGGATTGACACACGCAGTTGTTGTAGTCCACCACCTACCCATTGCTCTCATCGCCCACCAGCGACTCCCCCACTGTTCAAGATTTATTATACTCAATGTGGCTTCACTTTCTAACATAGTCAGAAACAAGTATCAGCCATTCTGAATACACGGATTACCATACAAAGTAAATATAACATGATGTCTTTTAATTTTTCCATCAGGATGTTTACGGAACTGCATTCAGAATTTGAAGATGAATCATTAGCTGAATCTGTCAGCAGTGCAGATTATGAAGATCACATTCAGCACTCTGATGAAGATGAAGTAACTAACAGTTCTGGAGATGAACTTGCCCATATGGTAGAACCATTGGGCATTCAGACATATAGGTTTCAGCCAATTGCTAGGGTTGTAAATGTTCCAGAAGATGGAAATGCAGAGCAAGATTATAGTGAAGGTCAACAGTTTCGCACCACTGGCAGTCCATGGTAGCACTCATTTTACTTACACAATAATATATGCATACGAACGTCTGACTTGAAGTCATGTAATTATTTGCTCATGTAATGATGCCATGTACAGTGAACAATTTCAGTGCATGATTAGTACATTATAAATGATCCTATGTATGAGTAAAGAATAGCTCATAGACAGTTTTATGTGACATCAATAGATAACTATTCCTGATCTATCAATTTACCTGTTTGTGTTCTTCAAGATAAACAATTATCTGTAGGTTGGTTATGTCACAATGACTATCATTTATGTAATGACTAATCGAAAGCAGCTTTAACAATGCTTTTGAAATCACAATATATTTGCCCTGCTGTGAAGCAAACTGCAGAATTCAAAGAAAGAGTTTACTCTACACAGACAGATACAACTTTTTTTTTAACCAGGAGAGACACACTAAGCTGAAGATAAGAGCTTGTTCCCAGGTTTGACCTGGGATCATTAGGAAGTTAAGTAACTTGCTCATGGTCACCAGTATGCAAGTTGAGAATGTGGGATTCAAACACAGGTCTCCAGGTTTGCAGTGCTGATAATTATACCAATATATACATACAAACATACAAAGAAGCCAGTAGAAGAAGGCCATTTGGTCTATCAAGTCTGCTCATATTGCAGGGTCCACAGTTTGAGCTAATGTCCCTGCCCTGTACTGCCTCCAACTTATAAACTGATGTTGTATAAAACTGAATATACAATTGCCTTAGTCAAAATATACAATGCATTTCATTTTGTGAGGAAACAGGACTGTCATACATCACTCTTCATTGACCTGCCACTCACTCATGTAGATAAATTGCATAATTTGAGTATGGCCATTGAAGGTTTTTATATACAGTGTTGCTCATAGAAAAGTTTACCATTACCTCGGTATTACTGCACGTGCGGTAAAAATGCTGCTATCATGGTAAAAAAACAATGTTAGTGAATAGGATTTTTACTGTGGTAGCGGTACTTTTTTTTACCACACGTGAGGTAATACTGTAGTAGCAGGAAACTTTTCTATGAGCAACACGGTATGAGTAAAGATTGTAGCCATGTGTGTGATGGAAATTAGAAAACAGGTGGCATATGAATTCTGTGACTTGCCCTGCTTGGCAGGGACTTGTTTTAGCCATTGGTGGTACTCTCTTACTGCCATGGATAGGACCAAATCTCAGTCAATCAGAACACAGGGATTTATGTGCCCATTTTAAATACTGTAGTAAACAATTTCTATCATAAAATTGATCTTATTAAATTTAATTCAGCCAATGTAATATACACAAAATTTGTTTTATGTCGTTCACACATTTTTAATTTGATGTTATTAATTGATTGTTGTTATATTTTTAAAAGCTGTTCATGTGGAAAATGCACTGTAATGGCAGATGTTATAAATAGTTGATGCTGCCATGAAATTTCAGAGCTGAGAACACAACTCATTGACCTGTGTAATGGTGATGAGTTAATACAGGGAAAATGCATCGCTGAACAAGATGCTGTTTCTTCAGTCTGCTTAAATAGATTTGTGTTGGAGACTGCATATTATCAGTATAGGCAAGAATGTCCCGAAGATGCAGAAGCTACACCTTTTGTATACGAGTATGTACTTACATCCCATGATCTGGTAAAAAGGGTAGTCAGTGGACTTACAAGGTCTCTCCTTAGTTCTTTTAAAATTCTGGGGTGAATCCCGTCCGGCCACATTGCTTTGCCTACCTTGAGTTTTAAAAGTTATTTAAGGATCTAATGTTGAATCAACTTTCATGGTATGAGGTAATTTATGTGCTTTTGTCTTGCAAGTATTACAGATACACAGCCTACAGACAACTAGTTTTCTGGTGCTGGGGGTTGGGATGAGAAAATAGGGTACCCCTCCCATCTTGCATAATGAACAAAGTACTGCAGACTTTTCCAGCTGAAGACGGAAATTACAAAGCATTCAAGTTTTCATAACAATACCTGACGGACAATTCACATTTTGGAAAAAATAAATATTACATGTATTTTAACTCATTTTATTTGTTATATTAATTAACTCTAATAAGTTTTTCCTTTACAGAATAAATACAATCATATTCAGAACAAGCTAATCTCTCTGTTTTCATAAATAACAGTTGCTGAAATAATATATGAGCTTGTATTACATTTAATCTAGTTCTATTCGTGAAATTAGTCATAATCAAGTTATAACTGAATAAAATGATTCATTAATTTATTGCATGTATTCCAATGAACAAGATGTGAACATCAAAGTGAGATTGTGATAATCTGTTACAAACTATAAAGAACAACATTCTTTGTAACTGATTTTTCTGAATGATTTATAAGTAGTACATTCAATTTGTCTGAGACAACTTTTTATTAAAAATATTCAGAAAATAAAATTGAATTCTAAAAATCATTTCTAATTCTCATGCTCATTTTAGTTGATCATATGTTGAAAACAATTTCAGTAAATATACATTAAAGCAGTATCTGTCAGATAAAATACACTTTTTTCAGAAATGATGTTTAACAAAAAATATCAAGATACACATTTTCCTTTTTGTTTCTTTCATTCATGAAATAAGAAATGTGATCTTGAAGTTTATAAATATAGCATGTGCATTCAACAAATAACACAAGGAAAAGAGATTTTTAAAAATGTCAAATGCCAGCTTCTGATTGATTCACCGTACATAGTTATAGGTGTGCTCAGTGTTATAGTGTGAGCGACATCATCCAGGCAATACATGCACAATGGGCTCATTATATCAGATAACTTGTAGGTTGCAACACAGAGTGAAAAGGCAGCACAGACAGCTAGCAGTATGCTGTGACTGATAGAGGGGCATTACAATTAGAATCAAGGTGTTATTTATGTTTGCATCACTAGTGAGACCTCACATGGAGTACTGTGTTCTGTTACGGATACCCCCCGTCAGAAGAGACATAGGCAGACTGGAGACAATACAGATGAGGGCTACTAAGTAAGCAATAATACCTGACAGGTTGAGCGGTATTTACATACTAACATACTAATTGCCAGCAGATTAGGCCTTACGGTCCATCAAGTCTGCTTGAACCTCAGATCCCTAGTTGGGTACCAAAGCCCTACCCCCTTGTGTTCCAGAAACCCCTATCATTCATTCCCACCCCCGTGGGCCAGGCCATTATCTGATACATCCACTTTCTGTGTCTGTCCCACCCTCTCTTGAAGCCCTCCACTATGGATCTCTGGACCAGCTTGCCAGGCAGCACATTCCAAGGATCCACCACCCTTTCAGTGAAAAACCTCCTCCTCTTTCCTCCCTCACCCTTCCACCTTCCAACTTCAAACCATGCCCTCTGGTGATACCTCCCTGCTTTAGTCTAAAGATCCCCTCTGTGTTTACCTATTTATTCCCTTGAGGTACTTGAAGACCTCAATCATGTCCTCCCTGTCTCTCCTCTCCTCCAATTAAAACAGGCAGAGCTCCTCAAGTCTGTCCTCATATGTTAAATCCCCTAGTCCTCATATCATCTTAGTTGCCCTCCTCTGTACCCTCTCCAGGAGCTGTATGTCCCTCTTCAAGTGTGGTCTCTAGTACTGTACACAGCACTCAAGGTGTGGTCTAACGAGTCCATTGTACAGTGGCAGAATCACTTCCCTGTTCCTAGAGGTGATCCCCTATGATGCATCCCAACATCCTGTTTACTTTGCTAGCCACTCTCCTGCCCTGCTCAGAGTCATTCATACATGCATCCACCATGACCCCTAGGTATTTTCCCCTGTTGAGGCCTCCAGCACCTCCCCTCCCAGGGTGTACCTGTGTTTAGGGTTTCCCCGCCCACGATGTAACACCTTGTACTTGGTGATATTGAAATTTAATTTCCATGTGTGAGCCCACCTTTCCAGGGAGTCCAGGTCCCCTTGCAGGGCCAACCTCCCCTCTTCCCCCTCAACTACTGCTCCCATCTTGGAGTCATCAGTGAAGAGACTCATTTCAAGCAATTTTAAGCAATATACCATGACAGGGAGTGGGTATATGGGTGTATTTACCATGACTGGTGTGGTTCAGTCACGAGGCACAGCCACGTGACTCAACCACACCAGAAGTGGCAAATCCACCCATATGCTCACTCCCTGGAGTGGCATATTGCTTTTATAAATAGATCTCTTTATTTATTTGAAAAAAAAAAAGGAAAAAGTGGGACTGGCACTTGTTTTTACCCGGGCTCTGTTGTCTGATAGATGCCCACCTTACCAGGGCTATGATCCTATCAGAGCCTGAGATGCTTTAGCCCATTTTCTAAGATGATACAATGACTGCACCAAAGGCCATATGAGTAGAGGTTGGAAGGAATAAACTTGTACTCCTTGAGCAAAGAGATTTATTTATTTATTTTATTGAAATCTAGGATTACAACCTTTGAGCTACAATCTCATTTACAAAGGTTCCACGTTGGACATAAAGGCACAGATAAGCACAGTACAATACAGGAACTCTGTAAAAAACAAGACAAGGAGGGCTGTAAGGCAATTAAATACAGTGGGGACAAGTTATAGCAGTTTCTGTACATTTCCTATGAGAAAAAACAATATAGGAGGGAAGGAGGTTAATTGGGCAGCACAATAGGCTTAGGTTAGAGGAGGGGAGGTAAACATAGGCAGTGGGGGAAGGATGGCAGTAACCTTGGCATGGAGTCACTTTGTCATAGTGGTTAAGTTACGTTAAGGTAGAGGGTGGGGAAGAAAGCGGAGACTGAGGTGGGTTGAGGATCTCATGAAGAGGAAAAGAGGACAGGGAGTAGGGGGGAAGGGGAAATGGGAATGTAGGTATGAGTGATGCTGGGTAGGCAGCTGATAAGTGCAAACGGTGGGGGGGGGTTCTTAGTCAGATTACAGCAGAGGTGAATCAGGGGAAGCAGGAGCAAGTCTGTTGGCTGGCCAAGTGAGATCTGAGTGCTGATTTGAAGACGCTGATTTTGCTGATAGCAGTATGATCAGGTGGAAGTGCACTAAGCCAGAGTGGGGCCTGTATTCAAAGGATCTCTGACCTTGAGAAGTTTGCTGGAAGGGGACCTTGACTGAGAGCTTGTTAGATGCCCTGGTGGTCCTAGTTGGTTCAATTTGGTGCAGGAGGGAACTGCAGCCAGGCGGTAATAGGCCAAGGGTTGCTTTTTTGGTGAGGAGATATACTTGGTAACGGTTCCTCTCAGCAAGGTTTAGCCACCCTGTTTGCAGGTAAAGATTACAGCTATGGGTGAGGCAAGGGGCCCCTAGTGCTAGCCTGCAGGCTTTATTCAGCATAGTGGCAAGCCGCTTATAAGGATGCTGTCAGCTGCCGCACTGTAAATGGGAAGACCACAGTCAATGGTCGTGAATACTGAACTGGTGATGGCAAGCTGGAGAGCTTTTTCAGTGAGGCAGCTAAGGTGCTTGTATAGTAGACCAAGCTTCTGGTTAGCTGATGAGGCAACATTGTCAACGTGGGAGGAGAATGAAAGGGATCTGTCTAGGGTGAGGCCCAGGTATTTGAAGCTTTGGACCATTTCTAAGGCTACATTTTGTTTACTTAAGATGTTTATGATGGATGTCTTTTGACGATTATGGGTGGGGGCAAATAGCATGGTCTTGGTTTTTATGGTTAACAAGCAGCTTGGTTGATCAAACCAGGCTTCTACATTGTTAAAGTCATGTTGAAGTCTATGTTCAAGGGTGGCAGGATCAGTGGCTAGTGTAGATGACAGCATCATCTGCATTTAGGAGGATTTTGTGTTGGCAAGCTAGAGGGAAAGTGTTTAGAAAAAGGCTGAAAAGTAGTGGGCCTAGTATGGATCCTTGGGGAACACCGGTGGACACTTGCTGCGAATCCGAGAGGGTATTAAATATTTTTACCCGTTGTTCGCACCCTGTGAGGTTGCTCTGAAACCAACACAGTGAATCTGGGGATAACCCGGTAGCATCTAGCTGGGCCAGGAGGAGGTCATAGTTGACTATATCAAAGACCTTGGTGAGGTCGATAAAGATAGCCCCCACCAAGCATCCTAGATCAAAGGCTTTGTGAATAAATCCCGTGAACTCCAGAAGCACAGTGGTAGTACTGTGAAGTTCTGGAAGCCATGTTGCTGTTGGCATTGAAGCTGGTATTTATCTAGGTGTTCAACTAGTTGATCGTAGATGATCCACTCGAAGGCTTTTGAGATAGGTGGTAAAATTGAGATTGGACAGTAATTAGTATGACTTGTCTTAGTACCTGCTTTGAAGACAGGGTGACAACTGATGATTTCCATTGTGTTGGAAATGTACCTAAGGTTAGGAACAGGTTGATGATTCTGGTTAATGGTGTTAGCACCTCGTCTAGTACCAAGGAGATTAGTTTTAGGTCTAGGCCCTCAGCACTATGCCTGGACCTCCCCAGTATTTTGGTGAGGTATTTTTTTGCTATCCTTTTGGATATGGGGGGCGTGATTTGTCAGAAGCATTTGGGGTGGTTTTATTAGAGGCTCACTCACAGGGCTCTGGTAACATAGAAACATAGACTTTGATGGCAGATAAGGACCGCTAGGCCCATCTAGTCTGCCCATTTCCCTACCTACAGGATAGGCTGCAGATCCTAGTTAACCAACAGCCTATTTCTTCCTACCCCCACAAGAATTGCCTTATGTCTGCCCCATGCATTTTTGAATTCTCCCACAGTTTTAGACCCACAACCTCCTCAGGAAGGCTGTTCCATGCATCCACTACCCTCTCTGTGAAATAATACTTCCTCACATTGCCCCTGAACGCCCTCCTTCTATCTTTAAATTGTGTCCCTTGTTCTTGCAAGTCTCTTTTCTGAAAATTGCTACCCTCTTGGACTTTGTTGATTCTACTGAGGTACTTAAAGTTTCTATCATGTCCCCCTCTCCCTTCTTTCCTCAAGGGCATACATATTAAGCTCCTTTAGTCTCTCCTCATCTGCTTCTCTTGCAGACCCTGCACCATTTTAGTTGCCCTCCTCTGGACTGCCTCTATCCTGTCTATGTCCTTGCGGAGATGGGGTCTCCAGAACTGGACACAGTACTCCAGATGGGTCTCACCAACTGTCTGTACAGAGGGATAATAACTTCCTGTTTTCTGCTGCTGATGCCTATCCCTATACATCCCAGTATACCCCAGCCCTCCCTACTGCCTTCTCACATTGCTTGCTAACCTTAAGGTCATCTGATATGATTATCCCCAGGTCCCTTTCCTTTTTGTTTAGTTACTACCTCCCACCCATTGTGTATTCTTCCCTAGGTTCTTGTTCCCAGAGTGCATTATTTACACTTCTTTGCATTGAATCTAGCTGCCATACTTCTGACCATTCCTCCAACCTTTCCAAGTCCCTTTTCATCCTTTCCACGCCTCCTTGTGTATCAACCCTGTTGCAGATTTTTGTGTCATCTACAAAAAGGCATACTTTTCCTTCCAGTCCCTCTGCAATGTCACTGATGAAGACATTAAAAAGGACTGGACCCAATACTGAACCCTGCAGTACCCCACTAGTAACCCCCCTTTCTTCAGACGGTAGTCAGATGGTAGTTGGGGTACACTGCACTGAGGTTGGTGAAGACATTGTTAAAGGTGTCTGTGATAGTTTTATGGTCATGTGTTAAGGACCTTCGATATTAAGCAAAGTGGGTTCAGAGGTATCTCACTTCCCGGTGATTGCATGGACATTTTTCAAGAAACTGCAACTATCACCCCAGGAGGAGTTTAGCTCAGGCTTGGAACAAAAAGCTTTAGCCTGGCTGATTGAGAGGGTACAGTTATTTTGAGCTGCTTTATAGTTCTGCATGTCATTGGTTGTGCGAGAACTTTGTGCTGCTATACCACAGCTGATCATGGGTGCGCATCAAGAGGCAATGGGGTGAGAAGTAACCCATGATTTATGAGTTCCCTGACTTTTCTTTTTAATGAGTGTGCGAAGATATCACAGCATCGTTAAAAGCTTTTAATAAAATTATCACGCCATCGCATTATTTGCTACATATAAAACCCCAACTCTACTATTGAAAAATATTACTAAAAACACTTCATAGTGGACTATTTCAGTCTAGTTTAGATAAGCTTTCATGCGGGAGCTTGAGGGTTTATTACATAAGCAACACGACCGTTGCTTTTCCATCAAGTTTTCTTTGCTTGCTGAAAAGGAGGCATTTGTGAAATCTTGTTCCTATATATTTACAGATATTTGTGTTACTTTTATCACTGTTTTTCATTCATTTTTATATTTGGTGTTTGTATTCATTTTATAAGCTGTTCTTGCTGGACTCTCTCCAGAGCCACTATATCTGATATACCTTTCCCTGGCCTGAGTCACTAAAGTTTTTTTTTTTTGGCTAAAGGATTATATTGTTTGTTACACCCTTTAGACTCGGTCTCTAGTTCCTGCTACCCAATGCTAACGTGAGGGAGTACAGTGTCTGCTTGTTTCTACAGGATTTTCAAAGCGCTAAATCAGGACTCCAACTACTAATACTGTCTGTGTCTGATTTTGGGCACTCATATCTGGACATTATGCTTTACATTGTCAGATACATCCAACAGAGGGAATTTGCTTAGAAAATGAGAAGCAAATAAAATTTGCTTTTGATTTTAGACACACATTGATATCAATTGGTTGAAGGCCGAGACCTGCTCATCTCCCTCTGGCACTAAGGTTTCTAAACGCCTTCTCGAAGTGCCAACTGAGCAGTGCTGCAGACTGTGCCCACGAAATTGGAGCTCCATACCCGGATGAAGGCCAAGACCCACTCCGCTCTCTCTAGCACGAAGGTTTCTAAACGCCTCCTTGAAGCGCTAACCAAGCAGCAGTGCAGGCCATGCCCCGAAATCGAAGCTCCTCGCCTGGCTGAAGGCCGAGACCTGCTCCACTCCCTCTGGCACGAACGTATGGCTCACCACCTAGATCTGTGGCTTTTGTGCTCATTGGTCCACAGCCCTGCGCTACCCTACCAGGATTAGCCAGAAGCACTGCTGCCTCTTCTCTGTTGACCTGAGGCTTCAGTGAACGTGTACACCATGGCTGAGCCGGCTCCGTGGATCTCCCTAACCAAGTAAAAGCAGCCCTGTGTCCTGGTGGGCAGCGCCTGGTCCTTGCAGTGCCACGCACATGATTTTTTTCTATATTTAATCTTCTCTGTATTATCTTCCAAATTGTAATTTTAAAACGGAGTTGTACTGACCTTGATTTGTGCCTACCCCAAGGCCTGTCTGCAAGTTTTATTTATACTACTAATTGTGCTAGGATAGAATTGTTCTGGTTAACAATTTCTAGCCAGGATTATTGGTACTGGAATGTACAACTCCCTCTTGTTTTATTTTCCCCGTCTACAGTACTAATCTGCCCTTCTCAGTAAGGGTTGCCCTTCTCCTCCTCTTCCCCCCTCCCCATCTTTGTCTAGCTTTGGTGCCTTTCAGGCTACCCCCCCATGTTAGCACCTGTTCAGTTTTCTCTAATGAGCTTCTCACCTCCACTCCCAAATTACCTAGCTCTGGTGTTGTCTTTTGTTTCTCTGAAGATATAAACCCCCATCTAACCTCTCGCTCGCCCCTCTCTTTTGTCTTAGGTTTCTAAACGCCTCCTCGGAGCGCCAGCCGAGTGGCGCCGTAGACCATACCCCGAAATTGAAGTTCTGCGCCCGGCTGAAGGCCAAGACTTGCTCCGCTCCCTCTGGCACTAAGGTATGACTCACTGCCTAGATCTACGGCTTTTGTGCTCATTGGTCCATGGCCCTGTGCTACCCTACCAGGATTGGCCAGATTGGCCTAAGGCTTCAGTGAAGTTTTGTGCTGTGGCTGAACCGGCTCCATGGATCTCCCTACCGGGTAGAAGCAGCCTTGATTCTTGGTGGGCAGTGCCCACTCCTTGCAATGCGGTACACCTGATTTTTTTCGGCCTGTCACTGACCTCTATTAAATGCTCTTAATCCCTTCCCAAATACATTAAGATTGGCTGGAAGCTTCAAACAAATCCTCAGCTTTACCATTTCTGGCCACTGTCTGGTTATACAACCTCAGCTAACATTCTCAGTGCCTCTTACGTTATCTGCCCATACCCATAACTACTTATCTCATACCACAGTAGTTCCTAGTTGGCCTTCTCAGCTAGTCCACTACATACCACAACCATGCCACACTTAAAAGGTACCAGAGCGTTACTAGTTTATCTGGCACTCTTGTTGCATTACAGGCCATAGCCAGCCTTTACAAAATCAAGCTCTCTCTAATGGCCTCCGAACAAAGCCTTATTTCCAGCTTGCCTAATACCCCTCCCTGTCAAGTGGTCTTACGGCTACCATGTCTCCAACTACTAGCCCTGCAATGTAAAACAGTCCTGAAACCACCTCGAATCAGATGGTGGCAAAAGTTACCTTTCCTGTGAACTCCCCTGATGCAGTGCCACTTTTGTACTATGCTGCTGTCTGCGGACCTTGAACTAAACCCTGAGTTGGATATGGGGTGAAACACTATAACACCCTATGTGGGAGCGTACCAATCCCCCAGACACAGCTGCCAACATGGACTAGCGTTCCAGGCCTCAAAATAGCTCACATGAATATTCAAAGCATCAGAAATAAGATGCCCAAGCTTGAAGCATGGACTCAACTTTATAAACCCAATGTCCTACGCATGTTTGAAACTTAGCTAAAACCTGATGTTAAATCCCACAAGACCATCCTCCCTGGATTCTCCATGTTCAGGAAGGACCGGGCACATGGAAAATGTGGGAGTGTCCTAACCTTTGCCAGGACTGAACTGACTGCAGATGAAATGTCAGATTTGGATAGCCACCCTCTGGCTGAGCTTATCTTCATCACCATCACTCTTGGTCTGTCCACGAAAATGGTGTTAGGCTGCGTCCATCTGCTTCCCAGACATACGTCCACCTATGGTGAGGTTATTGCTAGTCTGGACAACATCCCTTAACGTAACACTGTGGTATGTGATGTCTTTAACCTTAATTGGCTTGGTCCACAAAATGTACAGTGCCACTCTGCTCTAGCAGACATTAAATTTGAGCAGGTCGTAGAATAACCCACTAGACTGAACCCGAAGTCTGGAAGATGCACGTTCCTCGACTGAAACATAACCAACACACCTACCAACATCAAAGCTACTGGTATCTTCCCCGATTCCGTGAGTAATCACTCACCGACCTGTTGTGTCTGGAATAACACTGCACCCCGTCCGCCTCCAAAACTAAACTAAACCAGGAACTTGACCAAGTTCAAAGAGGAAAAATTCAGCAGCTGCCTAGCCTCCATTGACTGGTTACCAGTTAACACCCTCCTCGATATAAATCAGGCCCATGATTATTTTATCTCAATGTTCACAACCACCCTTGACTCTCTTGCCTCATATAAAACCAGAAAATCCAAAGGTTTTCTTTCCCCATGGCTAACTAATGATCTGAGGGTTCTCATGCACACATACGATAAAGCCTGGAAGACTTTAAAGCGATCTGCGGCACAGACTGATTGGATTCTTTATTGACTCCGCAATATATGCAAAAACAATGTGAAGAATGCCAAAAGGGACTATCTTATATCTTTACAAGAAACTAACCTTACTAGCCCTAAATGTTTCTGGCACCAGATGAACATCCTACTAAAAGGTAGAGATCGCACTGTTCCTTGAACTGTGACTGCCAATGGAACCAATTCTCACAGCACCTTTGGACGTTGCCGCTGGAATAAATAACTTCTTTACTGACCTTTAACCCTACAAACACAGTCTTCCCATAACCCACTCATACAATAATACTAATCAACAAGTGACCAACCATCCCTCCTTTCATATAAAAATCACCACCAATTTCAAGGTCCTAAAGTTGCTCAAGAGTCTCAAGTGCGATAGCTCTCCAGGCTTTGACACCATGCCACCAAAATTCCTCCATATCGGGCACCAGCACTTGCCCCGCCCATCTCCAAGCTAGTAAATCGATCCTTCATCACTCACTCTGTCCCTGACAAATGGAAAACAGTGGTAGTGGTACCTGTCCACAGATCGGTCCGGTTGACATAGCCCAAAACTACAGGCCAATTTCTATCCTCTGCCCAATAGCAAAAATTCAAGAACGAATCCTCTATGATCAATTATACTCATTCCTTGAACAGACAAACATCTTTACAGACTTTCAGCATGGTTTCCGTAAACACCATGGGACTGACTCTGCCCTCCTTCGAGTCACCTCTGACATATTCAATACCATGGATCAGGGCCTAAGCCACTGAAGCTGTCATGCTAGGATTTACCTAAGGTCTTTGACCTTGTTAATCACCCTCTACTGTTCACTAAACTCCATCACATCGGCCTGGATAATAACTCCCTTGCATGGTTTTCCAGTTATCTAGCAAATCATTCACAGTGTGTCAAATGGACCAACACTCTATCCCCTCTAGCACCAGTCACTGACGGGGTTCCGCAAGGGTCCATACTTGGTCCCCTACTATTTTCCAGATTCATCAATGATCTGCCTCTTAACTGTGGTGGTGCATCACTACAACTCTTTGCTGATGATGCAGTACTCCACAGATCCACTAAGGATATCAGCACCCTGACCGCTAATCTTGAGCTTGACTTCCATGCCCTAGAATCGTGGTTCAAAGATAACCAACTGGTTCTCAACGAGAAAAAAAACAAAACTATGCTCTTCCGTTACACCTCCTTCAAAACCTCATCTAACACACCCTTCCTCTTAAAAACCTCCTCAGGTACTATGCTGGAAAATATCTCATCATTCAAATACTTGGGACTGACGCTTGATGAGAACCTAGTGGGTTTTTGTTTTCATTTTGTTTTTGTAGCTCAGAGCATGGGTGCTTCAGTCATCATTCAGCCTCATGAAGACTTCACTCTTTCATCATTGCTACCTTATTTAGAGGTGCCAAATTGGATTATTTTGCCAGATTAGCCAAAACAGTTAAAAATGGTAGCCAGATTAAGTATTTATCCTGTTCTTCCTCCGTGGAATAAATAAATTTGTTAACCTTACCTTGGTCTAATATTTCCTGAATCCATTCCGTATATGTGTGTGTGTGTGTGTGGGGGGGTAGTAGAAGGGCCGGTGTTGGTTACTGGCCAACCTGCGGGCACCACGCAATGCGTCGGCCTTGAGAGCTGCGCCATCCCCAGCATTGGCTCCTCCTCCTAGGGAAAAAAGCTGTAAGCTCCCGCAGGGTCTTAGCGCCTCCAGCCAGACCCACCAGTAATGAATGGTGAAGCTATACAGGAAGATAAAGAATTTTTACTTTTTTTTTTTATTATTATTACGTCTGTGGTGGTTTTTGTCCATTTTTACCCCACCCGAGGCTCTGGAACATGGCCTTGTGCGCACGTGGAGGCACGCAGACACACCGTGGCACCAGCTCAACCCCTCTCATCCTTGCCATCCGCTCTGCCTATGCTTCCCACTGGATCTCCTCACAGTGGGAGCGGGACTACGGGAGGGTGACAACCCACCACCTTGAGGAGAGCAGCCTACCAACTCCGCTCGATCTTGTCCCCCCCCCATGCCAGCACCCCAACGACCTGAGGTCATTCCCAAACCCGGGTCACCAGTGTAGCGCTAGGTAAGGTGTCCAGCGCCTCAACCCTTAGCGCCCCCAGGCCGGCTAGGAAGATCAAGAATTATGGTAGGTATATAATTTTCATTTGTTGGGGCTAGTTGAAGACTAGTAACACTCAGCAGTATATTTCTTTAAAAGTTTCACCAGGAAGGCATACTGAGCAGACAACTGCTTGTTTCCAGATACGTCCTGGGGGGGAGGGGAAACAGTGGGAGCAAGTACCCATTGTATACAAATTATGAACAAAAGGAAAATATTTACAGCAAAAATTATATACAAAATTCACTACAGGTAGCTACAGCAGTGAAATGGAACTGCTCTTAAAAATATTAAGAACAAAAAAGATTGCTGGCCTGTTGGCTTAACAGTAGTGCTACTGGTTGCAGCGCTGGAGACTTGAGTTTGGGAACAAACTCAGGTTGTCAGGGATCAGTCAGGGAGAGAAGGATAGAGTGTCCCAGAGGACGCCCTCATACTCTTGGGGGAGAGGGCAGATAGCTTTACTGTAAAAGTGCCACCTAGGTGACCACAGGTGGTAGTGCAGTCAGAGTCACTACATAAGTGGTCAGATGCCAGGTAGTGCCCTGAATGCTTGCATATGTGCTTGTGCACTGGCGCCTTGAATTGCTTACAGCTCTGATAATAGACATGTCTCCAATGAAAGATGGGATGCATCCAAAAGTGCTCAGGGAACTGGCATTGGAACTGGCTGAACCCCTGGCAGGGCTGTTCAGTATCTCCCTACAGTCAGGGGTGGTGCCAGTAGATTGGAGGGTAGTGGACGTAGCCCTGCTCCTCCAAAGAGGAAACGGGCAACCAGGGAACTACATATCCATTAGTCTTACCTCCATAGCAGGTAAACTGATGGAAACACTAGTCAGAGAGAACCTGCTGGACTACTTGGAGACAAATGGGCCCCAGGATAGTAAGCAGCAAGGGTCCGTGGCAGGGAGATCTTGCCAGACAAACCTAATGCTATTGTTCCACTGGCTAACCAGGGCAGTGAACAAGGGACAGGTCATGGATTTGCTGTATTGTGACTTCAGCAAGGTGGTAAACTCTGTGCCACATAAAAGGTTTCTGTTGAAGTTAAAGGTTCTGGAAACAGTGTATGAACTTGTTAGATGGGTGGGAAGCTCACTGGGGAGACAGCAGAGGGTGGTAGTAAATGAGGTCAGGTCAAGTGAGAGGGATGTCATGTGGGGTGCCAAATGGTTCAGTCCTTTGACCAGTCATTTTCAATATGTGCATCAGGGACATAGAAGGAATACAAGGCAAGATGTGTCTCTTCACAAATTACATTAGCTCTGTGACAGTGTAGACAGGAAGGAAGGGGTTAGGGAGTTGCAGAAGGACCTACAGTGCTTAACAAAGGGGTCCAAAGTTTGGCAGTTGAAATTCAATGCCAAAAAGTGCAAGGTGATGCACATAGGCAACAAGAAAACCCAAGAAATATTGGATAGGACAGGTTAAGTTGGAACTACCATTGAGGAAAGGGACCTGGGAGTCGTCATAAGCAACTGCCTTAAACAATCTAGCCAAAGTAATAAGGCCTACAGAAAGGCAACCAAGATGTTGGTGTGTATTAGGAGGGGGTTTGACAACAGGAGGAAGGAGGTGATACTGCCTTTCTATAAGTAACTGGTGAGGCTGCATCTGTAATACTGTGCCCAGTTCTGGAGCCGTCACATAAAAGACAAAAGACAGGCCAGCAACAGTATTAGGTAGGATAAGCAAAATTTTTCAGGGCCATCAGGGTAGATCCTATGAGGATCGGCTTAAGGTCTTGAACATTTACTTGCTGAAGACCTTAAGCTCCTGAAAGGAGTCAGCAAGGTAGATTGTGAGAAAGTGCTCAGCAGGACTGGTGAATCAATAATGTAGTGGCTTGGGTAGAAGCTGGCAGGAGGCAATTTGAAAGGGATGCAAGGAACTTTTCTCTTGCAGAGGGAGTGGTTAAGCCATTGAACAGCCTATGAGCAGAGGTGGTTGGTGCAAGAACCATAACCGTTGGTCTTCCTGAATATTTTCTCTATGGATTACCACTAATTGATCTGTGCCAGAGGCATTAAGACCCCATGGGAGCCAGAACTTTTCTGGAGGGTTGGCGGTGCGAGTAGGCCCCACATATGTCACTGCACGTGTCTGCTGGTATGCAGCGATGCCAGCCCCAACGCCTCAGTAACTTTTTTTTACCAAGAAAGTGGGTAGCATGAAACAAACAAGTAGCCTATGCACTTTTTATATATATATATATATATAATTTTTTTTATCACATTTTTTATGCTACCTCTGCAGACCTGACAGGGCTATGCCCCACACCCCGCGGAGGGGTACATCCTCCTGCCCATCGGGGCCATCATGGGTCTTGCCGGGTCCTGGTATTTTTCCTCCATTTTCTCCCTCGCCCGTGCATTGGGTGCAGCAGCAGCAGCTGTCTCCACCTCCGCAGAGGCAGCCAGGCTCCCTAGGCGTAGGCCGAACCCCTCATATTGTGCTGACGTGTGCAGCACAGACCCCCCCAACCCCGAGGAAGGAGAGTTGTCCTCTGGACGCCCAATCCTTACCTCCCTGGCCAACCCTCGAATGACTAGAGTCCATTCCTGAATTCCGGGTTGCCGGCATGGCGCGAGGTGTGGCGTCCAGTGCCTCAACCCTCAGCACCACCAGGCCGGCTAAATAACCTGTGCACTTAACCTAAGGGCATAAGATAGCCCTGATGGCCCATGTAAGAAGGGCAGCCAAACTCAGTAACAGTGTCTTCACAGCCCAAACCAAGTACACAGAGAGATGAAGGCAGTAACACAAGAATACTGGAGTGAGTCCGGGGGATGGTGGGCAGGCGTGGTAATCTAAGGAGAAGATACTCAGGAAGATCAACAGTTATAGTAAGTATGTAACATAAATGTCTTCCAAGAATGAATCTTCTTCAAAGACTCCCACTAATCGGTGAAAGTCCCCTGTACTGGGAACACTGGCGCTCAGGGCTCACTTAGGACAGTAATCCATTCAAAATTGTCCTGCCAAAGGTGGCATGCTGCCTGGCATGAACATCCAGGGCATAGTGCTTAGTAAAACTGTGCACTGTGCTCCAAGTTGCAGCTCTGCAAATGTCTTCAGTAGGCACAGAGCATAGTTCTGCAGATTTCTTCAATGGGCATAGAGCGTATTCAAACAGCATGAAGTCTTGCTGTATTCTGACATATGCGGTTAGGTCCTGCCTTTCAACTGCCCCGGAGAACAAAGAGTTAAACTTTCCATGGCCAGCATGGAATGTTCACCACGAGCTCAGTTGAAGCCCCTGTCTGCTGCTGTTTAAACTCCAACCATCGGATTCTTTACTCCGCCTCACTGAACAGTCACTCCGGAGATTTCTCCTTTGCTCGGTTCAGAAAAGTCGGTTGAAGTGTCGTTTTTTTCGCTCGGATTCTACCGAATTGCTGTTACCGATCAGTCAGTTCAAGTCTCTGTCTGTGGTACCGTGAGTACTCGATAGGTGTTCTGTATAGTTTCTGTGTGGAGCTTGTAAATTGTGGATCAGTTCAGCTGAACCAATCAGTTTTCAGGTAAAAAAGTTTGTAATTTACTTAGAGTGTGGTAACCGGTCCATATCAGTTCTTTAAAAAAAAAACAGATTCTATTGCATTTTTTTCCAAGATCTGTGACACGGTCAGGAACCGATAAGGGAATCTTGCCTGGCAGATTGCCGAAAAAAGGGTACGTTTTGGTTAGGATTGGCATGTCTGAGAAACCCAAGAAAAAAAAACGGGCCCACTGGGTTTCAACACTGCAGTGTGTGTGGGGAAGTCTTTGCCAAGGCTGATCCCCACACCACCTGCGTTTATTGTCTGGGGTTTTACTGCCTCGATTCAGACTGCCAGATTTGTAAGAGTTTTCCCAAATCTACCCTGGAAAAGAGATTAGGTGGACTGAGGGAAAGGGAGGCCGAGAAGTCCACTGACCCGGATGGCCAGCCCGGTTCGGTTCTGACCGAACCAGGAGTGCCCTCTGACCAGGGCGATAGTTCTTCGGGCAAAAGGAGAGCCGATTCTGAGGAGTCGGTTCCGGTAAAAAGAAAAAGAAAAGATAAATAGTCTGGTTTGGACCCAGAAATTCATACTCCGACCGCCGATGAGATAGCCAAGGCGATAAGGATAGTGCAGTCGCTTACTTCGGTTCCAACCGAACCGGCACCATCTGGCAGGGGTTCGGTTCGGTCGGTTCCCCCAGTTCTGGATTACACTTTGGAAGAATTTTATGAACCGGAGGAGGAGGAAGGAGAGTATGAGGATGATGATGGTGATTATGAAAGTCTGGATGTGCCTATTGACCTGGACATCTCCCCAGACAGACCTTCAGGTGGTTCTCCTCCTAGGCTTTCTGAGTCCCCTTCTCACTTTATATTTTACAAAAAAGTGGCTGAGACCCTCCAGCTACCTGTGGAGGAAGCAGCAGAGGATCAGGAGGAGCCTGATTTTGTTGAGATGATGGACATCCCAGAGTCCAGGAGACTGTCTATTCCCCTCCACAAATCCTTTGGGAAACAGACACATAAAATTCTTAAGACTCCTAATTCCATACCTCCTGTAGGCAGACAAATGGACAAGAGGTATACTCTTCCAGGCTCAGACATGGAGTTCCTTTCCCAGCAGTGTAGGCTGCTGCCTGTGATAAGGCAAATATCCCCTTGGCATCACACCCCCCCAGACAAGGACTGCAGGAAGATTGATGCCATGGCAAAGAAACAGTACATGGCAGCATCTTTGGGACTCAGGCAGGCTAACTATATGGCCTACACAGCTAGATACCAGAAGTCCAGGTGGGACACTGTGCTGGCTCTGGCTAAACAGGCCCCTGACCAGCTAGCCAAGGAGCTGGAGCAGGTGGCTGCAGATGGGATTGAGGCATCCCAAGTACAATTTAATGCTGCTGTGGACTCCAGTGATGTTTCATCAAGAGTCATGGGTACATCTGTGGCCCTTCGGAGGATGGCTTGGCTCAGATGTACTAGCCTGTCACAGGATACCCAGGCTAAGGCCATGGATTTCCCTGTTATTGGTAATTCTCTGTTTGGGGAGCAGACAGAGAACTACATGAAGAAAATGGATGAATACAGGACCGCCTATCGGAGTGCTCAGGCCAAGAAAAGGCAGGCCACTCCCCAGAGGCAGCATTCCAGGGGCAGGGGCAGGCCTTTTCATAGGCCTTTCTACCAAGCCCAGGCCTCCTCTTCCGCCTTTGCTCAGAGGGGGTTCTTGAGAGGGAGAGGCAGATGGGGTATAAGCAGGCCTGCTACCACCCCTCAGCCTAAAGCCCCTGCCAAACAGGCACCCTGATGGGTTTGCCCGGGCCGATTCTCCACTGCCACCTGGAAAACAGTACATACTTTCACCAAGCATTACTCTCTGAATATCCAGGCTAGGAGTAATGCTCGGTTTGGCACAGCAGTGCTTCAGAGCTTGTTCCCAAAGTAGGTTCTGTCCTTCCTCCATGGAGGTACTGCTTGGTAGTCTGCAGTAGTCAGAATACAGCAAGACTTCATGTTGTTTGAAGAAAAAAAATTACTCACCTTAGTAATGTTGTTTCTTCTAATGGAGTCTTGCTGTATTCTGACCTCTCCCCCCCTCCCCTCTCAGAACCTGAGTTTTGGGATGTGGGTGGGCAGGAACAGTGTTGGCACCCTAGAGGTGCCCCCTTTTTCACCCTCTTATTTTTGGTGTGTGTTGTGTTTTGTTTTTTGGGTTTCCTGACTTGAGTTTTTGCCTTGGAACCAAAAAACCTTTTTGTTAAATTTAGTTGCCAATTGGCTAATGTGAGTTTACAGTTTCCACACAGGAGGCCCAGCGAGTATAGCTCGTAAAGATCTGGCGGTTTGGGTTCAAACAACAACAGACAGAGGCTCAACCGAGCTCGAGCTCAGCATTCCTTGCCTTGCATGGAAAGTTAACTCTTTCCTCTCCAGGGCAGTTCAAAGGTTGGATATCACTGCAATAGTCAGAATACAGCAAGACTCCATTAGAAGAAACATTACTAAGGTGAGTAATTTTTTTTTCTTGAACCTTCTTGCAAGGGCCATCTGGACACTCTCAGGCCCAGAAACTCAGGATAAGTTATTCTCATTAGTCACGCTGCACCTCCTCGGTCGAAAAGATACTGAGGTGGTTGGAGGGTCAATCCCTTTGCCAACTACACTGTCTTTGCCAGTCCCTTTCCACGAAGGGAGAGGGGCCATCGGGACATTCTTCTTGGTCCAAAAAGAAGGACTCGAAAGGTAAGTCCCACCGTCGGCGTTCGTGGGAGCGGGCGAGGTCCCCTTCCCCGGACAGTCGACACTCGACTTCAGTCGAGGTTGCGGCTAAGGTCGCTGGCTTCATGGTGTCCCCGTCAGGTCAGCCGGCCGAGACACCCGTCGACGCGGTCGAGATTTTTCTCGACCCGTCGGACGGGCTGTCGACTGGTGAAGCCGACAACCCTTCTTCACCAGTTCCCCCGGTGGAGACCGAGGACTTGCCTGCGCCTCCCGTGCCAGAGTCCTCGGTCAAGGCTTTCGAGCAGAGGGAAGAGCGGGTGTCCCCCTCTCCTTCCCAGACCTGTCCTCGGAAACACTGAGGATTTCAGTCTCTGACATCCTCTCGGTCCAGCCAATCCCACCGACATCGGCGGTCTCGGTCTCGGCACCGAAGTAAGCGGCGTTGCTGCTCGTCCTCGTCTTGCTCCTTGGAAGAGGTGAGGCTTCAGCGCAAATTGCGTCGACACTACGAGGACCTGATGTGGCAGCAGTTACTTCTATCGGGGAACAAGCCAACGCCGTCGCCTTCCCTGGCCATCAAGTGACTGCTACCCGAGCAGCTGAAACAACCCCTCGCTGTAGTTGAGGTGCCCAAGTCTGGGCCAGTTGTTCAGCCGAAACCAGCTGCCCCACCGCTTGTGGTGGAACCTCCGCCTCCACAACCGAGATCGGGGGTGCCGACCAAAACCTCTCGGTCGGGTCAGGGCCTGCCCCACACGTTGTCAGTCTCCTTCACTCCTGACCGTCCTCGGCAGGTGGAGGGTGGCTTAGGCCCCAGGCAGCTCTTCGCGGACTCCTCGGAGTCCGACGATGACTCCTCTTTGTTCTCCAGGCCCATTGACCTGGAGTCCTCTTGTGGCCAGTCAATGGATGAAAGCCCAT
Organism: Neoceratodus forsteri; assembly: GCA_016271365.2. Taxonomy (NCBI): domain Eukaryota; kingdom Metazoa; phylum Chordata; order Ceratodontiformes; family Ceratodontidae; genus Neoceratodus; species Neoceratodus forsteri. The sequence goes on along the minus strand of CM057453.1, from coordinate 296,149,673 downwards.
CGTCCTTCATGGGTCTGCTTCAGCTTGTTTCGGAGTCTACCGGGATGCAGCTCGAGTCTGTATCCAAGTAGGCCAAGTATCCCCTAACAGAGATACTGGACCGGGTGGATTCACCCATGGAGGCCTTTCCGGTGGCTGAAGCCATTGTTGGCCCAGCCTTGGTGCTCTGGAAGCGGCCTACATCCTGTCCTGTGCCTTCGGCCAGGATGGCCAGGAAGTATGCGGTCCGTACCGGCTCTTTGTCCGGGTTTTCGGAACACCTTTCCGCCGAGGGGTTGGTCACCGATAGCGTTTTCCGGCGTTCTGGGAACGTTAGGGATGTGGATGAGCCCCCCGACAAGGAGCCCAAAAAGCTGGACTATGCGGGGTGCAAGGTGTACGCTGTGTCCTCCCTTGGCCTCCGGCAGGCCAGCTCAGCCGTGCTGATGGCACACTTCTCCCACGCCCTCATGGGCTCCCTGGATGAGGTGTTCCCTCATCTCCCGGCCGACCTGCAGACCTCGATCAGGCAGGTATGGGACCAGGGAAGGGCGGTGGCAAAGCAGCAGCTCCAAAAGGCTCTGGACATTGGAGACTCCTGTGCCAGATCAGTTGCGGCTGCAGTGGCCATGCGCCGCAGAGCATGGCTGAGGATATCCACCTTCACGGCAGATACCCAGCATAAACTGGCAGATGTCCCCTTCCTGGGGACTGACCTCTTCGGCCCTGGAGTGGAAGGTCACCTCCAGCGGATCGAAATATATGCCACTCTGGACTCGGTCACCTCCGCCCAGAAGGACAAGGGCCATCGACAACAGCACATAAGTCCTTTCGCCATTCTGCGCCTGCGGCATATCCGATCCAACAGCACCAGGGCCAGCAGGCCTGCACTTGACACCCCAAACCCAAGCCTGCGGCTTCCTCTAATCGGAAGCAGGGAGGAAAAGGCCCAGGAGGTCCCTCGGCGGTCCCTCCTCTAAGCCTGCCCAGTGATGGGTTGAGGGTCGCCCAGTCTCGCTACTCCCCTGGGTTCCCCCCGTGGGGGGACGGCTCCGACACTTCCTTTCCGCCTGGTCCACTATCACCATGGACCGTGGGTGTTGGAGGTGGTAGGAAAGAGCCCGCCCCTGTAGTTCGAGCAGGCCCCGCCCTTCCGAGCCGTCGCCCTCGGGGGGGTGCTACGGGGTCTGCAGCCTCTTTGTCGGCTCGCCGAGCCGATATTGCCCTGCTCCTCGAAAAAGAGGTGATCAGGAAGGTGGCAGATCCTCCTCCAGACCCGGGATTTGTGTCCAGGTACTTCCTGGTCCCAAAACAGACGGGGGGCTGGTACCCCATTCTTGACCTGCACGACCTGAACAGGTTCCTAAGGTCTCGGACCTTCAGGATGGTCACTCTGACTCAGATAATCCCATCCTTGAAATGAGGCATGTGGTTCTGTTCTCTGGACCTCCAGAACGTGTTCTTTCACGTCCCAATCCGTCCGTCCCACCAGAGATTCCTCCACTTCAGGGCAGAGGGATCCCTCTACGAATTCCGGGCCATGCCCTTCGGCCTTTCCTTAGCTCCCAGGGTCTTCACCAAATGCTTGGCAGTGGTGACAGCATTTCTGCGTTGCTGAAGTGTCCGGGTGTACCCCTACCTGGACAACTGGCTGATTGCAGCCCCTTCCAGAGCGGAGGTGGGCGGTCCAGAGATCTGGCCCTCCAGGTTTGCTCTCAGGTTGGCCTCCTCATCAACGAGGCCCAGTTGGAACTCGTGCCAAAGCAGGTGATCCAATTCATCGGGGCAGAGCTCGACTCTCTACGAGCCAGAGCACGGCTCCCGGCAGACAGGGCCGAGGTTCTTTCCTCCTTTGCCCAATCATTTCTGGTTGGTCAATTACGCCTGCCCGGGACTTCCTGCGCCTCCTGGGCCTCATGGCAGCCTGCACCAGCGTGGTCCGTGGGGCCTGTTGGTACATGTGTCCCCGTCAATGGGGGCTGGCTAGCCATTGGTCACAGAACTTTGATCCGCTGGATCAGCTAGTGACAGTGACCCAGCGGATATGGAACGCTCTCCAGTGGTGGACCTTTCCAGCAGATCTGCAGGAGGGCATCCCGTTTGTCCACCCCGAGCCGATGGTCTCTCTGTCGACCGATGCCTCTTTGATGGGTTGGGGTGCCCATCTGGGGGAGCACAGAGCGCACGGCCTCTGGTCCCCTCAGGAGTCCCGGTGTCACATCAACCTGCTGGGGCTTCGAGTGGTTCGTCTAGCCCTCACCGCCTTCGCGCCTTTTCTACGCGGTCAAGTGGTTCAGGTCCAGATGGACAATACCACGACCATGTACTTCCTAAACTGCCAGGGCTGGACGCGCTCCATGCCTCTGTGCAGGGAAGCTCTCCGCAGTTGGTCACTCGTGCGCAGCCTGGAGTGTGGATCTCCTTGCCATCCATGTGGCAGGCCTCCAACACCTGGCCGGCGCCCTAAGCCAGAAGGGGCTGCGTCCCACGGTGGTCTCTCCTGCAGGGTAGTACAAGATCTGTTCTCCCACTGGGGCATGCCTCAGGTGGACCTGTTTGCCTACAGGGAGAATGCGAGTTGGAGACTGTTTCATGCCCGCCCCCTTCAGCAGGGCTCACTGCAGGGGGATGCCTTCTCGAGGCCGTGGACCCCGGGCCTCTTCTATGCCTTTCCCCCATTTCTCTTGATCCACAAGGTGTTTCTCAAGGCGAAGAGGGACAAGGTGCAGGTGATTCTCGTAGCCCCAGACTGGCCCCGCCAGTTCTGGTATCCAAATCTCTTCAGTCTCAGCTCCAGGCTCCCGAGGTGGGTTCCAGCCCGCCCGGACCTGATCTCAGTCAGTCAGGGGAAGGTATTCCTTCCGGACCTTCAGTCCCTGCACCTGACGGCCTGGTTTCTGAGCAGCTAGAGTTCCAGGCCTTGGGTCTTTCTGACGAGGTCCTCAATGTCGTTGAGGCATCCCGTAAGGAGTCGACCGGAAAATGCTATGCCTTCAGATGGAAGAGATTCTCCATTTGGTGTCAGGGCAAGGGCCTGGACCCTTCCTCCTGTTCCTTGGCAAGCGTTCTGGATTACCTGTGGTCCCTTTCTCAGCAAGGGCTTCAGTCGACGACCCTTAAGGTGCACCTGGCAGCCATCTCTGCTTACCGGGCACTGGCCGGGAAGCAGTTGGTGGTGCAGGAGAAGGTGGTCGGGTGCTTTTTCAAAGGCCTTGACCACATATCCCCTCCGGTGCGAGAACCTCCACCTCCGTGGGATCTACTGCTGGTATTGGCTAAGCTCATGGGCAAGACATTCGAACCGATGCATAGGTGTGACATCTCTCATCTGTCGTGGAAGACCGCCTTCTTGGTGGCTATCACATCAGCCAGAAGGATGGGAGAGCTCCAGGCACTCTTCATCAAGTCTCCCTATTTGGTCTTCCACAGGGACAAGGTTGTCCTGTGCCCCCACTCGAAATTCCTTCCGAAGGTGGTGTTGGAGTTTCACCTTAACCAGGTGTTGACTCTGCCAGTGTTCTGCCCCAATCACACCTCGGAGGCCGAATATAGACTCCATACTTTGGACCCTAGGATGAGCGCTCGCTTACTATAAGGAGTGGACGGCTGAAGTTCGTGGAGAGGTTCGCCAGCTGTTTGTCACCCTCACGCTGAAAGCGCACCTGGCAGACCTGCTGCCAGCAGGCGTTATAGGCAGGTGGGTCACCTCCTGCATAGATCTCTGCATATAGGTTGGCAGGCATGGAGCTCCAGAGGATAAGAGCTTATTCTACCCGCCATACCACTGCATCAGTGGCTGCTTCCAGGGACGTCCCTATCCAGGAAATCTGCAAGGCTGCTATCTGGAAGTCAGAACACACCTTCATCACCTGCTACCACATTGACCTTGAGTCACGCCGTGATGCTGGTTTTGGGGCCTTGGTTCTCCAGTCTTTATTTCCCAAGTAGGGGGTGTGCGCCTTGCTACCCTCCTCCCAGAGAACTGCTAGGAGTCTGCCAGACAGTGTGGATGAACAACATATCCATGTCCCTAGAAATACAGGTTACTCACCTGTAACAGGAGTTCTAGGAATGGTACATATTGTTCATCCACACGACCCACCCGGCCCCCCCGGCTTTGACACACAGCCTGGCTTCCAGTGGGCTAGATCTGGCATCATGGGGCGGAGCCGAGAGTTTTACCACGTGGGTGGGAGGAGCCAGCCTGAAGACCTTCCGGCAAGATTTAAAGCAGCAAGGAACCTGCCAGACAGTGTGGATGAACAACATATACCATTCCTAGAACTCCTGTTACAGATGAGTAACCTGTATTTTGTGATCGATGTTGGCTCAGGTGTTAGCGTTGTTGCCTGATACGGAGGAATCCAGGCAGGCCATCACCCTCTCTGCACAGGTTGTGGAGCTTGCAGGGCACCAGACAAGGGCATCGTATGATGCCAGTTAGATGGCTTCCAGGTTAGCTGGGACAGCGATCTACATTAGTTGGATGACATGGCTTTGCCTGTCAAGATTATTTCCCATGGTCCGTCATAAGGTGATTTCTTCCACCTTCCGTGGGACCCGTCTCTTCCTGTAGGGCAAGGAGGAATTTGCAGGGGCGTCTTCCATTTCTCTGGTCACAGGGGACACCGACTCGCCCTGGGCAGCCTTAGGCCATGTGTGGCCTAAGATGGCTAGAGGGTCTCCTCCTCCTGCGTCTCCCCTGCAGGAGGCTGAGGGAAGCTGTTACCTCAGGGCAGTGCCTGGTCCCCTCTGGGGAGCTTGGTACTCACCCAGCAGTAATGAATGGTGAAGATTGACAATGGGAAGATATGAAAATTATGTACCTACCGTAATTCTTAATCTACCCTTGTATCTTCACTATTCATTACTGATTCCCGCCCACCTTCCCCTCTTGGGCCTAAGTCTTGGGGCATCGCCTCCACCCTGCTTACCCTCCTCTCTGTTGAGGCCAGGGCCGAGTCCCCCGGCGTATCTCCAGCGCCCTCCGCTTCCTTCTCTAAGTCTGGCCAGGTGCAACCAGGGGGCAGTGAGGTCTTAAGTCCTTGCCTTGGAGGGAACTCCCTGAGGTTCTCTGTTGGGTGCACTCTGGCGTCCCTTCTGCAACTTGGCACAGACCTGTCTGGTCTGTTGCCGACTCAGAGGGAAAAAGGGGTGGGGGACTCCTTCGTGGCACCCTACGAGAGGATCCATGGGGACTTCCCCATCTTCTCTTTAACCCCTCTATGTAGGGATTATTTCTGTGCGCCTTGCCTCCCTCCTCCCGGAGAACTGCTAGGAGTCTGCCAGACAGTGTGGATGAACAACTTATCCATCCAACTTATCCAACATATCTCATAATTAGAGATTCTCCCCCGGCTAAGCCCTCTAGTGGCAGGCTTGAGAGGGCCCTGCCCGGGGACTTTCATCCCAAATGCAGATTTAGGGGCAGGAGGGAGCAGACACTGCCATGTCGTATATTTTCCAAGACCATCTCAAGCTCCCCTGCCCTTTACCAATGTCCAGTGGTTTCTGTAGCCTGACGGGAACCTTGCACCCATATCTTCATCCCTTTCAAGGTCTTGAGATAATGGTAAGCCAGCAGTCTCCTGGCTGAGCATGACAGGGGTCTTTCGCCTTCTCCACTGTCTTCCTCTCTTTCTTATTCCTTTCCCTCTCTTTCTCTCCTCTGCTGCTGGCCAGGGGCTGGGACCCTAATGTCTAGAGATTGGGTCCCCCCATTCTCAGGCCGGCTTAATCCTTTTCTTATCCCTCGGCTATCTTACGTCGTCTTAATTTTCTCTAGTCCTCTTTTTTCTTTCTCTCTGGCAGAACAGAACTAGGGTGGAGGAGGAGTCAGCGGTGTCTAATGGCCAATCTGTGAGTGCCACGCAAATGCATCGTCCTCATGGGCAACACCATTGGCGCCGACTCCTCCCACAAAAAAAAAATCTCCCAAACAGTTGCACGCCTCTGTCTTACACCCAGCAGTTATGAATGGTGAAGATACAAGGGTAGATCAAGAATTATGGTAGGTACTTAATTTTCATTTCTCTGGACTGTGGTATGAGTCATCTTTGTCACCATCGGAGATGATGAGGTCAGGATCTAACTCATTTCTCCCTACTCCCTCCATACTTGGGCGTGAGGGAGTAAAGAGGAAGGGTCAAAAAGGCAACATTGCAGGCCACAAACTCAGCAGCAGTGGCCTTGGATGGGGTCTTGGGAACAGCAGAGGCACTGAGGATGGTCCTGGAATGGTCACTGAAGGGGCTAATCCTGGCACTGAAGTTCCATGTGGCACCATTGGGAGTGCTAGTGCTTGCATCAGAGTAGGTCCCGAAGGGCCTAACCCAGATGGTGAATGCTGCACTGCTAACAGTGTGGATGAACCTGCCAGCCCAGAAGTAACTGGCAGCAGCACTGTGGCAGCTCCATCTTCTGAGGGGTCAGAGGTGACATCCCAAGTTTGGCCATGCCAGCGGCACCATCAGCAGCCCCAGTCCAATGGCTGGAGTTGGGATCAGCAGCTTGCCTAAGTCAGATGTCCCCAAGAGGTCGGAACCATCACCAAAAACGGTGCTGCTTCATTTATGTGCTGTACCTACCTCTCCATAAGAGCGTCCCAATGGCCAGATTGACCAATGTAGTCCCCTCTAGTAGACACAGAGGTGCTACGAGATGGAGACCTTGACCTCGCAGGCCCATGCTTCCCCAGTGTTGTTGGTTATGACAGTGGGGTACCCTGGTCCACTGAAGTTAAGTGTCTCACAGCAGAATGACCAGGGGATGACCTCGACCGGCACTGCTTCTTCCCATTATGGTTCTTGCGGGAAGTGGTCAGGGTCGAACGGTGCAAAGACTCCAATGTAGAGCATGTGTGGAATCTGAACCATTTCTTTTTGCAACTCCAAGAAGACTCTCCATCCTCCCAGCTGACAGATTGCCCCATGCCAGAGCACCTGTCCAGAGAGAGCTGGTGGCAAAATGTAGCCCCATTGCCAGAGCTACTAGCCTTTTCAGGCTCCCTACCTTCTTCCATGGTTATCAACTGTCAGAACGAGGTAGGGCTGAGAGAATACTTGACACTTTTGTGTGTTTAACTAAACTGACACAAGAATAATAAACTCTAGTATATTTTGAACTAAAACCTAAGAATTCAGTGCTTTCGTCGTATAAATGGTGAACATCTAGCCTCAAGCGTGAGAGTGGCAACACTGTTGCTGTAGCACTAATGGTGTGGGGAAGAAAGAACTGAGACTGTTGGGATCTGGCACCGCAGTATACCAGTGGGCATGTGCAGTGACACGTGTGTGAGGTCTACTTGCATCTTCGGCCATGCTGAAAAGTTCTGACTCCTACATGATCCTAGTGCATCTGGCACAGACACATTCATGAGAATCTATGGAAAAGATTCATTCTCGGAAGATCAGGGCAGATTGGATGGACCAGTTGTCTTTTTATGCCAACATTTTCTACATTTCTGTTTCTGTGTTTGTCACTAGTCCTTCTGGCTAGGAGCTGCAGGACTGAGTTTTGACCCCTGGTTTCCTTATCGGCCAGGTACCAGACGATGGGAGTCCTTGACTCCAGATGTCTTTTGCTTTTGTTAATTTACCCTAAACTCTTTAGATTTTTTTTTTTTGCTTTTCTGGAGGGAAGCTCTTCCCTCGTCCTTTTTTTATTTTGTTTGTCATTTGTTATGTTGTTTATTTTATGTTTTAGATCATATTTACTGCCCTGTGTTTTTTCGCACTCTCCTTGCTTGGAGAAGTGAGGCAGTTAGGGATGCCGGTGACAGTTATTGGCTGTGGTGTTTGATGGCAAGCATGCGTGCATTGGTGCCAACACCTTGTTTGGCAGCACTGACAAAATGTTTATGCCCATGGGGGTCCTAGAAGGTGGCTTTATGTAGAAGATGCTCTTGAAGATTTAGAGTTACGATAAGTAACTCCTTTTTTATGTTTAATCATTTACCTGTTTTATGACTTTTATATTAGCTTGCACACTTAATAATGGTGTCATTTTATTTTGCAGGATGAAGGAGTCGAGTCTGATGACCTGAAGAAAGACCTTCCCCTCATGCCACCACCTCCAGACTCCAGTAGTATGAAGCTTAACATCAAAGAGATTTGGTTTAGTTTTGCAGCTCCAACCAACCTCCGTTCCCCTGCCCAAGCTTATTCCAGGTAATCTTCCCAATTCTCTATGTAGCGATCAGTGTTGTAATCAGTGTTGACAGGGACGTGATGTTAAATCTGCTTAGCTGAAATTTTGCTGCCCAGGATTGACATTTTGCGATTTAGTATGTTGTTTACAAGGAAATCCATATGGCAGTATTGCATTTTAGACGTACAGTTCTCATGCATACAGTGTAACAGAATACACATAGCACTGGTGATAAAAGCACATATGTTTCATTTATTTATTTTATTTAAACTTTGGTAACCGGGAAAGACAGACACAGCAATTATCACAAAGTCAAGCAAATACAAACAGAGTCAAGTGCTATGGAGTAGGAGTAGGATCAAAATTATACATTCAGTAACTGCAGCAAATCATCAGTAACAAGCAGGGTAGGCAGGCCAACAAATCAAATAATGTGCCAGAAGGAGGAGGCTAGGAGGTCGTCAGGGGGGCTGAGGTTGAGGAACTGGGGAGGAGGTAGTGCAAGAGCAAGGGGGGAAGGAATGTGTCAAAGCGGACTGGAAGCGAGGGTGAGTGGTTGGGGAAGGCTGATTCCAGAATTAGGGGAGTCTGTAGGAGAAAGCCGACAGACCAGAAGTTGAGAGGGAGTGAGGCAGGGAGAAAGTGCAGGAGTCCCTGGAGCGCAGTGGGTAGGAAGAGGGGGCCGCTGGGGAAAGGGCAGAGGAGAGATAGATGGGGAGGGTCCAAATCAGTATTTGGCCATGAAAGCCGAGCAATAGGTCAAGTGATGATGGAGTAGAGGTGAGATAGCAGGGGAGGAGTATAGAGAGCAGTGATGCATGTGGGTGTGGGGTAGAAATGAAGCGGTAGCAGAAATTCAAGAGAGTATCAAGCCTGGACAGGGACACGGCGGGGGCAGAACCGTAGACTGTCAGCATTGTCAATTACTAGAAGAATCACTTTCTTGACTAGCTTGTGACAGGGAGGGGGAGGCTGTCTCTGTTTTGATACAATATGCCTAATTTAGGTTAGAGTTCAGAGCATATGGCAGCAGTGTGGGGTGGGGTGGAACTGAGATTGGTGTCCAGCCAGACCCTAAGATATTTAAATGCAGTGACTACTTCGAGGTTGGAGGCATCGGTGGAGAATACGGGGGTCTGAAGCTTATCCAGCTTTTGCCTTGTGCCAAATGTCAGAGACGGTTTTGTTAGTATTGACTCGAAGTTGATCAGCGTAAAACCAGCTGAGAACATTGTTGAAATCCTGCTGAAGATGACCTGGGACGTCAGCTGTGGTAGGTCCCGAGGTGTATAGGATGGTATTGTCTGCATACATTTGGATGCGGGAGTTAGTGGAGACAGAGGGGAGATCATTAATGAAGAGGGAGAAAAGGATGGGGCCAGGACCCTTGTGGGACTCCTGCATGGATGGGAGAGGGGTAACAAGCGGAACTCACTAGGACAGATTGTTGCCTTTTGGTGAGATAGGATCTGAACCAGTTAACTGCGGGATGGCCAGACTGACTGTGAGTAGCTTGTTCAGGAGCAGAGAGTAGGAGACAAAGTGGAATGCTTTGGCCAGGTCATTGAAGATTGCAGTGGTGATGTGACCCTGGTCTGTTCACCAGTTGGACAACGTTTGTGATCCGTAGAAGGGAGGAGATGGTTGAGTGGTGTTTACAGACTATTTTGAGGGGGGCATGGCAGTTCCAAGCATTAGTAAGAATTGAGGTAAAGAAGCAGAGGGCAGAGTTGACATCTGGAGCTGTGGTTTCTGGGGGACCAGTCTACTGAAGCTAGATCCAAGAGAATGGCACCAGTGTCAAGGGGCGTTGAGAGCCTGGAACCACATATAGATATATATACACACAAACATATACATACACACACTTATATGTATTAAGTTAAGTTAAATGGAACATTTATAGCATTGTGGTACAGAAGTGGTGTTTACAATGAATACATGTTTAGCGGGTACATCTAGAAAATTCTGATGTAGCTTAGAGATAGTGTATGGTCAAAAGGTGCTAGTTAATATATCTAAGCAAACACAGTCCTTTGATAGTAAAGCAAGATTTATATTGTATTTAGATACAACATGATGGAATTCATATTTTTCTTACGGGCAACTCGTAACCTCCGCCTGGTGCTCATTCACACAGTTGCTGGACATCTTTGCATTGGCAGGAAAGGAACAGTACAACGAGTTGTTGTCCTCATAGATGTGACATCATGAGTTTTTATCCTAATGTTTTCCTAAAGGAGATAATAATGGCATTCATTGATTTTTAAATTCTGAGTCCAGGACAGAGCACGTTAACCTGCAAGCTGTTCGCTTTCCAGGTGTGCCCTGGGTGTATGGTACAAGAGAGAGAGGAATTTTGAACAGTGCTCAAAAAGATCAAATTAAGAAGGGGTACAGTAAATATAAAGTATGGATTACCTACAAAATACATGTAAAGAGAAAAATTGTACTTGTTATTTAACCTAATATGTTTGTTTTAATAAGTGTTGATCTTATCTGTGTCACTTCACCATTCATCAGCTTTGGGTACATGGCCAGTGGTCATGACCCCGGGGGAGCCTTTTTGGTTTTTTTTTAGGTAGGCAGAGCCGGCCTTTTCTCGGTCGCCTCTGGGCAGACTCATTGCATGGCCCTCGCGGGTTGGCCGTTAGGCGCTGTCGACTCCCCTTGCCTGCCAGTTCTTTGTCTCCCGCTGTAGAGATTACCTTGTGGGAAGCCAGATCTAATTTGAGACCTACCGCCTACGCAGTTCGTTCTCCAGCTATTTCTCATGTCGCAGTCCATCGGTGCCTTGTCCTGCTGGTTCTAGTTGCCTTACTCGATGTCGCTGGTAAAATCTTTCCATATATTTTATTCTTGGCGATGTCGAGTCTGTTGTTGGTGATCTTCCTGGACATAAGTCTCCACCACTCATTCACACTAATGGGATCTGTGCTGGAGACACTAGGATCTATCGGGAGCAAACTCTTTTGCTAGAAGGTTGGCGCCTGAGAGGGCGCCGTGAGGAGCGGCACTGTGAGCCTCAGCTCATGTGGTAATGAATATCCCGGCGTCGACCCTCCAACCACCTCAGTTCCTTTTTTCCCACCGTTGAGTGCACTTCAGTGACGATGTCGCTCGCCCACGGAGTCAAACTTCAAACTAGAGCATAGTTTTCGGTTTTATTATTTTGTAGTAATATCTCGAATAAGTATCACTTAAGTTTATTTTCATTTACAAAGTCTCAGCCTACTTTGGCCAGATGACCATGAGCGGGTCAGGTGACGGTAGGGAGACTTCATAAGTGAAAAACTGTTCAATCAGCTGGTCTGTCCGGTCCGCCGCCTTTCCTCGGGGTCCGACAACGTCATTCCAATGCCCGAGGCGGACTGTCCCTTGAAAGCATAAAATAAACTGTCACATTCTCGGCACCGTTCGGCCTCAAGCTCTTCTTCGGCCCATAGGTCAAAAAAGAGAAGGCATCACTTGAGGTCGCTCTCTGATATGTCTGCACGTAGACGGTCAGTTATTGGAGCTAGTCGCCGGTCTCCTCCTTCGGAGCCAGCTTCTGTTTCTGGTAGCTGACGTCTTCGACATCGGAGCTCTACCCCGCCCTCTGGTAGGTCTTCAGATGAGCAGTTTCATCACTGGGCTGCTCTTATGGAGCAGTGGGCTTAGAAGTTGGTCCAGCTGCCTGGCCCGGTCACTCAGGGGCCTTTAGGCCTCTTGGGAGACCAGGTAGGGTGGTTGAGCCTCCCTTAGTCGCACGGCACCGTCTCCGGTGCCGTCGACTCCGTGCTTAGGTGTCCCCCATATGACTGCGGCACAGGGGGCCACACCGATGCCTCTATCTCCTGCTCTTCTTCCTCTCTTCTCCTCAAATCCTGTTTTTCGGAGTCTTGGGGTGTTTTCGATGCCCTTGGCGTCGATGGCGTGCTCAGCGCTGGGACGTCTGTCGGCGCCGTTGAGTTACTTGACGCCGTGTGCTTCGTTGGCACCGTCCTCTGCACCGTGCTTAGCCGTGGTGCCGTCTTCGGTGTCGTCCTCCGTGCCGTGTGCTTCGTCGGCGCCGTGCATCTCTGCAGCGCCAGGAGTCCATAGGGCGTCGTCCATCTCTCAAGACTCCTCCCTTAGTCCTTTTCCTTCCTCATTTCCATCTGATTTTCACTTCTTTCCTGTCCATACAGTCCTTCCTGGACTGTCAGGAGATGACATTGAGCCTGACCCAGACCCTAGGCTGGGTGATGAAGTGGAAGAAACAGGGTCTATTCCTGCTGCAGAGCCTGTGGTTGAGGACCTGTCTTTTAAGTCTCTGCTGAAAAACTTGATTTCCACCCTTTCTCTCCAAACTACAGATATCGATCCTGGGAAATTGCTAAGACTCCAATATCTCCACGTCCCGGAGATCCCTACGGATTTGACTCCTCCGGTACAGTCATCCTTTGAACCGCTGTCTTAAATGGTATGGAGTAATCCTGCTCTCATTCCTTCGGTGGCTAAATCCATAGATAGGAAATACTCAGCCCCCAAGGATCGACCCATTTTAGCATCCCAAGCCTTTGCAAATCCTATTGTAGTTTTGGCAGAGAATGATAAGGTCGTCCTTCCCCAAACTACTACAGCTCGACCTATTAACAAAGAATCTCATAAGATAGACACTTTAAGTAAGAGAGTCTTTGCTGCTTCCACAGGTATGCGTATTGCTAGCTACCAGGGCTATTTCTCTCAATATGAGTATTTTCTTTCGCATTCGCTCAAACAGATGGTTGAAACTCTTCTGGAATCAGATACAAGGTCAGAGCTTCTTCAAACCATTACCAGGGGTATCGAATCCAACAACCAGCAGGTTAAAGCAGCTATGGATGCTTTTGATACTGCTTCCAGAGCAGCGACGGCCAGCATTTGTACCCGCCGTCATTCCTAGCTGCGCACTTCAGGTTTCACAAATGATGCCAAGCAACAGGTCATGGCGTTGCCCTTCGATGGTGTGTATCTCTTCGGCCCTCAAGTAGAACAGGCTTTAGAAGCCACACAAAAGACTAGGTCAGCCATTAAATTGGCTCGACCTCCTGCTGCTCCCTCTCGAGGGGGTGTTAACAAACGCCAATTTCATAACCGTCAGTCCTTTTGAGGCAAAGGCAAGGGAGGTTTTAATAAAAATCAAGTCCCTCAGTCTCAAAAGAAAACGCAACAGAAGGCGCAGGGACCCAAAGTGCCCAGTGCCGCCTTCTGAGTTTCTGGCCCAAGTCCCGCCTCAGCTGCCCAAGGGGGACCCTTTAGCAGTGGGAGGTCGTCTGACTCAATTCTACAACCGGTGGAAATCCATAACTCCGGACAAGTGGGTCCTGCGGATAATCCGCGAGGGATATTCCCTCAATTTTTCAGAGAACCCTCTGGATTGTCTCCCCAAGCGGCAGCCAAAGCTGTCAATTCTTCATTATATAGAAAAACATGAGGTCCATGAAAAGCCTATGGACCAATGGAGTCTCAAAACAGAGGAGTGCACTTTTTCAGCTCCTCTCAATTCTTCAGTCAGAACTTCTCACCTCTGAGATATAAGGCCTTCTGAACAGCAGGGCAGTGGAAGTAGTACCGCTGGCTCAACGAAACACAGGGTTCTACTCCCATTACTTTCTGGTTCCAAAGAAGACCAGGGGCATGCACCCTATTTTGGACCTCAGAAAATTAAACAAATTTCTTCCCAAAGAGAAATTCAAGATATCGCCAGGAACCCTGTTACCTTTGCTTCGTCAACATGGCTGGTTAGCCTCCTTGGACATGCAGGATGCTTACCAACATATTGCTATTCACCCAAAGCATCGCAGATACTTAAGGTTCATGGTTTTGTTACAGCATTATCAGTTCAGAGTCCTGCCCTTTGGGCTGTCCTCAGTGCCGCGAGATTTTACTAAGTGTTGTGCAGGTTTCGCAGCGCATCTCAGAAAAATCGCAATACAAGTGTTCGCATAACTGGGCGACTGGCTTCTAGTGAGCCCTTCCAAGCAAGGAACTCTCAACGCTGTTGTCACAGCCTCGGACTTTCCCACGTCCATGGGAATCCTGCTAAATCTCAAGAAATCGCATCTGCAACCCTCCCAGAGGCTCCTTTTCATAGGAACTCTTCTGAACACTTCCTGTGCGAAAGCGTTTTCTACCAGAGGGCAGAAGGAGCAATATCCTACAGATAGCCTGATACATCAGACAGAACAGCTTGGTTCTAGCTATCTCGATGCAGCGGATGCTAGGTCTCATGACATGCTCGGTGTTCACTGTACCCCTAACATGCCTTCGCATGAGAACCTCTCAGTGGATGCTCAGTACTCAGTGGTCCCCAACCACTCACCCTCAGTCCTTTCTCATCAAGGTGACAGAACCTCTGAAGAAGTCACTCACCTGGTGGTCGCATGAAGACAATCTTCTGGAAGGGTATCCCTTTGCTTCTCTGGATTATCAGATTTCCAGTACCACGGACTCCTCACTGATGGGGTGGGGAGCTCACTGTCAGACTCTCCACACTCAAGGTACGTGGACGCAGGATGAGTCCCAGCTTCACAAAAATGTCTTAGAAATGAGAGCTGTCCTTTATGCAGTCCAGGCTTTGAAGGACATTCTACGTCACAAGAACATTCTCCTTCAAACGGACAACAAAGCAGTGATATATTACATCAACAAGCAAGGCGGGGCTCACTCTTATCCATTATGCTGGGAAGCGATGAGAGTGTGGGAATGGTGCTTGGAGCACAAGGCTCTAATTCGAGCGGCTTACCTGCCGGGAGTGCAGAACGACCAGGCAGACCGTCTCCGCAGAACAGAGACAGATCCTCACGAGTGTTCTTTCAACTCAACCGTAGTTCAGTCATTATTTGCAGAGTAGGGAACTCCAGACCTGGACCTTTTTGCATCCCCACTCAACACAAAACTGCCTCTCTTCTGTTCCAGAAATCCAGGGCCTGGCATTTTCTGTCAGGATGCGTTCAGGCTGCAGTGGACAGAGTGCCTTCTGTATGCTTTTCCGCCTCTTCCTCTAATTCAGAGGTGCTTCTCAGTTCGAGTCCCAGGGAGCAAATGATCCTTATTGCTAGCTTCTGGCCTCGGAAACACCCCGATATCACTTCCTTGGACGAACCTTTTGACTCAGGGGTCTGTTGTCCATCCCAATCAGAGATCACTTCACCTTCACGCTTGGCTCCTGAAGAGATAGAAGTGAACAGGTTCAATGTCTCCCGAGGTTTCAGATATTCTTCTGGCTGCATGCAAGCCAGCCACTAGGAAAACTTACACAGCCAAATGGAGGCGTTTTTCACTCTGGTGTGCAAAATCCTCTTTGAATCCTTTTTCCTGCCCACCAAATAAAGTTCTAGAGTACCTTTTGGACCTCTCAAACTCAGGTCTGCAATACTCTACAGTCAAGGTTCACCTTTATGTCATTTCAGCTTATCATCAGCCAGTACTTTCCTTGTCACTGGCTCAGTTACCTGTGGTTGAGAGGTTTCTTAAGGGAATTCTACATACCAGACCTCCTATCAGACATCCAGTCACAGCCTGGGACATTAGTCTTGTGGTAGACATGCTCACTCGAAAACCTTTCGAGCCTCTAGCTACCTGTGAGTTGAAATTCCTCAGTTGGAAAACGGCCTTCCTGGAGGCCATTACCTCGGCCCGCAGGGTCTCTGAGGCACATGCCTTGGTCACAGACCCTCCTTATACTATGTTTCATAAAGACAAAGTAGTTCTTTGGACCCATCCTAAGTTTCTCCCTAAAGTTGTTTCTGAATTCCATCTAAACGAACCTCTGATCCTTCCTACTTACTTTGCGAACTTCCAAAATGAAGGGGAGCGTTCTCTTCATTCCTTGGACGTCAAAAAAGCTTTGCGTTTCTATTTAGATAGAACAAAAGATTTTCGCAAAGCTTAACAGCTGTTTGTTTCCTTCAGCAATACCCGGCTGGGTCAACCTGTTGCTATCAGATGCATTTCAGCATGGCTGGTGGCATGCCTTCGCCACTGTTATTCCATGGCACAGGTTAAGCTGGAAGGTTGAGTGTATGTTCACTCTACTAGAGCAGTCGCGGCATCCTTGGTGGAAATCCGCAATGTGCCCATTGCAGATATTTGCAGTGCGGTTATCTGGAGCTCAGTGCATACTTTTGTCAAACACTGTGCCCTGGATGTCCATGCCAGATGACCTGTTTCGTTTGGCAGAACCATCCTTAATGGACTTCTGTCCTAAATCTGTGAGCTCTTGGCCTCTCCTGCCACCCTCTCGTGGGATTGTTAGCTCAGTACAGTGTGAATGAGTGGTGGAGACTTTATGTCCCAGGAAGATGTGGAAATTACATACCTACTGTAATTCTTGATCTTCTTGGATGAAGTCTGCACCACTCATTCACACGCCCACCCACCATCCTCTGAGCTCACCTCTGTTGTTGGTCTTCACTCCCCTCAATCTTTAGGCTGTGAAGACTTCTTTCTTGACCCGTCTTATATGGGTGTTCTGGACTATCTTATGTCCAGTTTTTGGTTAGGCTATCCTTCTAGGTTAGGTACGCTGCAACTCCCTCCTCGGAGAAAAAAGGTAGTGAGGCGGTTGGAGGGTCGACGCTGAGATAGTCATTGCCGCACGAGCAGAGGCTCACGGTGCCACTCCTCACAGCTCCATCTCTGGCGCCGGCCCTCCTGCAAAAAAGTTTGCTCCCCGCTGGGTCCTAGCGCCTCCGGCGTAGATCCCATTAGTGTACATGAGTGGTGGAGACTTTGTCCAAGAAGATCAAAAAATTAAGGTAGGTGCGTAATTTCCATATCTTCCCTTGTCAATCTTCACCATTCATTACACTGCTGAGTAGTAGCGGAGGTGCACACCCTCTGGAGATTTTTTTGAGGGCGGCTCAGCGCCATCCCAAGAGTGACGTGCTGCGTCATGCGTGAGGGGCGGCCGTTAGGTGCCGCAGACTCCTCCTCCATCTCAGTTCTGTTTCTCCGCCATCGAGGCTGCACCTGCTGCGCGGTTAGATACAGTTAGGCCACCTGCGTCATAGAATTCCAGACTCCTTTCTTGCTTTTCTCGACGCCATCACCGGTAAGACCGTTCTTTTTATAACTTTCTTTGGCGCAGTGAGCTTTTGCTGTTTTTAGTCTAAATTTGTTCTCATCACGTCAGGTTCGGGGGCAAAACGTAAGTCGAAGGAGGCCTGCGCCCCTGTGCGTCGGTGCTCCTGTGGCCGGCATTTTTCCGTCACAGACCAGCATGATGTTTCTCTTCGTTGCCTGGGACCCAACCACGATATGGATCGTGTGGCGTCTGTTTCTCTATGGACCGTCGCATCCTAGAGAGTCAGCGTTTAAGATCAGCAAGGCCCGCACAACTTCCGGAGACGGTGCCGCTCAAGGGATTCCAGGTAAGGTCTCTAGGCCCTTCCTCTGAGTCCCCTCACAGGCCTATATGGTCTGTAGGGGAGGAAGCTTCCTCATCTTCTCTTGCCAAAGAGGAAGCTTCTTTTGCGGTGTCGAAGGAATGCCGACGTCCCTCCCGGGGCCGCAGCAGGGACTCCGCCTCGGCAGTCACCTCACTCAGGAGCCGCAGGCTCCCCAGTGTGGCGAGGCCCACATCTGCTGGGGCCCAGCATGGAGGTGGACCCTCGGCGCCGTCTTCCAGGCGCTGTTTCGGATCCGGTGCCACATTTGCAGTGCCGGTGATCGAGACAACCGCCCGTTGTGGTTCGTGTTGGCTCTTGGCGCGGGCAGTTTGGCTCTTCTAGCGGTGCGGGTGGGGTCCGGCACCGAGGCTGTCCGTGGGTTTTGCCAGTGCTGTTAGAGTCAGGCGAGCCTGGGTGTTCGGAGGTCCCAGGGTTGTCCGTGTTCCCCCGGCACCTTCCTCGGCGCTGTTTCACTGGAGACCTCTGGGGTTGCCAGTATTGTGGTTCAGCTGATCTGTTCCTCCTCTCGGGGCGATGACTCAAGCGTGGACCTGTCCTGGCACCCTGACTCTTCAGAGTCAGGGTCTCTGGTGGCACGAGGTGCTAGACAGCCCAGCGCACCTATTCCTCTGTCCCCACTGCCATCCTCCCCTGAGGCTCCCCAGGCTGGGTGTGGTCTGGGGTCCCTGGGGGACGACGGAGGGGAGGTGGAGGGAAGGTTCTCCCTCCTGAGGGGTCGTGGCAGCTGCCAACCCTGGTGCTGCTGCACCCCTCAGGGTTGGGGGACACTGGGGTTGAGGAGGAGGGCGTTCTCGAGGGTCCGAGGTCGAGGACAGGGTTCAGGCATCTTGGTCTCTACCTTCCACCCCAAGGTGCTGGTAGAGCTGGCAGCTGGGTCCGTCTTTCTCTCTTGGACCCTAGGGACCCCTCTGGTGGCGTTGCTGTGGGCTGCCCTTCTGGATCCATGCAGTCCCAGGTTCATCACAGGAGGATCCTTCTAGGCTCTTCCAGGCTTCACATCCGTAGGGTTCTGTTTTGTGACCTGATCTGTTGTCCGGGATCCCGCCAGCTCGGGCTCTGTTCCCCGGATTCCGGAGCCCCAGCAGAGGACAGTTGCCTCGCCGTAGGTGTCCTTCTCCCATTCCTCTGCAGCCACCCCCTGCTCTCCCAGGCCATGTCGGTTCCAAGGGCCCGTTATCCTGGGAGACATTCTGAGGTTCTGCGGTGGCCTTCCCCTCATATGTTAGGTACATGAATGAGTGGGTTTTTCATCTATCCCCACTGCCGCAGGAGTCCTCTGGACACTCAAGCTCTCCATCATCCTCATCTCCCTCCTCTGAGGGAGAGGAACCCACTGCTCACCTCTCCTCTGATGCTGATTTCACTGAATATCAGCAATTCCTTTCAAGGATGGTGAGGGATCTTCAGATTTCCTGTATTAGGCGAGACAGTACTGGACGGGAGAATTCCTTGGCGAATTCAGTGCCCAGCATTTGGTGGTACTATCCTGGAATATTCCCTTCCAGGAGGCGTCTATCCGTTCCTGGCAGTTGCCAGCCGATCTTTCTCAGCCCCGGCAGACTGCCAATGTAGGTATTGTGCCCCATCAGAATCTCTAGGTACTCTCCCCAACCCACCGTCGGGATTGGCATACCTAGAGACTCCCTTCGGGCGCCACTGCCTGGTGCATGACCATCCACTGGACTCAGATTCTCTACAATTTGACGGTGGAGTGCGAAGAGTGTTTTCTTCCTCTCATGCGATGTTTTGCATTGCATCTCATCAGGCCCACGTGCTGCTACGGTAGGCATTTGTAGTCGATGCTTTCCCAAATCTTAGCATCAATGCCTGATCACAGACAAACCGAGACAAGCTATTGCCCTCTCTGCTATAGGCCTGGGAGCTGGAGAGACGCAAACAAGGGCATCTTATGACACCAGTAAGGTGGCTTCCAGGCTTCAGAGACAGCGATCTATATTAGACGGATGGCATGGCTTTGTCTGTCTAGGTTGTCACCCGTGGCCGGCGTAGGGTGATTTGCTCCTTTCCGGGGGACCTGTCTCTTTTTCTCCAGAGCTAGGAGACTTATGCAGGGGCTTCCTCCTTCTCCCCATCCTCGGGAGACACCTTCTAGCTCTTCTTCCCCATAGGCTTCTCTCTTGATTAGCCCTGGGTCTTCTTCTTCTGTTTCTCACCAACAGGAGGCTGGGGGTCTTGCTTCCTCAGGGTTTCTTATTCCCGCCCCCCCCTTAGCACTCAACCAAGCAGTAATGAATGGTGAAGATTGACAAGAAAGATATGAAAGTCGTACCTACCGTAATTCTTGAATCTTCTCTTGTATCTTCACCATTCATTGCTGACTCACGTCCACCTTCCCTCAGTGGCCTCCTACTGTGGCGTCTCCCCTCCCATCTCGTTCCTCTCTTCCTTTGGCCTTTATGCAAAAATAAATAAATAAATCATTGTGTTTTCCAGTCTTCTTAAATGTATCTTTTTTCGTCAAGGTAAAGAGGAACGAGTTGGGTCTTTTTCTCCTATTCTGAGGGAACTCTTTGTGGCTGTCCCTAGGGGGTGACATCTGGGCACCTTAACCGTTTTGCTCAGTTCACAGCCTAAGGATCCGTCCCTTTGGCTCGGCCTCAAAAATTTAGTTTCCCCCTGGCAGGTGTTATTATTTTCATCTCATTCTGGCTGGTGCTTTTGGCACTTCTTTAGTCTTAAGCGGTTGTTCTTGCCTTGCCTTCAGGGAGTCTGATTGAGTTCCCACTCTATCCTTTCGTACAAAGCTGCCTTCTGTAGGGCTTAACCCCTGCCCATACACTTCTGTGTTAGCACTTAACAGGGTGCTAAAGGGGCTTAACCCCTTCCTAGTTGGGCACTCTCTTTCCAGAACAGATTTTCTGCCCAGGCAGTCTGTGAGCTCTCAGCTAGAGTGTAGGGGTTTGGCATGATGGGAGGTTAGAAAATCTGCCCCTTGTGTCTAATCTGTACAGGCGGTTCAGTTGAACCTTCTGTCAGTCCTATCAGGAGGGATTCTTGCTCCCTTGTTTTTGGTTCCGAGCTTATAAGCCTCTCAACCAGTGTATCTATGGGCAGTGTTCTCCCCTCTCAGCATACCTTGTTTTCTTCCCTTTCTTCTTCTTCTTCTCCTTTTCTCTTTCTCTCTATCTGTTCCTCCCTTGGAGCCACCCCAGAAGGGAGGCCCTGCAGTCCCTTAGGGTAGGAATTCTCTCGTCTCTACCAGCTTATTCCTTTTTCAGTTTATATCTTTTCCTTTTTCTGTCCTTCGGCTCTCTTGCCTTGCTCTTTTTTCCTTACCCTTTGTTTTCGCCTTTCCAGCTACCAGAACTGAGATGGAGGAGGAGTCTGTGGCACCTAGCAGCCACCCCTCGCGCATATGAGTAGCTCGCTCTCGGGGATGGCGCCGTTGGAGCTGGCTCCTAAAACAAAAAACAAAAAAATCTCCTGTAGCGGGTGCGTGCCTCTGGCACTACCCAAGCAGTAATGAATGGTGAAGATACAAGAGAAGATCAAGAATTACAGTAGGTATGTAATGTTCATTTCTTGAAGATCTACTGTTACGGTAAGTTCTTATGTAACTGTACTTTCTCCTGTACATTTTTCCACCTCTTCCCTTGGTTCAGAGAGTGCTACTCAAGTTGAAGGCAAACGGGGGCAGATTGATTCCTCTTCGGAATGGAAGTGGGTAGACTGTGGTTCTCCCAGACTTTCGCAGATGTCCTCTAAATCGTGTGTAGGCCATCCACCTGGAAGGCTTACATGGCTAAATGGAGACCCTTCCCTTTTTGATGAACGAATCCCACTTAGACCCTTTGGTGTTCTCCAAGAAATGTCTTAAAGTGCCTCTTGGACCTGTCTTCGCAGGTCAGCCATACTTGGTGGTGGTGATACACATCTGTGCTTCTTCGGTCTAGCCTGAACCAGTAGACTTCCCTCTGGCTCTTGCCATTAATCGAGTTTTTGCCTTAACTCCAAAAGGGAAAGGTTCGTTCCTTTCTCTCTCTGAATGTTAGGCCAGTTCTGCAACTTTCTTCGACAGAACAAAAAAGCTACAGTTTGAGCAATTTTTGTAGCTTCAGCATGCCTCAGCTAGATCAACTTCTTGCTTGAGATGTTTTCAGCTGCCTTAGTAGCATGTCTTCGACACTACTACCCTTGTCTCAGACCAAACCGTAAGGGCGGTTTCACACCACTCTATCAGAGTGGTGTCAGCTTCCTGGCGGAGATTCGTGTGTGTCCTTTGTAGTCTTCTGCAAGATAGTGAGTTGAAGCTCAGTGCATACCTTTGTAAAGCACTATGTTCTGTATGTCCTCCAGACACTCTTTCCTTTTTGGCGGGACAGTCCCTTGGACTTCCATTCTGGGTGAGCCCTATCTCCAACTGGCCTGCTCAGGGTGGGTTGGTTTTAGCTTGGTACTCTCCCATAAGTGTGAATGAGTGGTGGAGATGTGAGTCCAGGAAGATATGGAAATTACATACTTACCGTAATTCTTGATCTTCTTGGATGCAATCTCCACCACTCATTCACATGCCCACCCACCGTCTCCCGGGCTCACTCACTTTTGTTTCCTTGGTCTTTACTGATCTTCCTGGACCTAAGTCTCCACCACTCATTCACACTAGTGGGATTAGGGCCGGAGGCACTAGGACCATCGGGAGCAAACTTTTTTGCTGGAGGGTTGTGAGAGATGGCGCCCGCGAGACACTGGCGCCCATGAGCTACGGCTCGGCAGTAACGACCTTCGGCGCCGACCCTCCAACCGCCTCAGTTCCTTTTTTCCCGCCGTCGAGTGCGCTTCAGTATACGACGTCGCTCGTCTGTCGGGAGTCAAACTTCAAACTAGCGCTTAGTTTTCAGTTTGTTTTTTTGTAACATTATCACGATAGTAGTATCGCTTAATTTTATTCTATTCGAAAATTTTTCTAATATCTTAAATTTAACTTACTTGAAGAAGTCTCGGCCCACTGGACGGAGTCAACCATGAGCAGGTCAGGTGACGGTAGGGAGACTTAAGTATGAAAACAATTTCAGTCAGCCGGGCTGGGTCGGTCAACCTCCTTCTCAAGAAACTCAGCGGGTTCCGACAACGGTCAGTCCGATGCCGGGGGATGGGCAGTCCCCGTCAGGCACTAAAAATAAGCGGTCGCTTTCACGGCACCGTTCGCCTCGAAACTCTTCTTCGGCCCACAGGTCAAAAAAGAGAAGGCATCTCTCGAGGTCGCCCTCTGGTATGTCTGCGCGTCGACGGTCGGTTATCATTGCTAGTTGCCGGTCTCCTTCTTCGGAGTCGCCAACTTCTGGTAATCGTCGTCCTCGACAGCGGAGCCCCTCCCCGCCTATAGGTAGGGCTCCAGATGAGCAGTTTCATCAGTGGGCCGCTCTTATGGAGCGATGGGCTCGGAGGTTGGTTCTTCTGCCTGGCTCGGTTGCCTCGGGCCCTCGGGCCCCTCGGCGATCAGGTAAGGTGGTTGGACCTTCCTAGTTGCTGGCGCCTTCTTGATGCCTGCGACTCCGTGTTAGGTGTTTCCCCCACATGGCTGCGCGCAGGGGGCCACACCGATGCCCTTATCTCCTGGTTTTGTTTCCTCCTCTTGCTTTCCAGGTTCCTGGGGCTTTTCCGGCGCCTTCTGCGGGTCTGTTGGCTTGTCGGCGCCGTTTTTGGTGCCGGTGGGTCTTGCGGAGCCGTCCGCGGCGCCGTTGGATCTGGCGGCGCCCGCCGGCGGTACCGCTGGGTAAGCGGCGCCCGTTCGCTGGCGCCATGTCGCGGCGCCATGTGACGGCGGCACCGTCGGCTTTGGCAGCCGTCGGCACGAGCGCCCGTTCAGGCGCCGCCTGAAAATTTTGCGGTGCCGCTTGCGGGCAGCGTGCCTCTTTGGCGCGTGTGCCTCCATGGTGCCGTCTCTTCGGCCCTTTGCCGTCTCGGCGCGGGGGTCTCGAGGACTCTCCTTGTTTTCTATATCTTCCTCCTCTCTAATTTTCATTCCTTTCCTGTCCAAACAGTCCTTTCTGGACCATCAGGAGATGATGTTGAGCCTGACCCAGACCTTGGTTGGGTGATGAAGTGGAGGAAGCAGGATCTTTCTTTGCTACAGAGCCTGTGGTCGAGGACCTGTCCTTAAGTCTCTGTTGAAGAACCTGAGATCCACTCTTTCTCTCCAGACTACAGACATCGATCCTGGGAAGATATTAAGACTCCAGTACCTTCATGCTTCGGAGATCCCTACGGATTTGACTCCTCCGATCCAGCCTTCCTTCGAGACGCTGTCTCAAATGGTATGGAATAATCCTGCTCTTAATCCTTCAGTGGCTAAATCCATTGATAAGAAGTATTCAGCTCCCAAGGATCGTCCTATTTTTGGCATCCCAAGCATTTGTGGATCCTGTTGTAGTCCTGGCAGAGAATGACAAGGTCGTTCTTCCTCAAACTACTTCAGCTCGACCTATTAACAAAGAGTCTCGTAAGATTGATACATTAGGTAAGAGAGTCTTTGCTGCTCCACTCTAAGTATCGTATTGCCAGTTATCAAGGCTATTTTCTCAGTATGAGTATATCCTGTGGCACTCTATGAAAAGAATGGTTGAAGCTCTTCCAGATTCGGACTCAAGTCAGAGCTTCTATTGACCGTTACTAGAGGTATTGAATCCAATAACCAACAAGTCAAAGCCGCCATGGACGCTTTCGACACTGCTTCTCGTTCAGCTGCTGCAGGGATTTGTACTCGACGCCATTCCTGGCTGCGTTCTTGGGCTTCACGAATGATGCTCAGCAGCAGGTAATGGCGCTGCCTTTTGATGGCACCTATCTTTTCAGCCCTCAGGTGGAGCAAGCCTTAGAAGCCTCCCAAAAGACTAGATCGGCCATTAAATTGGCCAGAACCTCCGCCTGCCCCCTCTCGCGGGCATGCGAACAGACGTCAGTTTCTTAGTCGTCAGTCCTTTCGAGGCAGAAGCAGGAAGCTCCATAAAAGCCAACCTGCCCAACCTCAGAAGAAGCGCAGAAAGCGCAGGGCCTAAAGCCCCAGCGCCACCTTATGAGTTGTTGGCCCAAGTTCCATCCACACTGCCCGAGATGGAACTTTCTCCTCCGGTGGGAGGTCGTCTGATGTACTTCTGCAACGAGTGGAAGTCCATAACTTCAGACAAATGGGTCCTTCGGATAATTCGCGAGGGTTACTCTCTCAATTTCCCCCCCCCAAATTGTCCTCCCAGACGACAACCCAGGTTGTCGGCTTCTCAGTCAGATCTCCTCACCGCCGAGATCGAGGGCCTTCTGAACAACAGGGCAGTAGAACTGGTGCCCCCGCATTTGCGGAACACAGGGTTCTACTCCCATTTCTTTCTGGTTCCAAAGAAAACTGGGGGGATGCGCCCCATTCTAGACCTCAGAAAGCTGAACAAATTCCTCCCCAGGGAGAAATTCAAAATGATTTCCCTACGTACCCTGTTACCCTTGCTGCATCAGGACGACTGGCTGGCCTCTCTGGATATGCAGGATGCGTACCAGCATATCCCCGTCCACCCGACCCACCGCAAGTTCCTCAGGTTTGTAGCTTTGGGTCAGCATTATCAGTTCAGAGTCCTGCCTTTGGGCTATCCTCGGTCCCTTGAGAGTTTTTACAAAGTGTTGTGCAGTTCTCCATGGTGCATCTCAGGAAAAGCGGACTCCGAGTCTTTCCCCTACCTGGACGATTGGCTTCTAGCAAGCCCGTCCAGCCAAGGGACTTGAAGCCGTGCAAACGACTTCCCGTCTTCTCACGTCCATGGGAGCTCTGCTGAATCTGAAAAATCCCAACTGCAGCCCTCCCAGAGCTCCTTTCTTAGGGCGCTTCTAGTCACCTCTTCTGAAGGCTTTCCTTCCAGAGGACAGAAGACTCGACATCCTTCGGATGGCCCGTTACATCGGGAGAACCAATCAGTTACAGCTCTCGATACAACGCATGTTGGGTCTCATGGCGTCCTCGGTGTTCACTGTACCCCTGGCCCGGTTGCACATGAGAACCACCCAATGGATGCTCTCCACTCAGTGGTCTCCGACCTCTCACCCCCAGTCTTATCCCATCAAGGTGACGCAACCCCTTCGAAGGTCTCTCACCTGGTGGTCTCAAGAGAGCAATCTCCTCAAAGGGTTCCCCTTTGCTCTTCCGGACCATCAGATCTCCATCACCACAGACGCATCGCTAATGGGATGGGGAGCTCACTGTCTCTCCCTCCACACTCAAGGTGTATGGACTCCGTTCGAATCTCATCTCCACATAAATGTCTTGGAGGTGAGAGCGGTCCTCTATGCGATCCAAGCTCTGAAGGATGTCCTTTGTCACAAGAACATTCTCCTTCAAGCGGACAGCAAAGCTGTGATGTATTACATCAACAAGCAAGGCGGTGCTCACTCTTATCCTTTGCAGGAAGCAGTGAGGGTATGGGAGTGGTGCTTGGGCACAAGTCCACTTCCTTGCAAGTCAATCTCTTGACCCAGGGTTAGTTGGTCCATCCCAACCTGAAATCACTTCACCTTCATGCTTGGCTCTGAAGAGATAGAAGTGAATCGGTTCAACGTCTCCCGTAGAGTCTCGAGCATCCTTCTGGCTGCTCGGGAGCCAGCCACACGGAAAACATACGCATCCAAATGGAAGCGTTTTTCTCTCTGGTGTGCAAAGTCCTCTTGGAACCCCTTTTCCTGTCCTCCTGACAAGGTTCTGGAGTATCTTTTGGACCTATCTAACTCAGGTCTTCAGTACTCCACAGTTAAAGTTCACCTTAGTGCCATCTCAGCGTTCCATGAGCTGGTTTCATCCCTGACTCTGGCTCAGTTACCTATGGTGAAGAGATTTCTTAAGGGGATTCTTCATACCAGACCCCCTGTTAAGTGTCCAGTTGCAGCCTGGGACATTAACCTGGTGCTGGACATGCTCACTCGGAAGCCTTTCAGACCCCTAGCTACCTGTGAGCTAAAATTTCTTACCTGGAAGACTGCCTTCCTGGGGGCCATTACCTCAGCCACTCAGAGTCTCTGAGATACATGCCCTGGTTACAGACCCTCATATACTGTCTTCCATAAAGACAAAGTAGTTCTCCGTACTCATCAAAATTTCTTCCCAAGGTTGTGTCAGAATTCCATCTAAACCAACCTCTGGTACTTCCACTACTTAGCTAATTTCCAAAATGAAGGAGCGAGCTCTTCATTCCTTGGATGTTAAGAGAGCCTTGCGGTTCTATTTGGACAGAACCAAGGATGTTCGCAAGACTCAACAACTCTTTGTTTCTTTCAGCGACACCCGGCTGGGTCAACCTGTCGCTATCAGATGCATCTCCTCATGGTTAGTGGCATGCCTTCGACATTGCTACTCCATGGTCAGGTTAAATTAGAAGGTAGAGTGTACGCTCACTCTACTAGGGCGGTCGCGGCATCCCTGGCGGAAATTCGCAATGTTCCAATTGCAGATATCTGCAACGCCGCCACCTGGAGCTCAGTGCATACGTTAAGCACTATGCACTGGATGTTCATGCCAGGCGACATTCCGCGATTCGGCAGAACCATCCTTAATGGGCTTCCACCTTAGACATGTGAGCTCTGGCTCTCCTGCCATGCTTTTGGGGATTATCAGCTTGGTACTCTCCCACTAGTGTGAATGAGTGGTGGAGACTTAGGTCCAGGAAGATAGGAAAGTTACGTACCTACCGTAATTCTTGATCTTCTTGGACGAGTCTCCACCACTCATCTACGCCTCCCTCCATCCCCGAGCTCACCGCTGTGTTGGTCTTCACTCCCTCAAATCTTTAGGCTGTGAGGACTTCTTTACTGACCCTTCTTACCGCAGGTCGTCTGAACTATCTTATGTCCGTGTTTTTAATGTTACAGTTACTCTTTCGTTAGTTGCGCTGCACCTCCTTGGTAAAAGGTACTGGCGGTTGGAGGTCGGCGCCCGAGAAGGTCGTTCGGCTCGAGCCGCAGCTCAGCGCCGATGTCTCGTCGACCCTCAGCAAAAAGTTTGCTCGATGGGTCCTAGTGCCTCGGCCCTAATCCCACTAGTGTGAATGAGTGGTGGAGACTCGTCCAAGAAGATCAAAATTACGGTAGTACGTAATTTTCCTTTTGTTGTTCGAGCTGTGAAGACATTGTTCAGTTGACCCCTTGCATGGGTCATTCGTCCCTTCACAGGCCCGGAGGTTTAGGAAAGTTATTTATTTTTGTTAGTTATGCTACACCTCCCCGGTCGAAAAGGTACTGAGGTGGTTGGAGGGTTGTCGCTGAGATAGCCTACACAGGCGCGAGATACCCTATTAGTGCTGTGCATGCATGGTTCTGTCCCGGCACCGGCCCTCCTGAAAATTTTTGACTCCTGCTGGGTCCTAGCGCCTTCGGCATAGTCCCATTAGTATGAATGAGTGGTGGAATTGCGTCCAAGAAGATCAAGAATTACAGTAAGTATGTAATTTCCATATCTAATCTGTGTCAGTCTTCACCATTCATGTCGCTGGCAGTAGCTGGTAGCGGACGCCGACGCTTGACGACTCCGCCGCAACCCGTGTTCGGAATGAGCACAGGTCGCTGGGTTGGCTGGGAGGAGAAGATTGAGCCCCAGTGGCCACTCTCCTTCTCCTGGGGGTTACTGCACACTTCCACCACAATGCTGACACCCAGGGGAGCCAGGTGAAGGTGCGGTAGGAGGGAGTAGAAGCATTGGGATAGGGCAGACGTCATCTGTGCAGGAGGCACATCTCAGCGTGCCTTCAGGCTCCTTAGCCCTCATTGCACGCCAGCGTTGGGGAACGAACAGGCGAAAAAACATCCTCTCTCTCCTTGGTGACAAAGACTCGCTGCGTGCGTATGGATCCTCAGGCTCGTTGGGCAGACTCCGCTGTATAAGCAGTCCACGTCGCAGAATGTAAGGTTCGGAGGGGGTAAAAAGTGGGGTATCCCTCCTCACCCTACCCGGGGGTTATCTGGGCACCTAGATTAGTGGACTGTGTGTGCTGTAGGGGCAGACTGTGACGGGGGGAGGGATTGCACGCACACAGATAGAGGCAGTCTAAATGAGTGGAGAAAAGGGACAGTTAGGCAGAGTGAAAAACATCATAGTTAAAAAAAAAAAAAATCTTCACCATTCATCACTAGTAGGTACTGTGCCGGAGCTGGGACCCTGCGGGAGACTTTTTTTTTTTTTTTAACATGGGCGGAGTCGACGCAGAGCCAAGGCGCTGCCCCTCGAGGCAGACTTTCCACGTAGCGCTCGAGGGTTGGCTGTTAGCTGCTGTTAACTGTGCCTCGGTCCCAGTTCTTTCTCTCCTGCCGTCGAATGTGGTACCTCATGTGTGAGACTTGAATATCTGCGGCCCAGTCTGTCGATTCTGCATTCAAAATTACAGTTGCCTCTGTTCTGCTCACCTGCTCAGCGTTGCTTCAAGTACCGGTAAGAGCTTTCCTTTTATTAAGCGGCGTCGAGTACGGTTTATAGTTTATTTTCCGTTCAGTCATGTCTCGTCCGGGGTGGCAAGAAGACGTCTAAAGCGGGGCGGCTCCAATGCGTCGGTGCCCTGTGGCTGCCTCTACTCTACTCTATGATGGACCAGCATGACGGCTGCCTTTCCTGCCTCGGCCCTGAGCACGATATGGATAACTGCGACATTTGCTTTTCTGTGGACTGCCGTGTTGTTGAGAACCGCGCATTGAAGGTCGGACGTACGCTGCCGGCTTTCAGAGGTTGTATGCGCATTTGCCGGGTCAAGGCGAGGATTCTCGGCCCTTCCTCTGGATCACCTCCCGGTCCTATATGGCCCATGGAGGAGGAACCCCTGCCTCTTCTAGCCTTGCCATGGCGGGGGTTTCTTCCATGGTTCAGGAAGGCCCAGGCGGCCACCTGGGGTCATTCGGGAGGCACCCTTCAGCAGTCACCTCTTCAGTGGTGAAACTCCTCAATGTCATGTTCCGGGCCCTTCAGGCCGGGCCGGCACTGTCCTCTCGTCATCTTCACCCCGGTGCCATTCGTGGTGCCGTGGAGCTCAGTGCAGCATCACTGTTTGGCGTTGGGCCTTCTCTCGGTGCTGCTGTCAATTCTGATGCTGCTCGTGGCATCAGAGTTTTCAGTGGCGCGGGTGCTTCCTCTAATCACTGTAGGCAGCTACAGAACTGCAGCGTCCGCCTCCACTCCAAGGAGACTCCCTATAATTACATCACATGAGCAGCTCGCCTGCTCAGAGAATCTCAATTCTCACACTGTGCAGACCAAATGAAGTGCAGTTTTAAATTACAAAATATGCAAAGCAGAATACGCACACAGCACTAAAAATGCACAGGAAAGTATAATGCAACAAGTGTGATTTTATGCATGACTCTGAACTGATATATGAAAGGTGCTCTTTGCTCTTCCTAAAATGCACAATCTTTTCATCTGCTTAAGTCCACAAGCACAAGATGCAAAGTGCTGAAGAGATGAGAGACGGTGCAGTATTCTGCAGCCACTGCAGATGTCTAATCTTGGCAAGAGCAGTACACTACTTGAGTCAGCATAATTCTGTGCCACTTTTGTCACATGTTCAACTTCAAGAAAGGGGTGAAATCTGGATATGGTGAAAGCAGCCCTTGAGTGCAGCCACCACCTGCAATTCCAGGGTCAGACATGTATGAGAATCTATTGTACTTCCAAACTGACAACTCCTTTATTTTTACCATAGGTTGAATCCCATACAGGTTGGGCGGCTACTGTTACTTTGGTTTAGTGATGACGTAGAAGCAGATACACTTTAACTCTTTCCGTTTTCATAGTGAGTGGAAAGAGGCGAAGGAATTTTAATGTGGATGAAAAGAACAGTATGTGGGATGCATAAATGGTGCAAGAAGGCAGATACTTCCTGATGTGTATTTTTTTGTAAATACACATACAATTAAAGCCTCAAACCGAGGACAGAACAGTGTGGGTGTGGGTATGGGTGTGTGTGTGCATTTGTATGTAAAAGGGGGAAGTAAATTGACTACAAAATGGCTAAACTGATACAGCATTCTGCTTGCCATACCACTGCTTAGATCTCACCACAGCTGACTCACACAGAGTGTAACAGTAATCTTTAAAATGTGCCCAGAAGCGTATGCATGTCTACCTGAAGTGCTGCAAGATATTGTGTGCTACATGAAAACTGTCAAAGCAATAACCTTATTGATATTCTAACCTCATTATTCACTCTTCTGGTTATTCCTGATTTTCCAATTTTCATGCATCCTACTTCTATCACTGCCTCCCAGTCTGGAGGTTTGGTAGGATGAGTGTCCCAGTGCAGCACCATCTCTGATCCCTGAGCAGGTATGCTGCATTAAGAGGCTGACTAAAGAAGGAATCTACAGGGCTATTTTTACATATCTGATATTAGTAGATGCAGCACAGTGCATAAGAGGGCCAGTAGAGACTTTGTAACGGGGCAGCTTGCATGTCATTGCACATGTGACTTAAACAAGTAACATAGTGTGATTACTAAATTCAGTTCTGTCTCCTCTTCATCAAATAGGCAACTTAACTTGCTTGAGCACAGCAACGCCTGCTATTGGTTCATGGCTCGTTCCGATAGATCAGCTGAAGTCCTCTCTTAATAAACTTGACACGGAATGGACCCTGCAATTTAGCAGTGATGGGCTGCATCATGACAGAGGCTTTAGAGGTGGGTTAAATCCTGATATAAATTCATGAATTTACTGAAAGCTGGTAGAATGAGTGCTTGGTGGTATTTGGTGTCTAGATTTTGGAGTAACGCTACAGATGCTATTTATTTCAAAGTGTTTCTTTAGAAACAGCGAATTTAGAGACCTGGATTATTTTTTAGTATTCTGTTTTTCCACTGCACCTGATTGGCAAGGCTCTCCTTTAGTCTGTTTACAGACTTTGGAACCAACATCTATGAAATGGTCACCACTGGCCCACCGATACCCACTGCCTATCTGCTCATAGGGTGTCCCAGACAGAATCCTTTGGGTTAGACAAGTCAGCAAAACACAAAGCTGTCTATAACCTTCTTGACCAGAGAAGGAGCAAGGGTACTTAAAGATCTGGCCACCAGAACCGGGCAGGTAGAGTGCAACATCATCTGCCTCCATGCCAATGTTATTGTCTTTGTTATTTTTTTAATTCACAGTGTGTCTCAGGCCCCACTCCACAGAGGCACAGCTTGACAAGAGAGACCTATGGCACTAGAACCAGACAGGTAGAGTGCAACAGCATCTGCCTCGGTGCCAGTGTTATTTTCTTTTTTTTTTTTTTTTTCTTTCGAACAACATAAAGTCTTGCTGTATTCTGACAAGTGCAGTTAGCCCCAGCCTTTAAACTGCCCCGGAGAACAATGGGTTAACTTTTCTGTGCAGGGCATAGAATGTTCATCTCGAGCTCAGTTGATGTCTCTGTCTGTTGTATTTTGAACTGCAACTGTCAGATTCTTTACTCCGCCTCACTGAACAGTCGCTCCGGAGGTTTCTCCTGCAGCTTGGTTCGAAGTTGGTTGAAGTGTCAGTTTTCGGTAGTTTTTCTACCAAAATTTAGTTTCCGCATAGTCGGTTCAAGTCTCTGTCTGTGGTACTGTGAGTACTAGATAGGTTTTGTTCTGTTTTCTGTGTGGAACTTGTAAAAAGTGTGGATCGGTTTGCCTGAAACGATCGTTCAGGTAAATTTTGTATTTTACTTAGTGTGTGGTTACTGGTCCATATCGGTTCTAAAAAAAACTGGTTTTAGTACGTTTTTTCCAAGACCGTGACATGGTCAGGAACCGATAGGGGAGTCTTGCCTGGTGGTTGCTGAAAAAAGGGTAAGTTTGCTTAGGCTGGCCATGTCTGAGAAACCCAAGAAAAAAAACGGGCCCACTGGGTTTCAACACTGCAGTGTGTGTGGGGAGGTCTTTGCTAAGGCCGATCCCCACACCACCTGTGTTTATTATCTGGGGTTTGACCACCTCGATTCAGACTGCCAAATTTGCAGAAATTTTCCCAAATCTACCCTTGAGAAGAGATTAGGTAGACTGAGGGAAAGGGAGGCCGAGAAGTCCGCTGGCCGGATGGTAGCCCAGTTCGGTTCCGACCGACCAGAAGGAGTGCCCTCTGACCAGGGCGATACTTCTTCGGGCAAAGGAGAGCCGATTCTGAGGAATCGGTTCTGACAAAAGAAACGAGAGACAAATCGACTGCGTTCGGATCCAGAATCTCATACTCCAACCGGGCTGAAGAAGAAAGCCAGCGATTCATATTGTGGAATCGCTCACCGTTCCGACTGATCTGGCATCTTTTGGCAGGGGCTCGGTTTGGTCGGTTCCCCCGGTTCACAATTATACACTGGAAGAATTTTATGAACCACAGTTTGAGGAGGAGGGAGAGTTGGAAGATGATTATGGTGATGGTGAAAGTCTGGATGTGCCTGTTGACCCGGACATCTCCCCAGACAGACCTTCAGGTGTTTCTCCTCCTAGGCTTTCTGAGTCCCCTTCGCACTCATGTTTTACAGAAAGGTGGCTGATAACCCTCCAGCTTCCTGTGGAGGAGGCAGTAGAGGATCAGGAGGAGCCTAACTATGTAGAGATGATAGACATCCCAGAGTCCAGGAAACTGTCTATTCCCCATCTCAAATCTTTTGGGAAACGGACACACAAAATTCTTGAGTCTCCCAATTCTATACCTCCTGTGGATGGAAGAATGGACAAGAGGTATCCTTTTTCAGGCTGAGATACGGAGTTCCTTTATCAGCAGTGCAGCCATTTTGGGGTTGTACAGGCTGCTGCCTGTGATAAGGCAAGCATTCCCTTGGCATCACACCCCCCAGACAAGGACTCCAGGAAGATTGATGCCATGGCAAAGAAGCAGTACATGACATCTTCCTTGAGACTCAGGCTGGCGAATTTTATGGCCTGTACAGTCAAGTACCAGAAGTCCAGGTGGGACACTGTACTGGCACTGGCTAAACAGGCTTACCCCCAGCTTGCCAAGGAGCTGGAGCAGGTGGCTGCAGATGGGATTGAGGCATCAAAAGTTCAGTTTCATGCTGCTGTAGACTTCAGTGCTGTATCATCAAGAGTCATGGCTACATCTGTGGCTCTTCGGAGAATGACTTGGCTCAGATGTACTATCCTCTCACAGGATACCCAGGCTAAGGCCATGGATTTTCCTGTAGTGGGTAATTCTCTGTTTGGGGAACAGACACAGAATTACATGAAGAAAATAGACGAATACAGGACCACTTACTGGAGTGCTCAGGCCAAGGAAAGGCAGGCAACTCCTCAAAGGCAGCAGTCCAGGGGCAGGCCTTTCCGAAGGCCTTTTTGCCAAGCACAGACCACTTCTTCCTTTTCTCAGAGGGAGAGGCAGAAGGGGGATGAGCAGGGCTGCATCCACTCATCAGCCTAAAACCCCTGCCAAGCAGACACCTTGATGGGCCTGCCCAGGTTGACTCTCCTATTCCAGTAGGGGGCAGGCTGGCTTACTTTGTTGAGGACTCGATGTCTGTTACATCAGACAAGTGGGTCCTGGAAGTAGTAAACCAGGGACTGGTTCTCAGCTTCAGAAAATTTCCCAAGATGAGAGCCAGATCTTTTCCACCTGCAAGTCTCTCGGAAACCCTTGTTCTAGAGGCAGAGGTTTCTTTTCTTCTGGCCTTAAGAGAGAGTACCTACCCTATACTGGGGCAAAAGACTGTACTCCAGGTACTTCCTTACCCCAAAAAGACAGGGGAGTGGTGACCCATCCTAGACCTAAGATACCTCAACAAACATCTTTTAAAACCAAAGTTCAAGATGGTAACTCTGGGAATAATCCTTCCCTCTCTAAGGCAAGAGGACTGGCTAGCTTCCCTGGACCTCAAAGATGCCAATTTTCACATTCCCATCAGGTGCACCCACAAAAAATACCTCAGGTTCGAGTTGCCCTCAGGCCACTATCAGTTCAGAGCAATGCCCTTTGGCCTGACCTCAGCCCCAAGTTTTTCACAAAGTGCCTGGCAGTAGTTGCCTTTCTCAGAAGGCAAAAGATTTCCATTTTTCCATATCTGGATGATTGGCTAATAGTGGGTCAGTCTCCAGACCAAGTCAAGTCTCATCTGTAAGTGACCCAGCAAGTGCTCACTTCTTTAGGATCTCTTCTCAACCTACCAAAGTCAGTTCTCAAACCAGTCCAGCTTCTTACCTTTATAGGGGCAGAACTTTACACACCCAGAGGAAGAGCCTTTCTTCCTCTAGAAAGGGCAAGGGTTCTTATGGAACTAGCCTCTTCTTTCAGCCTTCGGGTATCTTGACCAGCAAGGCATTTCCTCCAGCTCTTGGGCAACGTAGCAGATTCAACAGCAGTGGTCCAAGGTGCAAGATTCCAGATGAGGGATATTCAGTTCCACCTGAGAGCTTTTTGGTCTCTAAGGAAGGATTCCTTACCAAACTGATCCCAGTGACTCTGACCTTGATCCAAGCCCTCCAATGGTGACAGGATCAGGACAATTTAAGACAAGGTGTTCCTTTTGTTACTCAGCCTTGTTCAGTGGTCCTTACCACGGACGCTTCTCTTCTGGGCTGGGGAGCCCATCTGGGGTCCCTCACTGCTCAGGGGCTGTGGTCTCCCCAAGAATCCCTTCTCCATATCAATCTCCTAGAGCTCAGGGCTGTTTTTCTGGCCCTAAAAGCTTTCTCTCAGTCAGTACAGAACAAGGTGGTTCAGGTCAGAACGGACAACACCACCACCCATGTGGTAGATCAACAGTCAGGGAGGCATTCGGTCCACGGCCTTGTGCACAGAAGCCATGAAGTTGTGGTCCCTGGCTTATTCCCTGCAAACCTCTCTTGTAGCAGTTCACCTTCCAGGGAAGGACAATGTGCTAGCAGATGCACTGAGCAGGATCTCTCTGGGCCATCACGAATGGTCCCTGGACCCTCAGGTGTTGAAAGTGATTTTTCTGGTGGGGCACTCCAGAGATAGATCTCTTTGCAGCCCCAGACAATCACCAACTCCTCTCTTTTGTTGCAGACCTCCAGTTTTGGGCTTGGTCCCATTGGACGCCCTGATTCTGAATTGGGAAGGGAAGTTTCTGTATGACTGTCCAGTGCCCTTAGGTTAAGTGCATAGGTACTTGTTTGATTATGCTGTGCCTCCTTGGTTAGAAAAAATTTGTTGTATTTGTAGTGAATCTGCGTGCACTCGCTCAGCCGTGCATGCATGTTGCATATCTTTCCGCTGAAAACTTTTGGTTCTTCTGGATCCTAGCGCCCCGCTCTGACCCATTAGTGTGACTCAATGGTGAAGACATTCTTAGAAGATCAAGAATTATGATGAATACCATAATTTTTTATTATGCTGTCTGTGCTTTAGTAGTGTAGTCTCACTTTTTTCTGCTCAGTGATTCACTGTTGTTTTTTTGCCCTGGCTGCCATGACATTGTCAGAATGTTACCATATAATGGTCCGGATCAGCATGTGAGTGTTCCAACAGCTGGTTCAGAATCAAGGTCCAGTGGGAATTTTGGGTGTTTTTTATTTTTTGGGAGGTGTTGACAGGTCAGCTGTAAGAATAAATAGCGATGATCGAGGAACTGGTAGAATAAGCTGTTTATTCTCACAGTTGCCCACTAAGAAGCA
Source organism: Neoceratodus forsteri (assembly GCA_016271365.2). Lineage (NCBI taxonomy): Eukaryota > Metazoa > Chordata > Ceratodontiformes > Ceratodontidae > Neoceratodus > Neoceratodus forsteri. Next base: position 296,113,555 of record CM057453.1, on the reverse strand, counting down.
GAAATATTGTTTATTTGGAAAAATGTTTTCGCAATGACATTTCATAAAGGAGTTGTAATTAATGCTTTTTTCCATGCACATTCTAATGTGTATCTTGCATACCAGTAGAAGAAGTATAAATGAAATGTAGAGGTGGGAGTATATGCTGTCTGAACACAACTTTACTTCTCCGTTTGAGGTTTTATTTTGAATAGGTTATTAATGATATTTTCAAGGCAGAGATTCAAAAAATTGGTTGTCTAGTACGTGTTTTGCAATGAGAAATTGTTCTGTTTTCAGTTTTTTTAACTTTTGTTGTGTCATTCCTAAAATGAAAGTCTTTACTGCTGCTTTCAGAATAAGAGAATTCACATTCCACTGAGGAGCAAGTATGACAAACTTACAAAACGGGCTCGATTTCTCCAGGATAATCCTTCCTGTTTACTGAGCAATATACTTCATCGATACCTACAGCAAGCGAATTACTCCCTTATTGATGATGCAACCATGGTGAGTAGCTTAAAACACTTTCTTTGTAGTTAAGCATTTTATTGAGTTTTTGAGATAAATACAACAATAGCACAGGTATACAACAAACGTACATACACATAACCATGGAATCTTACTACATGCATTGTCTGCTCCAGTGACCTGATAACACTGATATAGACAACATATATAATGTTTGTAAAGTCATCTACTATTATAAGGCAGACTGCTGCCCCCAGGAGGGCAGTCACTTTCTATCCCCAAACCTCAACAGAGAGACCCCATTGTAAGAGGAGAGGCAGTAGTGAGACAGTCAACTCCCGCACCAGGCGCGCATCCCCTCTACACCTATGAAACCAGCTGTTTCAGCAGTTCTCAGCAGGGTTTCAGATCTGAAGGTAGAGCGGGTTGTAACAGATGGGAAGGAGATGGAGGGCATATCCCCCTTGGTGACTGTTATTCAGACTGGCAATAAGGAGTGTGAATGCCATCCTTTTTATGCAGTTGGGTTGCTAGTGAGCACAAGGGCAAGGATGGATATGGATCCCACATTTAGTGTTATGTGGCCATATCAGTAGCCCGTGTATTGAGCGACCATGATTGAGTGCTTTCAAAAAGGGCGACTCAATCGCAGCACTTTTACTCAGGGCTACTGGAGGGAGGGTGACCGGATGTGGGGGTCGGCGAATATAGCTGTGGGATGTCGCTGTATGTACACGTGTGCAGGAGGGGTGGTGGGACGATGCCATTCGACAGGCGGGGGTTTGCTGGGAGTAGTTCGGCGGTGGATTGCCTTGCTGGCCATGTAGTGTGTTGGATTGGTAGCAGGTTAGGGTTGGGAGGGTGGCGGGTTTTGTTCCGGACGCCCACTCGCTTTTTGCAATGGTCGGGAATTTTTTTTGCACACACCCCCAAACATGCACCCTCCTGGAGTTAAGAATCCTTTAGTAGGGAGGTGGGGGGGGGTACAGCCCCCCGCATAAAAAGGTAAATCACAAGTGTCCGGAACCATTTTGCTTTGCACTGTGAGTCAACTCCACCGAAATTCATTTTCGGAGATGTAGACTTGCCCAAACTGTGGTCACTGTTACACGGTCACCGTTACCACATGGAGCCGCCATGTCATATACAGCTATGTAAGACAGGTACTGTTGAGTGGACAGTTGTCCAGCCCGCTGCTTTCACTTTGCTACAGTGGGGCTGTCTACAGTCCTCCACCTCCAGACAATTGACCTCCATGCTGACTGCCACTACCCACTTACATTGAAGGGATTTACCATGTACCCCATAGTGCATATTCCAGTAAAAGAGGGCTACGCCAATTTGCAGGCTGTTCCAGCAAAAAAAAAAAAAAAATATGTTAGAGATATCATGCAATTTTGTTGCCCTGGAGACAGAACTTAGAATGTGAAAGTTCAAGCTTCCACTGTGGTTGTGCCACCCTCCCATCCTAGCATTTTAACAGAAATTCTGTTTGTCTGCTGAAGCGATCAGATGCCCTAATGTCCTGTTCCAGTCCTAAGTGGCTAAGTTTTATAAAAAAAAAAAAAGTTTACTTTTATTTATAATGTTGTTACTTTAGTTTGGTTTTTATTTATTTTCAGTGTATTTTGCATTTTTCCTGGGTTTTCGGTTGGTTCCTGGAACCGAGGAAACCGCGGTTTACAGCACTTACTAAATTGGGTTACCGCTACTGAAATGAATTAAAAATAAAACAACCCAGAATGCTTTTGACACTTTTTCTTGTCAGCTTGTCATGATGGAAAAGCTGATAAATCAAACAGGCCCCACATGATTTGACTAGTATAAATCCTGTGAGCACTGGTTGGCAAAAGCAGGCGGTCGTGACCTGTACTTTAATTGTTTGGGCCTTAATCATAAGTTTGACAGTGAGGATCTTTGCAGATTTTTCTGCCCTAAAACAAAGAAAAAAGGGCAACTAAACGGCAGTCATTGTCTGCACACGTGTATCACATTAGTGTTCTTACTGTATGTGAAAACCACACATGTAATACTGGAGGGGGTTCCTCTGATGGTGGAAAGCACACTGGATGGTTTGTTACCCTTGCAGCAACCCCCAGATTAAAAGGGGAATGAAAACTTCTGTGTGTAGTCGTCTCTGCCCAAGCAAATCACTTACACTGCCAAGCCATCTTTCACATCACAGTAAAACACAGGGCATCTAATAGGTGGAGTCCTGATGCCAACAGTGGCAAGGAACATACGAGAGCTTATCTCCAGGCATTGCTCACAGTGTCTGGCAAAAAGAAGCAGAAGGAGAAGCACTTTATGGTTCCTCAGCCTGAAAAGTAACCAGAGTAACCAGTGCCAAAGCATAAAATGCCTTCTGAGGAAGACATAAAACAACTGTAACAGTTTTTCTAGGGACGTGGATATGTTGTTCATCCACACTGTCTGGCAGGTTCCATGCCGCTTTAAATTTTGCTGTAGAGTCTTCAAGCTGGCTCCTCCCACCCACCCGGGTGGTAAAACCATCGGCTCCACCCCATGACGCCAGATCTTTCTTACCGCTTGGAAGCTTAGGTTCCCTCTTTAGCGCTCTGCGTTTGTAGGCCTGGATCCTAATCCTTCAAATTTTCCAAAAATAATTTTAAAGTTTACGAGACTTAAGTCTTCATCTTCCCTCATGGCTGCGAGGGACACTAAATGTACTCTCAGCTTCCTTCGGTGCCCTTGCGGTCAGAATATGTCTCAGACCGACCAACATGCCACGTGCATTTATTCCCTGGGACTTGCCCATGATCTGCAGACCTGCAATCTATGCAAGTCCTTCGCGCCTTTGGCTCTAGAGGACCGCGCTGCCCGACTTCGGCTGGGGAGCCCTGAGAAACGTTTTCCACCGGTGAAGATGAAGGAGGCCCTTTAGGCAGTATCTGTGGCTGCAGGCTCTGAGCGGCTGGAGCAGTTGATCGCCCTTGAGGAGGAAGCTGACCCAGGCCGTCCTTCCTCTTCCTCGCATCGGTGTTTATCCCGCTCTCCATGGGTTCCTCCTACACTGCTTCTTTTAAGGAGCTTTGTCAGTCTCTCTCCACCAAGGGAGAAGGGCCCTCAGGGACTCACATGAGTAGGTTGAAGAAAAAGGAACCGAAAGGTAAGTCCCACCGTCGACGTTCCTGGGAGCGGGAGAGATCTCATTCCCCAGAGCATCTGCTTTCGACTCTGGTCGAAGTTGCGGCTAAGACTGCTGGCTTCACGGTGTCCCTGTCAGGTCAGCCGGCCGAGACACCCGTCGATGCGGTCGAGATTTTTCTCGACCCATTGGACGGGTTGTCAACTGGAGAAGCCGACAACCCTTCTTCACCGGTTCCCCCGGGGATTGCTGAGGACTTGCTCGTGTCTCCTGTGCCGAAGTCCCCAGTTAAGGACCCTGAACTGAGGGATGAGTGGGTTTCCCCCATCCCCTCTTCGACCCACCGTCGGCGACCTTGAAGGTCTCGGTCTCGGTCCTCCTCTGTGTTGGGTAGGTCCTGCTGACATCAGCAGACTCTGTCCCAGCATCACAGAAAGCGGCATTGCCGCTCATCCTCATCTTCCCTTCGGAGGATAGGCTCCGGCCCAAGTTGAGTCGGCGCTGTGAGGACATGATGTGGCAGCATCTCTTGCTATCCAGTAATAAGCCGGCTCCTTCACCTTCACCGGCCATTAAGTGTCTGTCGCCCGAAAGACTGAAGCAGCCCCCTCGGTATCATCGAGGAACCAACTCCAGTACCGATTGCTCGGCTGAAACCGGCTACTCCACCCATTGTGGAGGAACCACCGCCTCTGCAACCTATGACTGGGGCCCAGACCAAGGATTCTCGGTTGGGTCAGGGCTTGCCCCACAGGTTGTCTGTCACTCTTAACCCCGATCGGCCTCGGCAAGTGGAGGGTGGCTCAGGCACTCGGCAGCTGTTCGCGGACTCCTCCTTGTATTCCAGGACCCTTGACCTAGAATCTTCCGGGGTCACTCGGTGGATGAGAGACCATCCTCGTTCCTGGGAATTTCAGCTCATCTCAGAGTCCACTGGGATGCAGCTCGAACCCGTACAAAAACGGACCAGATATCCCCTCACGGAGATTCTGGACCGAGGGGATTCCCCCATGGAGGCCTTCCCCTTTGGCCGAGGCCATTGTTGGTCCTGCCTTGGAGTTGTGGCAGCAGCCTGCTTTCTGTCCTGCACTTTCGGCCAGGATGGCTCGCAAGTACACAGTCCCCACCGGTTCCCTCTCCGGTTTTTCGGAGCACACCTCGGCTGAGGGGCTGGTAACCAATAGCGTCTTCTGGCACTCCAGAAACGCTAGGGACTGGAAAAGACCCCCGACAAGAAGTCCAAGAAACTGAACTACTCGGGGTGCAAAGTTTACGCTGTCTCCTCACAAGGTCTTCGACAGGCTAGCTCGGCCGTGCTGATGGCACATTTTTCACACGCCCTTATGGGTTCCCTGGATGAGGTGCTTCCTCATCTCCCAGCTGACCTTCAAACGATGTTCAGACAGGTACGGGATCAGAGAAGGGCACTGGCCAAGCAACAGCTCCAAACTGCTTTGGACATTGGAGACTCTTGTGCCCGGTCAGTAGCGGCCGCAGTAGCCTTGCACCGCAGAGCTTGGCTGTGGATCTCCACTTCACGGCGGATACCCAGCACAAGCTGGCAGACGTTCCCTTCCTGGACACCAACTTGTTTGGGCCAGGGGTGGAAGGCCATCTCCAGAGGATAGAGAAGTCCAATGCCACCTTGTACTCGGTCACGTCTGCCCAGAAGGACAAAAGCCACCATCAGCAGCGTAAGCCCTTCCGCCCCAGCAGCACCAGCAACAGGGCCAGCAGGCACACGCTTGGCGCCCCAAGGCCAAGTCTGCTGCTTCTTCCAGTAGGAAACCTGGAGGGAAGGGTCCAGGCGGCCCCTAGGCCGGCCCTTCCTCCAAGCCTGCCCAGTGACGGGTTGAGGGGTGTCGCCCCCAACCTCGTCACTCCTCCCCTGGCCACTTCCTTTCTGCCTGGTCCGCTATCACCACGGACCATTGGGTGCTGGAAGTGGTTTACCTCTGGAATGCGAGCAGACTCCTCCCTATCGAGCCGTTGCCCCTCAGGGGGCTGCGGGTTCTGCAGCCTCTCTGTCGGCTCGTTGAGCCGACATAGCTCTGCTCCTCCAAAAGGAGGTGATCAGTGAGGTGGTGTATCCTCCTCCAAACCCGGGGTTTGTGTCCAGGTACTTCCTGGTCCCAAAGCGGATGGGGGGGCTGGCGCCCCATTCTCTATCTGCAGGACCTGAACAAGTTCCTAAGGCCACGCACCTTCATGATGGTCACTCTGGCTCAGATCATTCCATCCTTGGAACTAGGCATGTGGTTTTGCTTTCTGGATCTCCAGGACGTGGTCTTCCTGGACATAAGTCTCCACCACTCATTCACACTAGTGGGATCTGCGCCGGAGGCACTAGGACCCATCGGGAGCAAACTTTTTGCTGGAGGGTCGGCGTGAGAGATGGCGCCGCGAGCGGTGGCTCGCGCGGTAATGACTATCTCGGCAATGACCCTCCAACCGCCTCAGTTCCTTTTTTCCCGCCGTCGAGTGCGCTTCAGTGACAACGTCGCTCGCCTGTCGGGAGTCAAACTTCAAACTAGCGCATAGTTTTCAGTTTATTTTTTTGTAATTTTATCTCGATAGTAGTATCGCTTAATTTTATTCTATTTCTCTTATATTTTAAAATTTAACTTATAGTAAAGAAGTCTCGGCCTACTGGACGGAGTCGACCATGAGCAGGTCAGGTGACGGTAGGGAGACTTCGTATGAAAGCTGTTCAGTCAGTCGGGCTGGATCCGGTCAGCCCCCTTCCCCTCAGCGGGGTTCCGACAACGGTCAGTCCGATGCCCGGGGATGGGGCGGTCCCCGCCGCATAAAATAAGCGGTCGATTCTCGGCACCGTTCAGCCTCGAGCTCTCTTCTTCGCCCACAGGTCAAAAAGAAGGCATCACCGAGGTCGCCCTCTGATACGCCTGTGCGCCGACGGTCGGTTATCGTACTTTGGTTGCCGGTCTCCTCCTTTGGAGTCGCCAACTTCCAGTTTCCGCCGTCTTCGACATCGGAGCCCCACCCCGCCTATAGGTGGGGCTCCAGATGAGCAGTTTCATCAGTGGGCCGCTCTTATGGAGCAATGGGCTCGGAGGTTGGTTCTTCTGCCTGGCTCGGTTGCCCTGGAGCCTTCGGGCTCGTCGGGCGATCAGGCAGGGCAGTTGGACCTTCCTAGTCGCGCGGCGCCTCCTTCCGTGCCAGCGACTCCGTGCTTAGGTGTTTCCCCCCCTCACATGGCTGCGGCGCAGGGGGCCACACCGATGCCCTTATCTCCTGGTTTTTTCCCTTCTCTTGCTTTCCAGGTTCCAGGGGTGTCCTCGGCGCCTTCTGCGGGGTCGCTGCACTTGTCGGCACCGTTTTTGGCGCCGCGGGGCCTTGCGGCGCTGTGTGTCTTAGTGGCGCCACTGGCGCTGCTGGGGGCGCGTGTGGTGCCGCGTGCTTCTTGGCGCCGTGGTGCTCAGCGCCACTGACCTTCGCCTCCCTGCGCCGGGGCCCTCGGGACTCTCCCTTTCTATCTGCTCTTTCTTCTTCTCCTATTTTTCACTCCTTTCTTGTCCAAGCAGTCCTTCCTGGACTATCAGGAGATGGTGTTGAGCCTGACCCAGACCTTCGGTTGGGTGATGAAGTGGAGGAAACAGGACCCTTCACCGCTACAGAGCCTGTGGTCGAGGACCTATCCTTTAAGTCTCTGTTGAGGAACCTGAGATCCACTCTTTCTCTCCAGACTACGGACGTCGATCCTGAGAAAATATTAAGACTCCAGTATCTTCATGCTTCGGAGATCCCTACGGATTTGACTCCTCCGATTCAACCCTCCTTCAAGACGCTGTCTCAAATGGTATGGAATAATCCTGCTCTTATTCCTTCAGTGGCTAAATCCATTGATAAGAAATATTCAGCTCCCAAGGATCGTCCCATTTTGGCATCCCAAGCCTTTGAGGATCCTATTGTAGTCCTGGCAGAGAATGACAAGGTCGTTTTCCTCAAGCTACTACAGCTCGACCTATTAACAAAGAGTCTCGTAAAATTGATACATTAGGTAAGAGAGTCTTTGCTGCTCCTCCACTTTAGGTATATGCGACAAGCTATCAATAAGGCCATTTTTCTCAGTATGAGTATATCCTGTGGCACTTCTATGAAACGTAATGGTTGAAGCTCTTCCAGATTCCGACTCCAAGTCAGAGCTCCTTCTAACCATTATCAGAGGTATTGAGTCCAGTAACCAACAGGTCAAAGCCGCCTGGACACTTTCGACACTGCTTCTCGTTCAGCAGCCGAGAGTTTGTACCTCTACGCCATTCCTGGCTGCAGTATTTCTGGCTTTTTACTTAATGATGCTCAGCAGCAGGTAATGGCGTTGCCTTTGATGGCTCCTATCTTTTGGGCCTCAGGTAGAGCAAGCCCTGAGGCCACTCAGAAGACTAGGTCGGCCATTAAGTTGGCCTAGACCCCTACCCCCCTCTCGGGGCATGTAGGTAAACGCCAGTTTCATAGTCGCCAGTCCTTCGAGGCAGAGGCAGAGGAAGCTTCCATAAAAGCCAACCTGCCCAACCTCAAAAGAAGGCGCAGCAGAAGCGCAGGGGCCTAAAGCCCCCAGCCTACCTTATGAATTCGGCCCCAGTTCCATCCACACTGCCCGAGATGGAACTTTCCTCGTGGGAGGTCGCCTGATGTACTTCTACAATCAGTGGAAGTCCATAACCTCGGACAAATGGGTCCTTCGGATAATTCGCGAGGGTTATTCTCTCAATCTTTTGAAACCCCCGATTGCCCTCCCAAACGACAACCCAGGTTGTCGACCTCTCAGTCAGACCTCCTCACCGCCGAGATCCAGGGCCTTCTAAACAACAGGGCAATAGAACTGGTGCCCCCGCATCAGCAAAACACAGGGTTCTACTCCCATTACTTTCTGGTTCCAAAGAAATCTGGGGGGATGCGTCCCATTCTAGACCTCAGAAAGTTAAACAAATTCCTCCCCAAGGAGAAATTCAAAATGATTTCCCTAGGTACCCTGTTACCTTTGCTGCATCAGCACGACTGGCTGGCCTCCCTGGATATGCAGGACGCTTACCAGCATATCCCCATCCACCCGACCCATCGCAAATTCCTGAGGTTTGTAGCTCTGGGTCAGCATTATCAGTTCAGAGTCCTGCCTTTTGGGCTATCCTCGGCGCCGCGAGTTTTTACAAAGTGTTGTGCAGTTCTCGCAGCGCATCTCAGGAAGCTCGGACTCCGAGTGTTTCCCTACCTAGACGATTGGCTCCTAGCGAGTCCTTCCAGCCAAGGGACTCTGGAAGCCGTTCAAGCGGCCTCGCCTTCTTCGTCCATGGTGCGAGCCAGGGTTTTACCACCGGTCGGTGAGGGCAGCTAGAAGACTTTCCAGCAAGATTCAAGCGGCAAGGAACCTGCCAGACAGTCTGGATGAACAACATATATCACTCCTAGAACTCCAGTTACAGGTGAGTAACCTGTATTTCTAGGGACATGGATATGTTGTTCATCCACACTCATTGGCAGGTATCCTTGCCGCTTAAATCTGCCGGAAGGTCTTCAAGTTGCTCCTCCCACCCACCCGTGGTATAACCTCGGCTCCGCCCCATGACGCCAGATCTTCCTTACCGCTTGGAAGCTCAGGTTCCCTCCTTAACGCTCTGCGTTTGAGACTGGTTCCTATTTCTCCGTTTGCGGATTTAAAATAAATTTTGCGAAAAAGACTTCAGTCTTCTATCCCTCGCGGCTGCGATGGACAAATCGACTCCCGGATTTCGGAGATGCCCATGCGGGCAGAAGATGTCTCGGACGGATCCACACTCCACGTGTGTCTACTGCTTAGGCCCTGAGCACGACCCGCAGGCTTGCGACCTGTGCTCATCTTTCTCGGCCTACGTCCTCGAAGACCGTGCTGCCCGATTGCAACTGGGCCGTCCCGAGAAGCGTTTCCCTCCGGTGAAGTCCAAGGAGGCCCGGTTGGCGGTGTCCGCGGCGGCGGGCTCGGCGGATCAGCTCGAGCGGATGGTCGCCCTCGAAGAGGCGGCGGGCGTTTCTTCCTCGCCGCGGCATTTATCCCGCTCTCTGGGCTCTTCTTACGGCTTCTTTAAGGAGTTTTGTCTGTCCCTCTCCACTAAAGGAGAAGGGCCTACGCTATGGACCTTATTCTGTCCAAAAAGAGGGACAGGGTAAGTCCTCCGTCTGACGCTCTTGGGAGCGGGAGCGGTCCCTCTCCCGGCTCGGCCACCGGCTTCGTCGATCGGCCGTCAGCCACTGGCCTCACGGTGTCCCCGTCAGGTCAGTTGACCGAGACTCCCACCGATGAAGTCGAGATTTTTCTCGACCCATTGGACGGGCTGTCGCCTTTAGCAGCCGAGATTCCCCTCTCCCCGGTTCCCCCGGGAGGAGTTGAGGATCCCGTGGGCTCGCTGTCTCCGGTTCCGGAGCCCTCGGATGGACCATCCGAGCCGAAGGGAGTGCCGGTTCCGGCCGACACCTCCCCGCACCGACCTCGGAAATTCCGGGACTCTCGGTCTGGGTCTCGGGACCTCTTGGCGTCCAGCCGATCCCACCGTCATAGGCGGTCTCGTCTCGGCACTGCTGGAGCGGCGTCGCCGCTCGGCTCGTCGCCCTCCTCGGATGAGGGAGGCTTCGGACGAATTACGGCCGACGGCACGAGGACCTTATGTTGCAACAGTTCTCCTGGTCGGGAGTAAGTCGACCCGCCGCCTTCCCCGCCATTAAGTGGCTGTCACCGAGCGGCCGACACAACCCTCGACTTATCCGAGGAGCTTATACCAGGCCGGTTGTTCGCCAAAACCAGCTGCTCCACCGATTCCGGTGGAATCCGCCTCCACAGCCACCACTGGGGCCCGACCAAGGATTCTCGGTCGGCTAAGGGTCTACCCATAGGCTGTCAGTTACCCCACTCCCGACCGACCTCGGCAGGAAGGGTGCCTCAGGCCAGAGGCAGCTTCGAGGACTCTTCCAAGTCCGAAGATGATTCCTCCTTTTCTCCAAGCGACTGGACTTGGAGTCTTCAGGAGGTCAGTCAATGGACGATAGTCGTCGTCCTTCCTAGGACTACTTGGCTCATCTCGAGTCCACCGGATGGAGCTCGAACCCGCTTCAAACGGGCTAGTATCCTCACGGAGATTCTGGACCGAGGATTCTCCGACGGAGGCCTTTCCGGTGGCCGAGGCCATAGTGGGTCCGGCACTGGAGCTTTGGCAGCGCCTGCTTCCTGCCCTGCACCTTCGCCAGGATGGCCAGGAAGATATGTCCCTACTGTTCCCTGTCCGGTTTTTGAACACCCCTCTGCTGAGGGTTGGTTACCGACAGGTTTTCCGCAGCGGCAACGCCAAGGATGTGGACAAACCTCCTGACAAGGAGTCCAAGAATTGGACTATGTCGGGCGTGAAGTCTACGCTCGTCCTCCTCGGCCTTCAGGCCAGCTGTCTTATCCTCATGGCACATTTTTCTCATGCCCTGTTGGGCTCCTGGATGAGGTCATCCTCATCTTCCGCCCGATCTGCAGACTACGGTTAACAGGTGCGGGACCAGGGGCAGGGAGTGGCCAAACAGCAGCTCCAGATGCTTTGGATATAGGGGACTCATGTGCCAGATCGGTGGCGGCGCAGTGGCTGTCGCGTCAGTGGTTTGCTGAGGATATCCACCTTTACTCGGATACCCAGCACAAGTTGGCGGATGTTCCCTTTTGGGGACTGACTCTCGCCCTGGGGTGGAAGGTCACCTGCAGAGGATCGAGAAGTCCATCGTACCTGACTCGTTCTTCCGTCAGAAGGACAAAGGCCGCAACCCAGCCTAGCCCTTTTCGCTTCTGTGCCCCCGGCCGCCTGCCCAGCAACGCCAGGGCCAGCAGGCTCGGCCTGGCATCCCAAACCCAAGCCGGCTTCCTCTAACAGGAGGCAGGGAGGAAAAGGCCCAGGAGGTCCCTCGGCTGGTCCCTCCTCCAAGCCTGCCCAGTGACGGGCTGAGGGTGTCGCCCCATTCCGTCACCTCACCCCTGGGTCCCCCGGGGGACGGCCCGCACTCCGTTCCGCCTGGTCCGCTGTTTCCACGGACAGGTGGGTCTTGGAGGTGGTGGAAGAGGCCTGCCTCTGGAATTCGAGCAGGCACCACCCTTCAGAGCCGCCGCCTCGGGGCTTCTAGGATCCCCAGCCTCACTGGCGCTCGTCGAGCTTACTATCGCCTCCTCCTCCAGAAGGAGGTGATAAGAGGTGGTGGACCTCCTTCAGACCCAGGGTTTGTGTCCAGGTACTTCCTGGTTCCGAAGCGGACGGGGGCTGGCCATTCTCAATCCACACGACCTAAACAAGTTCCTAAGGTCTCGAACCTTCAGGATGGTCACTCTGGCTCAGATAATACCATCCTGGAACGCGTGTGGTTCTGCTCTCTGGACTTGCAGGGCCAGCGTTTTTCCATCCCTATCCGTCCGTCTCACCAGAGATTCCTTCGCTTCGAGCAAGGATCCCTCTTCGAGTTCAAGCCATGCCCTTCAGCTTGCTCTCCAGCTCCCAGGGTCTTCACCAAATGCATGGCAGTGGTGACAGCATTCTCTCTGCGGCGCCGAGGGGTCCGGTACCCTTACCTGGACGACTGGCTGATAGCAGCTCCCTCCAGGAAGGAGGCGGAGTGGTCCAGAGATCTGGCCCTCCAGGTCTGCTCTCAACTGGGCCTCCTTATCAACGAGGCCAAGTTGGAACTCGAGCCGAAGCAGGTGATTCTATTCATCGGGCGCAGCTCGACTCTCTTCGAGCCAGGCGCGCTCCCGCGGACAGGGCCGAGGTTCTTTCCTCCTTGCCCGATCATTTCTGGTTGGGCAATTCGCGCCCTGCCGGGACTTCCTGCGCCTCCTGGGTCTCATGGCGGCCTGCACCAGCGTGGTCCGTTGGGCCCGCTGGAACATCGTCCCCTTCAGTGAGGACTGGCCAGCCAGTGATCCTGGCAGCTGTGATCCTTTGACCAGCCAGTCGGTGACACAGGGATGTGGAGCGCTCTCCAGTGGTGGACCGTCTCAGATCATTTGCAGGAGGGCATCCGTGCTCGTCCGCTCCGAGCCGGCGGCTCTCTATCGACCGATGCCTCTCTGATGGGTTGGGGTGCCCATCTGGGGAACACGGGCTCATGGCCTCTGGTCCCCGGGAGTCCCGATGCCACATCAACCTGCTGGAGCTCCGCGGTCCGCCTAGCTCTCACCGCCTTTGCTCCGTTCCTCCGGGTCAAGTGGTCCGAGTCCAGGCGGACAATACCCGACCATGTACTATCTAAACCGCCAGGGCGGACGCTCCATGCTTCTATGCAAGGTGCCTCGCATTTGGTCACTCGGCGCAGCCTGGAGGCGATCTCCTGCCATTCACGTGGCAGGAGCCTCCAACACCCTGGCCGATGCCCTGAGCCGGATAGGGCTGCATCCCCAGTGGTCTCTCCTGCCGGAGTAGTACAGCATCTGTTCTCCCATTGGGGCACACCTCAGGTGGACCTGTTTGCCTCCAGGGAGAGCAGCTGAGTCTGTTCCATGCCCGCCCCCTCAGCAGGGCTCGCTGCAGGGATGCCTTCTCGAGGCAGTGGACCCCGGCCTCTTTCGCCTTTCCCCATTTCCCTTGATCCACAAGGTGCTTCTCAAGCGGGGAGGGACAAGGCGAGGCGATTCTGATAGCCCCAGACTGGCCTCGCCAGTTCTGGTACCCAGATCTCCTCAGTCTCAGCTCCAGGATTCCGCAGCTTCCAGCTCGCCTGACCTGCTCTCAGTCAATCAGGGAAGGTGTTCCATCCGGACCTTCAATCCCTGCACCTGACGGCCTGGTTCCTGAGCGGCTAGAGTTCCAGGCCTTGGGTCTTTCCGACGAGGTCCTCAATGTAGTTGAGCGTCCCGTAGGAGTCGACCAGAAAATGCTATGCCTTCAAATGGAAAAGGTTTTCATTTGGTGTCAGGACAAGGGCTTGGACCCTTCCTCCTGTTCCTTGGCAAGCATCTTGGACTATTTATGGTCCCTTTCAGTCAAGGGCTTAGTCGGCGACCTCTATGTGCACCGTGAAGCCATCTCTGCTTACCGGGCGCGGGCCGGAAAGCAGTCGGTGGCGCAGGAGAAGGTGGTCTGGCGCTTTTTCAAAGGCCTTGATCACATTTCCCCTCCAGTGCGGGAACCCCCACCTCCGTGGGATCTACTGCTGGTACTGGCAAAGCTCATGGGCAAGCCTATTGAACCTATGCACAGGTGTGCTCTCTCACCTGTCGTGGAAGACCGCCTTCTTGGTGGCTATCCGTCAGCCAGAAGGATGGGAGAGCTCCAGGCGCTTTCCATCGAGTCTCCTTACCTGGTCTTCCACAGGGACAAGGTTGTCCTGCGCCCCACCGAAATTCCTTCCGAAGGTGGTGTCGGAGTTTCACCTTAACCAGGTGTTGACTCTGCGGTGTTCTACCCCAATCACACCGGAGGACTAATAGGCCCATATCTGGACCCTAGAGGCGCTCGCTTATTATAATGAGCGCACGGCTGAAATTGGGAGAGGTTCGCCAGCTGTTTGTCACCCACGCTGAAGCCGCATCTGGCAGACCTGCAGCCAAGCGGACGATAAGCAGGTGGGTAACCTCCTGCATAGATCTCTGTATAAGTTGGCGGGCATGGAGCCTCCCAGAGGATAAGAGCTCATTCTACCCGCCATACTGCTGCAACGGTGGCTGCTTCCAGGACGCCCCTATCCAGGAAATCTGCAGGGCTGCTACCTGAAGTCAGCAAACACCTTCATTACCCATTACCACATCGACCTTGAGTCACGCCGGGATGCTGGTTTTGGGGCCTCGGTTCTCCAGTCTCTTTCCAAGTAAGTATTGGGGTGTGTCTTGCCTCCTCCTCCCGGAGAACTGCTAGAGTCTGCCAATGAGTGTGGATGAACAACATATCCATGTCCCTAGAAATACAGGTTACTCACCTGTAACAGGAGTTCTAGGAATGGTATATGTTGTTCATCCTACCGAACACGGCCCCGGCGCTGGCCTGAGCTTCCAGCCGGGCAGATCTGGCGTCATGGGCGGAGCCGAGTTATACCACCGGGTGGGTGGGAGGAGCAAGCTTGAAGACCTTCCGGCAAGATTTAAAGCGGCAAGGATACCTGCCAATGAGTGTGGATGAACAACATATACCATTCCTAGAACTCCTGTTACAGGTGAGTAACCTGTATTTCCAAGCCATTCAAGTCATGGGAAATCTTTCTTTTCACCCCAGGAATTCTTCAGTATGCCTGTCTAGTCCAGTATGTCAGCTGGGTTCAGTTGCCCCGGAGATGGAGTCCTTGCTAATGATTTTTGGCATCAACCAATCAGAGCAGGAGAGGAAGTGCTGCCTGTAGCTGGAGTGGGCGGTCAGGCAGATTCATTTCTCCACTGACTGGACAACACTACCCTGGGGTCCTCTCTTCACAACTTCGCTTGAAGAAGTTCATGCCTTTAGAAGTCAGTAAAATATTTATTTCAGTGCTGCCTTTAGTGTTTTTGAGGTAGTTTTCTTTATTTTAGCATTTTTTTAGCAGTTCCTTCAGTTCACAAGAACTCTTCTCTTTGCCTCAGCAGTTCCTACAACGGTTTCTGCTCTTTTTTTTGAGGTAAAATGTTAGTGCTTTTAACTAAATAAAGTGCTTTTTATTTCTTTTACTTTATTTTATTCGCATTTCCCTATCTTTCATCAGAGCTGTGATTCTGAACTACAGACTCTTTATTTTTAGTGCTTTTGCAACTGTTTATACATGGTCCCATAGTGCTTGGGAACTGACAGAATTCTACTGTATTTATTTTTTCCTTTTGGGAATATAATTCTGAGATCTTCTGACGACTTGACATGTCAGATGGTCCTAAAAAGGAAACTGGACCTACTGGTTTTAAAAATTGTATTAAGTGTGCTGAAATAGTGGCCATGGCAGACAGCCACATTTTTTATGAAGTTGTTCAGGTCCAGACCATAACTGTGAACTTTGCTCTAAATTTTGTTCTAAAACAGTTAAAAAACAGCCAAAAGATTGGAAATTCTGGCTTTTCAGTCTGCCTCCTCTATTATAAAACCCTGAAGAGGGTCATCTTCTCATAAATCTAAAGAAAAGTCCAAGAAGGACTCCTAGAAAATAAGCCTGATAAAATAGATCTTCCTTGTCAGTCTTCACCATGCAATACTGCTTGGGTTACTGCCAGAGCACGCACCCTCATATGGAGATTTTTTTTGAAGTCTGCTCCAATGGCGCCGCTGAGGAAGCGGCCTTTTCGTCATGTCTGCGAGGCGGCCGTCGGCTCTGCAGACTCCTCCTTCATCTCAGTTCTGTTTCTCCGCCGTCGAGGCTGCACCTGCTGTGCAGTTAGATGCAGTTGAGGCCTTCTGCTCATCGAATTCCAGACTCCTCCTGCTGCTTTTTCTCAACGCCGTCACTGGTAAGACCGTTCTTTTTATAACTTTCTTCGATGGCGCCGAGAGCTTTTGTTTTTAGTATCAATATTTTCGATCATGTCAGGATCGGGGCAAAGCGTGAATGTCGTGGCCGTGCCCCATGCTCGGTGCTCCTGTGGCGGCATTTTTCCGCCATGGACCGCATGATGTTTGTCTTTGTTGCCTGGGACCCAACCACGATATGGATGTGTGCGATCCTGTTTCACTGGACCGTCGATCCTAGAAGTCCGCTAAGATCAGCAAGGCCCCGCCGACTTTTGGGGGACGGCGCCACTCCAGGATTCTCAGGGTTTTTAGGCCTGCCCTCCGGTCCCTCTCAGGTCTATACGGTCTGTAGAGGAAGAGGCTTCTCATCTTTCTTGCCAAAGAGGAAGCTTCTTTTGCGGTGTCGGAGGAACGCCGGGGTTCCCTCCGGGGCCTTGGTGGGGACACTGCCTCGGCAGTCACCTCCTCGGATGTGCAGGCTCCCCCAGTGTCGAGGCCCACGTCTGCTGGGCCTGGCATCGGTGGACCCTCAATGCCGCCTTCCAGCGCCGTTTCGGATCCTGGCGCCGTTGGCGGCGCTGGTGATTGAGATGGCGCAGTTGGTGGCGCCGTGTTGGCTCTCAGCGCCGCGGGCCCGGTGGGCTCATCTAGCGGTGCTGGTGGGGTCCCAGCACCGAGGGCGGTGCCGTGGGTTTGGCCAGCACTGTTAGGGAGTCGGGTCCGGGGTCGTCCAGCACCGCCTCTGGCACCAGCGCCGTCCATGGCGCCATTTCACTGGAGACCCCTGGGGTTGCCAGTATTGTGGTCCAGCTGGTCTCTTCCTCCTTGGAGGGGAATGACTCAGACGTGGACCCATCCTGGCACCCTGACTCTTCGGAGTCAGGGTCCGTTGGCACAAGGTGCTAGGGCCCCAGTGCGCCTGTTCCTCTGTCTCCGCTGCGTCCTCCCTGAGGCTCCCAGGCTGGGGTGGTCTGGGGTCCCTGAGGCGATGGAGGCGGAGGTGGGTGAGGCTCTCCCTCCTGAGGGGTCGTGCCAGCTGCCGACCCTGGTGATGCTACACCCCCTTGGGTGGGGGGTCGCGGGGTCGAGGAGGAGGGCGTTCTCTGAGTCCAAGGGGTCGAGGGACAGGGTTCAGGCGTCCCGGTCATTACCTGCCACCCTCGGGGTGTGGGTAGGAGCCGTAGTGCTGGGCTCCCTGTCTTTCCCTCTTGGACCCCAGGGACCCCTCTGGTGGCGTTGCTGTGGGCTGCCCTTCTGGATCCATGCAGTCCCAGGTTCGTCACAGGGGAGGATCCCCTTCTAGGCTGAGCGGGTTTTTCGCCTATTCCCACCGCCACAGGAGTCCTCTGGACACTCAAGCA
Organism: Neoceratodus forsteri; assembly: GCA_016271365.2. NCBI lineage: Eukaryota > Metazoa > Chordata > Ceratodontiformes > Ceratodontidae > Neoceratodus > Neoceratodus forsteri. The sequence continues at coordinate 296,096,228 of CM057453.1, read as the reverse complement.
CTCCATCATCCTCATCTTCCTCCTCCTCCTCGGAGGGAGAGGAACCCACTGCTCATCTCTCCTCCGATGCTGATTTCACTGAATATCAACGATTCCTTTCGAGGATGGTGAGGGATCTTCAGATTTCCTGTGTTAGGCAAAACAGTACTGAACGGGAGATGCGTGAATTCCTCGGCGAATTCAGTGCCCAACATTTGGTGGTACTATCCTGGCCTGTTCCCTTCCAGGAGGCATCTATCCATTCCTGGCAGTCGCCAGCTGCCCTTTCTCCAGCCCTGGCAGACTGCCAACGTAGGTATTGTGCCCCATCGAATTTCTAGGTACTGTCACCAACCCACCCACAGGATTGGCATACATATAGACTCCCTCCAGGCGCTGCTGCGACCGTCCATAAACTCAGATTCTCTACAGTTTGACCGGTGGGGGCAAAGAGTGTTTTCCTCTCGTGCGATGTCATGCATTGCATCTCATCAGGCCCACCATGCTGCCTACGGTAGTCATTTGTGGTCGATGCTTTCCCAAATCTTAGCATCAATGCCTGACACGGAGCAAAGCAGACAAGCTATTGCCCTCTCTGCTATAGGCCTGGAGCTGGCAAGACACCAAGCAAGGGCATCTTATGACGCCAATGAGGTGGCTTCCAGGGACAGCGATCTGTATTAGACGGACGGCATGGCTTCGCCTATCAAGGTTGTCACCCTGGCTCGGCATAGGTGATCGCTCTGCCTCCGGGGACCTGCCTCTTGTCCTCCAGAGCTAGGAAACTTCTGCAGGGGCTTTCCACCCCCGTCCTCGGGACACCTCCTAGCTCTTCTCCCCCATAGGCTTTCTCTTGATTAGCCCATGGTCTTCCCTTCCGCTTTCTCACCAACAGGAGGCTGGGGGTCTTGCTCCTCAGGGTTTCTTATCCCCGCTTTGGGGGAGCTTGGTACTCACCCAAGCAGTAATGAATGGTGAAGATTGACAAGGGTTCTTGATCTTCTTGTATCTTCACCATTTATTACTGATACCCGCCCACCTTCCCTCAGAGGCCTCCTACTGTGACGCCTCCTCCCATCTCGCTTTCTCCTTCCTTTGGTCTTTATGCCAAAAAAAAAATCATTCCGTTTTCCGTTCTTCTTGAATGGATATTTTTTCCTCAAGGTAAAGAGGAACGAGTAGGGTCTTTTTCACCTATCCTGAGGGAACTCTTTCTGACTGTCCCTAGGGGGTGACCTCTGGGCCCTTTAACCACGTTGCTCAGTTCACAGCTCAAGAGACCGTCCCTTTGGCTCGGCCTCAAAAATTTAGATGCCCCCTGGCAGGTATTATTATTGTCAGTTCATTCTGGCTGGTGATTCTGGCACTTCCTTAGCCTTGAGTGGTTGTTCTTGCTTTGCCTCATGGAGTCTGATTGAGTTCCCTCTCTATCCTTTCATAAAAAGCTGCCTTCTGTAGGGCTTAACCCCGCCCCATATACTTCTGTGTTAGCACTTAACAGGGTGCTTGAGGGGCTTAGCCCTTCCTGTTGGGCTGCCTCGAACAGATTTTCTGCCCGGCAGTCTGTGAGCTCTCAGCTAGAGTGTAGGGGTTGGCATGATGGGAGGTTAGAGAATCTGCCCTTGTGTCCAATCTGTACAGGCGGTTCAGTTGAACCTTCTCTCAGTCCTATCAGGAGGATTCTTGCTCCCTTGTTTTTGGTTCCGAGCTTATAAGCCTCTCAACCAATGTATCTATGGGCAGTGTTCTCCCTCTCAGCATACCTTGTTTTCTTCCTTCTTCTTCTTCTTCCTTTCTTCTCTATCTGTTCCTCCTTGGAGCCGCCCAGAAAGGAGACCCTCCGGTCCCTTAGGTAGAATTCTCTCTCTCTTCTGTCTGTTCTCTACCGGCTTCTTCCTATTTCAATTTATATCTTTTCCTTTTTCTGTCCCTTGGCTTTTTGTCTCGCTCTTCTTTTTCCTTACCCTTCGTTTCGCCTCTCCAGCTACCAGAACTGAGATGAAGGAGGAGTCTGCGGCATCTAATGGCCTCCCCTTGCGCATGACGCAGCGCGTCGCTCTCTGGGGCGGCGCCGTTGGAGCCTACTTAAAAAAAAATCTTCCGTAGAGGGTGTGCGCCTCCGGCACTAACCCAATCAGTAATGAATGGTGAAGATACAAGAGAAGATCAAGAATTACGGTAGGTACGTAATTTTCATTTCTGACCAATCCAAAAAGAGACATAATGAGCAGGTTCCTGATTCAATAACTGCAAATAATAAGCAAAAAGAAAAACATATCACTGTCCCTTCCACTAAAAAGCAAAGGGAGACGCCAGTGAAACAAAAAGATACACCCTCTGATGCAGAAATGGCTGAGGCTTGGTATTTATACCAGACTATACAGGCTATGGGCAATCTCTTAATGCCTCTCCTGAGCTTAGTACCCCTCACAGTTCAGACCCTGGGCATACCCAGGGTTTTTACTATGAGAGTGATGATGACCAACCAGAAGGTGAACCTTCAGGACCTGATGTTTTCCCTGACCAGGAGTTTCACTGTCCTCAAATGGCCAGAAGGATTTTTCCTCTCACTATACCTTCATTCAGCATATGGTGGACACTCTGGATCTCGCTATTCAAGAGACAACTGACGATGAGGAGGAAGACTTTTTAGATATGATGGGTCTTCCTCCCTCTAAAAGTTTTTTTGCCCATACATAAATCTCTTTGCAGAACAACTTTAAAAATACTTGAGAATACTACTTCTATTGGAGTAGACAAGAAAATTGACAAAAAGTAGCAATTGGGGAGAAATAATGCTGAATTTCTCTGTATGCACCTGGACCACGAGGGTGGTGCAGGCTGCTGCTTGACAAAGCTGAAGTGCCTCTATCTTCAGAGTCTCTGAAAAGGAATCTAGAAGGCTGGATGTGATGGGTAAAAATCTTATAACAGCTTCTCTGCTGCTTCGACTATCTACTTATATGGCCTATGCAGCTCAATATCAAAAAGCTCTCTGGAACTCTGTGCTATTTATCAGCCAACAGGCCCCAGACAAGGTAGCCCAGAACCTGGCAGAAACTGTAAAAACTGCCCTAGGGCCAGCCTGGTGGTGCTGAGGGTTGAGGCTCTGAACGCCATACCTTGTACCACGCCAGCGACCCGGATTCAAGCCACTGGGGGGGGTGGGGGGTGGGCGTGCTCGCCTGCTCCCTCTGGGGAGAGGTGGAAGCATTCCCTCACAGATACTGCCACATCCTGGTTGACCACAGGTATCTGGCATGCGGATGTGGGAAGGAGTTAAGAGGCGGCGTCGCTGAGGACCTGAGCAGGCGGCGTTTCAGCTCCTCATTGGCCCTCCTTGTATGCCGACATCGACAGAGGGCGGGAGTAAAAGGGAAAAATTTCCCATTCGGTCCTGGCAACGGCCTCTACTTCTGTATCCACAGAGACACTGAGGGCAGACTACACTGTCTCACCTCTCTGCGTTGAGGAACGTAGCAGGGTACTTTCTCCACCAAGTTAACCTGGGGCTCTGGACATACCGAGTAGTGCATTCTAGGAACAAAACTCCATGGTGGTTGGGACGTAGGGACGATTGAGGATCCAGAGATGGGACGGAATGGGGCAGAGAAGGAGTGGTAAACAGAAAGTTAAGGGAAAAACTGCCCTAGAGGCTACTAAGTACCAGTTTCAAATGGCAGTGAACACAAATGACACTGCTTCCAGAGCCATGGCCCAGGCCATCTCCCTTAGACTCTATGCCTGGCTAGAACAACCAGCCTCTCACAGGACACTCAGACTAAAGCTGTGGATTTCCCGGAGAATAATTCTGTTTGGTGACAAAACAGAAGCTTACATGAAAAGGTGGAGTAATACAAAGCCACCTACCAAAATAATACTGCAAAGAAAAACTCTTCTTCCCAGAGATCTCAGAGCAGGGGATTGAGACAGAGGTTACTACCCCAGGGCCTTCTACCTTATGCCAGTGCCTATGCCCCTGGATTACTCTTGATGAGAGGTTTCTTCAGGGAAGAGGAAGGAGAGGTCAAAGACAGGCTGGTCCTCGCCTTCCTCAAATACTCAGTCTAAGCAAATCTCCTGACTGCAAAAAGCCAGGTCACCTCCCTCCCTCCCACCCCCAGTAGGGAGGAAGGCTGACCAGTAACTCCACCACTGGCACCTCATCACCATGGACAAGTGGGTGCTCAAGGTAGTGAGTCAGGGACCCACCCTACAGTTCAGGAAATTTCCCACCAGCAGGTTCAGAAGTCACTAAAATCTCTTGACTCCTGTAGAGAAACTTCTGTTGGAGTTAGAAGTAAAAGTTCCTCCCAGTGGGGAAGAGGGTCTCTACTCCAGGTGTTTCCTAGCCAAGAAAAAACTGGGGACTGCAGCACCCATTTCAGACCTCGGATACCTGAACAAATATCTGCTCAATCCCAAATTTAAGTTGGTCTCCCTGGCTGTGATGATTCCATCCCTGCAAAAGGGGAACTGGCTAGCTTCCCTAGACCTAAAGGATGCCTGTATCCATATTCCAGTTGGGCAGCCCCACAGAAAATTCCTCAGGTTCAAACTGCCTTCAGGTCATTATCAGTTTGCAACACTGCCCTTCGGCCTTTCTTCAGCTCCCAGGGTCTTCACAAAGTGCCTGGCAGTAGTGGCAGCCCATCTCAGGAAACAAGAGGCATCTATCTTCCCTACCTGGACGACACAATAGTGGCAAGACTCATGGGAGGTCAGAAACTCTCTCAGCCTAACTCAGAGCACTCTGGAGTCCTTAGGCTTCCTAATCAGTACTCAGAAATCCCTCTTCAATCCCGTTCAGTTACTGGAATTCATTGGGGCGGAACTGGGCACATAAAAGGGAAAGGCCTTGTTCCCTCTTGACAGGGCTAACAACCTTCAGAATTGAGCAAAGTCTTTCGTCCTGTGCCAGCCAAGGCCAGCCAGACACTTCCTGAGGCTTCTAGGTCACCTGTCTTCTACTACGGCTGTGGTACCAGGCGCCAGATTTCACCTAAGGGCTCACTGATCCCAGAAAAATGGAAATTACGTACCTACCGTAATTCTTGATCTTCTTGTACGAAGTCTCCACCACTCATGCACACTAATGGGAGTTTGCTGGAGGTGCTAGGACCCAGCAGGAGCAAACTTTTTCAAGAGGGCTGGCACCTGAGATGGAGCCGCCAGGAAACGGCACCACGAGCCCCGGCTTGTGCGGTAATTACTGTCTCAACGTCGACCCTCCAACCACCTCAGTACGTTTTTTCCAAGAAGGTGCAGCATAATTAACCTAGAAGGAGTAGCCTAAAACCTGGACGTGAGATATCCCGAATGACCCGTGTAAGAAGGGTCATCACAAAGTCTTCACAGCTCAGCCAATGAAGGAGTGAAGACCAGAAATGGAGAAGTGAGCTTGGGGATGGTGTATGGGTAGAATGAGTGGTAGACTTCACCAAGAAGATCAAGAATTACGGTAGGTATATAATTTCCATATCTTCCTGGACATAAAGTCTCCACCACTCATTCACACTAGTGGGAGAATACCGAGCTAAATAATCCTCCAAGACGGGCAGCAGGAGAGAAAAGATCTCACGTGCTTAGGACAGAAATCCATTAAGAATTGGCCTGCCAAATGACAGATGTCGTCTGGCATGGACATCCAAGGCATAGTGCTTAACGAATAATATGCATGGAGCTCCAGGTAGTTGCATTGCAAATGTCTGCAATGGGCACATTACGGATTTCCGCCAGAGATGCCGCGACTGCTCTGGTAGAGTGAGCGTACACTCTACCTTCCAGCGTGACCTGTGCCATAGAATAGCAGTGGTGAAGGCACGCCACCAGTCCCACTGAAATGCACCTGATAGCAACAGGTTGACCCTGCCGGGTCATGCTGAAGGAAACAAACAGTTGTTGAGCCTTGCGAATTTCTTTCATTCTACCTAGATAGAACCTTAATGCTCTCTTTACATCCAGTGAATAAATGATACGCTCCCATTCATTCTGGAAGTTCGCAACATAGATAGGAAGGACTAAAGGTTGATTCAGATGGAATTCTGAGACAACCTTAGACAGGAACTTAGGATGAGTCCTAAGAACTACTTTGTCCGTGTGAAATACAGTGTACAGGGTTCTTTGACCAGGGTGTGTATTTCAGAAACTCTATAGGCTGAAGTAATGGCTACCAGGAAGGCCGTTTTCGAAGTGAGGAATTTCAACTCGCAAGTAGCTAGAGGCTCGAACGTTTTACAAGTGAGCATGTCTAGCACAACGTTAATGTCCCAGGCTGCAACTGGATACCTAATAGGAGGTCTAGTGTGCAGAATACCCTTAAGATAACTCTTAACTACAGGCAACTGAGCCAGTGACATGGAAAGTACCGGCTCATAGATACATAGACAGTGTCGGCAGATAAGGGCCTATGGCCCACCCAGTCTGCCCATTTGAGCTTGTAAGTTCAGTTTGTTTTCTTAGAAGTCTGTTGCACCTTCCCTGACCTCCAGAATTCCTTTATGTCTATCCCATGCATTCTTAAATCCGTGATTGTTTCAGCCCCCACCACTTCCTCTGGCAGGGTGTTCCACTTGTCCACCACCTGCTCTGTGAAGAAATTCTTTCTCATGTTTCCTCTGATATGTCGAAATGGCACAAAGATGAACTTTGATTGTGGAGTACTGCAGACCTGTATTTGAGGGTCTAAAAGATACTCTAAGACTTTATTCAGTGGGCAGGAAAAGGGTTCCAAGAGGATTTTGTACACCAGATAGAAAACGCTCCATTTGACTGTGTAGGTTTTTAGTGGCGGCTTCTACGACGCCAAAGTATATCTGAAACTCTACGAGAAACATTGAACCTATTCACCTCTATGTCCTCAGGAGCCAAGTGTGAAGGTGAAACAACCTCAGGTTGGGATGGACCGCAGGACCCTGGGTCAGAAGGTTCATCTGAAGGGGGAGCGGTTTCGGGGGGGGGGCCTTCAATAGTCTGAGTAACGGGAACCATATCTGCCGAGGCCAGAAGGGGGCAATGAGAATCATTCTGCCCCCCTGGGTTTCCAATGTGAGCAGTATCCTCTGAATTAGGGGAAGAGGAGGAAAGGTGTATAGAAAGCGTCTTGTCCACCGCAGCCTGAATGCATCCTGACAGAAAATGCCAGGTCCTGGATTTCTGGAGCAGAAGAGATGCAGTTTTGCGTTGAGTGGAGACGCAAAAAGGTCCAGGTCTGGAGTTCCCCACTCTTTGAAGAGTGACTAAGTGATGGTTAAGTCGAGAGACCACTTGTGAGGATCACTATCCATTCTGCCAGTTCGCTTTTGTACTCCTGGGAAGTACACTGCCTAAATCAGAGCCTTGTGTTCCAGGCACCACTCCCACACTCTCATTGCTTCCCTGCATAATGGGTAAGAGTGTGCACCACCATGTTTGTTAATGTAGTACATCACTGCTTTGTTGTCCGCTTGAAGGAGAATGTTCTTGTGACAGAGTATGTCCTTCGGGGCTTGGACTGCATAGAGGACTGCTCATTTCCAGGACATTTATGTGAAGTTGGGACTCGCCCTGAGTTCACGCACTCTGGGTGGAGATCCCGACAGTGGGCTCCCAACCCATCAGGGATGTGTCTGTGGTAATGAGATCTGATGATCCAGAGGGGCAAAGGTATATCCTTCCAGAAGATTGTCCTCCCGTGACCACAAGGCAACTGACTTCTTCAGAGGTTCCGCACCTTGATGAGAAAGGACTGAGGGTGAGTGGTTGGGGACCACTGAGTACTGAGCATCCACTGAGAGGTTCTCATGTGGAGACGAGCTAGGGGTACAGTGAACACCAAGGATGCCATGAGACCCAGCATCTGTTGCATTGAGATAGCGCAAACCAAGCTGTGTTCTCTGATGTATCGGGCCATCTGTAAGATATTGTTCCTTCTGTCCTCTGGAAGAAAAGCCTTCGCACAGGAGGTGTCCAGAAGAGTTCCTATAAAGAGGAGCTTCTGGGAGGGCTGCAAGTGCGACTTGTTGAGATTCAGCAGGACTCTCATGGATGTGAGGATGTCTGAGGCCATGGCCACTGCCTCCAGAGTCTGTTGCCTTGATGGGCTTGCTAGGAGTCAGTCGTCCAGATACGGGAACACTTGTATTCTGATTTTTTTGTTGAGGTGCGCCATGAGAAATTGCGCAACACTTTGTAAAATTTGAGGCCGAGGATAGCCTACAGGGCAGGACTCTGAACTGATAGTGTTGACCCAATGCCACGAACCTTAGGTATTTGTGGTGCTTTGGGTGTATGAGAATGTGTTGGTATGCATCCTGCATGTCCAGGGAGGCTAGCCAATCATGTTGCTGAAGAAAGGTAGCAGGGTACCTGGTGATATCATCTTTAACTTCTCCTAGTGAAGGAACTTATTTAACTTTCTGAGATCCAGATTGGGGCGCATGGCGCTGGTTTTCTTCAGGACCAGAAAGTAATGGGAGTAGAAGCCTGTGTTTCATTGATCCAGCTGAACTATTTCTACTGCCCTGTTGTTCAGAAGACCTTGTACCTCGGAAGCTAGAAGGTCTGACTGTACTGCCGACAGCCTGGGCTGTCGTTTGGGAGTATAACCCAGAGGGGTTTCCGAAAGATTGAGAGAGTACTTCACGGATTATCCGGAGGACCCATTTGTCTGATGTTATAGATTTCACTGATTGTTGAACTGAGTCAGACATCCTCCCACCGCTGAGGAATAGTCCCTTCGACAGCTGAGGTGTTACCTGGGCCAGAACTCAGAAGGGGGCACTGGGCACTTTGGGCCCTTGTGCCTTCTGCTGTGCTTTCTTTTGTGGCTGAGGGTTGTGGTTTTGTTAAAACCTTTCTGCCTCTGCCTGAAAGGACGGACGAGCTTGTGAACTGATTGTCCGCACCTCCCGGAGGGGCGGGTGCAGGTCTAGCCATCTTAATGGCAGACCTAGTTTCTGCATGGCTTCAGAGCTGCGCCACTTGAGGCCCGAACAGATACATACTGTCAAAAGGTAAAGCCATGACCTGCTGCTGGGCGTCATTTATGAAGCCCAAAGTATGTAGCCAAGAGTGGCAGCGGGTGCAGATGCCAGCTGTCACAGCCTGGGAGACTGTATCGTAGGCGTCCATTACAGCTTTAACCTGTTGGTTATTGGATTTGATACCCCTAGTTATGGTCTGGAGTAGCTCTGAGATAACTTCCGATTCAGGCAGAGCTTCTACCATTTCTTTGAGGGAATGCCAAAGTGCATACTCATATTGAGAAAAATAGTCCTGGTAACTGGCAATGCGCATACCCAGGGTTGAGGCAGCAAAGACTCCCTTACCTAAGGTGTCTATCTTGCGAGATTCTTCGTTCATTGCTCAGGCTGTAGATCCTTGAGGAAGGACAGCCTTATCATTCTCTGCCAAGACCACAATGGCATCAGCAAAGGCTTGTGAGGCCAAAATGGAGCGATCTATGGAGGGGCATACTTCCTATCTATGGACTTGACCACGGAAGGAAAGAGAGCTGGATTCTTCCACACCATCTTAGAGAGGGTCTCGAAAGAGGGTTGTACCGGAGGGTTAAATCCAAAATGATCTCTGGGACATGAAGATACTGGGGTCGCAAAAGCCTCCCAGGATTGATTTCTGTAGTCTGAGAGAAAGAGTAGAATTAAAATTTTTGAGCAGAGACTTACAGGAAAGGTCTTCAACTACAGGCTCTGCAGAAGGATTGATCCCTGCTGCCAGGGCAGTGTCAGCATCATCACCCAGGTGAAGATCTGGGTCAGGCTCAAAATCATTTCCTGACAGTCCAGGGGAGACTGTACATCTTATGTCCGATTTTTAGGTTAGTCCTCTGTAAGTTAGTTACACTACGCTTCCTCAGAAAAAAGGTACTGAGGCGGTTGGAGGGTCGACGCCAAGATAGTCTGTGGTGCCGTTTCCTCGCGGCTCCATCTCGACGCTGGCCTCCTGAAAAGTTTGGCCTCATGGGTCCTAGTGCTCTCCAGCCGCATTCCATTAGTGTGAATGAGTGGTGGGAGACATCCAAGAAGATCAAGAATTATGGTAAGTACGTAATTTCCATTTTCACCTTAACCAGGTAATTAACCCCAGTACACAAAAGTGGTGGCCGGTCTCTTCAAAACAAATACAGGCAGATCTCTATCCTCCCCACACTCTACAAGGCCCTTGAAAGGATTGTGACTGACCAGCTGGTGGAATACTTCAATCAGTATCATCTCCTATGCCCAGAACAGCATGGTTTCCGAGCTGGCCATAGCACCATCATGGCTCTCCTGGAATTTACCAGATTCATACGTAGTGCTCTTGACATTGAGAGGGGGGGACTGCTGGACTACCAGGGATTCATGTTCTTTACAAAGCCCATGATCAGGCTTGGGAGCAGGTCCACTGGACCACCAGGGATTCATATTCTTTACAAAGCCCGCGATTGGGCTTGGGAGCAGGTCCACTGGACCACCAGGGAGTCTTTTTAGTTACATAGCCCGTGATCAGGCTGGGGAGCGGGTCCACTGGACCACCAGGGATTATTTCACTTTATTTAAGCCTGCGATCGGGCTTGGGAGCAGGTCCACTGGACCACCAGGGATTCTCTTTATTTACAAAGTCCACGTTCGGGCGCGTTGCCGCCGAGGGGCAGGAGGTGTCGGTCCCCAACGGCTGCAGCCTGGCAGGGCAGCAGGCACAAGTCGCCGGAGATTGGCGCACCTGCATGTAAATGGGTCCATAATGACATGCAAATGGCCCCATTTGCGTCTTGCATTCATAATGGCCTCATTTGTATGCTCACATCTGAATATTGCTCTTGCTGTGCCTAGAGTAGCTGCACTTACACTGGCGCAGCCCCCTGCTCCTCAACTGCCACTTTTGCTGGCTCAGTGCCACTGCACTGTGTGCAGTGCGGGAACCCCCAGTGCCATATTCAACGGTGCTGAGCCATGGCGCAGCACCGTTGAATATTGCCTGGTTCATGCCCTGGCGCAGCCCAGTGCCTGGTGCATTTCTGAATATTCTACCCACTGTATTAATTTAGGGACAAGACCCAAACTTGAACACTGGTTTAAAAGTCTATGACTTAACTAACTTTCAGGTATGATGTGTAAGGAATTGTTAAAAGTAACCAAAATAAAATAATTAATATTAGGATAACTACACTGATCTCATCTGTGTCAGTCTTCACCATTCATCACCTTTGGGTACTTGGCCGGAAGTCATGACCCCGCAGGAGCCTTTTTTTTTTTTTTTTTTTTTGATGGGTGGAGTCGATGCACCATTGGCACCGCCCTCGAGGCCGATACACTACGTGGTGCTCGCAGGTTGGCTGTTAGGTGTTGTCAGCTCCCCTCTCCCCCCCAGTTCTTCATCTCCCGCCATCAAGGTCACTTCGTAGGACACTTTCTGAAGAATTTTGAGGCCTGCTGCTACGCAGTTCATTTTCGAACTTACCTTCTCAACTCCGTGTCGGCTCCATGCTGAAGTTCGTCGGCCCCTATCTCCTGCCGGTTCTGTTGGCCTACTCGACATCGCCTGGTAAGATTGTTGCATTATTTTATTTTTATTTTGCGATGTCGAGTCTTGTTTGGTGTTTCTTTCTCGAAGGTCATGTCTAGGTCGGAGGGCAAGAAGACTTTCAAGACGGACGGCCCCCATGCGACAGTGCCCTTGCGTCATCACACCGTCACCCATCAGCACGACCATTGCCTTGTGTGTCTTGGCCCGCTCACGACATGGATCTGTGATGCCTGTTTGTCCAGACCGCCATGTTATCGAGCAACGCGCATGGAAAGTGGGGCGAGCCCGCTTGACTTTCGGGTTTCGCACGCACTGCCAGGCCAAGCCGCATTCTCTCGGCCTTCCTCCAGGTCCCCTACCAGTTCTATATGGACGAGAGGAGGAGGGGCTTCTGCCTCTTCTAGCCTAGCTGCAGAGGCCCCTCCTGCTGTGCAGGAGGCCCGGTCTGTCCCCCCCCCCGGGGGACAGGCGGAGACACCGCCTTGTAAATTGCTTCTTCAGGGGTGAAGGCTCCCCCAGTGTTATACCCGTGGCTCAGAAGGCCTGGGTCGGTGCTGTCCTCGACGCCGTCTTGGGTTGCGGCGCCATGGGCCCTGATGGCGCTGTCATCAGCACCGGTTCATTGCTCAGCGCTGTTGCTGCTGTCAGTGTCGGTTTCGCGCTCGATGGTGCCGGGCGCCTGAGGAGGCTCCCCACGGCACTGTCCCTATCTGTTTCTCACCCCGGCGCTGTGGTTGAGCATGGCGTCGTGTCCAGTTCTGGACCCATTTGCAGCTCTGAACATGGATACAGCACCGTGGGGGTTTCGGACCTCTGCGCCGAGAGTGCTGTTGGGGACGATATTTGTGTCGTCTCTGTCCTCGGCGCCGTGGGACAGGTCACCACTGTGGGGGTCTCCAGCCTATGCGCCGAGAGCACGGTCGGAGCCTTCGTCGGCACCATTGCTGATCTTGGTGCCGCTTGAGGCTCTGTGGATCAGGACAGTGCCATGACAGGCTCTGGCTCTGAGACTGCCGTCCTTTTTGAGGCTGTGTCCTCTTCTGGCACCGTGTTTGGTGCAGAGAGGGGCACGCCGACTCTGGTGCAGTCTCAGGTCCTGGTGCCCTGTTCAGTAGGGATGGCAGCAGGGGTCCATGCACTGTTTGGCACAAGATTCTGATCTCCACCTCTTCGGAGGAGGAGGAGGAGGAGGACTCTGAGTCAGACGGGCAGTCTGGCTCCCTGGAGTTGGCTGCTGGCATGGACACCCTGGTAGTGTCTCTGACATGTTGGGTCAGCCCCTCTGAGGAGTGGGCAGTACGGCCAGGTCAGGGTTTTGACCAGCAGGCAGTGGTGCAGGCCACCGCTGCCCTGCAACCTGGCCTCGGAAGGTTCTCTGACCCATCAGTGGTGGTACCCTGTCAGGTGGTGTGCCTGGATCTACCAACTTTGGGGCTGATCAGAGCACCCACGGGAGGACAACCAGGGCTGCCAGCTGCCTGGGCTGGCTCTCTCGAGGAGGAGGCGCTCGGATTCCAAGGGTTGAGGGCATGGGTCTGTGCGACGGCCTTTTCTGGAACCCACCCGGCTCTGGGAAAAGCTGTAGTGTGGATCTCCACTCTTCCCCTTGGTTTCCTGAGAGGGCTCCTGTTTCTTCTTGGACCTGCACGGCCCCGGCCACCTCACAGGGAGATTCTTCAGGTGCAGCCTAGGCAGTACCAGTTTGTTGTTCAGCTGTTGGCTGTGAGTCTTCTGGAGCACCTTCTTCCCTAGGGCTCCTGGTGCGCTCCCAGCCCAGGTGGAGGTAAGCCGATCCTCTGCTGTCGTCTCTGCACCTATTCCTCTGCCACCTTCTCCTGTGCTCCCAGGCATTTGTGGTCCTAGCGGGCCTCTCTCCTGGGAGCAGTTCAGAGCTCAGCTGCTCAGTGGACAGACAGGTTTTTCAGCCTCCCTGAGCAGACAGCTTCTGAACCTTTGAGGTCCTCTGACTCTTCAACCCCTCTTCTGGGGAGAGGAGCCGCCTGTCCAATCTCTCCAGCTGCTGATCTCTGAGTATCAGCGATTCCTCGTGAGGATGTTAGAGGACCTGCACATTACTCCTCCCACTTACACTATCCAGTGCATTCAGCACACGCCTTCTAGGCAATTTCAGTGAGGACACCCTGTGGTGCCCCCTGGCCTGCTTCCTTTCAGGAGTCGTCACATGCTCCTGGCAGAGACCCTTTCTGGAGTTCCTGCCCCTAGAGATCTCTGCCAGCAGTATTGTGCCCCCAGTCTCCAGGTTCCATGCTCTTCCTCAGTCAGGATTGACACACTGACACTCTGATGGGCTTGCGCCTCACCATGACCGGCCCTCAGATCAAGATTTTTGGGATTTTGACTTCTGGGGGAGTAGGGCATTCTGCTCGGCATGGTTGCTGCTCTCTATTGCAGCACATCAGGCCCACTTTGCAACCTATGACCGGTTCCTGTGGTCCAGGCTGAGTCAGCTCCTATCCTCCATGCCTGACACGGAGCAAACCAGACAAGCCATTGTACTCTCTGCACGTGGCCTGGAGCTAGCAAGGCACCAAGGAAGGGCATCCTATGATGCCAGTGAGGTAGCTACCAGGGTCATAGGGACAGCGATCTGCACTAGGCGGACAGCATGGCTGTGTCTTTCCCGGTTGTCACCCTTGGCCCGGCGTAGGGTGATTATCTCCGCCCACCAGAGAACCTATCTCTTCTCCCGTAGAGTGAGGCAGCATCTGTCAGGACAACTTCCTACCCCCTTTGGGGGGTGGTCCCCGTCTCACTGTCCCCACACTCGGCCTCTCCAGGCCCTGAAGATTCTCCCTTTTAATGTGTCACCCACTGAGAGCTAAGGGACTCAGTCCCTTAGGGTTAAAAAAACCCTTCGGTGGGGATCGACACTCACCCAAAGGTGATAAATGGTGAAGATTGACACAGATAAGATATGGAAATTACCATCACAGTAATTCTGATCTTTCTGTGCATCTTCACCATTCATCACAATCCCACCCTCCATCCCCTGAGGCCTCAGTCTCTGGGTCTCCCTCCCTCTCTGTGCCCTCTCCTTTCTGTTACTCAGAAGGGGTAAACTGGGACACAAAGGGGGATAGTTTTCTTTTGGGGTAGAGTGGTCAGGATATGGGGGCAGTCCTTCTTCAGTGCTTCGGCTCCACCCCTGTGTGGTGGGGGTTGGCATTTGCCCACTTTTCTTTCCTTCTCCTGTCAATTCTGATTTCCTTGTCCTGTGGACATAACTTAATTAATTTAAAAACTAGGTTTCTTGCACCAAACTCTTTGAGGGGAGATATCCCTATTTCCTGTCTTTTCTTCCAGAATAGCCATTTCTGCTTATAGGAGTTTTCCCAGTAATTCTGTGCCTGCAATTCTGGCTGTTAGCCTCTTGGCTACTCCTTCACAGTTCCTATATAAACCAGAGACAGGTCAGGGTTACAGGGTATGTTTCTCCTGTCTCCCCCTCCTCTCAATTTTTCCTTACTTATAAAACCTAAACCCTCCCTCCCTTCTCTTTTCTACTTCCATAGGTTGGGGCCCCTACCCAGTCCCCCTTAGTCTTTGAACTTGCTCTGTCCTCTCAGTCATTTTTCTCCTTTTGGTTTTATATATTTTCCTTTGTCTGTCTGTTGGACTTCTTTGTCCCACCCTGCCAACCCTTTTTCTAACCTCTACTGCAACTCAGAACTAGCAGGAGGGCAGCGTCGACAACACCTAACGGCCAACCCGTGAGCACCACGCAGTGCATCGACATCGAGGGCGTCACCGATGGTGCATCGACTCCACCCAGCCAGAAAAAAAAAGAAGGCTCCCACGGGGTCATGCCCTCCCGCCACGTACCCAAAGGTACTGTTCCTGTCCCCTCGCCTAGTGACTTGCCTCCCGATCCACCAAGCCCGTATCCCCACAGATTGCCCCTGTGGCAATGCCGGAAGGAAGGGCCGCTTCCCCACGCAGAAACACAGTGTCCAGATTTCTGGGTTGGCAGACCAGCGCAGTGCAGAGGAAGGGAGGGTGCAGGGCTTCCTGAAGCCTGCAACCATCATTTTTCCCTTTTTTCTCCCCTTGCATCCTGGGGCCTCCGTAACACAGACGCGCGTGCACGTGCACTCTAGAACCGGTGACCCCATCCAGCCACCTGGCCTAGTGCCAGACCCCCATTTGCCCAATGCTACCACCGAGCCTCCACTCAGTGGCAGCCAAGAGCCATGGAGGCCTTACCTTCCGATCTGGGAGAAGAGAGCTGCCTGTTGGCCGCTCAGTCCTCTCTCAGCCTTCCCCCTCCCAGCTTGGCCAACCCCAGGTGGCCCAAGCTCATTCCCAAACCCGGGTTGCCAGCATGGGAGAGGTAAGGCACTTGAAGTGTCTCAGCCGTCTGTGCCACCAGGCTAGCTGGCTGCAAAGAAATTATTCTTGAAGCTACTTTTTTTTTTCATCCCTTCTTACAGGGGTTTGTGGTCTATGTTGTGCCTCTTTCATGTTTTCTAAATCTGTTAGAAACATTGTTAATCTGTATCTTTTTGCCATCTTCCTTGATAAAAAAAACATTCTGAGGTCTTAGGGGCCGGCACCACTTCATGTCCTTCTAGCTCTTTGCATTGCAGTGTAAGTTGGTGTCATGCACCAGCATCCCTGGCCCCAAAAGTTCTGGTTCTTGAGGCAGTCCTAATTGCCGCCATTATTAAGATGAAAGAGTGTGGCTTTATGGAACAGATACTCTAGAAGATTAGAAGCTGCAGTAAGAAGCTTTCTTTCTTCATTTATACCAGTTTGAACTGTGAGTAATGTAAAGACTGAAGCTATAAGCTTCTTGGGTACAGCGAGGTTACTCAGCTGTGCAACCTCATTAGTAAGCAGTAAAGCATCAAAGCCTCCACTAATGAGATACAAAACAGAGACAAACATCAGCATCTCTTAGGCTGTTTTGGTGAAGCCTTGTCAGCCTGCCTTGTACACAGATTTGCCTACTCATGATTGCTGTGCACTGGGATTGAGGTTTTAGATTGTATGTATGTGGTGTGCTGTTCATAAAGATGCACAAAAAAAAACATTCTGTACACGATTTTAATTAACTGTGTTTAAACTCTGCTTTAGAATGATGGCCTGCCTGCCCTGGTGACTCTGAAGAAAGGCTTAGTTGCACTAGCAAGGCAATGGATGAAGTTCATAGTAGTTACTGGAGCCTTTAAAGGAATCGGTTTACTGAGACCTGCGCAGTTGCTGAAGCCACAGCTCGCCTCTCAGAATGAATATGAGAGTGGTGAAGGACTGGACAATGGAGGTGGTCTTCAGAGCGACACAAGTGCTGATGGAGCAGAGTTTGAGTTTGATGCAGGTACCTTTCTGTCCTTCATTTGTATATATACTTAATATTCTATATATTGAATAAATAGTGACTGTGCAGTAAGGCTGGTTTAAATAACTGATTAATCCTGATGAGTTTGGTTTGTATTTTGTAACCCCGCAAGAAGTGGAGCAAAGTGGAACCATGAGTGAAGTCACTGAAGACAAACCCAACGATTCTGAATTAATCCCAGTTGAGGGCATTGTACAATGCCAGTGAAGTGGTGGTCTGGATTGTTGGATCGGTCGCCTGTATCAGACAGATGTCCTGGCTTCGTCTGTCTTATCTAGCACCTTTGGCCCAGCATAAGCTGCTTAATTTGCAGTTCCAGGGGGCTTGGTTCTTCTTTGTCCTGCAGGTCAGGCAGCAGTCTTCAGGGAACCCTTCTGCTCCTGAGCCTCAGGAACCGCTGTGACTCAGTAGTGGAGACGAATATGTTACTTGACCCACTGAGAGCTGCGTAATATTTTTGATAGGTAAGTGTTAGATCTGAGGAAGTATCACCATCAAGGGGTGGAACAAGCCATAAGCTTGTTCAACTCTGAGACTTGGAACTTACCTATCCAATGTTGTAACATTGGGTTGGTTTGTTTTGCTTTAAAGAGCACCTTTTGGCTTGTCCATTGGCACAGTGGTAGCATTACTGCAAGCAATCTCCATCAGCCCGGTTCTGGAAAGACCCGGGGTTGTCAGCGGCCTGGGGAGGTGGATTGAGCAAACACAGACAGAGTCGGTGGAGCTACCAATTAGTCTGGGTGCAGAGTAAAATGTCAAAACCTGAAATATGCAGAAACTTATGCTCCCATCTGTTATCAACACAAAAAAGTTTTAATGAAAAATACCAAAAGTACACAGTGTATCCGTAGACGAATGAGTGCAAACACTGCAAAGTTGTGTAAAAGATACAAAAATTATGGATGCATTTAAATGGCGAACAACCAAAATAAAATATTTAGGTCTTCACCTCCCTTCTGACCCAGGGGTCCTAGGATTATCTAACTACGAACCTTTTACACTCCAGATACAGGCAGATCTAGATAGGTGGTCCGCAGTTTGTATCCCCCTGCATCAAAGAATATCAATAATTCGTATCAATATCCTTCCCCGAATCCTTTATCTCCTTCAGACCATCCCCTATTTCCCCTCTAAGTTTTACTTTGCCTCCTGGAATAAAATCCTACAGAACTTCATATGGGGAAAAAACCATCCCAGAATTAGGTTACCCATTCTAAAACTATCTCTACCTCAGGGAGGCTTAAACCTTCCAGAGTTTTATTTATATGCCCAAGCAGCATTTCTTAGAACTCTAATATTTTGGCTGACTCTTATAATTCTCCATGGAAAACCATAGAATTTCAAATCAGTGATTTATATGACATAAAAAAGATTCTGTTTTCTTCTGACAATAGATCTCTTAACCCTTCAGCTCTAACAGAAGTAATGGTTCGGACATACAAACTCTGGAAACAGATCAGAAAAGGAGGACTCACTCAAAATATATATGAATACTGTAAGCTAATATCACAAGATGAAAAATTTACCCCAATATATATGGATCACGCCTTCACAAGATGACGTGATATAGGTTTATTACATTTCTACCAGTTCCTTTCTACAGATGTAATTATTCCATTTGATAAACTTCAATCCTCATTTCCCCTCAAGAATACTGACCGATTTAGATACTTTCAGATTCGAAATCATATCCTCCGAGATACTATAATTCCCTCCAAATTACCTGTTCCAACTCCTGAATTACTTAAACTCTTTATAGAAGCAAATAAAGGAAATTTGGGATCCCACTTGATAGGCCTTATCCATAAAGAGCTTCGGAATGGGCTCTCTATTTCTACAACCTCCATAATAAAGAATAAAGACCTCCAAACAGAAATTCCTGCTGAATCTTGGTCAAGATCCTCTTTAACTGAGATAAAATCCACCTCATCGTCCTACTGGAGGGAGTTTACATGGAAATGCCATTCAAGATACTTCAGAGCTTCTTCAACTAATGAAATATCTCCCCGACGAGTACGGGAAATGTTGGAGGAGATGTGGATGCCGAAGAGCCATGTTGGGCATGTTTTCTGGTCCTGTCCGTCCCTCATGCCCTTTTGGTTAACCTTTCAAAATGAACTAACCATTATTTTTAATGAACCAGTGGAACTTACTGCTGAACAATTAATGATGGGGATTTATCTGGACCATGCTCCCCCCGGGAGAGATCCTTGCTTCCAGTTTGCTTCATAGCGGCCAAGAAGGCAATTACTAGATGTTGGATGAAAACCCAGATCTCAACTGTCCAGAATTGGAGGAAAATAATAACTGAAATATATAAAACAGAACCCTTCAATGCTGAACAGCGGGGAGGATCCACATCACATACACTGAAATGGAAGGTGTGGATCCACTATAGCTTCAGAACAGCTAGATCTGAGTATATAAAAATTACCCAAATTAGAGAAAATGATCTATAATGATGTACTAACCCTGACTTGCCATTGTCTTGAAGCTTTACCTGCTACCAAACATATTCAATCAACTGCTTAATAAGAATTAGAAAATGCACATTTGAAATGTCATGAAATGTATTTTGCCCTTGGAAAATTATTAACACAAACTCTGTAACATCCATTGTGTATTTATGTGGAAAAACATTTTAATAAAAGAAATTAAAAGAAAATAAATAAATAAATTATGGCTGCACCGAACCAGACCAATCCGTGTGAACCCTAGGCGCTTTGAAGGTGTACCTCTTCTCAGGGGGTGGCTGTATCATTGTGGGTCAGACTTAAATAGCTGAAATAATCCTGTGACGACACAAGTTTGGGGGGGGGTCCTCCAGATTGTCATTACTGAAGGACCTTGTAGTCCACTATAACACAGATCTGTGTTACGTCATCCCACGTTAAAAGTGCTCACTGTGACCTGATATCTCTATATCATAGAGTTAATCCTGTGCAGCATAAATAGTACAACCAGGAATATATTTCCATACTTTATAAGAAAGATCACTGGAACAGAGGTATTGTCTACTGCAGTGAAACCAACACATAAAAAAATTTATATATATCTCATACTGTGCCAAACAGGTATCGGAAGCTATAAATCAATCCCATTTTTCAAAGAAATCTGCTTCGTCAGAACACTCTCTAACATTTCACAAGACATCTGTTTTTCAGCTTTCAGGAGAGGGCAGAATCTGTAATGAGGGCAGAAACAAAATAGTTTTGCCAAAAACTGTTTCTCAGAGCAAAAGTCCAACCATGAAAATTATCACTTAATATGAGAGAGGAACGGAACCCATTTATCACTGTTTCAGAAATGGCTTTCAATCCATGTGATCATTGATGTCATTTGGATTCAAAGTCCTTAGCTTGAATATCCATTGGTATTCCTTTTGCAACAAGATATTAATTCTCTTACTTCCTCTTCTGTCATAGCTGATTGCTTCATTTCCGATAGAAGATAGCTTTTTGGCCAGATGCATCCTAGGGAGACAAAATTATTCTTTTTGAATTTTCCCCGTCCTGGAGGCCAGCACAGTTCCCATTCTCAAGAGGCATCAGATGTTCACAACTCGTGCAGTCCTTGTGGGGGTCAGGTATAGATATATTACCTCTGAGAAGGAACTTTCCAAAGGTTGTTAACCACTTAAAGGCATTCATAAGCTTTGTACCCCAACAGTATTTTATCAGGTGTCTGCCTCCCAGTGTTTCCTCCTGCATTGGAATCAAAATGGTTAGATGCAACAGAGTGGAAAGTGTTAGTGGGTACAGTCGCCACTCTTCATTGTTGCCTCATACCAGACACAAATGATTGCCTGTCATCATCACCTTTTGGAACAGGTGCATGAGAATCTTCTTGTACTACCCCTGAGCAAAACACAACAAGCCTTTTGGATCTCACTGGGAGGCATGGGGCCAACAGAAATGTCCAGTCTACTTACAGTGTGTCACTGGTTGCTGCCCACCAGCAGCTGTAGCCGTTGTATCAGGTAGCATGATTGGTTGTGGCTTGCTTGATGCGCCCCTGTCCCAGAATAATTATTTAACTGCATCTTTTAAGGGTCACAGACTCCTTTTATCAGAGGATTGTTAATACTGTATCCACTCCATCTGCCACACCTTCTGCAGCATGTTCTTTGGCCCATCTTCCCAGGTTTTTTTTTGTTTTTTTTTACCCAGATCCCCCAATCCCAGGAGAATCTCAGCCCCTGCCCTGCACACCATTCCACCATGCCCAGGCTTACTCCTTGGGCGGAGTCGCCAGGCGGGCACCCCCCCCATGGCCACTGGTATCGAGCCCTAGCTTAGCCCCCAGTATGGGGCCACGACAGCGGGGCCCCCCCCCCCAGCGGACAGCGGTGGCAATGGGAGTGGCAGCAGAGCAGGGTGTCATACTGGGGGCTGGATTTTCTAGATGCTGTGTTCCCCTGGAGGTGGGACATGCAGTGACATCCACGGACAAGTCTGACATCTGTCCCACCTCCACATAGCTAGGTCCGCTAGGAGGCCGGACACTTCTCTGGAGAAGGAGAGCCATCTCGGATGCTCAGTCCTTTTCCACCCGGCCAGCCTCCGACTCCCAGGTCCGTTGCTGAACCCTGGATGTCTGCATCACAAGTAGATGCCTTGCCACTGCGCCGGCGAGCTAGCATATCTTCTCAGGTTTTGAGACTCATACAAGCTGTTACCCTCTTAGACTTAAACACCATGTTCGTGACACTTCTCATAGGGCTCATAAGATTTAATTCCATTGGGTCATTTTGCCTTTCTGGACTTATTACTGAGGACTTCTTTCACAGCTGTCCGGACAGAGCTGTAGGATGCAATGATAAGTGATGCCTCTTATTTCTTCCTGCTCCTCATAGACGTGTGTGAGTGTTGCTTGTTACTTGACCAAAAATGTTGGCTGTGTGGAGAATTTTGACTCTTAAGAAGATAGGAAAGTTGCTGATCTTGAGTATTTTCATCAAGGAACCACACTCAGCACAGATCTTCATTCTACCATTTTACTTTCTTTTTTTTGTTTGCTTTGTGGTCTCTATTTTTGGTAGCTTGTTCATGGATTTACTCGGTGGCTAAACTGTACTGCATTAGCTTGTCTCAGTGTCTTCTCACTCTGTAGATCTCAGGTGGGACTTTCTTTTTTAAAGTTGTTGCATAGATGCTATGGTTACTAATGCTAGAGATCTTGACTCAGGTGCCCTGAGGTTTCTGTATCAATCTATGATATTCATGCTTCTCCAGTCCCTGGTCCTCATACCAGTCTACAGACTGTAATAGTATATGTCACAAACTCACTACTGAGGGTCAGGTGCATCCTAGGGAGCCAAAATTATTTT
This sequence comes from Neoceratodus forsteri, assembly GCA_016271365.2. Classification (NCBI taxonomy): domain Eukaryota; kingdom Metazoa; phylum Chordata; order Ceratodontiformes; family Ceratodontidae; genus Neoceratodus; species Neoceratodus forsteri. Next base: position 296,074,053 of record CM057453.1, on the reverse strand, counting down.
GAATCACAGTGCCCCCTAAGTGCAGTCCGTGACAGGAGGGAAATGGGATACCCTGTTCGAGTCCTCTATAGTGCTCGCTGGCTTCACAACTGAACACTTGCCACAAAGTCCCAGGGTCCCCTCTTTACTCTGGATCAGGGTACAATACCAGTCTTGAGTCTTGTAGCCAAATGAGAACCCCTTCTCGGTTGTTACACAAAGGAGAAGGCCCAGGCTTACAACCTCTTCGGGTAGCGTGTAACCTTGATTTGGTCAAATCCCCACAGACTGTTCCTTGAGACTTTAGTATTCTCTATCTTTATCTAGATTTTCCTTTCAGACCCTTTTGTTCGATTTGATAGCCTAGGATGGCACCCTTAGCAATAACAGTTTAGTCACAGATTATTACTGAAAAATCCCACAATCACACGCCAACATAGAAATCTTGGTCAGGCAGGTTTCTTAAAACAAATGTTTTTACTAAAATACTTTAATAATTATCATAAAGTTACAACTAAAATAAGCACTAATTTGGTCACAGACTAACAGAAATTAAAGTGGAAAAATATCGTGAAAATGCACTACTGGTCAGCCCAGTGACGCTGAGAGTTGAGGCGCTGAATGTCGCACCTAGCGCTATGCCGGCTACCTGGGTTCGGAAATGGACTCAGGTCACTGTGGGAGGTAGGATTGAGTGTCCCAGTGGATCCTCTCCTCCTCATGCCCACGGCTGCTCGTGGTGTGTGGGCACCACGGGTGGGGCGGGGCCGGGCACCCGATGTGCTGCAGGAAGTGCCTTGCACCGTGGCGATGCGGGCACCGTGGGTGCCATGGGGTGCCATGAGTCCATGGGTGCACTTGGGTACCATTGCTGCGTGGGTTTCTTGGGTGCCATGGTGCCATGGGCGTCGTGGGTGCACTTGTGTGCCATTGCTGCCGAGGATACCATGGGTTCCAATTGCGGTGCCCTTGGGTGTCTCCCATGTTGGCATAGGTACTGCTTGGTGCCTTCCTGTGCCACGAGTGACACTGGTGCCGTAGGGGTGCCAGTTGGTGCTGTCCGACAGAACTAGGGAAAGATCTCCATTTGCGGACCTCTTCTTCCGCGGGATTTGTGGCAGGATGTTTCCGCAGAATGAAGTCCTGTTCTGTGGATTATTTTTTCCACACATCTTAGAGGGTGGCGGTCTGCATCGGATCTTGTGTCATCCACCGGTTTTCCGCTGATGGGACTCTTCTGTTCTGTTCTGCCAGCAGAATCTCTCATTCCGCTCAGCACCCTACGTGGTGCCAAGCTCCTCCACACTCTTCCTGGTGGAGGAGCCTCTAGTGGCTCTGACCTAGACCTCTCTTTGGGGTCTTTCTGAGGTAGAAGGGCATCTAGATGAGTCTCTCCCTGTCCTTCTGGTCAGTGATACAGCGGATGACTCATTTTATATACTGAAGGACATGCCCTCTCTAGCATCAGTGTCCGTGATGGAAGCTCTTTTCAGTAGTTCCTCAATAATGGGGTCCACCATAGTGTTCAGACTGCATCTGTGGACCATACACCTCTGCATCTAGACTCTTTCAGCCGTCAAGACGATTACACTCTGTGGAACATTCTAATTCAATGATTGGGAGCCGCACAGACTCTTCCTCTCCTTTGATAGGGGTATACAGCCCCACATCTGATGCTGCTCCTCTGGTGGCTGCTTCGGCACAGGTGGTTAACATCTGTCTAGCTATTGTTATTAGTCCAGTCAAGAGTTCAGTTATGAATCCTTAGGTTCCCTCTGCTCCTCAGAGGGATGACATCCTTGTTATTTCTGTATCAGGCAATCCTTGCGAAATAGCAGCCTGCAACCTTGTCAGGCTCGGACTAATGATAAAAAAAAAGGGGTTAGAATTATCACAGCACAGGGCCTAGTTGGAATTTCCCAATACCACACTTTGGATCTGGTCAGGTTCTGCCTCAACCCTGAGGCAGTCGTCTCTAAACTTCGGTAAAGAGTACCTGATTTCTTCTACCCCTAAGGGCAGTCCGATCCAGCGGTGGTATAGCTCACCTCTTTTCTCTAGAGAGATTTCTCTTATTCCAAGATATTTCCAAAATCTAGGCGTCTAACCACTCTGTTAGTCCCTCCTTTTTTTCACTCAGGCTTTCTTCTTTGATCAGAGCCTCGCAGCAACAGAAGTGACTCTTCAGCGAGTCGAACTTAGATTCCTACTCCCATGCTTGCTTCGGCTAACAGACGACATGCTCCTTTCTCGTCCATAGGTCAAGTAGGTCTTTTTCTGAGATAGCTTCTCAATTATTCACACCTTCAGTTCCTGCACTGGTTCCGTGCTAGTCACACATGAAAGCTGTCCCTTCCAACTGCGTGACGGAACTGTGATTTTTTTTTTTCAACAAAGCAAACTAGAGTCCTTCCTACTCCCTTCATGGAGGCTAGAGTAAGTAGTGCCTCACCACATTAAGCCACTTCTGCCGCTATTCGATCACTTCAACGAATGAGTTAGCCCTAACTTGGTCCTGGTGTGTCCCTCCTCTACGCACATCTGCCTCTTTTTGCCTTACAAATCCAGTCCCTGTTTTTTTCTGTCGGAATGTTTTTTTCCGCAGTGGACACGTCCTCCTGTACACTTTTTCCTTTCTTCCCTGAGTTCAGAGACTGCTACTATAGTTATACACACAGGGGCAGGATGATTCCATTTTGGAATATGCAGTGACTAGGATTTGATTCTATTAGACCACCACAAGAGGCTTCTAAGTTGTGATTCTCTTCCATCAGGAGGGTTTCAGTGACTAAGTGAAAACCATTCTTCTTGATGGGCTAACCCCACCTGGACCTTCTTTTGCTCACCAAGTAAGTGGTTCAAGTGCTTCTGGACCTGTTGTTTGCAGGCGAGCCATACTTGGTAGTGGGGGTTCCGTCTCCGCTTTTCAGTCTACCCTGAACCTGTAGACTTTACCTCCGGCTCTTGCAGTTCCTGAGGTCCTTTTACAGTAGATTAGTACATGTCTTTGACACTATTAGTTTTGGTCCTATACCAGATTGTTAGTCCGGGTTTTCGCCACTCTCTCACAGTGGTTGCGGCTTTTTGGCAGAGTTTCATTTTGTGCCCAGTGCAGTCATCTGCAAAGTGGTGAGTTACAACTCAAGCGCTTATACGGTAAGGGTCATGTTCTGGATGCTCTTTACAAGATGGCTCTTTTTATTATCAGGACAGTCCTTGGCCGTCCTTTCTGGGTGAACCCTATCTCCTACCACCCTGCTCAGGGTTGTGGGTTTTAGCTCGGTACTCTCCCACTAGTGTGAATGAGTGATGGAGACTTAGTCCAGGAAGATATGGAAATTACGTACTTACCGTAATTGTTGATCTTCTTGGACAGTCTCCATCACTCATTCACATGCCCACCCACCATCCCCTGGGTTCATTTGTTTTTCTTTCCTGGTCTTTATGGCCTATGGTTCGGACTGTGAAGATATTGTTCTTTGACCTTTCTTACAAAGGTCATCTGGGCCCTCTCAGGCCCAGAAACTCAGGATGAGTTATTCTCATTAGTTATGCTGCACCTCCTTGGACGAAAAGGTACTGAGATGGTTGGAGGGTCAACGCTGAGATAGTGTACACGGGCGAAGTCTGTCCTTCATGGGTGCCACGATGTAATCCTAACTCGCGCCAAACTCTTCAGAAAATTGTTAAGCCCTCGCTTGGTACCAGCACCTCCGCCTATCCCATTAGTGTGAATGAGTGCTGAGACTGTCCAAGAAGATCAGTAATTATGGTAAGTCACGCTACTTCATTTTTGTCTATACGACAACAGCTTTTAGCCATTTAGTATCCATTTAATTTAACATTTTTAGTAGTATTTTCTTATTTTACTAAGAAGAAAAAGAAAATTATGAAGAAAAGAAAAATAAATTCTCACCTGCCATCAGCAGAGTCGCCCTTAGACAGTAGTGGTGATGGTAGAAATACTTAGTTTGAAAGTTGTTATGGCAAAGGACTGTGTCCAGTCCGCTGCCCTTTGCTAAAGTGGGGGTCTGAATATGGACAGTCCTGTGCTCTGGGGAGGGCAGTCCACCAAAGCATCATCTGGCGGTTCCGGGAACTGCAGTCTAACATCAAGCCTTCTTCCTCATTGGGGAAGAAGAATCAGTGCTACCGAGGTTGCCCTCTGGTACGCCTGCATGAGGATTGTCAGTCGGGAGGGGTGATAGGCCTGTACCGACTTTGGTGGGTTCCTCTTGGCCCCACTCTTAACAGTCACGTTTTTTCAACTCCGGACGCCATCTCTGTCCTCGGTGGAGTTGCAGTGAGCAGTCTCACCTCTGGGCTGCTCCTGTGGAGCAGGTGGTTCTATTTCTGTCCAGTTTTCCCAGCCAGTGTTCCCAATTTTGAGGCCTCCGGCCTTGGAGTCGCTGGAGCCGGATGGGTCGATTGGATCAGGATGTGCACTGTGCCCTCTTGGTGCCGTCATCGTGCGTCGACCCTCGTGCCTACCCCTCCCTCTTTCCATGCAGGGGCCAGCACGGGCACCCACTTTTCCTTCTCCCTTCTCCTCAGGATTTCTCTGCTGGCATTCTCCGTGGTGCTTATGGTCTGGCGCCACGGCTGACACCATGGGTTGTGCTGCAGGTCCAACGCCGTGAGCGGCGCCATGGTGGTGCTACTAGAATTGGCATTGGTGCTGTAGGCGGCACCACTGGTGTTGAGCAGCTGTGGGTTGGTGCCACTAGAATTGGTGTCGGTGCTGTGAGGCGACACCGCTGAGTGTCGGTGCTGGCTCATGGACACTGCGGGTGCTGTGTGGCGTCAAGAGTGCTGTTGTTGCCGTTGGTTCCCCATCGCCGGGCACCCGCAGGTGCCGCTGGTGGCGCCTGCATGCACCCATGAGTGCTGCGGGTGCCATGAGTGTCATGGGTGCCTTCGGGCACTGGCACAGGTGTTCGCAGGTGCCACCACAGGTGCCGCCGGTACCGAGGTGCCTGCGGGTACTGCTGTGGGTGCCTTTGGGTGTCGCCCAGGATGGCATAGGCACTGCTTTGCGCCATCCTATGCCACAAGTGATGCTGGTGCCACAGAGGTTGCTATGCTGTCTGGCAGAACTAGTGGTGGATTTTTCCTCCTGCTGACCTCTTCTTCCATGGAACTTGAGGCGAGATGTTTTCCGAGAATGAAGTCCTCTTCTGCAAATTATTTTCCACGGATCTTAGTGAGTGGCGGTCTGTGTGGGATCTTGTGACATCCAGCGGTTTTCCGCTGATGGAATTCTTCTGTGCTGTTCTGCCAGCAGAATCTCTCATTCCTCCTCAGCACTTTCTCAGCTCCTTATGGTGGTCGAGCCTTGACACCCTTCCTGTGGCGGAGTCTCTAGTGGCTCTGACCTAGACCTCCCTTTAGGGCTCTTCTGGGTAGAAGTGCATCTGGATGAGTCTGTCCCTGTCCTAGTTGTCAGTGATACAACGGATGACTCATTTTATAGACTGGAGGGCAAGCCTTCTATCACCAGAGTCCATGATGGAAGATCCTTCAGTTGTTCCTCAGTGATGAGGTCTGCTGTAGTGTTTCAGACTGCATCCGTGGACCAAAACGCTTCATGCCTAGACTCTCTTCAGTCGTCAGGACAAGTACACTCTGTGGAACATTCTAATTTAATGGTCGGGAGCCATACAGGCTCTTCTGCTCCTTTGATGTGGGCATTTAGCTCCCTTGTAATACTGCCCCTTCATTGGCTCCATTGACAACAGGTGGTTAACATCTCTTCAGCTGTGATTATTGGTCCGGTCACGATTCCAGTTATGGATGCTCAGGCTTCTGTTCCTCAGATGGACAACATCTTCGTTGTTTTTGTATCAGGCAATCCTTGCAAGATAGCAAGCTGAAAGCCTTGTCAGGCTCAGATTAATGATAAAAAAAAAAAGAAAATCATGACAGCACAGGGCCTAGCCCGAAATTACCCAATACCATACTTTGGATCCGGCCAGGTTCCGCCTCAGCCCCTGAGGTGGACGTCTCTAAACTACGGTGAAGAGTACCTGACTTCTTCTACCCTAGGGAAGTCCAATCCAGCCGGAGGTATGGGTCATCTCATTTCTCCAAGAGAGATTTCTGTTATTCAGAGATATTCCCTAGGCCTAGGTGGCTGCCCAGTCTGTTGGTTCTCCTGTTTTTATCAGGCTTTCTTCTCTTGATCAGAGCCTCAGAGCAACAGAAGTGAGTCTCCAGTGAGTCAGAACTCAGGTTTCTAATTCCTTGCTTGCTTCAAGTTAACAGACGGCATGCTCCTTTCTTGACCGTAGGTCAGGTAGGTCTTTTTTCAGAGATGGCTTCTTGATAGTCATACCTTCGGTTCCTGTGCACTGGTTCCGTGCTAGTCACTCTTGAAGTTACCCAGTTCGAGTGGGTGACGAAACTGGGATGTTTGTTTTTCATCAGGAAGCAGAGTAGAGTTCTTCCTACTCCCTTTCAGGAAGGCCGGAGTGAGTGGTGCCTCACCGCATTGAGTCACTTCTGCCATTATTCAGTCACTTTCAACGAATGGGTTAGCCCAAACTTGGTCCTGTTGCATCCCCCCTCGATGCACATCTGCCTCTATTTGCCTGAGAAATCCAGACCCTGTTTTTTCTGTCGGAATGTTTTTCCTCAATAGACGTGTCCTGCTGTACACTTTCCCTCTTTTCCCATAGTTCAGAGACTGCTACTACAGTTGTAGATACAGGGGCGGAATGATTCCTTTTGGAATAAGAAGTGGGTAGGATCTGGTTCTACTAGACCACCAGAAGTGGGTAGGATCTGGTTCTACTAGACCACCACAAGAGGCTTCTAAGTCGTGCTTGGTCTTCCATCAGGAAGGTTGCAGTGACTAAGTGAAAAACATTCTCCTTGATGGGCTAATCCCATCTGGACCCCCTTTGCTCACCAAGTAAGGGGTCTATGTTCCTGGACCTGTTGTTCACAGGTCAGCCATGCTTGGTTGTAGGGGTTCCATCTACGCTTTCCAGTCTACTCCTGAACCAGTAGACTTTACCTCTGGCTCTTTCTGTTCCTGAGGTCCTTTTACGTTAGACTAGTACATGTCTTTGACGCCATTAATTCAAACAACATGAGGTCTTGCTGTATTCTGACAATATGCAGCTAGCTCAGCACTTAAACTACTCGGAGAGGAAAGAGTTAACTCTGTGCTAATGCATAGAACGCCGAGCTCGAGCTCAGTTCAAACTCTGTCTGCTGCACTTTGAAATGTAACTGTCATATTCTTTACTCCGCCTAACTGAACATTCGCTTCTGTATCTCTCCTTCGCTATCGGTTCAGTCCAGTAAAAACGTCGGTTTTAAACTGCTTTTTTCATGTATTTCTTCGGTTCAGATCCCTGTTTGCGGTACAGTAAGTACTTTAGGTAGTGGACTTGTGCCAAATTTGTGGAAATTGTAAAATTTTTATTTCAATCGGTTCTGCTGAACCGGTTGTCTGTTGTTTTATCTTGTATTTTTCTTTGAGTTTGAATTTAATGTGAGGTACCGGTCCTTATCGGTTCTTAAAAAAAATTTGTTTTATTGTTTTTTTCCAACACCCATGACACGGTTAGGAACCGATAAGGGGGTCATGCCTGGCTGTTGCCGAAAAAAGGTAAGTTGTAGGATGGCTTCATCTGAGAAACCCAAGAGAAAAAACAGATCCACTGGGCACTGCAGTGAGTGTGGGGAGGCCTTTGCTAAGGCTGATCCCCACACCACCTTTGTTTATTGTCTGGGTTTTGACCACCTGGATTCGGACTGCCAAATCTGTAAAAATTTTCCTAAGGCCACCCTGGATAAAAGATTGGGCAGGCTTAGGGAAAAGGAGGCAGAGAAGTCCGCTGATCCAGATAGCCAGTCCAGCCCAGTTCAGTTCCGACTGAACCTGGGCGAGACTCCCTCTGGCAAACTGAGAGCTGATCCTGAGGGGTCGGTTCCAGCAAAAAGCAAGAAAAAGGAGAAATTGGCCAGTTCGGATCCAGAACTTCATCGTCCAACCGCCGAGGAAATTGCCCGAGCGATTAGTATAGTTGAATTGTCCGCTTGGTTCTGGTTGATCCGACGCCCCCAGTAGGCGCTCGGTTTATTGCCCCGGTTCAGGAATATTCCCCTGAAGACTTTTATGAACCAGATTTGGAAGGGGGATGAAGATTATTATGATGGTGTGGAAAGTCTGGATGAGCCCACAGAACCGGACAGCTCCCAGACAGACTTTCTGGTGTTTCCCCTCCTAGGCTTTCTGAGTCCCCGTCCCACTTTATGTTCTACAAAAAAGTGGCTGAAATCCTCCAGCTCTCTCTGGATGAAGCTGTTGAGGAGCCTGACTTTGTGGAGATGATGGACATCCCAGAATCCAAGAGATTGTCTATTCCCCTTCACAAATGTTTTGGGAAACAGAGAGAGAAGTTACTTAAAACTCCAAATTCTTTACCTCCTGTGGACAGGTGAATGGACAAGAGGTATATGTTGTCAGGTCCAGGTACTGAGTACTTGTACCAGCAATGCAGCCATGTTGGGGTTGGCAGGCTGCAGCCTGTGATAAGGCTAACATACCCTTGGCTTCACACCCCCCAGATAAAGACTCCAGAAAGCTGAATGCCATGGCTAAGAAACAGTACATGGCATCCTCCTTGGGACTCAGGCAGGCTAACTACATGGCCTACACAGCCAGATACCAGAAGTCCAGATGGGATAGTGTTCTAGAACTGGCTAAACACGCCTCCCCTGAGCTGGCCAAGGAGCTTGAATAGGTGGCTGCTGTGGACTCCAATGATGTGTCATCAAGAGTCATGGCTACATCTGTGGCTCTTAGGAGACTGGCTTGGCTCAGATGTACTAGCCTATCACATGACACCCAGGCTAAGGCCATGGATTTCCCTGTCATTGAGAATTCTCTGTTTGTGGAGCAGACAGAGAATTATATGAAGAAAATGGAGGAATGCAGGACCACCTGCAGGAGTGCGAGGCCAAGGAAAGGCTGGCAACTCTCAGAAGCAGCAGTCTAGGGCAGGGGCAGGCCCTTTCACAGGCCTTTCTACCAGGCACAGTCCTCCTCTCCTTTTCCTCAGAGGGAGAGGCAGAAGGGGATGAGCAGGGCTGCATCCTTCTCTCAGTCTAAGCCTCCTGCTAAGCAGACACCCTGATGTGTCAGCCTGGGCCGACGCCCAATTCCTGTAGAAGGCAGGCTGGCTTACTACTTTAGGACTGGAAGTCTTTACCTCAGACAAGTGGGTCCTGGAGGTAGTAAGCCAGGGACTGGCCCTCAGCTTCAAATAATTTCCAAAGCTGAGGGTTAGGTCTTTTCCACCTGCAAACATCTCTGAAACCATTGCCCTACAGGCAGAGGTTTCATCTCTGCTGGCTCTCAGAGCCATAGAGAAAGTTCCTACACCTCACAGGGGCAAAGGTCTGTACTCCAGATACTTCCTTACCCTGAAAAAAACAGGGGAGTGGCTGCCCATCCTAGATTTAAGATACTTAAAGCACCACCTAGCAAAGCCAAGATTCAAAATGGTGACTCTGGGAATAATTCTTCCCTTTCTAAGGCCAGGGGACTGGCTAGCCTCCCTGGACCTAAAGGATGCCTGTTTTCACATTTCCATCAGGTGCTCCTGCAGAAAGTACCTCAGGTTCGAACTGCCTTCAGGCCATTATCAGTTCAAAGCAGTGCCCTTTGGCCTAACATCAGTTCCAAGGGTGTTTACAAAATGCCTAGCATTAGTAGTGGCCTTTCTAAGGGGTCAAAACATTTCCATATTCCCATACCTAGACGACTGGCTCATTGTGGATCAGTCTCCATGTAAAAAAGACCCAATTATACAGGTTTCTGGTTGGTAATTCTCAGTAATTCAATAAAGCCACCTGACACGAGATGTAGTTTTAAATCAGTTGCAATTTATTAATACCAAATAAGCCCTAACAATTTTACCTCTAACATGATCAAATTTAAACAGCTGATGGCTTATTACCACCAGGACTACAGGTGTTCAGAGGGAATGAAGCAACATTCCTCATTCCTCTGGGTGACCCAAGTATCTATGGCAGCCATGTTGGCTACTCCTCTTGGACACACTGGGCAGGACACTTAGGTCCTGTATTTATATTCAGCTATTACCTTTAAAATTCATAGTGGAAATTTCCAAATTGTTACAGCAAATTTTAGCCTAGACACTACGTCATTTAGTAAATCATGAGACTCGGGTTTAAAAGTATAGTGACCATGAGATACCTCGGTCATAAGATACATTTGACACTTTGCCGAGACATGTGATCATTCTTAGACGGAAAAACAAGTGATTAGGGTATTTTACATTTATCAAAATAACTCACTTTAGGATACAGAAAACATATGAGGGTGTGGTGCAGATTCTCTTTACTGTATATACTTTACCTTAAATTTATATACTCAATAACCACACCCAATGGTTATTCCAATAAACTCAGTTTACTGTCTGCACACATATGTATGGGAGCCTCAGTTAAAAGACAGAGAGCTCCTCGAACAAAGGTTTACACAGTATTTTATAACACTCTCATTTTGGAAAAACATCAACATTTCAGTATTAGCCAATCAAAGTTCTCAGCAATGTAACAGAAGAAAACACATTGAAGCATTAGGTATTTTTCCACTGGCTTATTTCATCCCATTACTGCGTGATACATATGTCTGGGTCAGGCTGACCTAAGAGGAACACTGAGTTTCAGTTCTGCTCATTCTTATCTAACTTACTATTTTTCACAACCTAAGGAACTGGTTTCAGCCAGCACGAGTTATTGCTTTTCTGCTTGCTTTGTGATTTTTATAAACTTATAATGACCCTTAGCTTTTAGCTAGACCTGCAACTATGCTAGCAGCTTCTACATCATAATCATAATATATTGTAACACACTTTGCTTTATATGTATACACGAATCCACTCTATATGTATGCATGAAAGAAAGATATATATATATATAAAGAAATTCCTCCACACTCCCCTTTTGATACTCTGTATTAACTAACCACCCCTTTTTATTTATATGATTTAAAACTGGTTCCAGCATACAGATAGTTAAGGCATGGAGTTACAGATGGAACACAATGGTGAGTTTGTAAAACATAATACAGAATTGAGGATGTCAACACCACAATTGAAATATGTGAAAAATGCTAACATGTGACACCATATAACACAATATAACATAACAATTTTGTTGATGAAAAAGAGTTCATGGAATTCACTTTGAGAGTGAATAAGGTAGATGCTACCTTGTGTTGAGGTGTGGCACACCTTGGAGCTTGATTGAAGAATCTATTGATAATGTCTCTTGACAGATAAGTCCTTATAAAACATAGCAGTCCATAAAGTTAACAGTCCATAAAGTTCATATAAGTATCCACAGGTTGATGTAGTTACAGTACAGATGAAATGTCATTTGCAGAATGGTGGTAACCCCACAAGGCATATGGGGCAATGCAGACAGTAATTTAAAACAAAACACCAGCATAGTAGAAAAGTCAGTGTTCATTTTGCTGGCTGGCTGATTAGTAGACACCTGGCCAGGGGTGCATTAAGTCCTTTAATGGAGTAGTCACACACACACACACTGGCATGGCATTTGTTTTGTCGAGTTGATTACACCCCAGCATAAAGATTAACAGTCCATAAAAGGTAACAATTGACAATAAACCATTAGAACACAGTCCATAACAGAGCAATAGGTTGTAGAAAGTACCAGCCATGTTTGGAACAAGCAGCAGCGAAGAAAATGGATGTATTGCTTGAAGGTCAATTGAAGCAGAATCTTCTCGCTGGAGTTGGGGAGTGCCCTTCCCCAGACTTAACTTCATAGTAAGCAGAAACAATAAGCTTGATTGCAGAGTTTGAACTGACTGGACCTTCTTCAGTTGATTTAAAGTTCTACAAATAGGTGTAATTTAAGCTGAAAACATTACACTTGCAGAGGTTACTGCTGTTGAACGTGGAGATCTTGTGTGTGCCACACCGTGGAAACCTGCAAACTTGCAAAGTGTGTTAGACACTGAGTTAAAACACATAATAACAATCTTTTAAACCATTTACTTCTTGTTTTGTAAAGAGTGGTGACAGAGCCTAAATTCTGGCAATTAGAAAAAAAAATAAAACTGGGACATTAACCGCACACCTGGGGTGCAGGCCGAGGTTCAATTATACCATTTGACCATCTGTAAATCAAGACAATGTTATGGTTACCTCCTGCTTTTAAATCACAGCAGTTATGACAGTGATGAACATTATTTCCCTGTTGTTGCAAGCAGGCCTGATGGAGACCTGAGTTATAAAATCCTGTAATGTTACAATACATAGATACATAGACAGTGTCAGCAGATAAGGCCTATGGCCCACCCAGTCTGCCCATTTGAGCTTGTAAGTTCAGTTTGTTTTCCTAGAAGTCTGTTTTCCTCACCCCTGACCTCTAGAATTCCTTTATGTCTATCCCATGCATTCTAAATCCCGTGATTGTTTCAGCCCCCACCACTTCCTCTGGCAGGGTGTTCCACTTGCCACCACCTGTTCTGTGAAGAAATTTTCTCATGTTTCCTCTGAATCGTCCTCCTCCAACTTCATTCCATGCCCTAGTCCTGGAACATTTTTCCGCTTAAAATAGTGTTTTCCTGCACTCTGTTTCTCCCTGTAAGATACTTGTATGTCTCTATCATATCCTCTCTCTCCTTCTCTCCCCAGGAGTGCATGTTTAGTTCCTTCAACTTGTCTTCATAGGACTTGTGATGCAATCCATTTCTGCACCATTTTCACCCTTGTACTCTCTTCAGACCCATTACCCCCCTCTTCCTCAGTAAAGACTGAGCAGAAATACCTGTTTAATATGTCAGCTTTACTGTTGTCATCTTCCACGCGACTCCATCCTCCCCTTAGTCTCACTATCCCTCCTTTGTCTTTCTTTTTTTTTCACTTATGTACCTGTAAAAGGTTTTGTCTCCTTTAACCACTGATTTTGCAATGTTCTTCTGTCTGAGCTTTGGCTTCCCTTACTGACTTTCCTGCCTCCCTTTGTTTTTCCTGATACTTCTCCCTATCCCTTTGCCTGTGTCTTTTGTATTTGCCTGAATGCTATCTTTTGGCTTTCACTTTCTTTGCTACCTCTTTGAAAACCATAATGGTCTCCTCTTCCTTTTCTCTTGCTTAACCTGCTTAATGCAGTTACTCGCTTCAAACATATTGTTCATAACAATATGCCTTTTACACTGCAATTAGTGGGACAAATACATATGTTGTTGGCCTATGCCAATTTAATAACAGTGCCTATTGCACCTGTGACACGTGAAAAGGTCTCACCTTTTTACCCTGTATAGTGACATACTTTAAAGTACTGAGTGAGATAAGGTTTGAAGTATAGGTTTGAAGTACAATCTAAATTGTGCATATTATAATTGTTAAAATTGAAAATGACAAACCTGCATAGAGTGCACTTATTTTTAGGGTACCTGTGAGTAATAAGACAAACGGAGCATTAATTTTACTTTTGGTTTTGCTTTGGAACATATTGTAGGGGTGGTCAGCAATGCTGGTCCAGTATTTAGGTTTGTTATGAGCATTAAAAACATTATACATGTGGAGCACTTTTTGAACACACATGATACAGTGTAGCAAGATGTATATCAAAACATTATAACATAAACATGAAACATAAGCATGTTTGTAATAGAACAATTTCAGTATTGAGCATAATGGCATAAAATACATTTTAAACAACACATATAGACTGTAAACTTAGCTTAGAATCCAGAAATGTTAGAGTACTGTGAATTTACTGGTTGAAAAAAAAAATGCATTCATTGCTGTAAGGCAATGACAAAAGTTGCTTTGCATTTGTTTTAACAGGATAAGAATGCTGAAAAGACAATCAAAAGAATGAATATGTGTGGACATACATACACAACTCTACTTTTCAGCGTAACTGATTATTTGCTGAGGGCAGAAACCCTTGTACCAATAATAGGTGTGAGATTTAACTGTTTGCACTAGAAAACAGAAGGGCTTGGCTGGGTTATGCTGTTAAAATACCTTGGTCTTTTTAAAACCTGTAAATAAGAAACAATTATTGGCAAATACATATTTTCCTTATTTACCCTCTAGGGAACAGTGATGTACCTTGCAACCTTTGTGGTATTACACTGGAAGGGATAGAGGAAGTGGTAGCCACCTCCCCCAAGCTCCTACTGGTGGAAGAGACAGCTCAATACTGTAGCAATAAAAGGTTAGTGTGGATGGTGACATGATCCCCACCTACTACACTTTTAAATTATAACAAGATAATATTACAATTAGTTTAGTAAGTTTCATACCTTACTATAAGATGGGGAACTTCTTTTTCTTTAGAAGAAAGAGAAGAAACACAGACAAACAACAAAAACAAAACACACGAGTTTAAAATAAAACAAGATTATTTCCATAGGAAAAAAAGCCAAGCGTCCCTGGGTTCCTTATCCTAAGCATGACAAAATGTCAGCTGAGTTTATAAAAATCCAGATTGATGGTAATACCAGTGCGTACGTATCTCTTAGAATGCATTTCAAAAGAAAAAAAAAATGATTACACCATGGTCACACATAAAACCAAAACCATTGTTTTTTAACTGTAGATGGTAGACTCTCAAAAACAGCTGTAATAGTCCTTTTTTCAAAAGCGTACTATTATATATATATATATATATATATAATAAAAATATGGGAGATGATAAATAATTCTCCCTTCCAGCTGGAGTATTGCCTGTGTTGGCTGCAAGTCAGAAGCCATGAGAGGAGAAGAAAAGTTTGTTCCTCTTTACTTAGAATACTAGTTTTGCAACAAAAGTCAAATTACATGGTTCACTCTTGGTGTGCTTTCATGAAAACATACATTTTGTGTGAAAAGTTGTGCTTTGGTATGGAATACACATCAAGTTTGAACTGGTAGTAACATAAAATGTTGAAACACAAGAAGGTCAAATAACGTGCAAAGGTCACAGTGTGCATGCAAGGGTCGTTTAAACCCAGTTATTTATTTTTTTTAGTGTCCTTGAACACTACTGATATTAAATATCTTTACAATAAAACTGCTGGCCAAGACAGTACACACACATACACATACACAAAAAGAAATACTTAACACAAAATAAGACTGACATTGTTTCACACCAGTTTGCTGAGGTAATGCCCATAGTTTCATTAGAAAACTGTACGTGTTTTAGATATATGTGCTGCCTCCTGCCTGTCTTGTAACACTGACAATTTTTGAACCAACACATTTATACATATTGCCATGCCAAATCTTTCCAGAACAAAACACTTTTTAAACACATTCTAATAACTTCTTTTAACACCTTTAAAACACAACACAACGTACCATCTGTAAGTGAACACATCTTGTATAACATGGTTACACCTTTTGGCACATAGCCAAAATATGGCACTTTGCCATTTTGCAAAAAGTTTCTGGTTTTAACTAGAAGTATGATAAAGCCATTTATAGCTGTTAACACATTACATTTCACCTAGCAGTGGCTTGGCACATTGCTTGCAAACTACAAATCTTTCTGCACATTGCAGTCTATGACGCTCATATCTCTTCACCTTCAACACTACCTGCTTCACCCAACAACTACATACAAAAGTTCTTCACTGACCCTATCTAGGCAGCACAAATGTTCCATTAAAATAAAGCCAATTAAAACAGTCAGCTATGAGGCAAAGAGCTTCTTTTTCTTTTTTTTTACTGTAACATGTTGTGCACTGAAGGCAGTCAATCCTATCTCACAACCTTGACAACAGAACATAATTACAGAACACAGATATAAGCTAGAAAATATGCACGAGAAAGACAGAGCATTACCTTGTTTAGTATATGTATTACAGAAATAAAACAGACAGACATAAAACAACTTTGAATAAAAAATTCAGACTTACCCGGTGCCAAGGTATTTTTCTTCTTCTTTTCTGATACACAAGTCTGAGTAAGAAAACTGACTGCAGGACCTTCATGATAATTTCCAAACACTGCAGCTATTTAACCCTTTCAAATGTTTTGTTTTGGCCATTTTAGTAACCTGCCAAACCAAGTCTTTTTCCAGAGCTCTGGTTTGCAGTTTAAAAACACAACAAAAAAATCTCTAACAGTACTAGGTTGAGATCCATCTGGTAGAGGTCCCCCGTATTTCCATTGTAGTCCCTAAAAGAGGCGCCTTGACCAAACTCGGATTGCCCAACACTCCTATATTTCTTCTGAGCGTCCTGACATGAGAGTGCCTTAGCACCCTTACTTTTTACGGGCTGCCCCTGACGCCGAAAAGCCCCTTAGCACTCTTTTGGTGCCACCTGCACCTAGAAACAGTAACTGGATGACTGTCACCGCCTCCCAAGGCCACACGTGAGGTGGGACTTAAACCTCCGGGCCACCTTCCCTGAGGCTGGGACTTGTCAGTCCAATCACAGTGTGACACGGAGAAGTGAAGCCATCCTGCTGACTACGCCAAAAAACTGTGGTCGCAGATTCTCTTTACTGTATATACTTTACCTTAAATTCTATATACTCAATAACCACACCCAATGGTTATTCCAATAAACTCAGTTTACTGTCTGCACACATATGTATGGGAGCCTCAGTTAAAAGACAGAGAGCTCCTCGAACAAAGGTTTACACAGTATTTTATAACACTCTCTCATTTTGGAAAAACATCAACATTTCAGTATTAGCCAATCAAAGTTCTCAGCAATGTAACAGAAGAAAACACATTGAAGCATTAGGTATTTTTCCACTGGCTTATTTCATCCCATTACTGCGTGATATATGTCTGGGTCAGGCTGACCCTAAGAGAAACACGCGTTTCAGTTCTGCTATTCTTATCTAACTTACTATTTTTCACAACCTAAGGAACTGGTTTCAGCCAGCACGAGTTATTGCTTTTCTGCTTGCTTTGTGATTTTTATAAACTTATAATGACCCTTAGCTTTTTAGCTAGACCTGCAACTATGCTAGCAGCTTCTACATCATAATCATAATATATTGTAACACACTTTGCTTTATATGTATACTAATCCACTCTATATGTATGCATGAAAAAATATATATATAAAAGAAATTCCTCCACAGGGGACTTCACATTCACTTTAAATAATTTGTTGACTAGACAGTGGTTAAAACAAGTATATAATTGTTTCTTATCAACTCTGTGTTGCACATGTTTTTAAACACAAGAAATTATAAAATGAGGAACTGTATCTAAGCTGCAGTGGGTTGAAGCAGCTGGACCTTATCTGTGGCTATGACCTTGGGTTGAAGGAAGGTTTTGTACAAAATATCTCTGCTGAGCAAAGCAAAGCTAATTTTGCTTCAAAACATTTGATCTTACTTTGAGAGGGCTCTTGCAGTGGGTAATTACATATAGGACTGACGTCGGCAGGCGGCAGGACCCCATAGAAAAATTTCTAGCTAGCAGTCTCTGGCGAGGGACCACCTCCATGTCAGATGATCGGCGTCAGGAGACATCGGTATAAAGGGGCGGTCCCTCATGCCCACCTTCCAGTTCTGTCCCGCTGTTGGCTCATGCCAGCACCTCGTGGAGAAGCGCCCTTCCGGGGTTCGGTGCTGTTCAGGGGTGATGTCAAGGACATCATCACCGACCTGCAGGAGAAGGGAACGGCACTAAAGTCTGTGGACTCTATGTATCATCCCCATCAATCGCAGCGCCGTCCCTTTCGCAGACGGAATCAGCCCAAAGCGAGACCACAGGGAAAAGAGGGCCACTAAACATCAGGCACACACCCCCAGCTGCCAAGCCCCCAACGCCCAAAAGCAGCGGATATTCAGCTGCGCGCCTGCCATACACCACCTGACTCTTCCTCTCCCACAGCCTCTGGGCTTCCGGAGGAACCAGTAGGAGGAGAAGATAACATCAGATTCATGGGTGCTTCAGCTAATCGCAGAAGAACACTCAATAGAGTTTGCAGAAACCACCTCATCACCCTCCCTCCCCAAGGTCGCTGTGACTCCAGTAACATTATCTTCTTCTGGTCCAGGAAGAAATTTCAGCACTTTTGCTGAAAGAGGCAATAGAACCTGTCCCCCTTCCCCTGCAAGGAACGGGTTACTATTCCCACTTCTTCCTGGTCCCGAAGAAGACAGGAGATGTAAGACCTGTTCTAGATCTCAATTCCCTGAACATTTTCTTGGAGTACAAGAGGTTCAGGATGCTCTCACTGCAGAGCCTTCTGCCCCTCCTCCGCTCGGGCCAGTGGCTGTGCGATCTGAATATGCAGAACGCTTACCTGCACATATCTATCCACCCATCTCACCGCAGATATCTCCATTTTGCTTTCCAAGGGGTCCACTACCAGTTCAAGGCACTTTCATTTGGCCTCTTCTTGGCTCCCCGAGTATTTACCAAATGCCTTGCGGTGGTGGCGGCCTACCTGCATACCCGGGGGGTACAGGTTTTCCCATACCTAGACGATTGGCTCCTGGCTGACTCGTCCAGGGAGGAACTCCTGCACTGCCTCTCCTCACCCAGCAGGTCTTTGCCTGCCTGGGTATTACCATCAACCATTCCAAGTCTCACTTGATCCCATACCAGAGGCTCGAGTTTATTGGGCGTACTGGACATGACCTAGGCAGGCCTTCCTGCCACCGGACAGGGCGGCCACACTCAGACTCAGGTAAGCCTGTTGTCTGGCCACAGGTGGGTCAGTGCAAAGTCAGTCTTCACCTCCTCTGGCTTATGGCGGCTGCTGTCCCAACAGTCCTCGTGCTCGGCTCCACATGAGGGTCTCTCAGTGGGATCAGTTGGTAGATGACTTGGACCAGTTGGTCCTAGTCTCCTCTCCCATGATTCGAGACTTACAGTGGTGGATGGTTCGAGAGAACCTTCGGGAAGTTCCATTCTTCCTTCCTCCCCCCCTCCCAGACTCTGACCACAGATGCCTCGGGCGAAGGTTGGGGAGCCCATCTCGATCCACATCGGACCCAGGGCTCTTGGTCCAAGCTGGAACAATCCCTGAACATCAGTGTGCTCGGGCTTCGTGTGGTGCTCTGTGCCCTCCAGGCTCTCCACTTGCATCTTCTTCCAGGCCACCTAGCCGTCCAGACGGACAATATACGTGTGGTATGGTACATCAACAAACAGGGCGGGACTCGGTCCTACCCTCTTAGCAGGGAAGCGATGAGAGTTTGGGATTGGGCAGCACAACACAACCTTCACCTCACGGCAATTCATGTTCCGGCGGTCGAGAACTTCTTAGCAGACAAACTAAGTCACTCGTCTGCTTAATCTCACAAGTGGGAGCTGTATCAGGGGGTCCTAGATGATATCTTCCTACGTTGGGGAACACCTCAGGTGGACCTGTTGGCTTCACCTCTAAACACAAAGCTTCCCGACTTCTGCTCGCTCGTTCAAGAGCGAGGCATTTTCTGGAGAGACGCTTTGTCTCTAGATTGGAAGGACAGATTCGTCTATGCCTTCCTCCCGATTCCTCTGATCCTACGTGTCTTGCACAAACTTGGCTTAGAAGGAGCACGAATGATTCTGATTGTTCCTTTCTAGCCCAGGCAAGTTTGGTTCTCTCTTCTGCAACAATACTCAGAGGAACCTCCTCTTCCTCTTCTGCTGTCACAAATTTTACTGACCCAGGATCAGGGGACCGTGGTCCATCCAGGTCTCAAGTCCCTTCAACTACATGCGTGGCTCCTGCAGACATAGCTCAAGCCTGCTTTAGGGTTTCTCCCCAGGTGGCTGAGATCTTGGTGGAGGCTAGGAAACCCTCCACTAGGTCTACTTATGCCATGAAGTGGAAACAGTTCTCAATCTGGGCCGCTTCAAAAGGCTTTGAGCCTTTCTCCTGCTCGGTTGGGCGACTGCTGGACTAGCTGCACCATCTCTTCGACCTGGGTCTTAGTCACTCGTCTCTGAAGGTACACATGGTGGCCATTTCGGCCTACCATGTACCCTTCGCAGATAGGACGTTTGCTCAACTGGAAGTCTCTAAGACTTTCCTCAGAGGGGTTCTTCACTTGAGACCTCCTATCCGAGTTCCGGCCCCTCCTTGGGATTTGAACTTTGTTCTTGAGAAGCTTACTTTGCCTCCTTTTGAACCGGTGGCCTCAGCAGACATGAAGTTCCTTTCATGGAAGACGCTTTTCCTAGTGGCCATTACCTCTGCTCGGAGGATTTCCGAGCTCCAGGTCCTGATGTGTAAAATCCCGTACTTGATTTTTCACAAGGAACGTGTGGCTCTGCGCACCAGTCCTAAGTTTCTCCCTTAGGTGGTAGTGGAATCTACATTGAACCAGTCCATAGAGTTACCCACTTTCTTTATGCAGTACCCCAATCAAGGGGAGTATCTGCTTCACACTATGGACGTTCACCGGATCCTGAAATACTACACTAACAGAACAAAGGATCTCAGAAAGACTGATCAACAGTTTGTCTTTTTTGTACCCAAAAGAGAAGGCAATGCTGTTTCCAAGCAATGCCTGTCTAAATGGTTGGCTCATTGCATCACCTTCTGCTATGACAAGTACAACAAGACCCTTCTGGGTCAAGTAAGAGGACACGCCACCAGAGGGGTCGCTGCCTCGGTGGCATGTTTCAAGAACGTGTCAGCGGCAGACATCTGTGTTGCCGCCACTTGGACTTCTGTCCAAACATTTACAAAACATTACAGTTTGGATGTTGCCTCTGCCGTAGAGCAGGCCTCGGCTCGCTGTCCTGCAAGGCCTCCTTTCTTAAGGCCTTTACAGCTAGAGGATCTGCTTTGAGTAGCTCTCCTCCTCCCATGTGCTGCTTCTTGTTCCAGACTGCTTGGGACTCAGTCTATGTGTATTACCTGCCAAGAGCCCTCTCGAAGTAAGATAGTACAGTTACGTAAGAACTTACCGTAACAGTAGATCTTCGAGAGAGGCTGTTGCAGTAGGTAATACCTTCCTGCCCTCCATCCCTGTAAGCTTTTTCAGCTCCTTTTCCAGTGAGGGAAATATCCGCTTCTCTCTTGTCCGGCCTCTTTTGGCCTGTGGCGGGAAGGAACTGGAAAGCAGGCGTGAGGGACCGCCCCTTTATACCGACGTCTCCTGATGCCGGTCACCTGACGTGGGGGCGGTCCCCGCCAGAGACTGCTAGCTAGAATGTTTTGTGGGGTCCTGCTGCCTGCCAACATCAGTCCTATATGCAGGTACCTACTGCAGAGCCTCTTTCAAAGATCTACTGTTACGGTAAGTTCTTACGTAACTGTACTTTTTTAAAACACTGCTTATGCTCTTTACCTGTGTTCTACAAGTATCATTTACAGGGTCTTGACCACCTTTTAAACCTGTGAACCTACATATATATCACTTTACATGGGGGTATCATTGCCATTTATCCTGGTCATTATCTACTAGCCACTTGCATCTTTTGCTAGCCATATCTATTAATTCACATGTTGGCATAATTTAGTTATTTATTACTCATTTGCAGTCTCTCATAGCTATTTATATAAAGGTTGTTATTAATAACTTTGTATGAACCTGGGCCACTGGTTACTAAAACTTTGGCCACTGGCCACTTTCAACATCCAGATCAAGTCAAATCAAATTTGCAATTGACTCAACAAGTGCTCACTTCTCTAGGATTCCTCCTCAATCTTCCCAAATCAGTTCTCGAGCCAGTGCAACTCTTGACCTTCATAGGGGTAGAGTTGGATACTGTCAAAGCAAGAGCCTTTCTCCCTCTGGCAAGGGTAAAGGCCATTATTGAGATGGCTTCTTCTTTCCACCTTCTGGTGTCTCGACCAGCAAGGTATTTCCTTCAACTCCTAGGCCACATGGCAGCTTCCACTGCAGTGGTCCAAGGGGCCAGATTTCAGATAAGAGACATCCAGTTCCATTTGAGGGCTTTTTGGTCTCAGAAAAAAAAAGATCCTCTAACCAAACTTATTCCAGTGACTCAGAGTCTGATCCAGGCTCTCCAATGGTGGTTGGATCAGGACAACCTCAGGCAAAGAGTTCCATTCATCACTCAGTCTCATTCTGTGGTTCTAACCACAGATGCTTCTCTTCTGCAGTGGGGAGCTCACCTGGGAGCCCTCACAGCTCAGGGAGTGTGGTCCCCTCAGGAGTCTCTTCTCCAGCTCAGGGCAGTGTACCTGGCTCTACAAACCTTTTCAGACTCAGTACAGAACAAGGTGGTTCAGGTCAGAATAGACAACACCACCACCATGTGGTACATCAACAAGCAGGGAAGCACTCTGTCTAACGGCCTTGTGCATGGAAGCCATGAAATGATGGTCCCTTGCTTATTCTCTACAGTCCTCTCCGGTAGCAGTCCACCTTCCAGGGAAGGACAGTGTGCTAGCAGATGCATTGAACAGGATTTCCCAGGGCCATCACGAATGGTCCCTCGATCCCCTAGTGTTAAAAGTGATTTTTTCAAGGTGGGACACTCCAGAGATAGAGCTCTTTGCAGCCCCAGATAATCACTAACTTCACATCTTTTTGTTGCAGACCCCAGTCTTGGGTTCAGCCCCTGGATGCTCTAATTCTGGATTGGAGGGAACATTTCTGTATGCCTTTCCTCATTTTCCTCTATTGTTCAAAGTTCTAGTCAAGATGAGGTCACAATCTTGCAAAGTGATCCTGATTGCTCCAGACTGGGCCAGACAGCCTTGGTACCCACTGTTGCTGTCCCTAGCAGTCCATCTTCCCCTATCTCTTCCAGTAATCACAACCTGTTAACCTCTTCTCGGGGGAGGATTTGTTTCCCCAACCTTTGGTCAATCAATCTCAAGGCATGGCTCTTGAAGAGCTAGAATATGCAAATTTGCATCTCTCTCAAGGGGTTCTGGACATTCTCAAAGCCTCTCGAAAACCTGCCACCAGAAAAACTTGTAACTCCAAATGGAAAAGATTCAACATTTGGTGTTCCAATAAGCACATACCCCCAGATACTGCTGATTTGTTTACAGTTCTGGATTACATGGTTCATCTTAATGGCTTAGGCCTCAGACCAGCTACCCTTAAATACACTTGTCAGTTGTTTCTTTCTGTTAGTGGGAAAGACCTCCTCACTGGCATCTCACCCTTTTTCAGCAAATTCTTCAAAGGTTTGCTTCATAGCAATCCCCTTTAGGGATCATCGCCTGCTTGGGATCTTAATGTTAGCATTGCTCAGCTTATGCAACCTCTTTTGAGCCTTTGTCCTCAGCAGAACTTAAGTACTTGACTTGGAAAACTGTGTTCCTGGTAGCTATTACCTCTGCCAGCGTATCAGTGAATTGCAAGCTCTGTCAGTACAGCCTGATTTTATCTCATTCCACAGAGATAAGGTGGTCCTTAGAACCAACACGAGGTTCTTACCCAGAGTGATTTCAGATTGTCATCTGAACCAATCCATGTCTCTTCCTGTGTTCTTCACTGATCATTTTTCTTCAGGAGAGAGAAGATTACACAGTTTGGATATTAAAAGGGCTCTTAGCTACTACACTGAGCATACTAAGGCACTTAGATTCTACTCTCTCCAGTTGTTCCTCACTTATGGTGAAGTGGGGAAGGGTAAACCTGCTACTAAGAGAGCTATTGCCAGGTGGATTGTCTCTTGTATACAGTTCTGCTGTGAAAAGCTAGGCAAAGTACCCCCTCATGCCTGAGGGTTCATTCAACTAGAGGTACAGCTGCTTCTCTGGCTGCTGCCAGAGATATACCCTTATTAGAGATATGCAAAGCAGGCACTTGGAAAACAGTCCATACATTCACCAAGCATTACTCTCTGGATATCCAGGCTAGGAGTAATGCTAGGTTTGGTACAGCAATACTGCAGAGCCTATCCCCACAATAGGTTCGACTCCTCCTCCATGGGGGTACTGCTTGGTAGTCTGCATATTGTCAGAATACAGCAAGACTTCATGTTGTTAGAAAAAAAAATGACTCACCGTAGTAATTGTGTTTCTTCTAATGGAGTCTTGCTGTATTCTGACCCTCCCTCTCAGAACCTGTTTTTTGTGAAGTGAGCTGGCAGGCGCAGTGTTTGTACCTCAGGTGTGTCTTGCACTCTCCCCTTTTTATACAGGGGGAGTGGGTTATTCATATGTTTTGATAATTATATTTGCTCAGTACCTAGTTTTTGTTTTGGATTTCTCGACTTGAGTCTTTTAGGGATCCAAAATACTTGGTTGCCTTTTTGGCTAGTAAATTTTACAATTTCCACATAGTGGGGGTAGTTAGTGTTAGCTTGTAAGAATCTGACGGTTACGCTTCAAAATGCAGCAGACAGAGGTTTGAACCGAGGTCGAGCTCAACGTTTTATGCTTTGGCATAGAGTCAACTCTCTGCTCTCCGTAGCAGTTCAAGTGCTGGGGCTAACTGCATATTGTCAGAATACAGCAAGATTCCATTAGAAGAAACACAGTTACTAAGGTGAGTAATTTTTTCTTCTCACTCCAGGAATACTCCAATATTCCTTACTCTTCTGCAGTATACCTCTAAGGTTAGATCTGCCTGGAGATGGAATGCTGTGCAAATGATGGGATCATTAGCATGAGCCACTTTTCAAATGCTGCCACCTATCAACTGCCTACATTCTAGCCCTCAGATTTCTCTCTCCGCCTGTCAAGACCAGACGCCTGGAGATTTCCTCTTCAACATCTAGTCAAAGAAGCCTTGATTATTCACAAATAGATAAGTATTTTTTGTTTATTTTCATTTGCTGCCTCTTATCAGTGTTTTTTTTTAATAACCGTTAGTTTAGTTTAGTTAGTTTTGTATTGTTTTCTCGGTTCTTCTCGGTTTGGAATAACCGCTGAGGAACCGAAGTATTTCTAGTTAATTTCGGGTTTTTTTCCCTCCATTTGTTATATTTTTGGTGCGTTTTAATCTTGTTTTTTAGAACCGGTAACTCCGGTTCTGAACCGCTAATCTCGGTTCAAATTTTTATTGGTTCACGGTTCCGCTTGGTTCCTCCGATTAGTCCCTGAACCGACCGCAACCAAGAAAATTGTTTTTTTGAATTTTAAAGCTTGTAGTAATTGCGGTTGTGTTTTTTTCTCCATAATATCAGAAAAACCTAAAAAGAGAACTGGTGAACCCAGTTTTAAGAATTGTTCTGAGTGTGGTGAGGTCTTTGCCAAGGCAGATAAACACTCTGCTTGTGTTTTCTGCCTGGATTTTTGACCATTTGAAATCTGATTGTGCTATTTATAAATCTTTTCCAGACAAAACTTTGGAAAAACGTGTGGACAGACTGAATAAAAGATTCAAGGGTCACTCTGGCTCTGACTGGCCGAAACCCTCAGGGTCTGTGGGTGACACCACAATTTCTGCTACTTCTACCCCATATATGGGTAAAAGAGACCCTCTGAACTGGCTAGCTCTCCGGTTCCAGTTAAAAAAAAAAAAGACAAAGCACACCAAACACCTTGTGGAAAAGGGGACTTCTGTGGTGCCTGCCACTGTGCCTTCTCCTTCTGAGATTGCACAAGCAATAAAGATTATGCAAACCTTGCAGGGTCTGCTGCCTGTGGTATCACAGTCTCCAGTTCAGACTTCTGCACTCTCCAACCTACTCTGTTTTCCTGAACGGTGTGGTGAGGAGGAGGAGAAAGAGGAGTAAGAAGAAGAAGAAGGTGAGCCTATAGAGCCTGAGGTCTCACCTGAACAGGAGTTTGGCTCTCCTTCCAGGACCACTGAAGACTATTCTTCCCATTTTTCCTTCATTAGGAAAACTGCTGATGCCTTAGACATCCCTACCACTGAAGCTGTAGAGGATGAGAAGGAGGAGGCTGAATATATGGACATGATGGGACTGACTCCTACTAAAAAGCTTTTACTTCCCATCAATAAGTTCTTCAGAAGGGATACCTTAAAACTCCTCTAAGCTCCTGGGTCTGTCCCTGCTTTAGACAAAAGGGTGGACAAAAAGTCTCAGCTTGACAGAACAGGGGCTGAATTCTTGTTTTCACACCCTGACCACCAGGGGGTGATGCAATCTGCAGCTTGTGATAAGGCTGAAGTCCCTCTGGCCTCTCACCCTCCAGAGAAGGACTCTTGAAAAACCGAAAGTATGGCCAAGAAAGGTTACCTGTCAGCCTCTCTGGCCATTAGGCAAGCGAATTATCAGGCCTATGCAGCAGAGTACCAGAAGGCTTTCTGGCAGTCTGTTCTGGACATGGCTGAGAAAGCATCTCCTCCTTTTTCGGCAGACCTAGCTGAAACTGCTAGATTTGGCCTGGAAGCTGCAAAATACCAGTTCTAGATGGCAGCAGACAGCAATGAGACTGCTGCAAGGTGGATAGCAAATACCATCGCACAGAAAAGGTTTGCTTGGTTGAGAGCCACAAACCTCACACAGGATTCCCAGAATAAGACTCTGGATTTTCCTATGGAGGGCATTTCCATATTTACTTGCCTATGGAGGCCTACATGAAGAAGGTGGACAGTATAAGGTCACCTTCCATAGTAATTCTACAAAGAAAGACCCTCCACCTCCCTAGATCCTTCAGTAGGGGAGGCGGGGCAGACCATTTCATACCAGCCCTTTTCAGACCATGGTACTCCCTCAGGCACCCCAGTACCCACAGCTGGGGTACTTCAGGGCAGGGTAGAAGAGGTGCCAGGCGTAGTACCTAGTCTCAGCCCAAATCCAAGCAGGATTCCTGACTTCATCGCTCAGGCTGCCTCTCCTTTACCTAGTAGGGAGCAGGCTGACTCATTTTCTCCAGAACTGGAAAACCATCACCACAGGCAAGTGGGTTCTGGAGATGGTGAGTCTTGGCCTGTCTCTAAGCTTCAAGTCCTCCCCTGTTCAAAGAAACAGAGTTTTCAAACCAGCTTCCCACCTAAAAAGCAAAAGGCTGGAAAAAGAGGTAAAACACCTTCTTTCACTAAAGGCAGTGGAACTAGTGCCTCTGCATCAAAGGGGGAAAAGGACTTTATTCAAGGTACTTTCTCACACCAAAGAAAAATGTAGAGCTGTGGCCTATCTTGGATCTCAGGGTCCTCAACAAGTTCCTAACAAAACCAAAGTTCAAAATGATAACTTTGTCTCTGATTCTGTCAGCAATCCGAAAAGGGGATTGGCTGGCATCATTGGACCTAAAGGATGCCTATTTCCACATCCCAATAAGGGAGTCTCACAGAAAGTTTCTCAGGTTCAGACTCCTATCTGGTCACTATCAGATCTTACTTCGAGATACAGCTCTTGCAGCAGGTAACACCATTAGGACTGAAGCCGGCAGGCGTCAGGACCCCACAGAATTCTTCTAGTTAGCTATCTTCAGCGGGGACCGCCCCCGACGTCGGTCCCGCCTCCGACGTCAGGCGTAGTACATATGGGGGCGGTCCCGCCAGATTCCCCAGTTCTTTCCCGCCGTCGACTTGCATGTCTCGACCCTTCGGCTCGTTTCTAGCGCGCGGCGACGGTTAAGTTCTTCCTTCGGGAAAACGTTCATTTCTTCGGCTCAGTTGCTGTCTGATGTCCTCTCCAACCTCCGTTGAAGGCCATCCCTCGAAGTGCGCCTGTGGGAAGCAAATCCCGTTTAAGGACCCGCATTCGGCCTGCGTCCGGTGCCTAGGCCCAGACCACGACACCCGGTCCTGCACCTTCTGCCAGGGTTTCAACAGCCGGACCCGGATCCGTCGCCAGAAGGCCCTGCAGGCGTTCCTGCTCGAGGAGAAGATTAAGTCCATGGACACCTCCAGGGGGGGATTCAGCAGAGAAGGCCCAGAAACACTCTGAAAAGCACTGGGAGAGGGTTCCATCCAAGTCCCTGTCTAGGGCCTCTCACTCCCGTAGTTCCGGCTCCCGGTCCGACCGTTCGCCCTCCCGGCCTGCTCTCAGCCTCCCTCCGCTGCGGTGAAGAAACCTTCGGCTCTCTTCCTCCTCACAGGCCAAGACCTCCAGGCCCTCTTTGTCATCTTCTTCCAAAGCTCTGGTTAGGTCTGGGGACCGTCATCATCACCACAAGTCGAGTTCCGCCATCCTGAACCCGGCGTCAGGTCTGCCTCCTTGCCTCCTCCTCCCAGCAGAAGACCAAGGGCTTACCTTTCTAAGAAGCCGTCGGACCGGCGTCGGCCCGTCCGCAGCGGCCACTCATCACAGGTCCCAGGGCCGTCGACCACCAGGCGCCCGTCGCCGGTCAGGCCTTCACCCTCTCGGTCGTCGGCAGTGGGGCCGACGTCCGCATCTGTACGTGTAGAGAAGAGGACCCCGACGCCTCCTACCGATGTCGGTCAGGAGACTATCACGGAGGAGGAGTTGACGCAGCCCAAGGACCAGACGGGCGAACCCGGTCCTGTCGCACCTCCCAGGGAACCCTTCCCACAACCTGAGGCCCCTGAGGAGCCGACGCCGGAACCCGAAGACTGGCCACCGGCGCCCGGTCCGTCGTCGGGCCTTTCCATTTCTGAGGTTAAGGAGCTCTTTACTTACTGGTGGGATACCATTAAAAGGGATATGGTTCCCACACCTCCTCCTCCGCCACCTGCGACCCCTCCAGCTCCTGCGGCCCCATTCTCCGTCCGGGGCTGCAGGCCGAGTACCTCTCCCCCAGGAGCCTACGGACCCTCCAAGGGGGAGACCAGATAAAAGGAAACCTCCGTCTAGATCTTCTTCAGGGTCACCCAGTCCTAAGAGACCCAGAAGACGTCGCCGTTCACCTTCGACGGAGGATACGGGATCGGAGTTCTCAGCAGGATCCCGATCCCCCTCTCCCCTTCACATTCCCTCTCCGGACCCACATGAGCTTCCTAGATCTCCTCCGGATGACCCATCGTTCTCAGAGATCATGAGACATATCCAAGAGAACATGGGCTGGGATGCGGAAGAATTAGACCCGAGACTATGCCTCGCTAGTATCTTCGGCAGAAGGATCCTAAGCCTGCAGTGGTACCACCCTTGGTGGACACTTTGTGGGCGTCATCAAGGCAGCGTGGAAGAATCCACACTCGCTCCTGGCGATGCGAAGAAAGCCGACGCCTGTACAAGGCTCCTAAGGAGGACCAGTACTTGGCTCAACATCCTCTGGCCGACTCTCTGGTCATAACAGCCTCTCATGACCGGTCCCAGAGACCGCAACATTTGAGCACCCTGCCACTGGACCCAGAGTCCAAACAGCTGGACGCTATGGGCAGGCGCACGTATGCTTCCGCTACTTGCGCCATCAGATCCCTGAACTACTTGACCCACATGATGCAGTTCCAAAATGCCTTGTGGGAACAGGGATTGGATCTGGCGGAGAAATTGCCAGAAGGTGAGCAGAAGGAGGAGATGTTGCAGCTCCTCCGTACGGGTTCGGATGTGGGAACCCAGGTGCTGCGAGCCGCATATGATTCCGCGGACTCCTCGGCCAGAGCTGCAGCTTCAGGCGTATGCCTCCGGAGACACTCATGGCTCCGTGTCTCCGGATTTACCCCGGACGTCCAGAAGAACATCATGGACGCCTCTTTCGAAGGAGAAGTTCTCTTTGGCGAACCCTCTGAGAAGGTTCTCACCAAGCTCCAAGAGGCCGGGAAGGCAGTGAGGTCGGTCCAGGCAATGTACTGACCGAGGTTTAGTTCCTTTCGTAGGAACCAAAGCCGTTTTCGTGGACGGACACAGAGACAACAGTCCCGCACTGGTCCACAACAGAGGGGCTCCGGTTCCCGCAGAGCCCAGGGAAGACAGCCCGTGGACCGAAGTCAGTGCCCAGCTAAGCCGGCTCAGCCCGCGGGCCCCTCCTCCGCCACCACAGCCTGACTCCTTCCCGGCCCCTGCCCCTCAGGATCAATGGAACATCATGGTCAGGGGTCGTATTGCAAATTACCTGCCAGGATGGCAGTCCATAACCACCGACAGGTGGGTTCTTCAGTTGGTCGAAAAAGGCCACTTTATAGAATTCATGAGCGAACCACCCTCGAGGCCTCCTCTGCTCTCCCATTACTCGGATCAGCACAAATTGCTTATCAGGCAAGTAATACTTGCGCTCCTGCAAAAGGGAGCGGTAGAGTATGTCCCAGAGAACCAGAGAGGGTGCAGATACTATTCCCACTTCTTTCTGGTTCCGAAGAAAACAGAGGACCTCCATCCAATCCTGGACCTCAGCGACCTCAATATGTCGATCGCCTACAAGCGATTGCATGGTGACTCTTCAGGGTCTTATTCCCATGCTAAAGAAGGACACCTTCTTAGCTTCCCTGGACATGCAGGACGCATACCTGCATATCCCCGTAGCTCAAGCGCACAGGAGGTTCCTGCGCTTCGAGTTCCTTGGCCACCACTTTCAGTTCGAGCTCTTCTGTTCGGACTGTCTTGACCCCAAGGTCTTTACCAAATGCATGACAGTCGTGGCAGCGTCTCTAAGAAACAGGGCCACTATGTGTTCCCGTACTTGGATGATTAGCTTCTCATGGCTGCCTCCAGAGGCGTTGTTGATGGCTATCCAGAGCACCCAGGCTCTGTTTGGGTCTCTGGGCATCATAATCAATTCAGAAAGTCTCTCCTTGTACCGTGCAGAAGCTGCAGTTCATAGGCGCAGTTCTGGACACTGTTCGGGAGAGCATTTCTTCAGGCGACAGAGTGGAGCGCATCAGATCCCTCATCAGGGATCTCTCGTGAAGACTGTCCCTGCCAGGCTGGTGTCCTTCTCCTCTGCGGACACATGGCGCGGCCATTCCGACTGTCCCTTTGACAAGGCTCCACATGGGTAACTCAGTGGATGCTCAGGTGCAGTGGGACCAAGGCAAGACCACATGCAGCATCCGGTCGAAATTACAGATGCCGTGATTCAAGACTGGCAGTGGTGGCTAGACCAGGAATGCTCTCGTGGTGTCCCTTTCTCAGCGCAGTCCCCGGAGTGATCCTTTCCACAGATGCCTCAGGGCTCTGGTGGGAGCACACCTGAGCGGGGTGAGGTCCCAGGAGCGTGGACCCCTCAAAGCTCATCTCACATCAACATTTTGGAGATGAGGGGCGGTCCTTATGCCCTGCAGGCCTTCCAGTCAGAGATCCACGCTTACTCTTATGATCCAAACAGACAACACGGCGGTGATGTATTACCTCAACAAACAGGAGGCGCACCTCTACCCTTTGCAGGAAGCGAGAGAGTGTGGGATTGGATAATCAAACGGCGCGAACCTGATTGCAGTTCACGCTCCCGAGTGGACAACACAATCATGAGCGGCCTGAGTCGTTCCCAGGCCAGGGTCCACAGTGGGAACTTCTTCAAGGGGTTGCAGAGGATCTGTTTCTTGATGGGGCACTCCAGAACTGGACTTATTAGCTTCCCCATCCAACACAAAACTGCCCAATTTCTGCTAGCTAGATCCAGGGCCTGGTGTTTTCTGGTGAGACCGTTGTCCCTCTCCTGGGCGAACAGATTCCCTCATTCCTCCTTCCATTGATCCAGAAAGTTCTTCTCAAACTCGCGGGAGCGCAACATTGATCCTGGTGGCCCTTTCTGGCCCAGGCAGATCTGGTCCCCTTGCTAACAGCTGTCCCGGGAACCTCCGGTCCCGTTGCCCTTCAGCTCCCATCTCTTGTCTCAGGAGGAAGGTTCACTGGTCCACCCGGACTTACGTTCACTGAACCTGCATGCATGGCTCCTAGAGACATAGCCATTTTCGACACAGGGTCTCCCAAGAGGTGGCGGAAGTTCTTTCCGCGGCCAGAAAGCCGGCAACGCCTGCGGCGTACACCATGAAATGGCACCGTTTTTGCTTGTAATCGCAAGCAGCGTGGCCCTCCCTTAGGTTGCCCAGTGAAAGCGGTGTTAGAATACCTGCTCTCCTTTTCCATTCGGGTCCTCGCCTCTCCTCTATTAAAGTGCACCTCTCGCTTTTCTGCTTACCACTTCCGGTGGGACAGGCGCACATGTGGCGCAACTTGGCGCCTCGAGACTTTCTGAGAGGGTGTTACACCTGAGGCCACCATTAAGGACCCTGTTCCTCCATGGGATTTACTCTTTGTCCTGGAACAACTCACGCTTCCCCCTTTTGAACCTGCCGCGGATTGCGAGCTGCATTTCCTGTCATGGAAAACGTTATTTTTAGTTGCTGTTACGTCAGCAAGGAGAATTTCCGAGCTTCACGCTCTCATGTGTAAGGAACCTCATTTGATTTTCCACCAGGACAGTGTGTCCCTGAGGGCGAATCCTAAGTTCTTGCCTAAGGTGGTCTCCACTCACTCTCAATCAGGACATTGACCTGCCTGTATATTTCCCTAAATATTCTAATAGAGGAGAATGCTGCTCCACACCCTGGATGTTCACCGCTGTCTAAGGTATTACCTGAGCAGGACTAAACAGCTTAGGAAGTCGAGCAACTCTTCGTTTCCTTAGCTGAGAGGATGATGGGCCAACCAGTATCAAGCAGTCCCTTCTCGCTGGCTTGTCCAGTGTATATCATACTGCTATGATACAAGCAGAAACCTCTCCCGGTACAGTTGGGGCCATTCCACTAGGGGTGGCTACCTCCTTTCCAACGTCCGTAGCGTCTCCTCTTCTGCCATTTGTGCTGCAGCCACTTGGAGATCTGTGCATACTTTTTATCAGGCATTATAGCCTGGACATTGCTTCACGGCAAAGAGACGGTTTTGGCCTGGCCATGCTACAGAGTCTCCTGTCCTAGAGTCAGGACTTGGTATGGATTTTCCTAGTTTCCTCCTCCCAGGATGCTTACAAGCATTACTGCTTGGAAATCAGTCCTAGTGGTGTTACCTGCTGCAAGAGCTGTATCTCGAAGTAAGATAGTACAGTTACGTAAGAACTTACCGTAACAGTAGATCTTCGAGAACAGCTCTTGCAGCAGGTCCTTCCGCCCACCTTCCCCTTGGAGGAGGGATGGCTTTCGAGCCTTTAGCGGGGTTTATGCCCTTTGTCTTCTGATGGTGGATCCTCGGTCTCCCATTCTGATGTAGTCCTCGGCCGGAAGTTTCGAGCGGGAGAACTGGGGAATCTGGGACTTCCCCCTGATACTCGCCTGGCGTCTGAGGCGAGACCGACGTCGGGGGTGGTCCCCGATGAAGATAGCTAGCTAGAAGAATTCCGTGGGGTCCTGACGCCTGCCGGCTTCAGTCCTAATGGTGTTACCTGCTGCAAGAGCTGTTCTCGAAGATCTACTGTTACGGTAAGTTCTTGCGTAACTTTACTTTCTCAGCTCTTCCATTCGGTCTCACTTCAGCACCGAGTGTTCACAAAGTGTCTGGCTGTGGTAGTGGCACACTTGCGAAGGCAAAGTGTCTCAGGATTCCCTTATCTAGATGACTGGTTGGTGGTGAGAGACTCACCACAACAGTTAACGGAACATCTTCAACTCACTCAGCAATTTCTGGAGTCTCTGGGTTTCTCATAAACCTGGAGAAATCAGTTCTAATTCCTTCTCAGTTTCTGCAGTTCATAGAAGCAGAATTGAATGCCAAAGTGGGCAGAACATTTCTACCCAGATACAGGGTAAAAAGCATCCTGCAGTTGGCAGCCTCCTTCAAGCTCAATGTCCCAAGGCTGGCAAGGCATTTGCTCCAAGTCCAGGGACATATGGCAGCTGCAGCAGGCACAGTGTTGGGATCAGGTTTCAGATGAGGGACATCTAATTTCACTTAAGGGCTCATTGGTGCCAGCGGAAGGACTCCTGTCAAAGCTTGTTCCTGTAATAAAAACATTTATCCAAGCTCTTCAGTGGTGGAAGAAGGTAGCCAACCTCAAAAAAGGGGTCCCTTTCCAAAAAGAGCTTCCTTCATTGATTCTCACAACAGATGCATTCCTCCTGGGCTGGGGGGGCTCATCTAGCAGAGCACACTACCGTGGGTACTTGGTCAAGTGCAGAGACTCTTTTACACATAAACTTGTTGGAGCTCAGGGCAGTGTTTCTGACAATGCAAGTTTTCAAGCCACTGATTCAGGGACAGGTAATGCAAGTCAGGGCAGACAACACTACCATCATGTACTACATAAACAAGCAAGTTAGAACAAGGTCACATCTCCTGTGCACAGAGGCTATGAGAATTTGGATTCTGTCTTACTCTCTGGGCTCCTCACTACAGGCCATTCATCTGCCAGGCAAAGACAATGTTCTGGCAGATGCCCTGAGCCGAATCAGCCAGAACCATCACGAATGGTCCTTGAACAGGCAAGTGGTACAGACTTTATTCAGGAGGTGGGGGACCCAAGTAATAGATCTCTTTGCCTCTCATCAGAGTCATCACTTACCTCAGTTCTGTTGCAGACCTCCAGTAGTGGGCATGATTCCTGTAGATGCCCTTGTCCTGGATTGGTCAGGTAAATTCCTGTGTGCATTTCCCCTGGTATACAGGGTGCTGTTGAAACTCGGGTCTCAGCCAGCAGCAATGATCCTGATAGCCCCAGACTGGGCCAGGCAACAATGGCACTCCCTGTTGCTGTCCATGTCAGTGGAGAAACCAATACACCTTCCCAGGAGGCACAATATTTTGACGTCCAATCGGGATGCTCCTGTATCTGAACCTCAGGTCACTCAGGCTCAAAGCTTGGCTCTTGAGGACCTGGAATATGCTGGTTTACATCTTTCTGAGTCAGTTGTAGATGTTTTAAGAGGATACAGGAAATCCTCTACTAAGAAAACCTATGCTGCAAAATGGAAGAGGTTTTCTATATGGTGCTAACAGGAGTATGGTGCCAACCCAGGCAGGAGTGCCAGGGATACTGGACTACCTAGTCTACTTACATTCCTTAGGTTTGCAGCCTTTTACACTAAAGGTTCATTTAGCTTCAGTCTCGGCCTATGCGTCGGCAGGTAAGCCTGTTTCCTGAACATCAAACCCGTTTTTAAAAAAAAAGTTTTTCAAAGGCCTAGCACATATGTATCCACCAGTAAGAGAACCAATGCCAGCTTGGGACCTTAATATTTGCGTTGCTCAGCTCATGGCTCCCCACTTTGAGCCTATGTTTTCAGCACCCCTGAAGTATGTCACATGGAAAACAGTGTTTCTAGGGACATGGATATGTTGTTCAATCCACACTTACTGGCAGGTTCCTTGCCACTTTAAATCTTGCCGGAAGGTCTTCAAGCCGGCTCCTCCCACCCACCCGGGTGGTAAAACTCTCGACTCTGCCCCCATGATGCCAGATCTTCCTAACTGCTTGGAAGCTCAGGTTTCCTCCTTTGAGCTCTGTGTTTTAGGCCTGAATCCAAACTCTTCAGTTTACCCGAATCTAATCTTAAAATTTACAAGACTTCAATCTTTTCTTCCCTCGCTGCGATGGGTAAATCGACTCCCGGATTTCGTTGGTGTCCTATTGGCAGAAGATATCCTGGACCGATCCACACTCCACGTGTGTGTACTGCCTTGGGTTTGAGCACGATTCGCAGGCTTGTGACTTACGCAAGTCCTTTTCAGCCACAGTCTTAGAGGATCGTGCTGCCAGATTGCAACTTGGGTGCCCCGAGAAACATTATCTTCCGGTCAAGTCGAAGGCGGCCCGTTGGGCGGTGTCCGCAGTGGCAGGCTCGGCTGAACAGCTCGAACAACTGATCGCCCTCGAGGAGGAAGCAGCCCAGGCCATATCATCATCTTCTTCGGTTGTGGCATTTATTCCGCTCTCTTTGGGCTCCTCCTACATGGCTTCATTCAAGGAGCATTGTTAATCCCTCTCCACCATGGGAGAAGGGCCTTCGGGACATTCCTCTCGGTCCGAAAAGAAGGACTCTAAGGGTATGTCCCACCGTTGGCGTTGTGATAGTGGGAGAGGTCCCCTTCCCCGGATAGTCGACACTCTTCTTCGGTCGACATTGCAGCTAAGGCCGTTGGCTTCACGATGACCCTGTTAGGTCAGCTGGCCGAGACACCCATTGACGCAGTCGAGATTTTTCTCGACCCGCCGGACAGCTGTCGACTGGAGAAGCCAACAATCCTTCTTCACCGGTTCCCCCGGTGGAAACAGAGGACTTGCCTGTGCCTCCTGTGCCAGAGTCGCCGGTTAAGGTCCCTGAACCGAGGAGGTGGGTTTCCCTGCCCCTCTCAGACCCACCAGGAACACTGAAGGTCTCGTTCTCGGACCTCTTCCAGGTCAACCCGATCCTGCCGATGCCAGCAGTGTCCGTCTCAGCACCATGAAGCGGTGGCGCCGCTGCTCATCCTAATCTTAAATCCTCTTAGGAGAATAGGCTCCGGCACAAATTGTGTCAGTGCTGTGAGGATCTGATGTGGCAGCAGCTCCTTTTGACTGGGAATAAGCCGACTCCATCGCCTTCCCAGCCATTAAGTGGCTGTCTACCAAGGTGGCGAAACAACCCCTTGTTGTGTCGAGGCAGAAGCTGGCACGTTTTTCCGGCTGTAACCGGCTCGTCACTCATTGTGGTGGAACCCCACCTCCACAACCTAAATTTGGGGCCCGACCAAGGATTCTCGGTCGGGTCAGGGCTACCCCATTGGTTGTCGGTAACCCTCACTCCCGATCGACCTCGGCAGGTGGAGGTGGCTGAGTGTTTCGGCCGCTGTTCGCAGACTCCTCGGAGTCTGGCGATAATGACTCCTTGTTCTCCAGGCTGCTTGGCGTGAGTCCACTGAGGGATCAGTCGGTGGGCAGGCCATCCTTGTTCCTTGGAATGCTTGAGTCCATTGGGATGAAGCTCAAACCCGTTTCAAAACAGGCCAAGTATCACCTCACAGAGATACTGGACCGAGATTCCCCCGGAGACCTTCCCGGTGGCCGAAGCCATTGATGGCCCGGTCCTGGAGCTATGGCAATGGCCAGCTTCTTGTCCAGCACCTTCGGCCAGGATGGCTCGAAGGTTTGCTGTTCCCACCGTTTCATTCTCCGGTTTCTCGGAGCACCCCTCCGCGGAGGGCTAGTGACTGACAGCGTTTCCGGTGCTCCGGAAACACTCCAGGATGGGACAAGCCACCCGATAAGAGTCAAGAAACTGGACTACTCGGGTGGAAAGTCTATTCTGCTTCCTCCCTAGGCCTTCCGTCAGGCCAGCTCGGTCGCTCTGGTGGCACACTTTTCGCGCCCTTTTGGGCTCCCTGGATGAGGTGATTCCTCATCTCCCGGCTGACCTCCAGACAACGGTCAAGCAGGTGCGGGATCAGGAAAGGGCGGTGGCCAAACAGCAACTCCAGACTTCCTTGGACATAGCTGACTCGCGTGCCCGGTCAGCAACGGCCACAGTGGCCATGCGTCGCAGAGCTTGGCTGCGGATCTCCACTTTTACAGTGGATACCCAGCACAAGCTGGCAGACGTTCCCTTATTGGGTACCGACTTGTTCGGTCCTGGGGTGAAGGGTCATCTGCAAAGGATCGAGAAGTCCAGTGCCACCTTGGACTCGGTCACGTCTGCCCAGAAGGACAAGGCCACCAGCAGCAGTGTAAGCCCTTCCGGCCTTCAGCCCCGCGTATGTCCGCCCAGCAATACCAGCATCAGGGCCAGCAGGCTTGCACTTGACACCCCAAAGCCAGGCCTGCAGCTTTCTCCAGCAGGAAGCCGGGAGGGAAAGGTCCAGGAGGCCCCTCAGCCGGTCCTTCCTCCAAGCCTGCCCAGTGACGGGTTGAGGGGTGTCGCCCCCAACCTCGTCACTCCTTCCCAGGTTCCCCCCGTGGGGGGACGGCTCTAACACTTCCTTTCCACCTAGTCTGATATCACCATGGACCGCTGGGTGCTGGAAGTGGTAGGAAAGGGTCTGCCTCTGGAATTCGAGCACTCCCCACCCTATCGAGCCGTCGCCCCATGGGGGGGAGCTACGGGGTCTGCATCCTCTCTGTCGGCTCATTTACAGCTGACATTGCCCTGCTCCTCCAGAAGGAGGTGCTCCGGGAGGTGGCGGATCCTCCACCAGACCCAAGGTTTGTGTCCAGGTATTTCCTGGTTCCAAAATGGACGGGCGGGCTGGCACCCCATTCAAGACCTACATGACCTGAACAAGTTCCTAAGGTCTCGTACCTTCAGGATGGTCAGTCTGGCTCAGATCATTCCATCTTTGACCTCCAGGACGTGTTCTTTCACGTCCCAATCTGTCCATCTCACCAGCGATTCCTCCACTTCGGGGCAGAGGGATCCCTTTATGAGTTCCAGGCCATGCCCTTCGGCCTCTCTCCAGCTTCCAGGGTCTTCACCAAATGCATGGCAGTGGTAACAGCATTCCTGCAGCGCCGAAGGGTCGAGGTGTACCCTTACCTGGATGACTGGCTGATTGCAGCTCCCTCCAGGCTGGAGGTGGAGTGGTCCAGGGATCTGGCCTTCCAGGTCTGCTCTCAGATTGGCCTCCTCATCAACAAGGCCAAATCGAGACTCGTGCCACGCAGGTGATTCAGTTCATCGGGCAGAGCTTGACTCCCTTCAAGCCGAGCACGGCTCCGGTGGATAGGGCCAGAGTGCGCCCTACCCGAGACTTCCTGCACCTCCTGGGCCTCATGGCGGCCTGCACCAATGTGGTCCATTGGGCCCGCTGGCATATGCGTCCCCTGCAATGGAGGCTGGCCCGCCAGTGGTCACAGCGCTCCAGTCCTCTGGACCAGCCAGTGATAGTGACCCAGGAGATGTGGAACGCTCTCCAGTGGTGGATCGTTCCGGCTCATCTGCAGGAGGGTATCCCGTTTGTCCACCCAGAGCCGACGGTCACTCTAATGACCGACTCCTCTCTGATGGATTGGGGTGCCCATCTGGGGGAGCTCAAAGCGCATGGCCTCTGGTCACCTCAGGAGTCTTGATGCCACATCAACCTGCTGAAGCTTCGGGTGGTCCAACTAGCCCTCACCACCTTCGCTCCGTTTGTACGGGGTCAAGTGGTCCAGGTCCAGATGGACAACACCACAGCCATGTACTACCTAAACTGTCATGGCAGGATGTACTCCTTGCCTATATGCAAGGAGGCTCTCCGCTCTTGGTCTCTCGTGAGCAGACTGGAGGCGGATCTCCTAGCCATCCACGTGGCAGGAGCCTGCAACACTCTGGCCGATGCCCTCAGCCGGATAGGTGCTCCATCTCACGAGTGGTCTCTCCTGCTGGAGGTAGTACACGATCTGTTCTCCCACTGGAGCACACCTCAGGTGGACCTGTTTGCCTCCAGGAGAATGCGAAGCTGAGGCTGTTTCATGCCCATCCCCTCAGTAGGGCTCACTGCAGGGATGCCTTCTGAGCCGTGGACCCCGGGCCTCTTTATGCCTTTCCCCATTTCCCTTGATCCACAAGGTGCTTCTCAAGGCGAGGGAGACAAGGCGTGGTGATTCTAGTAGCCCCAGACTGGCCCGCCAGTTCTGGTATCCAGATCTCCTCAGCCTCAGCTCCAGGCTCCCGAGGCAGCTTCCAGCCCGCCCGGACCTGATCTCAGTCAACCAGGTACTCCACCTGGACCATCAGTCCCTGCACCTGATGGCCTGGTTCCAGAGCGGCTTGAGTTCGAGGCCTGGGTCTTTCCGGCGAGGTCCTCAACATTGTTGAGGCATCCCGTAGGAGTCAA
This sequence comes from Neoceratodus forsteri, assembly GCA_016271365.2. Lineage (NCBI taxonomy): Eukaryota > Metazoa > Chordata > Ceratodontiformes > Ceratodontidae > Neoceratodus > Neoceratodus forsteri. The sequence continues at coordinate 296,034,690 of CM057453.1, read as the reverse complement.
CCAGAAAATGCTATGCCTTCAAATGGAAGAGATTCTCCATTTGGTGTCAGGATAAGGGGTTGGACCCTTCCTCCTTCTCCTTGGCCAGCATTCTGAACTACCTATGGTCCCTTTCTCAGCTAGGGCTTCGGTTGACGACCCTTAAGGTGCACCTGGCAGCCATCTCTGCTTAGCGGGCGCGGGCCGGAAAGCAGTCAGTGGCACAGGAAAAGGTGGTTGGGCGCTTTTCCAAGGCCTTGATCACATATCCTCTGAGTGCGAGAACCTCCACCTCTGTGGGATCTACTGCTGGTATTGGCTAGCTCATGGGCAAGCCAGTCGAACGGTGCACAGGTGCGATATCTCCCACCTGTCGTGGAGACCGCCTTCTTGGTGGCTATTACGTCAGCCATGAAGGATGGGAGAGCTCCAGGTGCTTCATCGAGTCTCCTTATCTGGTCTTCCACAGGGACAAGGTTGTCCTGCACCCCACCCGAAATTTCTTCCGAAGGTGGTGTCGGAGTTTCACCTTAACCAGGTGTTGATCTTCCTGGACATAAGTCTCCACCACTCATTCACACTATTGGGATCTGCGCCCGGAGGCACTAGGACCCATCGGGAGCAAACTTTTTGCTGGAGGGTTGACACCAGAGATGGCACCGCGAGGCACGGCGCCGTGAGCACTAGCTCGCGTGGCAATGACTATCTCGGCGTCGACCCTCCAACCGCCTCAGTTCCTTTTTTCCCGCCGTCGAGTGCGCTTCAGTAACGACGTCGCTCGCCTGTCGGGAGTCAAACTTCAGACTAGCAGCACAGTTTTCAGTTTATTTTTTTGTTGTATTATCTCGATATAGTATCGCTTTAGTTTATTCTATTTTAATATACAATAAAGTCTCAGCCTACTTGACGGTCGACCTCGAAGAGCAGGTCAGGTGGCGGTGAGGAGACTTCGTGTAAACTGTTCAGTCAGTCGGGCTGGGTCGGTCCGCCTCCTTCTCCCGAAGAGGTCCGACAATAGTCAGTCCATTGCCTGGGGGATGGGCGGTCCCAGGAGGCATAAAACAAACTGTCGCATCTCGGCACCGTTCGCCTCGAGCTCTTCTTGACCCCAGGTCTAAAGAAGAGTATCACTGGGGTTAGCCCTCTGATATGTCTGCGCGTCCACGCTCTGTTATCGTGGCTAGTTGCCGGTCTCCTCCTTCGGAGTCGCCAACTTCTGCTTCCGGAAGCCGGCGTCTTCGGCATCGGAGTCCTACCCCGCCTATAGGTAGGTCTTCAGATGAGCAGTTTCATCAGTGGGCCGCTCTTATGGAGCAATGGGCTCGGAGGTTGGTTCTGCTACCTGGCTCGGTTGCCCGCGGGCTTGTCGGGCGACCAGGTAGGGCGGTTGGACTTTCCTGGTCGCGGGGCACCTTCTTCGGTGCTGACGACTCCGCGCTTTGGTGTTCCCCCCTCACATGGCTGCGGCTCAGGGGGCCCCACCGATGCCCTTATCTCCTGCTGTTTTCCCTTCTAACCATGTTTTTCAGGGTCCTGGGATGCTTTCGGCGCCGTCCACGGTGCCGTCTGGCCTTTCGGCGCCATCTGTGGCGTCACGGGGCTTGTTGGCGCCATTTTCAGCGTCGCGGGGCTTGTCGGCGCTGTCCGGCGGTATCAGCGGGCTTCGGTGCCCTTCTGTGGTGCATTGGCCGCTTCGGTGCCGTCCATGGCGCCATGGAAGCTTCTCGGCGCCTTCTGCGGTGCCGTGTGCCTTCTGGCGCCATCCGCGGCGTCGCAGAGCTTCAGCGCCGTCTTGGCGCCGTGTACCTTCGGCGCCATCCGCGGCACGGGCGGCTTCATGGCCTGCGCTGTTCTTCGGCGCCGTTTTCGAGTCCGTTTGCCTCCTCGGCGCGGGGAATCCGAGGACTCCTCTTTCCTCTCAATTCTTCCTTCCTCTCCTGTATTTCCTCCTTTCCTGTCCAAACAGTCCTCCCTGGACTATCAGGAGATGACGTTGAGACCTGACCCAGACCTTGGTTGGGTGATGAAGTGAATGAAGCAGGATCTTTCACTGCTACAGAGCCTGTAGTCGAGGACCTGTCCTTTAAGTCTCTGTTGAGAACCTGAGCTCCACTCTTTCTCTCAGACTACAGACATCGATCCTGGGAAGTTAAGACTCCAATATCTTCATGCTTGGAGATCCCTACGGATTTGACTCCTCCGATTCAACCTTCCTTCGAGACGCTGTCTCAAATGGTATGGATTAATCCTGCTCTTACCCCTTCGGTGGCTAAATCCATTGATAGGAAATACTCAGCTCCCAAGGATCGTCCTTTCCTGGCATCCCAAGCCTTTGCGGATCCTATTGTAGTCCTGGCAGAGAATGACAAGGTCGTTCTTCCTCAAACTACTACAGCTCGACCTATTAACAAAGTCTCTCGTAAGATTGATACATTAGGTAAGAGAGTCTTTGCTGCGTCCACTCTAAGTATGCATATTGCCAGTTACCAGGGCTATTTTTCTCAGTATGAGTATATCCCGTGGCACTCTATCAAACAAATGGTTGAAACTCTTCGGACTCGGACTCTAAGCCAGAGCTTCTTCTGACCATTACCAGAGGTATTGAATCTAATAACCAACAGGTCAAAGCAGCCATGGATGCTTTTGGCCTACTTCTCATTCAGCAGCCGCTCGGTATTTGTACTACGCCGTCACTCCTGGCTGCGTGCCGGGCTTCACGAATGATGCACAGCAGCAGGTGATGGCGTTGCCCTTGACTGACTCATATCTTTTTGGTCCTCAGGTAGAGCAAGCTCTAGAGGCTACTCAGAAGACTAGGTCGGCCATTAAGCTGGTCGACCCCTCCTACCCTCTCGAGGGCATGTCAGTAAGCGTCAGTTTCATAATAGTCAGTCCTTTGAGGCAGGGGCAGAGGAAGTTTCCATAAGAGCCAACCTGCCAACCTCAAAAAGGACGCAACAAGCGCAAAGGGCCCAAAGCGCTCAGTGCTACCTTAGAGTTATAGCCCAAGTTCCATCTCCACTGCCCGAGGTGGACTTTTCCTCTCCGGTGGGAGGTCGTCTGATGCACTTCTACAACCAGTGGAAGTCCATAACCTCAGACAAATGGGTCCTTCGGATAATTGCGAGGGGTATTCTCTCAATTTTCTGGAGACCCCTCCGAATCGTCCTCCCAAGCGACAGCAGGCTGTCAATCCTTCAGTCAGACTTTCTCACCGCCGAGATCCAGGGCCTTCTGAACAACAGGGCAGTAGAACTGGTGCCTCTGCATCAGTGAAACACAGGGTTCTACTCCACTACTTTCTGGTTCCAAAAGAGTCGGGGGTGTCGCCCATTCTAGACCTCAGAAAGCTAAACAAATTTCTCCCAGGAGAAATTCAAAATATTTCTCTAGGAACCCTGTTACCTTTGCTTCATCAACACGACTGGCTAGCCTCCTGGACATGCGGGGCGCTTACCAGCACATTCCTATTCACCGAGGCATCACAAAATTCCCTGAGGTTTGTGGCTCTGGGTCAACACTATCAGTTCAGAGTCCTGCCCTTTGAGCTATCCTCGGCGCATGAAGTCTTTACAAAGTGTTGTGCAGTTCTGCAAGCGCATCTCAGGAAGCTTGAGATCCAGTGTTTCCCTACCTGGACGACTGGCTCTAAGCCCTTCCAGACAGGGGACCCTGGAAGCGATTCAGGCAGGCCTCTGCCTTCTTACGTCCATGGGAGTTCTGCTGAATCTAAAGAGTCACAGTTGCAGCCCTCCCAGAGGCTCCTTTTCATAGGGACTCTACTGGACACCTCTTAGCTAAAGGCTTTCCTTCAGAGGACAGAGGCTCGATATCCTTCAGATGGCCCATTACATTGGGAGAACAGATCAGTTACAGCTCTCAATACAGCGTATGTTAGGCCTCATGGCATCCTCAGTGTTCACTGTACCCTAAGCTGCTACATGAGAACCACCCAATGGATGCTCAGTGCTCAGTGGTCCCCAACCACTCACCTCAGTCTTATCCCATCAAGGTGACAGAACCCCTGAGAAGTCTCTCACCTGGTGGTCTCAAAGAGCAATCTCCTGGAAGGATTTCCCTTTGCTCCTCTGGATCATCAAATCTCCATCACCACAGGCGCGCCAGCTAGCGGGATGGGAGCTCATTGTCGCTCTCTCCACACTCAAGGTGTATGGACTCAACTCGAGGCCCAGCTTCACATAAATGTCCTAGAGATGAGACCCGTCCTTTATGCAGTCCGGGCTTTGAAGGACATCCTCTGTCACAAGAACATTCTCCTTCAAGCGGACAACAAAGCTGTGATGTATTACATCAACAAGCAGGGTGGTGCTCACTCTTACCCCTTATGCAGAAGCGATGAGGGTGTAGAATGGTGCTTGGAACACAAAGCTCTAATTCAGGCGGTCTACCTGCAGGTGTACAAAACGACTTGGCGGACCGTCTCAGCAGAACAGAGGCAGATCCTCACGAGTGGTCTCTCGACTCAACCATAGTTCAATCACTATTGAAGAGTGGGGAACTCAGACCTGGACCTTTTGCATCCCCACTCAAGCGCTAAAACTGCCTCTCTTCTGCTCCAGAAATCCAGGGCCTGGCATTTTCTGTCAGGATGCGTTCAGGCTCGCGTAGACAAAGCGCTTTCTTTCGCATTTCCGCCTCTTCCTCTAATTCAGAATACTTCTCAAATTCGAGTCCCAGGGACCAAGATGATTCTCATTGCTCCTCTTGGCCTCGGCAACTATAGTTTCCACTACTCAACAATATGTTGGCAGCCCTCCGAGACCACTCCCCTGCAGATGAACCTGTTGACTCAGGGTCAGGTGGTCCATCCACCTGAGATCACTTCACCTTCACGCTTGGCTCCTGAAGAGGTGGAAGTGAACAGTTCAATGTCTCGAAGAGTTTCAGATATTCTTCTGGCTGCTCGGAAGCCAGCTACTCAGAAAACTTACACATCTAAGTGGAAGCGTTTTTCTCTCTGGTGTGCAAAGTCCTCTTGGAATCCCTTTTCCTGTCCACCAGACAAGGTTTTGGAGTACCTTTTGGACCGCTCAAATTCAGGTCTTCAGTACTCTACAGTCAAAATTCACCTTAGTACCATTTCAGCGTATCATGAGCTGGTTTCTTTTTTGTCTCTGGCTCAGTTACCTATGGTTAAGAGATTTCTTAAAGGAATTCTGCATACCAGACCCCTATAAGGCGTCCAGTTGCAGCCTGGGACATTAACCTTGTACTGAACATGCTCACTCGGAAACCTTCGAACCTCTGGCTACCTGTGAGCTAAAATTTCTTACCTGGAAGACGGCTTCTTAGTGGCCATTACATCAACCGGCAGGGTCTCTGAGATACATGCCTGGTTACGGACCCTCAGTATACTGTGTTCCAGAAGGACAAAGTAGTTCTTGCACTAATCCTAAATTTCTTCCCAAGGTTGTCTGAATTCCATCTAAACCAACCTTTGGTCCTTCCTCTTACTTTGCGGACTTCCAAAATAGAGAGCGATTTCTTCATTCCTTGGATGTTAAGAGACCTTGCGTTTCTATCTAGATAGAAATGAAAATTACGTACTACGTAATTCTTGAGTCTTCTCTTGTATCTTCACCATTCATTACTTCCTGGGGTGTGGCGGGCCTTTTATCACTGAAACTTTTTTTTTGTTAAAAACTTTCTATTAGCACACCCTCAGGAGTGGCGTCATGCGCGAGGCGGCCGTTAGTAGCAACCGACTCCTCCTCCAACTCAGTTCTGGGCTGGAGGCAAAAGCAACAGAGAATAGAGATAGCGAGGCAAGATAGCCAAGGGATAGCAAAGCAAGGAAGAATGAACTGAAAAAGAATAGCCGATGGAGGAAGGACAGAGGAGATGAAGTATCCTAACCTAGGGACTGCAGGGCCTCCTTACCTGGGCGACTCTAGGAGGAGAGAGAGGAAGGAAGAGTAGAAGAAGAAGAGAAGAGAGAGATGGGATGTTGAAGGGACCAGAATGCCCATGAGCATAGTTAGCTTATGGTTGAAGGCTCGACTAACAGGGGAAGCAAGAATCCCGGAGATAGAGCTGAAGAGGTTCACCAAACCCGCTAGACAGACTCAGGAGGGCATAGTCCTCATCTTCAACATGCCATTGTTTATGATACCCGCCCGGGCTCCTGGCACGGAGCCTTTAACTGGAGGACACCGAGGAGGAAGAATAAAACCCAGGCAACATGAGAGCACTACTCAGGGGTTTAGAAATGGAAAATGTAAGCCTTTCAGGCGTTTATAAATATAGAAGTGGGACTCAGTCGGACTCGCCAAGGCAGGCCAGAGGCTTAGGCTGGCTGGGATTGGTTATAGTCAGCACTGCTTGTCTGTAAAACTGTCAAGAGGACACTTGAAAGGAAAAACCAATCATCAAAATCTTACGAGAAGGGTTGTCTGCCTCTCATCTTACTTCTTGTTTGTTTTCTTTTTTTTTTTTTTTTACAGATAATCACTTGCAGGCTAGAGCATGACCTCAATACCAAGAATGCCTATAGCAGTCGAAGAGAGTTCCCTCAGCTTTTTTCTTTTGTTTTGTTTTTGTTGTAAAAAAAAAAACAGACGTGCCCGTCCTCCGCTCTGCAAGGCAGAATTAGGGAAGGGAGGGTTTTGATTCTAGGGCGTAACAGCTGGAGCCGCAGGTTTGCAGGATCAAAACTGAATAGCCTGAGCCAGGCTAAAACCCCAGAGGTATCTACTTGAGGATGACAAGAGATAGTTGTGCAGTTTGATCGCCAATGCAAATCCGAGATGGCCCAAGAATCTTAGAGTAAATAATTTTTCTGGAGAAATAAGAACCCCCAAAGATATATTTTTTTTTTTTTGAAAATTGAGCAATTCTTCCTATCATTTATTTATTTATTTTTATTTTATGTATTTTTGCAGAGAGGAAGGCGGTAGGTAAAGAAGCCACAGGAAGAGGCCACTGAGGGGATGGAGGGAGGGTGTAAGTAATGAATGGTGAAGATACAAGAAAAGATCAAGAATTACGGTAGAGTGCGTAATTTCATATCTTCCTTGTCAATCTTCACCATTCATTACTCTAGGTAATACCAAGCTCCTCTTCCCCGAGGAGAAGGAAGGCCATACCCTGAGGGAACAAGACTGCCCAGCCTTCTGTTGGTGAAAACAGAAGGAGAAGACCCTAGCTCATTCAGAAAGCCTAAGTGGGGAAGAGCTAGGAGGTGCCTCCCGAGGCGAGGGAGGCGGAGGGGGCCCTGTAAAGTCTCTAGCTCTAGAGGAGAAAAAGGCGGGTCCCCGGGCGGGCGAATCACCTCGCCCGGGCCAGGGTGACAGCCTGGAAAGGAAGCCATGCCGTCCGCCTGATGCAGATCGCTGTCCCGCCGAAGCCTGGAAGCCACCTCATTGGCGTCGTAAGATGCCCTTGCGGTGTCTTGCCAGCTCCAGGCCTACCGCGGAGAGGCAGCGGCTTGTCTGGTTTGCTCCGTGTCAGGCATTGATGCTACAGCTGGGACATCATCGACCACAAATGCGGTTGTAGGCAGCGTGGTGAGCCTGATGAGATGCAATCGGGCTTTCATGCGAGAAGAGAACACTCTTACGCCCCCAGCGGTCGAACTGGAGAGAGTCGGATCCGGTGGGCGATCGTAAGCCCAGGCAGCGGCCCAGAGGTATCTAGGTAAACCAAACCAGAGGCGGGTTGGAAGGAACCTAGAGACTCTGAGGGGCACAATACCTCGCTGACAGTCAGCGGGGCTGGAGAAAAGGCGGCTGGGGACTGCCAGGACGGATAGATGCCTCCTGGAAGGGATGAGCCAGGAAGGTACCACCAAATGCTGGGCACTGAGTTCACAAGAATTCTCGTCTCCCGTTCGGTATTGTCTCTCAGACATAAATCCGATCCCTCACCATCCTCGAGAGAAGCGTGATATTCTGTGAAATCAGCCGGAGGAAAGATGAGCAGGGGTTCCTCTCCTCAGAGGAGGAGGCGAGGATGATGGGGAGCTGGAATGTCCAGAGGATTCCTGCGGGCGGTGGGGAGAGTCGAAAGACCCGCTCATGCATGTATCTAACATATGAGGGGAAGGCCACAAGAACCCTGAACTGCTCCCAGGATAGCGGACCCGTGGGACCGACATGACCTGGGGCCGGGGTGGTGAAGGCAGAGAGATGGGAGAGGGCACCTCCGAGGAGGCAACTGCTCTCTTGAGCTCTGGAATCCGGGAAAGGAGCCCTAGTAGGAGGGATCCCGGATATCAGACCAGGCATGAAGCGGAACTCTGAGGCGGGCCTGGAAGAGCCCTGAGGAGAACCTCCCCTGTGACGCCCGGGACTGCATGGATCCAGAAGGGCAGTCGCCTGGCGCCATCGGAGGCACCTAGAACCCTGGAGGAGGGCGGGGTTCTGCACTCGGCTCCTGGCCACCCCCTGAGGTGGCCAAAGAGGACGAATGGCAGACCCCTGCCCCTCAACCCCTCAGGACTCCGAGGGCCCTCCTCCCTGACCACAGCGTCCCCCTGTCCCTAGAGGGCAACAGCACCCTGGGGGTAGCTGTCACCGGCCCTCAGAGGAGCCTCCCCTCTGTCACCCCCGCCTGCCCCAGGGCTCCCGGCCACCCAGCCGGGGAACCCTCAGGAGGCAGCGGAAGGGGGACAGAGAGGAGCCGCTCGCCACCTGGTACCTCTAGCCACAGGGACCCAGACCCCAGAGTGGGGGTGCCAGGATGGGTCCAAGTCCAGTTATCGCCCTCCGAGGAGGGCGAGACCAGCTGGACCTCGATGCTGGCCACCTCAGGGGTCCCTGAGGCCACGGTGCCAGCGGCCACCGTACCAAGGGTGACGCCGCTCCCCCTCTGCGCCGGTATCAGCCAGGCCCAACTTCAAACCCCCCGCAGCGCGCGGCAAGCCAGCACCGCTGGAGAAGTGGACTGAAGCCCGCAGTGCGCTGGCGGCGTCGGGAAAGCGGCAGCACCGCCGGCTGGCGCCGCCAGGTCCATCAGCGCCCGAGGCCCAAAGTGACACCGCCAATGGCGCCGCCTCGATCACGGCGCCCGGGATCAAAGCGGGCGCTGCTGTAGCGCCGCCCTGAAGCGCCGGGATTAAATAAACGCCGAGAGCGGCGCTACGTCGATCACGGCACATGAATGGTGCGGGATCAACAGCGCCGAAGGCGGCGTCGAGGTCCACCGCGAGCCAGGCCCAAAAGCTCGAGACTCGACACGAGAGCCTGCACCAAGAGGTGACTCACGAGGCGGTGTCGACGTCATGGCCCGGAGGGACTACGACGCCCCAACACGCCAGAAGGGCCTCCTCCTCAGACCGTATAGGCCGAGGGACCGGGGGAAAACCTAACGACCTTGCCCGAGAATCCCGGAGCGTCGTCGCCCCCGAAGGTCAGCGGGCCTTGCCGAGCTTAAACATCGACGAAATTTTGAGGACGGAGGTCCATCGAGAAACAGCGCGCAGAATCCATATCATGGTTGGTCCCAGGCAACGGCAAACGTCATGCGGTCCGAGGCGGAGAAATGCGCCACAGGAGCACCGGCGCGCACGGGCGCGGCCCGTCTTGAAGCGGCTTAGCTCGAACCGGACATGCGAAATTAACAAGGCTAAACACAGAAGGAAACACACCTGCCGTTAGATAGAAAAGGAACAGTCTTACCGGATCGGCGTCGAGTGTGATGAAAAAGCAGGAGTCAGAACACTACGCTTCTAAAGACGGCCTACGCCGAACAGGTGCTGCCTCGGACGGGAGAAGCTGAACTGAGTTGGAGGAGGAGGTGGGTTGCCTTACTAACGGGCCGCCCCTCACGCATGGCGTCACTCTCGGAGGTGCCGTTAGCCAAAGTTTAAAAAAAAAAAAAAAAAGCCTGGTGGACGGGTGTGCCACCTTCGGCCATACCCAGGAAGTAATGAATGGTGAAGATTGACAAGGGAAGATCAAAGTTTTCCAAAGCCAACAACTGTTTGTTTCCTTCAGCGAGACCGCTGGGTCAACCTGTCGCTATCAGATGCATCTCATGGTGGCTAGTGGCATGTCTTCGACATTGCTATTCCATGGCACAGGTTAAATTGGAAGGTAGGGTTTACGCTCACTCTACCAGAGCGGTTGCTGCATCCCTAGCGGAAATTCACAATGTGCCGATTGCAGACATCTGCAATGCCGCTACCTGGAGCTCGGTGCATACCTTCGTTAAGCATTATGCACTGGATGTTCATGCCAGGTGACATTCCACCTTCGGCAGAACTATCCTTAATGGACTTCGGTCCTAGAAACGTGAGCTCTTGGTTTTCCTGCCGCCTCTCGGGGATTATTACTCGGTACTCTCCCAATAGTGTGAATGAGTGGTGGAGAGTTATGTCCAGGAAGATATGAAATTACGTAACTACCGTAATTCTTAATCTTCTTGGACGAGTCTCCACCACTCATTCACACGCCCACCCTCCATCCCCCGAGCTCACCGCTGTGTTGGTCTTCACTCCCTCAAATCTTTAGGCTGTGAAGACTTCTTTGTTGACCCTTCTTACACGGGTCGCCCGGACTATCTTATGTCCGGTCTTAAGGTTAGGTTACTCTTTACGTTAGTTGCGCTGCACCTCCTTGGTAAAAAAGGTACTGAGGTGGTTGAGGTCCGCCGCCATGATAGTCATTGCGCCGACTAGCTAGTGCTTACGTGGGCGCCTGCCTCGCAGCGCTATCTCTGGTGTCAACCCTCCAGCAAAAAGTTTGCTCCTGATGGGTCCTAGTGCCTCCGGCGCAGATCCCAATAGTGTGAATGAGTGGTGGAGACTCGTCCAAGAAGATCAAGAATTACGGTAGGTATGTAATTTTCATATTCTGCCTGTGTTCTACCCCAGTCACACCTCGGAGGCCGAATATAGGTTCCATACTCTGGACCCTAGAAGAGCGCTCTCTTATTATAAGCAGCGGACGACTGAAGTTCGGGGAGAGGTTTGCCAGCTGCTTGTCACCTACGCTGAAGCCGCACCTGGCAGACCTGCAGCCAAGCGGACGATAGGTAGGTGGGTCACCTCCTGCATAGATCTCTGCTATAGGTTGGCGAGCATTGAGCCTCCCAAAGGGATAAGAGCTCATTCTACCCGCCATACCGCTGCTTCAGTGGCTGCTTCCAGGGACGTCCCTATCCAGGAAATCTGTAGGGCTGCTACCTGGAAGTCAGCACACATCTTCATTACCCACTACCACATCGACCTTGAGTCGCCGGGATGCTGTTTTGGGACCTCGGTTCTCCAGTCCTTATTTCCCCAAGTAGGGTTGCCATGCCTCCCTCCTCCCGGAGAACTGCTAGAGAGTCTGCCAGTAAGTATGGATTGAACAACATATCCATGTCCTAGAAATACAGGTTACTCACCTGTAACAGGAGTTCTAGGAATGGTATATGTTGTTCATCCACACACCTCACCCACCTCCTGGCTTCGACGCGCAGCCTGGCTTCCAGCGGGCCAGATCTGGCGTCATGGGGCGGAGCCGAGAGTTTTACCACCCGAGTGGGTGGGAGGAGCCAGCTTAAAGACCTTTCAGCAAGATTTAAAGTGGTAAGGAACCTGTCAGTACGTGTGGATGAACAACATATACCATTCCTAGAACTCCTATTACAGGTGAGTAACCTGTATTTCTAGTGGCTATCACTTCAGCTAGAAGAATTGATGAGTTTCAGGCCTTACGTGTTGCAAAGGACTACACTGCTTTCCACAGGGATAAGGTATTCCTCCAAACAAATAGGAAATTCCTTCCAAAGTGGTTTCAGACTTCCATTTGAACCAGTCCATTACTTTGCCAGTGTTTTCACTGACCATTCTTCTTCTGGTGGCGTAGGCTGCATAGCCTGGATGTCAAAGAGATTTGAGCAACTGCATGACAGCCATTAAGCCTCATAGGCAGGATAGAACTCAGCTTTTCCTCACTTATGGGGATGTGGGAAGGGTAACCCAGCATCTAAATGGTCCATTTCTCACTGGATTGTTCAGTGCATCCAAGTTTGTTATTCTAAGGTGGGCAAGGAAACCCCAGCAGGCTTAGAGCCCATTCCACAAGGAGTACAACTGCAACATTGGCAGCTAAGGAAGTACCCTTGGTGGATATTTGTAAAGCAGCAACCTGGCAAACAGTACACACATTTGTCAAGCATTACAGCTTGGATATGCAGGCAAGGGCTGATGCCAGGTTTGGTAGTTGTACTGCAGAGCCGGTTTCAAAATAGGTTCTTCCCGCCTTCTGAGGTTCTGCTTTTTAGTCTGCAGAAGAGTTAGGAATATTGGAGTATTCCTGGGGTGAGAAGAAAAAGTTACTTACCATAGTAACCTTGTTCCTCCCATGGGATACTCCAATATTCATAACTCTCCCTCCCTGCCGCCCCGTTTTAAGAACCAGTGACCTCTGTATTCCATGCTGTACCAGTGTTTCCATGCCACACTTTTACTTTTATTAAAACTTGTTTTGCCTTTTTCAGGTGATTCTGACATAGGAGCTTGTGGGGATTTTTAATGATATTTTTTTTCTCTGCGTGTTTTCTTAAGTTGGAGTTTTTTTGGTAGGAATTTTAAAATTGAATTTGATATATTTAAATTTTGGGCCCTGTCTTGCAGGTGTCCACAAAATCTGAGGGTTAGAATGTAGGCAGTTGATAGGTGGCAGCATTTGAAAAGTGTCTCATGCTAATGATTCCATCATTTGCATAGCATTCCATCTCCGGGCGGATCTGAACTTAAAGGTATACTGCATAAGAGTGATGAATATTGGAATATCCTCTGGGAGAAACAAGGTTACTATGGTAAGTAACTTTGTCTTTTTGTCCTAGACCAAATTATACGTCTGGGTTCTCGTTGTTCTCCTAGAGTGGTTGCGGTCTCCTTGCAGAGTTTAATTTTGTGTCCATTGCAGATCTTCCTGGACATAAAGTCTCCACTATTCATTCACACTAATGGGATCTACACCTGAGGCACTAGGACCCAGCAGGAGCAAACTTTTCAAGAGGTCAGCGCCAGAGATCTAGCTGTGAGAAGTGGCAACCATGAGCCGGGTTCATGGTAAGACTACCTCGGCCAACCCTCCAACCTCTCCTTTCCCGGCCGAAAGCGCTTCAGTGACACATTGCTCGCCCGCCGTGAGTCGGACTTAAAACTAGCAGTATAGTTTTCAGTTTGTTTTGCAATTTCTCTTTGAAACATGTACCGAGTAGATTTAATTTTATTGAGTTTTCAGCCCTCCATTGACGGAGTTGACCATAAGCAGGTCAGGTGACGGTAGGGAGACTTCGTATGAAAGCTGTTCAGTCAGCCGAGCTGGGTCTGGTCTGCCACCCTCCCTGAAGAGTGGGTCTGACAACGGACGGTCCAGTGCTCAGGGAGATGGGTGGTCCCTCTGAAAGCATAAAAGGAAACGGTCCCATTTGAGGCACCGTTCGGCTTCGAGTTCTTCGGCGCACAATAGTCGAGAAAGAGAAGGCATCACTGAGGTCACCTTCTGGTATGTCTGCGTGTCGACAGTCGGTCATTGGGGCTAAGTACCAGTCTCCTCCTCTTTCGGAATCACCGGTTTCTGGCTCAAGTGTCTGACTTCTTCGACATCAGAGCCCGTCCCCACCTATTGGAAGGGACTCCAATGAGCAGTTTCACCAGTGGGCCGCTCTTATGGAGCAATGGGCTCAGACATTAGTCCGGCTGCCTGACCCGGTCACTCCAGAGCCTTCGGGCCGTTCAAAGGACTGGGTAGGGTGGTTGGACCTTCCTAGTTCATGGCGGCTTCTTTGGTGCCGTCGACTCCGTGCTCAGGTGTTTCCCCCCTCACATGGCTGTGGCGCAGGGGTCCACACTGATGCCTCTATCTCCTGTTAATTTTCCTTCTTTTCCTTCAAATCGCAGTTTTCGGAACCTTGGGATACTCTCGGAGCCGTTCGCGGCAGCAAGGGCTCTGTCAGTGCCTTCCGCGGTGCTGGGGGATCTGTTGGTGCCATCCGTGGTGCTATGTTCTTAGTCGGCGCCAATGCTTGGTGCGGTGCCGTCCAGCCTCCAGGGCTTTTCTGCTCCGATTCTTTCCTCTTCTAATTTTCATTCTGATTTTCACTGCTTTCCTGTCCATACACCCACTCACCCCCTCGGACTGTCAGGAAATGATTTTGAGCCTGACCCAGATCTCCTATCTGGGTGACGAAGTTGAAGGAGCAGGGATTAATCCTGCTGCAGAGCCTGTGGTTGAAGACCTTTTCTTTAAGTTTCTGCTGAAACATTTTAATTCCACTGTTTTTCTCCAGACTACAGAAATCGATCCTGGGAAGCTTTTAAGACTCCAATATCTGCATGTCCCGGAGATCCCTGTGGATTTAACTCCTCCGGTACAACCATCTTTTGAGACACTTTTTCAGATGGTATGGAATAATCCTGCTCTCATCCCTTCTGTGGCTATGTCCACAGATAGGAAGTATGCTGTTGCCAAGGATCGACCCCTATTGGCCTCACAAGCTTTTGCTGATCCCATTGTTGTCATAGCAGAGAATGACAAGGCCATCCTCCCTCAGGCATTTACAGCCCGGCCTATAAATAAAGAATCTCATAAGATAGACACCTTAGGTAAGAGAGTCTGTGCTGCCTCCACCCTGGGTATGCGTATTGCCAGCTACCAGGTCTGTTTTTCTCAATATGAGTATGTCCTTTGGCATTCGCTCAAGCAAATGGTAGAAGCTCTGCCAGAGTCAGAAACTAATTCAGAACTACTTCACACCATAACCAGGGACATAGAGTCCAATAGCCAACAGGTTAAAACTGCAATGGATGCTTTCGATACTACTTCTCAAGTGGCAGCGGAGGGCATCTGTACCCATCGCCACTCTTGGCTACTTACTTCGGGCTTTACGAGTGATGCCCAGCAGCAGGTCATGGCTTTACCCTTCGACTGTATGTATCTGTTCGGACCCCAGGTGAAACAAGCTCTGGATGCCACACAGAAGGCTAGGTCAGCCATTAAGACAGCTTGACCCACACCCGCCCCCTCTCTGGGTGTGGGTGTGTGTGTGTGTGTGTGTGTGCGTGCCAACAAGCATCAGTTTCACAACCGTTAGTACTTTTGGGGAAAAGGCAATGTGGGTTTTAGTAAAAACCACACCCTACAACCATAAAGAAAAACACAGCAGAAGGCACAAGGCCCCAAAGCGCCACTGCTACCTTCTGAGTTCTTGGCTTAGGTCCCACCTCAGCTGCCCAAGGGGGACTCTTCCTCAGATGGGTTCTCCGGATAATCTGCGGGGGGTATTCGCTCAGTCTTTCAGAAACCCGCCCGGATCATCCCCTCTTCAAACGACAACCCAGGCTGTCGGCAGTACAGTCAGAGCATCTTGCTTCCGAGGCACAAGGCCTTCTGAACAGCAGGGTAGTAGAAGTAGTTCCGCTGGACCAACAAAACACAGGTTTCTACTCCCATTACTTTCTAGTTCCAAAGAATACTAGTGGCATGCACCCCGTTCTGAATCTCAGAAAGTTAAACAAATTCCTTCACAAGGAAAAGTTCAAGATGATATCTCTAGGTTCCTTTCTACCTTTGATTCATCAACACAATTGGCTAGCCTCCATGGACATGTAGGATGCCTACCATCACATTCTTATACACTCAAAGCACCACAGATACCTAAGGTTTGTGGCGTTGGGTCAACATTATAAGTTCAGAGTCCTGCCCTTTAGGCTATCCTCGGCGCAGCGAGTTTTTACAAAGTGTTGTGCAGTTCTCGCAGCGCATCTCTGGAAAATCGGAATTCAAGTGTTCACATTTCTGGACAACTGGCTTCTAGCAAGCCCCTCCAGACAGGAAACTCTGGACACCATAGCCAAGGCTTCAGACTTCCTCACGGCCATGAGAGTCCTGCTGAATCGCAACAAGTTGCAGTTGCAACCCTCCCAGAAACTCCTTTTCATAGGAACTCTTCTGGATACCTCCTGTGTGAAGGCTTTTCTTCAAAGGACAGAAGGAGCGATATCTTACAGATGGCCCGATACATCAGGGAACACAGTTCGGTTTGAGCTATCTCGATGCAGCGAATGCTGGGCCTCGTGACATCCTCGGTGTTCACTGTACCCTTGGCTCGTCTTCTCATAAGAATCTCTCAGTGGATGCTCAGTGGTCCCCATCCACTCACCCTCAGTCCTTTCTCATCAAGGTGACAGAACCTCTGAAGAGGTCACTCACCTGGTGGTCTCAGGAGGACAACCTTCTGGAAGGATATCCCTTTGCCCCTCTGGATCATTAGATCTACATTACCACAGATTGCGTCCCTGATGGGTTGGGGAGCTCACTGCGGGATCTCCACACTCAGGTGTGTGGACTCAGGACGACTCTCATCTTCACTTAAACATCCTGGAAATGAGAGCCGTCCTCTATGCAGTCCGAGCTTTGGAGGACATACTCTGTCACAAGAGCATTCTCCTTGAAATGGACAACAGGGCAGTGATGTATTATATCAACAAAAAGGGGAGTGTGGGAATCATGCCAGGAGCACAAGGCTCTGATCCAGGCTTTTTACTTGCCAGGAGTACAAAACGAGCTGGCAGACCATCTCAGTAGAATGGAGGAGGATCCTTACAAGTGGTCTTTCAACTTAACCGTCGTTCAGTCACTATTCAAAGAGTGGGGAACTCCAGACCTGGACCTTTTTGCGTCCCCACTCAATGCAAAACTGCCTCTCTTCTTCTCCAGAAATCCAGGACCTGGCATTTTTTGTCAGGATGCGTTCAGGCTGAGGTGGACAAAACGCTTTCTATTCGCTTTTCCTCCTCTTCCCCTAATTCAGAGGGTACTTCTCAAATGGGAGTGTCAGGGGGGCAGAATGATTCTCATTGCCCCCTTCTGGCCTCTGCAGATATGGTTCCCGCTACTCAACAGACTATCGGAACCCCCAGAAAACGCCCTTCAGACAAACCTTCTGACCCAGCGCCCTGTGGTCCATCCCAACCTAAGGTCGCTTCACCCTTGCCTCCTGAAGAGATAGAGGTGAATAGGTTGAGTGTTTCTCAGAAGGCTTTCATATATTCTTTTGGCTGTGACGTGCAGCCTCTAGAAAACCTATACAGCTAAATGGAAGCTTTTCTCTATCTGGTGTGCAAAATCCTCTTTGAATCCTTTTTCCTGCCCACTGAATAAAGTTTTGAGTATCTCTTATACCTCTCAAACATAGGTCTGCAGTACTTCAGTCAGAGTTCATCATGTGCCATTTGCACATCATGAGCAGTACTTTCCATGTCGCTGGCTCAGTTGCCCGTAATAAGCGGTTTCTTAGGGAATTCTGCATGCTAGACCTCCTATTAGACATCCAGTTGCAGCCTGGGACATTAACATTATGCTAGTCATGCTCACTCGTAAACCTTTTCGAGCCTCTAGCTAATTGTGAGCTGAAATTCCTCATTTGGAAAGTGGCCTTCCTGGTTGCCATTACTTCGGCCCATAGAGTTTCTGGAATACATGCATTGGTCACAGGCTCCCCCGGGTACTGTATTTCACAAGGACAAAATAGTTCTTAGGATTCATCCTAAGTTTCTCCCTGTGGTTGTCTCAGAATTCATCTAAACCAACCTATAGTCCTTCCTACCTACTTTGCGAACTCCCAGAATGAAGGGGAGCATACCTTCATTGCTGAATGTTAAGAGAGCATTGCAGATAGAACAAAGGAAGTTTGCAAGGCTCAACAACTGTTTATTTCCTTTAGCGAGACCGGCTAGGCCAACCTGTTGCTATCAGGTGCATTTCAGCATGGCTGGTGGCATGCCTTCGCCACTGCTATGCTATGGCAGGTCAGCTAGAGGCAGAGTGTATACTCTCACTCTGCCAGAGCAGCAGCGGGATCTGGTGAATCTGTAATGCCCTTTGCAGATATCTGCAATGTGGCTACCTGGAGCTCCATGCATACATTCAGATTCTGTCGCTTGATGTCCATGCCAGACGACATCTGTCGCTTTGGCAGGACCATTTTAACGGGCTTCTGTTCTAAGCACGTGAGCTCTTTATCGCTTGTCGCCCGTCTCGGGATGATTTAGCTTGGTACTCCCATTAGTGTAAATGAGTGGTGGAGACTTTATGTCCAAGAAGATGTGGAAATTACGTGACCTACCGTAATTCTTGATCTTATTGGACGAGCCTCAGCCACTCATTCACACGCCCACCCACCATCCCCGAGCTCATCTTCTGTTGTTGGTCTTCACTCCTCAGTCTTTAGGCTGTGAAGACTTCTTTGTTGACCCTTCTTATGCGGGTCATCCAGACTATCTTATGTCCAGTTTTGGTTAGGCTATCCTTCTAGGTTAGTTACGCTGCACCTCCTCGGGGTACTGAGGTGGTTGGAAGGTCGGCGCCGAGATAGTCATTACCCAGCGACCTGAGGAGCTTGCGGTGCCGCTTCCTGTTTATGGTCTTCATTCCCTCAGTGGCCGAGCTGTGAAGACTTTGTTGTTGACCCTTCTTACACGGGTTATTCGGACTATCTTATGTCCAATTTTTACATTAGTTTTTTTCTAGGTTAGTTGAGCTGCACCTCCTCGTGAAAAAGGTACTGAGGCGGTTGGAGGCTGAGATAGTGATTACCGCACATGCTAGGCTCGCGGTGCCACTTCCTCGTGGCTCCATCTCAGGCGCTGGCCCTCCTGAAAAAGTTTGCTCTCGCTAGGTCCTAGCACCTCTGGCGTACTCCCATTAGTGTGAATGAGTGGCAGACTCCGTCCAAGAAGATCAAGAATTACGGTAGGTATGTCATTTCCATTTCTAGGGACATGGATATGTTGTTCATCCACACTTATTGGCAGGTCCCTTGCCGCTTTAAATCTTGCCGGAAGGTCTTCAAGCTGTCTCCTCCCACCCACCGGGTGGTAAAACTCTTGGCTCCGCCCCATGACGCCAGATCTTCCTTACCGCTTGGAAGCTCAGGTTCCCTCCTTAGCGCTCTGCGTTGGACTGGTTCCTGGAAATTTCGGTCTTCGAAATCTTTTAGAAGAAATTTTGATATCTTCTTCCTCGCTGCGGCGATGGCTCAATCCCTTCCCGGCCCTGGGAGGCGCCCGTTTTTTTCCTCCAGGAGAGACCCGCACTCCATGTGCGTTTACTGCATTGACCTGGATCATGATCCTCAGCTTTGCGAATTTTGTTGTGCTCTTTCGGCCAGCTCTTGGGAGTACCGCGCCGCCCGTTCGGGGCTCGGACATCCAGTAGTTTTTCCTGCTCCGGAAAATCCCTCGGATCGTTGGGCGTCCGCTTCGGCTGTTTCTGAGCAGCTCGAATCTGCCGGGCGAGGGCTGCCCACCCCTCTTCCCCAGGTTGCTTCCCACTGTCCCTTGGGTTCTACTCATTCAGCTCTGCTCAAGGAGCCAGTCTCTCTCCCTGAAAGGAGAGGGACCCTGGGACCTCCCTCGGCCCAATTCCAAGGGTCCGTGAGGCGGGGTCCTTGCTGCCCTGCAGCGAGCAGGAAAACCCCTCCCCTCAGAGGCTGACGCTAGCTGGGTCGAAAGACAAAGTGGCTCGCCTCTGCCTCATACGTGTGTCCCCGCCAGGTCAGCCGGCCAGGACTTCGCCGGATGCGGGTCGAGCCCTCGGGCACGCTATCTGGGCTGTCTCCTGCTAGTGCCATATTTCCTTCGCTGTTTCCCGTGGAGGCTGAGGTTCTGCCAGTACCCTTTTGGGTCGACAGTCTCGGCCAAATTCTCGAACTGAAGGAGGAGCGGCACGCCGCCTCCCTCTCCAGCCCGCCTCGGTTTCCCGAGGATTCGGTCTCGTCCTCTCTTTGGTCTAGTTCGCCACGCCGACCTCGGCGTTCTCGATCGGGCACCGAGTCAAGTGGTTTGCCATTCTTCTCATCCCTCCTCGGATGAGGAGTGGCTTCGATGCCGCTACGCCGGTGTGTTACGAGGAATTTATGTGGCGGCAGATGCTGTTGTCCGGAAGTCAATCAACCCCGATGCATTCTCTGGCTAATAAGCAGCCGCTGCCCGGTTGGCCGACGCAGTCGCTCGAGGTAATCGAGGAGCCCTCTTCAGGGCCGGTTGCTCGCCCGATCCTCGCTGCCCCTCCGCCTTCGGGACGGAACCCGGGCCGGACCATGACCTGTTTCGCAGGTCACTCGGCCCCTCCCGCCCGCCCTCGGCCGGATGAAGAAGTGACTCCTGGCCTGCGGCAGCTTCTTGCGAACTCAGAGCCTGGCGTTGGTTCGTTATGTTTCCTTGCAGGGAGGACCTGGTCTTCCGGAAATTCTGGGCGATAGCCCATCGTCCTCTTTGGTCTGCTCCGCTCATCTCGAATTCACGAATGCAGCTTGAGCCGTTTTCAACAGGCACCTTTGCCCCTTACGGAGATTCTGGACCGAAGGCTCTCCCTCGGAGGCCTTCCCTGTGGCTGAGGCTATCGTGGCCCAGTCTTGGAGCTCTGGGGTGCCTACTTCCTGCCCTGCGCCTTCGGCCAGGTTGGCCAGGAAGTACCCTGTCCCTGTCAGTTCTCTGCCCGGTTTCTCAGAGCACCCCTCGGCTGAAGGGGTAGTTACTGACAATGTTTTCCAACGTTTTGGAAACACTAGGGTCGTGGATAGGCCCCCCTGACAAAGAGTCCAGAAGGATGGACTACGTCGGGCGCAAGGTTTACGCTGCATCCTCCCTAGGCCTCCGTCAGGCCAGCTCGGCGGCTCTGATGGTGCACTGTTCCCACGCCCTTTTGGGCTCCCTGGACAAGGTCCTTCCTCATCTTCCAGCCGACCTGTGGACCGTGGTCCAGCGGGTTCGGGACCAGGGTAAGGCGATGGTGAAACAGCAGCTTCATTCGGCCCTGGATCTGGGCGACCTCTGTGCCAGATCGGTGGCAGCCACAGTGGCCATACGCCGCAGGGCGTGGCTGAGGTTATCCTCTGTTTCCTTGAAAACCCAGCATGAGTTAGCGGACACCCCTTTCTTGGGGGCTGACCTCTTCGGCCCTGGCGTGGAGGGACATATCCAGGGGCCCGAGGAGTCCGATGCCGTTCCGGACTCTGTCAGTCCCACCCAGAGGGACAAGGGCAGCCTTCAGCCTTTGCGTAGGCCCCTTGGCCCCCCTACCCCTGCGGCTCGACCGGCCCAGCTCAAGGGCCAGCAGGCATGCGCTGGGCGGCCTGTTGCCAGACCAGCATCTTCCTCCAAATGGAAGCAGGGAAGTAGGGGTCCGAGAGCCCCCTCGGCCTCTTCCTCCGTCAAGCCTGCTCAATGACGGGCTAAAGGGGAGCTGTCCCCAGCACCTTCAACCCTGCCCGGGCATTCCCCGTCGGGGGACGGCTCCGCACCTCTTCCTCTTTGGTGGTGCTAAGGATCGCCCTGTCGCGGGTTGTGAACAGGTTTCCTCTCGAGCCATTACTGCACGGGGATCTTGGGTCCACAGACTCCTTGTCGGACTGCTGTGCCGACTTGCCTGGCTCCCTAATTAGAGGTGGTCAGGAAGGTGGTGGGCCTCCTTCCAACCCGGGGTTCGAGTCCGGGTGTTCCTGGCCTCAAATGGACGGGATGCTTGCGCCCATCTTCGGCACGACGGATGGTCCTCTGCCGATCTCCCATCCTCATTTTGAGGCGGTGGCTTCCTCCTGGGCCTCCAGGACGCATTTCCTCCTCGCTCTGTCCTGTTTCTGAGAGACCCTCCTTCTCAGGCGAGAGGCCCCTACTTAGTTCCCTGGCCAGGCCCTTGTTCTCTGCTCCGCAGTTTCTGCAGCTTCGAAGGGTCTGGGCGTAACCCCACCCGGATGGCGGCCTGATTAATACCTTCTAGGCTTACATTGGTCTCTCTTACCGGAACCACGCTGGAACTCGTGGCTTAGCGGGTGAGGTTTTCTCCGGGACTAGGCTCGACTCTTGAGTCCGAGCTCGGCTCCGGGCGGACAGGGCTGAGGTTCTTCCTCCCTTACCCAGTCAGGTTGGCCGAGTAATTGTGCCCTTCCGGGACCTCCTGCACCTCCTGGGCTCTTGGCGGCTGAGTTCCTCTAGTGGGACGGGCCTGCCAGTGGTCACAGTACTGCGTTCCTCGGACCCGTTCATGACTACAGCCCAGGAGTTAGTGGAACGCTCCCCTCCGGACCGTTCCAGCTCCTGCAGGAGAACATCCTGTTCGTCCCCCCTGGGCCGACGGTCTTCTCCGACCGATGCTTCTCAGATGGATGTGGGTGTCCATCTAGAGGAATACAGAGTGCTTCACCTCTGGTCCTTCGGGAGTCCCGATGTCCTCTCTACCTGCTGGAACTCCAGGCGGTCCGCTTAGCTTGCACCGCTCGCTCCGTTTGAGCGGGGTCTAGTGGTTTAGTCCATCCGGACAGCACCACAACCTTGTGCTACCTGCCTCGCCAGGTTCGGTCGAACCCCTTGCCTCGGTGTAAGGAGGTTCTCCGCATTGGGTTTTTCATGCAGTCGGAGGCGGGGTTCCCAGCCTTCTGATGGCGGGAGCCTCCAATTCTCCAGCTACGACCATAAGCCGGACATAGGCTGCGCCTCATGAGTGCTTTTTTTCCTGCCAGAGGTAGCACAGGATCTTCTCCCTCCTCCCTCCAGGGAGAATACGAGGCCGAGGCTGCTTTTTGCCCACCCCCTCAGCAAGGTCTGCATTAGGGGATGCCATCAGGGCCACGGACCCCAGGCCCTTCCGCGCCTCTCCCCCATTTCCCTTGACCTATGGGCAAGGCAAGGAGGGACTGGGCGCAGGTGATGCTGGTAGCCCCAGACTGGATTGCCAGCTCTGGTATCCAGCTCTCCTCAGTCTCGACCGCAGACTCCCATGGCGGCTTCTAGTCCACTCGGTCCTGATTTCCCTTTTGGGGGAAGGTTTTCCTTCGGGACCTTCAATCCCTACACCTGTAGGCCCGGTCCCTGTGCAGCTAGGGGCCAGGCCTAGGGTCCTTCGACAGGGTCCTCGACTTTCGAGGCATCCTGCTAGGAGTCGGCCAAAAATAATGCTCGTCCTCTTGGAAAAGTTCTCCATTTGATGATGGGATAGGGCCTGGCCCTCTCCCGTCCCTGGGCGAGCGTTTTGAACCATCTGCATCTGTTCTTTGAATTAGGGCTTGGGTCAACGACCCTCTAGGTGCTTCTGTGGTCACCCCGTCTTCTGGGCGCGGGCGGGAAGACAGTTGGCGGTGCAGAATAGGTGGTCTGGCACTTCTAGGCCTCGATCACGCCTCCCCTTTGGGGGAGAGTATCCCCATTCTGTGGGATCCTTTCTGGTATGGGCTTAGCTCACGAGCAAGCCGTCTGAACCTTTGCACAGGTGCGAGTTTCCCCCACCTGTTGTGGAAGAACACCTTCTTGGGGCTACTCGGCCATCCCGGAGGTGGGGAGAGTTCCAGGCGCTCCTTTGGATCTCCCTATCTGGTCTTCCACAGGGACTAGGTTGTCCTGCACTCCAACCGAAGTCCTTCCGAAGGCGATGGCGGAGTCTTCCCTTAGGGGGTATTGCCTCTGCCGGGGTTCATCCCCATTCACACTTCGGAGGTCGTATATAGGTTCCATAGGAACTTGTTTAATGCTCACCTACCCAGGGAGCATAAAGCTGAAGTTCGGGAGAGGTTCACCAGCTGTTTGTCATCTACGCTGTAGCCGCATCTGGCAGACCTGCAACCAAGTGGACGACGAGCGGGTGGGTCACCCCTGCATAGGTCTCCACTATATGCGGGCGGGCATGGAGCCTTCCAGAGGGATAAGTGCTCATTTTTACCCGCCCTCCGCTGCATCGGTGGCTGCTTCCGAGGATACTCCTGTCCGGATATCCGCAGGGCTTCAGCCCAGAAGCAGGCTTTACCGCTCCTTCCACATCAATCTTGGGTCGTAAGGTGCTGGTCGGGCCTCTGTTCTCCAGTTTTTCTACCTGGTAGGTGTGTGCCTTGCCTCCCTCCTCCTGGAGAACTGCTAGAGTCTGCCAATAAGTGTGGATGAACAACATATCCATGTCCCTAGAAATACAGGTTACTCACCTGTAACAGGAGTTCTAAGAATGGTATATGTTGTTCATCCACACGACTCCACCTCCTCCCTGGCTTCAACGCACAACCTGGCTTCCAGCGGTTAGGGTCTGGCGCCATGGGGTGGAGCCGAGTTTTACCACCCGGTGGGTGGGAGGAGCCAGCTTGAAGACCTCCGCAAGATTTAAAGCGGCAAGGGACCTGCCAATAAGTGTGGATGAACAACATATACCATTCCTAGAACTCCTGTTACAGGTGAGTAACCTGTATTTTTGTGCTGTTTCCTAGACGCATTGTAATGTAAAATAGTTTTTACATTAAAAGTTAATAAATACAAAGATAAAAATGTGTGTGTATATATGTATGTGTGTGTGTGTACAAAACAGAATTATATCTCAAATAATGAGTGGCAGTTGACTACCTCGCCACTGTATTTGGTTAGGGCTTATTCCACATGGAAAATGATGGCTTTAATATTCTTGTTGTAGGACAGTTCAAAGGTTAGAAAAGTTGTACTATTGTTCTGACGTCACATCAATAGTACGACAACTTTTTAGCCTTGTCCTACAACCTGATCGGATCACTTGATGTGGGTCTAAAGATGAAAATATGGGAAACACGGTGGCGCGATTTATCGAGCGATGATCAGTGGACCCTCCATACTCTTGACACAAAGAGCCTGACCTGGTTCTGTGTCACAAAAATGAACTGTTGTTTGTTTTTTTCACTTTAAAAATAAACGGTGCTGAGTGAGCAAGAGTGGGGAGTAGCAGGAGCCAGAGGGAGCTGGGAAAAGCAGGAGCCAGTGGGAGCCGCACCAAATAACAAAGGTTACAAGCAACTTTAAAAAAAAAAAACACGCCGGAAACCATATACTGTACAGAACAGTGGATGGGTGACCATCCATAACTAAGGCTGTGTTTCTATCTCAGGCAGTTGATGACATCAACCAGACCTCTCGAGCTTCGCTCTCGAGGTCTCTGTGATGTCATCAACTCCCTCGATGGAAACACAGCCTTGTTGTGGATGTTCACCCATCCACTATTCTATATATATTACCTTAGGAATCTGTTAGAATCACTGATGTGCTGTACAGTAACATATCCTGAAGGCTAACTAGACTGTAGCTATAATGTTAGACTGTATTTTCAGTCTTTACTCCTCCATGTCAAAAGTAACATTTTTGGAAGAAATAGAATAAATTTTGGGACCACAATCAGAAACATCCCAAAAAAATCAGGGACACTTATGAGGATTTTCTTCACTGTTTTTCAGTTATGCATTACTTTCCCTCTTAAGTATTCAAGTGGGAGTTTTTCCACCCACTGTACCTCACTGTTTCTTTCATTTTCTCAATTTTTCCTGTTATCCAGGCACTGGGGACAGGTAGATGTTTTAATTATTTTTCAAATCTCTCTGTTAAAGAAATACTTTTTCCCTCAGATCTGTCAGGAATTTTAATGTGTTTTGTAGAAAAAAATGAACAGATGTGATTCGTGCAGCTAAAGACATATGTAAAATGCCATACATGTGTGAGTGTCGCATAACGGTGCCATATGTTGGCATTGCCTGATTTTATTCCTGTGAGGTCCTGGAACTTCTGTCCCTAAGACCAAAGAGTGTGGCTCTATGAAGATACGCAAGAAGATCAAGAGTTACGGAAAGCAACTTTCTTGTTTTGTACCTCACTGGGACAGTGATGTAACCAGTAACTCGCACTAGGTTGTGCAGTAATTCTGTGCCGTTGCATGCCCCAGGGGTGATGAGGAACAAGGTGTTTATCGTGAGTTCCTTTACACCCCTGGGAGGTACACCAAATTAAGCATTACTGCACACCCTGGTGGGAATTATTCTGCATATAAAATGGCTTGCTGTTACTTAGTTAACTGGGCTTTGGGCAAGAAGAAAGTCTGAAATGTTACTATGCATTGTTCTTGGCCAGTCTATTTTGTTTTTCAGTGACATTTTTATAAACCCAGTTAGATCAAGTTATTACTTTCTCACTAACATTTAAACTTAATTCCAAATAAGGCATATAGAATCAAGAGGAATACTCAGCGCTGTTTAATTTGTAACCTCCTTTTCCTTTGCTCTTTTTGATATTGTTACAGTTATTTTTTTTGTAATTTTTATTTACAGCTACTGTAAGTGAACACACAATGCTCTTAGAAGGCACGAACAATCCGCCTCCACCTGCTGGTGTGACATCGGGACCTGTAAGCGGCTCTGAACTCATGAGAAAATTGTCTAAGTCTCATACGCACAGTGATTCGGCACTTAAAATAAGGGTAAGTAAATAATCATTTATCGTGTAGTTTTATGACATTTTATTGATTACCGAAGGCCTGTGGGCTTTGGTGCCCGTTTTTATAGGCAACCATGGTAGAAAATAACAAACATTGGATGATGTGCATACAGAGTGTTACGTAAGAATTAAATACAATAAACACTATATAACAACAAAATGAAATTAGATAAACAAACAGGTACTTCATACAACCCATTCTTAGAGTATCACAGCACATAATCCCAGAGGATTATTTTCTGACAAATAACAATGAATTATCTACTTATACCATATAGTGACCGGGGGCAATGTGATCTGGTTAGAGCACTGTCTTTGGAACTGGGAATTCATAGGTTCAAACCCCCTTAGAGCCAGAATAGTCTCATTCAAGTATCTGAGGGGAATCAGTAAGGAGGGGGCAGATGGGTTCTTTAAGCTAAGGAGGGGGAGGGTCACCAGGGGGCACGGGCTAAGAATAGAGGGGGGAAGATTTATTTATTTAGTTTTTGTTTACTGGGTAAGGTGTCATAGCCATGAAATATGACCATTTTCAGACACCACCCGGGAGGTTACAATACAAAATGGGCAGACAAAACAAATAACAGGTAATGTTCAGAGGTAATCAACCATACAAGGAAAAATCTACACCATGTTCTGTGACATAAACAGTATTGCTAATATGACAGAGACAATGGCAGGAAAATACATAGTAGTACAAAACATCATAGGCATACACTATTTCACAGAGAGGGTGGTAGCAAAATGGAATGCACAACCAGAATGGGTGATATCATGTAAATCTGTGGACAGCTTCAGAAGGGCGTGGGACAGGGGACAGGGGACAGGGAACAGGGGAGAGTGAGGGTGGGGGGTGGCAGTGGATGACAAGGGAGGGTGGGCAGCTGCAAACTAGGGTGCTAGCTGCACAATCGAGTAGACTTAGAAAGACCGATGGTCTGTTTCTCTGCTGGCACATTCATATGTTCATATGTGACCTTGGGCAAGTTGCTTAACCTCCCAGTGCTCCAGTCCACCCAACTGTGGAAATGGGTAAAAGCAGGACCCCTTGGAAACCAGATGTTTCATCTTAACTGGGCTATTGGAAAAAAACGTAATAAAACCGTTTTTTTTAGAACCAATAAGAACCGGGAACCGCACTCTAAAATAGTAACTTTTAGTTTTAAATGAGTTTTAAACCCACTGATCGGTTCAAAACCGAACCAATAACTTACAAGTTCCACACAGACAAAACCTTCATTTACTTACGGTTACCACAGATAGAGCTTGAACCGAACGGTTTTGGCGGTTAAATAAAACTATTCTCGGTTAAATCCAACCGAGAAAACACTTTTAAACCAAGAAATGAACCGAGCAGAAGGAGAAATCTCCGGAGCGACTGTTCACTGAGGCGGAGTAAAGAATCTGACAGTTCAAGTTTGAAATGACACAGATAGAGCTGCTCTCGTGCCAAAATTCTATTTTGGAATGGTTTTAACCATTTCACTCCGGGGCAGTTCTAGAGCTGGATCAAACTGCTAATGTCTATAATATAGCAAGACTTCATGTTGTTTGAATGAACAATACCATGTGATGGTCACTGGCCCCCAGGTGATCTTCTACCTGGAGATCTGTGATCCCTTCCCTGTTAGTCAGTACTAGATCTAGGATAGCCCTGTCTCTTGTGGGTTGCTGTATGAGTTGTTTGAGGCCCTCCCCCTGCAGGGAATCCATGTGTTTATTGTCTGGGGTTTGACGAGGGGTGGGCAGACCTGCTCCCACCCCCCAGCCTAAAGCTCCTGCGAAACAGGCACCCTGATGGGGTGCCCAGGGCCGATTCTCCTGTACCAGTGGGGGGCAGGCTGGCTTACTTCAGTCAGAATTGGGCTTCTTTAACCTCAGACAAGTGGGTTCTGGAAGTAGTAAGCCAGGGTCTGGTTCTCAGCTTCAAAAAGTTTCCCAAGTTGAGAAGCAGACTTTTTCTACCTGCAAGTGCTTCAGAGACCCTTGCTGTGGAAACAGAGGTCTCATCCCTGTTAGCTCTCAGAGCAGTAGAAAGGTTCCTCCCTGCATCAGGGCAGGGGTCTGTATTCAGATATTCCTTACCCCAAAAAGACAGGAGAGTGGCGCCCATTTTAGATCTCAGATATCTGAACAAGCATCTTTTGAAACCAAAGTTCAAAATGGTAACTCTGGCAATGATTTTACCTTCCCTAAGGCCAGGGACTGGCTAGCCTCCTGGACCTCAAGGATACCTATTTCCATGTCCTAATCAGAAGATCCCATCGAAAGTACCTCAGATTCGAACTGCCCTCAGGTCATTACCAGTTCAGAGCAATGCCCTTCGACCCCTACCTCTGCTCCAAGGGTATTCACAAAGTGTCTAGCAGTGGCAGTGGCCCACTTAAGGAGGCAGAGGATTGCTGTTTTTCCCTATCTAGACGACTGGCTCATTGTAGGCCAGTCCCAGAACAGGTAAAATCTCACCTGCAGGTCACCCAGCAGCTTCTCACCTCCCTGGGTTTTCTAGCAAACCTACACAAAGTCGGTTCTGGAGCCAGTCCAGGTACTCACCTTTACAGGGGTAGAATTGACACAAAGCTAGCCAGAGCCTTTCTTCCCCAGAAAGGGTAAGGAATTTAGTGGCTCTGGCCTCTTCCTTCACTCTGCAGGTCTCTCGACCAGCAAGACACTTTCTGCAGCTCCTGGGGCACATGGCTGCATCCACAGCTGTTGTGCAGGAGCCAGATTTCAGATGAGAGACATTCAGTTTCACTTGAGAACCTTTTGGTCTCAGAGAAGAGACCCCCTTTCCAAGTTGGTCCCAGTGACTCGAACCTTGATCCTAGCTCTCCAGTGGTGGCAGGATCAGAGCAATTAGAAGCGGGGTCCCTTCATTTCCCCTTTTCACGACTTGACTCTCACTACAGATGCTTCCCTTCTGGGTTGGGAGCCCACATGGGCGACCTTTCCACTCAGGGAGTTTGGTCCCCCAGGAATCTCTGCTCCACATCAATTTGCTGGAACTCAGAGCTGTCTTTTAGCTCTTCAAGCTTTTCTGCATCTGTCCACGACAAGGTGATACAAGTCAGAACAGACAACACCACAACAATGTGGTACATCAACAAACAGGGGGCACTCGGTCTTGGCCTTGTGCACCGAGGCAATGAAGTTGTGGTCTGTGGCCTATTCCTGAACACTTCCCTCATAGCAGTTCATCTTCTAGGGAAGGACAATGTCCTAGCGGATGCCCTCAGCTAGGATTTCCCAGGGCCATCACGAATGGTCCCTGGATCCTCAAGTGCTGGGGATAGTTTTTGCCAGGTGGGGCATCCCTCAGATAGATCTTTTTGCAGCCCCAGACAATCACAAACTTCCTCTGTTCTGTTGCAGGCCTCCAGTGCTGGGCTCAGTTCCCCTGGATGCCCTTCTTCTGGATTGGGAGGGGCGTTCCTCTATGCTTTCCCCTTTCCTCTCCTATTCAAAGTACTAGTCAAAATCAGATCTCAGCCTTGCAGGGTGATTCTGATTGCCCGGATTGGGCCAGGCAGCCCTGGTACCCACTCCTTCTGTCTCTGACAGTCCATCTTCCCTGTGCTTCCCAGGAATCACAATCTGTTGACTTGTGCCCAGGGAAGGGTTTGGTATCCGGACCTCAATCCCTCAACCTCAAGGCCTGGCTCTTGAGGAGTTAGAGTTTGCTGATTTACACCTCTCTCAGGGTGTTCTTGAGATCCTAAAGGCTTCCAGAACGCTTCCACTAGGGCTACTTATAGTTCTAAATGGAAAAGGTTTTCCATTTGGTGTGCTGGGAAAAATATTTCCCAGAATCTGCTGAATTGCCCATTTTGTTAGATTACATGGTACATTTTAATTCCTTGGTCTCAGACCAGCTACCCTGAGAGTTCATTTGGCAGCTGTGTCTGCTTTTGTATCAGCAGGAAAGTCATCCCCTCTTTCCTCTCATCCTGTGTTTTCCAAGTTTTTAAGGGATTACTCCATACTAATCCTCCCTTTTCGGGAACCGCCCTGCTTGGGACCTTAATGTTTGCATTGCCCAGTTAATGCAACCCCTTTGAACCTCTGTCTTCTGCAGAGCTTAAGTACCTAACTTGGAAAACTGTTTTCTAGTGGCTATCATTTCTGCCAGAGCATAAGTGAATTACAAGCTTTGTCAGTGGAGACTGACTTTATTTCTTTCCACAGGGATAAGGTAGTCCTTAGGACTAATAGGAAGTTTTGCCTAAGGTGGTTTCAGATTTCCATCTTAATCAATCTGTCTCCCTTCCAGTATTTTCACTGATCACTCTCTTCGGGTGAGAGGAGGTTGCACAGCCTGGATGTTAAGAGAGCTCTTGTTATTATATAGAGCGTACCAAAGGTCACAGGTTCAATCCTCCAACTTTTCCTTACCTATGGTGAAGTTGGGAAAGGCAAACCTGCCACTAAGAGATCAATAGCCAGGTGGATGGTCTCTTATATCCAATTTTGTTATCAGAAAGTGGGCAGAGGCCTCCCCGGTTTGAGGGCTCATTCTACCAGGGGTACAGCTCGTCTCTAGCTGCTGCCAGAGATATCCCTTTATTAGAGATTTGCCAGGCTGCTACTTGGAAAGCGGTACACACTTACCAAGCATTACTCCTGGATGTCCAGGCCAGGAGAGATGCTCAGTTTGGCACAGCTGTTCTTCAGAGCCTATTCCTAAGTAGGTTCTGCCCCTCCTCCATGGAGGTACTGCTGTGTATTCTGCTAATGTCTGTAATATAGCAAGACTTCATGTTATTTGAAGAAAAATTGCTCACCTTAGTAATGTTGTTTCTTCTAATGGAGTCTTGCTATATTATAGACCTCCCCAACCTACCCTCTCAGAACCTCTACTTGGTGGGGTGCGGCAACTTAGTGTGGGCACTACTTATGTCCTGTTAGCATTTTGTCCCTTTGGGACTTGGGGTGTGTGTGTACGCGTATGCTGTGTTTTATTATACTTATGTTCCATTTTCATATTATTAGAATGGTGTTAGTATTTCTGGTCCCCTGACTTGAGTCTTGGGTGTTGGGACCATCAATGGTTGTTATTATTTAGGTAGCCATTTGGCTAGTGTAGGTTACAGCTTCCACACAGACCTTAGTGAGTTTGGCTCGTAAGATCTGACAGTTCAAGTTTGAAATGCACAGATAGAGCTGCTGTCGTGCAAAATTCTATTTTGGAATGGTTTTAACCATTTCACTCTGGGGCAGTTCTAGAGCTGGATCAAACTGCTAATGTCTATAATATAGCAAGACTCCATTAGAAGAAACAACATTACTAAGGTGAGTAATTTTTCTTACATCATGTAACAAAATTTATGAAACATTAAAAACTGAAATATCTTGTTTACTTAAGTATTCACCCCCTGAGTCAGTACTTTTGTAGAAGCGCCTTTGGCAGCAATTACAGCTTTGAGTCTTCTTGGGTATGTCTGTATCAGCTTTGCACATCTGGATTTGGGATTTTGGCCCATTCTTCCTTGCAGGTTTGCTCAAGCTCTGTCAAGTTGGATGGGGAGCGTCGGTGAACTGCAATCTTAAGTCTTTCCACAGATTCTCCAGGGATTCAAGTCTGGGCTTTGGCTGGGCCACTCAAGGACATTCACCTTCTTGTTCTGAAGCCACTCCGGTGTTGCTTTGGCTGTATGCTTGGGGTCATTGTCCTGTTGGAATGTAAATCTTCGTCCCAGTCCAAGGTCTATTGCAGACTGATGCAGGTTCTCCTCAAGGATGTGCCTGTATTTGACTCCATTCATTGTTTCCTCTATCCTGACAAGTGCCTCAGTCCCTGCCGCTGAAAAGCATCCCCATAACATGACGCTGCCACCACCATGCTTCATGGTAGGGATGGTGTTACAAGGGTGATGAGCTGTGTTCGGTTTGCGCCAGGCACAGCTTTGCATTCAGGCCAAAGAGTTCAATTTTTGTTTCATCAGACCAGAGACACTTTTGCCACATGGTCTCAGAGTCTGCCACGTGCCTTCTTTCAAACTCCAGGCATGCTATTATGTGGCCTTTTCTCAGGAGTGGCTTCCGTCTAGCCACTCTCCCATAGAGGCTACACCTGTGAAGTGCTGCAGAGATTGTTGTCCTCTGGACAGGTTTTCCCATCTCAGCCATGGAACTCTGTAGTTCTGTCAGGGTGGTCATTGGGTTCTTGGTCACTTCACTGACCAAGGTCATTCTTGCCCGGTTGCTCAGTTTGGGAGGACGGCCTGCTCTAGGAAGAGTCTGGGTGGTTCCGTAATCTTTCCATTTCCTAATGATGGACTTGACTGTGCTCCTGGGAACTTTCAACACCCTAGAAATGTTTTTATACCCCTCCCCAGATCTATGCTTCCTCACAATTCTATCACAGAGTTCTACGGACAGCTCCTTGGTCTTCATGGTAGAGTTTCTGCTCTGGCATGCACTGTCAACAGTGGGACCTTATATAGACAGGTGTATTTCCTCTGAAATCATGTCAACCATGTGAACTGACTACAGGTGGACGCCATTCAAGTTTTAGAGTGATCTCACAAGGAAATTGGATGCACCTGAGCTCAATTTGGAGTCATAGCAAAGGGGTGAATACTTATCAAATCAAGACATTTCAGGTTTTATTTTAAATTACATGTATAAAAATTCCTGAAGTTTCATTCCACTTTGACATTATAGAGTAATCTGTGTAGATACATGACCAAAAATCCCATATGATGTATTTTAATTTGAGTTCGCAACATCACAAAATGTGACAAAATCCAAGGGGGGGGGGCGCGAATACTTTATGAAGGCACTGTAACTAATGTCCTCTCCAACTCCTTCATTTGAGGGACACCTTTCAAAGTGTGCCTGCGGAAAACAGATCGCTTTCAGGGATCCTCATTCTTCCTGCATGTGGTGCTTAGGCCCGGACCATGACACCAAGGCCTGCACCTTTTGCCAAGGGTTCAACAGCTGCACCAGGATCCGCTGTCAGAAGGCACATCAGGCTTACCTGCTAGAGGGAAAACTTAGTAGGATGGACAAAGAACCTTCCTCCAGGGGCGATTCTTCCTCCAAGGTCCAAAAACACTGGGACAAGCACCAGGAGAAGGCAAGGTCCAGATCCCCGACCTGGGCCTCGGATTTGTGGAGCTCTGGTTCCACCCAGTCGGACCGCTTTCCCTCCAGGGTTAGGTCTCAGCCCCCTCCGGTTAAGGTCCGGGCTTTCAGTGGTTCTTCGACTCTTCAGCCCATGAAGACTTCCAGGCCCTGGGCTTCCTCTACTCCCTCTCGGGCCTCTTCTAAGTCCTCTGAACGCCACAAGTCTTCCTCTTCCACTCGACGTCAGGACCCCGACTCCAGGTCGGTCTCCCTGCCCCCTAGGGACCCGGATCCACCACCCAGGAAGACGAAAGACCTGACGTCCCTCAAGCGGACGACGGACCCGACGTCGGCCAAGCACCCGAAGTCAGCCAGGCATTCACCGGAGCCTAGAACATCCGCCAAGCACCAGACGCCGGCCAGGTGTTCACCGGACCCGAATTCATCAGCCAAGTGACAGATGTCAGCTTCACTAGAGCCAAAGACCGCCCCCCCCCCAGTCACTGGTGGAAACCGGTCACAGGGACTCCACAGAGGAAGTCACCGCGTTGCCTGAAGACCAGGCGTGCAACCCAGAGGATGCCGGGCTTCCGAGGGAACCTTCGCCCACCTCGGAGACACCCGAGGACCCGACGCCCGACCCCAGCGTCAGACCACCGGCGCCAGGCCCGTCGGGCATGAATATTCAAGAAGTAAAGGAACTCTCTCCTTTCTGGTGGGACACTGTCCATAAAGACATGGTCCCAGTAAAGCCTCCTCCCCCAACTCCTCCTACTCCTTCACCTCCTACGCCTCCTCCTCCACCACAGGGGCCAGCAGGACTACCACCAACCACCAAGGAGCAGACTCCACCTCCTAGGGGTAGATCCCAGGATCGGAGAAGGCCTCCCTCAAGATCTCCATCAAGGTCTCCCAGCCCCAAGCGACCCAGACGTCAGCGGTATACTCCGTCGGGGGAGGACTCCAGATCGGATACCTCGGATTACTCCAGAGCTCCTTCTCTACTCAGCATTTCATCACCTGACCCACATGACCTTCCCAGGTCTCTGGATGATCCCTCTTTCTCTGAGATCATGAGGCATATCCAGGACAACATGGGGTGGGTTGCTGAAGACCTCGACCCCGGAAGGCAGCGCCTTGCTCGTTATCTTCGGCAGAAAGAGCAAAAGCCTGTGGTAGTGCCACCCTTGGTGGACACCTTTGTGGACGTCACCAAGGCTGTGTGGAAGCGTCCACACTCCACTCCTGTGGTGCCTGTACAAGGCCCCAAAAGAGGACCAGTACTTGGCTCAACAACCTCTGGCAGACTCCCTGGTCATTACAACTTCACATGACCAGTCCCAAAGACTACAACACATGAGCACACAGCCACCGGACCAGGAATCCAGACAATTGGACACCCTGGGGAGACGCATGTATGTAGCTGCTACATGCTCCATCAGGTCTCTGAACTACCTAACCCACATGGTACAGTTTCAGAATGTTCTATGGGAACAGGGCCAGGACCTGGTTGATAAGCTTCCGGATGGCGATCAGAAGGCGGAGCTCCTAAACCTTCTCCGTACAGGGTCTGATGTGGGTACCCAAGTACTACGAGCCGCATATGATTCTGCAGACTCGTCCACCAGAGCTGCAGCTTCAGGCATCTGTCTCCGGCGACACTCTTGACTCCGTGTCTCCGGCTTCACCCCGGACGTACAAAAGAACATTCTCGACGTCCCCTACAGTGGCGAAGTACTCTTTGGTGAACCCCCGGAGAAGGTCATCACCAAACTCCAGGATACTGGGAAGGCAGTCAGGTCTCTACAGGCCATGTACAGATCCACGCCCGGTTCCTTTCGTAGGAACCAGAGCCGTTTTCACAGCCAACAACAAAGGCAGCAGCCACGTTCCGGCCAGCAACAAAGGGGCACCTTTCAGCAGAAAGCCCTGGCTAAGTCGTCCCCAGGCAGAGCCCAACGCTACACTAAACCAGCCCAGCCTGCAGGGACCAGTGCTGCCACAGCATGACTCCTTCCCGGCCCCCGGCCCTCCTCTGGATCAAGGGGCACAAAAGATTGGGGGTTGCATCGCTCACCACTTTTCAGGGTGGCAGTCGATTACCACTGACCGGTGGATTCTCCAATTGGTCAAGAAAGGTCACTTCATAGAATTTCTTGACCACCCGCCAGCAAGACCTCCCCGCTTTCCCATTACTCGGGTCAGCACACCCTGCTCATACAGCAGGAGGTGCTCGCGCTACTGGAAAAAGAAGTGATAGAGCACGTTCCACGGAACCAGAGGGGTGCAGGATATTATTCTCACTTCTTTCTGGTTCCCAAGAAAACAGGGGACCTCTGTCCGATACTGGACCTCAGTGACCTCAACAAGTCAGTCCTGTACAAACGTTTGAGCATGGTGATCTTCCCACTTCTGATTCCCATGCTCAAGCAGGGTGCCTTTCTAGCATCCTTGGACATGCAGGGCGCTTACCTGCATATTCCCGTGCTCAAGCGCACAGGAAGTTTCTGTGCTTGAGTTCAGGGCCACCATTATTAGTTCGAGCCTCCCTTGCAACTGTCATCGGCACCTCGGTATTCACGGGTGAGCAGTGGTGGCCGAGAAGGGCCTGAGGAAGAGGCGCTACTACTGTGTTCCCTTACCTGGACAACTGGCTTCTCATGGCACCCTCTCGAGAGGCCTTGATGTCCACCACCCATTATACTCAGTCTCCGTTCGAGATGCTGGGCATCATGATCAATCACGAGAAGTCACGCCTAGTTCCGTCACAGACCCCGCAGTTCATAGGTGCAGTTCTGGACACCATCCAGGGGAAAGCTTTTCTTCCCCAGGACAGAGTGGAACATATCAGATCCCTCATCAGGGACATTTCGGCGAAGAAGACCGTTCCTGCCAGATTGGTACTTTGCCTGCTCGGACACATGGCTGCAGCTATTGCAACGGCCCCGCTCACTCGTCTCCACATGCGGGTCATCCAGTGATGTTAGGGGTCCAGTAGAACCAAAAGCAAGACCATCTTCAGCTTCCAGTCTGGATCACGAAGACCGTAATCCGGGATTGGCAATGGTGGCTAGATCCGAAGAATCTATTAGCAGGGGTCCCCTTCATTGCGCCATCTCCGATAGTGACACTCTTCACAGACGCTTCGGGGCTTGGATGGGGAGCACACCTCGACGGTGTCCCGTCTCAGGGCCTGTGGACAGCCCAAGAGACTCATCTCCACATAAATCTCCTGGAAATGAGAACAGTTCTTCACACCCTGCAGGCCTTCCAGTCGAAGATCCCACCGGGTACCATTCTGTACAAACAGACAATTCCGCGGTGATGTATTACCTCAACAAACAAGGAGGCACCCATTCCTACCTGCTTTGCAGGGAGGCCATGAGGATGTGGGATTGGGTTTTGCAACACGGCACAAACCTCATTGCTCTTCATGTCCCAGGAGTGGACAACGTCATTGCAGATGGCCTGAGCCGCTCTCAGGCCAGAGTCCATGAGTGGGAACTACTCCAGAAGGTAGTAGAGGATCTGTTTCACAGATGGGGTACACCAGAGTTAGACCTTTTCATGTCCCCATCCAATGCAAAACTGCCCAATTTTTGCTTGCTAGGTCCAGGGCCTGGTGTTTTCTGGCGAGATGCATTGCCCCTCTCCTGGGCGGGCTGATTCCTCTATGCCTTCCCCCCTTTCCGTTGATCCAGAGGGTTCTTCTGAAACTTCACAGAGAGCAAGCGATGCTGATACTCATCGCGCCGTTCTGGCCCATGCAGATCTGGTTCCCTCTGCTACATCAGCTATCCTGGGAACCTCCAGTGCCTCTGCCAATCAGCTCTCACTTGTTGTCTCAGGAGAAGGGCTCCTTGATCCATCCAGACCTTCGTTCACTGAGCCTGCACGCTTGGCTCCTAGAGACATGGCCATTCTAGGGACATAGATATGTTGTTCAATCCACACTTCATGGCAGGTTCCTTGCCACTTTAAATCTTGCCGGAAGGTCTTCAAGCTGGCTCCTCCCACCCACCCGGGTGATAAAACTCTCGGCTCCGCCCCATGACACCAGTTCTTCCTTACCGCTTGGAAGCTCAGGTTCCCTGCTTAGTGCTCTGCGTTTTAGGCTTGGATCCAAACTCGTCGGTTAAACCGAAATGTATTCTTAAATTCTCTAGACTTCGGTCTGTTTCTTCCTTCACGGCTGCGATGGATAAGTCATCTCCCGGATTTTGGCGGTGCCCATGCAGGCAGAAAATGTCTCAGACTGATCCGCACTCCACGTGCGTCTGTTGCCTTGGACTCGATCACGATCCACAGGCCTGCGAATCGTGCAAGTCCTTCTCGGTCAGTGTCCTCGAAGAACGTCCTGCCAGACCCCAACTTGGGCACCCCGAGAGACGTGTTCCTCCAGTGAAGTCAAAGGAGGCCTGTTGGCCGGTGTCTGCGGCAGTGGGCTTGGCTGAGCAACTTGAGCAGATGATCGCCCTCGAGGAGGAGGCGGCCCAGGCCACATCTTCATCTTCCTCGGCTGCGGCATTTCTCCCGCTCTCCTTGGGCTTCTCTTACATGGCTTCTTTTAAGGAGCTTTGTCAGTCCCTCTCTACAAAAGGTGAGGGTCCATCGGCACATTCCTCTCGGTCCAAGAAGGGTAAGTCCCACCGTCGGCGTTCGTGGGAGTGGGAGAGGTCCCATTCCCGGACAGTCGACACTCGACTTGATCGAGGATTCGTGCTAAGGCTGCTGGTTTCACGGTGTCCTCGTCAGGTCAGCCAGCCGAGACACTTCGCTGACACGGTCGAGATTTTTCTCGACCCGTCGGACGGGTTGTGTACTTGAGAAGCCGACAACCCTTCTTCGCCGGTTCCTCCGGTGGAAACCGAGGACTTGCCTGCGCCTGCTGTGCTAGAGTCCCCAGTTAGGGTTCCCGAGCTGAGGGAGGAACGGGTTCCCCCCGCTCCCTCCCATACCCACCCTTGGAACACCGACGGTCTCGGTCTCTGACCTCTTCTCGCCGCTTGTCCTCGTCATCTTCTTCCTCAGAGGAAGGTTTCGCACAAATTAAGTCGACACTATGAGGACTTGATGTGGCAGCAGCTCCTTCTGACCGGGAACTAGCTGACCCTGTCGCTTCCCCGGCCATTAAGTGGCTGTCACATAAGCGGCCGAAACAACCCCTCGTGGTCATCGAGGAGCTGAAGCCGGCACTGGTTGTTCGGCCGAAACCAGCTGCGCCACCCATTGTGGTGGAACCCCTGCCTCCACAACCAAAAACTGGGTCCCCGACCAAGGATTCTCAGTCAGGTCATGGGTTGCCCCATCGGTTGTTGGTCACCCTCACTCCCGATCGCCCTTGGCAGGTGGAGGGTGGCTCAGGCCCTCGGCAGCTGTTTGCAGACTCCTCAGAGTCTGATGATGACTCTTCCCTGTTCTCCAGGCCTCTCGACCTGGAGTCCTCTGGGGGACAGTCGGTGGACGAGAGCTAATCCTCGTTCATGGGATTACTTTGGCTTGTCTCAGAATCTACTGAG
Source organism: Neoceratodus forsteri (assembly GCA_016271365.2). Lineage (NCBI taxonomy): Eukaryota > Metazoa > Chordata > Ceratodontiformes > Ceratodontidae > Neoceratodus > Neoceratodus forsteri. The sequence continues at coordinate 295,995,903 of CM057453.1, read as the reverse complement.
ATGAAGCTCAAGCCCATGTCAAAGCAGGCCAAGTATCCCCTCACGGAGATACTGGACCCGAGGGGATTCTCCTATGGAGGCCTTTCCTGTGGCCGAAGCCATTGTTGGCCTGGCCCTGGAATTATGACAGCGGCCGGCTTCTTGTCCAGCTCCCTCGGCTAGGATGGGCAGGAAGTATGCCATTCCCACCAGCTCACTCTCCGGATTCTTGGAGCACCCCTCTGTGGAGGGGTTGGTGACCGACAGAGTTTTCCGGCGCTCCGGAAACGCTCGGGACGTGGACAAGCCACCAGATAAAGAGTCCAAGAAACTGGACTACTCTGGGTGTAAAGTTTACGCTCATTCCACTCATAGGTCTTTGTCGGGCCAGTTCGGCCCGTGCTGATTAGCACACTTTCCCCACGCCCGCATGGGCTCCCTGGATGAGGTGATTCCTCATCTCCCGGCTGACCTCCAGACTACGGTCAAGGAGGTGCGTGATCAGGGAAGGGCGGTGGCAAAGTAACAGCTCCAAACTGCTCTCGACATTGGAGACTCTTGTACCCGGTCAGTAGCGGCCACAGTGGCCATGCGCCGCAGAGCTGGCTGCAGATCTCCACCTTCAGCGGATACCCAGCACAAGCTGGCAGGCGTTCCCTCCTCAGTGTACCGACTTGTTCAGTCCCGGGTGGAGGGTCATTTGCAGAGGATCGAGAAGTCCAGTGCCACCTTGACTCGGTCACGTCTGCCCAGAAGGACAAAGGCTGCCAGCAGCAGGGTAAGCCCTTTTGGCCTTCTGCCCCTGCGGCACGTCTGGCCCAGCAACACCAGCATCAGGGCCAGCAGGCATGCACTTAGCACCCCAAATCCAAGCCTGCAGCTTCCTCCAGCAGGAAGCCGGGAGGAAAAGGCCTGGGAGGTCCCTCGGCCGGTCCCTCCTCCAAGCCTGCCCAGTGACGGGTTGAGGGGTGTCGCCCCAGCGTTATCACTCCCCGGGTTCCCCGTGGGGGAACTGCTCCGCCACTCCTTTCCACCTGGTCCGGTGTCACCGCGGACCGCTGGAGTGTTGGAAGTGGCAATCATGCTCTGCCTCTGGAGTTCGAGCAAGGCTCTCACCCTGTCAGGCTGTCGCTCGCCATGGGGGCTATGGGTCCGGGTAGCCTCTCTGTTGGGTCGTCAGCCTGACTATTGCTCTGCTGCCTCCGGAAGGAGGTGATCAGGAGGTAGCATGGATCCTCCATCAGACCCAGGGTTTGTGTACAGGTGTTTCCTGGTCCCAAAATGGACTGGGTGGCTGGCGCCCCATTCTAGACCTGCATGACCTAAACAATTCCTAAGGTCTCGAACCTTCAGGATGGTCACTCTGGTGCAGGTCATTCCATCCTTGGAACGAGGCGTGTGGTTCTGTTCTCTGGACCTCCAGGATGCATTCTTTCACGCCCCAGTCCGCCCGGCCCCACCAGCGACCTTCGCCGTAGAGCCGGAGGGGTCCCTTACTTGTTCGGGCCATGCCCTTGGCCTTCTCCAGCTCCCAGGGTCTTCACAAATGCGTGGCAGTGGTGACAGCATTCTCTGGGCGTCAAGGGTTGCAGCCCTGCAGCTGCTGAGGTGGAGCGGTCCAGGATCTGGCCTCCAGGTCTGTTCTCAGATTGGCTTCCTCATCAACGAGGCCAAATCGGAATTTGTGCCAACGCAGGTGATTCAATTCATCGGGGCAGAGCTCGACTCTCTTTGAGCCAGAGCACGTCTCCCGGCGGACAGGGCCAAGGTTCTCTCCTCCTTTGCCCAATCATTTCTGGTTGGGCAATTGCGCCCTGCCTAGGACTTCCTGTGCCTCCTGGGCCTCATGCCGGCCTGCACCAGCGTGGTCCATTGGGCCCTCTGGCACATGTGTCCCCTTCAGTGGGGGCTGGCTCGCCAGTGGTCACAGCATTCCAGTCCTTTGGGCCAGCCTGTGGCGGTGACCCAGGAGATGTGGAACACTCTCCAGTGTTGGATCGTTCCAGCTCATCTGCAGGAGGACATCCCATTTGTCCTCCCCGAGCCGACGGTCATTCTAACGACCAGTGCTTCTCTGATGGATTGGGATGCCCATCTGGGTGAGCACAGAGTGCATGGCCTCTAGTCCCCTCTGGAGTCTCGATGCCACATCAACCTGCTGGAGCTTCGAGCGGTCCGACTAGCCCTCACCACCTTCGCCCATTTGTATGGGGTCAAGTGGTCCAGGTCCAGATGGACAATACCACGACCATGTATTACCTAAACCGCCAGGGCGGGACGCACTCCTTGCCCCTTTGCAAGGAAGCTCTCTGCACTTGGTCCCTCATGAGCAGACTGGAGGCGGATCTCCTAGCCATCCATGTGGCGGGAGCCTCCAACACTCTGGCCGATGCCCTAAGCCGGATAGATGCTGCATCTCACGAGTGGTGTCTCCTGCCGGAGGTAGTACACGATCTGTTCTCCCACTGGGGCACTCCTCAGATGGACCTGTTTACCTCCAGGGAGAATGCAAAGCTGAGGCTGTTTAATGCCCGCCTCCCTCAGCAGGGCTTGCTGTAGGGGGATGCCTTCTTGAGGCCATGGACCCTGGCCTCTTCTTCCTTTCCCCCATTTCCTTGATCCCAGGTGCTTCTCCAAGGCAGGTGATTCTGTAGCCCCAGACTGGCCCCACCAGTTCTGGTATCCAGATCTCCTCAGCTCCAGGCTCCCGAGGTGGCTTCCAGCCCGCCCGGACCTGATCTCAGTCAACCAGGGGAAGGTACTCCACCGGGGCCTTCAATCCCTGCCCCTGACGGCCTGGTTCCTGAACAGCTAGAGTTCCAGGCCTTGGGTCTTTCCGACGAGGTCCTCAATGTTGTTGAGGCATCCTCTAAGGAGTCGACCAGAAAATGCTGTGCCTTCAAATGGAAGAGATTCTCCATTTGCTGTCCAGATAAGGGGTTGGACCCTTCCTCCTGCTCCTTGGCCAGCATTCTGGACTACCTATGGTCCCTTTCTCAGCAAGGGCTTCAGTCGGCAACCCTTAAGGTGCACCTGGCAGCCATCTCTGCTTACGGGGCGTGGGCCGGAAAGCAGTCGGTGGTGCAGGAGAAGGTGGTCAAGTGCTTTTCAAAGGCCTTGATCATTATCCTCCGTCGTATGAACCTCCACCTCCGTGGGGTCTACTGCTGGTATTACCTGCTTCCGCGGCGCCATTCAACTGATGGCGGTGTGACATTCTCACCTTGTCGTGGAAGACCGCCTTCTTGGTGGCTATCATGTCAGCCAGAAGGATGGGAGAACTCTCGGTGCTTTCCATTGAGTCTACTTATTTGGTCTTCCACAGGGACAAGGTTGTCCTGCGCCCCCACCCGAAATTCCTTCCAAAGGTGGTGTCGGAGTTTCATCTTAGTCAGGTGTTGACTCTGCCGGTGTTCTACCCCAGTCACACCTCGGAGGCCGAATATAGGCTCCATGCTTTGGACCCTAGAAGAGCGCTCTTAGTACAAGGAGATGGACGAAGTTCTAGGAGAGGTTCGCCAGCTATTTGCACTCACGCGGAAGTCAGCATTCTGCAGACCTGCAAGTCAAGCGGGACGATAGGCGGGCAGGGTCACCTCCTGCATAGATCTCTGCTATAGGTTGGCAAGCATGGAGCCTCCCAGAGGATGAGGCTCATTCTACCCACCATACCGCTGCTTCAGTGGCTGCTTCCGGGATGTCCCTTATCCAGGAAATCTGCAGGGTTGCTACGTGGAAGTCAGCACACACCTTCATTACCCATTATCACATCAACCGTGAGTCACGCCGGGATGCTGGTTTTGGGACCTCGGTTCTCCAGTCCTTGTTTCCTAAGTAGGGGGTGTGCGCCTTGCCTACCTCCTCCCGGAGAACTGCTAGGAGTCTGCCATGAAGTGTGGGTTGAACAACATATCCATGTCCCTAGAAATACAGGTTACTCACCTGTAACAGGATTTCCAGGAATGGTATGTGTTGTTCATCCACACAACCACCGAACTCCCAGCTTGACGCACAGTGCTAGCTTCCAGCCGGGCTAGATCTGGTGTCATGGGGTGAGCCAGAGTTTTTCCACCTGGTGGGTGGGAGGAGCCAGACTTGAAGACCTTCCGAAGATTTAGCGGCAAGGACCTGCTATGAAGTGTGGATGAACAACTATACCATTCCTAGAACTCCTTTACAGAGGTGAGTAACCTGTATTTTATGACATCGGGTCTTGCATGAGTAGCTTGCGTTCTCTGGTGGCTCAAGAAAACCGCCACTATGCTACTTACGCCATGAAATGGTGCCATTTTTGCCTGTGGGCTCAAGCGCAGGGGTTTTCAAACAACTTGAAGTCTTGCTGTACTCTGACAAGTGGAGTTAGCCCCAGCCTTTAAACTGCCCCGGAGAACAAAGGGTTAACCTTTCTATGCAGAGCATAGAATGCTGAGCTTGAGCTCAGTTCATGTCTCTGTTTCCCTTTGAACACTAATTGTCAGATTCTTTACTCCGCCTCACTGAACAGTCGCTCCGGAGATTTCTCCTGTAGCTTGGTTTGAAAGTCTGTTTAAGTGTCATTTTTTGTTGGTTTCTAACTGAAAAAAGTTTCCCGCATAGTCAGTTCAGTCTCTGTCTGTGGTACCGTGAGTACTAGATAAGATTTGTACTGTGTTTTTGTGTGGAACTTGTAAAAAGTGTTGATCGGTTCGGCCAAACCGATCATTTGTTTAATTCTTGTGTAATTTTAGTGTGTGGTTACTGGTTCTTATCGGTTCTAAAAAAAACGTGTTTTTAAATGTTTTTTTCCAAGACCTGTGACACGGTTAACAGCCGATAAGGGAGTCTTGCCTGGCGGTTGCTGAAAAAAGGGTAAGTTTGGTTACGATGGCCATGTCTGAGAAACCCAAGGAAAAAATCGGGCCCACTGGGTTTCAGCACTGCATTGAGTGTGAGGAGGTCTTTGCTAAGGCCAATCCCCACACCACCTGTGTTTATTGTCTGGGGTTTGACCACCTCAATTCAGACTGCCAAATTTGCAAGAATTTTCCCAAATCTACCCTGGAAAAGAGATTAGGTAGATTGTAGGAAAAGGAGGCCGAGAAGTCTGCTGACCCGGATGGCCAGCCTGGTTGAGTTCGACTGAACCAGATGGAGTGCCCTCTGACCAGGGCAATTCTTGGTCGAAAGGAGAGCCGACCCTGAGGGTCGGTTCTGACAAAAGCACCAAAGAAATCGTCTGGTTCGGATCCAGAAGTCCATGTTCTGACCGCTGAAGAAATAGCCAGATGATCTTAATTGTGAATCGCCGCCCGGTTCCACCGATCCAGCACTTTTGGGGCTCTGTTCGGTCAGTTCTCTGTTCATGATTATACTTTGAAGAATTCTCATGAACCGGATTTGAGGAGAAGGGAGTTTGAAGATGATGTGGTTAAAGTCTAGATGTACCTCTGGAACGGACATCTCCCCAGACAGACCTTCAGATGCTATCCCTCCAGGCTTTCTGAGTCCCTTCCCACTTTATGTTCTACAGAAAGGTGGCCGAGACCCTCCAGTTTCCTGTGTAAGAGGCAGTGAAGGATCAGGAGGAGCCTGATTATGTAGAAATGATGGACTTCCCAGAGTCCAGGAGACTGTCTATTCCTCTCCACAAATCTTTTGGGAAACAGACACAAAAAAATTTTGAAGTCTCCCAATTCTGTACCTCTTGTGGACAGAAGAATGGACAAGAGGTGTACACACTCAGGCTCAGAAACAGAGTTTTTACACCACCAATGCAGCCATGTTGGAGTCGTGCAGGCTGCTGCCTGTGATAAGGCAAGCATTCCCTTGGCTTCACACCCCCCAGACAAAGACTCTAGGAATGTTGATGCCGTGGCAAAAAAGCTGTATATGTCATCTTCGCTGGGACTCAGACAGGCTTAATTATATGGCCTATACAGCTAGGTACCAGAAGTCCAGGTGGGACACTGTACTGTCACTGGCTTAAATAGGCCTCCCGCCAACCAAGGAGCTGGAGGTGGTGGCTGCAGATGGGATTGAGGCATCTAAAGTTCAGTTTCATGCTGCTGTGGACTCTAATGATGTGTCAACAAGAGTCATGGCTACATCTGTGGCTCTTCGGAGAATGGCTTGGCTCAGATGTACTAGCCTCTTGCAGGATACCCAGGCTAAGGCCATGGATTTTCCTGCAGTGGGTAATTCTCTGTTTGGGGTGCAGACAGAATTACATGAAAAAAATGGATGAGTACAGGACCACATACAGGAGTGCTCAGGCCAAGGAGAGGCAGGCAACTCCTCAAAGGGAGCAGTCTAGGGGCAGAGGCAGGCCTTCTCAAAGGCCTTTTTACCAAGCACAGACCTCCTCTTCCTTTTCGCAGAGGGGGTTCTTTAGAGGGAGAGGCAGAAGGGGGATGAGCAGGGCTGCATCCACTCCTCAGCCTAAAGCCCCTGTCAAGCAGACACCCTGATGTGCCTGCCCGGGTCGAGTCTCCTATTCCAGTAGGGGGCAGGCTGACTTACTTTGTCCAGGACTGGATGTCTGTTACATCAGACAAGTGGTCCAATAAGTAGTAAGCCAGAGACTGGTTCTCAGCTTCAGAAAATGTCCAAAGATGAGAGCCAGATCTTTTCCACCTGCAAATCTCTCCCGAACCCTTGCCCTAGAGGCAGAGGTTTCTTCTCTTCTGGCCTTAAGAGCCATAGAGAGGTACCACCCTACACTGGGGCAAAGGCTGTACTCAGGTACTTCCTGACCCCCAAAAAGACAGGAGTGGCGACCCATCCTAGACCTAAGATATCTAAACAAACATCTTTTCAAACTAAAGTTCAAGATGGTAACTCTGGGAGTAATCCTTCCTTCTAAGGCCAGGGGACTGGTTGGCCTCCTGGACCTCAAAGATGCCTACTTTCACATTTCCCATCAGGTGTTCCCAAGAAAGTACCTCAGGTTCGAGAGTTGCCCTCAGGCACTATCAGTTCAGAGCAATGCCCTTTGGCTCAACCTCAGCCCCAGGGTTTTCTCAGAGTGCCTGGCAGTAGTGGTTGCCTTTCTGAGAAGGCAAAAATGTTTCCATTTTCCATATCTGGACGATTGGCTAATAGTGGACCAGTCTCCAGACCAAGTCAAGTCTCTCTGCAAGTGGCCCAGCAAGTGCTCACTTCTCTGAGATTTCTTCCAACCTTCCCAAGTCATTTCTCGAAGACAATTGCAGCTTCTTACCTTTACTCTGGGCAGAACTGGACACAGTCCAGAGCAAGGGCCTTTCTTCCTCTAAAAAGGGCAAGGGTTCTTATGGAACTAGCCTCTTCCTTCAGTCTTCGGGTGTCTCGACCAGCAAGGCATTCCCTCCAGCTCTTGGGCCACATGGCAGCTTCAACAGCAGTGGTCCAAGGGGCAAGATTCATGATGAGGAATATTCAGTTCCATCTTAGAGCTTTTTGGTCTCTGAGGAAGGATTCCCTTACCAAACTGATCCCAGTGACTCTGACCTTGATCCAAGCCCTCCAGTGGTGACAGGATCAGGACAATTTAAGACAAGGTGTTCCTTTTGCCGCTTAGCCTTCTTCAGTGGTCCTTACCACGGACGCTTCTCTTCTGGGCTGGGGAGCCCATCTTGGGGCTCTCACTGCCCAGGGGCTGTGGTCCCCTCAAGAATCCCTTCTCCATATCAATCTCCTAGAGCTCAGGGCAGTTTCTCTGGCCCTGAAAGCTTTCTCTCAATCAATACAGAACAAGGTGATTCAAGTCAGAATGGACAACACCACCTCCATGTGGTACATCAACAAGCAGGGAGGCACTCGGTCCACAGCCTTGTGCATGGAAACCATGAAATTGTGGTCCCTGGCTTATTCCCTGCAGACCTCTCTGGTAGTAGTTCACCTTCCAGGGAAGGACAGTGTACTAGCAGATGCACTGAGCAGGATCTCTCAGGGCCATCACAAATGGTCCCTGGACCCTCAAGTATTGAAAGTGATTTTTTCAAGGTGGGGCACTCCAGAGATACTGTAGATCTCTTTGCATCCCCAGACAATCACCAACTCCCTCTCTTTTGTTGTAGACCTCCAGTCTTAGGCTCAGTCCCCCTGGATGCCCTGATTCTGAATTGGGAAGGGAAGTTTCTGTGTGCCTTCCCTCCCTTCCCACTCCTGTTCAAAGTTTTAGTCAAAATAAGGTCTCAACCTTGCAAAGTGATTCTGATTGCTCCAGATTGGGCCAGACAGCCCTGTATCCCCTGTTGCTGTCCCTAGCAGTCCATCTTCCCCTGTCTCTTCCCAGGAATTACAACCTGTTAACATCCTGTCAGGGGAGGATTTGGTACCCCAGTCTTCAGTCTCTCAATCTCAAGGCATGGCTCTTGGAAGAGGTAGAGTATACAGATTTGCATCTGTCCCGAGGGGTTCTGGATATTCTCAAAACCTCTTGAAAGCCTGCCACCAGAAAGACTTATGACTCCAAATGGAAAAGATTCAGCATTTGGTGTTCCAAGAAGCATATATCCCCAGACACTGCTGAATTGCCTACAGTACTGGATTATATGGTCCATCTTAATGGCCTAGGCCTCAGACCAACTACTCTCAAGGAACACTTGTCAGCTGCTTCTGCTTTTCTGTCAGTGGGAAAACCTTCTTCACTGTCATCTCACCCTGTAGTCTGTAAATTTTCAAGGGATTGCTTCATTCCAATCCTCCCTTTAGGGAACCTGCCCCTGCCTGGGACTTAAATGTTTGCATTGCTCAACTTATGCAACCCCCATTTGAGCCTATGTCCTCAGCAGAGCTTAAGTACTTGACTGTGTTTTTGGTAGCCTTTACCTCTGCCAAACGTATCAGTGAATTGCAAGCCCTGTCAGTGGAACCTGATTTTGTCTCCTTTCATAGAGAGAAACTGGTCCTTAGAACCAATAGGAGGTTCCTGCCCAAAGTGGTTTCAGACTTCTATTTAAATCAGTCTGTGTCTCTCCCTGTTTCCTTCACTGATCATTCTTCCTCAGGAGAGAGGAGGCTACACAGTTTAAATGTTAAATAAGCCCTTAGCTACTATATAAAGCATACAAAGGGTCACGGTTTGATTCCCTCCAGTTGTTCCTCACTTATGTGGAAGTGGGAAAGGGCAAACCTGCCACCAAGAGAACTGTTGCCAGGTGGATTGTTTCTTGTATACAGTTCTGCTATGAGAAACTGGGAAAAATTCCACCCTCAGGCCTGAGGGCTCAGTCCACAAGAGGTACAGCTGCTTCCCTGGCTGCTGCCAGGGATATCCCTCTCTTAGAAATATGCCAAGCAGCCACCTGGAAAACAGTCGATACCTTTACCAAGCATTACTCTCTGGATATCCAGGCTCGGAGTGATGCTCAGTTTGGCACAGCAGTACTTCAGAGCCTATTCCCAAAGTAGGTTCTGTCCCTCCTCCATGGAGGTACTGCTTGGTAGTCTGCAGATTGTCAGAATACAGCAAGACTTCATGTTGTTTGAAAAAAAAATTACTCACCTTAGTAATTGTGTTTCTTCTAATGGAGTCTTGCTGTATTCTGACCACCCTCCCTGCCTCCCCTCTCAGAACCTGTTTTTGGGAAGTGGGTAGGCAGGAGAGTGTGCACCAGGGTGCTTCAAAGCACACCTTCCTCTTTATCGGGGTGCTTTGTATTATAATCTTTTGTTTTGGATAGGTTTTTAGTTTTGGGTTTCCTTACTTGAGTCTTCCTTTGGGAATCCAAAACTTTCTGTTGCCAGTTGGCTAGTTAACATTTTTTACAATTTCCACATAGTCAGTCAGTGAGTGTTTGCTCGTAAGAATTTGGCGGTTGGGTTTCAAAGTGCTGCAGACAGAGACCTCAACCAAGCTCGAGTTCAACGTTCTATGCACTGCATAGAAAATTAACCCTCTACTGTCTGGGGCAGTTCAAAGGCTGGAGCTAACTGCAGATTGTCAGAATACAGCAAGACTCCATTAGAAGAAATACAATTGCTAAGTTGAGTAATTTTTTCTTTCCTGCCATCTAAGGAGTTGTCCTTAGACGGAAGCAGTGATGGTAGGAAGACTTCGTTTGAAAGTTGTTATGGCAGAGGGGCTGTGCCGAGTCCGCTGTCCTTTTAGAAACAGGGGAAGGTCTGACTATGGACAGTCCTGTGCTCGGGGGGAGAACAGTCCACCGAGGCACGAATCTAGCGGTTCTGGGGATCTGGCTCCACTTAACCTCGAGCTCTTCTTCTTCCTCGTTTGGGGGAAGAAGAATCCGTGCCGCTCGAGGTTGCCCTTTGTCGTCTGTAGCGAGGTTTGTTTGTCGGGAAGGGCGGGAGGCCTGAACTGACTTCAGTGGGTTCCCTTTTGCCCGCTCCTGTCGGCCGCATTCTCGACTCCAGACTCCGTCTCTGTCCTCGCTGGAGCTCAGGTGAGCAGTTTCACCTCTGGGCCATTCTGTGGAGTAGGGGGTTTGACGTCTTCCTTTTTTCCTGGCTGTGTTCCTGATTTCGGGTCCTCGGAGTCGTTGGACCAGTGCCGGGTTGATTGGATCAGGATGAGCGCGGCTCCTTCTTGGTGCCTTCACCATTGTGTTGACCCATCGTGCCTACCCCCCTCTTCTTTTTTCATGCTGGGGCTGGCACGAGCACCACCCTTTTCCTTCTCCATTCTTTCTCATGATTTCCATTGGCTTTTTCCTTTGGCGTCAGGGGTCGGTGCCGTGCCTCGGTGCTGTAGTCGGCGCCATGCCTTGGTCGATGCCGTGAGTCAGCACCATCGCTCTGTGCAGCGCCATTGGTGCTGTTGTTGCTGCCATTGGTTGCCGGCGCCACTGGTGGTGCTACAGGTGTCTTGCGGGGCCAAGTGTGGCACCAGGCACCCACGGGTGGCACTGGGCACCCGCTGGTGCCACAGGCCATGCCAGAGACCCGTGGGTGCCATGAGTTCATGGGTGCCACTGGTGCCCTCGAGTGCCATTCTTGCCATGGGTTCCATGAGTGCCCTGGTACCATGGGTGTCGGGGGTGCCTCGGGTGCCATTGCTACGTGGGTGCCAAGGGTGCCTGCGGGTACACTTGCAGGCGCCCTAGGGTCCGCCCACATTGGCACAGGTAATGCTTGGTGCCCTCCTGTGCCACGAGTGATGCTGGACTGCAGGGGTGCTAGTGGGTGCTGTCTGGCAGAACTAGTAAAAATCTTCCTTCTTCAGATTTCTTCTCCACAGAACTTGTGGTGGGATGTTTTCCGCAGAATGAAGTCCTGTTCTGCGAATTATTTTTCCGCACATCTTAGTGAGTGGCGGTCCAGCTGGCATCTTGTGACATCCAGTGGTTTTCCGCTGATGGAACACTTTTGTGCTGTTCTGCCAGTGGAATCTCTCATTCCTCTCAGCACTTTTTCGGCTCCCTACGTAGTGCCAAGCTCCTCGACATCCTTCTTGGTGGCGAGTCTCTAGTGGCTCTGACCTAGACCTCCCTTAGGGGTCCTTCTGGGGTAGAAGTGCATCTAGATGAGTCTTTCCCTGTCCTTCTGGTCAGTGATACAGCGGATGACAAATTTTATTTACTGAAGGGCACGCCCTCTCTATCGTCAGGGTCTGTAATAGAAGATCTTTTCAGTAGTTCCTCAGTGATGGGGTCCACCATAGTATTCAGACTGTATCCATGGACCATACACCTCTGCATCTAGCCTCTTTCAGTCATCAAGACAATTATATTCTGTGGAACATTCTAATTCAATAATTGGGAGCCGCACAGACTCTTCCGCTCCTTTGATAGGGGTATATAACCTCTTCTGATACTGCCTTTTCGGTGGTTTCTTTGGCAGGTAGTTAACATCTCTTCAGCTGTGATTATTAGTCTGGTCACGATTTCAGTTATGGACGCTCAGGCTCCTCCTGCTCCTCAGAGGGATCACATCTTCGTAATTTTTATATTAGGCAATCCATGCGAGATAGGAGCCTGAAACCTTGTCAGGCTCGGACTAATGGTAAAAAAAAAAAAAAAAGGTTCTAATTATCACAGCACAGGATCTAGCCGAAATTACCCGATACCACACTTGTGGATCTGGTCAGGATCCGCCTCAGCCCCTGAGGCGGTCATCTCTAAACTACAGTAAAGAGTAGCTGACTTCTTCTACCCCTAGGGGGAGTCTGATCCAGCGGAGGTATGGGTCATCTCTTTTCTCCAAGAGAGACTTCTCTTATTCCGAGATATTTCTTAGACCTAGGCGACTGCCCAGTCCCTTGGTCCCCCTTTTTTTTTTTTATCAAGCTTTCTTGTCTTGATCAGAACTTCGCAGCAACAGAAGTGACTCTTCAGTGAGTTGGAACGTGGGTTCCTACTTCCTTGCTTGCTTCAACTTAACAGACGACATGCTCCTTTCTTGACCGTAGGTCAAGTAGGTCTTTTTCTGAGATGGCTTCTCAAATATTCACACCCTTCAGTTCCTGCGCACTGGTTCTGTGCCAGTCACATGCAAAGCTATACTTTCCGAGTGCATGACGGAGCTGTGATGTTTGTTTTTCAGCAAGCAAACTAGAGTCCTTCCTGTTCCCTTCAGGGAGGCCGGAGTGAGTGGTGCCTCACTGCATTGAGTAACTTCTTCCGCTATTCAGTCACTTTCAACGAATGGGTTAACCCTAACTTGGTCCTGCTGTGTACCTCCTCGATGCACATCTGCCTCTATTTGCCTTAGAAATCTAGCCCCTGTTTTTTTCTGTCTGAGTGTTTTTTTCCGCAGTGGACTCATCCTCATGTACACTTTTTCCTTTCCTCCCTGAATTCAGAGACTGCTACTACAGTTATACACACAGGGGCAGGATGATTCCTATTTGGAATATGCAGTGGGTTGGATCTGGTTCTACTAGACCACCACAAGAGGCTTCTATGTCGTGCTTGGCCTTCCATCAGGAAGGTTCCAGTGACTAAGTGACCATTCTCCTTGATGGGCTAACCCCACCTGGACCCCCTTTGCTCACCATGTAAGGGGTTCAAGTGCTCCTGGACCTGTTGTTTACAGGTTAGCCATACTTGACAGTGGGGGTTTCCATCTGCACTTTCCGATCTACCCTGAACCAGTAGACTTTACCTCTGGCTCTTTCAGTTCCTGTGGTCCGTTTTACATTACATTAGTACATGTCTTTGACACTATTAATTTTGGTCCTAGACCAGATTGTGAGGCCAAGTTCTCGCCGCTCTCCTAAAGTGGTTGCGGCTTCCTGGCAGACTTTCATTTTGTGCCCATCTCAGTCATCTGCAAAGTGGTAAGTTACAGCTCAAGCGCTTATCTTGTAAGCACTATGTTCTAGATGCTCTTTACAAGACAGCTCTTTTTATTAGCAGAACAGTCCTTGGCCATCCTTTCTGAGTGAACCCTATCTCCTACCACCCTACTCAGGGTTGTTGGTTTTAGCTCGGTACTCTCCCACTAGTGTGAATGAGTGATGGAGACCTAGTCCAGGAAGATATGGAAATTACGTACTTACCGTAATTATTGATCTTCTTGGACAGTCTCTATCGCCCATTCACATGACCATCCACCATCCCCAGGGTTCACTTGTTTTCTTTCCTGGTCTTATTTATTATTTAGTTGCTTAACCAGGAGTAGCTCACTAAGCTGAAAGTTTTTTTACAGGTGCGACCTGGGAGCAGAGAGAAGTTAAGTAACTTGCTTAGGGTCACACAGTATGCAAGTGGAAGCTATGGGATTTTAACATTGTCAAAACTCCTGGAAAAAATTGTCTTCATGGTCCTGTGGTTCAGACTGTGAAGACATTGTTCTTTGACCTTTCTTGCAAAGGCCATCTGGGCCCTCTCAGGCCCAGAAACTCAGGATGAGTTATTCTCATTAGTTATGCTGCACCTCCTCGGTCGAAAAGATACTGAGGCGGTTGGAGGGTCAACGCTGAGATAACCTACACAGGTACGAGCTAAGTCTTGTGGTGCCGCTTATGCGTGGTCCTGTCTCGGCGATGACCCTTCTGAACATTTTTGGCTCCCGCTTGGTCCTAGCGCCTCCAGCGCTATCCCACTAGTGTGAATGAGTGATGGAGACTGTCCAAGAAGATCAATAATTACGTTAAGTACGTAATTTCCTTTTCTGGTACTCAGATCTCCTCAGCCTCAGCAGGCTTCCCGTGGCACTTGCCTTTATATCCAGATCTGCTGTCTTGCCACTGCGGGAAGGTCTTACACCTAGACCTTCATTCCCCACACCTGACAGCCTGGTTCCTGAACAGCTAGAGTTCCAGGCTTTGGGTCTCTCCAAAGAGGTTCTCCAGGTGGTGGAAAACTCCCAGAAGGGGTTGACATGCCAGTGCTGCACCATCCAATGGAAGCACATTTCCATTTGGTGCCAGGGTAGAGCGCTAAAACCCTGTCTTGCCCCTTGTCTAGTATTCTGGACTACCTGTGGTCCCTTTCCCAGTTGGGGCTGAGGTTGACGACCTTTAAGGTGCACCTTGCAGCCATCTCTGTGTACCATGTGTGGGCTGGTATGCCAACAGTGGCGCAGGAAAAGGTGGTCAGGTGTTTCTTTAAAGGCCTTGACCACCTGTCCTCGCCAGTGTGTGAACCACCACGACCACCACTGTGGGACTTGTTACTGGTCTTGGTAGTGATCATGGGCAAGCCATTCAAACCAATGCATGGGTGTGACACCTCTCACCTGTCATGGAAGACCGCCTTCTTGGTGGCCATCACCTCCGTCAGAAGGATTAATGAGCTTTATGTGCTCTTGGTGGAGTTTCCATACTTGGTGTTCCATAAGGACAAAAGTTGCCCTCCACCCCAACTCGAAGTTCCTCCCAGAGGATGTTTCGGAGGTGCCACAGAAGCCCGCTGATGCTGAGGAGATCTGGATACCATAACTGACATGATCAATCTCCTAGTGAACGTCACCAATCCAACCTTGGAGGCTAAACACAAGCTCCATACGTTGGACCTGAAGCGAGCGCTCTCGTATTACATGGCGCGCATGACTGGAGTTTGGGGAGAGGTTCACCAGTTCTTTGTTACCTAGACTGACGCCACATCTGGCAGACCAGCAGCAAAGCAGACAGTTGGCAGATGGATTGTATTCTGCATCAACCTCTGCTATAGGTTGGCTGGTAGGGGACCTCCCTTAGGGCTAATGGCTCATTCCACCAGATACACCGCTGCCTTGGTGGCTGCTTCCAGGGACATTGCTATCTGGGAAATCTGCAGGGCTGCTATCTAGAGGTCAGCACACACCTTCATTTCCCATTACTACATTGACTTTGAGTCACCCCAGGATACTGGTTTTGGGGCCACAGGTCTCCACTCCTTGTTTATTACGTAGGGGTGTGTGCCTTGCCCTCCTCCTTCCGGAGAACTGCTAGGAGTCTGCCTAAGTGTGGATAGTACACCATATCCACGTCCCTAGAAATGAGGGTTACTCACCTGTAACCATAGTTCTAGGAGTGGTATATGGTGCACATCCACACAACCCACCCGACCTCCTCTGGCAAGTGGCACACGGATCCCTGCTTCCAGTGTGCGAGATCTGACATTGTAAGGCAGAGCTGACAAGCAGATCACCTGTGTGGGTGGGAGGAGCTTAGTTTGAAGACATTTTGGCTAGAATTAAAGGGAAAAGAAGACTGCCCGAGTGTGGATTTGCACCATATACTACTCCTAGAACTGTGGTTACAGGCGAGTAACCCTGGTTTCTAGCGACATGGATATGTTGTTCATCCACACTTATTGGCAGGTTCCTTGCCGCCTTAAATCTTGCCGGAAGGTCTTCAGGCTGGCTCCTCCCACCCACCCGGGTGGTAAAACTCTCGGCTCCGCCCCATGACGCCACAGATCTTCCTTACCGCTTGGAAGTTCAGGTTCTCTCCTTAACACTCTCGCGATAAGACTGGTTCCTAATTCTTGAATCTTGAAAATAAAAAAAGTTTTGCTAAAAGACTTGGTCTTCTCTCCCTCGCGCCCTGCGATGGACAAATCGACTCCCAGTTTCGGAGATGCCCTTGCGGGCAGAAGATGTCTCGGACGGATCCGCACTCCACGCGTCCTAGTGCTTGGGCCTTGAGCACGACCCGCAGGCCTCGACCTGTGCTCTTCCTTTTGGCCTACGCCTCGAAGACCGTGCTGCCCGCTTTACAACTGGGGTGTCGAGAGAGATTTCACTCCTGTAAAGTCAAAGAGGCCTGGTCGAGCGTGTCCGAGGGCGGGCGGGCTCAAGCGGATCAGCCTCGAGCAGATGATCGCTCGAAGAGGAGGCGGCGCTGGCCGCTTTCTACCTCGCTGCGCATTTGTCCCGCTTATCTCTCGTGCATCTTATTCGCTTCCTTTAAGGAGCTTTGTCTGACCTTCTCGACAAAACATGAGGGTCCAACTTTCTGGACCATTTCCTCGTCCAAAAGAGAGACAGGGTAAGTCTCACTGTCGCGCTCTTGGGAGCAGGAAAGATCCCTCCTGTAGTCACTGGCCGACTTCCGGCCCACCTCCTCGGCTCGCCACTGGTTTCACGGTGTCCCCATCAGGCCAATAGTTGGATCGAGACTCCGGCCGACGCTGTCGAGATTTTCTCGACCCGCTGACGGTTGTCGGCTGGAGAAGCTGAAAATCCCCTTCCCGGTTCCCCTGGTGGGAGTTGAGGATCCCGTCGCTCGTCTGTGCCTCCGTTCGAGCCTTTGCTGAATCGTCCAACCGAGGGGAGGCCGATTCCCCGCGACACCTCCCTGCACCGGCCCTTGGCTTAGCCGAGGTTCTCGGTCCGGACGTCAGGGGTCCAGCCGATCCCGCCCGCCATAGGCGGGTCTTGCTTCTGGCACCACGTAAGCGGTGCCCGCCGCCATCCTCCTCCCTCGGACGAGGGAGGCTTCTCAAGCAAGTTGCCGGAGGTATGAGGAACTCATGTGGCAATAGTTCTTTGGCCGAATAAAGCCACCGCCATCTTTCCCGCCATTATGGTTGTCACCGAGCGCCTAAACAGCCCTCGCTTTAGCCGAGGAGCCTGTTCCCAGGCCGGTTGTTCGGCCATTTCCAGCTGCCCCACCGATTCTGGTGGAACCTCCGCCTCCACAGCCATTAGTTGGGGCTCCGACCAAAAATTCTCGGTCGGCTCAGGGACTGCCCCATAGGCTGTCTTGTCACCTCACTCCCCGACGACCTCTGCAGGTGGAGGGTGGGTCAGGCCGAGCAGCTCTTTGAGGACTCTTCCAGTCCAAGACGATTCCTCCTTTTCTCCAAGCGAATGGACTTGGAGTCCTCAGGAGGACAAGTTGCGGACTATAGCCCTTCGTCCTTTCTGGGATTGCTTTGGCTCATCTCGAGTCCACGGGATGAAGCTCGAACCTGTTTAATGCGGGCCAGGTATCCCCTCACGGAGATTCTGGACCGAGGATTCCCTCACGGAGGCCTTTCCGGTGGCGAGGCCATAGTGGAGTCCGGCCTTGGAGCTCTGGCAGCTCTCTGCACTGCCCTGTGCCTCGGCCAGGATGGCCAGGAAGTATGCGTCCCTACCGTTCCCTGGTCCGGTTTTTCAGAACATCCTCAGCTGAGGGTTGGCCACTGACAGCGTGCTCCGGCGTGCCGGGAATGCTAGGGATGTGGACAAACCTCCCGACAAGGAATCCAAGAAATTGGATTATGCCGGGCGAAAAGTCTATGCTGCGTCCTCTCTCGGCCTTCGTCAGGCCAGTTCGGCCGTCCTCATGGCACATTTCTCATGCCCTGTTGGGCTCCCTGGATGAGGTCGTCCCTCATCTTCCCGCGGATTTGCAGACTACGGTCAGGCAGGTGCGGGACCAGGGCAGGGCAGTGGCCAAACAGCAGCTCCAGACTGCTTTAGACATTGGGGACTCATGTGCCAGGTCTGTGGCGGCCACAGTGGCTATGCGTCGTCGGGCTTGGCTGAGGATATCCACCTTTACTTCGGATACCCAGCACAAGTTGGCGGATGTTCCCTTTTTGGGGACTGACCTCTTCGGCCCTGGGGTGGAAGGTCACCTGCAGAGGATCGAGAAGTCCAATGCTACCTTGGACTCGGTCTCTTCCGCTCAGAAGGACAAAGGCCGCAAACCACAGCCTAAGCCCTTTCGTCCTTCTGCGCCCGCGGCGCGTCCGGCCCAGCAACGTCAGGGCCAGCAGGCTCGGGCTTGGCATCCCAAACCCAAGCCCGGAGCTTCCTCCAACAGGAAGCAGGGAGGTAAAGGCCCAGGAGGTCCCTCGGCCGGTCCCTCCTCCAAGCCTGCCCAGTGACGGGCTGAGGGGTGTCGCCCCCAACCCTGTCACCTCACCCCAGGTTCCCCCCGTGGGGGGACGGCTCCGGCACTTCCTTTCCGCCTGGTCCGTTATTACCACGGACAGGTGGGTACTGGAGGTGGTGGGAAAGGCCTGCCTCTAGAGTTCAAGCAGGCCCCACCCTTCAAGTGTGGCGCAGGGGCTTGGGTCCGCAGCCTCACTGTTGGCTCGTCGGGCCTGCATAGCTCTCCTCACTCCAAAGGAGGTGATCAGAGAGGTAGCGTACCCTCCCTCAGACCCGGGTTCGTGGTCCAGGTATTTCCTGGTTCTGAACGGACGGGCTGCCCATTCTCAACTGCACCACCTGAACAAGTTCCTAAGGTCTCGAACCTTCAGGATGGTCACTCTGGCTCAGATAATACCATCCCTGGAACACGGCGTGTGGTTCTGTCTCTGGACCTGCAGGACGATTCTTTCATGTCCCTATCCGTCCGTCACATCGAGGTTCCTTCGCTTTCGAGCGGAGGGATCCCTCTTCGAGTTCCGAGCCATGCCCTTCGGCCTGTCTCCAGCTCCCAGGGTCTTCACCAAATGCATTGCATTGGTGACAGCTTTCCTGCGGCGCCAAGGGGTGTATCCTTACCTGGACGATTGGCTGATAGCAGCCCCTCCAGACAGGAGGTGGAGCAGTCCAGCGATCTGGCCCTCCGGGTTTGCTCTCAAGTCGGCCTTCTCATCACTGAGGCCAAGTCGAACTCGGGCGAAGCAGGTGATTCTATTTATCGGGGCAGAAACTCGACTCTCTTCAAGCCAAACGCGCTCCCGGTGGACAGGGCGAGTTCTACCTCCTTTGCCCAGTCATTTCTGGTTGGGCAATCGCGCCTGCCGGGACTTCCTGTGCCTCCTGGGTCTCATGGCGGCCTGCACCAGCGTAGTCCGTTGGGCACGCTGGCACATCGCCCCCTTCAGTGGGACTGGCCAGCCAGTGGTCACAACGCCGCATCCATTGGACCAGCTAGTGATGGTGACCAGGAGATGTGGAACGCTCTCCAGTGGTGGACCGTTCCATCTCATCTGCAGGAGGGCATCCCATTTGTCTGCCCCGAGCCGACGGTCTCTCTATCGACCGATGCCTCTCTGATGGGTTGGGGTGCCCATCTGGGGGAACACCGAGCGCACGGCCTCTGGTCCCCGCGGGAGTCCCGATGCCACATCAACCTGCTGGAGTTCCGAGCGGTCCCTAGCTCTCACCGCCTTTGCTCCGCTTTCTCCAGGGTCAAGTGGTCCGAGTCCAGACGGACAATACCACAACCATGTACTACCTAAACGCCGAGGGGACACGCTCCATGCTTCTATGCAAGGAAGCTCTCCCGCATTTGGTCACTCGTAGGCGCAGCCTGGAGGCGATCTCCCAGCTATTCATGTGGCGGGAGCCTCCAACACCCTGGCCGATGCCCTGAGCCGGATAGGGGCTGCATCTCAGAGAGTGGTGGTAAATGGTATACAGTCAGAAGAGATGCAAGTCACTAGTGGGGTACCACAGGGATTAGTCCTGGGGCCAGTCCTCTTCAGTATCTTCATCAGTGACATTGCTGATGGACTAGAGAGTAAGGCATGTCTGTTTTCATCTGTCACCAAGATCTGCAATAGAGTAGATGATCCAGATGGGGTGGACAGAATGAGAAGAGATCTCGGTAAACTAGCAAAATGGTCGGAAGAGTGGCAACTGGGATTTAATGAAAAGAAGTGCACATAGGGAAGAGAAATCCTGAAGCCACTCATAGGCTGGGAGGGGAGTTGCTGGCAGTCTCAAAGGAAGAAAGAGACTTGGGCATCATCATCACCGATGACCTGAAATCATCCAAGCAGACTTCTAAAGCAGTAGGTAAGGCTAGGGGGATTTTAGGATGTATTAGTAGGGGTATCACAAGTCGTAAGAGGGAGGTAATAATCCCTCTTTACAAGACACTGGTTAGGCCCCATCTGGAGTACTGCATGCAGTATTGGAGGCCACACCTTCACAAGGACATTAGCCAAATTGAGGCAGTCCAGAGAAGGGCAACCAAAATGGTGCAGGGACTGCATCAGAAGACATATGAGAACAGATTAACAGAGCTCAATATGTATACCCTAGGGCAAAGGAGGGAGAGAGGTGATATGATTGAAACGTTCAAGCACCTTAAGGGCATTAACAAGGTGTAAGAGTCTAACGTTTCAATATAAGAAAAATAGCAGGACAGGAGGACACAGCATGAGACTAGAGGGAGGCCGATTAAGGGATAATGTGAGGAAGTCCTTTTTCACAGAAAGTGTGGTGGATGCATGGGACAGCCTACCTCAGGAAGCGGTGGCTGTGAATACATTGTGGGGCTTCAAACAGGCATGGGATAGGCATAAGGGAGCAATACAGAAGAGTATGAATGGATAGGCCAGTGACAGCAAAGGACGATGGCACATTTATAAGGTAGAAAAAGCAATGGGCAGACTAGATGGGCCTTGCAGTCCTTATCTGCTGTCAACTTCTATGTTTCATATATGGGTTATGAACTATCAACCTGATATTATCCCTTAACCAATGCCTAAGAGGCACATACTACTATATTAGTTCTGGGGGAAAGGGGAGATGTGGAAGAGACTCACATTAACCTGCATGAAGTACAGAGAGACCACTGATCAGGAACTGATAATAGGCACTGTGAACATGTATTATGTTGGTTGAGACTGAATTGATTGAAAACTATCTGTACGTAATAATGTGTATTGTGATTGCTCCTACACAAGTTCAGTAAACTTTAAATTTAACAAAAAAAAAAAAAAGTCTTCAGGCAAGTGACTTTCCTTTTTCCTAGAACATGAAAGCCCATACGCTGCAACCAGCATCTAAGAAATGCATTGTATGGTTGAAGATTAAGATGACTTTTGCAGTATGTTTATTTTCTTTGCTCATTCCACAGGGTATACATCCCTATCAGTCACTCAGCTACACCAGTGGGGATACAGCAGCGGATTCCCCAGCTCACGTTAGCCGTGTTGGATTACCAATGAAGGACAGTCCCCGGAAAGAGAGCCTGCTGAGCTACTTGACTGGAAGCTTCCCTAGTCTGCACAATCTGCTTGAAGGAACTCCCCAGAGAAATGCTTTGGCTGTTAAAAGCAGTTCCCTGACAAAAACAGGTACCCTCCATGGCTGTTTTCCAGCGCATTTCCCCATCTTGAAGGGCTTCTAAGGAACCCCTGAAGTAGTATATCCAAGAGGTAAAAGAGAAGACGAAAATGCTCACAGGGTCCAGGACCTTAGATGAGGTGATAGAGAGCTAGCTGTGGTCTGTGGATTTTAGCTTGAGAAGCAGTTTTAGTGAAAACTGTTTAATATTTTGTTTCAGAATTTCAGTTACAGTACATACACATTTCCAGCCTGGTCATTGAAAACCTGTAGTTGCTCTTAATTTTGGGTAGATAATCAGAACAGTACTTAATGGTGACAATTCCTAGTGCCTTTTTTTTCAAAGCATACACTTTCAAGCATTTTTGAAACCTCCTCTTTGATTTACAAACACAGGAAACACTGTTGCCACAGACACAGTAGCAGAACATCCTTTACCCTTTGAGCCATCATCTGTTAGCTTCTATAACTGGATGTCCAATGCGGTGTGTAACAGAGGCAGTGTGGTTCAAGAGTCTCCTGTCCCCAGATCAGGACAGAACAGTCTGC
Organism: Neoceratodus forsteri; assembly: GCA_016271365.2. Classification (NCBI taxonomy): domain Eukaryota; kingdom Metazoa; phylum Chordata; order Ceratodontiformes; family Ceratodontidae; genus Neoceratodus; species Neoceratodus forsteri. Next base: position 295,974,060 of record CM057453.1, on the reverse strand, counting down.
AAACAGGTATGGCTAACTACATCCCCGGCTTTAAAAGGATACTACCGTGGCTCGCTGTCTGTCGTTAGCAGCCGTATTGCAGTAACTCTTTCTCTTTCCTGCCAGAGATTTTGGCCGAAGTCTTTGTGCAGGGTAGCAGATAATATTCATTACGATTCATTTTACATTTACTTCACTTTATTGATGTTTTAATCGGTCCTGCATGTGGGTAAAGAGAAAGCTGTGCACGAGACACACAATTTTTTATAAAAAATAATAAAAAATAGCTGCATTTGGCAGAAAGAGGTGGTTTGAAGCTAGAAACTACATTGAGGCTTTAAGAAATGCAGTTTGAAAATTAAGTACAAAAAATGTGGTAGTTAATTTTGCTGTAGATGGTAAACGAGTTCTGCTTGAACATGTTCATTTTTCATACGTTATCTGCAGCAGCCATGTTATTTTTGCTGCACTGTAACATCTCACACTCAGTAAGTTTGCTGCAGAATTGCCTACTCTGATATTAGACTGGTACACTGTCAAACACGCTGCACTCAGTAGGTCGCAATACAGTAGCAAGTCTCAGACATGCTCTGTTCTTTGGTGTCTGTTTCCTGACATTTCCGCTGTTGTTGACTTGCATCAGCAGCTTTACCTTGGCTAGTAAAACAAGTGAATGGGTTCCTGGTCCCAACTCCTTTGTTTCTGTGTAAATCAGCTGTGAGATGGGGAGGCGGACTGCTGATTTCCTCCCTTTCAGAGGATGTGTGCACTAATTTTGGAAGACCTGCCACCCAGAGACCATATTATGGTTTTAGACCTGGGTCTGTCTAGTTGTACTTTTGCAGCAGGCAGTTTTGTGTGAACAGTTGTTGTAAGAGCTGTTTGATTTTAATTTAGCAAGTTCGAGCAAATATAACCAACCCCTGTTCTTAAACAGCACCTTTCTCAAATTTAAAAACATAAAACAGGGAACTCTCTTACCTCATAAGGAGCTCCTCCAGGCTGTTTTTATTTTATTATTTTTAGCCCCCCAAGGAAGGGAAGGGATCGTAATTTGCACCCGAGAGGCTGGCTGCACAATCTGTTTCCACTTCCTGACTCACCGATCCGCCCCCACGCTCCGACGTTTTGTGATGTCATTATAGGATTAGCACGGGGGCATGCTCCATTCATTTTAATGGAGCGTCTTTTTAAAATGTGATTTCCCGATTTTTAAAGTGGGTTTTGGAACCTACTGAGGCCATGGTTCAACTGACAAGAACCTTGTTAGTTGAATCCTGGCATCAGTAGATGCTCCATTCAAGTGAATGGAGTGCGCCCTTGCGTTAAACCTGTAATGACAAATTATGATTCCTTCCTTCCTGGGGAGGGGGCTAAAATAATAGCATGAAAACAGCCTGGAGGAGCTCCTGTAAGGTGAGGGAGCTACCTGTTTAATATTTATAATTTCAAAATATCATGAAAGGTGCTCTTGAAAAAAAAGACTAGAAAGACAAATTTCACAGAATATCGTTCCCATGCAACTTACACGTTTTGGCATACCATGCAGACATTCTGTGCTGATACGAATTCGCAAAGCAGCCAGCAAGATGTATAGGACTCACTCTGCTGTGCAGTCAGAGCATTTAGCAAAGTATTGACTTTTGAATACCAAGTGGCTATTATTTCCAGTCTTGTACACTAAAGAGATTGAAAACCTCTTCCCGTCATATTTCCAGCAAGAACACTTCTCTTTATTTATTTATTACACCTGTGTTTCTTTGAAATGTTTTGAAGAATGGGGCCCTGCTTTGCGCAGTGTCATTTCTGGGCTGCTGAGTGCTAAGTGCTAGGTGTACTTTTGTTTGATGGCCTGCAGTAAAGATGCATAAGCCATGAGATACACTGACAGCCTTCTGTAGCTAGTTTAACCCTTCTGTAAAAACTTCTGGTTCATTGGCATCCCTCTCCTTTTTGAAGTAGGATGGCTCGCGTTACAAAATGAGCACAGCATTTAGAAACCTGATTTGCTAAAAGCCCTGTGAAAGATGCTTATAGAAAAGTAAATGTTTTCTGCTGTTGGTTTATGTTGCACTGCTCTGTTTCTCAAAGCAGAATGGGCTTTCCTGTGAAAACTGAAGACCGCTTGTACTCTTTATGCACCAAAATACATTGTCATGGTTTGTCAGGGTTAATTATTTATGCATAGTGTTTGTAATATATATGCTTTATGTTTTCCAGGAGTGACCTATAATCTTCCTACAATACCATCTGCTTCTGACTTCAATACTGTAGTGTCCAGTGATCAGAACACCCTAGATGGTACACATTCTCAACACAGTACCAGCCAGGATGACATTGCAAATATAGAGGAGGGGAACCAGGCACCCCCAGCTGTTCAACTAGCAGATGCACAGGTGAGACCACTTTACTGTTCATCTGCTTGGAGTTCATATTTTAGGCTCCCAGGGGTTTTGGAGTAATCGGGAACATAATTTTGTGTAACAGCACTGATAAACTCCATAGACATTTACGTATAATTTGGGACATATTTGCTGGCCATCCATTATGCATTAAGGTATATCCAAGGATTGTGTTACCATGACTTAATTTACCCTTACTAAAGTTACGAGGCATAAGATGAAGCAGAGTGCCATATGTTCTTCCTGGACTAAGTCTCCATCACTCATTCACACTAGTGGGATAGCGCTGGAGGTGCTAGGACCAAGCGGGAGCCTAAAATTTTCAGAAGGGTCGGCACCGAGACAGGACCATGCATGCGCGGCACCGCGAGACTAGCTCACGCTTGTGTAGGCTAAACTGGACATAGTAGCAATTAGCACGACATGGTTTACCAGTTACCACACTGAAGACTTCAGTACCTGGCTATGTACTTTTCAGAAGAAACTGAGGTGCAAAAGGGGGGTGGAGTGGCCCACTATGTCAATGAAAATATCAAAGCTACAGAAATTCAGAATACACATAGGATCCAGAAGAACTGTGGGTCACCCTGGAAGCAGGAAATGGGACAGCCATAAGAACTGGGGTTGTCTACAGGCCCCAGACCAGGGGGAGGACATAGACACATTACTGTTAGAAGATATACAAAACATGACAGCTAAAGGGGAGGTTCTGATAATGGGAGACTTCACCATGCCAGATACAGATTGGTCAATACCAGCGGGAACATCTGCCAGAACTAGACACATGGTGGATTCTCTGCAGGGGAGAAGGCCTCAAACAACTGGTACAACAACCCACAAGAGACAGGGCTATCCTAGATCCAGTACTGACAAACAGGGAAAGGATCACAGATCTCCAGGTGGAAGGTTACCTGGGTGCCAGTGACCATCACATGGTATGGTTCAATTTGGCCACTGCAACTAAATCATCCCATTCCAAGGCAAAAATATGGGACTTCAGAGGAGCTGGCTTTGATAAGATGGCCAACAGAGTTAAGCTAGCCCTGGCAAAAAGAAATACAGATGAGGGGGTACAAGCAAAGTGGGCAAGCATTAAGGATGCAATACTTGAAGCAACATCCCATTGTGTTATAGAGAAAAGGAAGTGCAAGAGAAGAAGAAAACCACTTTGGTTCTCAAAAACAGTAGCAGAAAAGGTCAGAGCCAAAAGGCTGGCCTTCAGGAAATATAAAGGAATGCAGCGGGATGAAGATAGGGAAGCATACCAAACTTCCCTAAGGGAAGCAGGGAAGGCAGTAAGGCAGGCAAAGGCCCAAACTGAGCAAACACTAGCCCAAACAGTAAAAGCAGGTGACAAGACTTTCTATAGCTACATTAGTGAAAAGAGAAAGTTCAGAGGGGGTATTGCTAAGATCCAAGAAGATAAGGGGGCATGTGAGGAGGAGGACCATGTAAAAGCATCTATCCTAAATAGATACTTCTTCTCAGTATTTACTGAAGAGAAGGTAGGGCAGGGCCCACAGCTCAGCACCATGGACACAGGGGGGAGGGAGGGAGGTGAGCACTAGTCCCTTCACAAAAGAAAGGGTCCTACAAGAGCTCGATAAGCTCAGGGTGGACAAGGCAATGGGACCTGAAGGCATACATCCCAGGGTACTAAAGGAGCTAAGGGTGGAACTAGCAGAGCCATTATCAGAACTATTTAGTGAGTCTCTGAGGACAGGAGAGGTACCAGAAGACTGGAGAAGGGCTCATATGATCCCTATCCACAAAAGTGGTAGCAGGGAGGAAGCAGGGAACTACAGACCAGTCAGTCGTACCTCAGTAGTGAGCAAAATTATGGAGGCACTCCTTAAAGAAAGGATAGTGCAACACCTGGAATCCATAGGAGCACAGGACCCAAGACAGCATGGGTTTACAAAAGGAAGGTCTTGTCAAACTAATCTCATAGATTTCTTTGACTGGGTAACCAGAGTGGTGGACCAAGGGGGAGCAGTTGATGTTGCCTACCTTGACTTCAGCAAAGTTTTCGATACTGTTCCACATAGAAGACTGATTAATAAGCTGGGTAGGCTTGGAGTGGGTCAGAAGTTGGTCAACTGGGTGGCAAACTGGTTGATGGGCAGAAGACAGAGAGTGGTGGTAAATGGTATACAGTCAGAAGAGATGCAAGTCACAAATGGGATACCTCAGGGATCAGTCCTGGGGCCAGTCCTCTTCAATATCTTCATCAGTGACATTGCAGATGGACTGGAGGGTAAGGTTTGTCTGTTTGCAGATGACATCAAGGTCTGCAGCAGAGTAGATGGTGCAGATGGGGTGGGCAGAATGAGAAGAGATCTGGATAAACTGGCAAAATGGTCAGAAGAGTGGCAACTGGGATTTAATGCAAAGAAGTGCAAGATCATGCACATAGGGAAGAGAAACCCTGAAGCCAGCAATAGGCTGGGAGGGGAGTTGCTGACAGTCACAAGGGAAGAAAAAGACTTAGGCATCATCATCACCACCGATGACCTGAAATCATCCAAGCAGACCACTAAAGCAGTAGGTAAGGCTAGGAGGATGTTAGGGTGTATTAGTGGGGGTATCACAAGTCAGAAGAGGGAGGTAATAATCTTTCTTTACACGACACTGGTTAGGCCCCATCTGGAGCACTACGTGCAGTACTGGAGGCCACACCTTCACAAGCGCATTAACCAGATTGAGGCAGTCCAGAGAAGGGTAACCAAAATGGTGCAGGGACTGCATCCAAAAACATATGAGGACAGATTAATGGAGCTCAATATGTATACCCTAGAGCAAAGGAGGGAGAGAGAGGTGATATGATCGAAACATTTAAACACCTTAAGGGCATTAACAAGGTGAAAGAGTCTAACACGTTTCAATATAAGAAAAATAGCAGGACAAGAGGACACAGCATGAGATTAGAGGGAGGCCAATTAAGGAGTAATGTGAGGAAGTTCTTTTTCACAGAAAGGGTGGTGGATGCATGGAATGGCCTATCTCAGTAAGTGGTGGATATGGATACAGTGCAGGGCTTCAAACAGGCATGGAATAGGCTTAAGGGAGCAATACAGATGAGTATGAATAGATAGGCCATTGACAGAGCAAAGGCTGATGGCATATTCATAAGGTAGAAAAAGAAATGGGCGGACTGGATGGGGTTGCGGTCCTTATCTGCCGTCAACTTCAATGTTTCTATGTTTCTGTCAGGAGGCATTTCAAATAAGGTGACATCAACAAAAACTCATTTCCCAATATGACTCCTTAACTAACATTCCCTCTATGATCTCAAGCAGTTCCTATTCCCAGGGCACATCGAAGGATTTGTGACTTTTAGCACCATGGTGGTATAACATGTTTTTTTATTCTAAGACATCATAAATGTTTACGAGCCCTATATCCTGGTAGCTGGGTCAGTTCTAATAAAGTTTCTCTGGTCCACCTCCTGGTTTCAGGTTAATACATCCTGTAGTTTCTCTGATCCGGGGGCACCCATAAGCACAGGCTATATTTTTATATTGCAAATAGCAAAGAAATGAAAATTATGTACCTACTGTAATTCTGATCTTTCTGTGTATCTTCACCATGCATCACCTTTGGGTATAGTGGCCAGAGGTCATGACCCCGTGGGAGCTTTTTTTGGATGGGCGGAGTCGTCGCACCATTGGCACCACCCTCGAGGCCGACGCACTGCGTGGCGCTCACAGGTTGGCCGTTAGATGTTGTCGACCCCACCCTCCCACCAGTTCTGAGTCACTGTAGAGTAAGACAGGGTTGGGAGGGAGGGGCAAGAAAGTCCAAAGTGACAGAGAAAGGAAAATATATATAAATAAAAGGAGAAATAAATGACTGAGAGGACAGAATAAGCTGTAAAACTAAGGGGATTGGGCAGGGCCCCAATCTCTGGAGTAGAAAAGAGGAGGAGGGAGGTTAAGGAATTTAGGGATAAAGATGTGGGGTGGAGAGAGAAGGAACATACCCTGGAATCCTGATCTGTCTCCAGATTGTATAGGAACTGTGAAGGAGTAGCCAGAAGGCTAAACTGCCAGAATTCAAGGCACAGAATCACTGGCAATAACTCCAACATAAGCAGAATCGGCTATTCTGGAAGAAAAGACAGGATACAAGGAACACCACCCCCTCAAAATTAAAGTTTTGGTGTAAGAAACCTAGTTTCTTAAATTAAATTGAGGTTGTGTCCAAAGGACAAGGATATCAAAGTAAAGCTGACGGGGAGAAGGGGAGAAAGACTAGAAAGAGGGCAACTACCAACCTCCACCTCAAGGGGGTGGAGCCAAGGCACTGAGGAAGGAGCGCTCCCAATCCAGACCACTCTCCCCTTACAGAAAATATCCCCCATTGTGCCCAAGGTCATCCCACCCCTAACTTATCAGAAAGGAGGGGGTGACAAGAGGGCACAGAGAGGGAGGGGGAACTCAGAGACTGAGGCCCCGGGGATTGGAGGGTGGGATTGTGATGAATGGTGAAGATACACAGAAAGATCAGAATTATAGTAGGTATGTAATATTCATATCTTATCTGTCTCAATCTTCACCATTCTCCACCTTTGGGTGAGTGCCGAGCCCCCCCCGAAGGGGGCTTCTAACCTAGGACTAAGTCCTTAGCTCTCGTGGGTAGCACACTCAGAGAGAACCTTCACAGGTCTGGAGAGGCCCAAGAGTGAGATGGGGACCCCTCTGGAGGGGGTAGGAAGTTGCCCCGACAGACGCTGTCTCACTCTATGGGAGAAAAGGTAGGTTCTCTGGTGAGCAGAGTTAATCACCCTATGCCGGGCCAAGGGTGACAACTGGGAGAGATGTAGCCATGCCATCTGCGTGGTGCAGATCGCTGTCTCTATGACCCTCGTAGCTACTTCACTGGCGTCATACAATACCCTTGCTTGGTGCCTTGCTAGCTCCAGACCACGTGTAGAGAGTGCAGTGGCTTGTCTGGTTTCCTCCATGTCAAGCATTGAGGCTAGGAGATGACCTAGCCTGGACCACAGAAAACTATCATAGGTAGCATAGTGGGCCTGATGAGCAGATATAGAAAGCAGCAACTGTGCCGAGTAAAAAGTTCTCCTACCCAGAATTCAAAATCCATGGAGTCTGCATATGAGGGATGGTCATGGTAAAGGATGCGAAGCCCATCGGGGATATCCAGTTTCATCAATCCTGAGCTAGGATGAGGCAGGTTACCTGGAGACTCTGGGGGGGCACAATATCTGTGGCAGAGATCCCTAGGGGCTGGGACTCCAGAAAAGGGTCTCTGCCAAAAGCGCATCAACACCTCCCTAAAGGGAGCAGGCCAGGGGGGCACAACAAGAGTGTCCTCACTAAAATTGCCCAAAAAGGAACGTGTTGAATGCTCTGGATTGTGTTGAGTGGGTGGGGTGATATGCAGATCTTCCAATATCCTCATGAGAAAATGCTGATACTCAGCGAGATCAGCAGCTGGGGAGATGTGGACAGACGATTCCTCACCTCTTGAAGAGGAGGATGAGGAGTCAGAGGGTCTCAGAGGTTGGCTGCTCAGGGAGAGGTTGAAAAGCTGTCTGTCCATCTCCCTAATGTACGAGGGAAATTGAGCAGCCACTGCTCTGAACTGCTCCCAGGAGAGAGGACCGCCAGGACCAAGGATACCTGGGAGAGCAGGAGAATGTGGCAGAGGAGAGGGGGCAGATCCAACAACAGGAATCGACTGTCCTCCACCTGGGCTAGAGAGCGCACCTGGAGCCCCAAGAGAAGAGGTAGCTCTGGAAAACTCCACAACCGACAGCTGGTCAACCATACTGCCAACTGCCTAGGCTGCACCCTGAAGAATCACCCCTGTGAGGTGACTGGGGCCGTGAAAGTTCAGAAGGACAGTCCCCCACCTCCAAAGAATGGGGCCCTCTTGAGGAAACCAAAAGGGAAAGGTGAGGGTCCACACTACGACTTGTCCCAGAGCCTGGGCGAGCTCCAGAAAAAGGTCACCACATCAAACCCATACCCCTCGACCCCTCGGAATCTGAAAGTGCCCTCCTCCTCAAAAGAGCCAGCTTAGGCAGCTGGCAACCCTGGACAGCCCCCGAAGGGGCTATCCAGGGAGCAGCACCCTCACCTATTGTAAGTGCTCCAATCGGCCCCAAAGTTGGGCGATCCAGGCACACCACTTGATGGGTACCACCACTGAGGGGTCAGAACCTCCCCCCGAATCCAGGCTACAGAGCACTGTTGGCCTGCACCACTGCCTGATGGTCAGCACACCTGACCCTGGTCCTGGGAGTCACTGTCCTCTCCTCAGAGGGGGTTGGTTCCGGCCTATCAAGGATATTACCAAGGTCTCTATGTGAGCAGCCAACTCCAAAGAGTCAGACTGGCTACCTGACTCACAGTCTGATTCCCCCTCCAAGGAGGTGGAGATCGAAGTTCTGTGCCAAACGGTGCATGGACGCCCGCTGCCATCCCGACTGAAAGGGGCACCAGCCCCAGAGACTGCACCAGAGTCGATGCCGAGGTCCTCAGCTACACTGCGAATGATATGGGAAGAAGACACGGTGCCAACAACGGCAGGAGCATCGGAGCTGGAGCCTGTCACAGTGCTGCAAGCGGCACCGAGGCCAGAGACAGCGCCGACAACTCTGACTGCACTCTCGGCACCGCGAATGCCACCGAGGTTGGAAACCCCCATGGTGCTGTCCCGACCCATGGTGGTGCGAGTGGTGCTGAGGCCAGAGACGGTGCCGACGATGGCCCGGACTGTGCTCTTGCCACCACAGACGGCGCCGAGTTCCAAACCCCCCATGGTGCCATGTCCTCGCTCAGCACCGTAAGCGGCTCCAGAGCTGGACATGGTGCTGTGCTCAACCACAGCACTGCAAACGGCACTGAGGTGAGAAACAGTAAAGGACGGCGCGGTAGAGCCTCCCACAACACTGTGAGCACCATTGACACTGCAAATGGATCCAACAGCAGCAATGGCGCCGAGCGACGGACCGGTGATGATGACAACGGCGCCATCAGGGCCCATGTCACCATGAATGGCACTGACAGATGGCGTTCAGGACAGCGCCGACCCAGGCCTTTCAACCTGAGGGTACGACACGGGGGAGCCTTCACCCCCAAAGGGGCGATTGCCAAGGCGGTGCCTCTCTCCTGTCCCCTGAGGGGAATGGACTGGGCCTCCTGCACCACAGAAGGGGCTTTTGCAATGGCGAGGCTACTAGAAGCACAAGTCCCCTCTTTCTTACTCCATAAAGAACTGGGAGGGGACCTGGAGGAAAGGCCAGAAGAGCATGGCTTGGCCCGATGAGTGCATGCCCATCCTCTGAAAGTCGGCAGAGCTCATCCAACTTTCCACATGCATTGTTCAATGACACGACTGTCCATGGAGAAGCAGGCATCACATGAATCCATGTCATGTAGCGGGCCAAGACATGCGAGGCAATGGTCATGTTGGTCGGTGACAGAATACTTAAGGCCGCACGGGCACCGATGCATAGGGGGCTGTCCTGTCTTCACAGTTTTCTTGCCTCCCAATCAAGACATGACCTACGGAAAAACAGCACCAAACAAGACCCAACATCGCAAAATAAAACAAGGAACAGTCTTACTTTAATTCCAGGTGATGTCGAGTGGAGCGAACACTGAAGCGGCAGGAAAAGATTCGATTGAATGGAGTTGATGGACTACGAAATGGAGCCAAAGGCTTCAAGATAAACTGCAGGTGTCTCACGCAGCAGAACTATCCATGAGGTGCACCTCAATGGCGGAGACAAAGAACTGGTGGGAGGGCGGGTCGACAACACCTAATGGCCAACCCGCGAGCGCGACGTAGTGCGCCAGCCTTGAGGGTGCCGCCAATGGTGTGTTGACTCCGCCATCCAAAAAAATAAATAAAAGAGCTTCCACGGTTGTGCCTCCAGCCACTATACCCAAAGGTGATGAATGGTGACGATTGACAAAGATAAGATCAATCATAACCAGTTGGCCAAGTGTCACACTGGGCAAAGGTTAAACTATACTATAGTGTATACTGTAGAGGTAGTATTGCAGAGATCTTGATACAACCAGAACCTCTTAATATATTAGGGATGTGGTTTGGGCCTGGGGAACTTGATGAACTAAACTGGAGCAAAAAGTTAAGAGATAGGAAAGCAAAAAGTGGGGCATTGGAACAGAGGGAAACTAAGGGAAAAAAAGAGGATCTATCTTATCAAAACTCTCTTAATTCCAGTTCTCTTAAATGTGAGTTACATATTTCCACCCCCAAGACAGAGAAAGACAGAAGTGCTTAGTATTTTTTTTCAAGCATGCTGGGGTAGTCGACTAAACACAATAAAAAGAAATATTTTATATTTATCACCAAAACAAGGGGGCTTAAATATGACAAACCCCATCTTATTTGTTAATGGTTTCTTTCTGTTCACAAATATAAAACCTCTGCTGGAACATCAGAATACAGGTTGGGAGAATTTAATTAAAAGAAATGTTCTCATTGGCTCCGCTCTTGGGACTTACAGACTTTGAAAGTACTCAAAAGATCTATAGAAGTACCAGAATATCTTAGAGCGTTTGTTTCTGAGATTGAAACAGTGGCAGATTACAGTACATCAAGTAAGGACATTATCTAGGAAACAATTCTATTTCTTACTGTTATCTATTACATGTCATGAGGAGGTTTTATTTGGAAAATGTCCTGTGGGTCATACAGAATCATTGAAACATCTACTTAATAATAAGCGAGTTCCTGAACACATGTGGGACTTCCATTGGCTAGCATGCCATGAAAAAATAAACATTAAAGCGAATCAAAAGCATAAGAAAATAGAAGAGATGCTCTGTAGTAGACATTAATGCACACAAAAAGAAGGAACAATACATCGTTTATTGTTTTCATGTTCTTTTATTTTAGGATTTTGGGACTTCTTAGCACAAGAGTGGGAAAGAAATGAAAATTGTGTACCTACCGTAATTATGATCTTTCTGTGTATCTTCACCATTCATCACCTTTGGGTTATTGGCCAGAGGTCATGACCCTGCGGGAGCTTTTTTCTTTTTTGGATGGGCGGAGCTGGCGCACCATCAGTGCGCTCGAGGCCGGCGACTTCGCTGCCTGCTGAGGTTGGTGCTGTCAACTACGCCTCCCACCAGTTCTGAATCGCCAGAGAGGTAAGGAAAAGGGGTTGGGAGGGTGGGACAAAGGAAAAGATATATAAACCAAAAGGAGAAATAAACGACTGAGAGGACAGAAGAAAAGGAAGACTAAGGGATTGGGTAGGGCCCCAATCTCTGGAAATGAGAAAAAGGAGAGAGGAAAGATTTAGGATAAGCTTGGGGGAAGTAACAACCATACCCTGGAATCTTGAAAGCTGACTTGTCTCCAGGTTGTATAGGAACTGCAAGGAGTTGCCAAAAGGCTCGCTGTCAGAATTCAAGGCACAGAATCACTGACAATAACTCCAAAAGCAGAAAACGGCTATTCTGGAAGAAAGACAGGACACAGGGTTATTCTCCCCATCTCAGGGGAAAAAAAAAATTTTTGGTGTAAGAAATGTTGGTTTCTTGAGGAAATTAAGGATATGTCCACAGGACAAGGGAACTAAGGATTGACAGGACAAGGAAGTGGAGAGAACAGAGGGCAGCTACCAACTCCCACCTCACAGAGGTGGAGCGAAAGCACTGGAGAAGGGGTGCCACTCATCCTCACCACTCCCTCTAAAACATTATCTCCCATGTGTCCCTGCCCTACCCCGCCCCTGACTAACAGAAAGGAGGGGGGCGACAAAGGACACAGAGAGGGAGGGAGGACCCAGAGACTGAGGGCCCCAGGTGGATGGCGGCTGGGATTGTGATGAATGGTGAAGATACAAAGAAAGATCATAATTACAGTAGATACGTAATTTTCATATCTTATCTGTGTCAATCTTCACCATTCATCACCTTTGGGTGAGTGCCGAGCCCCCTGAAGGAGGTTTTCAAACCTAAGGGACAGAGTCCCTTAGCTCTCAGTAGGTGACACACTAAGAGGGAGAACCTTCTGGGCCTGGAGAGGCCCACGAGTGGGGAGAGTGAGACAGGGACCCCCCCGGAGAGGAAATGAAGTTGCCCTGACAGATGGCGTCTCACCCTATGGGAGAAGAGGTTGGTTCTCTGCTGAGTGGAGTTAATCACCCTATGCCAGGCCAAGGGTGACAACTGGGAAAGACACAGCCATGCCGTCTGCCTAGTGCAGATCGCCGTTCCTTCGACACTGGTAGCTACCTCATTGGCATCATACGATGCCCTTGCTTAGTGCCTTGCCAGCTCCAGGCCACGTGCAGAGAGTGCAATGGCTTGTCTGGTTTGCTCCGTGTCAGGCAATGAGGCTAGGAGCTGACCCAGCCTGGACCACAGGAACCTATTATAAGATGCGTAGTGGGCCTGATGTGCTGCGATAAAGAGCAGCAACCATGCCAAGTAGAACGTTCTCCTCCTCAGAAGTCAAAATCCAAAGAATCTTGATCTGGGGGCCGGTCACAGTGGAGGGCACGAAGCCCATCAGGAGTGTCCAGCTGCGTCAATCCTGACTGAGGATGAGGCATGGAACCTGGAAACTCTGGGGGGGGTGCAATACTGCTGGCAGAGATCCCTAGGGGCAGGAACTCTGGAGAAAGGCCTCTGCAAGGAACACAACAACGCTTCCCAAAAGGGAGCAGGCCAGGGGGGCACCACAAGGTTGTCCTCACTGAAATTGCCTAGAAAGGCATGCACTGAGTACTCTGGATTGCTTTGAGTGGAGGGTGATGTGCAGGTTCTCCAACATCCTCACGAGGAATCGCTGATACTCCACAAGATCAGCAGCTGGAGAAATGTGGACAGATGACTCCTCTCCCCCAGAAGAGGGGGATGAGGAGTCAGAGGACCTCAAATGCTCAAAGGGTGGCTGCTCGGGGGGAGGTTGAAAAACCTGTCTGTCCATGGCCCTGAAGTAAGCAGGGAACCGAGCGGTCATAGCCCTGAACTGCTCCCAGGAGAGAGCCCCGCTAGGACCAAGGATGCCTGGGAGTGCAGGAGAATGCGGCAGAGGGATAGGGACAGAGTCGACAAGAGAAATCGAATGACCTCCGCCTGGACTAGGGAGCACACCAGGAGCCCCAGAAGATGAAGGTGCTCCGGAAGACTCCACAGCTGACAGCTGAACAACCATATTGGAACTGCCTTGGCTGCGCCTGGAAGAATCCCCCCTGTGAGGTGACCGAGGCCGTGTAGTCCAGAAGGACGGTCCCCTACCTCCAAAGAATGGGGCCCTCTCAAGGAAACCAAGGGGGAAGAGCGGAGATCCATGCTACGGCTTCTCCCAGAGCCTGGGTGGATTCCAGAAACAGGCTGATGCACAGACCCCATGTCCCTTGACCCCTTGGAATCCGAGAGCGCCCTCCTCCTCGAGAGAGCCAGCCTAGGCAACTGAAAGCCCTGGTCTGCCCCTGAAGGAGCTATCCAGGGTGCAGAACCCTTCTCTCCCGTGGGTGCTCTGATCGGCCCCAAAGTTGGGCGATCTAGGCACACCACCTGAAGAGGTACCACCGCTGAGGAGTCAGAAAACCCTCTGAGGCTGGGCTACAGTGCAGTGGTGTCCTGCAACACTGCCTGCTGGTCAGAACTCCTGACCCCAGCCCCGGCAATCACTGTCCGCTCCTCAGAGGGGGGCTGACTCTGGCCTGCCGAGGACACTATGAGGGTGCCCATGCCAGCAGCTAACTCCAAAGAGCCAGACTTCCTGTCTGACTCAGAGTCCGACTCCTTCTTCGAAGAGGTGGAAACCGAAGCCCTGTGCCAAACAGTTGGTGGGCGCCTGCTGCCATCCTGACCAAATAGGGTACCAGAAGCAGAGACCCACCAGAGTCAGTACCAGCATCCTCTGCAGCACTGCAAATGGTGGCAGAAGAGGACACAGCTCCAACAGCCTTAGAGCCAGGACCTGGCATGGTGCTGTCCCGCCCCAGGGTGCCACGAGTGGCACTGAGGACAGAGCCGGTGTCAAAGATGGCTCCGACAGCACTCTCAGTGCTGAGATCTGAAATGCCCATGGCACTGTGCCCATGCCCGGAACCGTGAACGGCTCTGGAGCTGGACACGGCACCACGCTCAACCTCGGCGCTGCAGATGGTGCTGAGGCAAGAAAAAGTCAGAGATGGCACCGTAGAACCTCCCACAGTGCTGCTAGCACCATTGGCTCTGTGAATGGCACTGACAGCAGCCATGGCACCGAGCGACGGGCCGGCACTGATGACAGTGCCATCAGGGCCCACGGTGCTGCAGACGGCGCTGAGGCCCGAAACTGCACCGACAGATGGTGTCGAGGACGGTGCCGTCCTGGGCCTTCCAAGCTGTGGGTCCAACACCGGGGGAGCCTTTGCCCCTGAAGTGGCGACTGCCAATGTGGTGCCTCCCGCATGTCCCCTGGAAGGAACAGACTGGGCCTCCTGCACCGCGGGAGGAGCCTCGGCCATGGCTAGACTATGAACGGTTGAGGCTCCCTCCTCCTCAGTCTGTATAGAACCAGGAGGGGACCTGGAGGAAAGGCAGAGAGAACGCAGCTTGGCCCAACGAGTGCGTGCCTGACCCCCGACAGTCGGCGGAGCTCGCCCCACTTTCCACGCACATTGTTCGATGACCTGTCGGTCCACAGAGAAGCAGGCATCGCACAAGTCCATGTCATGAAGTGGGCCAAGACACGCGAGGCCACAGTCGTGCTGGTCGGTGATGGAGAACTTACGGCTGCAAGGGCACCGTCGCATGGGGAGCCGTCCCTTCTTTGAAGATTTCTTGCCTTCCAACCAAGACATAACCTACGAAAAGAAACACCAAAACAAGACTCGACATCGCAAAATTAAACAAATAAAGGAACAATCTTACCAATCATGTCAAGTAAGCTATCAGAACTGGCACGAGAACGGGGCCAACGAACTACGGCTAGTAGTCAACAGAGTCGAAAAATGAAACTGCGTAGCAGCGGGCCTCAAAGTTGCTCTTAGAAGCTTTCCACGAGGTGATCTCGATGGCGGGAGATGAAGAACTGGTGGGAGGGTGGAGTCGATAGCATCTAACGGCCAACCCCGAGCGCTACACAATGCGTCGGCCTCAAGGGCGGTGCCGATGGTTCGTTGGCTCCACCCATCCCCCCAAAAAAGCTCCCGTGGGGTCATGACCTCTGACCAATAACCCAAAGGTGATGAATGGTGAAGATTGACACAGATAAGATCCTATTTTAGAACTGTAACATATAAGAATCTGATGTATTGGAGCCTCTGTAGGCTGGGAAAAATGGCATAAGAGTACACTGCAAATAATAATGGCAGTCTTAAAATGGAACATTTGGACTACAAGATGTGGTTTTACTCTACAACAAAAAGAAAGAAGTCATACTGAATTATACAACAAAGTAATGTCAGATCTCAAAAATATATAAAACAGAGCAAGAAAAATACTCAAGGGCCACACTCTTGGAATTATGGAAAGCTCTACCATGGGTGCCAGATAATGATACACCTGTAACCTGGAAGGTCATAGCTAATATGTTCAGTCTAGTCTCTTTTTATGAGAATGACATTTTCTTTTTGATTTCTTTTTTATCCCACCTTTTTAGGAAAAAAAAACAAAGTAAATTTCTTAAATGGGACCCTATGAATTGTAGATACACTGATTTTTTTTTTTTTAAGAGTTTGAGTTTCTATATTATTTGAAATGGGGTTTGTTGATGTATTCTTTTGTATATATTATGCTGTGTTGTGATGTGACTTTCATTGTTTGTCGCAATAAAAAATTCCCCTACTCTTTTTGAGAAATGCCATGGGATCTTTAACATCCACATGAACTACCACCAGAACAGGCAGATGGGACCTTAGTTTAATGTCTCATCCGAAAAATGGCACTCAGGAGTGCAGCGCCCCCCTCGTGCTACACTACAGTGTCAGTATTGTGATTTAACCCAAGTGCCTGGTGTGGGGATAGAACCCGCAGCATTCTGATCTCCCAGCCTCAGAGGCGAGTGTGCTACCTGCTGAGCCACTGACACTGACCTAGAATATATAAAGGATAATGTATGGGTAGCCATACACAACAAGCATGTGTCTGCATCAAGAGTGTTTTACGGCAGCCAGGAACCGTGAGTGTGAAACTCGAGAGGTTCACTGGATGCCATAGAAAGCTCATGTTGAAAAAACAGGCTTGTTTGTATATGGCTGCCCATACATTATTTTTCATAGTGTATGGGCATCCATACTCATTTTCAGATGCTTAGCTGCTGTCAGTGAACAGGGGGTTGGTGGAGAGGCACTTGAGGGTTGATGGCAAGCTCAGTTTACTGATTAAATGTGCTCCAGCTTGTTCTGTAAGTTTAGGTTTAAAAAAAAAAAAAAACAGCTTCCAGCTCGCTATGATAGAGGAAAGCAGATGTGGCAGATTCTAGCTGCTGTGCTGCAGTAATGACATCACTATTACAGCACAATAAAATTATGTCACTACTGCAGCACAACAAGCATATTCAGGCATGGAATTCCAGGCTTAACAGGGTTCCACTATACACTATAAATAGTTTATATAAATGGAAATTACATACTTACCGTAATTATTGATCTTCTTGGACAGTCTCCATCACTGTCTCACACTAGTGGGATAGTGCGGAGGTGCTAGGACCAAGCGGAGCCTAAAATTTTCAGAAGGGGTGGCGCGAGACAGGACCACACATGCATGACACTATGAGACTAGCTGCGCCTGTGATGGCTATCTCAGCATAAACCATCCAAACGCCTCAGTACCTTTTAGACCGAGGAGGTGCAGGGTAACTAATGAGAATAACTCATCCTGAGTTTCTGGGCCTGCGAGGGCCCAGATAGCCTTTGCAAGAAAGGTCAAAGAATAATGTCTTCACAGTCTGAACCACAGGACCATGAAGACCAGGAAAGAAAATGAGTGAACCTAGGGGATGGTGGGTGGGTGTGTGAATGAGTGATGGAGACTGTCCAGGAAGATCAGTAATTACGGTAAATACGTAATTTCCATATCTTTCTGGACTAAGTCTCCATCACTTATTCACATTAGTGGGACAGTATCAAGCTAAAACCAACAACCCTGAGTAGGGTGGTAGGAGATAGGGTTCACTCAGAAAGGACGGCCGAGGACTGTCCTGCTAATAAAAAGAGCTGTCTTGTAAAGAGCATCTAGAACATGGTGCTTACAAGATAAGCGCTCGAGTTGTAACTCACCACTTTGCAGACGACTGCAATGGGCACAAAATGAAAGTCTGCCAGGAAGCCGCAACCACTCTAGGAGAGTGTCAAGAACCTGGCATCACAATTTGGTCTAGGATCAAAAGTAATAGTGTCAAAGACATGTACTAATGTAACGTAAAGGGACCTCAGGAACTGAAAGAGTCAGAGGTAAAGTCTACTGGTTCAGGGTAGATCGGAAAGTGCAGATGGAAACCCCCACTATCAAGTATGGCTGACCTGTGAATAACAGTTCCAGGAGCACTTGAACCCCTTACTTGGTGAGCAAAGGGTGTCCAGGTGGGGTTAGCCCATCAAGGAGAATAGTCTCAACTTAATCACTGGAACCATCTTGATGGAAGGCCAAGCACGACTTAGAAGCCTGCTGAGGTGGTCCAGTAGAACCAGATCCTACCTACTTAATATTCCAAAAAGGAACCATCCTGCCCCTGTATGTACAACTGTAGTAGCAGTCTCTGAACTCAGGGAAGAAAGGAAAAATGTACAGGAGGACTTGTCCGCTGCGGAAAAAAACAGGCAGACAGAAAAAAAGAGGCTGGATTTCTAAGGCAAGTAGAGGCAGATGTGCGTCGAAGAGGGGCACAGCAGGACCAAGTTAGGGTTAACCCATTCGTTGAAAGTGACTGGAAGCGGCAGTGACTCAATACAGTGAGACACTACTCACTCTGGCCTCCCTGAAGGGAGTAGGAAAGCAAAAAGAAGCTGGGAAGGCAGTCAGAACAGCAAAGGCCTGAACCGAGGAAAAGATAGCCAACTCAGTTAAGAAGGGGGATAAACCTTTTAGGTACATCAGGGAGTGAAGGAAGACTAAGGGAGGGATAGTGAGGCTTAATAAAGGGAGGGGTGGCAGAGGTGGACGGTGAAAAGGCAGAGATACTAAACAAATATTTTGCTCAGTATTTACAAATGAAGAGGGGAGGTACCTAAAAGAAACAACAGAAACACTCTGGATACAGAAGTTGATACCAGCCCATTCACAGAAGAAAGGGTTCTGAAAGAACTCTTAAAACTGAAGGTGGACAAAGCAATGGGGCCTGATGGGATTCATCCCAGCATTCTAAAAGAACTACTAAGGATAGAACTAGTGACACCACTGACTACCCTCTTTAACAAATCATGGGAGGATGGGGTGGTACCTGAGGACTGGAGGAGGGCAGATGTAATTCCCCTTCACAAAAGTGGGAGCAGGGCAGAAGCAGAAAACTACAGATCTGTTAGTTTAACCTCAGTGATAGGGAAAATGATGGAATCACTTCTGAAGGAAAGAATTGTTGAGTACCTAGAGGCCAGAGGGGCACAGGACCTAAGACAGCATGGATTCACAGCGGGAAGGTCATGCCAGACGAATCTAATAGAGTTCTTTGATTGGGTAACCAAAGTAGTAGATCAGGGAAGGGAAGTGGACATGGCCTACCTAGACTTTAGCAAGGCATTTGACTCAGTCCCACACAAAAGATTAATATACAAGTTAGCCAGCCTGGGAGTGGGTCCCGAGATGATAGTCTGGGTAAAGAATTGGCTGGAGAATAGGACACAGGGGTTATAGTAAACGGAGTCCACGCTGAAGAAAAGGGGCTTACTAGTGGGGTACCGCAGGGTTCAGTATTAGGACCAGTCCTCTTCAATGTCTTTATAAGCGACATTGCAGAGGAACTGGAAGGAAAAGTATGTGTCTTTGCAGATGACACAAAGATCTGCAACAGAGTTGATGCACAAGGTGGGGTGGAAAGGATGAGAAGGGACTTGGCAAGGTTAGAGAAATGGTCAAATGTATGGCAGCTTAGATTGTATGCTAAGAAGTGCAGTAATGCACCTGGGAAACAAAGACCAGGGAAGAGTACACAATGGGGTGAGATACTAACAACAACAAAAATGGAAAGGAACCTGGGGGTAGCATATCAGATGACTCAAAGGTGGGCAAGCAATGTGAGAGGGCAGTAAGGAGGGTTGGGGCATACTGGGATGCAGAGGGAGAGGCATCACCAGTAGAAAATAGGGAAGTTATTATCCTCTGTACAGACAGCTGGTGAGACCCCATCTGGAGTACTGTGTGCAGTTCTGGAGACCCAGTTTCCAAGGACATAGACAAGATGGAAGCTGTCCAGATGAGGGCAACTAAAATGGTGCAGAGTCTGCACCAGAAGACATATGAAAGAGACTAAAGAGAGCAATATGTATAGCCTTGAGGAAAGGAGGAGAGGTGGGACATGATAGAAACTTTCAAGTACCTCAAGGGAATCAACAAAGTCCAAGAGGGTAGCATCTTTCAAAAAAAGAGGTGTGTAAGAACAAGGGGGCACAATTTGAAGATGGGGAGGTGGCTCAGAGGTAATGTAAGGAAGTATTTTTTTCACAGAGAGGGTTGTGGATGCATGGAACGGCCTTCCGGAGGAGGTTGTGGAGTCAGAAACAGTGGTTGAATTCAAGCATGCATGGGACAGTCATAAGGCAATTCTAGGGGTGGGGTAGAAAGAAGTAGGCTGCTGGTTAACTAGGATCTGCAGCTTATCCCTTAGATAGGAAATGGGAAGACTGGGGTGCCAAGCAGTCCTTATGTGCCATCAAATTCTATGTTTCTATGTTTCTATGGAAAGGATTCTAGTTTGTTTGCTGAAAAACAAACATCACAACTCCGTCACGCACTTGGAGAGGATAGCTTCATGAGCGACTGGCATGGAACCAGTGCGCCGGAAGGTGTGAATATTTGAGAAGCTACCTCAGAAAAAAAAGACCTACTTGACCTTCGGTCAAGAAGGAGTATGTCACCTGTTAAGTTAAAGCAAGCAAGGAAGTAGGAACCCGAGTTCTGACTCGGTGGAGAGTCGCTTCTGTTGCTCTGAGGCTCTGCTCAAGAAAAGAAAGCCTGATAAAAAGAAAGGGAAATTAACAGACTGGGCAGTCACCTAGGTCTAGGAAATGTCTCTGAATAAGAGAACTCTCTCTTGGAGAAAGAGATGACCCATACCACCACTGGATCGGACTCCCCCTAGTGGAAGAAGGAGTTAGGTACTCTTTACCATACTCTGGAGACGAGTGCCTCAGGGGCTGAGGCGGAAGCTGACCAGATCCAAAAAGGGGGGTATAGGGTAATTTTGGCTAGGCCCTGTGCTGTAATAACATTTTTAATTTTTTTTTATTTTTTTATTTTTTAGTCCGAGCCTAATAAAGCTTTCAGACTGCTATTTCGCAAAGATTGTCTTGATACAAAATGATGAAGATGTTCTCCATCTGAGTGCAGAAGGAGCCTGAGCATCCACACTGAAATCATGACTGGACTAATAATCACAGCTGGAGAGATGCTAAATACAGGTTACTCACCTGTAACAGGAGTTCTAGGAATGGTATATGTTGTTCATCCACACTTATTGGCAGGTATCCTTGCCGCTTTAAATCTTGCCGGAAGGTCTTCAAGCTGGCTCCTCCCACCCACCCGGGTGGTATAACTCTCGGCTCCGCCCCATGACGCCAGATCTGGCCCGCTGGAAGCTCAGGTTGTGCGTCGGCCGGGAGTGTCGGTGTGTGGATGAACAACATATACCATTCCTAGAACTCCTGTTACAGGTGAGTAACCTGTATTTAGGACATGGATATGTTGTTCATCCACACTTATTGGCAGACCTCTAGCAGTTCTCCCGGAGGAGGAGGCAAGACGACACCCCTGAATACTTACTTGGGAAAGAGAGACTGGAGAACTGAGGCCCCAAAACCAGCATCCCGTCGTGACTCAAGGTCGATGTGGTAATGGGTAATGAAGGTGTGTGCTGACTTCCAGGTAGCAGCCCTGCAGATTTCCTGGATAGGGACATCCCTGGAAGCAGCCACCGTTGCAGCAGTATGGCGGGTAGAATGAGCTCTTATCCCTCTGGGAGGCTCCATGCCCGCCAACTTATAGCAGAGATCTATGCAGGAGGTGACCCACCTGCTTATCGTCCGCTTGGCTGCAGGTCTGCCAGATGCGGCTTCAGCGTAGGTGACAAACAGCTGGCGAACCTCTCCCCGAATTTCAGCCGTGCGCTCTTTGTAATAGGCGAGCGCCCTTCTAGGGTCCAGAGTATGGAGCCTATATTCGGCCTCCGAGGTGTGATTGGGGTAGAACACCTGGTTAAGGTGAAACTCCGACACCACCTTCGGAAGGAATTTCGGGTGGGGGCGCAGGACAACCTTGTCCCTGTGGAAGACCAGGTAAGGAGACTCGATGGAAAGCGCCTGGAGCTCTCCCATCCTTCTGGCTGACGTGATAGCCACCAAGAAGGCGGTCTTCCACGACAGGTGAGAGAGAGCACACCTGTGCATAGGTTCGAATGGCTTGCTCATGAGCTTTGCCAGTACCAGCAGTAGATCCCACGGAGGTGGAGGTTCTCGCACCGGAGGGGAAATGTGATCAAGGCCTTTGAAAAAGCGCCAGACCACCTTCTCCTGCGCCACCGACTGCTTCCCGGCCCGCGCCCGGTAAGCAGAGATGGCTGCCAGGTGCACCCTTAGGGTCATCGACCTAAGCCCTTGATTAGAAAGGGACCATAAATAGTCCAAGATGCTTGCCAAGGAACAGGAGGAAGGGTCCAAGCCCTTGCCCTGACACCAAATGGAAAACCTTCTCCATTTGAAGGCATAGCATTTTCTGGTCGACTCCTCTTACGGGACGCCTCAACTACATTGAGGACCTCGTCGGAAAGACCCAAGGCCTGGAACTCTAGCCGCTCAGGAACCAGGCCGTCAGGTGCAGGGATTGAAGGTCCGGATGGAACACCTTCCCCTGATTGACTGAGAGCAGGTCTGGGCGAGCTGGAAGCTGCCGCGGAGTCCTGGAGCTGAGACTGAGGAGATCTGGGTACCAGAACTGGCGAGGCCAGTCTGGGGCTATCAGAATCACCTGCGCCTTGTCCCTCCTCGCCTTGAGAAGCACCTTGTGGCTCAAGGGAAATGGGGGAAAGGCGTAGAAGAGGCCCGGGGTCCATTGCCTCGAGAAGGCATCCCCCTGCAGCGAGCCCTGTTGAGGGGGGCGGGCATGGAACAGCCTCAGCTTCGCGTTCTCCCTGGAGGCAAACAGGTCCACCTGAGGTGTGCCCCAATGGGAGAACAGATGCTGTACTTCCTCCGGCAGGAGAGACCACTCGTGGGATGCAGCCCCTATCCGGCTTAGGGCATCGGCCAGGGTGTTGGAGGCTCCTGCCACATGAATGGCTAGGAGATACACCTCCAGGCTGCGCACGAGTGACCAAATGCGGAGAGCTTCCTTGCATAGAAGCATGGAGCGCGTCCCGCCCTGGCGGTTTAGATAGTACATGGTCGTGGTGTTGTCCGTCTGGACTCGGACCACTTGACCCCGGAGGAACGGAGCAAAGGCGGTGAGAGCTAGGCGGACCGCTCGGAGCTCCAGCAGGTTGATGTGGCATTGGGACTCCCGCGGGGACCAGAGGCCGTGAGCCCGGTGTTCCCCAGATGGGCACCCCAACCCATCAGAGAGGCATCGGTCGATGAGAGACCGCTCGGCTCGGGAGGCGGACAGCGGATGCCCTCCTGCAAATGACCTGGAATGATCCACCACTGGAGGCGTCTCCACATCTCCTGTGTCACCGACACAAGCTGGTCCAAAGGATCGCAGCGTTGTGACCACTGACTGGCCAGTCCCCATTGAAGGGAACGCATGTTCCAGCGGGCCCAACGGACCACGCCGGTGCAGGCCGCCATGAGACCCAGGAGGCGCAGGAAGTCCCGGGCAGGGCGCAATTGTCCAACCAGAAATGATTGGGCAAAGGAGGAAAGAACCTCGGCCCTGTCAGCCGGGAGCCGCGCTCTGGCTCGAAGAGAGTCGAGCTGCGCCCCGATGAACAGAATCACCTGCTTCGGCTTGAGTTCTGACTTGGCCTCGTTGATAAGGAGGCCCAGTTGAGAGCAGACCTGGAGGGCCAGATCTCTGGACCACTCTACCTCCTGCCTGGAGGGAGCTGCTATCAGCCAGTCGTGCAGGTAAGGGTACACCCGGACCCCTCGGTGCCGCAGGAATGCTGTCACCACTGCCATGCATTTGGTGAAGACCCTGGGAGCTGGAGACAAGCCGAAGGGCATGGCTCGGAACTCGAAAAGGGATCCTTCCGCTCGGAAGCGAAGGAATCTCTGGTGAGACAGATGGATAGGGACGTGAAACACGTCCTGCAAGTCCAGAGAGCAGAACCATACGCTGCTCCAAGGATGGTAGTATCTGAGCCAGAGTGACCATCCTGAAGGTTCGAGACCTTAGGAACTTGTTTAGGTCGTGTAGGTCGAGAATGGGGCGCCAGCCCCCCGTCCGTTTCGGAACCAGGAAGTACCTGGACACAAACCCTGGGTCTGAGGGGGGGTCCGCTACCACCCTGATCACCTCCTTTCGGAGGAGGAGAGCGATGTTGGCTCGACGAGCCGACAGTGAGGCTACGGACCCCGAGGCCCCCCGAGGAGTGACGGCTCTGAAGGGTGGGACCTGCTCGAATTCCAGAGGCAGGCCTTTTCCCACCACCTCCAGTACCCACCTGTCCGTGGTAACAGCGGACCAGGCGGAAAGGAAGTGTCGGAGCCGTCCCCACACGGGGGGAACCAGGGGTAAGGTGACGGGGATGGGGGCGACACCCCTCAGCCCGTCACTGGGCAGGCTTGGAGGAAGGACCGGCCGAGGGACCTCCTGGGCCTTTCCCTCCCTGCCTCCTGTTAGAGGAAGCCGGCGGCTTGGGTTTGGGATGCCAAGGCCGAGCCTGCTGGCCTGACCTGTGCTGGGCCGGGCGCGGCGGGCGAAGGACGAAAGGGCTTAGGCTGTAGTTGCGGCCTTTGTCCTTCTGAGCGAAGAGACCGAGTCCAAGGTAGCATTGGACTTCTCGATCCTCTGCAGGTGACCTTCCACCCCAGGGCCAAGAGGTCAGTCCCCAAAAGGGAACATCCGCCAACTTGTGCTGGGTATCCGGTAAAGGTGGATATCCTCAGCTAGCCCGTCGGACGATAGCCACCGCGGCCGCCACCGACCTGGCACACGAGTCCCAATATCTAAAGCAGTCTGGAGCTGCTGTTTGGCCACTGCTCTTGCCTGGTCCCGCACCTGCTTGACCGTAGTCTGCAGGTCCGCTGGAAGATGAGGATGACCTCATCCAGGGAGCCCAACAGGGCATGAGAAAAATGTGCCATGAGGACGGGAACTGGCCTGACGAGGCCAGGAGGACGAGCATAGATTTTTCGCCCGACATAATCCAATTCTTGGATTCCTTGTCGGAGGTTTGTCCACATCCTGGCGCTAGCCGGGCGCTACGAAAACGCTGTCGGTAACAACCCTCAGCAGAGGGTGCTCCAAACCGGACAGGGAACCGTAGGGGACCGTACTTCCTGGCCATCCTGGCCGAAGGCGCAGGACAGGAAGCAGGGCGCGCTAAAGCTCCAAGGCCGGACCCACTATGGCCTCGCCATCGGAAAGGCCTCCGCTGGAGAATCCCCGGTCCAGAATCTCCGTGAGGGGATACCTGGCCTGCTTGGAACGGGTTCAGCTTCATCCCGGTGGACTCCGAGATGAGCCGAGCAGTCCTAGGAAGGACGACGGGCTATCGTCCATTGACTGTCCTCCTGAGGACTCCAAGTCTAGTCGCTTGGAGAAAAAGGAGGAATTATCCTCGGACTCGGACGAGTCCTCGAAGAGCTGCCTCTGGCCTGAGCCACCCTCTACCTGCCGAGGTTGGTCGGGAGTGAGGGTAACAGACAGCCTATAGGGTAGACCCTTAGCTGACCGAGAATCCCTGGTCGGAGCCCCAAATAGTGGCTGTGGAGGCGGAGGTTCCACTGGAATCGGTGGAGCAGCTGGTTTTGGCCGAACAACCGGCCTGGGTACAGGCTCCTCGGGTCAGTCGAGGGGTTGTGTCGGCCGCTCCGGTGACAGCCACTTAATGGTCGGGGAAGGCATCATGCCGCTTGTTCCTGGTCAGGGAGGAACTGTTGCCACATGAGGTCCTCGCATCATCGACGTAACTTACGCCGAGCCTCCCTCGTCCGAGGAGGAGGACGAGGACGAGCGGCGATACGCTTACTGCATGGTGTCGAGACAAGACCGCCGACGGCGGGATCGCTGGACCGCTGGAGGTCCCAGACCAAGACCGAGAGCCTCGCTTTTCCGAGGTCGGTGCGGGAAGTGTCGGCAGGAACCGCACTCTTCCGGCTCGGAGGGTTCATCTGAGGGCCCGGAACCGGAGGCACAGGCAAGCCACGGATCCTCAACCTTCAGGGGAACCGGGAGAGGGAATCTCGCTTCTATGGCGACAACCCATCCAACGGATCGAGAAAATCTCGACTCGCCGACGGGAGTCTCAGTCAACTGACCTGACGGGACACCGTGAGACCAGTGGCAAGCCGAAAGCGGTCGGATCAAGTCGGACGGGTCGACGCACTGGGAGGGACCTTTCCCGCTCCCAAGAGCGTCGACGGAGGGATTTACCTTTGTCCCTCTTTTTGGACCGAGAAAAAGGTCCAGCAGACGTTGGCCCTTCTCCCTTAGTGGAG
This sequence comes from Neoceratodus forsteri, assembly GCA_016271365.2. NCBI lineage: Eukaryota > Metazoa > Chordata > Ceratodontiformes > Ceratodontidae > Neoceratodus > Neoceratodus forsteri. The sequence continues at coordinate 295,947,921 of CM057453.1, read as the reverse complement.
AGGGACAGACAAAGCTCCTTAAAGGAAGCTGTATAGGAGGAACCCAGAGAGAGCGGGATAAATGCCGCGGCCGAGGAAGATACGGCCCGCGCCGCCTCCTCTTCGAGGGCGATCATCTGCTCGAGCTGATCCGCCGAGCCCGCCGCCGCGGACACCGCCAACCGGGCCTCCTTAGACTTCACCGGAGGGAAACGCTTCGGACGGCCAGGAGTAATGGGGCAGCACGGTTCTCGAGACATAGGTCAAAGGAAGAGAGCATGTCGCAGTCCTGCGGGTCGTGCTCAAGGCCCAAACAGTAGACACATGTGGAGTGTGGATCCGTCGCGACATCTTCTGACTGGCAGGGCATCTCCTAAAACCTGGAGGTCAGATTTGTCCATCGCGAGCCGCTGAAAGGGATCTAAGACTGAAGTCTTTAGCAAAAACTTTAAATTCGTTCAGGGAAGAAATAGGAACCAGTCTCAAACGCAGAGCGTTAAGGAGGGAACCTGAGCTTCCAAGCGGTAAGGAAGATCTGGCGTCATGGGGCGGAGCCGAGAGTTATACCACCCGGGTGGGTGGGAGGAGCCAGCTTGAAGACCTTCCGGCAAGATTTAAAGCGGCAAGGATACCTGCCAATAAGTGTGGATGAACAACATATCCATGTCCCTAGAACCACATGTGCCAAAGGAGCCACCGAAGGGGCAATATCACAAGGGGGCCATATACCCCATCAAAGGGGTGGAACAACCCGAGCGGCTCCCAACCATTAAATTAGAATGTTCCACAGAATGTAATTGTCTTGACAACTGAAAAAGTCTAGACGCAGAAGCGTATGGTCCACGGACGCAGTCTGAAATACTATAGTGGACCCCATTACTGAGAAACTACTGAAAAGATCTTCCATCACTGACTCTGATGATAGAGAGGATGTGCCCTTCAGTATATAAAATGAGTCATCCACTGTATTACTGACCAGAAGGACAGGGAAAGACCCATCTAGATGCACCTCTACCTCAGAAGGACCTCTAAGGGAGGTCTAGGTCAGAGCCACTAGAGACTCTGCCATCAGGAAGGATGTCGAGGAGCTTGGTACCACATAGGGAGTCGAGAAAGTGCTGAGCGGAATGAGAGATTCCACAGACAGAGCAGTACAGCAGAGTTCCATCAGCAGAAAACCACTGGATGACACAAGATCCCACATGGACCGCCACTCACTAAGATATGGGGAAAAATAATCCGCAGAACAGGACTTCATTCTGCGGAAAACATCCCGCCACAAGTTCTGTGGAGAAGAAGTCCGAAAAGGAAAAATGTGTCACTAGTTCTGCCAGACAGCACCCACTAGCACCCCCGTGGCAATAATATCACTTGCGGCACAGGAGGGCACCAAGCAGTGCTTATGTCAACCTGGGTGATACCCGAGGGCACCTGCGGCAGTACCCGCAGGCACCCCAGCACCCATGCAGCAATGGCACCCGAGGGCACCCCCGACACCCATGGTACCATGGCACCTATGGCACCATGGTACCCATGACACCCATGGCAAGAATGGCACCACAGGGTGCCAGTGGCACCCATGGCACCCGAGGGCACCAGTGGCACCCATGGGCACCTTTGGTGCCACCCATAGCACCCATGTCACCTGTGGGTGCCTGCGGTGACACCCATGGGTACACGGTGCCACCCGTGGGTGCATGGCGGCACCTGTGGGTGCTCAGCACTGCCCACGGGTGCATGGCACCACCCGCGGGTGCTCGGCACCACCTAGACACCCACAGCACAACTGATGGTGCTGACAACCAACGGCAGCAACAACAGCACCCATGGTGCCGCACAGAGCAATGGCGCCGACCCACGGCACCGTCGATGGCGCCGACCCACAGTGCCGACTAAGGCACGGCACTGACCAAGGCACCAACCAAGGCACTGTAGCCCGGCGCTAACCAAGGCACCGAGCCACGGCTCTGAGACACGGTGCCAAGACACCAAGCCATGGCGCTGAACAATGGCGCCGAAGAAAAATGCCAGTGGAAATCCTGAAAAGAAGGGGAGAAGGAAAAAGGTAGTGCCCATGCCAGCCCCTGTGTGGAAAAGGGAGGGGGGTAGGCACAAGGGGGCGACACGATGGCAAAGGCACCAAGAGGGCACCTCACCTATCGTGATCCAATCAATCCAGCTCCAGTCCAATGGCTCTGAGGCTCAGAGGCCCTGAAATCAGGAACAGAGCTAGGAGAACTGGAAAAGTCAAACCCCCTGCTTCACAGGAGCGGCCCAGAGGTGAAACTGCCCACCGGAGCTCCAACGAGGACACAGATGGAGTTCAGAGTCAAGAATGCAGCCGTTAGGAGCGTGGCCAAGGGGAACCCACCAAAGTCGGTTCAGGCCCATCGCCCCTCCCGACGAACAATCCTCGTGCAGTCATACCAATGGGCAACCTCGAACGGCACCGATTCTTCTTCCCCCAACGAAGAAGAAGAGCTCGAGGTTAAATGGAGCTGGATCCCCGGAACTGCTAGATTTGTGCTTTGAAGGACTGTCCCCCCCCGAGCACAGGACTGTCATTAGTCGGAGCCCCCCTCATTATTTAAGGGCGGTGGACCGGACACAGCCCCTCTGCCATAAAAACTTTCAAATGAAGTCCTCCTGCCATCACCGCTACCATCTAAGGACGACTCCATTGATGGCAGGAAATAATTTATTTTTCTTCTTCATAATCTTCTTTTCTTTTTTTTTATACTTTATTGTTTTATACAATACACATAGTACAGTTTACCTACATTTGATCTACTGAATAATCATCTATCACCAGGAGGGCGCCACTCCTCTTACTATATCCATACATCACATCAAATATACAAAGATACAACATTTGGGGCTAAGACCACATATATATTAACAGAGTTTCCCATTATTAAGGCTGTTTGAAGAGCCCATGAGGAGCATTAGGACAATATTAATATGGTCAAAGCCTTATATCCATCATGACTATCCTATTTAGGAGTCAAAAAAATAATTTTCTTATATGCTAGAACCATTGTATATGCACAAAAGTGCATATCTAAAAAGATAAGGTATTACAGAGTCAGTTCACAGTGGCATTAAGATTTGTTCTTCAGAACTATTCTTAAAACCTAGATTCAATACTCTGAAAAAGATAGGCAATATTTAAAGACAAGCAATATTTTTAAACAAGGCGCTTAAACTGCCCGGACCAAACCTATTTTATCTTAGCAGGTAATTATCATTTACATACAGCTGCAAATGAGCAATAAATTGAAACTTTAGAGGTGATTATTACACAGGACCAACTATTTTAAACTTGTAAAGAGGAAGTCCAATCTCTGCCGAAATTAGAATAGCAAACGGAGCTATATGTCCAATATAAAGAATATAGACATAAACATATGTCTCGGCAGGGCTCAATTATATTTTCATTCAAACACTTTAAAGCCTCATGTACAGTACTTTTTTAATCAAAAAAAGAAAAAGGAAAATGTTCATATTCCACTCAGGTCATCCTCCGACTCTGAATCATCTTCTTGTAAAGGCCACTGTCTGGACGGAGCGTTCTTCTGACACCATCGCATGGCATCTGCTGGATCCGAAAAGATGAAGATATGGCCTCGGTGTACTGTCCGAAGCCTAGCTGGAAACACCAAGCCATGTGGAATCCCAGATTCATGCAAGAGCACCCTGATGCCATCGAACTTCTTGCGCTTCTGTCTGGTGGCATATCCCAGGTCAGGAAACAGGCGGATTTGTTGGCCATCACATAGAGGGTTTTTAAGCCTCAAGCTCGGCTAGAGGCAATCCCGAAGCCTGCCCCATCTGTTACTATTACGATGGCCCTGAGTGTCTCTGAATTTTCCACTGACCTTGGGGAGTAATATTGTACACTTTCTGGAAGCGCCAGATTATGGCCTCGATCTCCACACCAAGTTGTTTGATCAACCAGCCCTGTAGATAAAGCATGAAGTGATCTCCTTCACTCCCTCCGTAGTCCTATTAAACGTATATTTTGTGACCATGCTTGGTTTTCCAAAGTTCCAACCTCATTTCTCAGATTATTATTTTCTTTGACCATAGTTGGCACTGCTCCCAAAGCAGAGTCGGCTTTCTTCAAGATTCAACTGAGGCCAACTTGACTGCTTCAATTGATGATTCTACTGTGGCCACTCTATTGGTGAGGGTGTCAAACTTATTTGACAGCCCAGCGACATAATCTTCTTTTCTTGTTTGTAAAATAAGAAAGTACTACTTAGAATATTAAACGCTAAAAGCTGCTGTCGTATAGACGAAAACTTAAGACTCCGGCAGACGAGCGACGTCGACATCCAAGCGCACTTGATGGTGGGAGAAAAGGAACTGAGGCGGTTGGAGGGTCGACGCCGAGATGGCCTACACAGGCGTGAGCTAGTCTCGTGGTGCCACACATGCGTGGTCCTGTCTCTGCACCGACCCTTCTGAAAACTTTAGGCTCCCGCTTGGTCCTAGCACCTCCGGCGCTATCCCACTAGTGTGAATGAGTGATGAAGACTTAGTCCAGGAAGATCTTGTCATACAAATATCAAAACAGAATTTAGGAAATGATGTCACACTAATGTGGCCATTGCATGTCTCATCAGCCTATATAAATGCCTGAACTAGTTTTGTTTATTCAACAGGCATGCACTTAAGTGTTGAGATAAGAAATGGTATTTCAACACTGTTGATACATTAGTATTTCTTCAAATTTGTCAATTATGCCAAACCATTTTTCCTTCCTTGAAAATTTGGCTCTGACTACAGAATATTTAAAAAGTCAAATGCACAGTCCACTAAATCCTGAGTTGTATAAAATAGCTCTAAGTCCATACTGAGAAATCTAGATACAGTGTGAACACAGTACCTTAAAAATGGACTCAGTTATCAGTTCTATAGTCTACACTCTTGTCTAGTGTTCAGTTTTGGAAGCTTTTCTGCCTAGTGACTTGTTGCTTGGTGATCCATGTAGCTGTATTGCTCGTCTGTGTAGGCAAATTACAGTCGAGCTGGAAAAGCAATCCTATAGACAATCCCGACTTCTCTCTGTTTTAACAACACTCTCGTTATTTTCATCTCATTCAATAGCACCTATGAGTAATCAGGTAAAACAGGACTTTGTACTCTCCTCACTTTATAGGTCCTTGCTCCTTCACCACTTCCAGTACCTGGTACCTCTCATTTGTTGAAGCCATAGTGAAAAGGATAGTTCTCATCCCATCACTCACTGCCACTGTGCAACATAGTGTGATACGATAGGCCTTCTGAACATGGATAGCATGTCTAAATTCAACAGTTATTTCTCAGGACTTACTAGTCTGTGAACTTTAGGATCAAGACTGCATAAAATGTGTGGGATCCTTGTTTTAAGTGTTTCATAAAGCAATATGAGATAGAGGGCCTTTATGTGTTCTGGATAAGTCCATACTGAGAACTCGTTATACAGATATGTGTACATGATGCAGTAAGGCAGTTAGCATCGTATTCTTTCTGTGCACTGGTCATAATTTCAAGTGCACAGTTTGTGAGTTGCATACTCCTTAATTGTGGCATCTACTTATAACTTTTTGCAACAAAGGCACTCTTTAGATGGTGCAGAGTGCTCTCTGTCTCGGAGGCTTGGGTAGCCGAATCGGCTGAGTGGGCGCACTGTGCCACATAGCAATATCAGAAAATGTAAATTATGTACCTACTGTAATTCTTGATCTTCTTGGACAAAGTCTCCACCACTCATTCACACTGAGGGGAACTACAATGGAGGCGCTAGGACCCAGAGGGAGCCAAAATCCTAGGAGGATGGCACCTAGGTAGGGCCATGAGGAAGCAGCACTGCGAGCCCAGCTTGCGCCCTATAGGCTACCTCAGCGTCTACCCTCCAATCGCATCAGTACCTTTTTTACTGAGGAGGTGCAGCGTAAACTAACCTTGTGAAACTAACCTATTGTCGGACATGAGATAGTCCGAATGACACGTGTAAGAAGGGTCAACACAAGAGAGTCTTCACAGCCCAGCCAATGAGGGAGTGAAGACCACAAACAGATAAGTGAGCTCGGGGGATGGTGGGTGGGCCTGTGAATGAGTGGCGGAGACTTCGTCCAAGAAGATCAAGAATTACAGTAGGTACATAATTTACATATCTTCCTGGATATAAAGTCTCCACTACTCATTCACACTGATGGGAGAGTACCGTGCTAAAATAATCCACCGAGACAGGCGGCAGGAGAAAGGAGCTCACCTAGGACATAAGTCCATTAAGGATTGTCCTGCTAAAGGACTGATGCTGTCTGGCATGGACATCCAAGGCATAGTGCTTTACAAATGTGTGCATGGAGGTCCTTGTGGCTGCATTGCAGATGTCCGCAATGGGTACATTATGGATTTCTGCCAGAGATGCCATGACTGCTCGGTAGAATGTGCATATATCTGCCCTCTAGCTTAACCTGTGCCATGGAGTAGCAGTAACAAAGGCATGCCACTACCCATGCTGAAATACACCTGATAACAACAGGCTGACCCAGCCGGGCGTGCTAAAGGAGACAAACAGTTGTTTAGAAGTGCAGATTTCAAGGGGGGGGGGGCACTGTTGAGCCCAAGCAAGATGGAGGTTTTGTGCCTGTGCTGTCCGTGTTGATCATATATTTAGTCATTTTAAAATGCTCGGTTGGACTTTTTGACAGCTTTCATCTGTAAAAAAGGAGATCGGAACGTTTCCAGACTAAGAATGGGCAACCCAAAGAAAGACAAAATGCACCATGAAAGTACTAAAAGCAAGAATGTATCAGGGCCTCCTGCCATGAGATCTGCACAGAGCCATTCTGCTACTGAGGACACTGCTGGGGATGAAGAAACCCTACAGACTATTGGCATTAATATCAACCGTCTAATTTACACTGTGTCTAGCCTGGCAGATAAGTCTGATTCTTTGACCAACCGCGTTAATGTTCTGGAAAAGGTGGTCACAGCAGTAAAGACCAAGTCCACAGAAGCCAAGAAGAGATTGGATATGGCCTTGGGCACCACAGCTGCGTTAGTTAAAGAAAACAGGCATCTCCCGCCTCCTGGCTTGAGGTTCTGAGAACCAAGCTCAAGGCTAACTTACGGATTGTAGGCATGCCAGAATGGTGGAGGGACACCATTTGGCCCTGTATCTTCATGATTGGCTGGAACAACAGCTGAACGCCTTTTCTGATCACCAGGTGACTATTCAAAAGCTCACCTGGTGGCCTTTCGTGGACATCCTGAAAACCCCAAAGTTCCTCGGGCTGTGGTGGCTGTCCTTGATGGTGTGAGGTTGAGAGACTTTGTGCTGGCGCTGGCTCACCAAAGAAAGTACTGCTGTAGGATGGTGAGCAGGTCCAACTCTATTCAGATCTCAGTTACATGCGACAGACAACGGAAAAAATCTTTTAGTCGAGCCAACTTGGATGAAGATATTGAAGGGGAAACCTGACTTTCCAATTGGTGACCTGGAGTACAGGTTTGCTTCTAGTTACAAGAATTCTAAGGTGGACATTTATGCTGACTTGCTATCTAGATTTTTCATAGTACTAATTTACTTTTGGAATTTTGAGCAGAATAAGCTCTTAATATACTGGTTGATGTTAGCAGAAATGGATGTGATCAGTTGGGATATTTTTCTTGTTTAACTTCTCAAGTGGATCTCAATTATTTATAGTTAGCAATGCCCCTTATAAGTTAATGGATGTTATAAAGACAGAGATAGCTGACCTAAGTTTATTTCGATGAGGTTGCCCTCTGTATTGCAAGTTTGCCTAATGAAGGTTGTTATTTTTTCAATTAAATTTATTATTAATGTACAGGATATGGAACACTGCACAATTACTAGTAGGAAACCACTTAGATTTCTGTAGCTTCGGAAGGCATGAAACCCTCACTTCCTCTTTGAGGAAAGAGAGATTGTATGTTACAACATAAATGTCGGATTATAAATTCATGCAGCTCATGGGCTCATATAAGCGACTTAGAAAATTCTATGTTAATGGAGAAAAAATGTCTTATTTACTGAGTCCCCCTAAAGGACGTATCTAATAGAAGCAGTATGATAAAAAGTTTAACTTGCGTGTATTAAGAGGTGTGGTGCCCTCATGAGGTAACGTTCTGCAATAATTCCTTGTATACTGCCTCAGAAAGTTTTTACTATGTGTCTATTGTAAATACAATAACCATAAAGTTTAAAAAAAAGAAGCGAGGATTTCCTTAGTCCTGTCGAAGTAGAACCGCAAGACTCTCTTCACATCCAGGAAATGTAGGGTACACTCTCCCTCATTCTGGAAGTTTACAAAGTAGGTAGGAATGACCAAGGGCTGATTCAGATAGAATTCTGAGACAACCTTGGGAATAAACTTGGGGTGGGTCCTGAGAACCACCTTGTCTTTATGAAATACAGTATACGAGGGTCTGTGACCAGCATGTATTGACACTGTGCAGGTGGAAGTCATGGCTACAAAGAAGGTAGTCTTCCAAGTCAGAAATTTCAGGTCACAAGTAGCTAGGGGCTCAAAAGGTTTATGAGTGAGCATGTCTAGCACAAGGTTAATTTCCCAGGCTGCTACTGGTCATCTGACCAGGGGCTTGGTATGTAGAATGCCTTTAAGAAACCTCTTGACCACAGGAAGCTGAGCCAGAGACATGGAGTGTACGGGCTCATGGTACGCTGAGATTGTGCAGAGGTGAACTTTAACAGTCAAGTATTGCAGGTCTGTGTTTGAACGATGTAGAAGATACTCTAAGACTTTGTTTGGTGGGCAGAAAAAGGGATTCCAGGAGAATTTTGCACAGCATATGGAGAAACGCTTCCACTTAGCAATACAAGTTTTTCGAGTAGCTGGCTTGTGTGCAGCTAGCAGAATATTGGAGACCCTACATGAAATGTAACACCTGTTCACCTCTATCCCCTCAGAAGTCAGGCATGGAGGTGAATGGATTTCAGTTTGGGATGGACCACAGGGCTCTGGGTCAGCAGGGTTGTATGAAGTGGAAGCTGTCATGGAGAGGTTCCCCATAATCTATTGATTAATGGAAACCAGATCTGACAAGGCCACGATGGGGCGATGAGAAGCATTCTGCCCCCCTGTGCTTCCAGTTTGAGCAGCACCCTCTGAACTAGGTGAAGAGGAGGAAATTCATACTGAAAGCATCTTATCCACCACAGTCTGAATACATCCTAACAAAAAATGCCAGGTCCTGGATTTCTGGAGCAGAAGAGAGGCGGTTTTGCATTGAGTGGGGATGCAAAAAAGTCCAGGTCTGGAGTTCCCCACTCTTCGAAGAGCGATTGCATGATGCTTGCGTCGAGAGACCACTCATCAGGATCTGTCTCCATTCTGCTGAGATGATCCGTCAGATCGTTCTGGATCTCTGGCAGGTAAACTGCCTGGATCAGAGCTTTGTGTTCTAGACACCATTCCCACACTCTCATCGCTTCCCTGCATAAGGGGTAAGAGTGTGCTCCCCCCACTTGTTGATGTAGTACATCACTGCCTTGTTGTACGTTTGAAGAATAATGGTTTTGTGACGGAGTATGTCCTTCAAGGTCTGGACTGCATAGAGGACGGCTCTCATCTCCAGAACATTTATGTGAAGCTGAGACTCATCTTGACTCCAACGACCCTGGGTGTGGAGATCCTGGCAGTGAGCTCCCCATCCCAGCAGGGACGAATCCATGGTGATGGAGATCTGGGGATCTAGAAGGGCGATGGAATAACCTTCCCAAAGGTTGTCCTCCTGAGACCACCAGGTAAGTGGCCATTTCAGCAATTCCGTCACCTTCATGTGAAAGGACTGAGGCATGTGGTCAGAGACCACAAAGTGCTGAGCATCCACTGGGTAGTTCTTACGTGAAGGCAAGCCAGAGGCACAGTGAACACTGAAGATGCCATGAGACCCAGCATTTGCTGCATTGAAAGAGCTCGGATGGAGCTGTTTTCTTTGATGAAGCGGGCCATCTGGAGGATGTCATTCCTTCTGTCTCCCAGAAGAAAGGCTTTTGTGTTGGAGGTATCCAGAAGGGCTCCTATGAAGAGCAGCTGCTGGGAGGGCTCTAGGAGTGACTTTCCCAAGTTTAGCAGGACTACCATGGACGTGAAGAATCTTGAAGCTGTAGCCACAGCTTCTTGAGTTTCTTGTCTGGAGGGACTTGTGAGAAGTCAATCATCCAGATACGGAACACCTGAATTCTGAGCTCCCCAGATGCACTAAGTAGAACTGCAAAGCACTTTGTAAAACTCGAGGCACAGAGGATACCCACAGGGCAGGACTCTGAATTAGAAGGACCCAACCCCATGAATCTGGAGGTATTTGTGGTGGTTTGGGTGAATGGAATGTGTTGGTAGGTGTCCTGCATGTCCAGGGAGGTTAGCCAATCGTGTTGATGAATTAGAGGTAAGACTGTACCGAGTGATATCATCTTGAGCTTTTCCTTGAAGAAGAACTTGTTTAACTTCCTGAGATCTAGAATAGGCGATGCTGCCTGTTTCTTTGGAACTAGGAAGTAATGGGAGAAACCTGTGTTTCGCTGATCCAGCGGAACTATCTCTATAGCTCTGTTGTTCAGAAGGTCTTGGATCTTGGAAGCAAGAAGGTCTGAGACAGACAGCCTGGGCTGTCATTTGGGTGGATGATCCAGAGGATTCTGACTGATTTAGAGTACCCCACAGACTATTCTGAGCACCCATTTGTCTGATGTGATCGACTTCACTGGTCGTAAAACTGAGTCAGATGCCTTCCTACTAACAAGGAAGAGTCTCCTCAGAGAGCTGAGGTGGGACTCAGCAGAATCTCAGAGGCTGGCACCAGAGCTTTGGGGCCCTGTGCATTCTGCTGTATTTTCTTTTGCGGCTGAGGGGTTTGGTTTCTGTTAAAGCCCCTCGCCTTTACCACGGACTGATGGTTATGAAACTGAGCACCTGTTCCTGCCCTTTGAGGGGCTGCGGAAGAAACAGTCTGGCTGTTTTGATGGCCGTCCCTGGTCTTCGGGTGGCCTCTAGCACCTGCTTGACCTGAGGACCAAACGAGTGCAGTACCTATCGAAAGGCAAGGCCATAACCTCTGTTGGGCATCATTTGTGAAGCCTGAGGTGCTCAAACAAGAGTGGCGATGGGTGAAAATACAGGCTGCCACTGCTCTGGAGGCATTGTCAAAGGCATCCATAGCAGCTTGAGCTGTTTATTATTGGATTCAATACTCTAGTAATGGTTTGAAGGAGCTCTGTGTTAATCTCCAAATCTGGAAGAGCTTCTACCGTAGCCTTCAGCAAATACCAAAGTGTATACTCATATTGAGAGATGTACTAACATACTAACTGCCAGCAGATTAGGCCTTATAGTCTATCGAGTCTGCTCGAACCTCAGATCCCTAGTTGGGTGCCAAGGCCCCCCCCCCCTTGTGTTCCAGAAACCCTTCTCATCCATCCCCACTCCCTGGGCCATGCCATCATCTGGTACATCCGCTTTCTGTGTCTGTCCCACCCTCTTTTGAAGCCCTCCACTGTGGATCTCTGAACCAGCTTGCCAGGCAGTGCATTCCAAAGGTCCACCACCCTCTCAGTGAAAAACCTCCTCCTCTTTTCCCCTCTCACCCTTCCACCTTCCAACTTCAAACCATGCCCTCTGGTGATACCTTCCTGCTTTAATCTAAAGAGCTCCTCCATGTTTACCCTATTTATTCCCTTGAGGTACTTGAAGACCTCAATCATGTCCCCCGTATCTCCTCTCCTCCAATGAAAACAGGCGGAGCTCCTCAAGTCTGTCCTCATACGTCAAATCCCCTAGTCCTTGTATCATCCTAGTTGCCCTCCTCTGTACCCTCTCCAGGAGCTGTAGGTCCCTCTTCAAGTGTGATCTCCAGTACTGTACACAGTACTCAAGGTGTGGTCTAACCAGTCTATTGTACAGCGGCAGAATCACTTCCCTGCTCCTAGAGGTGATCCCCCTTACGATGCATCCCAACTTCCTGTTTGCCTTGCTAGCCGCTCTCCTGCACTGCTCAGAATTATTCATACATGCATCCACCATGACCCCAGGTCTTTTTCCCCTGTTGAGGCCTCCAGTGCCTCTCCTCCCAGGGTGTACCTGTGTTCAGGGTTTCCCCGCCCAAGATGTAACACCTTCCACTTGGTGATATTGAAATTTAATTTCCATGTGTGAGCCCAGCTTTCCAGGGTGTCCAGGTCCCTGTGCAGGGCCAACCTCCCCTCTTCCTCCTCAACTACTGCTCCCATCTTGGAGTCATCAGCGAAGAGACTCATTTTACACCCTATACCCTCCCTGATGTCCGATATGTATGCATTAAACAGGATCGGACCCAGGACCGAGCCCTGCGGTACCCCACTACCGACCTCTCTAGGGTTTGAGAGCTCCCCACTGACCACTACTCTCTGGGTGCGTCCAGCTAGCCAGTTTTCAATCCATCTGACCATCAAAGGGCCTACTCCCAACCCCGTCAGTTTCTCCACCAGACCATTGTGGGGGACAGAGTCAAATGCCTTGCTGAAGTCCAAGAATAATACATCCACAGGCTTTCCCCTGTCCAGTTCTGATGTTACCCATTCATAGAACTCCACAAGATTGGTTTGACATGATCTACCTGGCAAAACCCATGTTGCCAACTATCCAGACCTCCCACCTCCTCCAAGTACACCCCCAGTCGTTCCTTTAGTATACTCTCCATTAATTTTCCCACTACCGAGGTCAAACTGATGGGTCTATAGTTACCTGGTACCTCCCTCGACCCCCCTTTATGGATTGGCACCACATGTGCCTCTCGCCAATCCCTAGGTACCCTCCCTGCCTCAAGCGACCTGTTGAAGAGCTCCACCAGGGGTGCAGCCAGTATGTCCGCCATTTCCCATAGTACTCTCAGATGAATGCCATCCGGTCCAAGAGATTTATCTTTCTTTAGGGCCTTGAGGGCTAACCACACCCTTTCGGTGGAGATAGCATCATCCGTCCCCTCCACCTTACCGACCTTTTTATCCTTATCCTGATGTGACACCCCTGGGGTACCTCTCCCACCCTCTTGCTCCATTTCTGTTGCTCCCCTGATCCCACTCACTACCGCTTCTATCCCTATTGTGCCTTGCTTTGTAGATATCCCATCCCCCTCCCTGATGAACACAGAGGAGAAGTACTCATTTAATACCTCTGCCTGGTCCCACTCCTCTTCCACCCACCCTCCTTCTGATCTCAATCTGCTGAGATGGCCCTTAGTTTTTCTCCACTCCCCAATGTACCGGAAGAACCCCTTTTCCCCTCCATGTATCCCCTGTGCTAGTCACTGCTCTTTACTGGACTTTGCCCCCCTCACCATCTGGGTGACTTTTCTAGATGCAAGATGGTACATTTCCTTTTCCCTATTCCCTCTTGTTGTTTTATTCTTTTCTCTGACCACTACCTGAACCTCAATGGACCACCAGCATGGTTTATGTGACCTTGCTCCCTTACATTTTAACTTAGCGCAGGTCCTGACTGCCTCATGAAGTCCCCGTTTTATGACCTCCCATCTCCTTTCCACACTTGTCATTGATGTAATCCCCTTCAAGTGATCCTTGAGAATATTTCCCATGCCCTCAAAGTCTGCCCCCTGAAGTCCACTGCTAGTGTCCTAGATCTCTCCCCTCCCCCCATGCTTATTTGAAACCAGACAGTATTGTGGTCGCTCCCAGTCAGGGATCCTCTACAACCAGGTCCCTTACCAGATCCCCATCTGCCAGAACCATGTCCAGGACATGCCCCTCCCTTGTGGGCTCCATCACATGCTGTGTTAAGAACACATCCTGGAAGCTGTCCAGCAGCCTCTGCTCCTTGGCCACCTTAGAGGACATGGTTCCCCAGTTTGTACCTGGCATATTAAGGTCCCCGATTAACACTACTCCTTCCCCTTTTGGTCCACACTGGGCAATGATGTTGTCCAGAAAACCATCCACCAGAACATTATCCATCACGGGGGGGCCTATATACTACACCCAGCTTGACCTTACCTCCTGCTGGGGTTCGTAAGGTGACCCATAAGGCCCCCATGTTTCCCTCTGCCTCTTCTACCCTAGCAATTCTATGTCATCTCTAATGAACATAGCCACTCCACCCCCTCTGCCCTCCTTTCTATCCTTCCTAAGCATAGTGTACCCCGGACGTTTAGGTCCCAGTCATGGTTTTTGTTGGCCCACATTTCCATGACCACTGCCACATCCACCCCCCCCGAACAGCATGGCCTGGAACTCTGGCAACTTGTTTCCCAAGCTCCTGGCATTTACTAACACATCCCCACCCCTTATCCCTGATTCCCTTTGTCGAACCACCCAGGCTCCTATACTTCCATCCTCCTCTGCTCCTCCTGAAACCTCCTCCCACAGTCTGTTTCCCCTTCCCCCCATTGAGTTTGAAGGCTACTCCCCTCATCTGGAGGAGAGGGCTTCTGGTCAGCCCCTCCCTTATCCCTCCCCCTTACAAGTTTAAACCCCACCTTTCTTGAATGTAGTCAGCCACCCCCTGTTTAAGGACTTCCTTCCCTAATGGGGCAAGATTTATTTATTTAGTTTTTATTGACCGGGTAAGTGCACTAGACAAATCCTGCCTATTTTCAGGCATGACCCGGGGGATGGGGATACAGATGAATGCCAACTGACCTTGAAGCAGATTAAGCTGTTAGTGGTATTTTTACTGAATGAGGGAAATTTGGCCAGGACACCGGGGAAATTCCCCTGCTCTTTTCGATAAGTGCCATGGGATCTTTAACATCCACCTGAACTACCACCAGTGCAGGCAGATGGAACCTCGGTTTAACGTCTCATCTGAAAGACGGCACCTCAGAAGTTTAGCACCCCTCTCATGCTGCACTACAGTGTCAGTACTGGGATATTAACCCAAGTGCCAGATGTGGGAACTGAACCCACAGCCCTCTGATCTCCCGGCCTCAGAGGCGAGTGTACTACCTACTGAGCCACTGACACTGACAAGCCTGATGAAGATGAAGCCTGTCCTTGGTATACAGTCCCTTATCCTCTCAAACTCCTTTCCAGTTACCTAACACTGCCAACCCACTCTCTTCACCCCACTTCCTGAGTCAGTCATTAACCTCTGTGATCTTCATTTTTTTCTCCACTGAGGCCTTTGGTACTGGCAATATCTCCAAAAAGGATATGTTGCATCCATTATCCCGACAGACTCTGGCAAGTTCTTGGAAACTTGCTTTGATTTCCAAAACGCCATTTCCCTCTAGATCGTTAGTTCCCAAATGCACTAGGAAATCCGGTTTCCCTCCACAATCCCTAACCAGTTCGTACACCATGAACTTTGCTCTGAGCACTGTCAACCCACAGATACTCACTACCTTCACCTGGCTATGGCATCCACCCCCCTGTCCCTCCCACTGGATACCCCTAATCATCGAGTCTCCCAATAACAGAACCTTAACACAGCCATCATCCTTATGGTTACCTCCACTATGTGCTCTCAACCCCCCATCCCCCCCTTTATTCATGATCTCAATTCCATGGGAGTCTTCCTGCCTTATTAGAGACCCCCTTGTCACCCTCCCCTTTCTGCCTCCCTTGTTATTTTGCCCACTTAACTCAGATCCCCGAATAGGTGTCCCTTTAACCCTCTCTTATCTGAACCATTTATCCTGGCCCTGATGGTTTCCCCTTCCCACACCGCCATCCTCCCCTTGTAATAGTACCCTACCTCCAGAGGCCCTCTGTGGGTCCCTTACCTAGGGCTCCATCTTGGTACAGACCCCTGCTGAAGGGGCACCCTCCCTGCCTCCTTGTCTCCCAGTTTCTCTCCAGTCGTGCTCTCCTCCCTCATGTCTGCAATATGTTGCTTCTCCCCCATTTGCTTAACATTTAAGTTTCCCCTTCTCCCTCTGGGACTATTTCTATCTTTTCCATTGCCGGTCTGTGATGCCCTATAGGTATCCGACTCCCTCCCCCCGGCCTCTGTATCAGTTTCCTCATTTACACCAACCCCTTCCTCCCCTTCTAGGTTGCTTAGTAGCTCAAATTTATTGTAACACTCTATGCCAGCCTCTTGAATTTCCCCCGACTGCCCCTCTAAACTGCCTCTCTTCCTCCCCTCTTGCCCTGTTCTCCTTAGGAGCTCCCTTCCCACAGTCTGCTCTTTTAGGCTTCCCCACAACAGCCCCTCCCTTCTCACTGTCTGCTCTTCTAGGCTTCCCCACAACAGCCCCTACTGACTCTTCCCTCTCCACTCTCTTTATATTCGGAATGTTTACCCCATACGTTTTCCCCATAGCATCAACATCCTTATCTAAGGGTCCTCTGTCCCTAATATCCCCCCTCCTGCTTGCTGTAACATAACATCCTGTAATCTCTGAGCGTTGCCCCAGCCTCCCCTCAGCCCCACCCTTCTGCTGCCCATATCCACACCCCTTATCCTTGGACACCCCAAACTCCCCCAGCTTACTCCTTCACCAATATACTTCACTCCTGATACAAGATAGCCATCTACAGAGTGGGCAGCCTTCCTCTCTCCAGGCCCAATTGAGAATTATTGCCATCCCACAGCCTATGCAGCCTACAACCCTTCTGAAGATGCCTGCCATGGTGGAATGTGGCCACCCTGTTTGTTCCTCTCTGTTCATAATGGCACACACCCCTTTTCTCAGCCCCTTCCCCCGGAATACTCTCTATACTGACTGCAGTTATTTACGAACCCAATTTCAATCCCACCAATAAAGTTCCCAAGTCTCACAAACACATACAGTTCCAGTGTGTGTCCAGTCCTACTAACAGTGTGTGTATGCAGACATCAGGTACCGTATGATGTCACAGGCCCACAAGTTCCTGTTGCTTCAAATTTCAGTCACAAACAGAAATGCACAGCCCTTCAATCCCAGCCCCTAGTGGCTTTTCAGTATTTAAGAACCAGGCAAACATCACATTTACATTTCACTCTAATTATCACTGCCAAACAAGTGTTCCCACACTCAGCACACAAGCCCCAATAGTTACAATATCATAGCCCAAGTAACATTTCTAACTCAAAGTAGTAATTTTTAACACACAGAACTAATTTCAAGTACAAAACTATTCAAATATTTCAGTTAAAACAGAAGATAAAACCAAACCTCTTTTCTGAACAACCTCCTACCTCTGTTCCCAAGTGGACAATGAAAGACAAGATGATTCTTGTAATTTCCCTCCTAACACCAGGCAGACATCACATTTACATTTCGCTCTAATTATCACTGCCAAACAAGTGTTCTCACACCCAGCACACAAGCCCCAATAGTTACAATATTACAGCCCAAGTAACAGTTCTAACTCAAAGTAGTAATTTTTAACACACAGAACTAATTTCAAGTACAAAACTATTCAAATATTTCAGTTAAAACAGAAGATAAAACCAAACCTCTTTCCTGAACAACCTCCTACCTCTGCTCCCAAGTGGACAATGAAAGACAAGATGATTATTGTAATTTCCCCTCCCTCAACACCAGGCAAACATCACATTTAAATTTCACTCTAATTATCACTGCCAAACAAGTGTTCCGATACCTAGCACACAAGCCCCAATAGTTACAATATCACAGCCCAAGTAACAGTTCTAACTCAAAGTAGTAATTTTTAACACACAGAACTAATTTCAAGTACAAAACTATTCAAATATTTCAGTTAAGACAGAAGATAAAACCAAACCTCTTTCCTGAACAACCTCCTACATCTGTTCCCAAGTGGACAATCCCTTGTAGCCCTGGTAGCTAGCAATACACATGCCCAGGGTGGAGCAGCAAAGACTTCCTTTCCCAAGGTGTCGATCTTGGGAGATTCTTTGTTTATTGGGTGTGCTGTACATTCTTGTGGAAGAACGGCTTTGTCATTTTCTGCCAGAACAATAATGGCATCAGCAAAGGCTTGCGAGGCCAGAATGGGTTGATCCTTGGAAGGGTCATATTTCCTGTCTATGGACTTAGCCACAGAGAGAATAAGTGCCGGATTATCCCACACCATCTGCAACAGAGTCTCAAAAGAGGGTTGCACAGGGGAGTCAATTCCACAGGAATGTCTGGAATGTGCAGGTACTGCAGATGCAGCAAATTCCCAGGATCGATTCCCGAAGTCTGGAGAGAAAGAGTGGTATTCAAATTTCTGAGCGGAGACTTAAAAGAAAGGTCCTCAACCAAAGACTTTGCTGACAGAAGTTTATTCACTGCCCCTAGGGAGGAATCATCGTCGAAGTCATCCCCCAATCGAAGATCAGGTTCGGGCTCAACATCATCTCCTACTAGTCCAGAAGGGACTGTATAGATAGGAAAGGGAGGAAAAGAAGGAGGAGGAGGAGCAGTGTGAATTGGAGCCAAAAAACCCTACATCACATGTGGCACCGGAGGCGCCCTTGGCGCCACCACAGGAGGCAGTGCTGAAAACACAGGCAGCACTGGCACAGGATGTGGCTCTGAATGTGGTGCCGGAGAAGCCTGTGCCACAGCCGGTGGCGCCGAACCAGAAGTTCCCAATCCCCGACTCACTGAGGAAAAACTAAGAAATTCAGCAGGAGATAAAGGCACGGTGTGGACCCCTGTGCCACAGCCATATGAGGGGATAAACAGGAGAGCACGGCATCGCAACAGCAATGGAGAAGGTGCCTTGTGACTAGGGAAGCCCCAACCGCAGGTCTGAACCTGACAGGCCCAAAGGCCCCGCAATGGACTCCGCTGGCTCGGCAGACAGGACAACCGCCAAACCCATTGCTCCAATGGTGGAACTGCTCACTGGAAATCCCAGTGTTCAGGGAGGGACTCTGGAGTCAAGGATGTCTGCCACCAGAAACAGAAGCTGGAGGGTGACCTGGGAAGGGCCAGAGTCTGGCCCTGCCACCGTAACCATCGACCGATGTGCAGACATAGCAGAAGGCCGATCTCAAGTGTTGCCATTTCTTTCGACTGGGGAGGCGAAGAGAACTCAAGGCCGAGCGGTACAGAGTCCTCGATGAGGATCGAGAATGGGACCACTTTTTGTGCTTTCGGGAGGACCACCCATCCCCGAGCATCGGACTGCTTGTAGTCAGACCCCCCCTCCATAGAGGGCAGCGGACCAGACCCAGCCCTGCTGACAGAACAGCTTTCATGCAAAGTCTTCCTACCGTCACCTGCCCCATTCATGATCGATCCCGTTGAAGGAGGGCTGAAGACGTCTTCTGACGAAAAATTGAAATAATAAAATTACAAATTAATTTTTCTTATAAATTGGCAAGAAAATAATAAAATTAATAATAATAATTGAACTGAAAAACTATAGCTGCTGTTGTATAGACCTGAAGTTTTGACTCCTGGCGGGAAGCGTTGTCGTCACTGGAAGCGCACTTCGAGTGGGAAAAAAGGAACTGAGGCGGTTGGAGGGTTGACGCCGAGGTAGCCTATACAGCATGAGCCAGATTCGTGGTGCTGCTTCCTCATGGCCCTACCTAGGCGCTAGCCCTCCTGGGGATTTTTGGCTCCCACTAGGTCCTAGTGCCTCCAGCGTAGTTCCCCTCAGTCTGAATGAGTGGTGCAGACTTTATGTCCAGGAAGATCAGGCATTTGCAAAACATCAGCAACTGCGGTTCTAACATAGTCCAGCAAGACTCAGACCTACTCCTCTAATAACATATGTGACATAGAGAGCCAGCTCTGAGTGCTGTATCATTTTTATTTCTTAAAAATAACAGAAATGTGGTATTGAATTTGTCTGTGGAAATGCCAGTGCACTTGGAGTGGCCTCTCTCACTCACATATCCCCAGATCTCAGTATGTGAGATGACCACACACACAGAAACCTAGATAAAGAAAAAATCTAACTCCTGCAAGGCCAAGATAATTGCAGGGCTCAAAGGTACTTATAATCAGGGACATCCTGTTTAGCTAGTTATTTTATCAGTAGCCTAGATGGCAGGTAAGAACATATCCATTTACAACGTTTACAGGAAAGGAAAGCAGGGTATGACAATTCTCTGTGAAATTAAAAAAGCTTTGATATCTGTGAAGATCAGGAACACCCTTTTTCATCAAAGAGGTGTCATTTGGGAATTGATGTTATGCTGAGAAAAACAGGATCTTACTGCCTTATAAGGACCCTGTTTCCTGTAGAGATATATTTTTAGTAATAATATCCTGATAGGGAGGAAGTACAGTGACTTCATCCAGGAGGCTACAGAAAGCAGCTTTTAAAAACTATAATTCTGGTTTCATAGATTGACTTCTTTACCTGACTTTGAAACAGCAACATCAAGCCTTTAGAAGATAAATATTTTGTGTGGATAGGAAATATAGTTGCATTTTTACACCTTTTTGTTTAATGACCTGTATGTTATTTGTGATAAGAGTTCTGTATATTACTGTTTACTATTTAACCTTTTGTTTAGTAAAGATATATTTTAAAAACAGAAACTGTCTGGTGTGCCTTGAAACATTGCTTTGGTTTTAAGTGTAGTTAGATGGTTTTAAAGCTGACACGGTGCATGAGTTTATAGGTGTACCAAACTGGGAAACAGTTTAAGAGTTTCTCTGGTCTTGTATAGAGTTCTAAAGGGTTCATTTTGTAATACCTGGTTAGCAGCCTGTAGGCAAAGATATCTGGCCCCCCGAAAACAGAATTATCTGAGCCTGACAACTGGGTATGCTAACAAGAGGTCAACAAATTTGAATCCCTCCAGAACCTGGGACTAAGGTGACTCGAATCCACAAAACAGACAAGTGGGCTACCTTGTTCTGTTCACTGTTCACAAGACTACGCTCAGAGGTTGGCACTTTGAGAGTAGAGGGCTGACCGGCTGAGTGAATCTGTGACAACGTTCACCCAGAGGTAAAACAGCTCCTTGCTTATTGCAGGTATTTTTCAGTTAACTTGTTCATATTACTAACTTGTTCATATTACTAGATTACTCAGGTCACTTACTTTTAGACCTAAAGTGTTAGATGAAATTTAGCAAGCTCTGATCCAGAGCACTAGTTATATTAAACTGGGCTGTTGAAAGTACTGTATCTTCATTTCCAAAGAGCCTTTGGTTGCATTATGACTCCAGGGGCCATATATTCATAGGTTTGACTGGGCACAAAGCCTAGTTTGTGCATGCAAACCTGGCTTTGTGTGGATGTCCCATATTCAAAAGCCAGGTTAGCGCGGGCAAACAGGGTTTGCATGCAGACAATATTTTGGGGGGGCACAATGCAAATGAGAGGTGGGGACCTGAATATTTGTGCAGTCCAATATTCAGAGTATGTGTGCTGTGCAAGGCCATTTTGCATGGTCCCGTTGAGCGGTACAGATGCTGCCAACCTACAACATGACTTACTCCCATGCAACCCTAGCGGTTGGAGGAGGAAGTGCATCTGCACCCC
Source organism: Neoceratodus forsteri (assembly GCA_016271365.2). Lineage (NCBI taxonomy): Eukaryota > Metazoa > Chordata > Ceratodontiformes > Ceratodontidae > Neoceratodus > Neoceratodus forsteri. Next base: position 295,926,567 of record CM057453.1, on the reverse strand, counting down.
GACCCCCAACCCAATAGTCCCTGGTGCCTACCCCCTCCCTCCAACCCAACTCCTGCACAGACATTAACATGCCCCTGGTGCTAGTGCCCCCCCACCTTCACTGATCACTGGCCCAATTTTTTTTTTTTCTTTTTTTCAAAATATTTTATTAAGATGGTTGGATGTCACAGGAGATTATAACATACACTTTGCATATAGGTTACAGAATAAGTCAGCATTACAATGTTACATTATACAGAGGTTAGAAGGTCATCAAATTAATGTACATAAAACATCCCCAAATGCAACATAATATTACATTAACCAATTGAAAGTTATAGAGAGGTCAGCTTCTTAAACCAGTCAGCGGGGAGGTGTCACATAGTAACAGCATGGAGGAATGAGGGTCCCATCAGCCAACCACAGTACCCTTATTTCATTTGATTTAATATTTAATTACCATCACCCCAGCCAAATACCTATATAGGGAATCTATTTTCCTCAAGAGCTCTTTGCAACAGCCCCTAGCATCGTTCAAAGTTTTCTTCCTTGCCCACTGTATTCCACTGTACCCTTTCTAGTTTCATGTTTAAATATAAGTTATTAATCCATTGTTGGATCGTAGGGGAAGAGGGGGACATCCAGGAATGAACAATGGTTTTCCTGGCATTGATTAATGCCTGGGACCAAATTGCTTCAATGTTACTGTCTCTAGGTCGGAGTGGGTCAGCCCCCAACAACAATTCCAATGGGCTTCGAGGCAGAGTGCACCCCGTTACTCCCTCCATTAACCGGTGCACTTCTATCCCTCATTTGGTTAGGAGGGGCAAATCAGGTGCCCCATCACTCTCGCTCTCCAACATATTACCTCCAAAACCATATAAACACTGTAAACAGGTATCTGCCTCATCTCTGAAATCAAGAAAGAGGCAGAAGACACTGCAGAGCAGGACACTGCAGCACAGGAGCTAGCACAACAAAACTCACCCAAATCAGGAGCCAAAACAAAAAAGCAAAAGGAAATCCAAAAACTTCTGCTCATAGGAGACTCCATGATTCGGGAGTTGATACCCATCTCCAGCCAGGGTAATGGTCAGATGTCTCCCAGGTACATATGAAATTACGTACCTACCGTAATTCTTGATCTTCTTGGGACGAGTCTCCACCACTCATTCACACTAGTGGGATTAGGCGCTGGAGGCACTAGGACCCATCGGGAGCAAACTTTTTGCTGGAGGTCATGTGGAGAGATGGCGCTCGCGAGGCATAGCGCCCAGCGAGGCAGCGCTCAGTGACAATGACCAACTCGGCGACCCTCCAACCGCCTCAGTACCTTTTTACCAAGGAGGTGCAGCGCAACTAACGCAGCAAAGTAAATCTAACCTTAAAAAACGCACATAAGATAGTCCGCATTTGACCCGCAAGAAGGGTCAGCAAAAGAAGTCCTCACGGCCTAAAGATTTGAGGGAGTGAAGACCAAACAGCAGTGAGCTCGGGGATGGAGGTGGGCATGTGAATGAGTGGTGGAGACTCGTCCAAGAAGATCAAGAATTACGGTAGGTAATGTAATTTCTATATCTTCCTGGACATAAGTCCCCACCACTCATTCACACTAGTGGAGAGTACCAAGCTGATAATCCCCTAAAGGGCGTAGGAGAGCCAGAGCTCACGCTGCCTAAGATAGAACACCATTGGCGATAGTTCTGTCAACGCGGAATGTCGCCTGGTATGAACATCCAGTGCATAATGCTTAGAAGGTATGCACTGAGCTCCAGGTGGCGGCGCTGCAGATATCCGAATTGGAACATTGCGAATCTCCGCTTAAAGATGTCACGATCGCCTCTAGTAGAGTGGAGTACACTCTACCCTCCAATTTAACTTGAGCCATGGAGTAGCAATGTCAAGGCATGCCACTAACCATGATGAGATGCATCTAATAGCGACGGGTTGACCCAGCCGGGTGTCGCTGAAAGAAACAAACAGTTGCTGAGTCTTGCGAAAATTCTTGGTTCTATCTAAATAGAACCGCAAGGCTCTCTTAACATCCAAGGAATGAAGAGATCGTTCCCCTTCATTTTGGAAATTAGCGAAGTAAGAGGGAAGTACCAGAGGTTGGTTTAGATGGAATTCTGACACAACCTTGGGAAGAAATTTAGGATGAGTACGGAGAACTACCTTGTCTTTATGGAATACAGTATACGGAGGGTCCGTCACCAAGGCATGAATCTCCGAGACCCTGCGGGCTGAGGTAATGGCCACCAGGAAGGCAGTCTTCCAGGTAAGAAATTTTAGCTCACAGGTAGCTAAGGGCTCGAAAGGCTTCCGAGTGAGCATGTCCAGCACCAGGTTAATGTCCCAGGTTGCAACTGGACACCTAACAGGGGGTCTGGTATGAAGAATCCCCTTAAGAAATCTCTTCACCATAGGAAGCTGAGCCAGAGTCAAGGAAGAAACCGGCTCATGGAGCAGCTGAGATGGCACTAAGGTGAACTTTAACTGTGGAGTACTGAGACCTGAGTTTGATAGGTCCAAAAGATACTCCAGAACCTTGTCAGGAGGACAGAAAAGGGATTCCAAGAGGACTTTGCACACCAGAGAGAAAAGCGTTTCCATTTGAAGCGTGACATTTTTTCGGGTGGCTGGCTTCCGCGCAGCCAGTAGGATGTCCGAGACTCTACAAGAGACGTTGAATTGATTCACTTCTACCTCTTCAGGAGCCAAGCATGAGGTGAAGTGATTTCAGGTTGGGATGGACCAACGAACCCTGAGTCAAAAGGTTGATTTGCAAGGGAAGTGGTCTCGGAGAGGCTGCCAACATACTGTTGAGCAGAGGAAACCATAGTTGCCGAGGCCAGGAGGGAGCAATGAGAATCATTTTGGTCCCCTGAGACTCGAACTTGAGGAGAACTCTCTGGATTAGAGGGATCGGTGGAAAGGCGTAAAGAAAACGTTTTGTCCACCGCAGCCTGAACGCATCCTGACAGAAAATGCCAGGCCCTGGATTTCTGGAGCAGAAGAGAGGCAGTTTTGCGTTGAGTGGGGATGCAAAAAGGTCCAGGTCTGGAGTCCCCCACTCTTTGAATAGTGACCGAGCTACGGCTGGATCGAGAGACCACTCGTGAGGGTCTGCCTCCGTTCTGCTGAGGTGATCTGCTAGATCGTTTTGTATACCTGGCAGATAAACCGCCTGAATCAGAGACTTGTGCTCCAAGCACCACTCCCACACCCTCATTGCTTCCCTGCAAAGGGGGTAAGAATGAGCACCGCCTTGCTTGTTGATGTAATACATCACAGCTTTGTTGTCCGTTTGAAGGAGAATGTTCTTGTGACAAAGGATATCCTTCAGAGCTCGGATCGCTGAGGACCGCTCTCATCTCAGGACATTTATGTGGAGAAGAGTTTCGAACTGGTCCATACACCTTGAGTGTGGAGGGAGCGACAGTGAGCTCCCCATCCCATTAGCTCGCGCTCTGTGGTGATGGAGGTCTGATGATCCGGGGGAGCAAAGGGGAACCCTTCCAGGAGATTGCTCTCTTGAGTCCACCAGGTGAGAGACCTTCAAGGGCTCCGTCACCTTGATGGGATAAGACTGGGGGTGAGAGGTCGGAGACCACTGAGTGGAGAGCATCCATTGGGTGGTTCTCATGTGCAACCAGGCCAGGGGTACAGTGAACACCGAGGACGCCATGAGACCCAACATGCGTTGCAGCGAGAGAGCTGTAACCGATTGGTTCTCCCCGATGTAACGGGCCATCCGAAGGATGTCGAGTCTTCTGTCCTCTGGAAGGAAAGCCTTCGTGGAAGAGGTGTCTAGAAGCGTCCCTATGAAAAGGAGCCTCTGGGAGGGCTGCAGTTGTGATTTTTTCAAATTCAGCAGAATTCCCATGGACGTAAGAAGACGAGAAGTCGTTTGCACGGCTTCCAAAGTCCCTTGGCTGGAAGGGCTTGCTAGAAGCCAATCGTCCAGGTAGGGAAACACTCGGAGTCCGATCTTCCTGAGATGCGCTGCGAGAACTGCACAACACTTTGTAAAGACTCGCGGTGCCGAGGATAGCCCAAAGGGCAGGACTCTGAACTGATAATGCTGACCCAGAGCTACAAACCTGAGGAACTTGCGTGGGTCGGGTGGATGGGGATATGCTGGTAAGCGTCCTGCATATCCAGGGAGGCCAGCCAGTCGTGCTGATGCAGCAAGGGTAACAGGGTACCTAGGGAAATCATTTTGAATTTCTCCCTGGGGAGAAATTTGTTTAACTTTCTGAGGTCTAGAATGGGGCGCATTCCCCCAGACTTCTTTGGAACCAGGAAGTAATGGGAGTAGAACCCTGTGCTCCGCAGATGTGGGGGCACCAGTTCTATTGCCCTGTTGCTTAGAAGACCCTGGATCTCAGTGGTGAGGAGGTCTGACTGAGAGGCCGACAACCTGGGTTGTCGTCTGGGAGGACAATACGGGGGGGTTTCCAAAAAATTGAGAGAATAACCCTCGCGAATTATCCGAAGGACCCATTTGTCCAAAGTTATGGACTTCCACTGGTTGTAGAAGTACAACAGAAGACCTCCCACCGGAGGAGAAAGTTCCACCTCGGGCAATGTGGATGGAACTTGGGCCAGCAATTCATAAGGTGGCGCTGGGGGCTTTAGGCCCTTGCGCTTTCTGCTGCGCTTTCTTTTGAGGTTGGGCAGGTTGGCTTTTATGGAAGCTTCCCCTGCCTCTGCCTCAAAAGGACTGACGACTATGAAACTGACGTCTGTTCACATGCCCCGAGAGGGAGCAGGCGGAGGTCTGGCCAACTAATGGCCGGACCTAGTCTTCTGAGTGGCCTCTAAGGCTTGTTCCACCTGAGGGCCGAAAAGAAAAGAGCCATCAAAGGGCAGCGCCATTACCTGCTGCTGAGCATCATTCGTGAAGCCAGAAGTACGCAGCCAGGAATGGCGCTGAGTACAAATACCACGGCTGCTGAGCGAAAGCAGTGTCAAGCATCCATAGTGGCTTTGACCTGTTGGTTATTGGACTCCAATACCCCTAGTAATGGTCAGAAGAAGCTCTGACTTGAGTCCGAATCCGGAAGAGCTTCAACCATTCTTTTCAAAGAGTGCCACAGGATATACTCATACTGAGAAAAATAGCCTTGATAACTGGCAATACGCATACTTAGAGTGGAGGCAGCAAGACTCTCTTACCTAATGTATCAATCTACGAGACTCTTTGTTAATAGGTCGAGCTGTAGTAGTTTGAGGAAGAACGACCTTATCATTCTCTGCCAGGACTACAATAGGATCCGCAAAGGCTTGGGATGCCAAAATGGGACGATCCTTGGGAGCTGAATACTTCTTATCAATGGATTTAGCCACTGAGGGAATAAGAGCAGGATTATTCCATACCATTTGAGACAGCGTCTCGAAGGAAGGCTGGATCGGAGGGGTCAAATCCGTAGGGATCTCAAAGCATGAAGGTACTGGAGTCTTAATATCTTCCCAGGATCGATGCCTGTAGTCTGGAGAGAAAGAGTGGATCTCAGGTTCTTCAACAGAGACTTAAAGGACAGGTCCTCGACCACAGGCTCTGTAGCAAAGAGATCCTGTTTCCTCACTTCATCACCCAACGAAAGGTCTGGGTCAGGCTCAACATCATTTCCTGATGGTCCAGAAAGGACTGATTGGACAGGAAAGGTGAAAATTAGGAGGAGGAAATAGCAGAGAAACAAGGAGGTCCCGAGGGCCCTGGGCGAGAAGGCAAGCAGGTTGAAAGCGGCACCGCAGAGGACGCAGGCGCCGAGAAGAGACCGCGGCACCGAGCGGCACCGCCCGAGACCAGCTGGCACCACCAGCAGGCGCCGCCCGAACCAAGTAGGCGCTGCCGGCAGGCGCCGCCAGACTAGCATGACGCCCGCCCAGGTGGCGCGCGGACTCATGCTGCACACACGGGGCAGCGCCCAAAGCAAAGGCACCCAAAAACAGCACCGACAAGCCAACAGAACCCGCAGAAGGTGCCGAAATGCCCCAGGAACCTGGAAAGCTAGAGAAGGAAAAACCAGGAGATAAGGGCATCGGTGTGGCCCCTGCGCCACAGCCATGTGGAAACACCTCTCAAGCGAGTCACCGGCACCGAAGAAGGTGCGCGCGACTAGGAAGGTCAACCACCCTACCCGATCACTGGAGGAGCCGGGGCTCCGTGCCTTGAAGCCAGGCAGGAGAACCAACCTCCAGAGCCCATCGCGCCATAAGAGCGGCCCACTGATGAAACTGCTCATCTGGAGCCCCACCTACAGGCGGGGGGGCTCCGATGTCGAGGACGATGGTCACCAGCAGTTGGCGACTCCGGAAGAAGGAGAGCGGCAACTAGCTACGATAACCGACCATCGGCGCAGACGCATACGAAGGCGACCTCGAGTGATGCCTTCTCTTTTTGACCTGTGGGCCGAATAAGGCTCGGGGCCGAATGGTGCGAGAATGCGACCGTTTATTTTTATGCCACGGCAGAGGACCCTTTATCCCAGACGTCGGACTGACCGTTGGCCAGACCCGCTGAGGAGAAGGAGGCTGAGCGGACCCAGCCCGGCTGACTGAACAGCTTTCATAATGGTTCCCCTACCGTCACCTGACCTGCTCATGGTCGACTCCGTCCGTAGGCGCGAGACTTCTTCAAGTAAGTTAAATTTAAAATATTAGAAAATAGAATAAAATTAGCGATACTACTATCGAGATAATGTTACAAAAAATAAACTGAAAACTATCGCTAGTTTGAAGAGTTTGACTCCGACACGGCGTCGTCACTGAAGTGCACTCGGCAGCGGAAAAAGGAACTGAGGCGGTTGGAGGGTGCGTCGCCGAGATGGTCATTGCCGCTCGAGCCGCTGCTCCAGGCGCCATGCCTCGGCGCCTATCTCGCCGCCGACCCTCCAGCAAAAGTTTGCTCCCGATGGGTCCTAGTTCCGGGCGCCTAATCCCCTACTAGTGTGAATGAGTGGTGGAGACTTATGTCCAGGAAGATCAGCATGGAGAGACACTGACCGCATTGCTAAAATTGTTCACAAAGCAGGAGAAAACATTGATATCCTAGTACACATAGGACTAATGATCTCACCAGCCAGTCAGTTGTGGAAACCAAAGACACCTGACCGAGCTGGGTGACAAACTATCATCTATTTCATCCAGCATCTCCTTCTGAGATCCTGCCAGTCTGGGAGGGGAGCAGATGGACGGAAGGTCAGAGAAGGGGAGATAGGGGAGCTAAACACGTGGCTCAGGGCTGGTGCCAGGAAAAGGACACAGATTTGTAGGGAATGGCAACAGTTCTGGGAAGCAGATTCTTTAAATTTGATGGACTGCATCTGACTAAGGAGAAGTCAAGTGCATTGAGGTGAAGTTTGGCGTCTTTGCAGAATATTTAAACTAACAAATGGGGGAGGGTGCAGCACCCATACGTCAAATGGGAAGAAGTAAGAAATTACATTACCTGCCTAATTCTTGATCTTCTTGGACAAGTCTCCACCACTCATTCACACTAGTGGGATTAGCGCGGAGGCACTAGGACCCATCGAGACTAACTTTTGCTGGAGGTCGGTAGCGAGAGATGGGCGCGGGCATGGCGCCTGAGCAGCGGCTCTGACGGCAGTGCCTATCGGCGGCGACCCTCCAACTGCCTCAGTACCTTTTTACCAAGGAGGTGCAGGCAGCCTAACGTAAAGAATAAATCTAACCTTAAAAAGCGGACATAAGATAGTCCGTCGACCCGTGTAAGAAGGGTCAGCAAAAGTCCTCACGGCCTAAAGATTTGAGGGTGAGAGACCAACACAGCCGGTGAGCTCGGGGATGGAGGGTGGGTGTGAATGAGTGGTGTGGAGACTGATCCAAGAAGATCAAGAATTACGGTAGATGCATAATTTTCATATCTTCCTGGACATAAGTCTCCACCACTCATTCACACTAGCGGGAAAGTACCAAGCTGATAATCCCCAAAAGGCGGCAGGAGAGCCAGAGCTCAGCGTCTAGATAGAAGACAATTAAGGATAGTTCTGCGAATGCGGAATATCGCCTGGCATGAACATCCAATGCATAATGCTTAATGAAGGTATACCTGGCTCCAGGTGGCGGCGTTGCAGATATCATAATTGGAACATTGCAAATCTCCGCTAAAGATGCCGCGACTGCCCTAGTAGGTGGCGTACACTCTACCCTCAATTTAACTTGAGCCATGGAGTAGCAATGATAGAAGGCATGCCACTAACCATGATGAGATGCATCTAATAGCGACAGGTTGACCCAGCGGGTGTCGCTGAAAGAAACAAACAGTTGCTGAGTCTTGCGAAAATTCTTGGTTCTATCTAAATAGAACCATAAAAGCTTCTTAACATCAAGGAATGAAGATCGTTCCCCTTCATTTTGGAAATTAGCGATAAGAGGAAGTACCAGAGGTTGGTTTAGATGGAATTCTGCACAAACTTGGGAAGAAATTTAGGATAGTACGGAGAACTACCTTGTCATTATGGAATACAGTATCTGGAGGGTCCGTCACCAAGGCATGAATCTCCGAGACCCTACGGGCTGGGTGTGGCCACCAGGAAGCAGTCTTCCAGGTAAAAATTTTAGCTCACAGGTAGCTAGGGGCTCGAAGGCTCGGTGAGCATGTCCAGCACCAGGTTAATGTCCCAGGCTGCAACTGGATGCTTAACAGGGGTCTGGTATGAAGAATCCTTAAGAAATCTCTTCACCATAGGAAGCTGAGCCAGAGTCAAGGAAGAAACGGCTCATGGGCAGCTGAGATGGCACTAAGGTGAACTTTAACTGTGGGTACTGGAGACCTGAGTTTGATGGGTCCAAAGATACTCAGAACCTTGTCAGGAGGACAGGAAAAGGATTCCAAGAGGACTTTGCACACAGAGAAAGCGTTTCCATTTGGGCGTCGTTTTAGAGTGGCTGGCTTCACGCGCAGCCAGACAGGATGTCCGAGACTCTGGAGATGTTGAACTGATTCACTTCTACCTCTTGGGAGCCAAGCATGAAGGTGAAGTGATTTCAGGTTAGGATGGACCAGAGACCCTGAGTCAAAGGATTGATTTGCAAGGAAGTGGTCTCGGAGGACTGCCAACATACTGTTGAGCAGAGGAAACCATAGTTGCCGAGGCCAGGAGGAGCAATGAGAATCATTTTGGTCCCCTGGACTCGAACGAGGAAACTCTCTCTGGATTAGAGGAGGCGGTGGAAAGCGTAAAGAAAATGTTTTGTCCACTGCAGCCTGAGCGCATCCTGACAGAAAATGCCAGGCCCTGGTTTCTGGAGCAGAAGAGAGCAGTTTTGCGTTGAGTGGGGATGCAAAGGTCCAGGTCTGAGTCCTCACTCTTTGAATAGTGACGAGCTTGGCTGGATAGAGACCACTCGTGAGGTCTGCCTCCGTTCTGCTGAGGTGATCTGCTAGATCGTTTTGTATACCTGGCAGATAAACCGCCTGAATCAGAGACTTATGCTCCAAGCACCACTCCACACCCTCATTGCTTCCCTGCAAGGGTAGAATGAAACACCGCCTTGCTTGTTGATAATACATCACAGCTTTGTTGTCCGTTTGAAGGAGAATGTTCTTGTGACAAAGGATATCCTTCAGAGCTCGGATCGCGTGAGGACAGCTCTCATCTCAGGACATTTATGTGGAGAGAGTTTCGAACTGAGTCCATACACCTTGAGTGTGGAGTGGCGACAGTGAGCTCCCCATCCCGTAGTGATGCATCTGTGGTGATGGAGATCTGATGATCCGGGAGCAAAGGGAACCCTTCCAGGAGATTGCTCTCTTGAGTCCACCAGGTGAGAGACCTTGAAGGGGCTCCGTCACCTTGATGGGATAAGACTGGGGTGAGAGGTGAGACCACTGGTGGAGAGCATCCATTGGGTGGTTCTCATGTGCAACGGGCCAGGGTACAGTGAACACCGGGGGCGCCATGAGGACCCAACATGCGTTGCATCGAGAGAGCTGTAACGATTGGTTCTCCCGATGTAGCAGGCCATCAGAAGGATGTCGAGTCTTCTGTCCTCTGGAAGGAAAGCCTTGGCGGAAGAGGTGTCTAGAGCGTCCCTATGAAAGGCCTCTGGGAGGGCTGCGGTTGTGATTTTCAAATTCAGCAGAATTCCCATGGACGTAAGAAGGCGATAAGTCATTGGCACGGCTTCCAAAGTCCCTTGGCTGGAAGGGCTTGCTAGAAGCCAATCGTCCAGGTAGGGAAACACTCGGAGTCCGATCTTCCTGAGATGCACTGCGAGAACTGCACAACACTTTGTAAAGACTCGCGGCACCGAGGATAGCCCAAAAGGCAGGACTCTGAACTGATAATGCTGACCCAGAGCTACAAACCTGAGGAACATGCGGTGGGTCAGGTGGATGGGGATATGCTGGTAAGCGTCCTGCATATCCAGGGAGGCCAGCTAGTCGTGCTGATGCAGCAAGAGTAACAGGGTACCTAGGGAAATCATTTTGAATTTCTCCCTGGGGAGAAATTTGTTTAACTTTCTGAGGTCTAGAATGGGCGCATTCCCCAGATTTCTTTGGAACCAGGAAGTAATGGGAGTAGAACCCTGTGCTTAAGTGAATGCTGGGGGCACAGTTCTATTGCCCTGTTGTATAAGGCCCTGGATCTCGGCGGTGGAGAGGTCTGACTGAGAGGCCGACAACCTGGGTTGTCGTCTGGGAGGACAATTCGAAGGGTTTCCAAAAATTGAGAGAATAACCTCGTGAATTATCGAAGGACCATTGTCCGAAGTTGGACTTCCACTGGTTGTAGAAGTACATCAGGCGACCTCCACGGAGAGAAAGTTCCACCTCGGGCAATGTGGATGGAACTTGGGCCAGCAATTCATAAGGTGGCGCTGGGGCTTTAGGCCCCTCGCTTTTCTGCTTTCTTGCTGCTGAGGTTGGGCGAGGTTGGCTTTTATAGAGCTTCCTCTGCCTGCTTCAAAGGACGCAGCTGACTGCTGACGTCTGTTCACATGCCCCGGAGGGAGCAGGCGGAGGTCTGGCCAACTTAATGGCCGACCTAGTCTTCTGAGTGGCCTCAAGGCTTGTTCCACCTGAGGGCCGAAGAAAGGAGCCATCAAGGGCAGGCGCCATTACCTGCTGCTGAGCATCATTCATTGAAGCCAGAAGTCGCAGCCAGGAATGGCGCCCAGTACAAATACCGCAGCTGCTGGGCGAGAAGCAGTGTCGGCGTCCATGGCGGCTTTGACCTGTTGGTTATTGGACTCAATACCTCTAATGTAGATCAGAAGAAGCTCTGACTTGGAGTCGAATCGGAGAGCTTCAACACTCTTTTCAAAGAGTGCCACAGGATATACTCATACTAGAAAATAGCCTTGATAACTGGCAATATGCATACCCAAGTGGAGGCAGCAAAGACTCTGTTACCTAATGTATCAATCTTATGGGACTCTTTGTTAATAGGTCGAGCTGTAGTAGTTTGAGGAAGACGACCTTATCATTCTCTGCCAGGACTACAATAGGATCAAGGCTTGGAATGCCAAAATGGGACGATCCTTGGGGCTGAATACTTCTTATCAATGGATTTAGCCACTGGGGAATAAGAGCAGGATTATTCCATACCATTTGAGACAGCGTCTCGAAGGAAAACTGGATCGGAGGAGTCAAATCCGTGGGATCTCTGAAGCATGAAGGTACTGGAGTCTTAATATCTTCCCAGGATCGATGTCTGTAGTCTGGAGAAAAGAATGGATCTCAGGTTCTTCAACAGAGACTTAAGGACAGGTCCTCGACCACAGGCTCTGTAGCAAAGAAAGATCCTGTTTCCTCCACTTCATCACCAACGAAGGTCTGGGTCAGAGCTCAACATCATCTCCTGATGGTCCAGGAAGGACTGTTTGGACAGGAAAGAGTGAAAATTAGGAGAGGAGGAAATAGCAGAGAAACAAGGAGAGTCCCGAGGGCCCCAGGCGCGAGAGAGGCAAAGCAGGTTGAAAATGGCACGCAGAGGGCACAGGCGCCCGAAGAGCCAGCGGCACCACAAGCGAGCCGCCCGGACCAAGCGGTGCGCCGGCGGTGCTCCGATGAGCGGCACCGCCCGGACAAGCGGCACTGCCAGCAGCACCGCCAGACCTGTAACGCCGCAGGCGCGCAGACCCGGCGGACCACGCGTGGCAGCGGGCGAGCGCCCGCAAGGCTAAGCGGCACAGCAGCACCAACAAGCCAACAGACCCAGCAAGGCGCCGGAAGCCCAGGAACCTGGAAAGCTAGAAGGAAAAAACAGGAGATAAGGGCATCGGTGTGGCCCCTCGCCGCAACCATGTGAGGGAAACACCTAGCGGAGTCACGGCACAAGAAAGCGCATGGCGTGACTAGGAAGGTCCAACCACCCTACCCGATCGCTGGAGGACCGGGGCTCCGTGGCAACCGAGCCAGGAGAGAACCAACCTCCGAGCCCCATCGCTCCATAAAGCGGCCCACTGATGAAACTGCTCATCTGGGCCCTACCTATAGGCAGGGAGGGCTCCGATGTCGAGGCAGCCGGTCACAGCAGTTGGCGACTCGAAGAAGGAGACAGCAACTAGCTACGATAACCGACCATCGGCGCCCAGACATACCAGAGGCGACCTCGGTGATGCCTTCTCTTTTTTGACCTGTGGGCCGAAGAAGAGCTCGAGGCCGAACGGTGCCGAGAATGCGACCGTTTATTTTTATGCGGCCGGGGGGACCGCCCATCCCCCCGGGCATCGGACTGACCGTTGCCGGAACCCCGCTGAGGAAAGGAGCTGACGGACCAGCCGGCTGACTGAACAGCTTTCATATGAAGTCTCTACCGTCACCTGACCTGCTCATGGTCGACTCCGTCCAGTAGGCCGAGACTTCTTCAAGTAAGTTAAATTTAAAATATTAGAAAAATTTAACGAAAATAGAATAAAATTAAGCGATACTACTATCGAGATAATGTTACAAAAAAATAAACTGAAAACTATCGCTAGTTTGAAGTTTGACTCCCAGACAAATGACGGCGATCGTCACTGGAAAGCGCACTTCGGCGGGGAAAAAGAACTGAAGCGGTTGGAGGGTGGAATGGCCGAGATGGTCATTGCTGCTCGAGCCGCTGCTCGCGGCGCCGTCTCACGCGCCGACCCTCCAGCAAAAAGTTTGCTCCCGATGGGTCCTAGTGCCTCCGGCGCTAATCCCACTAGTGTGAATGAGTGGTGGAGACTTATGTCCAGGAAGATCACCCCTCCCCCCTCAGCTACTGGTCAAACAGGGATTCAGCATGTTTGCAGTTCATTTGCATCACCAGGTAAGAAAAAAGGTTTGTCTCCCCATATGACGCACAGGGGTAATGCCAAGACCTCACCCAACAACAACACACCAAAATCTGCCAATGGAAAATCATGTACACAATGCTCACAGCCTGGAAATAAGATCCCAGACCTGCAGGCAATAATGTCAGAGCTAAACTGGACATGGTAGCAATTAGTGAGATGTGGTTTACAGTAACCACACTTGGAAGACTTCAGTACCTGGCTATGTATTGTTCAGAAGAGACCGAGTGACAAAAGAAGGGAGGAGGCCCTGTATGTCAATGAACATATCAAAGCTACAGAAATTCAGAATACACAAAGGAGCCAGAAGAACTGTGGGTCACCTGGAAACAGGAAATGGGACAGCCATAAGAACTGGGGTTGTCTACAGGCCCCAGACCAGGGGAGGACACAGACACATTACTGTTAGAAGATATACAAAACATGACAGCTAAAGGGAGGTTCTGATAATGGGAGACTTCAACATGCTGGATACAGATTGGTCAATACCAGCAGGAACATTTGCCAGAACTAGACACATAGTGGATTCCCTGCAGGAGGGCCTCAAACAACTGGTGTACAACAACCCAGAGACAGGGGCTATCCTAGATCTAGTACTGACTAACAGGAAGGATCACAGATCTCAGGTAGAAGGTCACCTGGGTGCCAGTGACCATCACATGGTATGGTTCAATTTGGCTACTACATCTAAATCATCCATTCCAAGGCAAAATATGGGACTTCAGAGGAGCTGACTTTGATAAGATGGACAACAGAGTTAAACTAGCCCTGGCAAAAATAAACACAGGTGAGGGGTACAGGCAAAGTGGGCAAGCATTAAGGATGCAATACTTGAAGCAACATCCCATTGTGTTAGACAGAAAAGGAAGTGCAAAAGAAGAAACCACTTTGGTTCTCAAATACAGTGCAAAGGTCAGAGCCAAAAGGCTGGCCTTCAGGAAATATAAGGGAACACAGTGGGATGAAGATAGGGAGGCATACCAAACTGCCCTAAGGGAAGCAGGGAAGGCAGTAAGGCAGGCAAGTCCCAAACTGAGGAAAAACTAGCACAAACAGTAAAGAAGGTGACAAGACTTTCTATAGATACATTAGGGAAAGGAGAAAGTCAGAGGGGCGTGCTAAGCTTAATAGAAAAGGGGCATGTGAGGAGGAGGACCCTATAAAGGCATCTATCCTAAATAGATACTTTTGCTCAGTATTTACTGAGAAGAGAAGGTGAGGCGGGGCCACAGCTCAGCATCATGGACACAGGGGAAGGGAGGTGAGCACTACTCCTTCACAAAGAAAGGGTCCTACAAGAGCTTGCTAAGCTCAGGGTGGATAAAGGCAATGGGACCTGATGGCATACATCCCAGGGTACTTAAGGAGCTAAAGGTGGAACTGCAGAGCCATTAGCAGAACTGTTTAGTGAGTCTCTGAGCACAGGAGAGGTCCCAGAAGACTGGAGAAGGCTCATGTGATCCCGCTCCACAAGAGTGGTAGGGGAGGAGGCGGGGAACTACAGACCAGTCAGTATTACCTCAGTAGTGGGCAAAATTATGGAGGCACTCCTTAAGGAAAGGATAGTGCAACACCTGGAATCCATAGGGCACAGGATCCAAGACAGCATGGGTTTACAAAGGAAGGTCCTGTCAAACTAATCTCCCGATTTCTTTGACTGGGTAACCAGAGTGGTGGACCAAGGTGGAGCAGTTGATGTTGCCTACCTTGACTTCAGCAAAGCTTTTGACACTGTGCCACACAGAAGATTGATAAATAAGCTGGGTAGGCTCGGGGTGGGTCAGAAGTTGGTCAACTGGGTGGCAAACTGGTTGTCGGGCAGAAAACAGAGAGTGGTGGTAAATGGTATACAGTCAGAAGAGATGCAAGTCACAAATGGGATACCTCAGGGATCAGTCCTGTGGCCAGTCCTCTGCAATATCTTCATCAGTGATATTGCAGATGGACTGGAGGGTAAGGTTTGTCTGTTTGCAGATGACACCAAGATCTGCAACAGAGTAGATGATCCAGATGGAGTGGACAGAATGAGAAGAGATCTGGATAAACTAGCAAAATGGTCAGAAGAGTGGCAACTGGGATGAATGCAAAGAAGTGCAAAATCATGCACATAGGGAAGAGAAACCTGAAGCCACATATAGGCTGGGAGGGAGTTGCTAGCAGTCACAAAGGAAGAAAGAGACTTGGGCATCATCATCACTGATGACCTGAAATCATCAAGCAGACCTCTAAAGCAGTAGGTAAGGCTAGGGGTGTTAGGGTGTATTAATAGGGGTATCACAAGTCGTAGAGAGGGGTAATAATCCCTCTTTACAAGACACTAGTTAGGCCCATCTGAATTACTGCATGCAGTGGTGGGGCCACACCTTCACAGGACATTAACCAAATTGAGGCAGTCCAGAGAAGGGCAACTAAAATGGTGCAGGGACTGCATCAGAAGACATATGAGTACAGATTAACAGAGCTCAATATGTATACCCTTGAGCAAAGGAGGGAGAGGTGATATGATCAGAGGCATTCAAACACCTTAAGGGCATTAACAAGGTGAAAGAGTCAACATGTTTAAATATAAGAAAAATAGCAGGGCAAGAGGACATAGCATGAGATTAGAGGGGGGGCCAATTAAGAGGGAATGTGAGGAAATTCTTTTTCACAGAAAGGGTGGTGGATGCATGGAATGGCTTACCACAAGAAGTGGTGGCTATGAATACAGTGCAGGGCTTCAAACAGGCATGGGATAGGCATAAGGGAGCAATACAAATGACTATGAATAGATAGGCCACTGACATAGCAAAGGCCGATGGCGCATTGATAAGGTAGAAAAAGAAATGGGCAGACTGGATGGGCCTTGTGGACCTTATCTGCCGTCAACTTCTATGTTTCTATGTATCCAGAAGGGAGAGACTTTAGGGCAAGTTAATGCCAGATGTAAAAAGTCACCTGTGGTCACTACACATTTAGGGCACGGCATTGGTTTGGATGGGTCCATACTATTAAGGCGTATGTGTGTGTGTGTATAATAGGATCGATACATAAAATTAAATTGGACCTGTCTCAATTTGTTGCTTCTGGAGCACATAAAGTGTCGAGTTGAATTATTCCACATCTCTCCACTACAATCTAAGTTTAGATTGGCTCACCAGTCACTCCAAATCTTATCAAGTGGTGACCCAGCACTCTCTGATATAAGTTTACAAAATATAGCCAAGGGTTTGGACAAGGGCTAGGGATGGAAAAGTTCCTCCTTGAATGGGGAAGGGTTCCCCACCCATGGATGGCATCAAGTGAGGAACCCAATCTATTCTTAATTCTTAAATATATAAAGAAGTCAGCTGGTGGAATACCCCACCTCCTGCACACACACTGGAAAGGTAACATCGTACCACCCTCATAGAGCTGCTTTACCACCTTAATCCCCCGCTTCTTCCAAAGCAACAATCTTTAAATGAGAGCTACAGTGCATGCACCTTTGTATTTCATTGCCTCCATTAGTGTTAAATTGGGGGAGAGAGTGGGTTCAAACCCCCCCAGTGTATCTGCTTTAATCCAAGTCCTCTGTGTCGAGTCCATAAAGGGATTTTTGACCCCTAACACCACCCCTGGTCGCACTGAGCCTACCAGCAAGCCCTCCACCAAGGGGAACTGGAGCGAATCCTCTTCTAGGCTGATCCATGATGGGGTCTCTGAGATCCCTGCTACCATTATAAATGCAAGTTGGGCCACCAGATAGTACCAGTAAAAGTTGGGGAGGCCTAGCCCACCTCGCTTGAATGGCATGAACAGAATAGTTCTCGTAACTCGGGTTGACTTACCCCTCCA
Source organism: Neoceratodus forsteri (assembly GCA_016271365.2). Classification (NCBI taxonomy): domain Eukaryota; kingdom Metazoa; phylum Chordata; order Ceratodontiformes; family Ceratodontidae; genus Neoceratodus; species Neoceratodus forsteri. The sequence continues at coordinate 295,909,479 of CM057453.1, read as the reverse complement.
CAGAAACTTATGTATAATTGCATTGATCTGCTTGAAATGCACCATGTAGAGGGAAATGGACAATACCTGGTACAGGTATAAACACCTTGGGAGAATCATCATGTTCACCACTCCTACCCTCCCTATTAGAAAGAGAGTGGTAAACCCATCCACCCGTCGCAGTCCCTTGCTATCTTTTGTAAAAGTGGTTCATAATTTAAGGCATATAGTTTCTAGAAATGTACAGAGACCAGGTCTCCAAGATATTTTAGCCTATCAACCATCAGTAAGCCCCCCAAATTAGCACTCAGGACAGGTCTGTTAAGTCGACCCACTGGTAATATTTCACTCTTGCTCCAATTAACTTTGTGACCAGACAGGGTGCAATATTCTTCCATTATATGGAGTACCTCTGGCAAATCACTAGCCGGGACTGCAGGAAAGGCAGGAGATCATCGGCATATAAAGCCACTTTATGCTCCTTTCACCCCTGAAAACCTCTAATTTGGGGGTTCAACCTTATCTTGGAAGCTAAAGTTTCCAAAGATAATACATACAGGAGTGGCAACAGGGGGCAACTCTGCCTGGTACCTCTGTCCAACTCAAAGCTCAAGGAAAGGGATCCATTCACAGCTATCTGAGCACTTGGCCGGCTATATAGTGTCTGTATCCAGGATGTAAAGCGGGGGCCAAACCCAAATCTACTGAGGGTGTCAAACAGATACCCCCACTCTACATGGTCGATTGCTTTTTCAGCGTCAATAGCCAATACAGCAGCACTGTGTGCATTAGCATTAGACCGCCACCTGTGAATAATGATAAGGGTGCGCCTGATATTATGTTTCCCTTGCCGCCCTTTTATAAAACCAGACTGGTCAGGGTGGATTAGGCAAGGGAGGAAGCCTTCTAATTTGGTAGCCATTACCCTGGCCAAGATCTTATAGTCTGCGGTAAGCAAGGAGATAGGCCTGTATGAGGAACAACAGGTGGGGTCTTTGCCTGGTTTCGGGAGCACAGCTATGGTGGCTGACCGCGTGAAGGGGGGCAATTCACCCTTTTCTAATCCCTCAACCATCATATTATACATAGGATTGAGAAGTATCTCCTGAAAACTTTTGAAAAAATCAATGGGTAATCCTTCGGGACTGGGTGCCTTGCCTCCTCGTAATTCTCTAATGGCTCTACTCAACTCCAATTTAGCTAAGTGCCCCTCCAGCTCTTCCACCTGTTCGGCAATTAAGACCTCAAGGGGAGCGTTGGAGGAGAAGAAGCTATCCAGGGCATGTTGGTCTAGTGGCCCCTGTGAAGTATAGAGCTGCCTGTAAAAAGCTCCAAACGCTTGCCGTACGCTGGGGGTGTCCCTTCTAAGTGTGCCTCCCTCATCTCTGATACTTTCAATGTTTCTGTCTCCTTCCTGCCTGCGCAGCTGCCAGGCCAAATATTTACCACTCCTGTCCCCATCAAAATATGCCCCAGTCTGAGACAGAAGGATGGCTCTTTCCAATCTAGCACTACTTAGGGTGTTATACCACCATTTAAGCTTTTGCAGGACCCCATATGCCGCTGTTGACAGTTTACTTTTGTGAGCCTGTTCACAGGTCCCAATTTTTGTCTTCAATGACTGTAACCCTATTGAGGATCTCTTAGATTTATGAATAGCATATGCAATTGAATATCCCCTTATGGAGGCCTTCAGGGCTTCCCATCGAGTTGCAAGGGATGTCTCCCCACCTTTATTGAAAATCAAGAATTCTTGTATTATTGCAGAAACCCCTTTACAGTATCCCCATCTTTAAGCAGCAATGGGTCTAATTTCCACTGTCTGACCACAGGGGGTGAATTTCCCAGATTAAGCTCAAGAGTTAAGGGGGCATGAACCGATAAAAGCATGGGGGAATATACCACTTTCTTGGACGAAGTAATCGGGAAGTGGGATACCAGAATTCTGTCCAATCTAACATAAGACCCATGTGCATGCGAATAAAAACTGTAGTCCCTCCCAGTGGGGTACATATGGCACCAAATATCGACCAAACCCATATCTTTCTCTAATTCACTCAGTGCAGTACCATTCTTTGATTTAATACTAGGAGCCGTATTTGATTGGTCCAGTACCCCATTTAGTACACAGTTGTAATCCCCTGGTAGAATCCAAGGTCCTGATCACCTCGCTATTTCCAAGGCCAGTTGCTGGAAGAACTCAGGCTGCTCCATGTTGGGAACATAAACCAACCCAATAGAAACCACTCCAACCCCCGGCAAGGAAACCCTAGCCAGAGCAAATCTCCCATACTGATCAGTGTTCTGCTCCATGATTTTAGCCCCTGATCTCCTGGGCAGCAAGATTGCCGCTCCTCTTGATTTAGAGGAGAACGTTGAGGTTACCCACACCCTCCCATCACTGCTGTCATCTTCACCGCTTCACCCAGAGACATATGTGTTTCTTGAAGCATAATAACCTTCCACTTAGCCTTCCTAACCTCTGTCTGCACCTTTTTCCTCTTAATGACCGATTTCAGGCCATTTATATTAAGAGAAGTAAGTTTAATATGTTCTTCCATATTCCCATTGTTGAATTAAACATCTGCCATACGCAACCTGCTGACCCTGAGCAACCCCCCAGGTAACTGTTCCATCCAGCCAATCTTCATTTATTACCCTCCCATCTGTGATCTGGTGTCATCCCAGAACCCTACACAGCTTGAGGAATGAGTGCCAGACCCACCTGATTCCCCTTCCCCACCCATTAACCCCAACAATAACAGAAATGAGTACCCCACCCCCAGAACACGGACCTTAAGGTGTCCGAATGCAATTCCCTTACGAACAAATAGTGAACTTTAAAACTTGATATCATTAAATGAACATTTACTAAGAGGCACTTATACTAAGAAACAATTTTATTAATGAGAACTCCTTATAACTCTGTTAGGGTCTAGCGCTGCAGCCCGTGTTGCCACTCGCCCCTTAAAATAACCACCCTGAATAAAGAAATATAACATTTTGTAGAAAGTATGGCAGCTTAAGGGGCTATTAATAAAACATGTATGCCTCAGTTAAACAATCATATGCCAGTACTGGCTCAAAGCTGTAGTTAAACACACTAATAAGAGGGCACAAGTAAAACAACAACAGATATTGCAGCTAGGAGAAGTCCCACTAAACAGACAGCGAGTAAGTCTGATGCCAGTAGTGAAGCTGAAAAAACAGAGATGAAAATCCAAACATAACAGATCCACAGCCCCGTCGTTACCCTGGTCCCCAGACCGGGTCAGGGCTCATCCGGCTAATACTCCATGAGCCCCACGACTTCGGTGCACCACATTGCAGCCATATAATTGAAGCATACAGCTATCACAAAGATTAAAGATGAAACAAAAAATTAAGCATACTTCCCACAGCTATTACCGCACCATCCGTCAAGAAGATTATTTAAAACAAATGAGGACTCTGGTCATTGCAGCCTGAGCATTACAAGCAAAACAAAATAGACTGCATTGTGCAGTAGGCTCACTTATCTGGCTCAGGATCATCCGGGCCTTCTCTCCTTCGACTCCTCATCCACCCATCAGAAAGCCTCTCTAGGGCAGGAAAATACTCTGGGAGTGCACCCCAGACAATTTACATGGAGCTTGGCTGGATACAGAAAGGTAAATCTCCAGTCCATCTTAAATAATTTGGATTTGATCTCATTGAACTGCTGGCATTTGATCTGAAGCTCCTTGCTATAGTCCTGGAATATCATAACTGCCCAGTTTTGAACTTTTATTGGCCCCTTCATTTTAGCCTGCCTCAGGATAGCTTCTTTTCTGTGAATCTTAAATATTTTATTAAACAGTGGCGAGGATGTTCACCCGCTTTAGGTGGAGGACCCACTTATGCGCCCTTTCTATTTCGCAGTGCGCCAGGTTTTGGGGCAGATCTAAATGGTCCACCAGCCATTTGTGAATGCTGGTTTCAGGGTCCTGGCCTTCCGAGCCCTCCGGGAGCCCCACGATCCTAAGGTTTGATCTGCAGGAGCGATTTTCCTGGTCATCCATTTGGGCCTGTAATTCTCTTACTGTAGTCTGGATCGTGGCCTTGTCCCTAGTCGCGTCTGCCAAAACATCTTCCAGTTCCCCAACACGCTGTTCAAGTTGGGCAGTTTGCTCAGTATGCGCAGCTGAAGTTTCAGATAAGCCCGTAACCACTGACTGCATATGGGTAATCTGGGCTGCGATGTTGGCAAATCCCGCCTTCATATCATGTTGGATCTGAACCTATGTTGCCGGTACTGCTGCAAGGGATCTCTGCAAATCAGCCATTTCCCCTGTACTTTCCTCAGGCTCCAGTCTCCTCCTCATTTGTTCAGGCCCAGATTTAGAGCTACTGTGCGATTCTGTCGGACTAAATTGCAACTTAGCTTGTTTTTCTTTTTTTCTACCGGACGCCATAAGCACTGCACCTTCACCTAACTGGCCAAAGCTACAAACACTACGCTGGGGGGTCTCAAAAGTCAACTATTAGAGTGCCATGTGGAGCTCAGCTAGTCTGCTTCTGCCATGTTACAGCGTCGGCCATGCCCCCCCACTGGCCCGATGTTAACAACAGACTTTCCCTGGTGCTAGTGGTCCCCACCCGACTGCCCGGTCTGATGTTTTCTGTAGATTCTGTTTATTCACTGGGAGATCGGGGCATCTCTCAGGAGTGCCCTCTCAAGCGCAGCCTCTACTCCCAGCCTGAAACCACCAGGGAACGCAGTTATCAAGCACCCTCTTCCCTGAATCTAAGGAACCTTCCAGGCCCCCCCTCGGATCACCCCTCCGGGAAAGGACATGCCTCACCTAACTGGCAGTCTTTCTGAGATTAGAGGGTTGGTCCTGGGTCAGTTTGAAGGGCACAGGAGAGCCCTTTGGAAGGATGGTCTGGCCTTGGGATGTGGGCTTTGGCTCCTGGGGCCTCCGTCTCCTTCTCGTATCCTCCGGGGTGTTTTCTGCTTGTGCCCTGTTATCCCGAGGCCCCAGAAGCAGTTGCGCATGTGCATGGAGGTGCGGATGAGCACCGCAGCGCCGGTCCACAGCCTCGTCAGCCCTCCCCTACCCTAGCACCAGGGCTCCTTGAATATGATGCTGCCATCCGGCCTCCACCAGGAGGCAGCCAAACCCTGTGGAGCCCTTCAGATCCCTTCCAGAGGATGAGAACAACCAGCCTTCAGCTAAATCAGCTCCTCACCACCCCCCCGGCTGAGCCCCGGTGCCCAGAGTCCGTATTCAAACCCGGATCACCGGCGCGGAGTAAGGTGTGGCGTCCAGTGGCTCAACCCTCAATGCCGCCAGGCCGGCCACCCTGATGTTAACAGTAAACTTTCCTTGTACCCAATGGCCCCCACATGCACCCATGCCCAATGGTAAAATAATTAGCCCCTGGTGTCCAGTAATCCTTCCCCCAACCATGCCTGATGTTTAAATAGGTAGTCCCTGGTGTCCACTGGTCCCTTCCCCCATCCGCACCCAGGCATGATGTTTAAATAAGTAGTCCCTGATGTCCAGTGATTTTTCCTCCCCCCATGCCCAATGTTTAAATAAGTGGTCCCTGGTGTTCAGTGGTCCCTACCCCCACCCGCACCCATGCCTGATGTTTAAATAAGTAGTCCTGGGGGGCATGGCCAGCAACCGAGCGAGGAAGATGCATGCAGTTCGAGCTCCATTCCTATGGTTGTTAAATCTAAACTTAATAATACTTACTCCTTTTTGACATTTCAAGTCATCTATTTCTTTTAAGAAGTGCTTAAGTGTAAGATGATTGATTTGTTTTGCAATGAGATGCACAAAGGGAGCAGGGGGATATGGACGCTGCTAGTAGTACTTCAAGGCCTGTGAATCTCCTGGTGGGAACTCAGCTTCCGGGACAAGATACTGAAGCAGCTAATAGTGCCTCTCTACAACAAGCTATCGCTATGTTGACTTAAACAATACAAAAATTAGATCAGAAATTGGATCAGCAAGCTGGCCCACTGGTGCAGCAGTAGCGCTACTGCTTGCGATTCTAGTGACTCGGGTTCGGTAGCAAGCCTGGATCTTCGGAGGGCCGGCCAGAGGGAGAGGGACTGAGCACCTGATGGGCCTCTCGCCTTCTCCAGAAGGGGTGGGCAGCTCTCCTCACCACAACACCACCACCATCTGGGTGACCACGGGTGGTGCTGGTGCAGCAGAGGAGGCTGATTTCATGGGAGGGGTGGCATTGGCCGAGGACCGGAGTGGAGGTACGTCTCTACATGCTTCCAACTCATTGGTCCTCCCTTTGCGCTTATGTCGGCAGGGGGCGGGGAGAACAAAGGAAAAAAAAAACTCACACCCACACCAGGAGATGGGCTTCGCGTCAATGACTGGAGGGGCTGAGGGTCACGGTTCTGGTTGCCCGCTCTCACTGAAGTATCGGGGGAGTTACCTGGAAGGCTCCCCCACCCCACCCAGGGGGATCATCCAGAGATCATGTACTTGGGAGCGAGGCACTTTCAGGGGCTGGTCCTCTCGGTCCTGCCAGCGTAGCTGCACAGCGCATTGAGGACCCCGATGAAGGGATTGGTTGTGCGAGAGAGAGGGAGGGAGCATAAATACTAAGTAAAAAAAAAATAAAAAATTGGATCAGCAGAATGACAAAATTGTGGTGCTCGATCAATGCATAGATACTATGGCAAGCTCTGTTGAGGAACATGGCCGCATGGCAGGGAAAGCACTTACTGCAAGTGCGACCATCATCAAAGAGCGAACTGTGATCTGGAGTCGCATCAAACTGGAGAACCTGGCTCAGTCACCCAATGTCCATCTCCTGGGCATTCCAGAAAGGACAGAGGAGGGGGACTTAACAACATATTTGGACTGTTGGTTACCTGAAGCTCAGGGACTTGGATATGTGATCCCCATTATCAAGACATACAGGATCACTCTGCGTGGGTCTACCAATAACTCCTGAGGGGCTGAGAAATGACGTACCTACCATAATTCTTGATCTTCTTGGACGAGTCTCCACCATTCATTCACACTATTGGGATCTGCGCCGGAGGCACTAGGACCCATCGGGAGCAAACTTTTTGCTGAGGAGTCGATGCCAGAGATGGCGCCGTGAGGAACGGCACCGCGAGCCCTAGCTCGCGCGGCAATGACTATCTTGGCGTCGACTCCCCAACCGCCTCAGTACCTTTTTTACCAAGGAGGTGCAGCGTAACTAACCTAGAAGGGTAGCCTAACCTAAAAACCAGACAAGATAGTCCGGACGACCCGTGTAAGAAGGGTCAACAAAGAAGTCTTCAAGGCCTAAAGATTTGAGGGAGTGAAGACCAACAAGAGAGGTGAGCTCAGGGGATGGAGGGTGGGCATGTCAATGAGTGGTGGAGACTCGTCCAAGAAGATCAAGAATTACGGTAGGTACGTAATTTTCATATCTTCCTGGACATAAGTCTCTACCACTCATTCACACTATTGGGAGAGTACTGAGCTAATAATTCCCGAGATGGTGGCAGGAGAAACCAAGAGCTCATGTTTCTTAAGAAAGAAGTCCATTAAGGATGGCTCTGCCAAAGGAAGAATGTCATCTAGCATGGACATCGAGTACATAATGCTTAAGTATACACTGAGCTCCAAGAGTGGCTACATACAGATGTCTGCAATGGAGCACGTTCGCAGATTTCCGCTAGGGATGCAGCGACCGCTCTGGCCAAGTGAGCATAAACTCACCCTCCAACTTAACCTGCACCATGGAATAGCAGTGACGAAGGCACGCCACTAGCCATGCTGAGATACATCTAATAGCGACAGGCTGACCCAGCCGGGCCTCACTGAAGGAAACAAACAGTTGCTGGGCTTTATGAAAATCCTTGGTCCTATCTAAGTAGAAACGCAAGGCCCTCTTAACATCCAGAGAATGAAGAGAGCGTTTCCCTTCATTTTGGAAGTCCGCAAAATAAGAGGGAAGGACCAAAGGTTGGTTAAGATGAAATTCTGACATAACCTTAGGAAGAAATTTAGGATGAGTACGAAGGACTACTTTGTCCTTATGGAACACAGTATACGGATGGTCTGTGACCAGGGCATGTATCTCAGAGACCCTACAGGCTGAGGTAATGGCCACTAGGAAGGAAGTCTTCCAGGTGAGGAACTTTAGTTCACAGGTAGCTAGTGGCTCAAAAGGTTTCTGGGTCAGCATGTCTAGCACAAGATTAATGTCCCAGGCTGCAACCGGACATCTTGTAGGGGGTCTGGTGTGCAGAATGCCTTTAAGAAATCTCTTAACCATAGGTAACCGAGCCAGTGAAAGAGAAAAAAATGGCTCATGATACGCTGAAATGGCACTAAGGTGAACCTTAACTGTAGAGTACTGGAGACCTGAATTTGAGAGGTCCAAAAGGTACTCTAAAACTTTATCTGGAGGGCAGGAAAAGGGATTCAAAGAGGACTTTGCACACCAGAGGGAAAAACGCTTCCACTTAGCCGTGTGAGTTTTCCAAGTGGCTGGCTTCCGTGTAGCCAGAAGGATATCAGAAACTCTTCGAGAGACATTGAAACGATTTACTTCTACCTCTTCAGGAGCCAAGCGTGAAGGTGAAGAGATCTCAGACTGGGATGGACCACCGGTCCCTGAGTTAAAAGGTTCATCTGCAGGGGAAGTGGTCTCGGAGGAACTGCCAACATACTGTTGAGAAGTGGAAACCACAGTTATTGAGGCCAAAAGGACAATGAGAATCATCTTGTCTCCCTGAGAATCGAACTTGGGGAGTACTCTCTGAATTAGAGGAAGAGGCGTAAAGGCGTAAAGCGTTTGTCCACCGCAGCCTGAGCATCCTGACAAAAAAATGCCAGGCCCTGACTTCTGGGCAGAAGAGAAGCAGTTTGCATTGAGTGGGGACGCAAAAAGGTCAGGACCGGAGTTCCCACTCTTGAATAGTGACTGAACTATGGTTGAGTCGAGAGACCACTCATGAGGATCTGTCTCTGTTCTGCTGAGACGGTCTGCCAAATCGTTCTGTACACCTGGCAGGTAGATTGCTTGAATTAGAGCCTTGTGCTCCAAGCACCATTCCCAGACCCTCATGTTCTCTGCATAAGGGTAAGAATGAGCACCACCTGCTTGTTGATGTAATACATCACTGCTTTGTTGTCCGTTTGGAGGAGAATATTCTTGTGACAAAGAATGTCCTTCAAAGCTCAGACCACATAAAGGATGGCTCTCATTTCTAGGACATTTATGTGAAGCTGGGACTAAGGTTAAGTCACACACCCTGGTGTAGAGCCTGACAGTGAGCTCCCCACCCCATTAGAGAAGCATCTGTGGTAATGGAGATCTGATGGTCCAGAGGGGCAAGGGTATCCTTGCAGGGATTGTCCTCTTGAGACCACCAGGTGAGAGACCTCTTTAAAGAGTTCTGTCACCTTGATGAGATAGGACTGCGGGTGAGTGGTTGGAGACCACTGAGTACTAAGCATCCACTGGGTGGTTCTCTGGCAGAAGGGCCAGAGGTACAGTGAACACTGAGGATGCCATGAGGCCCAGCATCCATTGCATCGAGCGCTGTAACTAGCGTGTTCTCGATGTAATGGGCCATCCGAAGGATATCGTTCCTTCTGTCCTGTGGGAGAAAAAGCCGCTCAGGATGTGTCCAGAAGGGTCCCTATGAAAAGGAGCCTCTGGGAGGCTGCACTGCAATTTCTTGAGGTTTATGAGGACTCCCATGGACGTAAGGAGGCGAGAGGTCGTCTCTATGGCATCCAGAGTCCCTTGCCTGGAAGGACTTGCAGAAGCCAATCGTCGAGATAAAGGAACACCTGTATTCCGGTTTTCTGAGGTGCACTGCGAGAACTACTCAACACTTTTCATAAAAAGCTTCATGCTACGAGGATAGCCAAAAGGCAGGACTCTGAACTGATAATGTTGTCCCAGAGCCACAAACCTCAGGAATTTGTGATGCCTTGGGTGAATGGGAATGTGCTGTAAGCATCCTGCATGTCTAGGGAGGCTAACCAGTCGTGCTGATAAAACAAGGGTAACAGGGTTCCTAGAAATCACTTTGAATTTCTCTTGGGGAGAAATTTGTTTAGCTTTCTGAGATCTAGAATAGAGCATTCCCCCAGACTGCTTTGGGAACCAGAAAGTAATGAGAGTAGAACCCGCGTTTCGTTGATGCAGCGGCACAAGTTCTACTGCCCTGTTGTTAGAAGGCCCTGAATCTCAGCGGTGAGAAGGTCTGACTGAAGGCAGACAGCCTGGGCTGCCATTTGGGAGGAGCGATCCCGGAGGTTTCCACAAAATTGGTGAGTACCCCTCACGGATTATCCGAAGAGACCCATTTGTCTGAGGTTATGGACTTCCACTGGCTGTAGAAGTGCATCAGCTGACCTCCACGGAGAGGAAAAGTCCACCTCTAAGGCAGCTGAAAGAGGTGGGACTTGAGCCAGCAATTCATAGGTGGCGCTGAAAGCTTTGGGCGCTAAACTTTCTGTCACGCCTTCTTTTGAGGTTGGGCAGGTTGGTTCTTATGGAAACTTCTCTGCCTCTGCCTTGAAAGGACTGAGCGATTATGAAACTGACGTTTACTGGCATGCCCCGAGAGGGGCAGGAGGGTCTAGCCAACAATGGCTGACCTAGTCTTTGTGTAGCTTCTAGAGCTTGCTCGACCTGAGGACCAAAAAGATATGCACCATCAAAGGGCAATGCCATTACCTGTTGTTGCGCATCATTGGTGAAGCCTGAAGTGCGCAGCCAGTAATGGCGGTGGGTGCAAATACCAGCAGCTGCTGAATGGGAAGCAGAGTCAAAAGCATCCATGGCTGCTTTAACCTGTTGGTTGTTAGATTCAATACCCCTGGTAATGGTTTGAAGAAGCTCTGGTTTTGAATCCGACTCTGGAACAGCTTCAACCATTTGCTTGAGAGAGTGCCACAGGATATATTCGTACTGAGAAAAATAGCCTTGGTAACTGGCAATACACATACTTAGGGTAGAAGCAGCAAAGACTCTCTTACCTAAGGTGTCTATCTTATGAGATTCCTTGTTAATAGGTCGAGCTGTGGTGGTTTGAGGAAGGACAACCTTATCATTCTCTGCCAGGACTACAATAGGATCCGCAAAGGCTTGAGATGCCAAAATGGGACGATCCTTGGGGGCTGAATATTTTCTATCAATGGATTTAGCCACCGATGAAGAGAGAGCAGGATTATTCCATACCATTTGAGACAGCGTCTCGAAGGAAGGCTGAATCGGAGGAGTCAAATCTGTAGGGATCTCTGATGCGTGAAGGTATTGGAGTCTTAACAATTTCCCAGGATTGATGTCTGTAGTCTGGAGAGAAAGTGTGGAAATCATATTCTTCAGCAGAGACTTAAAAGACAGGTCCTCGACCACAGGCTCTGCATCAGGAAAAGATCCTGCTTCGTCCACCTCATCACCCAGCCAAAGGTCTGGGTCAGGCTCAACGTCATCTCCTGACAGTCCAGGAGGGACTGTATGGACAGGAAGGGATGAAAGCCAGAAGAGGAAGGAGGAAAGAGACAAAGGAAGTCCCAGGCCCCTGGCACCGAGGAGGTGCTGCAGCGCCAGCAGGCGCCCGAGCCTCATTCACACTAATGGGATCTGCGCTGGAGGCACTAGGACCCAAGCGGGGCAAACTTTTGCTGGAGGCGGGCGCCAGAGATGGAGCGCGCGGTGGCACATGAACTCAGCTCAGTGCGGTAATGACTATCTCGGCGTCGACCCTCCAACCTCCTCAGTACCTTTTTTTGTCTGAGGAGGTACAGCGTAACTAACCTAGAAGGATAGCCTAACCAAAAAACGGACATAAGATAGTCTGGACGACCCGTACAAGAAGGGTCAACAAAGAAGTCTTCACAGCCTAAAGATTTGAGGGAGTGAAGACCAACAGAGGTGAGCTCAAGGGATGGAGGGCGGGCGTGTGAATGAGTGGTGGAGATTCGTCCAAGAAGATCAAGAATTACGGTAGGTACGTAATTTCCATATCTTCCTGTACATAAGTCTCCACCACTCATTCACACTAATGGGAGAGTACCGAGCTAATAATCCCCCGAGAGGGCGGCAGGAGAGACCAAGAGCTCACAGTTTTAGGACAGAAGTCCATTAAGGATGGTTCTGCCAAAGGAAAGATGTCGTTTGGCATGGACATCCAGGGCATAGTGTTTAACGAAAGTATGCACTGAGCTTCAGGTAGCAGCGTTGCAAATATCTGCAATGGGCACATTGCGGATTTCTGCCAGAGATGCTGCGACTGCCCTAGTAGAGTGAGCGTAAACTCTGCCCTCCAGCTTAACCTGTGCCATGGAATAACAGTGGCGAAGGCATGCCACTAGCCATGCTGAGATACATCTGATAGCGACAGTTTGACCCAGCCGGGTCTCGCTGAAGGAAACCAACAGTTGTTGAGCTTTACGAAAGTCTTTTGTTCTATCTAGATAGAAATGCAAAGCTCTCTTAATGTCCAAGGAATGAAGAGAACATTCTCCTTCATTTTGGAAGTCCGCAAAGTAAGAGGGAAGGACCAAAGGTTGGTTTAGGTGGAATTCCAAAACAACCTTAGGAAGAAATTTAAGATGGGTTCTAAGGACTACTTTGTCTTTATGGAACACAGTATACGGAGGGTCTATGACCAAGGCATATATCTCAGAGACCCTGCAGGCTGAGGTAATGGCCATCAGGAAGGCTGTTTTCCAGGTGATAAATTTTAGCTCACAGGTAGCCAGAGGTTCAAAAGGTTTCCGAGTGAGCATGTCTAGCACAAGATTAATGTCCCAGGCTGCAACTGGCTGTCTTGTAGGAGGGCTGGTATGCAGAATTCCCTTAAGAAACCTCTTAACCACAGGTAACTGAGCCAGTGACAAGGAAAGTACCGGCTCATGATAAGCTGAAATGGCACAAAGGTGAACTTTGATTGTAAAGTACTGCAGACCTGAATTTGAGAGGTCTAAGAGGTACTCCAAAATTTTATCTGCTGGGCAGGAAAAGGGATTTCAAGAGGATTTTGCACACCAGAGCGAAAAACGCTTCCATTTGGCTGTGTAAGTTTTCCTAGTGGCTGGCTTCTGCGCAGCCAGAAGAATATCTGAAACCCTGCAAGAGACATTGAACCTGTTCATTTCTACCTCTTCAGAAGCCAAGCGTGAAGGTGAAGCGACCTTAGGTTGGGATGAACAACAGGTCCCTGAGTCGAGGTTCGTCTGAAGGGGGAGTGGTTTCGGCGGAGCTGCTGACACATTGTTGAGTAGTGGAAACCACATCTGTCGAGGCTAGGAGGGAGCAATGAGGATCATTTTGTCCCCCTGGGATTCGAAATTGAGAAGTAACCTCTGAATTAGAGGAAGAGGCGGAAAGGCGTATAGAAAGCGTTTTGTCCACTGCAGCCTGAACGCATCCTGACAGAAAATGCCAGGCCCTGGATTTCTGGAGCAGAAGAGAGGCAGTTTTGTGTTGAGTGGGGATGCAAAAAGGTCCAGGTCTGGAGTTCCCCACTCTGCGAATATTGACTGAACTACAGCTGAGTTGAGAGACCATTCGTGAGGATCTGTCTTTGTTCTGCTGAGGTGATCTGCCAGTTCGTTCTGCACTCCTGGCAGGTAGACCACTTGAATTAGAGACTTGTGCTGCAAGCACCATTCCTACACTTTCATCGCTTCTCTGCATAAGGGGTAAGAGTGAGCACCGCCCTGTTTGTTGATGTAATACATCACTGCTTTGTTGTCAGTTTGAAGGAGAATGTTCTTGTGAAAGAGATTGTCCTTCAATGCCCGGACCGCATAAAGGATGGCTCTCATTTCTAAGACATTTATGTGAAGCTGGGATTCAACCTGAGTCCATGTACCTTGAGTGTGGAGAGCCTGACAGTGAGCTCCCCACCCCATCTGGGACACGTCTGTGGTAATGGAAATCTGATGATCCAGAGGAGCAAAGGGATACCTTCTAGGAGATTGTTCTCTTGCGACCACCAGGTGAGCGACCTCTTTAGAGGTTCTGTCACCTTGATGAGAAAGGACTGCGGGTGAGTGGTTGGGGACCACTGAGTACTGAGCATCCATTGAGAAGTTCTCATATGAAGGCATGCTAGGGGTACAGTGAACACCGAGGATGCCATGAGACCTGGCATCCGTTGCATCGAGAGAGCTGGAACAGAGTTGCTCTCCCTGATGTGACGGGTCATCTGAAGGATATCGCTCCTCCTGTCCTCTGGAAGAAAAGCCTTCACACAGGAGGTGTCCAGAAGAGTTCCTATAAAAAGGAGCCTCTGGGAGGGCTTCAACTGTGATTTTTTGAGGTTTAGCAGGACTCCCATGGACGTGAGAAAGCGTGAAGCCATGTCTACGGCTTCCAGGGTTCCCTGCCTGGAAGGACTTGCCAGAAGCCAATTGTCCAGATAAGGGAACACCTGTATTCCTATCTTTCTGAGATGCGCTGCAAGAACTGCACAGCACTTTGTAAAAACTCGTGGCGCCGAAGATAGCCCAAAGGGCAGGACTCTGAACTGATAATGCTGTCCCAGAGCCACAAACCTTAGGAATTTGTGATGCTTTGGGTGAATAGAAATGTGCTGGTAAGCATCCTGCATGTCTAGGGAGGCTAGCCAGTCGTGTTGATGAAGCAAAGGTAACAAGTTCCTAGTGAAATCGTTTTGAATTTCTCCTTGGGCAGAAATTTGTTTAGTTTTCTGAGGTCCAAAATAGGGCGCATGCCCCCGGTTTTCTTTGGGACCAGAAAGTAATGGGAGTAGAACCCTGTGTTCCATTGATGCAGCGGAACTACTTCTACTGCCCTGTTGTTCAGAAGGCCCTGTATCTCGGCAGCGAGAAGGTCTGACTGATGGGTTGACAGCTTGGGCTGTTGTTTGGGAGGACAATCCGGAGGGGTCTCCACACGATTGAGTGAATACCCCTCACGGATTATCCTGAGGAGCCATTTGTCTGAGGTTTTCAATTTCCATTGATTGTAGAAGAGCGCCAGATGACCTCCCACCGCTGACGAAGAGTTCACTTTGGGCAGTTGAGGTGGGACTTGGGCCAAGAACTCAGAAGGCGGTGCTATGCGCTTTGGGTGCTTGCACCTTCTGTTGCATTTTCTTTTGAGGCTGGGGGGGCTTGGTTTTTATGAAAACTTCCTCTGCCTTTGCCTCGAAAGGACTGACGGTTATGGAACTGGCGTTTATTAACACTCCCTCGAGAGGGGACAGGAGGAGGTTGAGCCAACTTAATGGCTGACCTAGTCTTTTGTGTAGCTTCTACAGCCTGTTCTACTTGAGGGCCGAAAAGATACACACCATCAAAAGGCAACGCCATTACCTGCTGCTGTGCATCATTCGTGAAACCTGAAGTGCGCAGCCAGGAATGATGGCGGGTACAAATACCAGCCGTCGCCGCCCGGGAAGCAGTATCGAAAGCATCCATAGCTGCTTTAACCTGCTGGTTGTTAGATTCGATACCCCTGGTAATGGTTTGAAGTAGCTCTGACTTTATGTCCGCTTCTGGTAGAGCTTCAACCATCTGTTTGAGTGAGTGCCAAAGGATATACTCATATTGAGAGAAATAGCCTTGGTAGCTGGCAAAAAGCATACCCAGGGTGGAAGCAGCAAAGACTCTCTTACCTAAAGTGTCTATCTTACGAGATTCTTTGTTAATAGGTCGAGCTGTAGTAGTCTGGGGAGGATGACCTTATCATTCTCTGCCAAAACTACAATAGGATCCGCAAAGGCTTGGGACGCCAAAATGGGTCGATCCTTGGGGGCTGAGTATTTCCTATCTATGGATTTAGCCACCGAAGGAATGAGAGCAGGATTATTCCATACCATTTGAGACAGCGTCTCAAAGGAGGGCTGTACCGGAGGAGTCAAATCCGTAGGGATCTCTGGAACATGGAGGTATTGGAGTCTTAGCAATTTCCCAGGATCGATGTCTGTAATTTGGAGAGAAAGAGTGGAAATCAAGTTTTTCAGCAGAGACTTAAAAGACAGGACCTCGACCACAGGCTCTGCAGCAGGAATAGATCCGGTTTCTCCCACTTCATCACCCAGCCTAAGGTCTGGGTCAGGCTCAATGTTATCTCCTGACAGTCCAGGAGGGACTGCATGGACAGGAAAGGAGTGAAAATCAGAGGGAAATGAGGAAGGAAAAGGGTTAAAGGAGGAGTCCTGAAAGGTGGATGACGCCCTAAGAACTCCCAGCACCGCCGAAACATACGGCGCCAGGCGCAGACGAGGATAGCACCTAGAATCCACATGGCACCGAAGATGGCGCTGCAATGCCACACAGTGCCGATGATGCGCATGGCGCCGAGTATGGTGCCAACAGATGCACTGGCGCCGAAGATGGCGCCAAGCGTGCCATCGACGCCGAGGGCTCTGAAAACACCCCAAGACTCTGAAAGACAGGATTTGAGGAGAAGAGAGGAAGAAGAGCAGGAGATAGAGGAATCGGTGTGGCCCCCTGCACCGCAGCCATATGAAGGGGGGAAACACCTAAGCACGGAGTCGATGGCACTGAAGACGGTGCCGCACGACCAGGGAGGCTCAACCGCCCTACCTGGTCTCCCAGCCAGCTCAAGGCCCCTGGAGTGACCGGGCCAGGCAGCTGGACCAACCTCCAGCCCATTGCTCCAAGAGCGCCCACTGATGAAACTGCTCATCTGAAGACCTACCAGAGGGCGGGTAGGGCTCTGATGTCAAGACATTGGCTACCAGAAACAGAAGCAGGTGACTCCAAAGGAGAGACGGCAACTAGCCCCAATAACTGACCGTACAGCAGACATATCAGAGGGCGACCTCGAGTGATGCCTTCTCTTTTTTGACCTGTGGGCGAAGAACAGCTCGAGGCGAGCGGTGCCGAGGAATCACGACCGTTTTATTTTTATGCATTCGAGGGGACCGCCCGCCCCCTCGGGCATTGGACTGACCGTTGTCAGACACCCCCCCCCCGGAGAAGGCGGTGGACCGGACCCAGCCTGACTGACTGAACAGCTTTCATACGAAGTCTCCCTACCGTCACCTGACCTGTTCATGGTCGACTCTGTCAAAGTAGGCTGAGACTTCTTTGCAAATAAGAATAAACTTAAGCAATATTTATTCGAGCTATTACTACAAAATAACAAAACTGAAAACTATGCTGCTAGTTTGAAGTTTGACACCAGGCAGGCGAGCGACATTGTCACTGAAGTGCACTCGACGGTGGGAAAAAAGGAAGTGAGGCAGTTGGAGGGTTGACGCTGAGATAGTCATTACCACACGACCCGAGGCTCGCGGCTCCATCTCTGGCACCGGCCCTCCAGCAAAAAGTTTGCTTCCGCTGGGTTCTAGTGCCTCCGACGCAGATCCCATTAGTGTGAATGAGTGGTGGAGACTTATGTCCAGGAAGATTTAATGTACAGTAGCTTAACTTGCCCAGGATATGAGTAAATACTCAGTTTGTCTTTTCTACACTATCTTGTGTATAATAATGTTCTCTAGGTAATAATAATGCATTTTTTTTAATTCAACTGTTTGTCTAGTGTGGTATGGTAAGCAAAGTGGAGTTGGTGATCTCTGATGCATTAGAAATATGGCCAGGGCATCATGGTGGATCTGCTGTTGAGCTGGAGCTCCAAGCAATCGGGACAGCTAATGCGATCGTAGCTACTTTATGTCAGGCTAATTTTGTTTTGGAGTCCTTTCCCACATCTTTCTTTGCAAGCAGACTGCGATGTTATACAGTAGATCCTGCAAATTAGGTTGATTCCTCCTTTTCTTCCATTATATTTAGTCAAGAAGGTTTTATGTGCATAGTTCATTAGGGCTTCTCCTATTTACTAGATTTTGGTTAGGCAACCAAAGGTTTTCGCTATTTGAAAGGCATGCTATTAAACAAAAAAATAAATAAATTCTAATATATAGCATCTCAGAATTTTCAGACTGCTTGCAATGGAACACGTGCTATTTTTAATGTTTTTTATTAACTTTTGTGCATATTTCTAATAGAGCACTGGTTGCAGATATGACCACAATATTGTGTTTCCATTGTGTATTCTACCATGGTGAGTCCCCTCAATTTTGAATATTTAGAAACGGAGTCTAAACATCCTGCATTAAGTATCAGTGAATCATATTAATTAATGTAATACCATTTCTTGCAAGCATATATGGCATTTGCTGTTAAATGCAATAAAAAAAAAAATAGTCCCTGGTGTACAGTGGTCCATCTCCCACCCACGCCCGATGTTAAATAAGTAGTCCCTGGTGTCCAGTGGTCCCTCCCCCATTCCAATCCTCTGTATAGTATAATAACACTATTCCCTGGTGTCTAGTGGCCCCCCATCCCCGATCCCCTGTATACTAAAGTAAAGCCTTTCCCTGGTGTCTAGAGGACCACCCGACCCAGCAGGTAAAGCTGCACTGTCCTGCTCTCCCCCATCCCGACCCCGAGACAGCGACTGGAACAGCCCTCCACTCTAGACCACGACTGGCCATTGGCTGAGCTGTCAGTGAGCACGTACTGTTACAGCCAATTGTACAGTACGCGCACAGTGACTGCTCAGTGGGTGGCTGGCCATGGTGGAGAGTGGAGGGTTACATCACTCTCAATTACCTGTAACCCTAACACTACCTTGGAGCAGGTATCCTCATTACATTACCTTGGAATCACAATAGACGAGTCCCTCTCATTTAATGAACACATCTGCAATATCACCACTGCAGTCAACAGGAAACTAGGGGCCCTTTATAGGCTCTGATTCTGCCTCACACCAGAGGTCAGACTCCTGGTGGTTACTGGAACAGTACTACAAATTCTGGACTATGGAAAATGGAAATTACTTAGCTACCGTAATTCTTGATCTTCTTGGACAAAGTCTCCACCACTCATTCACACTGATGGGAGTATGCCAGAGGCGCTAGGAACAAGCGGGAGTCAAACTTTTTCATGAGGACAGGTGCGGAGATGGAGCTGCGAGGAAGTGGCACTGCAAGCCAGGCTCATGTGGTATAGACCATCTTGGCATCGACCCTCCAACTGTCTCAGTACCTTTTTTCTGAGGAGGTGCAGCGTAACTAACCTGGAGGACTAACCTAAAAATCGGACATAAGATAATCTGAATTACCTGTTTAAGAAGGGTCAAAAACAAAGTCTTCATAGTCCAACCACTGAGGGAGTGAAGACCAGAAACAGAGAACTGAGCTCGGGGGATGGTGGGTGGGCGTGTGAATGAGTGGTGGAGATTTCTTCTGAGATCAAGGAATAAAAATTGCTCACTTTAGTAATTGTGTTTCTTCTAATGGAGTCTTGCCATATTCTGACATATGCAGTTAGCCCCAGCACTTGAACTGGCCCGGAGAGGAAAGAGTTAATTTCTATGCCAGACATAGAACGTTGAGCTCGAGCTCGGTTTTCAAACCTCTGTCTGTGGTGCCTCAGAGTGTAACCATCAGATTCTTATGAGCAAACTAACTACACTTCCAGTGTGGAAACTGTAAAACATATAAGCCAACAGGCAACAACTTGGGTCCAAAAGACTCAAGTCGAGAATCCAAGAGAAAAAACAGGTAGTGAACAAGATAAATAAATCTAAATTAAAACATAACAACAACCACCCCACCCTGAAGACGAGGGGTACAAAGTACACCCCTGAGGTGCAATGCTGTACCTGCCAGACCACATCCCAAAACTAGGTTCTGAGAGGGGAGGTAGGGGGGAGGTCAGAATACAGCAAGACTCCATTAGAAGAAACACAATTACTAAGGCGAGTAATTTTTTCTTCAAACAACATGAAGACTTGCTGTATTCTGACATATGCAAACTACCAAGCAGTACCTCCATGGAGGAGGGTACCGAACCTATTTTGGGAATAGGCTCTGCAGTACTGCTGTACCAAACCTAGCATCACTCCTAGCCTGGATAACCAGAGAGTAGTGCTTGGTGAAAGTATGGACTGTTTTCCAGGTGGCTGCTTTGCAGATCTCTAACAAGGATATATCTCTGGCAGCAGCCAGAGAAGCAGCTGTACCCCTAGTCAAGTGAGCCCTCACGCCTGAGGGAGGTGTTTTATCTAGCTTGGCATAGCAGAATTGTATACAAGAAACAATCCACCTGGCAAAAGTTCTCTTAGTAGCATGCCTACCTTTTCCCACTTCACCATAAGTGAGAAACAATTGAAGACTGTCATTCCTGTGTGCCTTAGTATGCTCAATGTAGTAGCTAAGTGCCCTCTTAACATCCAAACTATGTAATCTTCTTTCTCCTGAAGAATGATCAGTGAAAACACAGGGAGAGACATGGACTGGTTCAGATGGAAATCTGAGACCACTTTGGGTAAGAACCTCCTATTGGTTCTGAGGACCACCTTATCTCTATGGAATGACACAAAATCAGATTCAACTGACAGGGCCTGTAATTCATTAATTTGCCTGGCAGAAGTGATAGCTACCAGAAGCAAAATTTTCCAGGTCAGGTACTTAAGCTCGGACGAAGCCAGAGGTTCAAAGGGTGGCTGCATAAGCTGAGCAATGCAGATATTGAGATTCCAAGCCGGAGTAGGGTCTCTAAAAGGAGGGTTGATATGTACCAGACCTTTAAAGAATTTACCAAAAACAGGGTGAGATGCCAGGGAAGAGCCCTTCCCTGCTGATAGGAATGCAGACATAGCTGCTAAATTAACCTTTAAAGTGGCTGGCCTAAGGCCTTAGCCCTAAGCCGATAAGGTGAATCAGGTAATCCAGCAATGTAGCAATGCCAGCAGCATCTGGTAGAATATCCTAATGGGAACACCAAATGCTGAATCTTTTCCATTTGGAATTATAAGTTTTCCTGGTAGAGGGTTTCTGAGAAACCTTAAGTTTGTCCAAAACCCCCTGAGAAAGATGCAAGCCTGCATATTCTAACTCTTCAAGAGCCAGGCCTTGAGATTGGGGTATCAGATCCTCCCATGAGAGGTTAGGAGATTGTGTCTTTTGGGAAGAGACAGGGGGTGTGAGACTGCTAGGGACGACAACAAAGGATACCAAGGCTGTCTGGTCCATTCTGGAGCCAGTAGAATCACTGTGCAGGGTTGTGACCTGATCTTGACTAGAACCCTAAACAACAGCGGAAAGGGAGGAAAGGCATAAAGGAACTTGCCTTCCCAGTCCAATATCAGGGCATCCAGTGGAACAGTCCCTAGGTCTGGGGGTCTGCAGCACAAGAGGTGAAGTTGGTGATTGTCTGGTGCTGTGAAGAGATCTATCTCTGGAGTGCCCCACCTGGTGAAGATTACTTTCAGTATAAGAGGATCCAAGGTCCATTCGTGATGGCCCTGGGAGATTCTGCTCAGAGTATCTGCTAACACATTGTCCTTCCCTGGGAGGTGGACTGCTATTAGGGAAGTTTGCAAGGAATAGACCAGAGACCATACTTTAATGGCTTCTGTGCACAAGGCTGTAGACCGACTGCCCCCTCGTTTGTTGATGTAACGCATGGTAGTGGTGTTGTCTGTCCTGACCTTCCCACCTTGTCACTTACTGAGTCCAAGAAAACTTGAAGGGCTAGGAATACTGACCTGAGTTCCAGAAGATTGATATGAAGGAGACACTCTTGTGGAGACCAAACACCCTGTGCTGTGAGGGCTTTGTAAGGTGTGGGATTACAAGAAGGATGATTATCCAACGTTGAGGGTGCACCAGATAAATATATTTATCGAAATAAACCAAAATAAAGCCGAATTTCGGGCGACAAAAGAAAATGAGACATAAAAACAAATAACAACAGCTTGGAACACTAGAAGGAGCTAGTGTAACACTCACTGAGGTCAGAACACATCTGTACCTCACCAGACTATATAAAGAAAGGAAAATTACGTACCTACCGTAATTCTTGATCTTCTCTTGTATCTTCACCATTCATTACTTCCTGGGTGTAAGCCGGAGGCGCGCACCCGTCATGGGAGCTTTTTTTTTTAAAGTTGCCTAACGGCCCCGCCCTCGAGCGGACGTCATACGTCATGCGGCAGCGGCTAATAAGACCGACTCCTCCTCCAACTCAGTTCTGTGAGCCGGAGAGGCAAAAATGAAAGCAGAAAATATAGATAGCGAGGCAAGATAGCCGAGGGATAGCAAAGCAAGGAAGAATGAACTGAAAAGGAATAAGCCGATGGAGGAAGGACAGAGGAGATAAGAACATCCTAGCCTAGGGAGTGCAGGGCCTCCTTACCTGGGCGACTCTAGGAGGAGAGATGAGTAAGGAAATGAGAAAATAGAAGAAGAAAGAAAGAAGAGAGAGATGGGATGTTGAAGGGACCAGAATGCCAGAGCATAGTTAGCTTGTAGCTGAAGGCTCGACTAAAGGGAAACAAGAATCCCGGAGATAGAGGCTGAAGAGAAGGTTCACCGAACCCGCTAGACAGACTCAGGAGGGCATAGTCCTCATCTTCAACATGCCATTGATCTTGACACACACCCTCGGGCTCGTGGCGCGGAAGGCCTTTAACTGGAGGACAGCCGAGGAGGGAAGAATAAACCCCAGCAGCATGAGGCGCTGCTGAGGGGTTTAGAAATGGAAAATGTAAGCCTTTCAGGCGTTCCAAGATAAGCAGGGACTCAGACTGACTGGCTAAGGCCGCCAAGGCTTAGGCTGGCTAAGATTGGATATGGTCAGCAGAGCTCTACTGTAAAAATTGTCCAGGAGGACACTTAAAGGGAGAAACCACTTAGCAAAACAGCGAGAAGGATAGCCTACCTTCTCATTTGCCTTCTTGTTTGATTTCTCCTATTCCTTTTTTTTTACAGATAGAAAAAATTTTTTTTTTAACTAGATGCATGACCCAGATACCAAGATGCCTATAGCAGTCGGAGAGAGTTCCCTCAGCATTTTTTTTTTTTTTTTTTAGAAGAGAAAGGAACAGACGTATTGTTTCCTCTGCTCTGCAAGGCAAGAATAAGGGGATTAGATTTCAGGGCAACTATCTTGAACACGGATTGCAGGATCAAACTGAATAGCCTGAGCCAGGCCAAACAACCCCAGAGGTATCTTGCCATAAGAATAGCAGAGATAGTTGTGCAGTCTGATCGCCAATGCAATCCACGAGATGGCCCATGAATCTTAGAGTAAATAATTTTCTGGATTTTAAACCCCAGAAGATTTTTTTTTTTTTCTTTTGTTTTTTTTTTTTTTTGGAAAATGAAGCAATTTTCCTATACTTTATATAATGCAGAGAGAGGAAGGAGGCGGAGGTGGAGAAGCCACAGGAAGAGGCCACTGAGGGGATGGTGGCGGGCGTAAGTAATGAATGGTGAAGATACAAGAGAAGATCAAAAATTACGGTGAGTACGTAATTTCCTATCTTCCTTGTCAATCTTCACCATTCATTACTTCCTGAGTGATATAAGCTCCTCTTCCCAGGAGGGGAAGAGGCCATACCCTGAGGGAACAAGACCCCCAGCCTTCTGCTGGTGAGAAACAGAAGGAGAAGACCCTGGCTTATTCAGAAAGCCTAAGTGGGAGAAGAGCTAGGAGGTGCCTCCCGAGGACGAGGAGAGCGGAGGGAGCCCCTGTAAAGTCTCCTAGCTCTGGATGAGAAAAGCGGGTCCCCGAGCGAGCGCATCACCCTCGCCGGGCCAGGGTGACAACCTGGAGGCAAGCCATGCCGTCCGCCTGATGCAGATCGCTGTCCCGCAAGCCTGGAAGCCACCTCATTGGCGTCATAAGATGCCTGCTTGGTGTCTTGCCAGCTCCAGGCCTACAGCGGAGAGGGCAATGGCTTGTCTGGTTTGCTCCGTGTCAGGCATAGATGCCAGCAGCTGGGACATCATCGACCACAGATGCGGTTGTAGGCAGCGTGGTGAGCCTGATGTGATGCAATACATGCACTTCGCGCGAAGAGAACACTCTCAGCCCCCAGCGGTCGAACTGGAGAGAGTCCGAATCTTGGCGGTCGTGCACCCAGGCAACGGCGCCCAGAAGGAGTATCCAGGTATACCAAACCTGAGGACGGGTTGGGAAGGGAACCTAGAGACTCAGAGGGGCACAATACCTCGCTGACAGTCCGCGGGGCTGGGAAGAAACGGAGGGAACTGCCAGGACGGATAGACGCCTCCTGGAAGAGGATAGGCCAGGAAAGGTACCACCAGATGCTGGGCACTGAATTCACCAAGGAATTCGCGTCACCCGTTCGGTATTGTCTCTCGAGCGTGAAATCCGAAGATCCCTCACCATCCTCAGGAGAAGCGCTGATATTCAGTGAAATCAGCATCGAGGACAGATGAGCAGGGTTCCTCTCCCTCAGAGGAGGCGAGGATGATGGGGAACTGGAATGTCCAGAGGATTCCTGCGGTGGGAGAGTCGAAGACCCGCTCATGCATGTAACTAACATATGAGGGAAGGCAGGCATGGAACCCTGAACTGCTCCCAGGATAACGGACCGTGGGACCGACATGGCCTGGGAGGCGGGGTGTGAAGGCAGAGAGATGGGAGAGGGGCACCTCCGAGGAGGCAACTGCTCTCTGCGAGGGCTCTGGAATCCGGGGAAGGGAGCTCTAGTAGGAGGGATCCCGGATATCAAACCAGGCCGCAGAGCGGAGCTCTGGGGAGCGGAACCTGGAAGAGCCCTGGGGAGAAACTCCCTGTGATGATGCAGGGACTGCATGGATCCAGAAGGCCAGTCCACTGGCGCCCGCCAGGGACACCCTAGAACCCTGGGGGAGGCGGGGCTCTGCCTCACGGCTCCTGGCCACCCCTGAGGTGGCCAAAGAAGACCGAGCAGCAGGGCGCCTGCCCCTCAACCTCAGTTCCGAGGGCCCTCCTCCCGACTGCAACGTTCCCCTAACCCAGGAGGTAACAGCACCCGGGGGTAGCTGTCACGGAGCTCAGAGAGGGAGCCTCCTCCGCTCACCCCCACGTCCCCGGGACTCTCGGCCACCCCCAGCCGAGGAACCCTCAGGAGGCAGGCAAGGGGACAGAGGGCCCGCTACACCGCCTGGTACCCCTAGCCACCGAGGACCCAGATTCCGAAGAATGGGGATGCCAGGATGGGTCCATCTGAGTCATCGTCCTCCGAGGAGGACGAACCAGCAGGACCTCGATGCTGGCCACCCAGGGGTCCCCAGGCCACGAGGCATGAACGGCCCGGTACCGGATCTTGACGCCGCTCGCCCCAACCGCCGGCAGCATGAAGGCCCAACCCCACACACCCCAGCTCCAGCAGACCCGGCACCGCCCTGAGGAGGGAAGAGGCGCCAGCGCCGCCCGGCCCGGCGGCTCGGGAAAGCAGCGGCACGTCGGCGGCGCCGCCAAGCTCATCGGCACCGCGAGCGGCGCCCGAGGCCAGCAGCACATAGCCAGCGCGCCCTGATCACGGCGCCCGCGAGCGAGCGCCGGGATCGCAGCGCGCGAAGCAGCCTGCTCGATCACCGGCACCAGCGGCCGGCGCGGGATCCTGGCAGCGCCCGAGCAGCGCGCGCCGATCACGGCACAGCAGCGGTGGCCGAGATCAGCAGCGCGGCGGCGGTCAGTCCACCGGGCGGGCCCAGCCAAGGCGCCGACACGGGGAGCCTGCACCTCGAAGAGTGACTGCCGAGCGGTGTGGCGCTGCGGCCCGGAGGGGCTACGACGCCCCAACACCGCGGAAGGGCCTCCCCTCGGCAAGAAGGAAGAGACCCCTCCTCCTCGGACCGTATAGGCCCGGGAGGGGACCCGGGGGAAAGGCCTAAGGATCTCACCCGAGATTCCTGCGAGCGACGCCGTCCCCTGAAAGTCGGCGGGGCCTTGCCGAGCTTGTACGTGCGGACTTCGAGGACGCGACGGTCCATCGAGAAACAAGCGTCGCACGAATCCATATTATGGTTGGGTCCCAGGCAACGAAGACAGATGTCATGCCGGTCCGAGACGGAGAAATGCCGGCCGCAGGAGCACCGACGCATAGGGGCACGGCCCGTCTTAGAAGAACGTTTCGCTCCAGAACCGGACATAACGCAAATAAACAAGATTAAACATAGTCGGAAATACACCCGCGCCGCATAAAGAAGAAAAGGAACAGTCTTACGTGGCGCGAGTGTAGAAAAAGGAGTCGATACGCACTCTCGTTAGCTACCGCGATCAGGAAGTGCCTCGACGGCAGGAGAAACAGAACTGAGTTGAGGAGGAGTCGTCACATAACGGCCGCCGCTGCGCATGACGCAGCCTCTCGAGGGCGGGCCGCAGACAACTTTAAAAAAAAAAGCTCGCGGATCGGCAGCGCCACCGCTTACACCCAGGAAGTAATGAATGGTGAAGATTGACAAGGGAAGATCTAAGCCAACATCTTGCCTTATATACTCTTAGAAACATGTGACTTACAGAACTCCTCCCCTAAGTTTTGGAAAAATAACATTCTTGCAGAACAAAAGGATTGATTCTTTAAATAATATTACAAAACATATTGTACTCTAAATACAGTACATCACATCATTCCAAATTTTAAAAATAAAGTTTAAATATAAAGTTAAGTTTAAGAACTACCAGATTAACTCCGCCCCTTACAATGTACCTATAAATAAAGGAGGAGACCAGCCGGCCAGCTCTATAGTGTCATACGGGATGCTAGGAGTTAAGCTGTAGTTCTACCTGATAGAACAGAAAAAGCAACCTAAAGAAATAAAAGGTTTGTTGAGCTTATTAATTTTTTAATTATTTCACTATCCTGCCTAAAACTCTAATTCACTAAATACTGTATTTTTAACACAAGCCACCTTTTACCCTGTAAGGAAGAGTTTTAAATTCTGAAGCAGCATTCACTTCCAGAGTTAAGAATGCTTATAGCTGTCTACAAGAGGTCCAAAATCATTAGATACTTTTCCATAACTAAAAAATAGCTAGACATCAATATAAATTCGTCTTTTCATGTGTTGTTTGTTCACAGTGTACAAAGCTTATAAAATAGGCGTATGAACCAAGGCAGCGCTTTAACAAACGACCGCTGCGAAAGGTCTGTCTACTAATTGTCCTTTATGTTCTTTTCAGGCACACTAAGGGAAAGCAAGAAGCACTAAAAGGAGGGTTTAAAACCTCCGTAGGCCATATTTAAATTCAGGCAATAAATAATGAAAACATTGCCTCGGCGGTAACCAGGAAGTGGAAAACGAGCCAAGGGGGGGGGGGGGAACCACTTGCACTATCGAGAAGCGGCTCCTCTGAATACCGCAAGACAACTTTTACATAAAAGTACCGAGGATTCAAACACCGGCTTTCATGTAATATCGTGGCACAATTTAGCCAGCTGTCGCAAGGACAGCATACAGGGAAAAAAACAAACCATATGAGAAAGAACTGCCTACAATATTATTCAATATTAAAGGAACACAGGACCAGGAAGTATTCTCAAACCCTTTTGATAGCGGGAAAATGAGCACTAGGGATACACAGCAAGGGTTTAGGCACTAAATTACGATTATCCATACCTCCCATTTACGGGGAGGTTTTTTTCCCTAGCTACAACCTTTATGTTTTTATTGTTCTTTTAATGAATTACTTCAATATACAAGACTATCAAACGAGGAAGGGGGGGTTAAAGAGACATAAGCTTCATATACCAGAATAGACACAGGGATAGTAAGGATGTTATATAGGTGGCCTGTCTATATACGTGGGAGTAAAAAGATGAGAAAAGCATACAAAAAGACAGGACAAAAGAAAAGGGCTTTTGCAACAGACTTAAAAAAAAATGTCTGGTGTATGGAGTTATCCCCTACATTCCTCCCCTCTCAAGAAGAAAATGAAAATTCTGTACCTACCGTAATTCTGATCTTCTGTGTATCTTCACCATTCATTACAGATGGGTACTGGTCGGAGATCAGGACCCCTCGGGAGCTTTTTTTTTTTTTAAAAAGGGTAGGTGGAGCCGACACAGCATCGGCGCCGCCCTCGAGGCCAACGCCCTCGAGGCCAACTTACTGCGTGGCGCTCGAGGGTTGGCCGTTAGGCTGTGTCGACTCCGCCTGCCTACCAGTTCTGAGTTGCCGGAGAGGTAAGAGGAAGGGATGGAGGGTGGGACAAGAGAGTCCAAGGGACAGAAAAAGGAAAGAAAAAACTGAACTAAAAGGAGAAATAACGACTGAGAGGACAGCAGAGAAGAGATGAGACTAAGGGGATTGGGTAGGGGCCCCAATCTCTGGAAGTGGAAGAATGGAGGGAAGGAAGGGGAGAAAATTTAGGAGAGAGTGAGAGGTAACAAGGCATCCGAGACCCTTGTCCGTTGCCAGATTGTATAGGAACTGCAAGGAGTAGCAAAGCTCTCTGCCAGAATTCAAGGCACAGAATAACTGGCAAATACCCCAGAAGCAGAGTCGGCTACTCTGGAAGAAAGACAGGGTACAGGGACTTAATACTCTCTCATGAAAGATGTTTGGTGAAAAAAAGAGGTTTTTTTTTTTTTTGAAACAGTTGGATGGAAACAAGAAGGAGAACAGGAGGAGGGCAACCACCAACTCCCACCCCATCGGGGGCAAGACATGTATTAGAGAAGGAGTGCCGCTCGAGCTGTACCCTTTAAAGGAGAATACCCCCCTGTGTGTCCCTACTTTACCCTGCTCCAAAAGGAGAGGGGGAGCCACAGAGGAAGGGGGACCCAGAGACTGAGGCCCCAGGGGGATGGTGGGCGGGGTTGTGATGAATGGTGAAGATACACAGAAAGATCATAATTACGGTAGGCACGTAATTTTCATATCTTATCTGTGTCAGTCTTCACCATTCATCACAGATGGGTGAGTACCAAGCCCCCCCGAAGGGGGTTGATTCATTACACCCTAAGGGACAGAGTCCCTTAGCCCTCAGTGGGTGACACACTAAGGAGGGGAACCTTCCAGGCCTGAGGAGGTCCGAGAGTGGGGCGAGCGAGATGGGGTCCCCTCAGAGGGGGAAGGAAGCTGCCCCGACAAGTGCCGTCTCGCTCTAGGGGAGAAGAGGTAGGTTCCCTAGTGGGCGGAGCAACTCACCCTACGCCGGGCCAAGGGTGACAACCGGGAAAGACGTAGCCACGCTGATCTCCTGGTGCTGATCGCTGTCCCTACGACCCTGGTAGCTACCTCGTTGGCGTCATAAGATGCCCTCACTTGGTGCCTTGCTAGCTCCAGGCCACGTGCAGAGAGCGCGATGGCTTGTCTGGTTTGCGCCGAGTCAGGCAAAGTAGCTAGGATCTGACCTAGCATGGACCACAAGAACCTGTTGAAGGCAGTGGGCCTGGTGTGCGGAAATAGAAAGGAGCAACCGTGCCGAGTAGAAGGTCCTCCCCCCCAAAAAAATCAAAATCCGAGGAGTCTTGATCCGGGGGCCGGTCATGGTGGAGGGCGCGGAGCCCATCAGGGGTGTCCAGATGCGTCAAGCCGGACTGCGGATGAGGCATAGAACCTGGAGACTCCGGGGGAGCGCAATACCTCTGGCTGAGGTCCCTAGGGGCAGGAAGTCCGGAGAAGGGCCTCTGCCAGAAACACAAGGACGCCTCCCAAAGGGAGCAGGCCAGGGCGGCACCACAAGGGTGGCCTTGCCAAAATCACCTAGAAAGGCGTGCGCCGTATGCTCAGGATTGCTAACAGAAAAGGGAGAAAGGTGCAAGTCCTCCAGCATCCTCACGAGGAAGTGCTGGTACTCGGGAGATCAGCAGCCGGAGAGATGTGGACAGAGGGTTCCTCTCCCCCAGAAGAGGGGGATGAGGAGCTGGAGGTCACCATACGTTCCGAGGGTGGCTGCACAGGGGGAGGTCGAAAAACCTGGCTGTCCATAGCCCTAACGTAGGCAGGGAGGGAACCGAGCAGCCACCGCCCTGAACTGCTCCCAGGTGAGAGGGCCGCTAGGACCAAGAATGCCTGGGAGCACTGGAGAATGTGGCAGAGGGATGGGGCAGAGCCAAGAAAAGAAGTCGGCTGACCTCCGCCAGGGCTAGGGAGCGGACCATGAGCACCCAAGGAGGGTGCCCGGAAAGACTCCACAGCCGACAGCTGTACAACCACATTGGTACTGCCTTGGCTGCGCCCAGAAGAATCCCCCCAGTGAGGCGACCGGGGCCGTAAAAGTCCAGAAGGACGGTCCCCTGCCTCAAAAGAATGGGACTCCCTCAAGGAGCCAGAAGGGGAAGGGTGGAAATCCACACTTCGGCTTCACCCAGGGTCCTGGTGGACCCCAGAGAAAGGCCAACATGCCGACCCCACACCCCTCGACCCCTCAGAGTCTGAGAGAGTCCTCCTCCTTGAGAGGGCCAGCCTAGGTAGCTGGCATCTCTGGGCTGCCCCCGAAGGGGAGACCCAGGGAACAGCACCCTCCCCTCCTGCAGGCTTCTCGATGGGCTCCAAAGTTGGGCGATCAAGGCACACCACTGGAGGGGGTACCACCACTGAGGGGTCGATGAAACCCCCAAGGCTAGGTTGCAGAGCAATGGTGGCATGCACCACTGCCTGCTGGTCAGCACCACTGACCCTAACCTCGGGGGCCACCTGACTCTCCTCAGTAGGGGGCTGGCTTCGACTCGTCGACGAGACCACGGGAGCGCCCTCCTCCGCAGACAACCCCAAAGGGTGTGACTGCCCATCTGACTCCGAGCCCAACTCCAACTCCGAAGAGGTAGAGTCCGAGGCTCTGAGCCAAACAGTAGGAGGGCGGGCGAAACCAACTTTGTCAGAGGGCCCAGCAGCCAGAGCTGTGTCCGAGACAGCACCCGTGCCCTCCGCAACCCCGTGGGTGGGGCTCGCAGAAGGCACCAGGGCAGCTCGGGCCAAAGGTCCAGAGCCAGGGCCAGACGTAGTGCCGTCAACTCCAGTAGCACCAGGGGCGTACCAGGCACAGAGATGGCGACAGCAGCTCTAGCAACAACCTTGGCGCGATGGGGACACCGCCAGGCCCTCGGCGCAAGGCGGCCCAGCGGACTCAGTGCCGAACACGGCACCGACTGGCCTCGGCGCTGCGAGCGGCACCGGGCGTGGGCGGCACGAGGGGCGCGCCGACAGCCGAAGCCGGGCCCTACGGCGCCGAGGCCGCGAGGCACGGCAGTAGTCTCAACCTCGTGCCGAGGCTGACATGGCAAAAGAAGACGCTGGATCCTGTCCCACGGTGCCACGAGCAGCGTCGACAGGGCCCACGGTGATGAGTTGGCGCCAACAATGGCGCCGACAGGGTCCACGGTGCCGTGAACAGCGCCGAAGCCTCCGACGGCACCGACTGATGGCGTCGAGGATGGCGCTGACCCGGGCCTTCTGAGCTGCGGGAGCAACATCGGGGGAGCCTTCACCCCCAAAGGGGCGATTGCTGTGGCGGCGCCTCCTGCCCGCTCCCGGAAGGAAAAGGGACGGGCCTCCTGCGCCGCAGGAGGAGCCTCGGCAATGGCCAGGCTACAAGTAGCTGAGGCTCCCTCCTCCTTGGTCCGTATAGAACCGGGAGGGGACCTGGAGGAAGGGCCGAGAGAGTGCAACTTGGCCCGACGAGTGCGAACCCTACCCCCAAAAGTCGGTGGAGCTCGCCCCACTTTCAAAGCGCACTGTTCGAGGATGCGGCGGTCCATGGAGAAGCAGGCGTGCCGCAGATCCATGTCGTGAAGCGGGCCAGAACACAGCGAGACACCGATGTGCTAGTCGGTGGCGGAAAATTTTCGGCCTATGCGAGGAGACCCGCACGATGGGGGCCGACCCGTCTTAGAAGACTTTTGCCCTCCGGACCGGACATGACCTACAGAGAAAAAAACACCACAAAACAGACTCGACGTCGCACAATTTCAAATAAAAGGAAAGATCTTACCGGCGACGTTGAGTGGAGGCAGAACCCAGAACCGGTAGACGACCGATGTCGATTTTTTCGAGCAGGCTGAAAGGCCTAAATTACAGTAGAAAGCTTCCCACGAGGCAACATCGACAGCGGGAGATGAAGAACTGGTAGGCAGGCGGAGTCGACACAGCCTAACGGCCAACCCTCGAGCGCCACGCAGTACGTTGGCCTCGAGGCGCCGATGCTATGCTCTGGCCCATACCCTTTTAAAAAAAAAAAATCTCCAGGGTCCTGATCTCCGCCAGTACCCATCTGTGATGAATGGTGAAGATTGACACAGATAAGATCCAATGTTTTTGTTACACAGATTCCATTGGTTTTCTTTTCTTAAATTCCGAAGTAAATCAGATCTCCACTTTCCTTACAACAGGAAGGGGAGATGGAGCTTTAGCCCTCCCACTCCCAAAGCTCCACTCCGGAGTCCCTTTTTATGATCACTTATTTATCAACAAAAGTACAAAAGGAAATTAGTTACTACTTACTTTTACTCCGGAGTCTAATAACAAAGGATTACTGTCTGCACCATAACGTGACAAATAATCAGCATTGTCATGTGTTTTTCCTGATCTATGTTGTATTTCAAACATAAGGTTGGAGGGCCAGATACCACCACATAATGCGAGGGTTTTTATCTTTCATTATGTGTAACCATCATAATGGGTTGTGGTCTGTAATAATCAGAAATGGTCTGCCCCACAGATAGAATTTTAAGGCATTTCTTGCCCAATGAATGGCCAAACATTCTTTTTCAATCATTAGGTATTTTGTTTCTCTTAGATGTAGTTTTCTACTAATAAATATGATTGGGTGCTCTTCCTCCTCATCAAGTTGGGAAAGAACGGCCTCAATACCCTGATTGGATGCGTCAGTATGAACTATGAAGAATTTCTGAAAATTTGGACTATATAAAACGGGGTAGGAACATAGTTTAGCCTTCAATAATGTAAATGCCTTTTCACATTGTGAAGTCCATTGAACTCTTTCAGGTTTATTTTTCTTAGTTAATTCAATCAAGGGGCTAGCTATGTCTGCAAAATTGGCTACAAACCGTCGGTAATAACCGGCCAAACCCAAGAAAGAGCTCACTTGTTTTTTTGTTTGTGGCTAAGGGCTATTAGCAATAGCATCAACTTTACCAATTTCAGGCTTCACCCTCCCTTGTCCAGTTATGAAGCCTAAATATTTGGTCTCCTGCATACCTAATGAATATTTACTTGGATTTATAGTTAGACCTGCATTATTTATGACTGTTAATACATTTTGTAGATATTTTATGTGATCTTCCCAAGATGAACTGAAAATAATAACGTCATCCAAATATGCTGCGCTATAATTCATATGAGGGTGTAGTAGATGGTCCATACATCGCTGAAAGGTTGCTGGGGCACCATGCAAACCAAAGGCATTCTTGTAAATTGAAATAACCCTAATGGGGTGCTGAAGGATGTCTTATCTTGGGAATCTGCATCTAGAGGTATTTGCCAGTATCCCTTTGATAAGTCTAAAGTACTTATGTATTGGGTATTGCCTAGTCTATCAATAATATCATCGATTCGGGGCATTGGATACCCGTCGAATCGAGATATTGCGTTCAATTTGTGAAAGTCTAGGCATACCCTTACACCTCCTCCTTTTTTGTTTACAACCACCATAGGAAAGCTCCATGGACTCTTTGAAGGTCTAATTACCCCTAGTTGTTGCATTTTTTTAATTTCCTTAATTACCTCCTCCCTTAAACTTTCAGGTAATCTATAGGGTTTGTGTCTGATAGGGTTATTAGTGGTCACCTCTATATGGTGTTCAACTCCCT
Organism: Neoceratodus forsteri; assembly: GCA_016271365.2. NCBI lineage: Eukaryota > Metazoa > Chordata > Ceratodontiformes > Ceratodontidae > Neoceratodus > Neoceratodus forsteri. The sequence continues at coordinate 295,875,960 of CM057453.1, read as the reverse complement.
CAACTTTCCCAGGTGTTGTGGTAAAGGTATTCTGAAAAGTACTTACAATATCTCTTAATTCTTTCTTTTGTTCAGCATTCAGTTTATCATTAATGGTCACATCTCTCATCTCATCTCATCTTGGCCATCCAAACGTTCATAGGCTAGTTCCAACTCACTTTTAGTTACTTCAGGGTGTACAGATAGAACTCGTTTACTTCCATCATGCCACAATTTCAACAGGTTAGCATGATAGATTTTCAATTATTTTTTTTCAGGACAGATAATTTCATAGTTCACTGGTCCTACTTGTCTATGAATAGTATAGGACCCCTGCCATTTCATTAATAAAGTACAGTTACGTAAGAACTTACCATAACAGTAGATCTTCGAGAACAGCTCTTGCAGCAGGTTACACCATTAGGATTGAAGCCGGCAGGCGTCAGAACCCCACGGAAATTTTCTGGCTATGCATCTTCAGCGAGGACCGCCTCCAACATCGGTCCCGCCCCCGACGTCAGGCGTAGTACATAAGGAGGCGGTCCCTCCAGAATCCCCAGTTCTCCCGCCGGAGACTTCCAGTCGCTGGATGACATCAGAAGGGGAGACCAGGACCCGCCATCAGATGGCCAAGACTAAGAACCAACCTTTCCGATCCTAAGGATAGTGTTAGGCTGGAACCTACTTCCTCCAAGGGGGGAATGGTGGGCGGGAAGGTACCTGCTGCAAGAGCTGTTCTTGAAGATCTACCGTTATGGTAAGTTCTTATGTAACTGTACTATCTTCTTCGAGATACAGCTCTTGCAGCAGGTTACACCATTAGGACTGATTCCCAAGCAATGGCGCCTTTGAAAAGCCATCGGGAGGAGGCAAGATGGAAATTGAGACCCGTCCTGAGCCTAAGACAGAAGTCCCTGAAGAGCGGCTAGGCCGAAACCAGCTCTTCGCCTTGAGGCGATATCCAGGCTATAATGCCTGATGAAAGTGTGCACCGAACTCCAGGTGGCTGCGGCACATATAGCCGATGTAGACACGTTCTTCAGAGCTGCAAAGGAGGTAGCCACCCCTCTTGTGGAATGGCCCTTGACCACTCCTGGTAAGGGTTTCTTACGTTTGTCATAACAAAACGAGATACACTGAATGAGACAGCATGAAAGGGTCTGTTTCGAAACTGGGGCCCCTTTCATCCTCTCAGCAAAGGAAACGAACAGCTGCTCTGCTTTCCGGTGCTGTTTGGTTCTGGTCAAATAATATCTGAGACACCCGTGAACAGCCAGGGTGTGGAGCAGCGCTTCTCCTCAATTAGCGTACTTAGGAAAGTACACTGGTAGATCAATGTCCTGGTTAAGACTAAGGGCTGAAACCATCTTAGGCAGGAACTTAGGATTCCTCCTCAGGGACACCCTATCCTGATGAAAAATTAAATAAGGCACCTTGCACATAAGAGCATGTAATTTGGAAATTCTTCTTGCCGAAGTAACAGCAACCAAAAAATGAAAATTACGCACCTACCGTAATTCTTGTTCTTCTTGGACGAGTCTCCACCACTCATTCACACTATTGGGATCTGCGCCAGAGGCACTAGGACCCATCGGGAGCAAACTTTTTGCTGGAGGGTCGGCGCCAGAGATGGCGCCGCGAGCTCTAGCTCGTGCGGTAATGACTATCTCAGCGTCGACCCTCCAACCACCTCAGTACCTTTTTTACCAAGGAAGTGCAGCGTAACTAACCTAGAAGGGTAGCCTAACCTAAAAACCGGACATAAGATAGTCCGGACGACCCGTGTAAGAAGGGTCAACAAAGAAGCCTTCACAGCCTAAAGATTTGAGGAAGTGAAGACCTACAAGAAAGGTGAGCTCGGGGGATGGAGGGTGGGCGTGTGAATGAGTGGTGGAGACTCGTCCAAGAAGATCAAGAATTACGGTAGGTACATAATTTTCATATCTTCCTGGACATAAGTCTCCACCACTCATTCACACTATTGGGAGAGTACCGAGCTAATAATCCCCCGAGAGGGTGGCAGGAGAGACCAAGAGCTCACGTTTCTAGGACAGAAGTCCATTGAGGATGGCTCTGCCAAAGGAAGAATTTCGTCTGGCATGGACATCTAGTGCATAATGTTTAGCAGTATGCACTGAGCTCAGGTGCACGCGTGCAGATGTCTGCAATGGGCACGCTATGATTTCCGCTAGGATGCCGCGACAGCTCTGGTAGAGTGAGCGTTAAACTCAACCCTCCAACTTAACCTGCACCATGGAATAGCAGTGACGAAGGCACACCACTAGCCATGATGAAATACATCTGATAGCGACAGGTTGACCCAGCCGAGTCTCACTGAAGGAAACGAACAGTTGCTGAGCTTTGTGAAAATCCTTGCTTCTATCTAGATAGAAACACAAGGCCCTCTTAACATCCAAAAAATGAAGAGAACGTTCCCCTTCATTTTGGAAATCCGCAAAATAAGAGGGAAGGACCAAAGGTTGGTTTAGATGAAATTCTGACACAACCTTAGGAAGAAATTTAGGATGAGTACGAAGAAAGGAAAATTACGTACCTACCGTAATTCTTGATCTTCTTGGACGAGTCTCCACCACTCATTCACACTAGTGGGATTAGCGCCGGAGGCACTAGGACCCATCGGGAGCAAACTTTTTGCTGGAGGGTCGGCGTGAGAGATGGCGCTGCGAGGCACGGCGCCACGAGCAGCGGCTCGAGCGGCAATGACTATCTCGACGATGACCCTCCAACTGCCTCAGTACCTTTTTTACCAAGGAGGTGCAGTGCAACTAACGTAAAGAGTAAATCCAACCTTAAAAAACGGACATAAGATAGTCCGTATGACCCTTGTAAGAAGGGTCAGCAAAGAAGTCCTCACGGCCTAAAGATTTGAGGGAGTGAAGACCAACACAGCGGTGAGCTCGGGATGGAGGTAGGTAGGACGGGAGTGGTGGAGACTCGTCCAAGAAGATCAAGAATTACGGTAGGTACGTAATTTTCCTATCTTCCTGGACATAAGTCTCCACCACTCATTCACACTAGTGGGAGAGTACCAAGCTGATAATCCCCCAAAAGGGCGGCAGGAGAGCCAGAGCTCATGTGTCTAAGATAGAAGCCCATTAAGGATAGTTCTGCCGAATGCGGAATGTCGCCTGGCATGAACATCCAGTGCATAATGCTTAATGAATGTATGCACTGAGCTCCAGGTGGCGGCGTTGCAGATATCCGCAATTGGAACATTGCGAATCTCCACTAAAGATGCCGTGACCGCCCTAGTAGAGTGAGCGTACACTCTACCCTCCAATTTAACTTGAGCCATGGAGTAGCAATGTCGAAGGCATGCCACTAACCATGATGAGATGCATCTGATAGCGACAGGTTGACCCAGCGGGTGTCGCTGAAAGAAACAAACAGTTGCTGAGTCTTGCGAAATTCTTGGTTCTATCTAAATAGAACAGCAAGGCTCTCTTAACATCAAGGAATGAAGAGATCGCTCCCTTCATTTGGAAATTAGCGAAGTAAGAGGGAAGTACCAGAGGTTGGTTTAGATGGAATTCTGACACAACCTGGGAAGAAATTTAGGATAGTACGGAGAACTACCTTGTCTTTATGGAATACAGTATACGGAGGGTCCGTCACCAAGGCATGAATCTCCGAGACCCTGCGGGCTGAGGTAATGGCCACCAGGAAGGCAGTCTTCCAGGTAAGAAATTTTAGCTCACAGGTAGCTAGGGGCTCGAAAGGGTTCAGAGTGAGCATGTCCAGCACCAGGTTAATGTCCCAGGCTGCAACTGGACGCTTAACAGGGGGTCTGGTATGAAGAATCCCCTTAAGAAATCTCTTCACCATAGGAAGCTGAGCCAGAGTCAAGGAAGAAACCGGCTCATGGGCGCTGAGATGGCACTAAGGTGAACTTTAACTGTGGAGTACTGGAGACCTGAGTTTGATAGGTCCAAAAGATACTCCAGAACTTTGTCAGGAGGACAGGAAAAGGGATTCCAAGAGGACTTTGCACACCAGAGAGAAAAGCGTTTCCATTTGGAAGCGTACGTTTTTCGGGTGGCTGGCTTCCGCGCAGCCAGCAGGATGTCCGAGACTCTACGAGAGACGTTGAACCGATTCACTTCTACCTCTTCAGGAGCCAAGCATGAAGGTGAAGTGATTTCAGGTTGGGATGGACCAACGAACCCTGAGACAAAAGATTGATTTGCAAGGGAAGTGGTCTCGGAGAGGCTGCCAACATACTGTTGAGCAGAGGAAACCATAGTTGCCGAGGCCAGGAGGGAGCGATGAGAATCATTTTGGTCCCCTGAGACTCGAACTTGAGGAGAACTCTCTGGATTAGAGGAAGCGGTGGAAAGGCGTAAAAAAGCGTTTTGTCCACACAGCCTGAGATGCATCCTGACAGAAAATGCCAGGCCCTGGATTTCTGGAGCAGAAGAGAGGCAGTTTTGCGTTGAGTGGGGATGCAAAAAGGTCCAGGTCTGGAGTCCCCCACTCTTCGAATAGTGACCGAGCTACGGCTGGATCGAGAGACCACTCGTGAGGGTCTGCCTCCGTTCTGCTGAGGTGGTCTGCTAGATCGTTTTGTATACCTGGCAGATAAACCGCCTGAATCAGAGACTTGTGCTCCAAGCACCACTCCCACACCCTCATTGCTTCCCTGCAAAGGCGGTAAGAATGAGCACCGCCTTGCTTGTTGATGTAATACATCACAGCTTTGTTGTCCATTTGAAGGAGAATGTTCTTGTGACAAAGGATATCCTTCAGAGCTCGGATCATGTAGAGGACCCGCTCTCATCTCCAGGACATTTATATGGAGATGAGTTTCGAACTGAGTCCATACACCTTGAGTGTGAAGGGAGCGACAGTGAGCTCCCCATCCCATTAGCGATGCGTCTGTGGTGATGGAGATCTGATGATCCGGGGGAGCAAAGGGGAACCCTTCCAGGAGATTGCTCTCTTGAGACCACCAGGTGAGAGACCTTCGAAGGGGCTCCGTCACCTTGATGGGATAAGACTGGGGGTGAGAGGTCGGAGACCACTGAGTGGAGAGCATCCATTGGGTGGTTCTCATGTGCAACTGGGCCAGGGGTACAGTGAACACCGAGGACGCCATGAGACCCAACATGCGTTGCATCGAGAGAGCTGTAACCGATTGGTTCTCCCCCGATGTAACGGGCCATCCGAAGGATGTCGAGTCTTCTGTCCTCTGGAAGGAAAGCCTTCGCGGAAGAGGTGTCTAGGGCGTCCCTATGAAAAGGAGTCTCTGGGAGGGCTGCAGTTGTGATTTTTCAAATTCAGCAGAATTCCCATGGGCGTAAGAAGACGAGAAGTCGTTTGCACGGCTTCCAAAGTCCCTTGGCTGGAAGGGCTTGCTAGAAGCCAATCGTCCAGGTAGGGAAACACTCGGAGTCCTATCTTCCTGAGATGTGCTGCGAGAACTGCACACTTTGTAAAAACTCGTGGCGCCGAGGACAGCCGAAAAGGCAGGACTCTGAACTGATAATGCCAACCCAGTGCTACAAACCTGAGGAACTTGCGGTGGGTCGGGTGGATGGGGATATGCTGGTAAGCGTCCTGCATATCCAGGGAGGCCAGCCAGTCGTGCTGATGCAGCAGGGGTAACAGGGTACCTAGGGAAATCATTTTGAATTTCTCCCTGGGGAGAAATTTGTTTAACTTTCTGAGGTCTAGAATGGGGCGCATTCCCCCAGATTTCTTTGGAACCAGGAAGTAATGGGAGTAGAACCCTGTGCTTCGCAGATGCGGGGGCACTAGTTCTATTGCCCTGTTGCTTAGAAGGCCCTGGATCTCGGCGGTGAGAAGGTCTGACTGAGAGGCCGACAACCTGGGTTGTCGTCTGGGAGGACAATTGAGGGGTTTCCAAAAATTGAGAGAATAACCTCGAATTATCCGAAGGACCCATTTATCCAGGTTATGGACTTCCACTGGTTGTAGAAGTACATCAGACGACCTCCCACCGGAGGAGAAAGTTCCACCTCGAGCAATGTGGATGGAACTTGGGCCAGCAATACATAAGGTGGCGCCGGGGGCTTTAGGCCCCTGCACTTTCTGCTGCGCTTTCTTTTGAGGTTGGGCAGGTTGGCTTTTATGGAAGCTTCCCCTGCCTCTGCCTCGAAAGGACTGACGACTATGAAACTGATGTCTATTCACATGCCCCCGAGAGGGAGCAGGCGGAGGTCTGGCCAACTTAATGGCCGACATAGTCTTCTGAGTGGCCTCTAAGGCTTGTTCCACCTGAGGGCCGAAAAGAAAGGAGCCATCAAAGGGCAGCGTCATTACCTGCTGCAGAGCATCATTCGTGAAGCCAGAAGTACGCAGCCAGGAATGGCGCCGAGTACAAATACCTGCGGCTGCTGAGCGAGAAGCAGTGTCGAAAGTGTCCATAGCGGCTTTGACCTGTTGGTTATTGGACTCAATACCTCTAGTAACGGTCAGAAGAAGCTCTGACTTGGAGTCGAATCGGAAGAGCTTCAACCATTCTTTTCAAAGAGTGCCACAGGATATACTCATACTGAGAAAATAGCCTTGATAACTGGCAAATCGCATACTTAGAGTGGAGGCAGCAAAGACTCTCTTACCTAATGTATCAATCTTACGAGACTCTTTGTTAATAGGTCGAGCTGTAGTAGTTTGAGGAAGAACGACCTTATCATTCTCTGCCAGGACTACAATAGGATCCGCAAAGGCTTGGGATGCCAAAATGGACGATCCTTGGGGCTGAATACTTCTTATCAATGGATTTAGCCACTGAGGAATAAGAGCAGGATTATTCCATACCATTTGAGACAGCGTCTCGAAGGAAGGCTGGATCGGAGGAGTCAAATCCGTAGGGATCTCCGAGGCATGAAGGTATTGAGTCTTAATATCTTCCCAGGATCGATGTCTGTAGTCTGGAGAGAAAGAGTGGATCTCAGGTTCTTCAACAGAGACTTAAAGGACAGATCCTCGACCACAGGCTCTGTAGCAAAGAAAGATCCTGTTTCCTCCACTTCATCACCCAACGAAGGTCTAGGTCAGGCTCAACATCATCTCCTGATGGTCCAGGAAGGACTGTTTGGACAGGAAAGGAGTGAAAATTAGGAGAGGAGGAAATAGCAGAGAAACAAGGAGAGTCCCCGAGGGCCCCCGGCGCCGAGAAGGCAAAACGGGTTGAAAACGGCACCGCAGAGGGGCACGGCACCGCCGACGGCGCCGCCCGACCAAGTGGCACCACCGAACCAAGCGGCGCCGCCTACGGTGCCGCCACACCAAGCGGCGCCGCCAGATCAAGCGGCACCGCCGGCAGCGCCGCCAGACCCAACGGCGCCGCAAGACCACGCGGCGCTGTGGACAGCGCCGCAAGTCCCAGTGGCACGGAAAACAGCGCCGACAAGCCGCAGACCCAGCGGAAGGCGCCGAAATGCCCTAGGAACCTGGAAAGCTAGAGAAGGAAAAAAACAGGAGATAAGGCATCAGTGTGGCCCCTGCGCCGCAGCCATGTGAGGGGAAACACCTGGCGGCAGTCACCGGCACCGAAGAAGGCGCCTGGCGACTAGGAAGGTCAACCGCCCTACCCGATCGCCGGAGGAGCCCGGGGCTCCGTGGCAACCGAGCCAGGCAGGAGAACCAACCTCCGAGCCCATCGTTCCACAAGAGCGCCCACTGATGAAACTGCTCATCTGAAGCCCTACCTATAGGCGGGAGGGGCTCTGATGTCGGCAGCAGCGATCACCGGCAGTTGGCGACTCCGAAGGAGAGCGACTAGCGATAACCGACGTCGGCCAGCGCCCAGACATACCAGAAGGCGACCTCGAGTGATGCCTTCTCTTTTTTGACCTGTGGGCCGAAGAAGAGCTCGAGGCCGAACGGTGCCGAGAATGCGACCGTTTATTTTTATGCCGGCAGGGGGACCGCCCATCCCCCCGGGCATCGGACTGACCGTTGTCGGAACCCCGCTGAGGAGAAGGAGGCTGACCGGACCCAGCCCGGCTGACTGAACAGCTTTCATACGAAGTCTCCCTACCGTCACCTGACCTGCTCATGGTCGACTCCGTCCAGTAGGCCGAGACTTCTTCAAGTAAGTTAAATTTAAAATTTAACGAAAATAGAATAAATTAAGCGATACTACTATCGTGATAATGTTACAAAAATAAACTGAAAACTATCGCTAGTTTGAAGTTTGACTCGACAGGTGGCGGCGTCATCACTGGAGCACTCGGCGGCGTGAAAAAAAGGAACTGAGGCGGTTGGAGGGTGCGTCAGTTGAGATAGTCATTGCCGTCGAGCCGCTGCTCGCGGGGCGCCGCTCTCTCATACCGACCCCTCCAGCAAAAAGTTTGCTCCCGATGGGTCCTAGTGCCTCCGGCGCTAATCCCACTAGTGTGAATGAGTGGTGGAGACTTATGTCCAGGAAGATCTACTTTGTCCTTATGAAACACAGTATACGGAGGGTCTGTGACCAGGGCATGTATCTCAGAGACCCTGTGGACTGAGGTAATGGCCACTAGGAAGGCAGTCTTCCAGGTGAGAAATTTTAGCTCACAGGTAGCCAGAGGTTCGAAAGGTTTCCGAGTGAGCATGTCTAGCACAAGATTAATGTCCCAGGCTGCGACTGGACATCTTGTAGGAGGTCTGGTATGCAGAATCCCCTTAAGAAATCTCTTAACCATAGGTAACTGAGCCAGAGTTAAGGAAATAACGGGTTCATGATATGCTGAAATGGCACTAAGATGAACTTTGACTGTAGAGTACTGCAGACCCGAATTTGACAGGTCCAAAAGGTACTCCAAAACCTTATCTGGTGGACAGGAAAAGGGATTCAAAGAGGACTTTGCACACCAGAGCGAAAAACGCTTCCACTTGGCTGTGTAAGTTTTCCTAGTGGCTGGCTTCTGTGCAGCCAGAAGAATATCTGAAACTCTTCGAGAGACGTTAAACCGGTTTACTTCGACCTCTTCAGGAGCCAAGCATGAAGGTGAAGTGATCTCAGGTTGGGATGGACCACCTGTCCCTGAGTCAAAAGGTTCATCTGCAGGGGAAGTGGTCTCGGAGGAACTGCCAACATATTGTTGAGTAGTGGAAACCACAGCTGCCGAGGCCAAAAGGGAGTAATGAGCATCATTTTGTCCCCCTGGGATTCGAACTTGAGGAGTACCCTGTGAATTAGAGGAAGAGGCGGAAAGGCGTAAAGAAAGCGTTTTGTCCACCGCAGCCTGAACGCATCCTGACAGAAAATGCCAGGCCCTGGATTTCTGGAGCAGAAGAGAGGCAGTTTTGCGTTGAGTGGGGATGCAAAAAGATCCAGGTCTGGAGTTCCCCACTCTTCGAATAGTGACTGAACTATGGTTGAGTCAAGAGACCACTCATGAGGGTCTGTCTCTGTTCTGCTGAGACGGTCTGCCAGTTCGTTCTGAACACCTGGCAGATACACCGCTTGAATTAGAGCCTCGTGCTCCAAGCACCATTCCCATACCCTCATTGCTTCTCTGCACAAGGGGTAAAGAGTGAGCCCCGCCCTGCTTGTTGAGGTAATACATCACTGCAGTATTATCTGTTTGTAACAGGAGAGTACTTGGTGGAATCTTCGACTGGAAGGATTGCAGGGCATAAAGGACCGCCCTCATCTCCAATATGTTGATATGGAGATGAGATTCCTGGGTAGTCCATGTTCCCTGAGACCTCACCCCATTCAGCTGCGCTCCCCACCCCAGCCCTGAGCCATCTGTGGAGAGTGTTATCACTGGGGACGGCTGTGAAGGGAACCCCCACGGAGAGGGTTCCCGGATCTAGCCACCATTGCCAGTCCCAAACCACGGTCTTCGTGATTCTGACTGGATGCTGCAGATGGTCTTGCCTTTGGTCCCACTGCACCCTTAACATCCACTGGGTTACCCACATGTGGAGCCTTGCCATCGGGACTGTTGGAATGGCCCCAGCCATGTGTCCGAGCAGGCGAAGGACCAATCTGGCCGGGACGGTCTTCTTCGCTGATAGGTCCCTTATGAGGGATCGTATGCGTTCCGCTCTGTCTTCGGGAAGAAAGGCTTTCCCCCCTTGATGGTGTCCAGAACTGTCCCTATGAACTGCAGTTTCTGGGACAGTACCAGGAGAGACTTCTTGTAGTTGATTAAGATGCTCAGAGACTGAAAGAGAGCCTGGGTATGCTGAATGGCCAGCAGCAATGCCTCCTTGGAGGAGGCCATGATAAGCCAGTCGTCCAGGTACGGGAACACGTAGTGGCCCTGTCTCCTCAGAGACGCTGCCACGACTGCCATTCACTTGGTGAATACCCCGGGTGCTGAAGACAGCCCGAAAGGAAGTGCTCGGAACTGATAGTGATGGCCGAGAAACTCGAAGCGCAGGAACCTCCTGTGCACCTGAGCAATAGGGAAACACTCGGAGTCCGACTTTCCTGAGATGCGCCGCGAGAACTGCACAACACTTTGTAAAAACTCGCGGCGCCGAGGATAGCCCAAAGGGCAGGACTCTGAACTGATAATGCTGACCCAAAGCTACAAACCTGAGGAATTAGCGGTGGGTCGGGTGGACGGGGATATGCTGGTAAGCATCCTGCATATCCAGAGAGGCCAGCCAGTCGTGCTGATGCAGCAAGGGTAACAGGGTACCTAGGGAAATCATCTTGAATTTCTCCCTGGGGAGGAATTTGTTTAACTTTCTGAGGTCTAGAATGGGCGCATCCCCAGATTTCTTTGGAACCAGAAAGTAATGGGAGTAGAACCCTGTGTTTCGCAGATGCGGGGGCACCAGTTCTATTGCCCTGTTGTTCAGAAGGCCCTGGATCTCCGCGGTGAGGAGATCTGACTGAGAGGCCGACAACCTGGGTTGTCGTATGGGAGGACAATTCGGGGGGGGTTCCAAGAAATTGAGAGAGTAACCCTCGCGAATTATCCGAAGAACCCATTTGTCTGAGGTTATGGACTTCCACTGGTTGTAGAAGTACATCAGACGACCTCCACGGAGGAGAAAGTTCCACCTCGGGCAGAGTGGATGGAACTTGGGCCAACGACTCATAAGGTAGCGCTGGGAGCTTTAGGTCCCTGCGCTTTCTGCTGCGTCTTCTTTTGAGGTTGGGCAGGTTGGCTTTTATGGAAGCTTCCCCTGCCTCTGCCTCGAAAGGACTGACGACTATGAAACTGACGTCTGTTCACATGCCCCCGAGAGGGGGCAGGCGGAGGTCTGGCCAACTTAATGGCCGATCTAGTCTTCTGAGTGGCCTCTAAGGCTTGCTCCACCTGAGGGCCAAAAAAAGAGGAGCCATCAAAGGCAGCGCCATCACCTGCTGCTGAGCATCATTCGTGAAGCCAGAAGCACGCAGCCAGGAATGGCGCCGGTACAAATCCCGCGCTGCTGAGCGAGAAGCAGTGTCGAAAGCATCCATGGCGGCTTTGACCTGTTGGTTATTGGACTCAATACCTCTAATAACGGTCAGAAGAAGCTCTGACTTGGAATCCGAATCTGGAAGAGCTTCAACCATTCTTTTCATAGAGTGCCACAGGATATACTCATACTGAGAAAATAGCCTTGATAACTGGCAATCGCATACTTAGAGTGGAGGCAGCAAAGACTCTCTTACCTAATGTATCAATCTTCACGAGACTCTTTGTTAATAGGTCGAGCTGTAGTAGTTTGAGGAAGAACGACCTTGTCATTCTCTGCCAGGACTACAATAGGATCCATAAAGGCTTGGGATGCCAAAATGGACGATCCTTGGGAGCTGAATACTTCTTATCAATGGATTTAGCCACTGAGGGAATAAGAGCAGGGTTATTCCATACCATTTGAGACAGCGTCTCGAAGGAAGGCTGAATCGGAGGAGTCAAACCTAGGGATCTCCGAGCATGAAGATACTGGAGTCTTAATATCTTCCCAGGATCGATGTCTGTAGTCTGGAGAGAAAGAGTGGATCAGGTTCTTCAACAGAGACTTAAAGGACAGGTCCTCGACCACAGGCTCTGTAGCAAAGAAAGATCCTGTTTCTCCACTTCATCACCCAACCGAAGGTCTGGGTCAGGCTCAACATCATCTCCTGATGGTCCAGAAAGGACTGTTTGGACAGGAAAGGAGTGAAAATTAGGAGAGGAGGAAATGGCAGAGAAAAACAAGGGAGAGAATCCCCAAGGGCTGCAGTGCCAGGGCCAGCAAAGCAGACTGAAGGCAGCACAGAGGCGCACACAGGCGCGCCGAAGAGGCCTGTGACCCATAGCGCCCAGTGGCCCGCGGGCGGCACTGCCAGCGCGTGCAGCGCGACCAGCGCACCACCGGACGCGCCAAGGCACGGCGCCCGAACGCGCCCGCCAGCGGCGCCGCCCAGGCAGCGCGCGACGGCGCCGCCCGATCCATGGCACCACCCGGCGGCGCCCGCGAATAACAGGCGCCACCAACCAACGCCGAGAGACCCTGTAGCGCCGCCAGCAGGCGCCATAGCTCCAGCGGACCCAGCAGCGCCGACACGGCCACAGACCTACAGAAGGCGCGGAAAACCCAGGAACCTGGAAAACAAGAAGAAAAATACCAGGAGATAAGGGCATCGGTGGGGCCCCTGCGCCGCAGCCATGTGAGAAACACCTAATCACGCAGTCGCTAGCACCGAAGAAGGCGCGTAGCGACTAGGAAGGTCCAACCGCCCTACCTGATCGCAGGAGGCCGAGGCTCCGAGGTAACCCGAGCCAGGCAGAAGAACCAACCTCCGAGCCCACCGCTCCATAAAGCGCCCACTGATGAAACTGCTCATCTGGAGCCCTACCTATAGGCGGGAGGGCTCCGATGTCGAGGCAGCGATTATCGAAGCTGGCGACTCGAGAAGACCGGCAACTGCTGCGATAACCGACCGTCGGCAACAGACATACCAGAAGGCGACCTCGGTGATGCCTTCTCTTTTTGACCTGTGGGCGAAGAAGAGCTCGAGGCGAGCAGGCGCGAGAATGCGACCGTTTATTTTTATGCCGGTGAGGACGCCATCCCCGGGCATCGGACTGACCGTAGTGAACCCGCTGAGGAAGGAGGCTGACCCGGACCCAGCCGGCTGACTGAACAGCTTTCATCGAAGTCTCCCTACCGTCCACCTGACCTGCTCATGGTGGGCGCTCCGTCCAGTAGGCGAGACTTCTTCAAGTAAGTTAAATTTAAATATTAGAAAAATTTTCGAAAAATAGAATAAAACTAAGCGATACTACTATCGTGATAATGTTACAAAAAAACAAACTGAAACTATCACGCTAGTTTGAAGTTTGACTCTCGACAGTGACGGCGTCGATCACTGAGCGCACTTTCGTGGGAAAAAAGGAACTGAAGCGGTTGGAGAGGTCGTCGCGAGATGGTCGTCCCCGTTCGAGCCGCTGCTTAGGTATCCTCGCTCGTTGCGCGTCTCTATACCGACCCTCCAGCAAAAGTTTGCTCGATGGGTCTTAGTGCCTCGGCGCCAATCCCACTAGTGTGAATGAGTGGTGGAGACTTATGTCCAGGAAGATCTGGGGATTCTGGCTGGACCGCCTCCTTATGTACTACGCCTGATGTCGGGGGCGGGACCGACGTTGGAGGCGGTCCCCGCTGAAACTGCTAGCTAGAAAATTTCCATGGGGTCCTGACGCCTGCCGGCTTTAGTCCTAATGGTGTAACCTGCTGCAAGAGCTGTATCTCGAAGAAGATCAGTGTCTATCCTTGACCCTTCCCAATTTTCCTTTATTATGTCTTCACTCCCCTTGGATTTTTCCCAAATAGTAACTCAAAAGGGGAGTAACCTGTTGATGTCTGGGGAAACCTCTCGATAAGCAAACATTAAGTAGGGCAAGTACCTATCCCAATATTTGCCTTCATCGTTAGTAAATATTTTTAACATTTGTTTTAGGGTTTTATTAAAACGTTCCACCAGCCCATCAGATTGTGGATGATAAGGAGATGTATAAATGGAATGTACCCCTAAAGCCTGATAGAGACGTTGCAATACCTGGGAACAAAAATTGCTGCCTCTATCAGTCATTATTTCTTTAGGTATACCCATCCTGGAAAATACTTTGACTAATTCTTCGGCTACCTTTTCAGCTGTGACTGTTCGCATAGGTATCGCCTCAGGGTATTTTGAGAAATAATCACAAATAACTAAAATAAAACGGTTCCCCTTGGCACTTTTAGGTAGAGGTCCTACTATGTCCATTGCAATACGATTAAATGGGGCACCCACTAAAGATAAAGACTGTAGAGGCACCTTATCTTTCCTAAGCATAGCTCTTACTTTTTGACATCGTTCACATGATTTACAATACTCCGTCACATGATCATGTATACCTGGCCAAAAGAATCTGTATAGCAATCTCTGCAATGTACGTTCTTTTCCTTGATGACCAGCTATAGGATGTCATGTGTATGTGCCAATAACTGTTCTCTATAAACAGTGGGTACCAGTAATTGTAATACAGATTCTTCAGTTTTTGGATTCACACACTTGCTATATAATAGTCCCTTATGCAGCACCAGTTTATGCTCCGTGTTCTGTTCATTGCCCACCTGCAAAAAGAATAAATTACTCACATTAGTAATGTTGTTTCTTCTAATGGAGTCTTGCTGTATTCTGACATATTACAGTGATGTCCAACCTTTGAACTGCCCCAGAGATGAAAGAGTTAACTTTCCATGCCAGGCATGGAACGCTGAGCTTGAGCTTGGTTGAGACTCTGTCTGTTGCTGTTTGAACTCAAACCGTCAGATCTTTACGAGCTATACTCACTGGGTGTCCTGTGTGGAAACTGTAAACTTACACTAGCCAACTGTCTACTAAATATAATAAACAGATTTTTTCGTCCCAAAACAAAGACTCAAGTCAGGAAACCCAAAAAATAAAACAAAACACAACACCCACTCACCCAAACTAAAGGGGTGAGAAATAAGGGGTGGGGCACCTCCCGAGTGCCAACACTGCTACTGCCCACCCACATCCCAAAAACCAAGGTTCTGAGAGGGGAGGCGGGGGAGGTCAGAATACAGCAAGACTCCATTAGAAGAAACAACATTACTATGATGAGTAATTTTTTCTTCAAACAACATGAAGTCTTGCTAGTAATCTGTTATATTACCGAACTACCAAGCAGTACTTCCATGGAGGAGGGACAGCACCTACTTAGGAAATAGGCTCTGAAGCACTGCTGTGCCAAACCGAGCATCACTCCTAGCCTGGATATCCAGAGAGTAATGTTTGGTAAAAGTGTGTACTGTTTTCCAGGTGGCTGCTTGACAAATCTCTAAGATAGGAATATCCCTGGCAGCAGCCAGGGAAGCAGCTGTACCTCTGGTAGAGTGAGCCCTCAGGCCTGAGGGTGGAGTCCTACCTAGTTTTTCATAACAAAATTGAATGCAAGAGACAATCCACCTGGCAATAGATCTCTTAGTGGCAGGTTTTCCCTTACCAACCTCACCGTGAGGGACAGTTGGAGGGAGTCAAACCTTAGACCCTTGGTGCGCTCTATGTAGTAGCTAAGGGCTCTTTTCACATCCAAACTGTGTAGCCTCCTCTGCCCAGAGGAAGAATGGTCAGTGAAGAAAACAGGAAGGGACATAGACTGGTTAAGGTGGAAATCCGAAACCACCTTAGGCAAAAACTTCCTATTAGTCCTGAGGACCACCTTATCTCTATGGAAAGAGATAAAATCAGGCTCCACTGACAGGGCCTGTAACTCACTTATGCGTCTGGCAGAAGTGATGGCCTCCAAGAACACAGTTTTCCAAGTTAAGTACTTAAACTCTGCTGAGGACAAAGGCTCAAAAGGGGGTTGCATAAGCTGAGCAATGCAAATATTGAGGTCCCAAGCAGGGGCAGGGTCCCTGAATGTAGGATTGGTATGAAGCAATCCCTTGAAAAATGTTGAAAATACAGGATGGGCTGAAAGGGAAGAATGCTTGCCTGCTAAAAGGAAAGCAGAAACAGCTGCCAGATGCAGTCTTAGTGTAGCTGGTCTGAGTCTCAAGCTATTAAGATGAACCATGTAGTCAAGGACTGTGGGCAGGCCAGCAGGCTCTGGGGAAATATGCTTCCCAGAGCACCATATAGAAAATCTTTTCCACTTGGAGTTGTAAGTGTTTCTGGTGGAAGGCTTCAGAGAAGCCTTTAGGATATCCATAACACCTTGAGAGAGGTGCAAATCAGCAAACTCTAACTCTTCAAGAGCCAGGCCTTGAGATTGAGAGATTTGAGATTTGGATACCAAACCCTCCCCGAGCACAAGATAACAGATTGTAATTCCTGGAAAGAGACAGGGGGAGGTGGACTGCTAAGGACAACAAGAGAGGGTACCAAGGCTGCCTGGCCCAGTCTGGAGCAATCACAATCACCTTGCAGGGTTGAGACCTGATTTTGACTAACACCTTGAACAGGAGAGGGAAGGGGGGAAAGCATACAGGAACTTCCCTTCCCAATTGAGAACTAGGGCATCCAGGAGGACTGAGCCCAACACTGGGGGACTGCAGCAAAAGAGGGGAAGTTGGTGATTGTCTGGGGCTGCAAAAAGATCTATCTGTGGGGTGCCCCATCTGGAGAAGATCACCTTCAAAACCAGGGGATCCAGGGACCATTTGTGATGGCCCTGAGATATCCTGCTGAGAACATCTGCCAGGGCATTGTCCTTGCCTGGGAGGTGTATTGCTGTAAGAGAGGTGTTCAGGGAATAGGCCAGAGACCATAGCTTCATTGCCTCTGTGCACAAGGCCGTAGACCGAGTGCCCCCTTGCTTGCTGATATACCACATTGTGGTGGTATTGTCTGTCTTGATCTGAACTACCTTGTTCTGAACAGACTTGGAAAAAACTTGAAATGCTAGAAACACTGCTCTGAGTTCTAATAGATTGATGTGAAGCAGAGATTCCTGAGGAGACCACAACCCTTGTGTGGTCAGGTCTCCCAAGTGTGCTCCCCACCCCAAGAGGGAGGCATCTGTAGTAAGGATTAGAGAATGAGACTGGGTGACAAAAGGAACTCCCTGTCTTAAATTGTCCTGATCCAGCCACCACTGTAATGCCTAGATCAGGGGTATGAGTCACTGGAATTAGTTTGGTCAGAGGGTCCCTTTTCTGAGACCAAAAGGCTCTCAAATGGAACTGAATATCCCTTATTTGAAATCTTGCTCCCTGCACCACAGCTGTAGAGGCAGCCATGTGCCCCAGGAGCTGCAGAAAATGCCTTGCTGGTTGAGACACCTGAGGGGTGAATGAAGAGGCCCGCGAGGTAAGAGTCCTTGCTCTGTCCAGGGGGAAGGAAGGCCCTTGCTTTTACTGTGTCCAGCTCTGCCCCTATGAAGGTGAGGAGCTGCACGGGCTCTAGAACTGACTATGAGAGATTCAGAAGGAAACCTAGAGAAGTGAGCAGTTGCTGAGTTATCTGTAGGTGTAACTTGACTTGGTCTGAAGACTGGCCTACTATGAGCCAGTCATCCAGGTATGGAAAGATGGAGATCCTTTTTCTCCTTAGGAAGGCAACTATTACTGCCAGGCATTTTGTGAACACCCTTGGAGCAGAAGTTAGGCCAAAGGGCATTGCTCTGAATTGGTAGTGGCCTGAGGGCAGCTCGAACCTGAGGCACTTTCGGTGCGAGATTCTGATGAGAATATAGAAATAGGCATCCTTGAGGTCCAGGGAGACTAGCCAGTCCCCTGGCCTTAGAGAGGGTAGAATTACTCCCAGAGTCACCATTTTGAACTTTGGCTTTATAAGGTGCTTGTTTAAATATCTGAGATCCAGGATGGGCCGCCATTCTCCTGTCTTTTTTGGGGGTTAGGAAGTACCTGGAGTACAATCCTTTCCCTTTGTGTAGGGGTGGGACCCTCTCTATGGCTCTGAGAGCCAAGAGGGAAGAGACCTCTGCCTCTAGGGCAAGTGCCTCTGAAGGATTTGCAGGTGGAAAAGATCTGGTTCTCATCTTTGGAATCTTTTTGAAGCTGAGAACCAGTCCCTGGCTTACTACTTCCAGGACCCATTTGTCTGATGTTAAAGACATCCAGTCCTGGACAAAGTAAGCCAGCCTGCCCCCTACAGGTGGTGGAGAATCGGCCCTGGCAAACCCATCAGGGTGCTTGTTTGGCAGGGGCTTTAGGCTAAGGGGTGGAAGCAGGCCTGCTTGTACTCCGTCTGCCTCTCCCTCTAAAGAACCCCCTATGAGCATAAGCAGAAGAGGAGGCCTGGGCTTGGTAGAAAGGCCTATGAAAAGGCCTGCCCCTGGAATGCTGCCTCTGGGGAGTGGCTTGCCTTTCCTTGGCCTGAGCACTCCTATAGGTGGTCCTGTATTCATCCATTTTCTTCATGCAGTTTTCTGTTTGCTCCCCAAACAGAGAATTACCCACAACAGGAAAATCCATGGCCTTAGTCTGGGTATCCTGAGACAGGCTAGTACATCTGAGCCAAGCCATCCTGCGAAGGGCCACAGATGTGGCCATGACTCTAGATGAAACATCATTGGAGTCCACTGCAGCATGGAATTGCACCTTGGATGCCTCAATACCATCCGCAGCCACCTGCTCCAGCTCCTTGGCAAGCTGGCCAGGGACCTGTTTAGGTAAAGCCATTACAGTGCCCCATCTAGATTTCTGATATCTAGCTGTATAGGCCATATAATTAGCCTGCCTGAGTCCCAATGATGCTGCCATATACCGTTTCTTTGCCATGGCATCAATCC
Organism: Neoceratodus forsteri; assembly: GCA_016271365.2. Lineage (NCBI taxonomy): Eukaryota > Metazoa > Chordata > Ceratodontiformes > Ceratodontidae > Neoceratodus > Neoceratodus forsteri. The sequence continues at coordinate 295,857,307 of CM057453.1, read as the reverse complement.
TTCTGGAGTCCTTATCTGGGGGGTGTGAAGCCAAGGGTATATTTGCCTTATCACAGGCTGCAGCCTGCACTACCCCAACATGGCTGCATTGCTGGGTAAGGAACTCCGTACTTGAGCCTGAGAGAGTATACCTCTTGTCCATTCTCTTGTCCACAGGAGGTATAGAATTAGGAGTCTTTAAAAATTTTTATTGTCTGTTTCCCAAAGGACTTATGAAGGGGAATAGACAGCCTCCTGGACTCTGGGATAGCCATCATTTCAACATAGTCAGACTCCTCCTGGTCGTCCACAGCTTCTTCCATAGGAAGCTGAAGAGTTTCAGCCACTTTTTTGTAGAACATAAAATGGGAAGGGGACTCAGAAAGCCTAGGAGGAGGAGGAGACACTCCTAAAGGTCTGTCTGGGGAGATGTCCGGGTCAATAGGCACATCCAGACTTCCGTAATCACCATCACTATCCTCATACTCTCCTCCTTCCTCCTCCTCCTCCAGTTCATAAAAATCCTCTAAATTATAATCCGGAACCGGGGAAACCGACCGAACCGAGCCCCTTCCTGATGGTGCCGGTTCGGTCGGAACCGGGGATAGCGACTGAACAATCCTTATCGCTTTGGCTATTTCATCAGCGGTCGGAGAAAGAACTTGTGGATCCACACCGGCTGATTTATCCCTTCTTTTTCTTTTAACCGGAACAGACTCCTCAGAGTCGGTTCTCCTTTGGCCCGAAGAAGTTCGCCCTGGTCAGAGGGCACTCCTTCTGGTTCGGTTGGAACTGAACCGGGCTGGCCATCTGGGTCAGCGGACTTCTTGGCCTCCCTTTCCCTGAGCCTACCAACTCTTTTTTCCAGGGTAGCTGCAGGAAAATTTTTACAAATCTGGCAGTCTGAATTGAGGTGGTCAAACCCCAGACAATAAATACAGGTGGTGTGGGGATCAGCCTTAGCAAAGACTTCCCCACGCATGCTACAGTGTTGAAACCCAGTGGGCCCGGTTTTTCTTTTGGGTTTCTCAGACATGGCCAGTCCTAACAAAAAACTTACCCTTTTTTTGGCAATCCGCCAGGTAAGACACCCTTATCGGTTCCTGACCGTGTTACGAGTCGTGGAAAAAACCGTAATAAAATCCGTTTTTTTTTAGAACCGATAAGGACCGGTTACCACAATCCAAAAGCAGAATAAACTTTTTTTTGAACAACCTGATCGGTTCAAATCGAACCGATCCCACGTTTTCAAGTTCCACACAGAAGAACAACAAAAATAAGCCTATCTAGTACTCACGAAACCACAGACAGAGACTGAACCGTCAGGTTACGGTTTGAATTCGGTCGAAAACTGAGAAAAACGGTACTTTAACCGACAAATTGAACCGAGCAAAGGAGAAATTTTCGGAGCGACTGTTCAGTGAGGCGGAGTAAAGAATCTAACGGTCTGAGTTCAAACAGCAACAGACAGAGTCTCAACCGAGCTCGAGCTCAGCGTTCCATGCCTGGCATGGAAAGTTAACGCTTTCATCTCCGGGGCAGTTCAAAGGTTGGACATCACTGCAATATGTCAGAATACAGCAAGACTTCATGTTGTTTGAATAAAGGTTTTAAGGAATTATCATGCATTTGAGCTACTCTAAAGTCTGACTGTAAACTGAAGTCCTTTAACTCAACAGTGTCTTTAGAGTCTCTATGCAAGTGTTGCCACATCTGCTTGTCTTGGTGCTTTTCCCTTTTAGTCTTTCTTGTTTTACCAGGAAGCTCGAACAGATCATCTTCAAATGGGAAGGAGCACTGCAAAACTGTATCTTTCTTTCCTTGGGCTCTGGTAGTCATTGCTCTCACATTAGTAGCATCAGCGAGCAACTGTGAGAAGTCTGGGTGGTCATGCCCTATAATAACTGGTACTGGTAGATGGGGAACCACCCCTACTTCCATGTTTCGGGTAATTGCTTGTACTTGTACCTCAACTTGTTGCATAGGGTACGTATGTGTATCTCCATGAATACAAGTTATTTGTGTCTGATTGTGAAACCCAGGAACTGTAGGTATCATACTTGCTTTAACTAAAGTTTGTCTACTACCAGAATCTAGCAGTCTAACCACATATTTTCCATTTATTTTAATAGGTGTAATGTACTGCCCCCCAATTGGCTAAAACTAAATGAGTTGGGCTAGTTTTCTTTCTTGGACAAAACCTTGCGATATGTCCTTTCCCTTGGCAAGAATTGCATATTATTTCAGTGTTGGGGGGTTTGGAAACATTTGCATTTTTAACAGTTCCACTAGTTATGGTTGCAGTAGTTGAAGAAGATCTTACCGTGGGATGGGTTACACTGGCTCCAGAGTATCCTTTATTCCTATTCGGCCTTGCAGTTAGGTAGTCTTCTGCTAATTGCACTGCTTTTTTAGCTGTCTCTGGGCGGTGTTCCCGAACCCACATCTGGACATCCTGGGGTAGAATGCGTATGAACTGTTCCAGAACAACAGTCTCCAACATCTGTTCTTTTGTATTGGTGGAGGGGTTGCAACCACTTGGTACACAAGTCTTTCAGTCTTGTAAAGGCTTCTTGTGGGGTATCTGATGACTGAAATCTTAGAGTTCGAAATCTTTGCCTATGTGTTTCCAGGCAGATATCATAGCGTTTCAGAATAGCCTCTTTTACAGTGTCATAATTCTTGCTCATTGCACTGTCCACATTACCATATGCTAGTTGAGCTTTTCCTGTTAGATAAGGTGCGAGACGTATTACCCATTGTTCCCAAGGCCATTGACAGGCTCGTGCTATGCGCTCAAACGTGGTCAAATAAGTTTCTATGTCATCGGTTTCAATTTAGTCAATTTTATGTCCTTGGGGTTATCCCCTGTCGGAGGAGGGGGCCTACTGACGCCAAGTGCTTGAATAGCTCTCAAGGTATCAGCCCACCTAGCCTCATTTCTTTGCATGTCCCTTTCTCTCTGTTTCTCCAAGGCTATCTGTTGAATGCATAGCCACTGTAGCAGATCTTGAGTATCTCCAGTAGGGGGTCCTTTCTCCATCTCCTCTTGTTCGCCATCTTCAGGGTCACCACCACCTGCACCATCCTCTTCATGTTTTGTGATTTTCCGTTTAACATCTGGTAGCCCAGTCATCATGGGTTGTCCTAATTTCTCCGCCATTGTTCGGGTCAACACACCAACAGGTATCTTCTTCTGGGACACCCACGACCTCCTTCAATACTCTGTGCAATATCATAGGTATCCCACCACTTCCACCACGTGTGAGGTGTGGGATTATAAGGATAATGCTTATCCAATGTTGTGAGTGCACCAGATGCATATATTTATTGAAATAAACCAAAATAAAGCCAAACTTCAGGCGACGAAAGAAAATGAGACATAAAAACAAATAATAACAGCTTGGAACACTAGAAGGAGCTAGTGTAACACTCACTGAGGTCAGAACACATCTGTACCTCACCAGACTATCTAAAGAACTAAGCCAACATCTTGCCTTATATACTCTTAGAAACATGTGACTTAGAGAACTCCTACCCTAAGTTTTGGAAAAAATAACATTCTTGCAGAACAAAAGGACTGATTCTTTAAATTATACTACAAAACATATTGTATTCTAAATACAGTACATCACATCATTCCAAATTATAAAAATAAAGTTTAAATATAAAGTTAAGTTTAAGAACTACCAGATTAACTCCGCCCCTTACAATGTACCTATAAATAAAGGAGGAGACCAGCCGGACAGTTCTATAGTGTCATACGGGATGCTAGGAGTTAAGCTGTAGTTCTACCTGATAGAACAGAAAAAGCAACCTAAAGAAATAAAAGGTTTGTTGAGCTTATTAATTTTTTAATTATTTCACTATCCTGCCTAAAACTCTAATTCACTAAATACTGTATTTTTAACACAAGCCACCTTTTACCCTGTAAGGAAGAATTTTAAATTCTGAAGCAGCATTCACTTCCAGAGTTAAGAATGCTAATAGCTGTCTACAAGAGTTCCAAAATCATTACTTTTCCATAACTAAAAAATAGTTAGACATCAATATAAATTCGTCTTTTCATGTGTTGTTTGTTCACAGTGTACAAAGCTTATAAAATAGGCATATGAACCAAGGCAGCACTTTAACAAATGACTGCTGCGAAAGAGGGATGGTCTGTCTACTTATTGTCCTTTATGTTCTTTTCAGGCACACTAAGGGAAAGCAGGAAGCACTAAAAGGAGGGTTTAAAACCTCCGTAGGGTATATATTTAAATTCAGGCAATAAATAATGAAAACATTGCCTTGGCGGTAACCAGGAGGTGGAAGACGAGCCGAGGGGGGTGTGTGGAAGGCTCAAGGGTAGCAAGAAGGACGTTCTGGAGACAAAAATATTCTTCTGTTCTTCATTCCTTTATTTTTAGGTGAATAGAAGGTTTGCATCTTATAAAATACAAAATAAATTGAACTGAACGTTTTTCTTTAACAAACTGCCAAAAGAAACAAAAATCAGGTCAGTAGAAAATACTACTTCACCTAAGAGGTGTTCACAGTGCAACACCCAAATCACATCTGATCTCAAGTCAAACTGTTCTGGCATATGAAGGGTGTAGTGAAACAGGATTGGTCCCTGGTAACACACAATGAGAAAACATTTCATTTTATGCTTTTATATTTATCCCATTACTTTCAGGTAATTATGTACAATATAAATAGCAATATTCTGTGCAAAGCTGCTTAAAAAAAATTAGGACCTTGTTTAGGAACACAGCCAGGATCCACCCCATCACCTCTGCATAAAGTACTGACGAAAACATCCGGCCGGCCTTTAGATAACCAGAGGAGATGCGGGGAGCTGCGGCGTCCAAAGACACAAAGGGACCCATTTCAGAATTGAAATAAACTGCATAAATGTTTTTAGACTCTGTTCAGGTATGTACCAGAATGTTTAAACGTGAATACTAACAACTCTGATACCCTTCTTTCTTTAATTCGCTTGGAAGCAAACGGGAGAAAAAATAAACAAAATTAGCTGCACGATTATTTGCACCTTTGTGCTGCAGTGGGAGCCGGAACGAAAACGGTTCATTTCCAAAGGGTAACTTCACAAAATCACTAAAAAAAAAAAAACGGTTCCGGAGATATATCTTAGTCCCATACAAATATCATTGTTTTTATTTTCTTTAAAACTGAAAGAACCTTCCGTAGCGGTCTATGCACGGTGCCTTGCACCTTTCAGACCTTTCAGATGCTACGGTTACTATCTTTTATTCATGCTAGACCCAAATGACTACGCTTGTGTCTCCTGACACCTTAACCCCGCTAAAGGGGTTTAACGGACAAACGCCATAATTATAGAAGCTGCTGTTTTATTTTCACATAGTGCATATTCAAAATAGAAACGGGAGCATGAGGGAAGGGGGGTGGGCAACCTCACATAGCAATGCTCTATTTCAGAAACAGTACCAAACTGTTATAAACAGTGGCACTCCAACTGTGCATAGGGTTCCTTTCTTAAAGAAAAAGCATAATTCAATGGGTGATAGATGGCCAGTCTAAACACCCTCCTGTTTAACAAATAAATAAAAACGCCAAAAGAAAAATGAGACACAATAGACAACACTCACTCCACGAGACAACCGACATACATATAAAATTCAAAGAAGAATTAAAAAAAAAAAAAAAAAAAAGGGGGGGTTTAATGCCCCTTCCACAGGGGGGAACCACTTGCACTATCGAGAAGCGGCTCCTCTGAATACCGCAAGACAGCTTTTACATAAAAGTACTGAGGATTCAAACGCCGGCTTTCATGTAATATTGTGGCACAATTTAGCCAGCTGTCGCAAGGACAGCATACAGGGAAAAAAAAACAAACCATATGAGAAAGAACTGCCTACAATACTATTCAATATTAAAGGAACACAGGAACAGGAAGTATTCTCAAACCCTTTTCATAACGCGAAAACGAGCGCTAGAGATACACAGCAAGGGTTTAGGCACTAAATTACGATTATCCATACCTTCCATTTACGGGGAGGTTTTATCCCTAGCTACAACCTTTGTGTTTCTATTGTTCTTTTAATGAATTACTTTAATATACAAGATTACTAAACGAGGAGGGGGGTGGTTAAAGAGACATAAGCTTCATATACCAGAATAGACACAGGGATAGTAAGGATGTTCTATAGGTGGCCTGCCTATATACGTGGGAGTAAAGAGATGGGAAAAGCATACAAAAAGACAGGACAAAAGAAAAGGGCTGTTGCAACAGACTTAAAAAAAAAAAAAAAAGTCTGGTATATGGAGTTATCCCCTACAGGCTCCTAGGTGGGCTCCCCAGCCCAGGAGAGAAGCATCTGTGGTTAGTACCACTGAATGAGATTGATTGAGGAATGGGACACCTTGTCTCGAGATTGTCCTGATCCAGCCACCACAGAAGAGCTTGGACCAGGGTCTGAGTCACTGGAATCAGTTTGGTGAGAGTCCTTTTTCTGAGACCAAAAAGACCTTAGGTGGAACTGAAGAAAAAATTACTCACCTTAGTAATTATGTTTCTTCTAATGGAGTCTTGCTGTATTCTGACTATTGCAGTTAGCCCCAGCACTCAAACTGCCCCGGAGAGTAGAGGGTTAATTTTCTATGCAGAGCATAGAATGTTGAGCTTGAGTTTGGTTCAAACCTTTGTCTGCTGTACTTTGAAGCGCAACTATCAGATTCTTATGAGCTAATACTAACTACTATGTGGAAATTATAAAATTTTTACTAGCCAAATGGCAACCAAATATTCTGGATCCCCAAAAGACTCAAGTCAAGAAATCAAAAATCAAAAACCAGGTAGTGAACAACTTAAGACTGTTAAATAAATAATATAACCCACTCCCCCTCTCTAAAAGGAAGGAGTATCCAAATGCACCTCTGGGATGCAACACTGCACCTGCTAGCCCACTTCCCAAAAACAGGTTCTGAGAAGGGAGATAGGTCAGAATACAGCAAGACTCCACTAGAAGAAACATAATTACTAAGGTGAGTAATTTTTTCTTCAAATAACATGAAGTCTTGCTGTATTCTGACTATTGCAGACTACGAAGCAGTACCTCCATGGAGGAGGGAATCGAACCTACCTTGGGAATAGGCTCTGCAGTACTGCTGTACCAAACCGAGCATCACTCCTAGCCCGGCTGTCCAGAGAGTAATGCTTGGTAAATGTATGGACTGTTTTCCAGGTGGCTGCTTTACATATCTCTAGCAAAGGAATGTCCCTGGCCGCAGCTAGCCGAATGAGCCCTCAAGCCTGAGGGAGGTATTTTGCCTAGCTTCTCATAGCAGAATTGAATACAAGAGACAATCTACCTGGTGATAGTTCTCTTAGTGGCAGGTTTGCCCTTACCCACATCCTCATAAGTGAGAAACAACTGAAGGGAGTCAAACCTGTGAGCCTTAGTACGCTCAAAGTAGTAACTAAGGGCTCTTTTAACATCCAAACTGTGTAAACTTCTTTGTCTTGAAGAAGAATGATCAGTGAAGAACACTGGGGGAGACAGATTGGTTCAGATGAAAATCTGAACAACTTTAGGTAAAAACCTCCTCTTAGTTCTAAGGACCACCTTATCTCTATGGAATGAGATAAAATCAGGCTCCACTGACAGAGCTTGCAATTCACTGATACGCCTGGCTGAAGTGTACCAGAAACACAATTTTCCAGGTCAGGTACTTAAGCTCAGACGAAGCCAGAGGTTCAAAGAGTGGCTGCATAAGCTGAGCAATGCAGATATTGAGATTCCAAGGTAATAGTTACCAAGAACACAGTTTTCCAAGTCAAGTACTTAAGCTCTGCTGAAGACAAAGGCTAAAAAGGGGGTTGCACAAGCTGAACAATGCAAACATTAAGATCCCAAGCAGGGGTATGATCCCTAAAGGGGGAGTGGTATGAAGCAATCCCTTGAAAAATTTGCAGAATACAGGGTGAGATGACAGTGAGGAAGGCTTTCCCGCTGAGAAAAAAGCAGAAACAGCTGACAAATGCACTTTGAGAGTAGCTGGTCTGAGGCCTACACCATTAACATGAACCATATAATCCAGAACTGTAGACAATTCAGCAGCGTCTGGGGATATATGCTTCTTGGAACACCAAATGCTGACTCTTTTCCATTTGGAGTTGTAAGTTTTTCTGGTGGCAGGCTTTCAAGAGGCTTTGAGAGTATCCAGAACCCCTTGGGACAGATGCAAATCTACATACTCTAACTCTTCAAGAGCCATGCCTTGAGATTGAGCGACCGAAGATTGGGGTACCAAATCCTCCCCTGAGAGGAGATTAACAGGCTGTAATTCCTGGGAAGAGATAGGGAAGATGGACTGCTAGGGACAGCAACAGGGGGTATCACGGCTGCCTGGCCCAGTCTGGAGCAATCAGAATCACTTCGCAAGGTTGTGACCTTACCTTGACCAGAACCTTGAACAGTAAAGGAAAGGGAGGGAAGGGAAGGCATACAGAAATTTCCCTTCCCAGTTCAGAATCAGAGCATCCAGGGGGACTGAGCCCAAGACCGGGGGTCTGCAACAAAAGAGAGGAAGTTGCTGATTGTCTGCGGCTGCAAAAAGGTCTATCTCTGGAGTGCCCTACCTTGAAAAAATAACCTTTAATGTCAGAGGGTCCAGGGACCATTCGTGATGGCCCTGTGAGATCCTGCTTAGTGCATCTGCTAGCACATTGTCCTTCCCTGGAAGGTGAACTGCTATCAGAGAAGTTTGCAGAGAATAAGCCAGGGACTACAACTTCATGGCTTCTGTGCACAAGGCCGTAGACCGAGTGCCTCCCTGCTTGTTGATGTGCCACATGGTAGTGGTGCTGTCTGTCCTGCCTGAACCACCTTGTTCTGCACTGACTGAAAGAAAGCTTGCAGGGCCAGAAAAACTGCCCTGAGCTCTAGGAGACTGATATGGAGAAGGGACTCCTGAGGGGACCACAGTCCCTGGGCAGTGAGGGCCCCCAGATGGGCTCCCCAGCCCAAAAGGGAAGCATCCATGGTAAGGACCACTGAATGAGACCGAGTGGCAAATGGAGCCCCTTGCCTTAAATTGTCCTGATCCTGCCACCATTGAAGGGCCTGGATCAGGGTCTGAGTCACTGGAATCAGTTTGGTAAGGGAATCCTTCTTTTGGGACCAAAAGGCCCTCAGATGGAACTGAATGTCCCTCATCTGGAATTTTGCCCCTTGGACGTCTGCTGTAGATGCTGCCATGTGGCCCAAGAGTTGAAGGAAATGCCTTGCTGGTTGGGACACCTGAAAGCTGAAGGAAGAAGCCAGTTCTATAAGAACTCTTGCCCTGTCCAGGGGAAGAAAGGCTATTGCTTCGACCGTATCCAGCTCTGCCCCTATAAAGCTAAGAAGCTGGACTGGCTCGAGAACTGACTTGGGAAGATTGAGAAGAAATCCTAGAGAAGTGAGCACTTGCTGGGTCACTTGCAGATCTGAGTTGACTTGGTCTGGAGACTGGCCCACTATTAGCCAATCATCCAGATATGGAAAAATGGAAATCGTTTGCCTCCTTAGAAAGGCAACTACTACTGCCAGGCACTTTGTGAAAATCCTTGGGGCTGATGTTAGACCAAAGGGCATTGCTTTGAACTGATAGTGGCCTGAGGGCAACTCGAACCTGAGGTACTTTCTGTGGGAGCACCTGATGGAATGTGAAAATAGGCATCTTTGAGGTCCAGGGAGGCTAGCCAGTCCCCTGGCCTTAGAGAGGGAACAATTATTCCCAGAGTTACCATCTTGAACCTTGGTTTTAAAAGATGTTTGTTCGGGTATCTTAGGTCTAGGATGGGTTGCCACTCTCCTGTCTTTTTTGGGGTAAGGAAGTACCTGGAGTACAGACCTTTGCCCCAGTGTAGGACAGGCACTCTTTCTATGGCTCTTAAAGCCAGAAGAGACAAAACCCTCTGCCTCTAGGGCAAGGGTTTCTGAGAGACCTGCAGGTGGAAAAGATCTGGCTCTCATCTGTGGAAATTATTTGAAGCTGAGAACCAGTCCCTGGCTCACTACTTCCAGGATCCACTTGTCTGAGGTAATAGAATTCCAGTCCTGAAAGAAGTAAGCCAGCCTGCCCCCTACTGGAATAGGAGATTCGACCCAGGCAGACCCATCAGGGTGTCTGCTTGGCAGGGGCCTTAGGCTGAGGAGTGGATGCAGCCCTGCTCATCTCCCTTCTGCCTCTCCCTCTGAAGAACCCCTCTGTGAAAAAGGAGAAGAGGCCTGTGCTTGGTAGAAAGGCCGATGAAAAGGCCTGCCCCTGCCCCTAGACTGCTGCCTTTGAGGAGTTGCCTGCCTGTCCTTGGCCTGAGCAGTCCTGTACTCGTCCATTTTCTTCATGTAATTCTCTGTCTGCTCCCCAAACAGCAAATTACCCACTACAGAAAAATGAATGGCCTTAGCCTGGGTATCCTGTGAGAGGTTAGTACATCTGAGCCAAGCCATTCTCCAAAGAGCCACAGATGTAGCCATGACTCCTGATGACACATCATAGGAGTCCACAGCAGCATGAAACTGTACTTTTGATGCCTCAATCCCATCTGCAGCCACCTCCTCCAGCTCCTTGGCTAGCTGGGGGAGGCCTGTTTAGCCAGTGCCAGTACAGTGTCCCACCTGGACTTCTGGTACCTGGTTCTATAGGCCATATAATTTGCCTGCCTGAGTCCCAAGAAAGATACCATGTACTGTTTTTTTGCCATGGCATCAATCTTCCTGGAGTCTTTGTCTGGGGGGGGGAAGCCAAGGGAATGCTTGCCTTATCACAGGCAGCAGCCTGCTCAACTCCAACATGGCTGCATTGCTGGTATAGAAACTCTATATCTGAGCCTGATAGTGTATACCTCTTGTCCATTCTTCTATCAACAGGAAGTATAGAATTGGGAGACTTCAGGATTTTTTGTGTCTGCTTCCCAAAAGATTTGTGAAGGGGAATAGACAGTCTCCTGGACTCTGGGATGTCCATCATTTCCATATAAATCAGGCTCCTCTTGATCCTCCATAGGAAGCTGGAGGGTTTCAGCCACCTTTCTGTAAAACATAAAGTGGGAAAGGGACTCAGAAAGCCTAGGAGGGGATACATCCGAAGGTCTGTCTGGGGAGATGTCCGGTTCCACAGGCACATCCAGACTTTCACCATCACCATCATCATCTTCAAACTCCCTCTCCTCCTCAAACTCCGGTTCATAAAATTCTTCAGGGGTATAATCGTGAACTGGGGGAAGTGACCGAACCGAACCCCTGCCGAAAGGTGCCGGATCGGTCGGAATCGGGCGAAGCGATTCTACAATCCGAATTGCTCTGGCTATTTCCTCAGCGGTTGGAACATGAACTTCTGGATCCGAACCAGTTGATTTCTCTCTGCGTTTTCTTTTTGTCAGACCCGAACCCTCAGAATTGGCTTTCCTTTTGCCCGAAGAAGTGTCACTCTGGTTAGAGAGCACTCTTTCTGGTTTGGTCGGAACCGAACCGGGCTGGCCATTCGGGTCAGCGGACTTCTCGGCCTCCTTTTCCCTCAGTCTACCTAATCTCTTTTCAACTGTAGATTTGGGAAAACTTTTACATATTTGGCAGTCTGTATCGAGGTGTTCAAACCCCAGACAATAAACCAGGTGGTGTGGGGATCGGCCTTGGCAAAGACCTCCCCACACTCACTGCAGTGTTGAAACCCAGTGGGCCCGTTTTTTTTCTTGGGTTTCTCAGACATGGCCAACCTAACAAACTTACCCTTTTTTTATGGCACCCACCAGGCAAGACTCCCTTATCGGTTCCTAACCATGTCACGGGTATTGGAAAAAAAGTACCAAAACACGTTTTTTTTTAGAACCGATAAGGACTGGTAACCACACACTAAAGAAAGATACAGGTAATAACAACAAATGATCGGTTCAGCCGAACTGATCTACACTTTTACAAGTTCTACACAGAAAATCAGCACAAAACCTTTCTAGTACTCACAGCACCACAGACAGAGACTGAACCAACTATGCGGAAATAAATTTTGGTTAAAAACCAACACTTAACCGACACTTTAACCGACTTTCGAACCGAGCTGCGGGAGAAATCTCTGGAGCGACTGTTCAGTGAGGCGGAGTAAAGAATATGACGGTTGGATTTCAAAGGGCTCCAGACAGAGACACCGACCGAGCTCGAGCTCAGCACTCAATGCTCTGCACAGAAAGTTAACCCTTTGTTCTTCGGGGCAGTTTAAAGGTTGGGGCTAACTGCATTTGTCAGAATACAGCAAGATGTCATGTTGTTTGAATAGACAACCTCGTGGACTCTGGGATGTCCATCATCTCCACATAATCAGGTTCCTGTTGTTCCTCTACAGCTTCTTCCACAGGGAGCTGGGGGGATTCTGCCACTTTTCTGTAAAACCTATAGTTGGAAGGGGACTCAGAAAACCTAGGAGGGTAAACACCAGAAGGCCTGTCTAGGGAGATGTCCGGTTCAACAGGCTCAACCAGACCTCCCACACCATCATCATCATCATAATCTTCATCCCCTTCCAAATCCGGTTCATAGAAATCTTCAGGGGCATAATCTTGAACTGGCGGAACCAACCGAACCGAGCACCTGCCAGAAGGCGCCTGATCAGACGGAACTGGAAGAAGAAATTCTACAATCCTTATTGCACTGGCAATCTCTTTGGCAGTCAGAAAATGGGTCTCTGGATCCGAACTGGCCAATTTTTCTTTTCTTTTTGTAGGAACCGATCCCTCAGGATCGGCTCTCCTCTTGCCTGAAGTATCGCCCTGGTCAGAGGGCAGTCCCTCAGGTTTGGTCGGAACTGAACTGGACTGGCCATCCGGGTCAGCGGATTTCACGGCCTCCTTATCCCTGAGCCTACCTAATATTTTTTCCAGGATAGACTTAGGGAAATTTTTTACAGATTTGGCAGCCTGAATTGAGGTGGTCAAACCCCAGACAATAAACACAGGTGGTGTGGGGATCAGCCTTAGCAAAGATCTCTCCACACACACTGCAGTGTTGAAACCCAGTGGGCCGGGTTTTTCTTCTGGGTTTCTCAGACACAGCCATCCTAACCACAAACTTACCCTTTTTATGGCAAACAATCAGGCAAGACACCCTTATTGGTTTCTAACCGTGTCACAGGTAATGGAAAAAAACCACAAGAAAATGCAGTTTTTTTAAAACCAATAAGGACCAGTAACCACAATATAAGTTTAAAAACAAAGATAGACTATATAAATCACTAAATGGCCGGTTTGGTCGAACCGGTCTAAAAATCTATTTTTACAATTTCCACAAGTTTACTATGTCTAGTTCACTACCTAGTACTCACTGTACCACAGACAGAGTTCTGAACCGAAACTTGGGAAAAATAATCGGTAAAACCGAGGACTTTAACCGACTTACAAACTGTGAGCAAAGGAGAAATCTCCAGAGCAGCTGTTCAGTTAGGCGGAGTAAAGAATCTGACAATTGCTCTTCGAAGTGCAGCAGACAAGAGGTTTGAACCGAGCTCAAGCTCAACGTTCTATGCTCTGCATAGGAAATTAACCCTCTACTTACTCTCCAGGGCAGTTTGAGTGCTGGGGCTAACTACAATAGTCAGAATACAGCAAGACTTCATATTGTTTGAATGTCCTGTGTCTGAAACCTGGCTCCTTGTACCACTGCAGTGGGAGCTGCCATGTGGCCTAGAAGCTGAAGAAAATGTCTTGCTGGGTGAGAAACCAGAGGATAAAATGAGGAAGCAAGATCTGTAAGGGCCTTTACCCTTGCTAGTGGGAGGAAGGCCTTTGCTTGAACAGTATCTAACTCTATCCCTATGAAAGTGAGTTGTACTGGTTCAAGAAACGGAAATTACATACCTACCATAATTCTTGATCTTCTTGGTCGAAGCCTCCACCACTCATTCACACTAATTGTATCTATGTCAGAGACGCTAGGATGCAGCGGGAGCAAACTTTTCAAGAGGTCCAGCACCAGAGATGGTGCTGGGAGGAAATTACACCGTGAGCCCCTGCTCACGCGGTGAAGACCACCTTGGCATTGACCCTCCAACCGCCTCAGTACCTTTGTTCCGAGGAGGTGCAGCGTAACTAACCTAGAAGAACTAACCTGACATAAGATAGTCCGAATGACCCGTGTAAGAAGGGTCAACAATGAAGTCTTCACAGCCCAGCCATTAAGGGAGTGAAGACCAAAACCAGAGAAGTGAGCTCGGGGCATGGTGGGTGGGCATGTGAATGAGTGGTGGAGACTTCATCCAAGAAGATCAAGAATTACGGTAGGTACGTAATTTCCATATCTTCCTGGACATAAAGTCTCCACCACTCATTCACACTAATGGGAAAGTACTAAGCTAATAATTCCCAGAGACGGGCGGCAGGAAATAAGAGCTCACATACTTAGGACAGAAGTCTGTTAAGAACAGTCCTGCCAAATGACAGATGTCATCTGGCATGGACATCCAAGGTGTAGTGCTTAACGAAAGTATGCACTGAGCTCCAGGTAGCCATATTGCAAATATCTGCAATGGGCATGTTGCGGATTTCCGTCAGAGATGTTGCGACTGCTCTAGTAGAGTGAGCATACACTCTGCCTTCCAGCTTAACCTGTGCCATAGAAAAGCTGTGGTGAAGGCATGCTACCAGCCACGCTGAAATGCACCTAATAGTGACAGGTTGACCCAGCTGGGTCTCGATGAAGGAAACAAACAGTTGTTGAGCCTTGCAAATTTCTTTTGTTCTATCCAAATAAGAAGGGTATGCTCCCCTTCATTCTGGAAGTTTGCAAAATAGGTAGGCAGGGCTAAAGGTTGGTTTAGAAGGAATTCTGAGACAACGTTAGGGAGAAACTTAGGATGAGTCCTAAGAACTACTTTGTCCTTGTGAAAATACATGCACTATTTCAGAAACTCTATGGGCCGAAGTGATAGCCACCAGGAAGGCAGTTTTCCAAGTGAGAAATTTCAACTCGCAAGTAGCTAGAGGCTCAAAAGGTTTCCGAGTGAGCACGTCTAGCACAAGTTTATTGTCCCAGGCTGCGACTGGGCATCTGATAGGAGGTCTGGTATGCAGAATACCCCTAGGAAACCTCTTAACTACAGGTAACTGAGCCAGTGACATGGAAAGTACTGGCTCATGATAAGCTGAAATGGCACAAAGATGAACTTTGACTGTTGAGTTCTGCAGACCTAAATCTGAGAGGTCTAAAAGGTACTCAAAGACTTTATCTGGTGGGCAGGAAAAAGGGTTTGAAGAGGATTTTGCACACCAGATAGAGAAACACTTCCATTTGGCTGTGTAGGTTTTTCTAGTGGCTGGCTTACGCGCACCCAAAAGAATATCTGAAACGCTACAAGAAATATTGAACCCATATATCTCTATCTCTTCAAGAGCCAAGCATGACGGTGAAGTGACCTCAGACTGGGATGGACCACAGGACCCTGGGTCAGAAGGTTCATCTGAATGAGAAGCACCTTTGGGAGGGGTTTCCGACACACTGTTGAGCAGCAGGAACCATATCTGTTGAGGCCAGAAGGGAGAAATGAGGACCATTTTGTCCCCGAGACTCAAATTTGAGAAGAACCCTCTGAATTAGGGAAGAGGAGGAAAGGTGTATAGAAAGCGTTTTGCCCACTGCAGCCTGAATGCATTGACAGAAAATGTCAGGTCCTGGATTTCTGGAGCAGAAGAGAGGCAGTTTTGCATTGAGTGGGAACGCAAAAAAGTCCAGGTCTGGAGTTACCCATTCTTTGAAGAGTGACTGAACGATGGTTAAGTTGAGAGACCACTCATGAGGATCTGTCTCTGTCCTGCTGAGATAGTCTGCCAGCTCGTTTTATACTCCTGGCAGGTAAACCGCGTGGATTAGAGCCTTGTGCTCCAGGCACCAGTCCCCCAGTCTCATAGCTTCCCTGCATAATGGGTAAGAGTGTGCACTGTCCTGCTTGTTGATGTAATACATCACTGCTTCGTTGTCCATTTGAAGGAGAATGTTCTTGTGACAGAGTATGTCCTTCAAGGTTTGAACTGCATAGAGGACGGCTATCATTTCCAGGACATTTATGTAAAGCTGGGACCTGCCCTGAGTCCACGTACCTTGGGTGTGGAGAGTCTGTCAAAGAGCTCCCCACCCCGTCAGGGACGCGTCCGTGGTAATGGATATCTAATGATCCAGAGAAGCAAAGGGATATCCTTCCAGAAGGTTGTCCTCCTGTGACCACCAGGCGAGTGACCTCTTCAGAGGTTCTGTCACCTTGATGGGAAAGGACTGAGGGTGAGTGACTGGGGACCACTGAGTACTGAGCATCCACTCAAAGGTTCTCACGTGGAGACGTGCTAAGGGTACAGTGAACACTGAGGATGCCATGAGACTCAGCATCCGCTGCATAGAGATAGCTTGAACCAAGCTGTTTTCTCTACTGTATTGGGCCATCTGTAAGATATCGGTCCTTCTGTTCTCTGGGAGAAATGCCTTCTCACAGGAGACGTTCAGAAGAGTTCCTGTAAAGAGGAGGTTCTGGGAGGGCTGCAACTGCGATTTGTTGAGATTTAGCAGGACTCCATGGACGTGAGGAAGTCTGAAGCCGTGGCTACAGCATCCAGAGTTCCTTGTCTGGAGGGACTTGCTAGGAGCCACTCGTCCAGATATGGAAACACTTGTATTCCGATTTTCCTGAGATGCGCCGCGAGAATTGCGCAACACTTTGTAAAAACTCGAGACGACGAGGATAGCCCAAAGGGCAGGACTCTGAACTGATAATGTTGACCCAACGCCACAAACCTTAGGTATTTGTGGTGCTTTGGGTGTATAGGAATGTGTTGGTAGGCATTCTGCATGTCCAGGGAGGCTAGTCAATCGTGTTGATGAAGCAAAGGTAGCAGGATACCTTGAACTTTTCCTTGAGACTCAGAAGGTGGCACTGGGCACTTTGGGGCCTTGTGTCTTCTGCTGCATTTTCTTTTATGGCTGAGGGTTGGGGGTTTTGTTAAAACCTCCTCTGCCTCGAAAGGACTGACGGTTGTGAAACTGACACTAGTCTGCCCCGGAGTAGGAGGAGGGTGCAGGTCGAGCAGTCTTAATGGCACACCTAATCTTCTGTGTGGCCTCCAGAACTTGCTCCACCTGGGGCCCAAAGAGATACATACTGTCAAAGGGTAAAGCCATGACCTGCTGCTGGGCATCATTTGTGAATCCCGAAGTATGTATCCAAGAGTGGCAATGGGTGCAGATGCCAACTGCCGCTGCTCGGAAAGCAGTATCGAAAGCGTCCATTGCAGCTATAACCTGTTGGTTGCTGGACTCGATACCCCTGGTTATGGTCTGAAGTAGCTCTGAATTAGTTTCCGACTTGGGAAGAGCCTCTACCATTTGTTTGAGCGAATGCCCAAGAACATACTTATATTGAGAAAAATAGCCCTGGTAGCTGGCAATACACATACCCAGGGTGGAGGCAGCAAAGACTCTCCTACTTAAGGTGTCTATCTTGCGAAATTCTTTATTTATAGGCTGGGCTGTAGAAGCCTGAGGGAGGACGGCCTTATCATTCTCTGCAAAGACTACAATGGGATCAGCAAAGCCTTGTGAGGCCAATATGGGGCGATCCTTGGGAGAAGCATACTTCCTATCTATGGGCTTAGCCACGGAAGGGATGAGAGCAGGATTGTTCCATACCATTTGAGAGGGGGTCTCGAAAGAGGGTTGTACTGGAGGAGTTGAATCCATAGGGATCTCCGGGACATGTAGGTATTGCAGTCTTAAAAGCTTCCCAGGATCGATTTCTGTAGTCTAGAGAGAAAAAGCAGAATTAAAATTTTTAAGCAGAGACTTAAAGGAAAGGTCTTCTACCACAGGCTCTGCAGCAGGATTGATCCCTGCTCCTTCAACATCATCACCCAGCTGAAGATCTGGGTCTGGCTCAAAATCATCTCCTGACAGTCCAGGAGGGACTGTGTGGACAGGAAAGCAGTGAAAATCAGTAGGAAAAGTAGAAGAGGAAGGAATCAGAGTCGAGAACCCCTGGAGGCCGGACAGTGCAGCCCCAAGCCTCGCACCGATGAAGAACACGGCACCGAACACAAGGAAGTCGGTGCCATCGGAAACGGCCCAGCACACAGCGCCGAGAGGCCACGGTGGCCACAGAGCCCTTGGCACTGTGGATGGCACTGACAGAGCCCGTGGAGCCATGGACAGCGCCGACAGACCCCCTGGCACCATGGACAGCGCCAACAGAGCCCCCGGTGCCACAGATGGAGCCGACAGACTCTCCAACATCACGGACTGTGCCGAGAATGTCCCCGGCACTGCAGACAGCGCCGAGAGTGTCCCAAGGGTCTGAAAACTACGATTTGCAGTAAAAGAAGGAAAACTGGCAGGAGACAGAGGCATCGGTGTGGACCCCTGCACCGCAGCCATGTGAGGGGGAAAACACCAGAGCGTGGAGTTGACAGCACCGAGGTAGGCGCCGCGCAACTAGGAAAGTCCAACTGCCCTACCCGTTCCCTCGAATGGCCCAAAGGCCTTGGAGTGACCGGATCAGGTAGTTGGACCAACCTCCAAGCCCACTGCTCCGTAAGAGCAGCCCACTGGTGAAACTGCTCATCGGAAGCTCCTCCAATACGTGGGGATGGGATCCGATGTCAAGGAGGTCGGCCACCGGAGACAGAAACCAATGACTCTGACAGAGGTGGAGACCGCCACCTGGCCACAATAACTGACCGTTGACACGCAGACATACCGGAAAGCGACCTCGAGTGATGCCTTCTCTTTTTCAACTTGTGTACCGAAGAAGAGCTCGAGGCTGAATGGTGCCGAGAGTGGGACCGTTTCCTTTTTTTTTTTTTTTCATATGTAAACACACGTTAGTTACATATCTAAGACATTCCAAATACAGATTTTATAACACAGGTAGGAAACCCCAACCTTTAATCAAAGGATAGATGCCTCTCGGATATATTGATACCACATTGAGGGGTATACTAAAAACTATGTAAAGCATTCTAAAGTATTTCCAACTCTGAGCTATGTTGCTGAGCGCATGAGTAGTGTGACTAATTGCAATATACTTAGAAGTTCGTTGGAAAGTCCAGAAAATTGTGTCCCACGTTGAGACTTGATGCGTCACACTAACATCTAAAGAAATATAAATGACATTATTTTGTTATAGGCAGCATTATCCATACACAGTACCCAAAACTATTGAAGATAAAAACACTACTAATCATATGATTAACTAGCAATTGATCCTCCTACATTAACTTATGGCGCTATAAAATAAGTAGCTTCACTAATCATGTTCTGTTAGCTTAATTCTTTTACTGAAAAAGCCCTATTAAACCAGGAACATAAAAACTATAAAGCTTCCTGAGGATCTTTTACTTTAGACAGAACGAGTTCTTAAGTCAGGGACTGTTTCCTTTTACACTTTCTGGGGGACCGCCCATCTCCCCGCACATCGGACCGTCCGTTGTGAGACCTTCCCTCTGGAGAGGGCGGCAGATCTGACTCAGCCCGGCTGACTGAACAGCTTTCATATGACGTCTCCCTACCGTCACCTTACCCACTCATGGTCAACTCCATCAATGGAGGGCTGAAGACTTTTTTCTTATAATAAGTCAAATTAAATATAATCGGTACTTATTTCGAAGAAAAATTACAAAACAATAAACTGAAAACGATGCTGCTAGTTTGAAGTTTGACTCCCAGAAGGCGAGCAACATCATCACTGAAGCACACTTGATGGTGGGAAAAAAGGAACTGAGGCGGTTGGAGGATTGACGCTGAGATGGTCTATATCGCACGGGCCTGGCTCATGGTGCTGCTTCCTCATGGCTCCATCTCAGCTCGGCCCTCATGAAAAAGTTTGGCTCCCGCTTGGTCCTAGCATCTCTGGTGTACTCCCATCAGTGTGAATGAGTGGTGGAGACTTTATATCTAGGAAGATCATGATTTATGTCACGGTCTCTGATACGAGCCTACTCAGAGTTTACGCAGCCCTCAACAGAGCCTGCAGATTTGTCTTAGGTGCAGATTGCCTAACACATACGTGCAATCTATACATTAAGACTAAATGGCTTCCTCCCTCAGAGCACATCAAGTTTCAATCATGCCTTCTAGGGAAGAAGGCCCTCCTTGGACTTGCTCCCCACTCCATACAAGCTTTATTCCGCCCTGCACCTTCTGAACATGCCACAAGAAGCGTTGCTAAACAGCCCTAGCAGTCCCGTTCAGAAAAAAATGCCCTGGGGAAATGAGACTTTGTGGTCAGGGCTCCCCCTGGTTAAATGAGCTCCCCCACTCCACCACAAGCCTCCCTCACATTGGTCCCTTTAAGTCTGCACTTTGGAATACTATCTCCCCTCTGGAACGCTGCTATTGTCGCACCTGACCCTGCTGTTGGTAGCCTCTGGCACTCCTGGACAATGCCCCATATCACCCTCTGCTGCTCTTCTGAACCACGAGGTTGCCCCATCTGCCTGCCAGTACACCCTCTGCTCCCATTATCCTCCCCCAAGGTGCCTCTGGTGCCTCTACTCTACCCTCCTGCCACACCTCTCTTCCGCTAGTGCCATCTCCTTCTGGACTCTTCATATGACTCTGCTTTTCAGGACAGACACTGATGTATTGCTACCATCTTAATCACTCATGTTATACTCCTGTTGGCTAATGTTATACTTTTGTTGACTGATGCACTTTATTACCGATGCTGGTATGGGAACTGTAGCCCCTTGTTTTCTGCACTCGTACAATGGTTATGTAATACTTGCCTATGATTATCTTATGTGATGCCTTGCCTTATAGTTCCTAGTAGCGATTACTGTATGTTACTATTTGTTGATGCCTGACAATGCCTTCTGGCTGCCACTGTCTTACCTATTCCTGATTGTGCTCCCCTGACCTCGTTTCTGATGAGGATCCTTTGTAAATGAGCTTTAGCTCAAAGGTTGTAATTCCGATTATTTAATAAATAAATAAAATAGTATATAGGGGATCGGGGATAGGGAGGGGGGTCCACTAGACACCAGGAAATGGTTTACCTGTATTATACAGGGGATCGAGGATAGGGAGCGGGGTCTGCTAGACGCCAGGAAATGGTTCAACTTTAACATACAGGGGATAGGGATAGGATGGGATACACCGGACACCAGGGAATGGTGTTATTATACTATGCAGAGGACTGGGATGGGGGGAGGGACCACTGGACACCAGGGACTACTCCTTTAAACATCGGGCAATGGTGTGAGTGGGGTGAGGGACCACAGGATACCAGAGACTACTTATTCAAACATCAGGCATGGGTGCAGGATCACTGGACACATGGGAAGTTTATTGTTAATGTCAGCCGGCAACTGGGGACGACACTAGCACCAAGGAAATTTTATTTTAACATCAGGCCAGCAACCGTGGGGGACCACTAGCACCAGGATAGCTCTCTGAGACGGACAATGGGGTGGGGGAGGGCGGGCACAGAATCCAGCCTCCTCCCCATGCAAATGGCTCCTCAGTGCCTTGTACATCTGAATATTGAAATGTAAGCTGAATGTAAGCCACTCAGGTGTCTATTTCTGCAGCCATGTCTGCTCAGGGCTATGGTTTAGGCCAGACAGTTTGGCCATATATTCAGTTGAATTCGCGCCGTGTGCTATTCCACTGAATATAGCATCTTTGGGCTCCCAGGCAAGTGTAAGGCGCAGCGCAACGTTTTTTACCTCTCTGAAAATCAGGCCCCTAATGTGGTATTAACGTAAGGACTGAATTATTTACACTACCCTTTATATTGCTACAAAAAGGATTATGACACAGTAGACCTCTATTGACTGTATGTGTTTATTAACTGTTTCCCTCTTTGCAGTTCGTTGTATGCAATTGCCTGTATTTTATCTACAAAATGGAATAAAAACAAATTAAAAAAAATCAAATGCACATGTACACACAGCAAAATGTACATAGATACACCTGCTCACATGTAGCACTCACATTTTCAATGTAACAAACAGCATGTCAGCAGCAGTTGCATTTAATTTTAAGAAATGGAACAAGCTGTTGAATCAATACACTGTATTATAGGCTGACTATTAGCCCCTTGTAACTGGCAGAATTCTGAGATGAAAATGGACTGTGTTTAGTATGCCTATTTTGACTCTTCAGCTTACAAAATGTTAACACAGTCAACAAAATTAGTAAGTGCAAAAGTGCAAGTCAGAGATTTTTTTGTGTTCTGGACTGGTAAAAATGATGAAACATCACAGTTAATATTATACAAATATTTTACATACATAGTAAATGTATTGCACATAATTACAATAAAATGGGAACGCTAAGCAGCAAGTACCCTCCATCGTACCTGTTTTTAAACATATACAGCCATACCGACATAATTGTGCAATACTTGTTCAATGATACAGAATGGCTGCATGCACCATGGTAAACAATTACACTCATAAATTTATAGACATTGTTCTTAAATGTAAAATAATACCACAGTGGAGAAGAATCCAATTATTTTTGAAATCATTCTCTCTCCCTACTGAGGTTAGACTTAAAATTCTTATATAAAATAAACCATTCAGTGTCATCTACACAAAAGTGGAAACGGGCTACGTTTATGTGAAAAGCTGAAAGTAGCGTTAGTGTTCCTCCTTGTCTTTTCCTTTCTTTTCTTTCTCATCCTGAAGTGCAGAACCCATTTTCTTGATGAGGACTGACAAAACCTTGTCCAATGGGTCCATAACACCACGCTGAAGCCACTTAGGAATAGTAGTTCTAGCATGATGGAATCCAAGTTTTTGAAGAATGTAGTCTACCCCAACCGGATCAATCTTTCTGCCAGTCCAGGAGATTAATCAAGGGTCAAGACATATTCACAACATTATGCATGGTTCTAAATTACATTGCTTACCGAGACAAGCTCAGACAGTTTAGTTGTTTTAGTATTATGGCCCACTTGGCCATGCAGCCCTCTAGCTGCCTCTAGTAACCTCCCACCTCATCATGACTTACCCATCCCTTATGTCCTCAGCAGCTTCCACTCTCCCCTACTGAGGGGTCTTCAGAATGGGGGCATGCCCCCACCCTTCCAACACTACACATCTAGTGGAGGGAGGGCAAAGTCTTTCAGGGCCCAAAGAGTGCCAGCACTAGCCATCATTTGATGGGCCATCAATGCATTTTGACCCTTACAGTCTCATGGCATAAACATTCTGGTGAGTGCTATGACCTGGACCCTCTCATCTTCTTGCTGGGTAGTACCTTAGTCAATCTTGTGTATAGCAGCATCAGGGTGGCAGCCTCCCCACACACATGGGAGCAGGCTTACCAGTCCAACACAAAGGGTTCATGCAGTAGAGGCTGACAGTGCCACCCCATCCCGACTGGAACATGCTGCTTTGGGCAGCACTATAACCAGCCTGGATGCCTGACTCCAGGAATCCAAGCCCACTTCATGTCACCAGCACAGAAGCGTAATGTGCTTCTTCCCCTTGGCTACTGAGCGGCCTCAGGAGCAATATTTCAGAAGGTGTGTCAAACAAATCATGTCACTGCTTTGATTTACCAACCATGTTAATATTCTAGAAAAGATGATGAAATTTATCTGTATCGCAAGCTGATGCTTGTATAGGTATCATTTGCCCTGTTTAGTTTTATGTAATAATTTACTGAGGATGATTCTACTGAGCCAAATTTCATATTTAGTGGGGTACAGAGGATGGAATCATTGTGGCATCATGAATGCTTGGTCGGCAGCATGGATGAAACAGTGGATGGTATGACGGATAGCACTGAGGACGGTGCCAAGAACAACACAGAAACTGACACAACTGCTTTTTAAGGCGCCATAAGGGGGTTAGGCCACACAGTACACCTAAATGACACCAACAATTCCTGAGAAGGAGAGTTGATCACAGTCTTGGGAGGTGGAGTGGCTAAGTCCACCGCTGTCATTGAGGCATAAGTCAGGAAGCATAGGCAGACCAGAAGTTACAAAATTCGCAAGTGGCACTTTATTATCATCAGTAACAACAAAATAAAAACATTAAATTATACAGCATAGTTGTTCTTAAAGGCAATACAAACAAAAAAAACACAGTCTTTCATCCATGAGTCTCTTCAAAAGCTTCAGCTCTATCTTTAAACAAAACATGCTCTCTTTTTTATAAGACGTTTTTTTCCTGACAATGAAATTCTGCATCCTGTTCCTGTAAATTACATCTGTGTTCCACAAAATGTATTAAAGACTTTGGGCCTGATTTTAAAAAGCTGAACTTTGGCAGAAGGAGCCTGCACCAAAGGTCTTTGATGCAAGTGGCACCTTGCGCCAAAGTCTGCGGCAATCCCGATTTTCTAACGTGGGCTGTGTCGAAATCGGGATGCCTTGCACCAAGGCTGCCCTGCGCCACCCTTGTGGCATAAGTGCCATTGCGCCAGGTCACAAGGGGGCATGCACCATCCCCTTATTTGGGATTTTAGAAAGCCCACTGTGGTTGCAAGAGGGGGCTCAGTGTAGACCAACCAGGAGCTGGTCTAACGGCCCTGTTCCACTGCCTTGGAAGGCGGTGAGAAGGGGAGCCTGGAAGGTCAGGACAGGGGCAGAGAAAGCAGCGGGGTTGCCACAGGGGGCAATGGGAGCATGTCGGCAATGTCAGGGTTTTGATGTGGCACCCGGTGGCGGTGCCATGCTCAGTGTGACAGAATCGATTGGCCCGGGTAGAGGGGGCCTGGCACAGACGGACCATGATCTGAACACCAGCTCTGGCACCTGCCCCAGAGGTGACACAAGACCCCTACATGTGGTGGGTGTCAGTGGCTGCAGTTTGTGGGGTCAGTCGGTGGATGAGAATATTCCATGGGCACCGCGACATTCCCCTGGGTATACGACCCCCCCATGTGAAGGCAGGCTGATGCCCAACTACACTGTCAAGGACTGTGCCATCTCTGAGGCAGGTGTCAGGGCTGCAGCCACCTGGGGTCTGGGTCAGTGTCCATCTGTACAACCCCCCCACCCGGACTGATCGACTCTGTCCCACTGAGCATGGTATCTTTGCTGGGTGCCAGCTCGGAACCCTGACACTGCCACTGTGTCATCGTCACCCCCATGGCACCCCCAGTGCGCTCTGTCCTGGTCCCCATCTTGTAGGCATATTCCCCCCACCTTCACGGTTAAGGGAGGTAGTACAGCGCAGTGGGTTAAGGCTCTGAACTGCAGATCTGGAGACCTGGGTTTGAGCCCCCCAGTCACCTAGGTGCATACTGCGTGATCCTGAGCAAGTCACTTAACTTCCTTGTGCTCCTAGGTCGCATCTTCAGCTTAGTGTGCTACTCCTGGTTAAACATTGTTCCCTTTCCCTTTCCCCTAGGGTTGCACTGAGCTGGGGGGGGGGCTTGAGGCTTGACAATAAAAAAATCGAGCCCTTTGTCAGTTTCCTGCCTGTGAGCAGCCTGATCAGTGCATTAGTCTTCTTAACAGGTGCAACCAATTAAGACATCCTGTCCTAGAGCTAGTTTCCTATTAACAGTTCTGCAAACTAGCTTGTGAAGGTCAAAATGAAAAAATTACTCACCTTAGTAATGTTGCTTCTTCTAATGGAGTCTTGCTATATTATGACATATGCAGTTTGTCCCAGTCTTAGAACTGCTCCGGAGGTGAAAGAGTTAACTTCCATGCCAGGCATGGAATCTTGAGCGCGAGCTCGGTTGAAAAAACTCTGTCTGTTGTTCTTCAAACTGAAACTGTCAAATCTTTACGAGCAAAAACTCACTAAGGTTCTGTGTGGAAGCTGTAAACCTACACTAGCCAACTGGCTACTAAAATATTAACACATTTTTCTGGTCCCAAAACCAAGACTCAAGTCAGGGGACCCAGAAAATAAAATAAAATACAACACCCAAACACCCCAAAAAGGAGGGGTGAAAAACACAAGGTGGGCATCATTAAGTGCCAACACTGTAGTGCCCACCCACATCCCAAGAGCAGAGGTTCTGGGAGGGGCAGGCAGGGGGGGAGGTCATAATATAGCAAGACTCCATTAGAAGAAACAACATTACTAAGGTGAGTAATTTTTTCTTCAAACATAATGAAGTCTTGCTATATTATGACATTTGCAGACTACACAGCAGTACCTCCATGGAGGAGGGACAGAACCTACTTAGGAAATAGGCTCTGAAGCACAGCTGTGCCAAACCGAGCATCCCTTCTAGCCTGGATGTCCAGGAGTAATGCTTGGTGAAAGTGTGTACTGTTTTCCAGGTAGCTGCTTGACATATCTCTAAGATAGGGATGTCCCTGGC
Source organism: Neoceratodus forsteri (assembly GCA_016271365.2). Taxonomy (NCBI): domain Eukaryota; kingdom Metazoa; phylum Chordata; order Ceratodontiformes; family Ceratodontidae; genus Neoceratodus; species Neoceratodus forsteri. Next base: position 295,831,055 of record CM057453.1, on the reverse strand, counting down.
GCAGCTAGGGGCGTGTACCTCTGGTAGAGTGAGCTCTCAGGCCTGAAGGGGAACCTTACCCAGTTTTGATAGCAAAATTGGATACAAGAGACAATCCACCTGGCAATGGATCTTTTAGTGGCAGGTTTCCCTTTACCAACCTCACCATAAGTGAGGAACAGTTGGAGGGAGTCAAACCTGTGACCCTTGGTACGCTCTATGTAGTAACTAAGGGCTCTCTTTATATCTAAACTGTGCAGCCCCCTCTCGCCAGAGGAGGAATTGTCAGTGAAGTACACTGGAAGAGATATAGATTGATTAAGGTGGAAATCTGAAACCACCTTAGGAAAGAACTTCCTGTTAGTCCTGAGGACTACCTTATCTCTGTGAAAGGAGATAAAATCAGGCTCCACTGACAAAGCTTGTAATTCACTATAAGCCTGGCAGAAGTGATGGCTACTAGAAACACAGTTTTCCAAGTCAAGTACTTAAGCTCTGCTGAAGACAAAGGCTCAAAGGGGTTGCATTAGCTGAGCAATGCAAACATTAAGATCCCAGGCAGGAGCAGGGTCCCTGAATGGAGGGTTGGTGTGAAGCAATCCCTTGAAAAACTTGGAGAATACAGGGTGAGCAGAAAGAGAAGAGGGCTTTCCTGCTGAAATAAAAGCAGAGACAGCTGCCAAATGCACTTTCAGGGTAGCTGGCCTCAGCCCCAAAGTATTTAGATGGACCATATAGTCCAAGACTGTGGGCAAATCAGCAGATTCTGGGGAAATATGCTTCCCAGAGCACCATATGGAAAACCTTTTCCATTTAGAATTATAAGTAGCCCTGGTGGAAGGCTTCCTAGAAGCTTTCAAGATTTCGAGTACACCTTGAGAAAGGTGTAGGTCAGCAAACTCTAACTCATCAAGAGCCAGGCCTTGAGGTTGAGGGATTTGAGATTCGGATACCAAACTCTCCCCTGGGCACAGGTTAACAGATTGTGATTCCTGGGGAGACACAGGGGAAGGTGGACTGCTAAAGACAGAAGGAGTGGATACCAGGGCTGTCTGGCCCAATCTGGAGCAATCAGAATCATCTTGCAAGGTTGAGATCTGATTTTGACTAGCACCTTGAACAAGAGAGGAAAGGGGGGGAAGGCACAGAGGAACTTCCCTTCCCAATCGAGAAGGAAGGCATCCAGAGGGACTGAGCCCAACACTGGAGGCCTGCAACAAAAAAGCGGAAGTTGGTGATTGTCTGGGGCTGCAAAAGATGTATCTGAGGGTGCCCACCTGGCAAATACTAACCCCAGTACTAGGGGATCCAGTGACCATCGTGATGGCCCTGGGAAATCCTGCTGAGAGCATCTGCCAGGACATTGTCCTTGCCTGGGAGGTGAACTGCCATGAGGAGGTGTTCAGGAATAAGCCAGAGACCACAACTTCATTGCCTCGGTGCACAAGGCTGAGACCGGAGTGCCCCTTGCTTGATGGACGTACCACATTGTAGTGGTGTTGTCTGTTCTGACCTGTACCACTTTGTTCTGAACAGATGCAGAAAAAACCTGAAGTGCTAGAAAAACAGCTCTGAGTTCCAACAGATTGATGTAGAGCAGAGATTCCTGAGGGGACCACAATCCCTTGGTAGTGAGGTCGCCAATGTGAGCTCCCCATCCCAAGAGGGACGCATCTGTAGTAAGGGTCAAGGAGTGAGATTGAGGGATGAAAGGAACCCCCTGTCTCAGATGGCTCTGATCCTGCCACCACTGCAGGGCCTGGATCAGGGTTCGAGTTACTGGGATCAATCTGGTTAGAGGATCTCTCCTTTGAGACCAGAAGGCTCTCAAATGGAACTGAATGTCTCTCATCTGAATCTTGCTCCTTGCACTACAGCTGTGGAAGCAGCCATGTGCCCTAGGAGCTGTAGAAAGTGCCTTGCTGGTCGAGAGACTTGCAGAGTGAAGGAGGAGGCCAGAGCCACCAGGGTCTTTACTCTTTCTAGAGGAAGGAAAGCTCTGGCCTGCTTTGTGTCCAGTTCTGCGCCTATGAAGGTGAGTAGCTGAACAGGCTCTAGAACTGACTTTGGAAGATTGAGAAGAAAACCCTAGAGATGTAAGCAGCTGCTGGGTAACCTGAAGGTGTGATTTGACTTGGTCTGGAGACTGACCCACTATGAGCCAGTCGTCTAGGTAAGGAAAGATGGCAATCTTTTGCCTTCTTAAGTGAGCAACTGCTACTGCCAGGCATTTTTTGAATACCCTTGGGGCAGAGGTAAGGCCGAAGGGCACTGCTCTGAACTGGTAATGGCCTGAGGGCAGTTCGAACCTGAGGTACTTTCGGTGGGAGCTTCTGATGAGAACATGGAAGTAGGCATCCTTGAGGTCCAGGGACACTAGCCAGTCCCCTGGCCTTAGGGAGGGTGAAATAATTCCCAGAGTCACCATTTTGAATTTTGGTTTAAAAGGTGCTTGTTTAGGTATCTTAGATCCAGGATGGGCCGCCATTCTCCTGTCTTTTTTGGTGTAAGGAAGTACCTGGAGTACAGTCCTTTGCCCTGGTGTAGGGGAGGAACCCTTTCTACAGCTCTGAGAGCCAGGAGGGTTGAGACTTCTGTTTCCAAAGCAAGAGCCTCTAATGGATTTGCAGGTGGAAAAGATCTGGTTCTCATCTTTGGAAATTTTTTGAAGCTGAGAACCAGTCCCTGGCTTACTACTTCCAGGACCCACTTGTCTGATGTTAAAGACTCCCAGTCCTGGACGAAGTAAGCCAGCCTGCCCCCTACAGGTAATGGAGAATCGGCCCTGGGCATCCCATCAGGGTGCCTGTTTGGCAGGGGCTTTAGGCTGAGGGGTGGGAGCAGGCCTGCTCGTACCCAGTCTGCCTCTCCCTCTGAAGAACCCCCTCTGGGCATAAGCTGAAGAGGAGGCCTGGGCTTGGTAAAAAGGCCTGTGAAAAGGCCTGCCCCTGCCCCTGGAAGGCTGCCTCTGAGGAGTGGCTTGCCTCTCCTTGGCCTGTGCATTCCTATAAGTGGTCCTATACTCATCCATTTTCTTCATGTAATTATCTGTCTGCTCCCCAAACAGAGAATTACCCACAACAGGAAAATCCATGGCCTTAGCCTGGGTATTCTGTGACAGGCTAGTACACCTGAGCCAAGCCATTCTACGAAAAGCCACAGATGTAGCCATGACTCTTGAAGATACATCATTAGAGTCCACTGCAGCATGGAAATGCACCTTGGATGCCTCAATACCATCAGCAGCCACCTGTTCCAGCTCCTTGGCAAGCTGGCCAGGGACCTGTTTCGCTAAAGCCATAACAGTATCCCATCTGGATTTCTGGTATCTTGCAACATAGGCCATATAATTTGCCTGTCTGAGTCCCAAGGATGCTGCCATGTAATGTGTCTTTGCCATGGCATCAATCCTCCTGGAGTCCTTGTCAGGGAATATTTGCCTTATCACAGGCTGCAGCCTACACTACCCCAACATGGCTGCATTGTTGTGAAAGGAACTCCGTATCAGGGCCTGACAATGTGTACCTGCTGTCCATCTTTTTATCCACAGGAGGTAAAGAATTAGGAGCTTTTAAAATTTTTATTGTCTGTTTCCTAAAAGATTTATGTAAAGGAATAGACAATCTCCTGGATTCTGGGATATCCATCATTTCCACATAGTCAGGCTCCTCCTGTTCATCCACAGCTTCTTCCAAAGGGAGCTGGAGGGTTTCAGCAACTTTTTTATAAAACAGAAAATGAGAAGGGGACTCAGAAAGCCTAGGGGGAGACACTCCTGAAGGTCTGTCTGGGGAGATGTCCGGTTCAATGGGCACATCCAGACTTTCAAAATCACATTCACTCTCTTCATAATCCTCCTCCCCCTCCTCCGGGTTCATAAAATTCCTCTATATCATATTCTTGAACTGGTGGAACTGACTGAACCGACCGTTTACCTGATGGTGGCGGTTCGGACGGAACCGGGGAAAGCGACTGGACAATTTGGATCGCTTTGGCTATCTCTGCAGCAGTTGGAGAAGGAAATTTTGGCTCCACACCTGCTGATTTTCTAGTCCTCTTTGTTGGAACTGGCTTCTCCGAGTCAGCTCTTCGTTTGCCCGAGGAAGTATCGCCCTGGTCAGAGGGCACTCCCTCCGGTTCGGTTGGCACCGAACCGGGCTGGCCATCCGGGTCAGCGGACTTTTTGGCCTCTTGTTCCCTGAGCCTACCAACTCTCTTATCCAGGGTAGCTGCAGGGAAATTCTTACAAATCTGGCAGTCTGCATTGAGGTGGTCAAACCCCAGACAATAAACACATGTGGTGTGTGGGTCAGCCTTGGCAAAGGCTTCCCCACAGACACTACAGTGCTGAAACCCAGTGGGCCCAGTTTTTCTTTTGGGTTTCTCAGACATAATGCCAGCCTAACCAAAACTTGCCTTTTTCCGGCAAATCGCTAAGCAAGACACCTTATCGGTTCCCAACACGTGTCACGGTCGTGGAAAAACCGTAATGAAATCCGTTTTTTAGAACCGATAAGAACCGAACCGCACTCTAAATGTAATTTAATAAGTTTTAACAACAACCTGATCGGTTCAAACCGACCGATAACGTTCTACAAGTTCCACACAGAGAATGTAAAACCTATCTATTACTTACGATACCACAGACAGAGCTTGAACCGAGCGGTTGGGTTAAAATAAATATAATTGCGGTTTAAAAAAGCGAGAAATAACACTTTTTAACGAGAAATGAACCGAGCAGTAGGAGGAATCTCGGGCGACTGTTCAGTGAGGCGGAGTAAAGAATCCGACAGTTTCAGTTTGAAGAACAACAGACAGAGTTTTTTCAACCGAGCTCGCGCTCAAGATTCCATGCCTGGCATGGAAGTTAACTCTTTCACCTCCGGAGCAGTTCTAAGGCTGGGACAAACTGCATATGTCATAATATAGCAAGACTTCATGTTGTTTGAAACAGCTCAAGGCTAACCCCTCGTATTACTGATGCCATTTTTAAAATAAACCCACACAGCTTTCTACATTCATTTCAATAGTATAATTACATACATTTGCAAACCAAGGAATCCCAATTTCACATGAAGATTTACATATACTTTTTTAACCACAGAGAAGCAAGTGTAACCCCTCACCCCTGCCTTTTTACTAAAATGACAGGTGGCATGCTGTTGGCGTTGGCAGCAATACCTGGTGGGGACCTGGGTTCAGGGAGGATGAGGTTACCTGGCACAAGGGACCTAGGTTTGGCTACTCTGCACAGGGGCACCCAAGTAAATCCAACTACAGGAAGCAATAACTGTAATGTCCAGAATCAGGATTGGGATTTTTCAGTGTGGCTTTTATTCATAAACTACCCGAACATAACAAAGCATAGATGGACCCCAAAAGGGCTACATTCACTGTATATGCAGATCAGAGACTACAAGGCGGTCCACTTGAAGAATGAACCCATTTCTACTGTTGTCTGGCTCTGGACCCACCAGGCACTCAGCCCGGACTTGCATGCGCTTTGGATACAGAGCCCGACTGGCCCGGCTCCCCTGCCAGCCACTTGACTGACGGTCCATTTAAAGGATGAACCCAAATTTTACTTGTTGAGACTCCCATCAAACAAGGAGTATATTTTCCCAAGCTGTGGCTCCCCACACCACATAGAGTCTGCGACTCCTAGAGAGATTTGATTTCTTACTTCCTTCGCACTCCCATCAAACAAGGAGTATATTTTCCCAAGCTGTGGCTCCCCACACCACTTACAGTCTGCGACTCCTAGAGAGATTTTCCAATTTGCGGCCCACATCTGGGTACCTACCTCATCACTGGCCAGGCGCATGAGGCAAGTAGCAATCACAGTAGAAACCTGAAGAGGTGGACCTGGTTACTAAAGATGGGGGGGTGTTCCCACCTCCAGCTCCCACAGCCCATACCCGGCCATTTCTCTGGACAAACAGAAACTTAAACTTTGAAATGTAGATTAAACGGTGGATGACCTGTAGCACCCCCTCTACAACATTACTTGAAATCCATTCAGACCTTAAATTTTTAAACTACTCCATTTGTTTGTCCTAGTACAACAGGCCTCCCAAATAGTAGTTCACATCCCAGCTTTTCTTCACATTTTCCAAACTGAAGAAACATATTGTTTGCCCTCTCAAATAGAGCACAACACTCACCCTTTCGTTGCAGGTATCCCACAGGCGAAGTACCACTTCTTTCACGGTTATACGAACAGAACAGAAACTGTAAACAGGCAACTTTCTTCTGTAGTGGAAATTAGGGGATTGCCCCTGGAATCCACAGAGGGACTTCTCTCCCCCCCACCAGAGGGAGGGGGCACTGAGACTTGGACAGCGGTCTCCACCACTTTAAACTGGACTCTAACTTTCCCCCAAGGAGGTAAACACAAAACACTTCCTTCTCACTAAGAAGTAAACAGCAAACTGATTTTGAAAACTCCCAAAGTTCTAACTCACTCCCTGTGCTGCAGATTCCAATGTGGCTTATGCAGCTGTGACAGTTCAATGGTGATGTCATCTCTCAGTCTCAGCTGTGACTGAGACAGAGTGAGACAGTGTGAAACCCATTTAACTGGAGGTTCTCAAGCTGCCTTCCCTGCCTACCACTAGGTCTTACTGGGATTCTAGTAACCCCGGGTAACAAGGGGGTTAACACAAGGGAAGAAAGAAAGAATAGAAACAACAAGTGAAGGAAGAGAGAAAATCGGGCGGGGTGTGGGACCATCACAATGGCCAATTCCTGGGTGACAAGGAAAATGTGATTGTGCAATCAGACAGGCAAGAGGTAGACAAGTGACAGAATAGAAGAGGACAGAATAGATCCTTGCTTGTAACTCTCTCTGCAAAACAAATAGGACAGGGTCTTACCCAACCCTGTCACTGTCTCAAAAAGAATGTCAACTGTGCCCAAAATTCTCTCCCAATATCTCCATCCTGGTCAGCATCAGAAAATGTCCAATAAGGAGAGCAGCAATGTCATTTTTCTAGCACTGGAGATGGAGGAGAAGAAGATGGCAATAGAACTCCCACCAGGCCTGTGGGCTGGAAATGGGACCTCTTTTGAGATCTAGAGCCTGAACGTTCACCTTGGAGTTTGAGTAGATGAGTTCTCCAGCATTTCGACATGGCAGGGTAGCAACAACAATTCTCAACATCATGGTCTGCCACCAAGCAGTGCAGGCAAACTGAGTGAGGATCAAGCGAAGTGATTTTGTAATCACACTAACAAATTTTGAACTGTGGCATACTGACAGTAACACAAAAAAATGCATTTTTTTTTTGGAACCCTTTTTCTTCGCCCCCTCGGGGAACTCTTTCCGACATCCTCAAGCCTCAGGTCTCTACCTCCCACCTGAGACCCCTCTCCTTCCCCTCACTCCGCCTGACACATCCCTTGGATCTGAACCCCCTGGGGTGAGGCCAGCCTATCTACCCAGGGCGCTCTATCTATAGTATAAAGTGCCAGGCCGAGTGAGAGGGGTCCTGGAGAGGAGAGTGCCTGGTGTTGGGAATGTGGTCCGGGGCAGAGGTGCCTTCGCCTATCCCCGAGGGAGGGGATTTTTCACTGAAGTCCCTCCCCGGAATGTGGGACGTGCAAAGTTGTCCAGCCTGCTACATGAGCGCTTCCGCACATGTCTGGAAGACGGCTGCCCAACATTCCCCGTTTCCAACATGGTCTCTGCGTCTATAGGGCACCCGGTCTCCACTGGGTGCTGCTAACTGTGGAAGACAGTCCCCCCTCCATCCCAGGACAGTAGAGCAGTCCTACGGAAGCTCCATCCTCTCCTCCCTGGCTGACGCCCGGCATCCCAAGCTCATTCACAAATCCGGGTCGCCGGCGTGGCGTGAGGTGTGGCGTCTAGTGCCTCAACCCTCAGAACCACTGGGCCAGCACAAAACACGCATTATAGAAGCGCAAACCCGATCAACCTCAGATGAACTATGAGGTAAAACAAGACTCTGGTCCCCAGAGCTGAGCACTGATGACAATGGGGAGAAAAAGGAAACGGACAGCTGGGACCGCCAACACTACTTACTGTATACTACACGTACATGGTGCTTGCTGTATATTGGTCCCATGCATGCAGAGCTGTTAGCTCCAAAGACTTCTGGTTTTCACGAGGTCCTAGAGCCTCTGGCTCTAAGACAAAGGAGTGTGGCTCTATGGTAGGGATTAACTCTAAAAACATCAGGCTCTGCCAGCCTGGTGTTGCTGGAGGTTGAGGCGCTGGGTGCTACACCTTGCGCCACGCTGGTGATCCGGGTTTGGGAACAAGGCGTAGGGGGGGAAGAGAGGATTGAGCATCCAGAGGACTGCTCTCCTCTCTCAGGGGGAGGGAGACTTGTCCCGCTTGTTGACTGCCCTCTAGTGGTGGCTAGCAGGCAGTATAGGTCAGGAGGCACGGTTCGATGTCCTTGCATCAGTAAGGGAGGGGGACAGGATAAAAATGGCGGAAAAGAGCCTGGCAGGCTCTGTGATGGTCCGCTGCTCCTGAGGGCTGTCCCCGGCTTCTGGGATTGGGTCTCTGGGGGGGGGGGAGAGAAGACGGCAACTTCCTTCCTGGCCCCACCATGGGGGGTAATCTGTGGTGGAATTACCGGGTATTGGCAAGTGCAAGAGCGGTGGGACCAGAGACAAAGTGCCTCCGTCAGAAGGGCTGTAGCTATATAAAAAAAACAAACAAAAAAAAACATTATCAGGCCCCTTTGCACCAAAGATAGAATATTCTGATTCAGCATGATCAGACAGAACTTCTCAGATAAAGCACTTCAGGATCTCCAGCCAGGGTGGGGTGCTGTACCTCATCTGCTTGGGTACCAGAATGTAGCATGACACAAAACCTTGCCGATCTTGGCTTTCTGAGACATGTTTTATTGCATGCAGAGACAGGAGGGTCTGAAGTTTCTCTTGCTATGCTACCTGAAACATCTGCAGAAGTATGTTTTCAAGAACTCTTGGATTCGCATGGATGGACAGTCTCGAATTCCAGAAAGAGACCCTGTTTAATGATTCCCAGGAGCCACAGGTCCAGTTTTATTGCAGACCACTGGGGCAGAAAGTGCTGCAGCTGACCCCTGACTGGAAGCATCAGCAGGGGTTATGAGAGTGTGGGATGGGGCCCTCCCTATAGTCACTTTTTAAACATGTCTGAGAAGCCATAGCAGTGATCTCAAGAGCTACCACCATTTGCCTAAAGCATGCCCATCACAGACCCCTTACTGTAGAAGAGTGCTGGACAATGGTACTGCTGCCTTTGTTGCTACTTTCACTGCTCTGAACAAAAGGAATCATTCAAAAAGAGAGGCAAAGTCTTTCTATCAAGGCTGACTCTTCTTGTGAGTTAGAGCCAATGGATTGCAAATTAGTACTGGACTCCTTGATCTTTGTTAAGAAGTTCTCCACTAGAGGATTATAAAGCTCTTTACAGCTCATTCTACAGAATCTTGAGCGGGAAAGGGGTGTACACAACCATGCCTCACAGCAAAACGCTACTGCATCTGCCATAGCTCTAAAAGAGGACTCCGTCAGGTCCACAGCCACATGAAGTTGGTGCTTGGCCAACTGGTGTCCTGTGTTCCGTAAATCTATCAAGTCAAACTGATATCCTCAGGCAGCAAAGCCAATCACACTGCTTGAGGGAGTAGGAGTCAATGCAAGCTGTGCAGCTTGTTTGCTGAATGCATAGTGTTGCCGCAGCATAGCGCTGAACCCAATTTAGTCCAGCTGATGCTTCCAGCTGGACAACATCATTGCCCAGTGTGGACCAAAAGGGGAAGGAGTGGTGTTGATGGGGGACCTTAATATGCCAGGTACAAACTGGGGAACCATGTCCTCTAAGGTGGCCAAGGAGCAGAGGCTGCTGGATGGCTTCCAGGATGTGTTCTTAACACAGCATGTGATGGAGCCCACAAGGGAGGGGCATGTCCTGGATGTGGTTCTGGCAGATGGGGATCTGGTAAGGGACATGGTTGTACAAGACCCCCTGACTGGGAGCGACCACAATACTGTCTGGTTTCAAATAAGCATGGGGGGGGGGGAGAGATCTAGGACACTGGCAGTGGACTTCAGTGGGGCAGACTTTATGGGCATGGGAAATATTCTCAAGGATCACTTGATGGGGATTACCTCAATGACAAGTGTGGAAAGGAGATGGGAGGTCATAAAACGGGGACTTCATGAGGCAGTCAGGATCTGCGCTAAGTTGAAACGTAAGGGAGCTAGGTCACATAAACCATGCTGGTGGTCCAGTGAGGTACAGGTAGCAGTCAGAGAAAAGAAGGCGGCCTACAAAAAATATAAAACAACAAGAGGGGACAGGGATAAGGAAATGTACCAGCTTGCATCTAGAAAAGTCACCTGTATGGTGAGGGGAGCAAAGTCCAGTAAAGAGCAGCGGCTGGCACAGGGGATACATGGAGGGGAAAAGGGGTTCTTCCGGTACATTGGGGAGCGGAGAAAAACTAAGGGCCATCTCAGCAGATTGAGATCAGAAGGAGGGTGGGTGGAAGAGGCGAGGGACTAGGCAGAGGTATTTAACGAGTACTTTGCCTCTGTGTTCACTAGGGTGGGGGATGGGATATCTACAAAGCAAGGTACAAAGGGGATAGAAGTGGCAGTGAGTGGGATCAGGGGAGCAACAGAAATGGAGCAAGAGGGAGAGAGAGGTACCCCAGGGGTGTCACATCTGGGTAAGGATAAAAAGGCCAGTAAGGTGGAGGGGACGGATGATGCTATCTCTGACAAAAGGGTGTGGTTAGCCCTCAAGGCCCTAAAGAAAGACAAATCTCCTGGGCCGGATGGCATTCATCTGAGAGTACTATGGGAATTGGCGGACATACTGGCTGCACCCCTGGCGGAGCTTTTCAGCAGGTCACTTGAGACAGGGAGGGTACCTAGGGATTGGCAAGAGGCACATGTGGTACCAATCTATAAAGGGGGGTCGAGGGAAGTACCAGGTAACTACAGACCCATCAGTTTGACCTCAGTGGTGGGAAAAATTAATGGAGAGTATACTAAAGGAACGATTGGGGTGTGCTTGAGGAGGTGGAGGTCCGGATAGTCGCAACATGGGTTTGTGCCAGGTAGATCATGTCAAACCAACCTTGTGGAGTTCTATGAATGGGTAACATCAGAACTGGACAGGGTAAGCCTGTGATATATTATTCTTGGACTTCAGCAAGGCGTTTGACTCTGTCCCCCACAATGGTCTGGTGGAGAAACTGATGGGGTTAGAGAGGCCTTTGATGGTCAGATGGATTGAAAACTGGCTAGCTGGATGCACTCAGAGAGTAGTGGTCTGTGGGGAACTCTCGAACCCCTAGAGAGGTTGGCAGTGGGTACCGCGAGAGCTCGGTCCTGGGTCCGATCCTGTTTAATGCACACATATCGGACATCAGGGAGGGTATAGGGTGTGAAATGAGTCTCTTCATGGATGACTCAAGATGGGAGCAGTAGTTGAGGGAGAAGAGGGAGGTTGGCCCTGCAAGGGACCTGGACACCCTGGAAAGCTGGACTCACACATGGAAATTAAATTTCAATATCACCAAGTGCAAGGAGTTGCATCGGGTCGGGGAAACCCAAACACAGGTACACCCTGGGAGGGAGGCGCTGAGGCCTCAATAGGGAAAAGACCTAGGGTCATGCGTGGGTGCATGTATGAATAACTCTGAGCAGTGCAGGAGAGCAGCTAGCAAGGCAAACAGGATGTTGGGATGCATCGTAAGGGGGATCACCTCTAGGAGCAAGGAAGTGATTCTGCCGCTGTACAATGGACTGCTTAGACCACACCTTGAGTACTGTGTACAGTACTGGAGACTACACTTGAAGAGGGACATACAGCTCCTGGAGAGGGTACAGAGGAGGGCAACAAAGATGATACGAGGGCTAGGGGATTTGACGATGAGGACAGACTTAAGGAGCTCTGCCTGTTTTCACTGGAGGAGAGGAGAGACAGGGGACATGATTGAGGTCTTCAAGTACCTCAAGGGAATAAATAGGGTAAACATGGAGGGATCTTTAGACTAAAGCAGGAGGTATCACCAGAGGGCATGGTTTGAAGTTGGAAGGGTGAGGGGGGAAAAGAGGAGGAGGTTTTTCACTGAGAGGGTGGTGAACCCTTGGAATGCACTGCCTGGTGAGCTAGTTCAGAGATCCACAGTGGAGGGCTTCAAGACAGGATGGGACAGACACAGAAAGTGGATGTATCAGATGATGGCCTGTCCCAGGGGAGTGGGGATGGATGATACGGGTGTCTGGAGCACAAGGGATGGGAGGGTCTCGGCACCCAACTAAGGACCTGAAGTTCGAGCAGACTCGATAGACCGTAAGGCCTAATCTGCTGGCAAATAGTATGTTAGTATGTTATTTAACCTCTTGTCCAGAGGTAAGTAGAATGGTCCTGTGACTACGCCTTCTGAAATACTGAATCCAAGACTTGGCCCTCCAGCAATGGGTGTTATAGGAAGGCTAGGAACTTTGTGATGGTACCACATATTTGAAGTTCAGGGGAGGCTGACATGAGCCTGGCCTCTCCCAGACCTGCAATCCAGGATCCAGAACAGCAGAGTTATCAGGAAAATCTCAGTCCATAAAGCTCTCATTACAAAGGATATCCAAAAAGGGTAAAGAGCTGGCCCGGTGGCGCTGGAGGTTGAGGCGCTGGTCGATACACCTCACACCACGCCGGCGACTTGGGTTTGGGAACAAGCCCGGGCGCTGGGGGTTGGCAGGGATGAGAGGATTGAGCATCCGGAGGATTGCTCTCCTTGCTCGGTGGTGGGAGACTTGGCATCCTGCTTGCTGACTGCCTTCTGGTGGTGGCCGGAGGGTACTATAGGTTGGGAGGGCACGTGCCTGTGTCCTTATGTCGGTGGGGAGGGGGAACGGAAGAATAAGGAGCTGGTAGACTCCATGATGGCTACACCAGTGCTGCAGCTGGCCCCTCGATGTCTGGATTTCACTCCGGGGGTGGGAGGAAGCCAGCGCCTCTTCACCCTGGCCCTGCCACTGGGGACCCGGGGAGAATTAGGAGGGTGTCGGTCAGGGAATGGTGCAGCTGAGACTGAGTCCTCTGAGGAGGGACCGAGCTGCCTGCTGGGCTTGGGTCATAAAAACCTATATGGAAAAAAAAAAAAAAAAAAAAAACAGGGTAACAGATCTCCCTCTGTATTACCTGCAGAGCTGCAAGCAACCTAGTCATCAAAGATGTGGAGTGGAAATCCTCATGAGGGGAGAATGAGTTATGCTGCAAACCCTCCTTTTCCCTCCACTATGAGGCAGTACCAAAATCAGATCAAAAAACAGAATGTCTAGAATAATCAAAGCCTGAGTACGAGATCAGAAAACATTGTCCCTCTAAACAGTGGAGTGCATGTGAGTGTCTTTGTAAGTCTTACTGGGTACCTACACCACAGACTCCTAAGAAGGGGAATCAGTTCTTGACCAGGGAGACTTCAACTAGGATCTGGGGTCTTTCTTCGGTGTATCTTCAACAGGATGCACAGAAGGAAGTGTCACTTTAATGGGATGGCTCTGTGGAAAGGCTCGAAGTTTCTGAAGCAAAAGGCTCACAGGGAAAGTTGCAAGAGGAACCTGGCAATGGGTCACCCTGGGCTCAGGAAGCCTTGAATATCCCTGAAGTATAGGCACAGCCAAAAAATAACAAGCATTTGTCAATGCTGAACATCTGATGCTTGGTAAACAATTAGATTTTTTTAAATTTTGACCATAGTGTTTGAAGATACTTGTAGGATTCGCTTCACAGACATGACATATACCATTTATAGTATATTGTCCGAAATGTCATTTCTCACCACAGGTGCAAAAACACATCCCGTCCAGGATTTTAAAATGACACGTCACGTTTATGAGGTGGTGTGGAATAAAGGCTATGTTGAAGGTTTAGAGTCAAAATACTGAAAATTAGCAAAGTTTATTTATTTATTTAGTTTTTGTTGACCGGCTAAGTGCACTAGACAAATCCTGCCTATTTTCAGGCACGACCTGGGGGAGGGGAATACAGATGAATGCCAACTGACCTTGAACCAGATTAAGCTGTTGGTGGTATTTTTAGTGAATGAGGGAAATTTAGCCAGTACACCGGGGAAATAGCCCTACTCTTTTCGATAAGTGCCATGGGCTCTTTAACATCCACCTGAACTACCACCAATCTAGACAGATGGGACCTCGGTTTAACGTCTCATCCGAAAGACGGAAGTTATGAGTGAACGCTGAAATAGTGTAACGTGTAGTCATAACCTGGGCATTTTACTGTATCTGTACTCCAACTTTTCAGCACAGCCTTCTTACTACCCCTCCTAATGGAACCAGCAGGTGAAGATTTTCAAATCTCTGCCAAATGTCATTCCACGCCACAGGAACGAAAACACATTTTGGCCAGGATTTGAAAAATGACAGCTGTCACATTCATGAGGTACTGTGTAGCAATGTCTGTGTTTAAAACTTGGGGTCGAAATATTGAAAATTACGGAAGTTACGAGCTGTCTTGCCTGCCTTGGTCCATCACATGATATGCATAACTGCGACACCTACTTCTCCATGGACTGCCGGGTCCTTGAATTGCACACGTTGAAGGTGGGTCGAAAATGTCCCAACTTTGGAGAGCAGCGCCACTCTAAGGAAACCAAGGCCAGGTCATTGGGCCCTTCCCGTGGGTCTCCCTCCAGCATTATACATACCGAGGGGGACCAGGCCTCTGCCAGTCCTAGTCTTGCTGGGACGGGAGGCCTCTGTGAGGGATTGGTGGAACAGTCAGCCTCCTCTGGGGGGGTCGGCTGAGCACCCCTCACAGTCCGTTTCCCCCTCGGCTGAATGATGCTGATTTGATCGACTCCGACAGGTCAGGAGCTGGCACCAAAAAACATTGTCACTTCACTTATACTCTGCATCCACTGCTTCATAGGAGCTGCCCAATAGCCAAACTGCCCACTGGTCCTCTCTACTGGACAGAGAGGAGTTCCAGGACAGAGATCTCAACCTCATTGGCCATGGCATCCTTGGTGTCGTCGGTGACGATAGTGGGGTCCACAGATATCAAGTGTCTCATAGCAGAATGACCAGTGGACAACCTTGACCAGTGTCATTTCTTCCCCTTAGGCTTTTTATGGGAAGAGGCAAAGATCGAATGGTACAAAGACCTTGACGCACAGTGTGAGTGTGTGTGTGTGTGTGTGTGTGTAGGATCTGGAAAGCTTCTTTTTGCAACTCTAGGGCGACTGCCTATTGTCAGTGCACCCCAAAGGAGAGAGGTGGTGGCCCAATTCAGGCACCTTACCTTCTTCCACGGTCGTCGGCTGTCAGCACAAGGTAGGGGTGAGAGAAAACTGTAGAGTTTTGTGTGTTTAACAAAACTGACAAAATTAATAAACTCTAGTGTACTTAAACTAAAAATGAAGAACTGAACACTGTTCTGGCCCCAATGTGGAGAGTGGCAACACTGCTGCTATGCACTGCACGGCAGGGAAAAAAGGAACTGAGGCAGCTGAGGTTTGGCACCGCTGTATATCAGCAGGTGCATGTGGGGACTACTCAGGCTGCCAGCCCTCCAGAGAGGTTCTGGCTCCTGTGTGGTCCTATCCCCTCCAGCTCAGCCCCATTAGTTGGAATCTATGGGGAAAATTGATTGTTGGAAGATAATTTTTTTTTCCTGCTTTCAGACTCTCGACAATCTGCAGCTCTGTGTCAGCTTTTGCTGTTCTGACAGCCACGCTTGCTTCTTTGAGCCTTGTCTTGTATTTTTGCCATTTTTCCTCCCCCTATGTTCCTCTTGTGCCTTCTAAAGGTCTGTTTTTTCACTCTCACAGCCTCTCTTACTACCATTGAGAATCAGATAATTTTTTTGTGATTGTTTCTTCTGGTGACCTTTCTTGTACAAGACTCGGTCACTTCCAGAAGTGCCCCTTTGATTTTACCCCCCTTTTCCTCTAATTCCTTGATTCTGTCTATACCCATTTAGCTTTTCCCAGTTAGATCTTGCCTCTTGTGAAAATCTGCTTGTTCCTCAGGGAAGGACCACAGTTAACCACTGCCAGCTCAAACAATAAAGAACTGTGTTCGCTGGACCCCAAAGGTTCTCTGACTGCCCCCCCCCCCCCAGTCGCCTCTGAATTACTGAGTACCAAGTCGAGAAATAGTGTCCTACTGTGTGGGATCCTTGAACAGCTGCATTAATAAGCAGTCCTGCAAGATTTGTTTAGGGTCACACAGCATACAAGTGGCGGTTGTGGAATTCAAGCCCAGATGGGTCTCCAGGTTCACAGCTAGGTACTGTAACATCTAGGTAATACTACTTAGATGCCTTTACTGTAAGCTGCTTTGTGTGTACTTGTTACATTTTCTAAGCGAAAACGGGATCAATTAATGTGACTAATTCTCTAAATAAGAACACAGGTATGCCATGTTACCTAAGTGTGGGTTCCAGATGCCAGGTATTGCAGATAAATTCTCTCCAGTCCACACTGGTGTAGTTAACTGCTTCTTCCTTTTCTTTCTCTGAAGAGCTCTCATCATGCACAATAACTGGACTTTTCTGTCCAGAACGAGTGGAAAATACACGAGGAAGGAAAATTGCTATTAAAAGAAAAATAAAAAAAAATTAGCTCTGGTGAAAACTTAAATTTTATGTATGATTGCATTTTTAAACATTAGGTATAGTAGCGTATTAATGTTTTGTAATGCATTATTTACATCATAAATATTTAGGTATAATTATTTCAAACAACAGGTACATGGACTACTCACATAGAAAAGACAAAGGCTGGAGCAAGACATGGAATCTTTGGAATTCATCGATTCGGAAATAATTTTGCAAATAATTCTTTTAAAGGTTAAAGTCCACTCATTCTATTTTCTGTATACCTGTGTAGTTTGTAGGTATGAACAATGATTCTCTCTCTCGCATCCCCCTAATTTCATCCTAACTTAAATATAAATGAGGTTGCTTCACTCTGTTTTGCCCTGGTGTGAAAACCTGTTTGTCTCCATTGCAAAGGTCATGACCCCACTCGTGCAAGGCATCACGGGAGTTGATGACAGTACATGCACAGGTTAGCAGAAGTTATATCCTCTTTCAGTTCTGTTACATGTCTGGTGAAGTCCCTGTAGTCTCTAAAATAATGTTTTTCCTAACTCGTACTCACTTAAACTACAGAAAACAGCAGGGCACTTACTATTCCCTGAAAAGTTTCATGGCCAGCATAACAGACGAGAACTTGGGGACTACAGAAGACAGCAACAGCATTGACTAGAACAGTATAACTGCTGCAGGCTTTAGCACGAAAACTTCATAAAATCCCAGGATGCCTTACATGAGTCAGGTCAAGACCTCTGCAATAGAATCGAGCAGGTTTTCACACCAGACAAAGAGCCCCTGACACCATTGTGACAACTTTGAAAAAATGCAACATTTAGACACAATTTAGCTTATACTTAGTATATGTTTGTATGTAAACAAGATCTCTGCCCTATCTATTCTGGCTGCTTGCCTACATCTGACATCACAGTCTGTCGCTGTTGAGATAACTGTGATGCCATAAACAGGGTTATAATGTCAAGTGTAAGGAAGCAGAAGGAGCAGACAGAGTCTAAGGGGCAGTAATCCTCTTTCATAAAACTGTCCTCAGTAATAAAGATGAAAAGGGAATTATAGAAAATACATGAAACATAAACTAAACTGGGTCTAAATCTCACATGTTTTCATGTTTTTCTAATAGTGTCGAGGGCTCTTAAAGTACCTTAATTTGCATTTAAATCAAGAAGAAATTAGGAGGGTGCAATAGAGGCATTCACCCCTCAAAGTTCTGGAAAGATATCCAGGTGCTTTTCTCCCCTGACCCAGAACGCCCCAAAACACTAAATTCAGGGGCCTCAACATACTCCGACCCTCCAACTGTGGTCGCTGCCTTCAACACTTATTTCACCACTTGTGCTTCCACCCTTCTGTCCTCTCTCCCACCACAAACCTCCTCCCCTCACCCCTTCCTACTCCTACCTCTTCTCCTCCTTTCTTCATTTCTCCAATTTCCCCATCCTCCGACCCGAAGGCCCTTCTAACCCTCAACTCCCTACAAAGCAGCAGCCCTGATGGCGTTGACCCTAAACTCCTACACCTCTCTGCCCCTGCCATTGCCTCTCATATTGCCTCTTTACTGAACCTCTCGTTTTCTCTGACCTCTGTTCCATATCTTGGAAGCATGCTACTGTATTCCCCCTTCTCAAAGGTGGTGACCCCTCCTTTCTTGGGAACTTCCACCCTATCTCCCTCCTCCTTACCCATTCCAAACTCCAAGAGCACATATTTCTATCCCAACTCTCTCCCTTCCTTGACTCCTCTTCCTTCTTCACCACTTTCCAGTCTGGCTTTCGAAAATTACACTCCGCCACTTCTTCCCTCCTCCGGCTAACTGAGTCCATTCACACAGCTATGGACCAGGGCCTTCTCACAGCCACCATTTTTGTTGATCTTGCAAAAGCATTCGACACAGTCTCTCATTCACCTCTAATCCATAAACTCAGTTCTGGTGGTCTTTCTGCACCTGTAACACATTGGTTCAGGTCCTACCTTACTGGCAGAACTCAATCTATGAAGATGGTGGTGCCACATCACCCCTTCCCCATCACCCCTGGTGTGTCCCCAAGGCTCTGTACTTGGGCCACTCTTATTTTCCATATTTCTGAATGACCTTCCCTCTGCTTGCTCAACTGCATCCATTCACATGTACGCAGATGACACAGCCCTCTTTGTCTCCAGTTCATCGTCAACCAAGCTGATGGCCAAGCTCCAACCTGATTTTGGCTTGGTCCAGAAATGGTTCCAGACTAATCAGCTATCTCTTAATGCCAAAAAGACGGTCTCTATGTGCTCTGACATAAGACCTAGGCTCTCCAATTTCACGGCCCTCCCTTCGTTCCTCACCCTAGATGGAGTCCCTATTGACAACGTACCCTCCTTCACGTACCTAGGCATTTGGCTTGACAGTCAACTCCATTTCTCCTAGCACATAGATGCTATTCACAAAAAAGCTACATAGACTTCCAGGAAAACAAACTGAACTTACAAGCTCAAATGGGCAGACTAGGTGGGCCATAGGCCCTTATCTGCCGACACTGTCTATGTATCTATGTATGTATCATAAACTTGGTGCCAATTGTGACACTCAGACAGCTGGTTCTGATTAATCTAGGATTTTTGTAATATAAAAATGTGTTATTGAGTGTCTCTCATGATACACGCTGAATCAGCCTGTGGAATGACACCCCCCTTCCCAGGTGTTAGCTACAACATGTTACCTGGAAGGCCAAGAGATAATTACAGGTTAGAAGAGACTTAAAATTTAGGATCTCCTGTTTATGTGACTAATTGAACTGCTAAGATAGGGCATAAACTTTATTGACATTCAGAGGAAGCACAGTTGAAAGTCATATGAGAAAATGAGTTGTGCTGAGGTCACAGAATTTAATACTTTGATAAGATATCCTGTTTTACATAGATATATATTTTTATATTCTGACAGGGAGGAGCTAGGTAACCTCATGCAAAGAGGTTGGCAAAGCCATTTTTTTTTTTTTTTTTTGGAAATTGAAGTTTATTGAAGAGCTTTTTATTTCCCTTTACTCTTACAATTAAATCCATGCATTAACAAACAGACATAAGTCCATTCCTACTCATATGCACAGGAATATATTTAAAGACAAAGAAGAGAAACCAAGGAAGGAATAGAGAGTTCAAGCAGAACAAAAGGGAGTGGACAGGAAAAGAAACAGAAAAAAGGGTAAGAAAAGGGAGAAGTCCCAAGGGGGAGAATGCCTCCTTATTCTATAAAGAACTAAATAGGAGAGATAGGAAAAACCAAAAAGGACAACCAAGAACTTGATCCTTTACATGTCCAACATAAATGTATACTATCATAACTTTAAGCATTTAATTAACAACTGATAGTAGGGTCTCCCTCCAAGAAGGGGGGTCAACCCAAACACATCATCCTAGTTATCCACTAGTATAACAAACTCCCTATAAAAGGGGCAATGGTCCAAATCCATTACTATGTATATGATGCCTCTTTAATGTAATGGGGCCTCCCAACACTGTCCCACAATCCACCTTTCTAAACCAGGGTAAAGAGACAGCATCATGTATATCTTGTTATAATTTCTAATACAGATATATTTTCCCGGAAAGCCATGAATTGCATAAAGGGATACCATTTGTCCTTAAATTTCTCCATGGAGGATCTTAATTTGGCTGTTAAATACTCCATATCTAAAATATTGGTACAAATTCTAAACCAGGAGGAGAGAGTAGGCTTGTCAGAGTCAACCACCAGAAGCTTGATAGACTTATATGCTGCTGCGCTAGGATCCCAAATAATAGACGGAAGAGCTGATGACAAGGGGAGGACACAGACCCAGCAACCAGTATTGTGGGAGATCTGGCAAGCTGGTCTCAAAAATCAACTCAAATGCATCTTTTATTTCCCTCCAGAATTCCTGCACAATATCACATTCCCAGTAAATATGGAAATATGTACCAACCTGCTGACAATTTCTCCAACAATGGTCAGAGTAATGTAATCCGAAATGCTTAGTTACCACCAGGACCCTGAAAAATCTCATAATAAATTTCCAACGAAATTCCTGCCAGTAAAGAGATGAAGTGGTTTGTACCGCCCTCCAAATTTGAGACCAGTCTGTCTTAGTGAAACAATAATTGCAGTCTCTATGCCACACCTCTTTGATGCTCTGTACTGGGTCTGCCTCTGTATTGTACATCGCTTTTACTAATTTAGAGATCATATTTTTTTGATGTGGGGATTTAATTAGGGAGGATAAGATTGAACGCACTGGATTGTTTAAGGAATCTGTGTTAAATTCAATCGTGTGTACATTTGCTTGAATGTAGTGCCTTAACTGAAGATATCGAAAAAAATCCTTTTGTTGTAAACTGAATTCTATTCTTAATTGCTGAAAGGATTTAATTGAGTTTTGCTCAAAGAGTTGACCAAAACTGGAAAGGCCCACCCTTGCCCATTGTTGAAAACCCAGATCCCAATTACGTGGTCCAAAATCTAAACAACTTAATATGGCTGTATTTGGGTTAAGCTTTAAACTGATACCCAGCTTAAGGTGTATATCCCTCCAAACTTGGGGAAGAACCCTTGTAAGGGGGTTCCTAAACTCCAGCAATCTCAGTCTAGGGGGAATCTAAATGTATTAAGTCCCTGGCCTTTCCCACGGGAAGATCGGCCTCCTCAATCTGGGCCCATTTTGGTGGAGGAACACGGTCCAGGGCTACCAAGGTCTGCAACTGGGAGGCCCAGAAGTATTTCTGAATATCGGGTATCCCGAAGCCACCGTTCTGCCTAGGGGCCACCATGGTCTTCCACCTTACCCGTGGCTTCTTTCCTAACCACAGAAATTTGGAAAGAGTGGATCTTAAGTCTTGCCAAAAGCTTCTCAGGGGCTTATATGGGATGGCGCTCAAAATAAACAGTAAACGTGGAAGAATATTCATACATATTGTTTCCCTTCTCCCGGAAAATGAAAGGGGGAGCTCCCGCCATCTGTTACAGTCCTCTCTAATCTCTTGGAGTATTTTCAAGTGGTTAGTAGAGTATAGGGTTTGAAAATCCCTAGGAATCCACACCCCTAAGTATCTAAACCCAGACCTCAAAGCCAGTTTTTAAATAGTATTCTGTTTTCCATTTACACACAAATGTTTGGACTCTGAAAGCTACAACATGCTAGCAGCAATGTAAGAGATACATTAGATAGATCAAGTCTAATTGTCTGGTGGTAGGAAACTGCACGTTTAAAACTTTTAAGTGATTTGGATGTTTTGTGATATATGGTTCTGTATTTACATTTTACATTTTTTTTTTTATTTTGAAGTAAACCTCTACCTTAGAGACTACTTGGCGTGCCTTTGAAATTCTTTTTCTTGACAAGTGCAGCATACATGGTTAAAGCTGACACGGTACAGAGCTTACTGGTTTTACCAAACTGGGAAAAGGTAAGAATTTATTCTGAGGTCTTTAACAGAGTTTTAAGGGTTCATTTTGTACACCTGGTTAGGTGCCCGTAGGTAAAAGATATCTGGCTCCCCTGAAGAGCAGAATTATCTGAGCTTGTACATTAGGTATGCTAACAAGAGGTTCACAGTTTGAATCCCACCAGAACTGAGACCAAAGGTTGATTCGAATCCACAAAACAGACAGGAGGGTTACCCTGTTTCTTGTTCACAAGACTGCGCTCGGAGGTTGGCACTGTGGAAGCAGAGGGCCTGACCTGCTGAGTGGGTTTGTGACACCCTCTACAAGAATAAAAGCTGCATCCCCCTTCCTACCAGATGAGACATCCTCACCAAGATGATGCTCCCCATCTTTGATTATGGTGACCTAGTCTATGGTGTTGCCCCTAAGACCACCCTGGCTAGACTGGTTCTTCTCTTCCACTCTTTCTGTCGCTTTGCTCTTAACTCCCCTACCCGCACCCATCACTGTACTCTCTACTCCTCTCTCTTCTTCCTCCTCCTCTCCCTCCCTTCCCCTCCCTAGAGGATTGCCATCTGTCCCAATTTGCCCCATTCACCTTAAAATTCTGGCCATCATCTCTACCCCCTACCTCGAATCCCTACTCTCTCCCTTCGCCCCCTCCTCCTACTCCCTCCGAAACTCTGGGTTTCAGTGCCTTAAACTCTCTCCTCGTAAAGCTCTACCTGACCGATCAGCCTTCTCTTTCCGCTTTCCTAAACTCTGGAATTCTTTCCCCTTAAACATTCGCTCCACTCCATCTAAACCCTCTCTTATTTCTCTTCTCCGCACTCTCATCACCCCCTCCTGCCACTGTCATTAGGTTACCTGACCTCGAGTTTCATTTGTCTGCTAACTCAACCGGGAATAGAAATAGACACTTCTTCCAACTTGCCCCTAACCTCAGAATATGAAAATTACGTACCTACCGTAATTCTTGATCTTCTTGGACGAGCCTCCACCACTCATTCACACTATGGGGATCTGCGCCGGAGGCACTAAGACCCATCGGGAGCAAACTTTTTGCTGGAGTGTCACGGTGCCGCGAGCCCCAGCAATGACTATCTCAGCGTCGACCCTCCAACCGCCTCAGTACCTTTTTTACCAAGGAGGTGCAGCGCAACTAACCTAAAGAGTAACCTAACCTTAGGCCCGGACATAAGATAGTCCGGGCGACCCGTGTAAGAAGGGTCAACAAAGAAGTCTTCACGGCCTAAAGATTTGAGGGAGTGAAGACCAACACAGCGGTGAGCTCGGGGATGGAGGGTAGGCGTGTGAATGAGTGGTGGAGACTTCGTCCAAGAAGATCAGAATTACGTAGAAAATGCACTTCATATCTTCCTGGACATAAGTCTCCACCACTCATTCCCACTATTGGGAGAGTACTGAGCTAATAATCCCCCGAGAGGGCGGCAGGACAGACCAAGAGCTCACGTTTCTAAGACAGAAGTCCATTAAGGATAGTTCTGCCAAAGGTGGAATGTCGCCTGGCATGAACATCCAGTGCATAATGCTTAACGAAAGTATGCACTGAGCTCCAGGTGGCAGCATTGCAGATGTCTGCAATAGGCACGCTGCGAATTTCCGCTAAGGATGCTGTGACTGCTCTGGTAGAGTGAGCGTAAACCCTACCTTCCAATTTAACCTGTGCCATGGAATAGCAGTGTCGAAGACATGCCACTAGCCATGATGAGATACATCTGATAGCGACAGGTTGACCCAGCCGGGTCTCACTGAAGGAAACGAAAAGTTGTTGGGCCTTGCGAAAATTCTTGGTTCTATCGAGATAGAAACGCAAGGCCCTCTTAACATCCAAAGAATGAAGAGAACATTCTCCTTCATTTTGGAAGTCCGCAAAGTAAGAGGGAAGGATCAAAGGTTGGTTTAGATGGAATTCTGACACAACCTTGGGAAGAAATTTAGGATGAGTACGAAGAACTACTTTGTCCTTATGGAACACAGTATACGGAGGGTCTGTGACCAGGGCTTGTATCTCAGAGACCCTACGGACTGAGGTAATGGCCACTAGGAAGGCAGTCTTCCAGGTGAAGAATTTTAGCTCACAGGTAGCCAGAGGTTCGAAAGGTTTCCAAGTGAGCATGTCTAGCACAAGGTTAATGTCCCAGGCTGCAACTGGACGTCTTATAGGAGGTCTGGTATGCAGAATTCCTTTAAGAAATCTCTTAACCATAGGTAATTGAGCCAGAGACAAAGAAAAAACTGGCTCATGATACGCTGAAATGGCACTAAGGTGAACTTTGACTGTAGAGTACTGTAGGCCTGAATTTGAGAGGTCCAAAAGGTACTCCAAAACCTTGTCTGGTGGACAGGAAAAGGATTCAAAGAGACTTTGACACCAGAGCTAGAAAAACGCCCACTTAGATGTGTAAGTTTTCGAGTGGCTGGCTTCCCGAGCAGCCAGAAGAATGTCTGAAACTCTTCGAGAGACGTCGAACCGGTTCACTTCTACCTCTTCAGGAGCCAAGCGTGAAGGTGAAGCGATCTCAGGTTGGGATGGACCACCGGACCCTGAGTCAATAGGTTCATTTGCAGGGGGAGTGGTCTCGGAGGAACTGCCAACATATTGTTGAGTAGTGGAAACCATAGTTATCGAGGCCAAAAGGGAGCAATGAGAATCATCTTGGTCCCCTGAGACTCGAACTTGAGGAGTGCTCTCTGAATTAGAGGAAGGGGCGGAAAGGCATAAAGAAAGCATTTTGTCCACTGCGGCCTGAACGCATCCTGACAGAAAATGCCAGGCCCTGGATTTCTGGAGCAGAAGAGAGGCAGTTTTGCATTGAGTGGGGATGCAAAAAGGTCCAGGTCTGGGGTTCCCCACTCTTCGAATAGTGACTGAAGTACGACTGAGTCGAGAGACCACTCATGAGGATCTGCCTCTGTTCTGCTGAGACGGTCTGCCAAGTCGTTTTGTACACCTGGCAGGTAAACCGCTTGAATTAGAGCTTTGTGTTCCAAGCACCATTCACACCCTCATCGCTTCCTGCATAAGGGTAAGAGTGAGCACCGCCTGCTTGTTGATGTAGTACATCACTGCTTTGTTGTCTGTTTGAAGGAGAATGGTCTTGTGACAGAGAATGTCCTTCAACGCTCGGACCGCATAAAGGACGGCTCTCATCTCTAGGATGTTTATGTGAAGCTGGGACTCGAGTTGAGTCCACACCCCTTGAGTGTGGAGAGTGCAACAGTGAGCTCCCCACCCCATTAGCGACGCGTCCGTGGTAATGGAGATCTGATGATCCAGAGGAGCAAAGGGAAATCCTTCCAGGAGGTTGCTCTCTTGAGACCACCACGTGAGGGACCTCTGTAAGGGTTCTGTCACCTTGATGGGATAAGACTGCGGGTGAGTGGTTGAAGACCACTGAGTACTGTGCATCCATTGAGTGGTTCTCATATGCAGCCGTGCTAGGGGTACAGTGAACACTGAGGATGCCATGAGGCCTAACATACGTTGCATCGAGAGAGCTGAAACTGATCTGTTCTCTCCAATGTAACGGGCCATCTGAAGGATATCGTTCCTTCTGTCCTCTGGAAGGAAAGCCTTTGCGCAAGAGGTGTCCAGAAGAGTCCCTATGAAAAGGAGTCTCTGGGAGGGCTGCAAGTGAGACTTCTTGAGGTTCAGCAGAACTCCCATGGACGTAAGAAGGCGAGAGGCCGTCTGTACAGCTTCCAGAGTTCCTTGTCTGGAAGGGCTTGCTAGGAGCCAGTCGTCCAGATAGGGAAACACCTGGATACCGAGTTTTCTGAGATGCGCTGTGAGAATTGCACAAAACTTTGTAAAGACTCACGGCGCCGAGGATAGCCCAAAGGGCAGGACTCTGAACTGATAGTGTTGACCCAGAGCCACAAACCTCAGGAATTTGTGATGCCTCAGGTGAATAGGAATGTGTTGGTAAGCATCCTGCATGTCCAGGGAGGCTAGCCAGTCGTGTTGATGAAGCAAGGGTAACAGGGTTCCCAGAGAAATCATTTTGAATTTCTCCCTGGGGAGAAATTTGTTTAGCTTTCTGAAGTCTAGAATGGGGCACATTCCCCCGGACTTCTTTGGAACCAGAAAGTAGTGGGAGTAGAACCCCGTGTTTCGCTGATGCAGAGGCACCACTTCTACTGCCCTGTTGTTCAGAAGGCCCTGAATCTTGGCGTCGAGAAGGTCTGACTGAAGGGTTGACAGCCTGGGTTGTCATTTGGGAGGATGATCCGGAGGGGTCTCCAGAAAATTGAGAGAGTACCCCTCGCGAATTATCCGAAGAACCCATTTGTCTGAGGTTATGGACTTCCAGTGGCTGTAGAAGTGCCTCAGACGACCTCCCACTGGAGAGGAAAAGTCCACCTCGGGCAGTTGAGATTGGACTTGGGCCAGCAACTCATAAGGTAGTGCTGGGCGCTTTGGGCCCTTGCGCTTTCTGTTGCACCTTCTTTTGAGGTTGGTTCTTATGGAAACTTCCTCTGCCTCTGCCCCGAAAGGACTGACGATTATGAAACTGCCGTTTATCGACATGCCCTCAAGAAGGGGCAGGAGGGGGTCGAGCCAGCTTAATGGCTGACCTAGTCTTTTGTGTAGCTTCTAGAGCTTGCTCTACCTGAGGACTGAAAAGATAAGAGCCGTCAAAGGGCAACGCCCTCACCTGATGTTGCGCATCATTCGTGAAGCCCGAAGTACGCAGCCAGGAGTGACGGCGAGCACAAATACCAGCAGCTGCTGAACGAGAAGCAGTGTCGAAAGCATCCATGGCTGCTTTGACCTGCTGGTTATTAGATTCAATACCTCTGGTAATGGTTTGAAGAAGCTCTGGCTTTGAGACAGAGTCCGGAAGAGCTTCAACCATATGCTTGATAGAATGCCACAGGATATACTCATACTGGGAAAAACAGCCCTGGTAACTGGCAATATGCATACTTAGAGTGGACGCAGCAAAGACTCTCTTACCTAATGTGTCTATCTTACGAGACTCTTTGTTGATAGGTCGAGCTGTAGTAGTTTGAGGAAGAACGACCTTGTCATTCTCTGCCAGGACTACAATAGGATCCGCAAAGGCTTGGGATGCCAAGATGGGACGATCCTTGGGAGCTGAGTATTTCCTATCAATGGATTTAGCCACCGAAGGGGTGAGAGCAGGATTATTCCATACCATTTGAGACAGCGTCTCGAAGGAAGGTTGAATCGGAGGAGTCAAATCCGTAGGGATCTCCGAAGCATGAAGATATTGGAGTCTTAACAGCTTCCCAGGATCGATGTCTGTAGTCTGGAGAGAAAGTGTGGAGCTCAGATTCTTCAACAGAGACTTAAAGGACAGGTCCTTGACCACAGGCTCTGTAGCAATAAAAGATCCTGCTTCGTCCATATCATCACCCAGCCGAAGGTCTGGGTCAGGCTCAACGTCATCTCCTGACAGTCCAGGAGGGACTGTTTGGACAGGAAAGGAGTGAAAAATAGAAAAGGAAGAAAGAATCGAGTGAAAGGAGGATTCTCCGAGGCTCCTGGTGCCTAGGAGGCGCATGGAACCGAGAAGGCGCTAGGAGCACCGCGGCACTGGAGATGCCGCAGACGGTCATGGACGTACCAAGAAGGTGCACTGAATCGGTGATGCCGAGATGTCACGACGGTACCACGGACGGCGCCAAGAAGCCCCGCGGCACCGCAGACGGCACAGAGAAGCCGCACGGCACCGAGAACATCACAGGACTCTGAAAAACAGGGTTTGAAGGAAAAAGAGCAGGGGATAAAGGCATCGATGTGGCCCCCTGCTCCGCAGCCATGTGGGGGAAACACCTAAGATAATGACGGCACCAAGAAGGTGCCGGTGACTAGGAAAAATCCAACCGCCCTACCTGGTCGCCCAAAGAGCCCGGAGAGCCCACGAAGCATCGAGCCAGGTAGCCGACCAACCTCCGAGCCCACTGCTCCATAAGAGCGCCCACTGATGAAACTGCCTCATCTGAAGACCTACCTGCGGGCGGGTAGGGTTCGATGTCGAAGCCGCCGGGCTACCGGAAGCAGAAGTTGGCGACCCAAGGAGGAGACTGGCAACTAGCCCCGATAACCGACCGTCTACGCGCAGACATATCAGAGGGCGACCTCGAGTGATGCCTTCTTTTTAGACCTGTGGGCGAAGAAGAGCTCGAGGCGAACGGTGCGAGAATGTGACCGTTTGTTTTATGCTTCCGTGAGGCCGCCCATCCCCGGCATTGACTGACGTTGTCAGACCCCCTTCCGGAGAAAGGCGGACCGGACCAGCCCTACTGACTGAACAGCGTTCATACAAGTCTCCCTACTGTCACCTGACCTGCTCATGGTCGACTCCGTCAAAGTAGGCTGAGACTTCTTTATTGTATTTAGAATAAACTTAAGCGATACTGTATCGAGATAATACTACAAAAAAATAAACGGAAAACTATGCTGCTAGTTTGAAGTTTGACTCCCGACAAGCGGCGGCGTCGTTACTGGAACCCTTTCGGCGGGCGGAAAAAAAGAACTGAGGCGGTTGGAGGGTCGACGCCGAGATAGTCATTGCTGCGCGAGCTGGGGCTCGCGGCGCCATCTCTGGCGCCAACCCTCCAGCAAAAAGTTTGCTCCCGATGGGTCTTAGTGCCTCCGGCGCAGATCCCAATAGTGTGAATGAGTGGTGGAGACTTATGTCCAGGAAGATCTGCAAGCCCTATAACTAAGAGAGAAATAGTGGGGTTAGGAGACTCAATCATTAAACACTTTGACAGGGCTCTTTGCAATCCAGATAAAACTTCTAGAACTCTATCTAGCGTTAGAGGGGCTAAAGTAATGGATATAGCCATGATGTCCAGCAATATATTAAACAATACTGGGCCTAACCCGTTAGTTATCATACACATTGGAGCCAATAACATTTTCAAGGACTCAGAAGACAATATAAAAAAAGACTTTGTGGCACTCACAAATAAATTGATACAGATAGGTTGTGTCCCTGTTCTATCGAAAATTTTACAGATTCCTAAAGTGTCTCATTTTTATACTTCAAAAATTAAAACTATAAATGAATGGATGCGAAAATGGACACTAAGACGAAACATATCCTGCATTACACATTGGGAGGAATTCTCTCATCGTGAAGAGTTATTTTCCTGGGATGGAGTACACCTAAGCAGGAGGGGTAGCTCATTACTAGGGAAGCACATCACAGATTTCATCGATAAAGACTTTAAACTAAGTTCTCTAGGGGGAGGACATCATTTGCCTTGCCCTCCTAAAACTAAACAACTGCATATTGAATATACCAATTGTGACGCCAGGAAAAAACAACATCTAAACAAAAAAGCAAGTAGCGATGCAGGATTGGTAACTATTCTGCTAGTCAATGCCTGCAGTTTGTCTAACAAAATAGAAGAACTAAAATACATTCTGGCTAAAGACAATGTGACCATCTGCGGCGTCACAGAAACCTGGTTCACAGGGCAGGAATGGAACACTGAGATCCAGGGGTATACTAAGTTCAGCAAAAACAGAGTTGACTCCAGAGGTGGTGGGGTTGCTCTATATATATCAAATAAATATGCGGCCCACAACATAACCCCAGAAACTACCACAAATAGTAAAACAGAAGCAATTTGGGTCCAAATTAATCTACACAATGAGTTACTGGTGGTAGCCCTCTGTTATAAGCCTCCTAGCCTATGCCAGGCTGAAAATAAGGAACTATTAGCAACACTACAAAACACGGAAACTGTACATAATTACTTTCTCATGGGTGATTTTAACTTCCCTAGGATTGATTGGCCAAAACTCGAAGGCCACGGCCATGTTGAATCTGCCTTTACTGAACTTACTATAAATCAAAATCTATCTCAAATAGCTACTAAGGAGACAAGACAGAATAATATACTTGATAGTATTGTTACAAATATGGAAGACAGGATGTCTACTCCAACTACTGATACACCTTTGGGATACAGTGATCTCAACATGGTGACAGTAAAGTTTAATACAAATAATGACACCATAAATGGAATGACAGTAGTTAAGGACTTTATAAAAGCGAACTATAAATAAATAAATACTTAACAGCCTGGGACTGGGAAAGAGATCTCCATGGTCTTGAATTACATCAAATTTGGGAACACATAAGTATTAAGATCAACCACTGTCTTGATACATGGGTTCCAAATAGGCATAAATACAACAAAGGCCTTAGAACACCACTATGGTGGAACAGGAGTATAAAGAAGGCCATTAATAAAAAAAAAAAAAGAGCTTCTACATGAAATTCAAAAGGAATCAGACTATAACCTCCTGGAACTCATATAAGGAAAAATTAAAAAAAGTTAAATACAGCATCAGAAAAGCAAAAAGGGAGTTTGAACTAAATCTAGCAACTAAAACACTAGATAATTGCAAATCCTTTTATAACTATATAGGCTCCTTAAAGGGTAACTGCTCCACAGCAGGCCCGATTGAAACCAGCAAGGCTATTATAAGTAATGAACCAGCTATGGCAACTGAGTTTAATGATTATTTTCTAAGTGTAGTTACACCTACTGATATCCTGCTAAAGGTCATGAAATATGAAAAGAAAGCATATCTCTTACCAGTTACTGTATTAGAGGTAGAAAACTTGCTTCAAAAGCGCAGACCCTACTCATCCCCCGGGCCCGACAATATACATCCTAGGTTCTTTAAAGAAACATCCAAGGTTATTTGTGGATCCTTGGCGGTCTTGTTTAATGCCTCGCTGAGTCAAGGTGAAACAATTATTTCATGGAACGAGACCCTTGTTACCCCGATATACAAAGCTGGTAATAAAAAACTTGTATCTAACTACAGACCCATTAGTCTCACGTCTGCTATTGGTAAACTTTTTGAAAGATTGTTACTAACACAGATTGAAGCTCATATCTCAAGTCACAACTTACAGGATTTAACTCAGCATGGGGTCTCTCAAGGGAGATCCTGCCTAACCAACCTGATGAATTTTTTTGAGAATGTCAGTGCATCTCTTGACCAAGGGCTCCCTGTGGATAACGTCTTTCTCAACTTTTCCAAAGCTTTTGATAAAGTCTCCCAACAGGTTTTGATTAATCACATGTATAAGTTTGATTTTCATCCAAACATAATAAACTGGGTCACATCTTGGCTGCAAATAGACATCAATGCGTTGTCATCAGAGGTCACTGCTCACAATGGGGAAAGGTTAGTAGCGGCGTCCCACAGGGCTCTGTCTTGGGCCCCGTCCTTTTTAATATGTTATCAACAATGCAACCATCCAGCAACGTTTGGACGTCCAAGTATGCAGACAATTACATACTTGGCTGCACAGTCAATAATATACAGGCTGCAAATCACTTTCAAGATGAACTAAATAAGATGTGCACCTGGGCAACTGACAATAAAATGTTTTTTAATTAATAGAAATGTAAAGTTATGCACCTAGGCTATAACAATCAGAATTTAATTTATACAATAAATAACGTACAACTCTCAGTAACAACTAATGAAAAAGACCTAGGAGTCTTAGTGGATAAGTGATACCCACACCTCAGTCAAGGTCAAAAAATGTCATAGAATTGTTGGCTGCATTTTTAAACATATAAAAAGTAGAGATCCTAAGGTGATTCTCCCACTTTATATGAGCTTGGTTTGATCACATCTAGACTATTGCTCCTCTTTTGTACTCCGGTCACAAAAAAAGGAAAAAACTTGTTGAGGGGGTCCAAAGAAAGGTAACCAAACGTATTAGGGAAATGAACTGCCTAGAATAGGAGGCAGTGCTTCAAGCATTGGGCCTCTTCTCTCTGTAATACAGACAACTACGAGGTGATCTCTACTTGACATACAAAGCAACCCAAGACCCGCTTCTTTCTGAAACTCTGGGCCTAACGAGGGACTATTCCCGTACGCTTACTCGAACACATAGCCTTAAACTAAAAGGGCACAATTGTAAAACCCATAAAAGAAGCCACTGGTTCACCCAGCGGGTGGTGACTCAGGAATGCCCTCCCAAGAGAAATAGTAGAGAGTGATGACATGGATCTATTTAAAAGACAATTAGAAATTTATATGGGCAGCAAAAAAACATCTTACCTACAATGGAATCTTAATTCCACCACACTGGTGGCGAGCTCTACAAGGGCATTGTGCCTTCTGAGCCTGTTACATCCTATGCACCCACTGGAACTGCTACCATTGTAAACTGCACTTTTGTATTTAACTAACTGTCGACACTGTATAATTTACTTACTGAGTTACCTCCTTGCACTCTGTATTGTTTTTTTTACTCATGCTCCTATCTACTGACATTATATAATGCACAAGTTGTATGACCTTTCTATTTTCTGCTGACAATCTGTATAGTGTATTCAATTGCACTGTCTACTGTTGTTACACTGTTATGCTACTCTATTTATAAATTGTTCCCAATTTCCCCTCCCCCCAGGACACATCTGGAAACGATCTATTTGAGCTCAGTATGTCTTTTTCCAGGTGAAACACTTTAATAAAGAAATAAATCGTTCATGCTTAAAAACTACACAGGTAAACAGAATAAAAGGCTAAAAGGACCTTCCCTTTAAGGAAATTGTTAACATGTAAACAGCAAAAGCCAAACCACAAATGTCATATGGTGTGGAGGTGTGGGGCCTAGAACCTAGAACTGTTGCCTTACAGCCTATCCAGAATTTATTTCTAAGAATAAACCTTGGCTTTCCACAGTCTGTCTCAGGGGAAATATTTAGGTCTGAAACAAATATGATTCCAATAAGCACACTTGCCATAATTAGAGCATTTAAATTTTAGTTGAAAATACACACTAGTAAAATGAGTAGGCTCCTTTGGTTATGTTGGGAGAAAGAAAATACAGGTTACTCACCTGTAACAGGAGTTCTAGGAATGGTATATGTTGTTCATCCACACTCTCTGGTAGGTATCCTTGCCGCTTTAATTCTTGCCGGAAGGTCTTCAAGCTGGCTCCTCCCACCCACCCGGGTGGTAAAACTCTCGGCTCCGCCCCATGACGCCAGATTTGGCCCGCTGGAAGCTCAGGTTGTACGTCGAAGCTGGGGAGGTCGGATGGGTCGTGTGGATGAACAACATATACCATTCCTAGAACTCCTGTTACAGGTGAGTAACCTGTATTTCTAGGGACATGGATATGTTGTTCATCCACACTGTCTGGCAGACTCCTAGCAGTTCTCCGGGAGGAGGGAGGCAAGGCGCACACCCCCGATACTTACTTGGGAAAGAGAGACTGGAGAACCGAGGCCCCAAAACCAGCATCCCGGTGTGACTCGAGGTCGATGTGGTAGTGGGTAATAAAGGTATGTGCTGACTTCCAGGTAGCAGCCCTGCAGATATCCTGGATAGGGACGTCCCTGGAAGCAGCTACCGATGCAGCGGTATGGCGGGTAGAACGAGCTCTTATCCATCTGGGAGGCTCCATGCCCGCCAACCTGTAGCAGAGCTCTATGCAGGAGGTGATCCACCTGCCTATCGTCTGCTTTGCTGCAGGTCTGCCAGGTGCGACTTCAGCATAGGTGACAAACAGCTGGCAAACCTCTCCCCGAACTTCAGCCGTCCGCTCCTTATAATAAGCGAGCGCTTGTCTAGGGTCCAAAGTATGGAACCTATACTCGGCCTCCGAGGTGTGACTGGGGTAGAACACCGGCAGAGTCAACACCTGGTCAAGGTGAAACTCCGACACCACCTTCAGAAGGAATTTTGGGAAGGGGTGCAGGACAACCTTGTCCCTGTGGAAGACCAGGTAGGGAGGCTCGATGGAAAGTGCCTGGAGCTCTCCCATCCTTCTGGCTGACGTGATAGCCACCAAGAAGGCGGTCTTCCACGACACGTGTGAAAGATCACACCTGTGCATTGGTTCGAATGGCTTGCCCATAAGCTTGGCCAATACCAGCAGTAGATCCCATGGAGGTGGAGGTTCTCGCACCGGAGGGGATATGTGATCAAGGCCTTTGAAAAAGCGCCCGACCACCTTCTCCTGTGCCACCGACTGCTTCGGCCCACGACCCGGTAAGCAGAATGGCTGCCAGGTGCACCTAAGGGTTGTCGACGCAGCCCTTGCTGAGAAAGGACCACAGGTAGTCCAGAATGCTTGGTTAGGGCAGTGGAAGGGTCCAAGCCCTCCCCTGGCACCACATGGAAAACCTTTTCCATTTGAAGGCATAGCATTTCCTGGTCGACTCCTTACGGGACGCCTCAACAACACTGAGGACCTTGTTGGAAAGACCCAAAGCCTGGAACTCTAGCCGCTCAGGAACCAGGCCGTCAGGTGCAGGGATTGAAGGTCCGGATGGAATACCTTCCCCTGATTGACTGAGATCAGGTCTGGGCGGGCTGGAAGCCACCCCGGGAGCCTGGAGCTGAGGCTGGGGAGATCTGGATACCAGAACTGGCGGGGCCAGTCTGGGGCTACCAGAATCACCTGCGCCTTGTCCCTCCTCGCCTTGAGAAGCACCTTGTGGATCAAGGGAAATGGGGGAAAGGCGTAGAAGAGGCCCAGGGTCCACGGCCTCGAGAAGGCATCCCCCTGCAGCGAGCCCTGCTGAGGGGGCGGCATGGAACAGACTCAGCTTCGCATTCTCCCTGGAGGCAAACAGGTCCACCTGAGGCGTGCCCCAGTGGGAGAAGAGATCTTGTACAACCTCCGGCAGGAGAGACCACTTGTGAGACGCAGCCCCTATTCGGCTTAGGGCATCGGCCAGGGTGTTGGAGGCTCCTGCCACGAGAATGGCTAGGAGACTCGCCTCCAGGCTGCGGACTAGCGACCAAATGCGGAGAGCTTCCTTGCATAACAGCATGGAGCGCATCCCGCCCTGGCGGTTCAGACAGTACATGTTCGTGGTATTGTCTGTCTGGACCTGAACCACTTGACCCCGTAGAAACAGAGCGAAGGCGGTGAGAGCTAGACGGACCGCTCGGAGCTCCAGCAGATTGATGTGGCATCAGGACTCCCAAGGGGACCAGAGGCTGTGCGCTCGGTGGTCCCCCAGATGGGCACCCCAACCCATCAGAGATGCGTCGGTCGAGAGAGAGACCTTCGGCTCAGGGTGGACGAACGGGATACCCACCTGCAGATGTGCTGGAACGATCCACCATTGGAGAGCGTTCCACATCTCCTGGGTCACTGTCACAGGCCAGTCCAACGGATCGCGGCGTTGTGACCATTGACTGGCCAGTCCCCACTGAAGGACACGCATGTATCAACGGGTCCAATGGACCACGCTGGTGCAGGCCGCCTTGAGGCCCAGGAGGCGCAGGAAGTCCCGGGCAGGACGTAATTGCCCAACCAGAAATGATTGGGCAAAGGAGGAAAGAACCTCGGCCCTGTCCGCCGGCAGCCATGCTCTGGCTCGCAGAGAGTTGAGCTCTGCCCCGATGAACAGAATCACCTGCTTTGGCACGAGTTCCGACTTGGCCTCGTTGATGAGGAGGCCAACCTGAGAGCAAACCTGGAGGGCCAGATCTCTGGACCGCTCCGCCTCCAGTCTGGAGGGGGCTGCTATCAGCCAATCGTCCAGGTAAGGGTACACCCGAACCCCTCGGCGCTGCAGGAATGCTGTCACCACTGCTATGCATTTGGTGAAGACCCTGGGAGCTAAGGAGAGGCCGAAGGGCATGGCCCGGAACTCGTAAAGGGATCCCTCCACTCTGAAGCGGAAGAACCTATGATGGGACGGATGGATTGGGACGTGAAAGAACGCGTCCTGGAGGTCCAGGGAGCAGAACCACATGCCTCGTTCCAAGGATGGGATTATCTGAGCCAGAGTGACCATCCTGAAGGTCTGAGACCTTAGGAACTTGTTCAGGTCGAGAATGGGGTGCTAGCCCCCGTCCGTTTTGGGACCAGGAAGTACCTGGACACAAACTCTGGGTCTGGAGGAGGATCCGCCACCTTCCTGATTACCTCTTTTTCGAGGAGCAGAGCAATATCGGCCCAGCGGGCCGACAGCGAGGCTGCGGACCCCGTGGCCCCCTGAGGGGCGACAGCTCGAAAGGGGGGGACCTGCTCGAACTCCAGAGGCAGGCCCTTTCCTACCACCTCCAACATCCAGCGGTCCATGGTGATAGCGGACCAGGCGGAAAGGAAGTGGCGGAGCCATCCCCCCACGGGGGGAACCCAGGGGGGAGTGACGAGGTTGAGGGTGGCACCCCTCAACCCGTCACTGGGCAGGCTTGGAGGAAGAACCAGCTGAGGGACCTCCTGGGCCTTTACCTCCTGGCTTCATGTTGGAGGAAGCCGTCGGCTTGGGCTTGGGATGCCAAGCGCGAGCTTGCTAGCCCTGTTGCTGGTGCTGCTGGGCCGGTCAAGAAGCAGGGAGTGAAGGACGAAAGGACTTCTGCTGCTGACGGCGGCCTTTGTCCCTCTGGGCGGAGGTGACCGAGTCCAGAGTGGCATTGGACTTCTCGATCCGCTGGAGGTGTCCCTCCACTCCAAGGCCGAAGAGGTCAGTCCCCAAGAAGGGGACGTCAGCCAACCTGTGCTGGGTATCCGCCGTGAAGGTGGATATCCTCAGCCACGCCCTGCGTCGCATGGCCACCGTGGCCGCTACTGACCTGGCACAGGAATCACCTATGTCCAGAGCAGTCTGGAGCTGCTGCTTCGCCACCGCCCTACCCTAGTCCCGCACCTGGTGGACCGTGGTCTGCAGGTCAGGCAGGAGGTGAGGAACAACCTCATCCAGGGAGCCCATGAGGGCGTGGGAGAACTGTGCCATCAGCACGGCCGAGCTGGCCTGTCGAAGGCTGAGGGAGGATGCAGCGTACACCTTGCGCTTTGTCGGGGGGGCTTGTCCACATCTCGAGCGTTACCGGAACGCCGGAAAAACGCTGTCGGTGACTAACCCCTTGGCAGAGGGGTGTTCTGAGAACCCGGGCAAAGAGCTGGTAGGGACTGCATACTTCCTGGCCATCCTGGCCGAGGGCACAGGACAAGAAGCAGGCCGCTGCCAAAGCTCCAAGGCTGGGCCGACAATGGCCTCAGCCACCGGAAAGGCCTCTGTGGGAGAATCCCCTCGGTCCAGAATCTCCATCAGGGGATACTTGGCCCATTTGGACACGGGCTTGAGCTGCATCCCGGTGGACTCCGAGATGAGTCGAAGCAGACCCAAGAAGGATGATGGGCTATCGTCCACTGACTGGCCCCCGGAGGACTCCAGATCACACTGCCTGGAGAACAGGGAGGAATCGTCGTCGGATTCTGAAGAGTCTGCAAAGAGCTGCCTCAGCCCTGAGCCACCCTCCACCTGCAGAGGACGGTCGGAAGTGAGGGTGACCGACAACCTGTGGGGCAGGCCATGACCCGACTGAGAATTCTCGGTCGGTGCCCCCGACTTTGGTTGTGGAGGCGGAGGTTCCACCACAATCGGTGGACCAGCTGGTTTCGGCGTAGCAACCGGCCCTGGGGCGGGCAACTCGACTGGAACGAGTGGTTGCTTCGGCCGTTCAGGCGACAGCCACTTGATGGTCGGGGTCTTGGCCAGGGTTGGCTTAAGCCCGGATAACAGCAACTGCTGCCACATAAGATCCTCGCAGTGCCGACGCAACTTGCGCTGTAGCCTCTCCTCACCCAAGGAGGAGGACGAGGAAGAACGGTGTCGCCGCTTACTTCAGTAATGAGACCGAGACCGCCGATGTTGGCAGGAACGGCTGGACCGAGAAGAGGTCCGAGACCGAGACCCTCGGGGGGACCGAGGGTGGGTCTGGGAAGGGCTGGGGGATATCCGCCCTTTCCTCGGCTCGGGAACTTTAACCGGGAACTGCAGTCCCAAAGGAGCAGGCAGATCCTCGGGTATCCACCGGAGGAACCGGTGAAGTAGGGTTGTTGGCTTCTCCAGTCGACAGCCCGTCTAACGGATCGAAAACCTCGACTTTGTTGATGGGAGTCTCGGGCAGGCTGGCCTGACGTGGGGCATCAGGAAGCCAGCGGCTCCTCAGCCGCAACCTCGATCGAAGTCGATGGTCGGCTGCCCGGGAGGGGGACCTCCCGCCCCACGAACGATGATGGGACTTACCTTCGATTCCCTTTTCTTGGGCCGAGAAGAATGTCCCGAAGGCCCCTCTCCTTTCGTGGAAAGGGACTGGCAAAGCTCCTTGAATGAAGCTGTATACGAGGAATTCAGAGAGAGATGGATAAATGCCGCAGCCGAGGAGGAAGAAGATGCGGCCTGGGCCGCCTCCTCCTCAAGGATGATCATCTGCTCTAGCTGCTCAGCCACCGCGGACACCGCCCAATGAGCCTCTTTTGATTTTACGGGCGGAAAACGTTTCTTGGGGTGCCCGAGCTTCAAACGGGCAGCGCGATCATCCAGAACATTGGCCGAGAAAGAACGGCACAACTCACAAGCCTGCGGGTCATGATCTAGGCCTAAGCAGTAGACGCACATGGAGTGCAGATCTGTCCTGGACATTTTCTGCCCGCAAGGGCACCTCCGAAAGCCGGGAACAGATTTGTCCATCGCAGCCACGAGGGAAGATGAAGACCGAAGTTTAGAAAACTTCAAAACCAATTTCGGATGAACCGAAGAATTAGGATCCAGTCTAAAACGCAAAGCACTAAGGAGGGAACCTGAGCTTCCAAGCGGCAAGGAAGATCTGGCCATGGGGTGGAGCCGAGAGTTTTACCACCTGGGTGGTTGGGAGGAGCCAGCTTGAAGACCTTCCAGCAAGAATTAAAGCGGCAAGGATACCTGCCAGAGAGTGTGGATGAACAACATATTCATGTCCCTAGAAAGAAGAGTTATGTAAGAACATACCGTAACAGTAGATCTTCAAAAAATCTCCTCCATTAGACCACACCTTTGGAACTGTAAGTCGTCAGTGTCAGGACCACATGGAGACCTGCTAGCCGGGTCCGCCCACAATGATGTGCGGTCCCATCACTCCTCAGTTCCCTGCCACAGATTAGCCTCAGATGGCCTCCCACCATGAAGAACCAGATTATACTAGTACCAGGCATACAAGGAGAGGGATGGGACTGGCAACAGGATGCATGGAGTAAGGCTTTAGGCACAGCAGCTTATATAACACTCAAAGAAATCAATCTGGGGAAGGCGGGAGGGTATGGCATGGCCTAACAGAAGAGATTCTCTTGAAGATCTACTGCTATGGTAAGTTCTTACTAACTGTTCTATTTTCATCGAGGAATGACTCCCAAGCAATACAAAGCAACAGAGTCTGAGGCACAGTCTGATATGTGATCAGGACAGGAGATCTTGCAGTACAGCAAGCCCAAAAGCAGCACGTCTATGAAAGACAATGTCCAGACTGTAATATTTAGTGAAAGTGTGAACAGTGCTCCATATGGCTGCAGCTCATATGTCAGCAGCAGGAACATTTTTGAAATAAGCAACCGAAGTGTGGAGTGACCCCAAACAGCATCAGGAGGCTCCTTACCATACTTTCTATAACGGAGTATAATACAAAGTGCCAACCATTTGGACATATACTATTTAAACACAGGAGTGCACTCTTTAACAGGGGAGAATGAAGCAAACGGCTGAGATTTCTGCAGTCTTTGGTGTGATAAGAACAGGATACAACATTCCACAACAACAACAACTTTTAACGCCCAGATGAGGTCACAGTCCTCGCCCCACACCCTGAGTGGTACTACCCTTAATGGTGCCGCTCCGTGAATATGCCCAGCATGCCTCAAGGAAGCGAGCAGTGGCAGGCCAGTGTCTGTCATCCGAAGCAGCAGTATCTATGGAGGAAGATGCAGCTCTTCTGGTGTTCCAGGATTCTTCAGGTGCATCCAGACTGGTCAGTCCAGCAGTTTTCTTGTTCCATCGTCTGGTCTTCCAGAGGATGGAGCCCAGCAGTTCTTCCTGTTCCATTGTCTGGCCTTCCAGAGGACATCAACCTAGCAGTTTTCCTGTTTCATCATTTAGTTTCCCAGATGACATTAACCCAGCAGTATCCGAAGATGCCATCTGGTCTGAAGGGAGAAGGTCCTCAGCTCGTAGAAGTAAAGTCATCCTTTGCTTTCATTCTTCAACGAGCTGGTAAGACAACTTTTTATTTACATTAACTGACTTTGCACAACACATCCTACATTTGAAGACTATCCACAGAACTCTAATTTTCATCAAAGACTCTCCCCATGGATTGCAGTGCTATACAGGCCCTGTCCT
Source organism: Neoceratodus forsteri (assembly GCA_016271365.2). Lineage (NCBI taxonomy): Eukaryota > Metazoa > Chordata > Ceratodontiformes > Ceratodontidae > Neoceratodus > Neoceratodus forsteri. The sequence continues at coordinate 295,790,895 of CM057453.1, read as the reverse complement.
GTCCAGGAACTGTCCTTCAACAGGCTTCGGCCTAGAATAGACTCTTTAATGGACAATGCCTATTAGCAACAGTAATCTAGTCACTAGTTTTGAACACTGTAGGGCAGCCCATCCCTGAATGTGTTGTATAAATGACTTCTTTCCATTTTTTTTTTTTTTTTACTTTTGCACTTTTATAGAAAAGATAGTTTTTGGGGTTATTTAGCGTTTAGGTGGAGGTTTAGGCATTGTGTGGAATGCAGAACGTGTTTTGTGTTTTTCTTCGCTTGCAGGTGTTCCTGAAGAAGAAAAGAAGAGAAGAAGAAGAGGATATTGGAACTCACCCGAGTTCCCCTTTTCTTAGGGTTTTACAATTGTTTATGGTTAACAGGGTGTTAACATGTTTTCTTCACAGGTGTGAAATTGTGGGGAAATGTATTGCAATGCATGTTTCCTTTGTTGTTCATAGGTACCATGAGAAGTTGAGGGATAGGTTCCCTGGTAGGCAGTACAGTCAGATTTTCTCTAGAGAGCTAAGGGGACAGTCAAGCTGGTAGTCCTGAGTCAGACAGAGGTCACCAGTGCTGTCTATTAGGGCATGCTTCAAGCAGTTTCTTGGAGCCACAGAGTATCTATAGATAGATCACAAGATAGGGGCTGAAGTTTCATCAGCTGGCCTCTGTTCCTTTTGTGTTACTTGCCTGTGCCTGGCACATGGTAGGGGAGGACCTGAGCACCCCTCCCTGTAGGTAGCACAGAGGGTAGGATGGCCTGAAGCCAGGAGGAGATATGACTGCGGACAGTCATTTGCCTGGCAAGGGTGAGTGTAACCACCCAGTCCCCTGGGGTTACTAGAATCCCCTCAGTGTCAGTACTAGGTAGGGGAAAGGCAGCTGGTGAATAACTAATTAAATGGGTTTTTTCACCTACTCACTCTCTTGTTTACTTGGCCTCAGCTGAGATGAGAGAGATGAGCTAATTTAGACCTCTCGCAGCAGCATAAGCCACAGCAGCTATGAGTAGAGAGTTTTAGAATCTTGGGACGGTAGTCAGTTGTAGCGAGTCAGTGGAGGGAGTTGGAGCTGCAGTTTGAAGTGTGAAGAGAGCCTGCTTTCTCACCCTAGTCCTGATATTCTCCAGCCTGCCAAGAGAAGTGGTGGAAACCATTGTCGACAGCAGGATCTCCTGATTTTCATCCCCAGAGGAGTGAAAAGGACTGCTAGTGGACGAATCCTAGGGGCAACCCCCTTTTTTGATCTAGGACATTTTGAAGCTGCCTATAATGTTCTAACAGTGAGTAAGATCTGACTTTGTGCTGCCAAAAGAAAGTACTTGTTTTGTGGTGTTTCTCTGATGAAGAGGTAAATGTACACCTGTTCTGTTCAGAAATCGGACACTGTTCTCAGTTTAAAGCTGGCTGACAAGTGTGAGGTCCAGATGTGTGACTAATTCATACTGTTCAGGACTTTAGTTCTCACACTACCAGTGTAGTGTTTCTTAAATGCTGGATGTGAAAGTTCATTGAATGATGCATTTACCCAAGTCTGTTTAAGGTGCAAGTCTGAAAGAATGGCTGGGTATGGATATGGAAGAAAAGGGTGGGCAGCCCCCCCCATCTGGAGTAACCAGTTCAGGACTACAGGTTCATTAAGGGCACCTGGTTACTGTAGACATAGTGGCCAATGTCTGAAGAGGATTTCACCCCCCTGAAGTGGGATGTGCTAGTTATCAGCTGTATGTACTGCATGCTCAGTTGTGACCAGTGCCACCAGAAGTATTTCCAGTTGTGGCCAGTGCCACTGGAAGAAATGTAAAAGTCCTGTGCCATATGGGAACGCAAGGTGAAAGAGTTCTGTCAGTAAATGTGTGTTCAGTTGTGGCCAGTGCCACTAGAAGAAATGTTCATGTTGTAGTCAGTGCCACTGAGAGAGTGTAAACCTTGGGGGTCCACCCTTGCTTTAGAGAACATCTTCTGGAAAAAAGTCACACTCTAGAACCCCAACTATGGTTTGGACAGTTATGTTTTTGCTTCCTGTGTGGATTTACTGGGTACCCCCCTAGAAGTATAGGTCTAGCATAGTCCTAGCAAAAAGTTCTCTCCTCAGGACCTGGTTTTGTAAATACCTTATAGGTCAGTTTTGCTTTTGTATGCCCCCACCCCTTGATCTCTAGAAGTAATGAGCCTGGTATACATTCCCAAAGCTAAGGATTGTACCATTTTTGAATGTGTGTCGGAGTGTCTGTGCCCAGTGATGGGTGCCAGGGGTACCTAACTGTGTAAAGTAGCAGGGGTGGTGTGGGTGGTTACACTCACCCTGGAAAAGAAACCGAAGGAACCTCCTGTGAGGAGGAAACACAGAGATATGCAGGTAAGCGTCCTGCTTATCCAGAGAACACAGCCAGTCTCCTTTCTTCAGAAGGGGCATTAGACCTGGCAAAGTTACCATTCAGAACTTTTCACACTGGACATACAGATTGCAATCTTTTAGGTTTAAGATGGGCCTCAGATCTCTGGCCCTTTTGGGGATGAGGAAGAACCTGGAATAGAACCTCTTGTTCCTCTGGCACCTGGGTACCAGCTTAATGGCCTGTTAGAGCAGAAGGGACTGTACCTCCTCCCGGAGAACAGACAGGTGGGCCAGGGAATAGTTGGAGGGCAAGGAAGAGTCTCTGGGGATGGCTCAATGAGCTCCAGAGTGTGACCCTGTTCTATGATTTGAAGAATCCAGGCATCTGATATTATGGTTCACCAATGATTGAGATGGAGGAAGACCCGACCTCCGATCATCATGTCTTGGTCAGGGACCACAAGAGGGGGTGCTGGCAAGGAGTCAAGCTGAGGCAGATCCAGCTGCTAGGACTAGACCGTCACCTCTGGGATGCTTGCCTGCAGCTCCAGCATTGGAGGGGGCGGGCAAGGCAGTGGATGCTCTTTTTTTGCCCTGGGGCCTAGAGGCTGCTGCTGGCCTATTTGACGATTTGTGAAAAGGGGAGCACTGTCTACCCTTAAGTTGTTTGTGATAAAGGGAGTGAACAGACTTGATAGCCCTGCTGGATGCCTGCAAGTCATTTATGATATCCTGGACATTTGGCCCAAAAAGCTTAGAGCCACTGAAGTGGGCATTAAGCACCTTCTGCTGCACATCAGCAGCAAAGCCAGAGACCCTTAGTCAGGAGTCCCTATGAAAGTAAATGCCGGTGGCAGCAGCCCTGGCACAGTGTCCAAGATATCAACGAGGGCTCGCAGTAAGTGTTTGAGCACTGAAGCACCTCCTGCTACATTTTTTTTTTTTGAAACTGTGTGTTTATTGTTTTAATCAATCAACATATGATATAAGATTATAAGCAGAGAACATTACATTAATATACTGATACACTGAGGGCGCCACTCCTCTTGATGTACTTAAACTATCCATCCTACACTTTATGATATGTCCTGGAAGGGCATACATACAAATTATACAAAGTTAAGTTCAGTACCAACTGCATAATGAACCCAAGAGCTGCATGGTAACGATACTAATAAAGTCTAAAGATAATATTCCTGGAGTTCTCTACCTACAATTGAGGCTATTACTGTACCATGCACTTCCACAGTTAGGCACTTATAGTGCCATATTCATTATTACTGTTTGCACACATCTTCCATCCTAATGTTAAGCTGTTACTTAGCTGGTGCTAATAATATCAAAATAGGGCCTATCTTTAGAATATATAAAGAAAAAAATTACTCACCATAGTAATACTGTTTCTTCTAATGCAGTCTTGCTGTTTTCTGACAATATGCAGCTAGCCCCAGCACTTGAACTGCTCCGGAGAGTAAAGGGTTAACTCTATGCAAAGGCACAGAATGTTGAACTCGAGCTTAGTTTTCAAACCTCTGTCTGTGGTACTATGAAGTGTAACAGTCAGATTCTTATGAGCACTAAACTAACTCAAAGTAGGAAACTGTTTCAAAATTTTTGTGCCAAATGGCAAAATGAGGTTTTAATCAAAGATGCAAGTCGAGAACCCCCCCCCCACACCCACAAAAAAACAACAGGCAGTGATTCACCAAACTAAAAGAAAAAATTCCCTAAGAGATGGAGGCATGTCCAGAACACCTCTGGAGTGCTGCACTGTACCTGCCCCACCACATCCCAAAACTACTAGGTTCCAGGAGGGGAGCCAGGGAGGGAGGTCAGAATACAGCAAGACTCCATTAGAAGAAACATTACTATGGTGAGTAATTTTTTCTTCAAACAATATTAAGTCTTGCTGTATTCTGACTATATGCAGACTACCAAGCAGTACCCCCTTGGAGGAGGGAGTTACAGAACCTATTTTGGGAACAGGCTCTGCAGCACATCTGTGCCAAATCTAGAATCACTTTGTGACTGAATGTCCACAGAGTAATGCTTGGTGAAGGTTTGAACAGATTTCCAGGTAGCTGCTTTACATATATCCACTAAAAGTATATCTCTAGCTGCTGCGATGGAAGCAGCTGTACCTCTGGTAGAATGAGCCCTCAGGCCTGAGGGAGGCTCCTTCCCAAGTTTAGAGTAGCAGAACTGAATACAAGAGACAATCCACCTGGCAATAGACCTCCTGGTAGCAGGCTTGCCCTTTCCCACCTCACCATAAGTGAGAAACAACTGACAGCAATCATTCCTATGGGCCTTAGTATGTTCAATGCAGTAACTAAGAGCTCTGTTCACATCCAGACTGTGTAACCTCCTCTCTCCAGAGGAAGAATTATCAATGAGAAAGACAGGCAAAGACATAGACTGGTTCAGGTGAAAGTCTGACACCACCTTGGGAAGGAACTTTCTATTGGTGCGAAGGACCACCTTATCCCTATGAAAGAAAATGAAATCAGGTTCCACTGATAAGGCCTGTAGTTCACTGATCCTCCTTGCAGAAGTAATGGCCACCAGGAATACAGTTTTCCAAGTCAAGTATTTCAGCTCATCTGGAGATAAGGGTTCAAAAGGGATCTGCATAAGTTGTGCAATACAGATGTTCAGATCCCAAGAAGGAGTAGGCTCCCGAAAGGGAGGATTGACATGGACCAGGCCTTTGAAAAATTTCTTGAAAACTGGATGAGAAGCTAGGGAAGAGCCCTTACCAGCTGAAAGGAAGGCAGACAGAGCTGCCAAATGTACTTTAAGAGTAGTAGGCTGGAGGCCTAAACTGTTAAGATGTACCAAATAGTACAAAACAGTGGCAATGTCAGCCAGCTCTGGTTTAGTATGCCTACTAAACACCAAAACCCAAATCTTTTCCATTTCGAGTTGTAAGTCTTCCTAGTAGCAGGCTTCCCACTAACTTTTAAAATATCCAAGACTGATTGGGAAAGATACAAACTTGCATATTCTAGCTCTTCAAGAGCCAGGCTTTGAGCCTGAGAGTCTGAAGGTTGGCGTACAGAATCCTCCCCTGAGAGGAGGTGAGGAGACTGTACTGCCTGGGAAGACACAAGGGCAGTATTACTGACAGTGACAACAACAGAGGATACCAAGGCTGTCTGGCCTAGTCTGGAGCCACCAGAATCACCTTGCAAGGTTATGACCTGATTTTTATCAGGACCCTGAATATCAGAGGAAAAGGAGGAAATGTATACAGAAACCTGCTTGTTCAATTTAGTAGAAGAGCATCCTGGGGAACAGAACCCAGAAGGGGTGGTCTGCAACAATAAAGAGGGAGTTGATGATTGTCCGGATCTGCAAAGAGATCTATCTCTGGGGTGCCCCATCTCCTGAAAATGACTTGAAGAATGACAGGGTTCAGGGTCCATTCGTGGTGACCCTGGGAAATCCTGCTGAGAGCATCTGCTAGAATGTTGTCCTTCCCTGGGAGATGCACAGCCATCAGAGAAACCTGAAGGAAATAAGCTAGAGATCAAATTTTCATGGCCTCCATGCACAAGGCAGAAGACTGAGTGCCTCCCTGCTTGTTGATGTACCACATGGTTGTGGTATTGTCTGTTCTGATCTGCACCACTTTCCCTTGAACAACCGTTGAGAATGTCTGAAGAGCCAGGAAGACAGCTCTTAATTTGAGAAGATTTATGTGCAGAAGGGACTCCTGGTATGACCAAGTTCCCTGAGCTGTAAGATGATCTAGGTGGGCCCCCCACCCCAACAGGGAGGCATCTGTGGTGAGAATCACAGAAGGGACCTGCCTGATGAAGGGGACCCATTGTCGAAGACTGTCTTCCTCCAACCACCACTGAAGGGCCCGGACCAAGGTTTTGGAGACTGGAACCAGTTTGGAGAGAGGGTCCTTTTTCTAAGACCAGAAAGATCCGAGATGAAACTGAATATCTCTCATCTGAAATCTTGATCCCTGAACTACTGCTGTGGAAACTGCCATGTGGCCCAGCAGCTGCAGAAAGTGTCTGGCTGGCCGAGACACTAGAGGACGAAAAGAGGAGGCCAGAGTGACCAGTGACTGAACCCTTGAGAGAGGAAGAAATGCTCTTGCCTGAACTGGCTCTATTTTCACCCCTATGAAAGTGAGAAGCTGGGCTGGCTCTAGAACAGACTTATCTAAATTTAGAATGAAGCCCAAGGATTCTAGAAGTCTTTGGGTGACCTCTAAAGCTGACTTGACTTGGTCTGAGGACTGGCCCACTAGAAGTCAGTCATCCAGGTATGGAAACAGAAGGAGGCCCTTCCTCCTGAGGAATGCCACCACCACTGCAAGACATTTGGTGAACACCCTTGGGGCAGATGTTAGGCCGAAGGGCAACTCCAACCTGAGGTACTTTCTGTGGGAATGTCTGATTGGTATTTGGAAGTAGGCATCCTTGAGATCCAGGGAGGCTAGCCAGTCTCCTGGTCTCAGAGAGAGAAGAATTACTTCCAGAGTCACCATTTTGAACTTTGGTTTTGTCAAATGTTTGTTCAGGTACCTTAAATCCAATATGGGCCGCCACTCCCGTCTTTTTTGGGGTAAGAAAGTATCTTGAATACAGTCCTTTTCCCCTGTGACAAAGAGGTACCTTCTCTACTGCTTGCACAAGCAGAAGAGCGGAGACTTCTGCCTCTAAGGCCTTTGTCTCCAAGGGAGAGGGAGGACTGAAATATTTTGCTCTCATTTTTGGGAACCTTTCCAGGACCCATTTGTCTGAAGTAACAGACTCCCAGGCCTGGGAGTAGTGAGCCAGCCTGCCCCCTACTGGGATTGGGGAGGTGACCCTGGCTGACACCTCAAGGTGTCTGCTTGGCAGGGGGCTTGGACCGAGTAGCTGATGGGGTCCTAGTTACCCCACATCCTCTTCCCCTAAAGAACCCCCTCTGCTGAAAGGGAGAGGAGGAGGCCTGAGCTTGGTAAAAAGGCCTGCCCCGCCCCTAAACTGCGGCCTCTGAGGAGTGGTCTGCTTCTCTTTTGCTGCAGCACTCCTATAGGTGGTCCTGTACTCGTCCATTTTCTTCATGTAGTTCTGTGTTTGATCCCCAAAGAGAGAATTACCAGTTACAGGAAAATCCAAGGCCTTAGCCTGGGTATCCTGTGAGAGGTTGGTACCCCTAAGCCAAGCAAATCTCCTCATGGAGATAGATGTAGCCATGAGCCTGGAATGAACATCATTAGAATCAACAGCAGCGTGGAATTGCACCTTAGATGCCTCTATACCATTTGCAGCCACCTGCTCCAGTTCCTTGGCTAGCTGGGAAGGGGCATCCTTAGCCAGTGCCAGAGCCGTATCCCACATAGATTTCTGGTACCTGGCTGTGTATGCCATGTAATTAGATTGTCTGAGTCCCATAGAGGATGCCAAGTACTGTTTTTTTGCCATGGCATCCACTTTCCTGGAATCCTTATCGGGGGGGGGGTGAGATGCCACGGGAATATTAGCCTTGTCACAGGCTGCAGCTGGTACTACCCCAACATGGCTGCTATGATTTGAAAGGAATTCCATCCCAGGATCTGACAAAGCAAACCACCTGTCCATTCTTTCTTCCACAGGAAGAATGAATGTAGGAAACTGTAACATTTTTTGTGTCTGCCTCCCCAAGGATTTGTGTAAGGGGATAGACACCCTCTTTGACTCTGGGACATCCAACATTTCCAGGTAGTCAGGTTCTTCCTGATCCTATTCAGCCTCTTCCATAGGAAGCTGAAGAGTCTCAGCCACTTTCTTGTAAAACAAGAAATGGGAAAGGGACTCAGAAAGCCTGGGAGGAGAAGCCTGAGAAGGCCTGTCTGAGGACATGTCAGGCTCTACTGGCTCATCTAGGCCCTCAGATTGTTCTTCTTCATAATCTTCATCCTCCTCCCAATCGCCCTCATAGTATGCTTCAGGATCTATATCTGAAGCAAGTACTTCCGAACGAACCGATCGGGTCTGAACCGAAATCGGTTTGGTCGGAACTGGGCAAAGCGATTTAACTATTGAAATTGCTTTCGCTATCTCATCAGCGGTCGGACCATGGGAAGCGTGCTCTGAACCGGCTGATTTCCTCTTTCCTTTACTCGGAACCAATTCCACAGAATCGGCTCTCCATTTGCCTGATGAGGTATTGCCCAGGTCAGTGGGCACCTCTTCAGGTTCGGCCGCAACCGAACCGGGCTGGCCATCTGGGTCAGCGGACTTCTCTGCCTCCCTCTCCCTTAGCCTACTCAAACGTTTATCCAGAGTGGCTTTGGGAAAATTCTTACATATTTGGCAGTCTTCCTTGAGGTGGTCAAACCCTAGACAATACACACAGACAAGGTGAGGATCGGCCTTAGTAAAAGCCTCCTTATGCTCGGTACAGTGCTGAAACCCAGTGGGTCCGGTTTTCTTCTTGGGTTTCTCAGACATACCTTAAACCAGAAAAAAATCATCTTACACAGCAATTAAGCCAGGCGATTACAAACTCAACGGTTCCAACCGTGTCATGGGTCAGTTAAAAAAAATCCTAAAATATCGTATTTTTTTTAGCAACCAATGAGTACCGGAAAAACCACACACAGTAGTAATAAATCAATAGAGAAGATAAGCTTCGGTTCTGAACCGGACCGACTGGCAAAGAACCGAAATAAAACAATTTCTTAGCAAAAAACACAGAAAATAACCACTACCTATAGCTACCACTTACTGGTATCAAGACAGAGGTAAGAATACCGAATTGTAGAAAATCATGGTTTGAAAAACCAAACGATTCGAACTAGACCGAACTGAAGCGCAGGAGGGATCTCCGGAGCGACTTCACAGTAAGGCGGAGTACAGAATATGAAAATTATGTACCTACCATAATTCTTGATCTTCTTGGACATAAGTCTCCACCACTCATTCACACTATTGGGTATAGCGCCGGAGGCACTAGGACCCATCGGGAGCAAACTTTTGCTGAGTATCAGCGCCAGAGAGATGGCGCCATGAAAGACTGGCCATGAGCCCTTAGCTCGCAGGGCAATGACTATCTCAAGGCCGACCCTCCAACCGCCTTCAGTACCTTTTACCAAGGAGGTGCAGCGAACTAAACTAAAGATAACTCATCTTTAGTCCCGGACATAAGATAGTCCGGGCGACCGTAAGAAGGGTCAACAAAGAAGTCTTCACGGCCTAAAGATTTGAGGGAGTGAAGACCAACACAGTGGTGAGCTCGGGATGGAGGAGGGAGGTAGAATGAGTGGTGGAGACTCGTCCAAGAAGATCAAGAATTACGGTAGGTACGTAATTTTCATATCTTCCTGGACATAAGTCTCCACCACTCATTCACACTATTGGGAGAGTACCGAGCTAATAATCCCCGAGAGGGCGGCAGGATAGACCAAGAGTTCACGTTTCTAGGACAGGAGTCCATTAAGGATAGTTCTGCCAAAGGTGGAATGTCGCCTGGCATGAACATCCAGTGCATAATGCTTAACGAAAGTATGCACTGAGCTCCAGGTGATGCATTGCAGATGTCTGCAATAGGCACGTTGCGAATTTCCGCTAGGGATGCCGCACCGCTCTGGTAGAGTGAGCGTGAAACCTCTACCTTCCAATTTAACCTGTGCCGTGGAATAGCAGTGTCGAAGACATGCCACTAGCCATGATGAGATACATCTGATAGCGACAGGCTGACCCAGCCGGGTCTCACTGAAGGAAACGAAAAGTTGTTGGGCCTTGCGAAAATTCTTGGTTCTATCGAGATAGAAACGCAAAACCCTCTTAACATCCAAAGAATGAAGAGAACGTTCTCCTTCATTTTGGAAGTTCGCAAAGTAGGAGGGAAGGACCAAAGGTTGGTTTAGATGGAATTCTGACACAACCTTGGGAAGAAATTTAGGATGAGTACGAAGAACTACTTTGTCCTTATGGAACACAGTATACGGAGGGTCTGTGACCAGGGCATGCGTCTCAGAGACCCTACGGGCTGATGTAATGGCCACTAGGAAGGCAGTCTTCCAGGTGAGAAATTTTAGCTCACAGGTAGCCAGAGGTTCGAAAGGTTTCCGAGTGAGCATGTCTAGCACAAGGTTAATGTCCCAGGCTGCAACTGGACGTCTTATAGGAGGTCTGGTATGCAGAATTACTTTAAGAAATCTCTTAACCACAGGTAACTGAGCCAGAGACAAAGAAGAGACCGTCTCATGATACGCTGAAATGGCACTAAGGTGAACTTTGACTGTAGAGTACTGAAGACCTGAATTTGAGAGGTCCAAAAGGTACTCTAAAACCTTGTCTGGTGGACAGGAAAGGGGATTCAAAGAGGACTTTGCACACCAGAGCGAAAAACGCTTCCACTTAGATGTGTAATTTTTCCGAGTGGCTGGCTTCCGAGCAGCCAGAAGAATGTCTGAAACTCTTCGAGAGACGTTGAACCGGTTCACTTCTACCTCTTCAGGAGCCAAGCGTGAAGGTGAAGCGATCTCAGGTTGGGATGGACCACCGGACCCTGAGTCAACAGGTTCACCTGCAAGGGGAGTGGTCTCGGAGGAACTGCCAACATATTGTTGAGTAGTGGAACCAGAGTTGTCGAGGCCAAAAGGGAGCAATGAGAATCATCTTGGTCCCTGAGACTCGAACTTGAGGAGTACTCTCGAATTAGAGGAAGGGGCGGAAAGGCGTATAGAAAGCGTTTTGTCCACTGCAGCCTGAACGCATCCTGACAGAAAATGCCAGGGCCTGGAATTCTGGAGGAGAAGAGAGGCAGTTTTGCGTTGAGTGGGGATGCAAAAAGGTCCAGGTCTGGAGTTCCCCACTCTTCGAATAGTGACTCAACTATGACTGAGTCGAGAGACCACCCGTGAGGATCTGCTTCTGTTCTGCTGAGACGGTCTGCCAAGTCGTTTTGTACACCTGGCAGGTAAACCGCTTGAATTAGAGCTTTATGTTCCAAGCACCATTCCCACACCCTCATCGCTTCCTGCATAAGGGGTAAGAGTGAGCACCGCCCTGCTTGTTGATGTAGTACATCACTGCTTTGTTGTCCGTTTGAAGGAGAATGGTCTTGTGACAGAGAATGTCCTTCAACGCTTGGACCGCATAAAGGATGGCTCTCATCTCTAGGACATTTATGAAGTTGGGACTGAGTTGAGTCCACACCCCTTGAGTGTGGAGAGCGGAACAGTGAGCTCCCCACCCCATTAGCGACAGCGTCCGGTGGTAATGGAGATCTGATGATCCAGAGGAGCAAAGGAAATCCTCCAGGAGATTGCTCTCCTGAGACCACCAGGTGAGGGACCTCTGTAAGGGTTCTGTCACCTGATGGGATAAGACCTGGGTGAGTGGTTGAGACCACTGAGCACTGAGCATCCAATGAGTGCTTCTCATATGCAGCCGTGCTAGGGGTACAGTGAACACTGAGGATGCCATGAGGCCTAACATACATTGCATCGAGAGAGCTATAACTGATCTGTTCTCTCCAATGTAACGAGCCATCTGAAGGATATCGTTCCTTCTGTCCTCTAGAAGGAAAGCCTTCGCACAAGAGGTGTCCAGAAGAGTCCCTATGAAAAGGAGTCTCTGGGAGGGCTGCAACTGAGACTTTTTGAGGTTCAGCAGAACTCCCATGGACGTAAGAAGGCGAGAGGCCGTCTGTACGGCGTCCAGAGTCCCTTGTCTGGAAGGGCTTGCTAGGAGCTAGTCATCCAGGTAGGGAAACACCTGGATACCGAAGTTTCTGAGATGCGCCAAGAGAACTGCATACAACACTTTGTAAAGACTCATGGGCGCCGAGGATAGCCCAAAGGGCAGGACTCTGAACTGATAGTGTTGACCCAGAGCCACAAACCTCAGGACTTTGTGATGCCTCGGGTGAATAGGAATGTGCTGGTAAGCATCCTGCATGTCCAGGGAGGCTAGCCAGTCGTGTTGATGGAGCAAGGGTAACAGGGTTCCCAGAGAAATCATTTTGAATTTCTCCTTGGGGAGAAATTTGTTTAGCTTGAGGTCTAGAATGGGCGATTCTCCCGGCTTCTTTGGAACCAGAAAGTAGTGGAGAACTCTCGTGTTTCATTGATGCAGAGGCACCACTTCTACTGCCCTGTTGTTTAGAAGGCCCCCGAATCTCTGCGCGTAGAAGGTCTGACTGAAGGGGTTGACAGCCTGGCTGTCGCTTGAGAGACAACTGGAGGGGTCTCCAGAAAATTGAGAGAACACCTCGAATATCCAAGGGCCCATTTGTCTGAGGTTATGGACTTCCACTGGCTGTAGAAGTGCATCAGACACCTCCCACCGAGAGGAAAAGTCCACCTCGGCAGTTGAGATGGGACTTGGGCAGGCAACTCATAAGGCAGCGCTGGGCGCTTTGGGCCCTTGCGCTTGTTGGCGCCTTCTTGACGCTCGCAGGTTGGTTCTTATGGAAACTTCCTCTGCCTCTGCCCGAAAGGACTGACGATTATGAAATTGCCGCTTCACCGACATGCCCTCGAGAAGGGCAGGAGGGGGTCGAGCCAGCTTAATGGCTGACCTAGTCTTTTGTGTAGCTTCTAGAGCTTGCTCTACCTGAGGACCGAAAAGATAAGAGCCGCCAAAGGGCAACGCCATCACCTGCTGTTGCGCATCATTCGTGAAACCCGAAGTACGCAGCCAGGAGTGACGGCAAGTACAAATACCAGCAGCTGCTGAACGAGAAGCAGTGTCGAAAGCATCCATGACTGCTTTGACCTGCTGGTTATTAGATTCAATACCTCTGGTAATGGTTTGAAGAAGCTCTGGCTTTGAGTCCGAGTCCGGAAGAGGTTCAACCATTTGCTTGATAGAATGCCACAGAATATACTCATACTGGGAAAAATAACCCTGGTAACTGGCAATACGCATACTTAGAGTGGACGCAGCAAAGACTCTCTTACCTAATGTATCTATCTTACGAGACTCTTGTTGATAGGTTGAGCTGTAGTAGTTTGAGGAAGAACTACCTTGTCATTTTCTGCCAGGACTACAATAGGATCCGCAAAGGCTTGGGATGCCAAGATAGGACGATCCTTGGGAGCTGAGTATTTCCTATCAATGGATTTAACCACCGAAGGGGTAAGAGCAGGATTATTCCATACCATTTGAGACAGCGTCTCGAAAGAAGGTTGAATCGGAGGAGTCAAATCCGTAGGGATCTCCGAAGCATGAAGATATTGGAGTCTTAACAGCTTCCCAGGATCGATGTCTGTAGTCTGGAAAGAAAGAGTGGAGCTCAGATTCTTCAAGAGAGACTTAAAGGACAGGTCCTCGACCACAGGCTCTGTAGCAATAAAAGATCCTGTTTCGTCCACTTCATCACCCAGCCGAAGGTCTGGGTCAGGCTCAACGTCATCTCCTGACAGTCCAGGAGGGACTGTATGGACAGGAAAGGGATGAAAGCTAGAAGAGGAAGGAGGAAAAGAGACAAAAGGGAAGTCCCTGAGAGCCCCCAGCACCGAGGAGGCGCATGGCGCCGAGAACGACGCCGAGGAACTGCACGGCGCCGAAAATGGCGCCGAGAAGCTGCACGGAGCCGCGGCACCACACAGTGCCGTGCGGCCACACGGTGAAGCAGACGGCGCCGCATGGCTGCACGGCTCAGCAGGCGGCGCCGAGATAGGGCATCGGTGTGGCCCCCTGCGCCGCAGACATGTGGGGAACACCTAGACGGAGTCGACGGCACTGAAGAAGGTGCCGCGACCAGGAAAGTCCAACCGCCTATACCCTGGCCGCCCAGAGAGCCCGAGAGCCCACGAGCGACCAAGCCAGGTAGCCGAACCAACCTCCGAGCCCATTGCTCCAAAAGAGCGGCCCACTGATGAAACTGCTCATCTGAAGACCTACCGGCGGGCGGGTAGGACTCCGATGTCGAAGGTGTCGGCTATCAGAAGTCGCTGCCGCGACTCCGGCGAGGAGACCGCACCACCCCGAGCAACCGAACGCCCACGCCGCAGATCGTATCAGAGGGCGCACCGAGTGATGCCTTCTCTTTAGACCCGCGGGTAGAAGAGGAGCTCGAGGCCGAACGGTGCCGAATGCGACCGCTTGGCTTTATGCTTCTGGCGGACCGCCATCCCCGGCATTGGACTGCCGTTGTCAGACCCCTTCCGGAGAAGGCGGCGGACCGGACCCAGCCCGACTGACTGAATAGTTTATACGAAGTCTCCCTACCGCCACCTGACCTGCTCATGGTCGACTCCGTCAAAGTAGGCCGAGACTTCTTTATCGTTTTAATTTAAAAATAAGAATAACTTAAGCGATACTGTATCGTGATAATACTATAAAAATAATAAAAACTGAAAACTATGCTGCAGTTTGAAGTTTGACTCCCGACAGGCGAGCGACGTCGTCACTGAAGCGCACTCGACGGCGGGAAAAAAGGAACTGAGGCGGTTGGAGGGTCGACGCGGAGATAGTCATTGCCGCGCGAGCTAGGGCTCACGGCGCTGTGCCTCGCGGCGCCATCTCTGGTGCCGACCCTCCAGCAAAAAGTTTGCTCCCGATGGGTCCTAGTGCCTCCGGCGCTATACCCAATAGTGTGAATGAGTGGTGGAGACTTATGTCCAGGAAGATCCGACGGTTACACTTCAGAGTACCACAGACAGAGGTTTGAAAACTGGGCTCGAGCTCAACGTTCTATGCCTTTGTATAGAGTTAACCCTTTACTCTCTGGAGCAATTCAAGTGCTGGGGCTAACTGCATATAGTCAGAATAGAGCAAGACTTCATGTTGTTTGAAAACAAATCTTATAACAGAATAAGCCCGTTAATCCTACTTAAGATAAATAGCAACATATGTACTACAACTTATAACATTAATCGAGCAGAATGCTCTGGTTAAATTGTTAAAATGAGTCAAACAAATGGAAGTCCATATAGTGTCAGTAGGGCTAAACAAAGCTCCTCCTAGATCGGACGGTTCACTGTCCCAGGTCTAAGGCAAAGAAGCAGCAATGACAAAACCATCAACTTACCTTAGGACAATGAAATTACCCACCTACATAAGGAAACAAATGCAAACCCAATCCATTTCGGACATCTTCATCTTCAGAGGATCGATCCTCTTGGGCGGCAGCTCGTATCTCCAAAGCAGCATGCTTCTGTCCCCATTTAAAAGCTGCTTTGGAGTTGGTAAACAAATATACTTTGCCTTAGAATGCAATCTGCATGTGGGCTGGAAAAACATTGCCATGTAGAATGCGGGCCTCACGGAGCATGCCCCTGACTCCATCAAATTTCTTGCGCTTTTGCCCCGTAGCAAAACTGATGTCAGGGTATAGACTAACTTGTTGCCCATCTAGCAGGAGGCTTCCTTTTTGCCTTGCTACAGCCAAATAAAAATTCCCGGGTGCTCATGCTGTCCATAATCAACATGATTCTCTGTGGTGTGTCCGGGTTGTCGGGGCAACCGTGTGGTGTCATCCTGTAAGCCTTTTGTAATTTCTGCACTATATTGGACACCTCTTCTCCCATATGTTGCAACAACCAGTCCTGTAAAAACAAAAGGAGGTAATCCCCTTCAGAGCCTTCCGCCATTCCCAAAAGGCGGATGTTTGCTGCATGTATTTGGTTTTCAAGGGTCTCCTAGATTTGAAATGTGTGCTTTCACGGATCACCGTGGAGACCGCCCCCATTGCTACGTCTGATTGTTTAATAGCTTCAACTGATGCCATCTGTACAGCTTCTACTGTTGTGTCCAGAGTTGCTACATGATTCATCAGACTGTCAAATTTATCAGATAGTCCAGCAACTGGGTTGATCTTCATACCAATAGTTTGTAGTGTCTCCTCTCCCTGCTCATTCGATGATTCTTCAGCATGGCCCTGTGCTGAGTGCGTGGTAGGAGCTGCCAATGCATTTTTTGGTTTAGCTCCCGTACCCTGGTGTTGGTCTCTGCGAGGATTTCCCATTTCGATCCTGAAGTGTTCTGATACCTTATGTTCCAAGCTATAGCTGAATAGTTTCTAAAAGATCTATGTTTTGTAAGACACGTTTATGATCTTCTTATAGCGTTTAATTAGTAAACTTCCACATTGCTCGGGCTCCACAGTGCCCCCCCCCCGTACCTCCTGCCTCTGCATACCTTCTGGGAAGGCCTAGGCAGCAGCCTTGCCCTTCTTCCAGTTGGTATGCTGGTACTTTACCATGTGGGACAGGTAACTGGCAATCCTCAGCCCAAGGGTGGAGGAGGCATAAACCCTCTTGCCCCAAAGATCAATTCTGCGTGACTTTGTCTAGGGGGGAGGGAGCTAAGGTGCTTGGGCACCTTAGACCTGTCATGAGCTGCCTTTAATACCACTGAATCTGTTCCAGCCTGGGCAGCGTAGTAAGGAAATCTGAGGGGCATGGTAAAGTTTGTCTGCCCTGCAGGGCATAGCTGGCACCATATCAGGTCTGTGCCAGCCTGCAGTCATAGCATTCCTCAGGGCAGGCAGAAAAGGAGAAATGATTTTAGAAGGAGACTCTGGGATCTCCAGGTAATCCACCAGATTTTTTCTGGTGACGTTTTCCTCCTCAGTATGAAACCCCATAGCTGAGGACAACGGCTTCACCACACTGAAGAAGGTGGGGTCCTCTGGAGGAGACCTAGGGGTGTGCTTGACAGAGTCCTCACTGACTGAGGAAGCCGTGGACCTGTCTGAAGTGAGGGGTTCTTCCTCCTCCTCCTCCTCATCAAGAAGGATGAGATGTGGGTGGTATTCCTTCTCAACGTCGACCTCTTCCAAGTCAAGGTCCAACATCTAAGGCATGGACGATGGCCCGCAGGGAGTGGTCAGTGGCTATAGAGGGGGAGTTGACAGTGAAGCTGCCAGGTGGCGCAGGCAATGTGGGCCTCTATGTGCCTAGCCGGTGAACAATCATCGAGGTAAATTTAGTTAAGATCTCACTGACGTCGACGAGCATTGAAGTCTGCATCGACCGGGGTTGATGGCGCAGAGAATGATGACCTGCCAGAAGGACCCTTGGACCCCGAACAGCATGAAGACCATGGGCCTGGAGAGGGATCAGGCCTTGACGGGAGGGCCTTCGATGACTGACCGCCATGACAGTCGGGCGGAGGTGCTATCGGTATGGGTCTGGTGGGCACAGACACCTGGACAGAGGTTTTATTCATCAGCCCAGCCACAGCTAACGGAGAACCCCCGAAGGAAGGAGGAGAGGCCATCAGGGTACAGGACTACCGCAGAGGGAGCGGTCCCGATTGCAGTTTTTCTTAAGACCCCCCCCCCAAACCGAAGACTCGTCTCGAGTCTTAGAAGCCTGGGAGCTCGATGTTCCTACCGGCGACTGAGAGGCTGGGACTACAGAGGCCCACTGCCTGGAAATGAAAATTACGTACCTACCGTAATTCTGATCTTTCTGTGTATCTTCACCATTCATCACCTTTGGGTTTTGTCCGGAGGTCATGACCCCGCTGGAGCTTTTTTTTTTTTGGATGGGTGGAGTCGACGCACCATCGGCGCCGCCCTCGAAGCAGATCCACTGTGTGGTGCTCGCGTGTTGGCCATCAGCTGCTGTCGACTCCACCCTCTTGCCAGTTCTGAGTCACCGTAGATGTGAGAAAGAGGGTTGGGAGGGTGGGACAAGAAGTCCAAGGGACAGACAAAGGAAACGATATATACACTAAAAGGAGAAATAAACGATTGAGAGGACAGAAAAAGTTTGAAAGACTAAGGGGATTGGGTAGGGGCCCCAATCTCTGGAAGCAGAAAAGAGGTGGGAGGGTGGGTTAAGGATTTTAGAATAAGGATGAGAGTGAGAGGGGGGAGAAATGGAAAATATACCCTGGAACCTTGACCTGTCTCCAGATTGTATAGGAACTGCGAAGGAGTAGCCAAGAGGCTAACTGCCAGAATTCAAGGCACAGAATCACTGGCAATAACTCCAACAAAAGCAGAATCGGCTATTCTGGAAGAAAAGACAGGATACAGGGATATCCCCCAAAAAGAGATTTTTAGTGTAAGAAACCTAGTTTCTTAAATTAATTGAGGTTATGTGTAACGACAGGAAAATCAAAGGATTGACGGGGAGAAGGAAAGAAAGGAGGGCAACTACCAACTCCCGCCCCACAGAGGGTGGAGCCAAAGCACTAAAGAAGGAGTGCCCCCCTTCCTGACCACTCTTCCCCAGAAGAATTATCCCCCTAAGTGCCCAAAGTGATCCCATTCCGTGAACAGTACCGACAGACAGCGTCAAGGATGGCGCCGACCCAGGCCTTCCGGGAAATGAGGGTACAACACTAGGGGAGCCTTCGCCCCCGAAGAGGCGATTGCCAAGGTGGTGCCTCCCTCCCGTCCCCCCGAGAGAACAGACTGGGCCTCCTGCATGGTGGAAGGGGCTTCTGCTATGGCTAGACTAAAAGAAGCAGATGCATCCTCCTCCTCGGTCTGTAGAGAACCCGGAGGTGACCCGGAGGAAAGGCCGAGAGAACGCGGCTTGGCCCGGTGAGTGCGCGCTCATCCCCTGAAAATCGGCGGAGCTTGCCCAACTTTCCACGCGCATTGTTCGATGACACGATGGTCCATGGAGAAGCAGGCGTCGCAAGAATCCATGTCGTGTAGTGGGTCAAGTTATGAGAGGCAACGGTCATGTTGGTCGGTGACGGAATACTTACAGCCGCAAGGGCACCGACACATAGGGGGCCATCCCGTCTTCATAGATGTCTTGCCCCCGACCGAGACATGACCTATGGAAAAAACAACACCAAAGAAGACCCGATGTCGCAAAATAAAGAAAAAGGAACAATCTTACTTTAACTTCTCAGGCGACATCGAGTGGACGAAACAGAACCGGCAGGTAATATAGAACATGGAGTCGACGGACTCGAAGGCTTCACGATTTTTCTAAGGCCTCTCACACAGCAGAGCTTCCACAAGGTGACCTCGACGGCGGGAGACTTAAAACTGGTGGGAGGGCGGAGTCGACAGCACCGAACAGCCAACTCGCGAGTGGCACGCAGTGCTTCGGCCCCAAGGGTGGCGCCGATGGTGTGTCGAGTTCGCCCATCCCAAAAAAAAAAAAAAAGAGTCCCCACAGGGTCATGACCTCCACCCAATACCCAAAGGTGATGAATGGTGAAGACTGACATAGATAAGATCTGGTAACCTGTTATTCCATTATAACATTTTTAAGAGCCTTCTTGCATCGCTGGAGGGCTGTTTGAGTAAACTTCTGGCAGAGCTTACAGCCGGAAACTTCGTGGTCAGGCCCAAGACAGCAGACACAGAGAAAGTGTTTATCTGTGGAGGCAATGTTCTTTCCGCAGCGGCAGCAACGGAAGAGAGAATTCGTAGGATTAATTCTTGACATAAACAAATTAAAGGCATCTCCTTTAAAAAGACACAAAACCATGTCAGAGCTCCCGCAGAGACTCATGCGAACAAGTCGACATCGGGAAAGAACTGAGGAAGAAGCAGGGCCGCTCACGCCTTTATAGGGTTGATGATGTCAACGGCGTGGGCGGCCCCAGATGTATTTCTGAAAATATTCTGTGTGGATCCTGCTTCACTGATGGTGAAGTTCCTACGGTGTGACCTGATGACTGAGATACCCCTGAAGATCTGCAGAATCCACCTTACAGGGTCCCAATTAGCAAGATACATGTGTTGGTGTCTCTTCGGGATCTCACTTTTATGGGTTTTCCAAACATTTTTTTTTAAATGGGAAACAAGACGGCAGTCATATGAAAAAGGATCTTTTTTCGTATGGAGCATATTCTTTTTTCGTTCCAAGACAACATCCAAAAACAAACAAAAAAAAAAAACCACTGAGCATGCTCAGAACTGAAATGTCAAATTCTTATAACTCTGGAATGGATTAATATTTTTTTTTCACCAAACCGTCTGGGTGCTAAGCAAAACCCCGATTTTTTCACTTTTTTCGTTATCCAGATTTTGGAATCCGCAGATCTGACTGCAATGAAACTTGGTATGTCAAGAGATCTTGCCCCTGAGACCGCGAATGCACAATTTCATGCAAATCTGGTGAACGGTTGCGAAGCTACTGAAGTGCAAAATTTGGGTTTAACTCAACCCTAACAATAGTGGTGCCATTATAATGTGTGGTTCCCATGACAGATATGACCAAAAACACACCCCAAGAGAGTCGTACTTTTCTACTACTTCCAAGGTCACCAAACAACCTTCCAGCACCTCTAATCTCTTGAGTGAACCAAAAATCATTACTTAGGTTTTCGTAGAATTTAACAGAAGTTTACTATTAACCAAATAATCCTGTAGGAATGTAGTGATAGGAATGAGTGACCCCTTATTTGCTGATATAGTATATCACACTGGTGGTGTCCATCTGTATTAACAAAGAACCTGGACTCAGATGCTTCTAAAATGCCTGAAGGCTGTACAGGACAGTTCTCAGCTCCAGGACATTTGTGTGTAACTTGGCCTCCACCCTGGACCATGCCCCTTGCGTCTGGTAAGGGCCAAGATGTACACCCCAGATGGAGCTGAAGGCAACCATGGTGAGGATCTGTACAGGAGCTGGTACAAGGAATGGAGCACTCATCATAGGTTTTGGTGATCCATCCACCACAACAATGCTCTGCTCAAGGGAGTCATAATGAGTGCCATTTGATCCAGCTCGTCTGCCAGCTGATCCCACTGCACTTTTAGTGTCAAATGAAGGATTCTCACATGTTAGTGGGCCAGTGACAAAGTTACAATGGTCACAACCTAAGTTCTGGAGGACGTAACATGGTCCTTGCTGAGACAAAGTGACTGCTGTATACCAGCTGTGCTTGGGGCGCAGAAGATAAGTCAAACGGTAATACTCTAAATTGATAATGCTCCCCCTCCAACATAAAGTGGAGGTACTGCTTGTGAGCTTTTATGGTCTTGACACATGTCTAGGGAGCAAAACTAGTCCCCTGTTTGTAGCAGGGGAGTAAGAAGTGGCAGGGATACCATGTGAAACTTCTTGTACACCATGTAGAGGCTGACCTCACCGAGATCTAATACAGGACACAGATCTCCTGTCCAATTTGGGACATGTATTTGGAATAGAACCCTTTGTTCCTCTGATGAAGAGGAACTGGTTCTACAGTATGTTTTAGGAGTAATGACTGCACTTCTTTCAGAAGGGATTATTGTTGTGGAGGATAACTTGAAGGAGGTGAAGGATGTGCCCAGCAGCTCCACAGCATGCCCCCTTGCAATTATCTCCAGTACCCATTCGTCTGTTGTAACCTTCTGCCATCGTTTGAGGTGTAGGGAGATTCTGCCCCCCAACAACCGCCCCTGGAGGCAACAGTGATGGTGGTGGGGAAACAGTCTGTAATGAGTCATGTGGAGCCGGAGGGGACAAAGCCACTGGCACCAATTCCTTTGGGTGCTTCTGAATGGGCACCTCCTGGCAGGGTGCCACTGCCATTACCTCAGCCTTGCTGACAGCAGGGGTGACTATCTCTGGCAGCAGGCAGATGAAAGTAGCCTCTCCCACGTCCCTTAGCAGGACTGGGGTAGAGGGATTTCACAGACCTTAGAGCCATTTTGGATGTCAGAAGGCACCTGAGGTCTTCCTATACATTACAGCCGAACAGTTTAGTCCCTCTGAAAGGGGTATTCAAAATTGCATGCTGTACATCATTTGCAAAACCAACAACCCTTAGCCAAGAATATCATCTCATGCAAATACCAGGGAAAGCTACCCTGGCATAGGCATTAGAGACATCATATGCTGAGCAAAGAAAATGTATGCCAACCTCAGCCCCAGGGGGTAAGAGTATTAATAACCTAATTCTTGGGAGAACCTTCTGGCAAAGCTTGGGCTACAGCTTTAGCAGCTTTCCACACGCTATTCTGATATTTAATCATATGGGCCTGGTAATTTGCATTTCTAAGACCCAGTGAGGCACAGGCACAGGTACACTAGCCCATCATATTCAGCCTCCTGGATTCTTTGTTAAGAGGCAAAGTACTCATGTGTATAGGTGCTTTGGACCTATTGTGCAGCCATAATCACAACTGAGTCAATTTCTGGATGGTTTGCATAGTAAGCTTAGCAGCTGGGGCAGGATACTGCTTGTCAGTCTTTCTTGGTATTGCAGGCAGAGAGTTAGGTCTGTACCATGCAGCAAAGGTAGCAACCTACAGTGCAAGATAAATTGGTGGAATTATAATGGAGGAGTACAGGGAGTTCCAGAAATTCACAAGGTTCCTTTTTGTGGAGTCTTCCTCCTCCACAGCAAAGCCCATAGCAGCTTGCATTTGCTGCATCATGACTGAAAAGTCAGATTCTCGGGGGAGAACTGTGAGCGTACACCACTGAGCCCTCACTGCAGAAGGAGAGGGTGGAACTGCATCTTAGAACATACTGTTCTCCCTCACAGCCATCCTCTTCCTCCTCAAAATCCTCCTCTATCATGAGGTCAGGATTAGTCAACCTAGTCATCAACCTCTCTGCTGGCTACAGCTGAGAAGAAGGGATTTCCTGTGTACTAGTTGTCATCATCGATGGGGGCTGGGAGCCGGAAGCCAGTGAGCACCATTGATGGGATAACCGGCTGTACAGGAAAGCCAGGCAAGATATGATGTATCATCTCAGAAAACAACATCAGCATAGCTTGAGTGTCGATGATGCCCTGGCCAGGGGCCGTGACCACATTTGTCAATGACAGGCCTTGACCCAACGACGATGGTGGCTGATCATCCATAGTAGGTGTGGCAGTGCCTGAGACAAGCTCCGACCTTGTTGTCTCATCAATTGTGGGGGGCGACTGTTGTCAACGCCGCCGGAGAGGTCAATGACGCATTAGAATTACCTTTAGGCCTTTGCGATGACTGGGATTTCATCGGGAGGCAAATTTCTCCTTATCCTTATGCTTGTGCTTATGGCCTGATGAAAAGGAGGGCCATGATGATGATGATGATGATGACCTATTCCTGTCCCTGGACTTTGGCGGCCTAGACTTGGTCAAAACGGCTGGAAACACAGATTGCAGGCCTTGCTCTTTCTCCATGGATGCTGTTTTAAGGAGAAGGAAATTTTCCACAGCTTCCTTCCAGCGTTGCCTTGTAGCTTGGTTAAAGCTCTGGCTGACCTCACAGGTCCTTACATTGTGAGATAGGCCCAAAGACCATGTACACACACACCTCGTGTGTGTCTTCCTTGTAGATTATATATCCATACTTACAGTACAGAAATGAAGTGTTTTTGGATTTTGGCAGCATGCAGAGACAATGAAAATACTTGGTTTATGATAGAAAGAATAAATGGTAATGGCTAGCTGATGGAGCTTCCAGCCGAAGGTCCGTCAAGTATGACTGGTGGTGGGAAAAGAACTCAGGTGTGATGGGGCTGCTCACTTTTATATAGATGTTGATGCATGACGTCATTATGGGTGGCCCCTGGTTAGCAAAAGCCTCTGTGTGTGGTCCTAGTGTTGATGGAAGTATAGTTCCAAAGGTGTGGCCTAATGGAAGCGACATACTTGAAGAAGTTCATATGCATCTTGCACCGTTTACTAAATAGTAATTGCATTAAAATATTGTATTGAATAGCTAAATTTGTTATGTCGGCAAAATACAGACAGAAGAAGAAAAAGCAATGAATTGATAAATATTCTGTCCATAACCAGATGTTTTTTAAATTTAAATGGTTTTATGCTTCTCTTTCCTGACTTATTTTATGTATCTGTCCATATTATACATGTTAAAACTGCTTGGTTTTATATATGGAAAATAAACTCTGAAATTTGCTTTATTTACCTTTCTCTTTTTCTTTCAGGTAAGCTGATACCAGGTCATGCAAAAACATGATTAGCTCGGCATCCATCGTCACACAGATGTGATCTGTGAATTCTGTCACGACACTGCATTCTACCTTTGGCTTGCTGTTGGGATCTACACAGAAGATGTAAACATACTATTAAATATATTTTCAATTTTCTAGTGAAATACATATAACTTATCAGTTCATTTAAAATTAAAATCTCACACTGGCAAAAAAATGCAACCACATTTTAGAAGTACAGATCCAGTAAGAACACAGAAAACAGAATAAGGACATTCAAGCTAAATGTCCCAGTCATTATTATTAAGGTATACTGTTCAGAACAGAAACGCCCAAAACTTTTTTTATTGACTCATATAATCTATTTTTCTTTCATTATAGGGGCAAAAAACCAAAAGGTTAGTGTCTAGACTTTCAGTACCACACCCATTTATCAAGTGTGACTGGTAGAGGTGACCAGATGGCATGGCATTGCTCAGGTACATATCTGAACTATGAGTCTCCAGCGTTTGGTCACAGAAGGAGCTCCCAGACAAACACAGGTCTTATAAAGATTGTGGTAATTTATTTTACTTCAAAAATGGACATGGAAAGCTGGGAGCTCCTTAATGAGCTTCCAACAAATCTGGGAAAGGAAAGAGATTGACATGTAACTCTTTAAAAAAAAAAAAAAAAAAATAGTTTTTCTCTCTCCAAGTGGTGGCAGGGCTCCGTGGCGGTTATACTGATCATCTGTGCTCCGTTCCCCCTCCAGCTGTCAGGGATCATGCTGCGCAGCACTGGGGGCTTTTACATTATTTTTTTAGCTTGCTTGTTAGTCCTCAAAATCCCACCCCTGAGGACACTGGCACAAAGGACGTAAGTCCAGGCTGTAGACATACTGGCACACTTCTCAGCCAAGCACCTAATGGTGTCCTCCCTTCCCCACACCGTGTGTCCTAGCACACCGCTGCTCACACAGCCACAGATGGTGGTAACGGGGTGATGTGACAGTCCCCCCCCAATGAAGGAGGACAGCATCCTACGGGATGCTCAGACCTCCACCCTCTGGCTGGCCCCAACGACCAAGGCTCGTTCCCAAACCTGGGTCGCTGGTTCTGCGGGTGGTAGTGCTACTGCCACACCAATGGGCCAGCTTGACAGGTAACTCTAGATCTTCCTGATCATCTTCTCCACAGAGCCATGTAAGAGTTATACCAGCAGAAGAAGGCCTTATGGTCTACCCTGTCTGTCCGATGTAGAGCCCATGTATTCTTCTTTACATGTCACTCTGCTCCCCAAGGGAAACTCTTACCCACCCCTTAACTTTATCCCACCTCCCTTGAAGCAGTCAACAGTTTTTTTGCTTACCACCTTTTCTGGTAGCCTGTTCCTCCATTCACTACTTTCTCCATGAAGAAGTGCCTCCTGGCCTCCTCCTGGAACCTACGCCCAGCCAGTCTTTAACTGTCACCTCTCGTGCTTCTGTTTTCACTAGTCCTGAAAAGTTTATAGGGCCTACTTTGTTAATGCCCTTGACATACTTAAAGGTGTATATCATACCCCCTGCTTCCTTTTGTCCTCTAGTGAGTGCATACTCAGGTACTCCATCTCTGATTGTACGAGAGTCCCTGCTGCCCCTGACTCATTTCTGTGGCCCGTCCCTATAACAACTTCAGCTGTTTTATGTCCTATTTGTCGACAGGGGTTCCATGTACTTCAGGTGCAGTCACACCATGGATCTCTACCGAGGTAGTGTGATCTCTTTTCTTCTGCTACTGAATCCTCTATTTATGCAACCTAGCATCCTGTTATTCCTCAGTGCTGCCTTACTTGCCCTGCATAGAGGACTTCAGGGGGCTAGTAATGGCGATTCCTAGGTCTTTCTCCTCGGAAACTGTCATGGTCACCCCCCAGCTTGTACTCCACTCCAGGGTTCCGTCTCTACATGTGCATGACTTTACACTTTTGCACTGAAGCCCAGCTGCAGGATTAAGGACTATCACTCAAGCCTTTCTAGGTCTTCCCTCAAGTCTCTGACCACCTCTGTGTCCATCTTCCCACAGAGCTTTGTTTCATCTGTGAAAATGCAAATCTTTCCCTTAATGCTGTCCCCAAAGTCATTAATAAACACACTGAACAGCACTGGCCTGAACACTAAACCTTTAGTACCCCACTGGTAATTTCCTTCATCTCAAAATATCCCCCCTCCCACCACCACGACTCTCTGAGGTCTCCTCCTAACCAGTTTGCTACCCACCTACACATTTTGCTCCCCGTCCCAGGACTACAAGGTTCTGGTCAATCTCTTAAGGAAGACTGAGTCAAAGGCCTTGTTGAAATCCAGGCAGTGTGTGTCTACTGTCTGGCCATTACTGCCCTTACATGGGCATTATATTACATTACATGGCCATTACATGCCTGGCCATTACTGGCCTTTGTGACCAAACTGAAATAATTATTCAAGTTAGTTTGGCATGACCTCCCTGCCACAAACTCGCACTGTCGTCTTGGAGCCTGTTTGCCTCAAGGACCTTGACCAAACTTTCCTTAACAATGGTCTCCATCAGTCTGTCAACAACTGATGTCAAGCTAACTGACTTGCACTGGCCTGTAGTTCCCCGGCTCATCCCTAGCCCCACTCTTATAAAAGGGCACTACAGCTGCAGTTTTCTGCTCTTGTGGTACCACACCTATGTCTAGAGAGCTAACAACAGGGTTGTCAACACTGTATTTAGAAAATGAGGGAGAGTTTTCTTAGTCCCCCTCATGCCACTTCCAAGCTGACATCGTGGAAAGGCATCGATTTTTCTGGGTATGGCAACCCGAATAATAATTTGTTTTCTTACAAAATGTTACCGTATGTAATTTGAGGTTTCAAAAAAGTTCAGCTCCCCAGCCTCATACTCTCTGCGGATTTATTTGCAGTTGCATTGGACTGCAGGGAGCAAGAGAGGAGCATTTCTGTCGAAATTGCCTGTGTTCATGTTTATTTATTTATTGAAATGCTTCACCAGGAAAAGTACACTGAACAACAAATTGCTCGTCTCACGGAATGTCCTGGGGAAGGGGGTACAGATAGGGACTTATAGGCATGTAAGCATACAATCAGTGACACTTATAGCAATGAAACTTAAACAGACAAATTACAGGTATCCCAAAGGCTATTACAGGGGAACACAGAACAGCACAGTACAGCAGAGCAAACATTAACAATTACTGCAGTGAAACTAGGACAGCCATTTATAGGTATACATAGGTTATTTATAGTAAGTGTGATTTAACAGTACAAGTGCAGGTTGGATGGAAGTAGTCTAAACTACATGTATTACAGTAACATGAGCGCCTAAGTAATTTAAGGATAAAACCACAACAACTGAGTCAAGAAAAGAAGATAGGGCAGAAGGAGGGGTGAGGTAGCCAGAGAGCCAGCATTCGGGGTGGCACTAGCAAGAGAAGTTGACAAGATAGGTAGTTGTGTTGGGTGGCTGTCAGGGATGATGTGGAGGATGAGTGACAAATCTGTGGGGGGGGGGGGGTGAGTTCCATAGCTTAGGGAGGCGGTGGGAGAAGCCATTTTGTCCCGCTTTAGTATTACAGCGAGGGATTGCAAGGGATCTATTGTCACCTGATCTGAGAGACTAGGGAGGATGTGTAGGAATAGACAGAGTGGTATATAGGTAGGGAGGAGAGAACCAAGCCAGAATTTAGAGGTCAATTTTGCACAGTGGAGAGTACACCTGTTAGTAAGTGAGGGAAAGGACAAGGTGCGATAGAGGTCACAGTGGTAAGTGAGAGGGGGAGAGTCAAGAGCGAAGCGACAGAAAGAGTTAAAGAGGGTTTCCAGTCTGGTTAGGGCGGACAATGGAGCAGCACTCTAGACTATGTCACAGTAGTCAAAAATAGGGGGTTGGGGGGGGCATTTTCTGTATAATCACGCCTTGCCATAAGCGGGATGCACTTATGGTTTCTGTACGATGCACCTAGCTTGGGGCACAGCTTTTTCAGAATGGCATCAATATGAACAGAGAAGCTGAGGCGTTGGTCCAGCCATACCCCAAGGTATCGAAATGAGGAGGTGTCCTCAAGAGTAGCCCCATAAGGGTGTGGAAGGTGGGCATGACAGTTAGCCTTGAGAGTCTCTGCCTAGTGCCAAAGGTCATGGAGGCAGTCTTCTTGGTATTCAGAAAAAGCTGGTGTGATCTAAACCAGAGCTAGATCTTAGGAGGCACTATAGCGCAGTGGGTTAAGGCTCTGAGCTGCAGATCTGGAGACCTGGGTTTGAATCCCACAGCCATCTAGGTGCATACTGTGTGATCCTGAGCAAGTCACTTAACTTCCTTGTGCTTCCAGGTCGCATCTGGAAACAAGCTTTGGCTTAGTGTGCTATTCTTGGTTAAACAATGTTCCCTTTCCCTTACTGAAGTCTTGCTGGAATCTGGTGGTCACATCACTAACAGATTTGCCAGATGTGTATACAACAGTAGCATCCGCATACATATGTATACATGCAGAAGAGCAAACCTTTCGGAGGACGTTCAGCAAAATAGAGAAAAGGAGGGGGCCAAGCACTGATCCCTGTGGGAATCTAGAGCTGATGGGGAGAGAAGGGGAGATGGAGTCAGCTATGCGAACTGACTGCGACCTGCTAGTTAGGCCTTGAACCAATCAGTGGCAGTGGAGGTAAGGCCAGCTTGGAGAGACTAATCAGCAGGAGGGTGTGGAAGACTGTGTCAAAAGCTTTTGCTAAGCTGACCAATATGGCAGATGTGACCTGGCCACTATCCATTCCAGAGGTAATGGAGTCAGCGAGCCTCAGTATGGAGGTGGCAGTACAGTGTTTTTTCCTAAAACCAGACTGGAAAAGAGTGAAGAAGGAGGCGACATCAAGTAAGGAGGAGAGTTGAGATAGGACAAGGTGTTCCTGCAACTTAGCCAGGGTTGGGAGCAAGGAAATAACATAGTTGCCTGTGGAGGTAGTGTCGCCACCCTTGGGTAGGGGGAGGACAGTGGCATGCTTCCAGGTTGAAGGGACAGTAGCAGTCACGAAAGAGATTTAAGAGGACAGACGGGGTATGAAATGGCAGAAGCTGAGAGGTAGAGCAGCTTAGGATCAAGGCTGTCGGGAGAGCTGCCCTTGGAGGGGCTGATAGCAAGGAAGGCATTTAGGATGTCAGCAGGAATAACTGGAGAGAAGGAAAAGGAGAAGGAGGAGGGATGGAGAAGATGCTGACATTGGAGGAGGAAGGGGAGCAGGGTGTAGTTCGTGGGATGGAAGCTAAAAGGCTAGAGGCACAAGTAGTAAATTGGGTGTTAAAGCATTCAGTTACTGACATATGGTCAAAGATGAGTATGTTATTTTGCTGGATAATAGTGGGAGGTGGGTGAGCTGAGGGAGAGAAGAGTGCATGAACCACTTTTCAGAATTTCCTAGGGTTGTTTATATTGACTTGGAAGTTGGTCTGGAAGTGTTTGGATTTGGTGAGACGGACAGCCTTTGTGCATGCACTGCGAAGCATGCAGTAGTGTTTTGGTAGTCATGCAGGAGCTTAGCGGATTTGTGTTTATGCCAGGCATGGTCACATGCTCTTCGGCAAGCCAAGAGCTCTGGGGTAACCCACAGCAGGTGATTCCCTCTTACTCTGGTCTTCTGCAGCGGGGCATGGTGATTCCAAGTGTTGAGAAAGTGGGGACTGAAGGAATTTAGGGCTTCGCCTATATTTCTGGCTGAGGTAGTCAGTGTCCAATCTGTGTGTGAGAGGTCATGGGGCGGGTAGTCAGGTCAACTGAATTATAGGAACGAGTGAGCAGAATTTTATGGGGTGCTTTTGGTCTATTGATCTTACATACCACGTAAATCAAGGGGTGGTCACTGAAGGCATCTGGCAGTAATCCAGACTTAACAATTCTATGTGCGTGTGTAGTGAGGGCCAGGTCTAGAAAGGAGTGGTTGTTAGTTCTGGTGTTCAACTGGGTTGGCTCCAGTATCAGCTGAGTGAGGTTAAGGGTTGTTATATCAGAAAGTACAGTTACGTAAGAACTTACCGTAACAGTAGATCTTCGAGAACAGCTCTTGTAGCAGGTTACACCATTAGGACTGAAGCCGGCAGGCGTCAGGACCCCACAGAAAAATTCTAGCTAGCTATCTTCAGCGGGGACCGCCCCCGACGCCGGTCCCATCTCCGACGTCAGACGTAGTACATAAGGGGGCGGTCCCGCCAGATTCCCCAGTTCTCCCGCCGGAGACTTCTGGCCGCAGGCTGACATCAGAATGGGAGACAGAGGATCCACCGTCAGAAGAAAAATGGGAAAAAATTCCTGTTGATAAAGGCTAAAGCCATGCCTCCAAGGGGGAAGGTGGGCGGGAAGGTACCTGCTGCAAGAGCTGTTCTCGAAGATCTACTGTTACGGTAAGTTCTTACGTAACTGTACTATCTTACTCGGGATGACACCCGCTCTTGCAGCAGGTTACACCATTAGACTGATTCCGCAAGCAACGCTGCCAAAATTCCGGAGGAGGAAAATAGGAAATACACTCTAGGTCCTGAATCTAGGTGAGGAGACCCTGTAGCACCACCAGGCCGAAACCGGCTCTTCGCCGAGAGGCGATGTCCAGGCTATAATGCCTGATAAATGTATGCACAGAGCTCCAAGTGGCTGCAGCACATATGGCAGAAGTGGAGACGTTTCAGAGTGCTGCAAAGGAGGTGGTCACGCCCCTAGTGGAATGGCCCCGGACTGAACCCGGGAGGGGCTTCTGTTTGAGCTCATAACAGAATGAAATATACTGGACAAGCCAGCGAGACAGGGACTGTTTGGATACAGGTTGGCCCATCATCCTCTCAGAAAAGGAAACGAAAAGTTGCTCAGAACTACGGAAAGGTCTAGTTCTGTTGAGGTAATACCTCAGGCTGCGGTGAACATCCAGGGTGTGGAGCAGAGCCTCTCCTCTATTCGAGTAGTTCGGGAAGTAGACCGGCAGGTCAATGTCCTGATTTAGAGTGGGTGAAGAGACCACCTTAGGCAAAAATTTAGGATTCGTCCTCAGGGATACTCTGTCCTGGTGGAAAACTAAATAAGGCTCTTTGCACATGAGAGCATGCAGCTCAGAAATTCTTCTTGCTGAAGTAACAGCAACCAAAAATAGCGTTTTCCACGACAGAAAACGTAGCTCGCAATCCGCGGCAGGTTCGAAGGGGGGAAGTGTGAGTTGTTCCAGGACAAAGAGCAAATCCCATGGAGGCACTGGGTCCTTAATGGGTGGCCTAAGGTGTAACACCTCTCTCAAAAATTCCCGAGAGGCGTTAATTGTGCCACTGTATGATGTCCCACCGGAAGGTGGTAGGCAGAGATGGCACAAAGGTGCACCTTGATAGAGAAGTAGGCTAGACCCGAACGAAAGAGGGAGAGCAGGTAGTCCAATACCACTCCCACCGGGCAACCTAAAGGGGAAAAATCGCGTGCTCACGACCATAAACAAAAGCGGCGCCATTTCATGGCGTACGTCGCATGCGTTGCCGCCTTTCTGGCTGCAGAAAGAACATCTGCAACCTCTTGTGAGACCCCGTGATGCAAGATGGCTATGTCTCTAGGAGCCATGCATGCAGGTTCAGTGATCGTAAGTCCGGGTGGACTAGGGAACCTTTCTCCTGAGACAGGAGATGGGAGCTGAACGGCAACGGGAGCGGAGGTTCCCAGGATAGCTGAATTAGCAAGGGGAACCAGATCTGTCTGGGCCAAAAGGGGGCCACCAGGATCATTATTGCATGCTCCCTGCGCAGTTTGAGAAGAACTCTCTGGATCAACGGGAAAGGAGGGAAAGCGTAGAGGAATCTGTCCGCCCAGGAGAGGGACAACGCGTTTCGCCAGAAAACACCAGGCCCTGGATCTAGCGAGCAAAAATTGGGCAGTTTTGCGTTGGATGGGGATGCGAACAAGTCTAACTCTGGAGTTCCCCATCAAGAAACAGATCTCTGCTACCTCTTGAAGAAGTTCCAACTCGTGGACTCTGGCCTGGGAGTGGCTCAGGCCGCCTGGTAATCGTGTTGTCCACCCGGGAACATGTACAGTGATCAGATTCACGCCGGTCGGATTACAATCCCACACCTCATGGCCTCCTGCAAGGGGCCAAGAGTGTGCTCCTTGTTTGTTGAGGTAATACATCACCGCGTGTTGTCTGTCTGAAGCAGAAGAGTACTCGGCGGATTTCACTGAAAAGGCCTGCAGGGCTAGAGAACCCGCCCTCATCTCTAGGACGTTGATATGGAGATGAGCTTCCAGTGGGGTGCGTACTTGGGACTCACCCGTCCAGGTGTGCTCCCCACCCTAGACCTGAGGCGTCTGTAGTGAGGATTACCTCCGGGGACGGCGCTACAAATGGGATGCCCATGGAGAGCGACCCTGGGTCTAGCCACCACTGCCAGTCCTGAATCCCGGTGTTCGTGATCCTGACCGGATGCTGCAAGTGGTCTTGCCTTTGGTCCCATTGCACCTTGAGCATCCACTGAGTTACCCGCATGTGGAGCCTTGCGAAAGGGACGGTAGGAATGGCCGCAGCCAGGTGTCCGAGCAAGCGAAGGACCGACCTGGCAGGGACGGTCTTGTTCGACGATAACTACCTGATGAGGGATCTGATGCGCTCCGCTCTGTCGTCTGGAAGAAAAGCTCTTCCTGAACGGTGTCCAGTACTGCACCTATAAATTGCAGTTTCTGCGACGGTACCAGGAGAGACTTCACGTGGTTGATTAGGATGCCCAGAGATCGGAACAGGTCCTGGGTGCTCTGGACTGCACATAACAATGCCTCTCTGGAGGCGGCCATGAGAAGCCACTCGTCCAGGTACGGGAACACATAATGGTCCTGTCTCCTTAGAGACGCTGCCACGACTGCCATGCACTTGGTAAAGTCCCTGGGTGCGGATGACAGTCCGAATGGAAGGGCTCGGAATTGAAGGTGGTGGTCGAGGAACTCAAGCGAGGAACCTCTTGTGCGCCTGAGCTATGGGGATATGCAGGTATGCATCCTGCATGTCTGGGAGACGCTAAGAAGGCGCCTTGTTTCAGCATGGAATAAGACTGGAAGAGTCACCATGGAATTCTTGTAGGCGCATCACGTTGAGGTCGCTGAGGTCCAGAATCAGACGGAGGTCCCCTGTTTCTTTGGAACCAGGAAGAAGTGGAATATCCTTGTCCTCTCTGGTTCTCCGGGACGATTTATCGCCCCCTTTTGAATAGGCGAGTACTTGCTGCCAGATCAGAGATTTGTGCTGACCTGAGAGACTCGGGAGAGCAGAGGAGAGCCTCATAGTGGCTTTTCATTACTTATTTCTTTTCGACGTATTACGAACCACCTGTGTGTTAAGCTGCCATCTCCGCAGGAAGCTGTGAATGCAAACCCCGACCATGATTTCCGTTGATCCTGAGGGGCTGGGGCCAGAAAGGAGTCAGGCTGTGGCGGTGAGGGTCCCGCTGGCTGGGCCGGCTTAGAGTACGCTGGCTTCGCCGTGGGCTGTTTCCCCGGGCTCTACGAAACTGGAGCCCTCTGTTGTGAGCGCCGGAACGAGACTGCTGCCTCTGCATCCGTCCACGACTCGCTTGGTTCCTAGTGAAAGGAATCTAAGCCTGGTCGGCAATGGCCTGAACCGACCTACCGCCTTCCCGGCCTCTTGAAGTCTGGTAATAATCTTCTGAAGGTTTACCAAACAAGACTTCTCCTCGAATGGAGCGCCCACGATATTCTTCTGGACGTCCGGGAAAGCTGGAGACGCTGTAATCAAGAGTGCCTGCCCGAGGCATACGCCAGAAGCTGTTTTTGGGCCGAGGAGTCCGTGGAGTCGTGACGCTGCTCGTAGCACTTGGGTTCCACGTCCGAACCTCGTGACGGAGGAGCTGAGCATCTCCTCCTTCTGCTCACTTCCGCAGTTTTCAGCCACTTCAGACCCTGTTCCCACAGGCATTTTCGGAACTGAACTATGGGTCAAATAATTAAAAGATCTGATGGCGCAGGTAGTAGCGAAGCATACGCGCTTACCCATAGCGCCCAACTGCTTGGACTCTGGATCCGTGGCAGGGTGCTCAGATGTGCATGTCTCTGGGACCGTCATGTGAGGCTGTGATGACCAGAGAGTCGCCTGAGGCGGCTGAGTCAAGTACTGGTCTTCTCAGGAGCCTTGTACAGCGATCAGCTTTCTTCGCATCCGGGAGCAAATGTGGACGCTCCACGCTGCCTTGGTGACGCCCACGAAAGTGTCAACCAAGGGTGGCACCACCACAGGCTTGGGGTCCTTCTGCCGAGCTATTTGGCAAGGCGATCCTTTCGGGGTCTAGCTTCTTCCAAAGATCCCATCCCATGTTCTCTTGGATGTCTCATCAATATCCGAGAAAGGGTTATCCGGAGAACTTCAGCATCTCACGTGGGTCCGGAGAAGGGATGGAGGAGGGAGATGGAATCTGGATGTTGAGAACTCTGATCCCGTGTCCTCCGTCGAAGGCGATCGTTGGTGTCTCCTGGGTCTCTTGGAGCTGGGTGACCTAGAAGAGGATTTAGATGGAGGTCTCCGTTTGTCTGGTCTCCCTCTGGGAGGGGTTCCGTACTCCGGGGAGGAGGTAAACGGCCTGCTGACCCCGATGGCGAGGGGGGCGCAGGAACCGGAGGTGTAGGAGGAAGAGGAGGAGGAGGAAGAGGAAGAGTGGGAACCATGTCCTTCTTTATGGTGTCCCACCAGTAAGTGAAGAGGTCTTTCACATCCGCTAAAGAAAGGCCCGACGACGGTCCGGGCGCCGTTGGACGGTCGTCGGGTCCCGGCGTCGACTCCACAGGGGGCTCGGGTAACGGCGAGGTTCCTGGGTCTCGACAAGACCGGGAGTCGCCAGTCTGGTCCTCGGCTGCGTGTTCCTCCTCGGTTAAGGTTTCCTGACCGACGCTGGTCGGAGGCGCGGGGCTCTCTTCTCAGGAGGAGGGCGCCGCCCACCTACCGGCCCGCTGAGGTGTTGGCTTGGCTGGCGACGGTCGCCTGGTCTGGCCGGGCGGCTCCAGGGATGTATGGCAGAGGGCTACAAACGGACGCACCGGCGCCGGATCCTGGAGGTCTCTTCAAAGAGTAAGCTCCAACGCCTTGCGAGGAGGCAAGGAAGTTGACCTGACGCCGGGTTCGGCGGGCGGAACCCAACTTATGATGATGATGGCGATCCCCAGACTTCACCAAGGCCCTGAGGATTTAAGACGAGGACGGCCTGGTGGACTTGGCCTGAGAAGAGGACTTCCTGACCGCAGCCGGGGGAGGCTGAGAGCTGGCCCTGGAGGGGAGCGGTCGGACCTGGAACCGGAGCTGCGAGAGTCCGAAGCCCTGGAGGGGACCTGGAAGGACCTTCTCCTCTGCTTCTCAGCGTGCTTGTGGGTCTTTAGAGGATTCCCCTGAAGACATGGTCTTAAGCTTTTCTTCCAGTAAGAAAGCCTGAAGGGCCTTCTGACGTCGGATCCGGTTCTACTGTTAAACCCCTGAAAGAGGGAGCAGGCCCGGGTATCATGGTCTGGGCCTAGGCACCAGACGCAGGCCATGTGGGGGTCCTTGAAGGATCTGTTTCCCGCAAGCACACTTGGAGGAGTGACCGGAGGTTGGAGAGGACATCAGCAAAAACTTGCTTGAAGAAATCCAAATTTCCACAGGAAAGAACTTAACCACTTGCGTTTGGCGCTAGAGCTGAACGGAAGGGTCCGAGACATGCAAGTCGACGGAGGAGAAAGAATTGGGAATCTGGGCGACCGGGCCTTATGTACTATGTCTGACGCCGGAGTAGGACTGCCATGTCGGGGGCAGTCCCCGCTGAAGATAGCTAGCTAGAATTTTTCCGTGGGGTCCTGACGCCTGCCGGCTTCAGTCCTAATGGTGTAACCTGCTGCAAGAGCTGTGTCTCGAAGTAAGATCAGGCTTTGCTATGGGTTGAAGACAGCCAATTCAGATTAAAATTACCAATGATGTACACTTCACCAGAGTGGGCATGGGAGACTAGCATGGAAATTAGACTGGTAGCAGTTTTGGGTGGGAGTCCGGAATGACAGTAGGCGCCTGCTATGTAAACAGGAGCTGTGAATGGCAGAGATATGTTTATAATGATAACCTCATATGAGGAGGAGAGGGTAGTGGATAACACTGTAGTAAATTGTAAGGAGCAGGAGACATATATGGCCAGTCCACCTTCTCTACCATCTCTGTCCTGGCGGGTTAGAGAATAACCTGGGATGGAGACTTCCTGGTCCGATATACTATCGGTCACAACAGTCACAGCTACATTTGTCAACTCCTGTCACCTGTCTTCCGAAGGTTGAGAGGGAAGCCACACAGACTTTCTTGGCTGCATGATTCAGTTACTTCATCTCCCTGTTGGGAGGCTTATCCACATCCCTGATGTTGCCTGATCGGCGAAAAACTGAGTCAGCAACCAAGGCTTTCACTGAAGGGTGGTCAGTAAACCCAGAAAGGGACTCAATAGGGACTGCATACTTGTGGACCATAAAGGCCGATGGCATGGGGCACAAAGCCAGATGCTGCCACAGCTCCAGAGTGGGGACCCAAGAATGGCCTCCGCTACCAGGAAAGCAGTTCAAGGGGAGGCAAACCATCAAGAATCTACGTTAAAAAGGCCAGCCCACTGGTGCTGGTCGCCTTACCTCGTGCAATGTTGGCAACCCATTTTCAGGAGCGAAGACAGGCCGCCGGGGGTCGGCAGGGGCGGAGAAGGACTGAGCATCCGATGGACTGCTCTCCTTCTCCAGAGAAGGGGGGTCCAGCTGTTGGTGCCTGGCTGCCCCCTAGCGGAGGCTGGGGGACATGGCTGCCGAACTGAAGACAGGGGTAGAGTCAGGGCAGACACTTGCAGGGAGCATGTGTGGATGTGTGCGTGCTCCGCTCTGCAGGGTGTCATTGCATGCTTCGACTCCTAGGGGAAGAACAGAGAAAAACACTTGCCGCAGCAGAATGGTGGATGGTGTCTATCAGGCTCTGCTTCCGGCCAGCCACGGCACTGGCCCCTTGAATCTGGTGTCCAGTGTGGTTGGGGAACCTCTCCAGGGGGTAAGCCCTGGGGCCGGATGGTGAACGTCGGGGGATGGGGCTGAGGGTGCTCTTCAGATGTTAGCCGGCAAGAAATAAAAGTAATAGCTGTAAAAAAAAAAAAATAAGAATCTATGCTTAAAGATACTGAGCTGCTGGCCCAGTGGCGTGGAGGGCTGAGGCATCATGCCTTACCTCCTGCCATGCAGGTGACCCATGTTTGCAGTGCAAGTGGGGTCAGCTGGGAAGGATCGAGCGTCCAGGGGACAGCTCTCCTCTCCCGGGGAGGGTGGGGAACAGAGACCAGCACCTGTCTGACACCTAGTGGTGGGGTAGAGTTGGCATGGCCCTTTCTGCACTGTGGGGCTTGGAGGCGGAGTAGCCGAGTGGTGTGTTGCGTGTGGAAATGCATGCAGCTTGGCCACTGTCAGTACTGCATGCTCCCCTCTGCAGAAAACTGGAAACTGGTCCCAGTTGAGCTGGATGAAGGCCGTCCACTGCAGGTGCTGCCCCCGAGAAGGCACCTCCCTGAACTGGATCTGGACCTGGCAGGTAGAGCTGGGGGCTCCCCACCGCCCTGCCACGGAGGGTAAGCCATGGGAGAAGAAGGGAAGGCAAGCCTAGAAGTCAGGGGACGGGGCTGTGAGGATGGCAGGATAGTGGGCCGACCGGGACGGAAGGAGAAACAGTAACTCAAAAAAAAAAAAAAGGATACTGAGCCCACTTCTGGACTGGCTCCAGCAGGGTCCCAGTAGACTTGGAGATCAGACAGAGCAGGACCCTGAAGGAGGTAGACCCCCGCTCTGCTAAAGATTCCTCCCCGGACTGGTGGTCCTAGCCAGGGGTCCGGTGAGGGAACATCGAAGAGTTATCAGAATTCGAGAACTCCTTGCACAGCGACTGAACCCCTGTATCCCCACTGACTCAGCAGGGTTTGTTGGTGTCGCTATGACGACAGCCGATGGGGAAGCCCAGTGGCAGGCCAAACAGACATTGGGGTTGGGGGGGAGTCCGTCCTTAGACTGTGGAGGCACCACCCAAATGGATGGAGAGGCTGGTGCTGGCCTAGCTGGAGGTGTTGACTTGGGCCGAGACTGCATCAGCCACGGCAGTGCTGGAGTGGGCTGAGGTACCATCAGTGGCCTGTTGCACACACCAAGCAGCAAGTGTTGGCAGACAAACTCCTCATAATGGTGCTGCACCTTACGGTGGAGCCGATCCTTCCCCGAAGAGGAGGAGTATTGTCGACGCCTCTGGCCCGAGTGCTGAGAGCAGGAATGACGGGGTTGGAAACGGCTCGACAGTGACTGTTGGTGAGGTGAAGAAGGGGCAAGTAAAGGATGCCTGAGAATCCCCAAAGGGAAGGGTCCGGCTCAGTGTGCTGATCTGGACCTCATTTGGGAGATAACAGGCAGGACTGGGGTCCTGGAGAGGAAGTCATCCCCCTTGTCCGGCGACAATGGGTCGACCGGCTTGAGAAAAATCTTGACTGCTTGGTCAGCCCATGTCTCAGCCAGCAGACCCGATGGGGACACCGTGGGGCCAGTGGCCTGGATGGAGATGTTGGCTGAAGCCAACAGCTGTTGAGCTAGGAGAAGCCTGGGAACCCATGACCCAACAGCACTTGCAGTCCCACGACCTACGGCAGGACTTTTTGGCTTTGGAGTTCCACTCTGAGAATTTGGAAGAGATTGACTCAAGGGAAGAGTCCTTTCCAAGGGTGAGAAGGGACTGATAGAGGTTCCTAAATGTCTGGATAAACGAGGCGCCAATGCCCACTGGAGCGAGGGCAGATGGGGAAAAAGTGCCCACAGCTGCCTTGCATTTAGCTTCTTCAAGGCGAATGCAGCCTCGCCAAGCTAACCACAGAAGAAACCACCTGACGGGCATCACTGGAGAGAACTGGAGGGTTCAGTTCATCCAGACGCCCCATGAGGAGACAGGCATAACGGTCGTGCAGGTGAAGTGGCGGAGGCTACGACAGAGGTCGCAAGCCTGTAGGTCATGTTCCAGACTCAGGCACTACACACTAGAGGTGTTCGGATCGGTGTACGACATCTTTTGGCCACGAGGGCAAGGTTTGAAGCCGGGACCTGATTTTGGTTCACCCGATTGCATTTTGGATCTAAACATTTGAAGAAAAAAGCTCAAGACGTGACTAAAGATTAAGGCCTACACTACGCATGGAGCTACGATGGAGGGAACCTGATGTTTCTAGTGGAAAGGAAGATCCAACGTCATGGGGTGGTGCCAAGGAGGATAACACCCAGGTGGGTGGGAGGAGCAGCTTGAAGACCTTCCGGCCATTCTTTTTTTTTTGTATACTTTATTTAAAAAAGCGGAGAGCAAGTTACAAGTCAGACAGATCAGGCACAACAAGCGTATCCAACACTGAGTGTTGGTCAGTAAAGAGTTACACAGATATGCATATGCATGGACATCAGTGGCTACACTGCAGTAGTCTAGATAGCCTCCATAAGGGAAGCAGTCAAAAGAATGAGTTACCAAAAGTGATGCACTGGGTAAAGTATTTTGGACATTGAGCATGATTGAAAAAAATCAAGGGAATAAAATCAATAAAATAAGGGAAACCAAGTTTGCTCTATGGCACTTTCTAGTGGAGACCATATCTGGTAATATTGAGCCATTTGACCCCTTACATAGTATTGAGTTCTTTCTAGTTTCATGCACTCCATAAGTGAACTCACCCACTCCGTTACTGAGGGTGATTCTGGTAATCTCCAATGCTGTGCTAACAATCTGAGAGCAACTACATTATCCACTCTCCAAAAGTCAGTAGAAAATGAGGGTCCCCTTCCCCAGTCTCCAAGTGGGAGGCCCATCAGGATCTCGGCGGGTCCAACATTAACGGGCATTGCATGACTGAAGTTAAAATTTGCTGCATATCTCTCCAGAATAACTGCACCTTCGGACATTTCCATATCATATGATAGAAAGCCCTCATGAATTTTACATTTTGGGCACAGGAGAGAAATAGAGGAATCTATCTTATGGGCCAAATGGGGAGTGAAATAGGTTCTCAGAAGAACATTATATTGAACTGCTCGCAGTCTATTGTTAACTGAGCACTTCCCTATGTTTCTGAGAATGTTCAGCCAATTTCCTCTTGTAAGGCCCTCTGGCATTATATCTGTTTCCCACTGGGCTCTTATTTTTGTTAAGGAGTCGGGGAGTGCCCCATCATTAGTTTATAACACTTCCCGAGAGGTCTAAAGGCCAGATTCGTAGCTTGCTCCACAAGTACTTCCACCAAGGGGGACAGAAATCCCAGTTGGCTCTCCGGAGTCTGAGATTTTAGCTTGTGTAAAAATGACTGTAGGCAGAAGTACACAAAATAGTGTGAGGCATGGATTCTGTATTTTTTAGTAAGGGAATGAAAAGGTAAGACCTCATCACCCGACCACAAATGTCCCAGCAAACCCAAACCCTGGCAATACCAGCCTTTCAGGATCTGTTTATCTCCGTGCACCACTCCCCCACTTTCAATAAAAAGGTCAGCACTGGAAACAGTTTGCTCCCTATGCCCTATCAGATGATGGATCTTCTGCCACACCCTCCAAGTGGCCTTGGTATGGGGGTTATCTATTTTGATAGGTAAGGAAGAGCCCAAGTTACCCACCAGGGTGTCGTAATATAGGGGAACAAAAGTATGGGTCTCCAGGTCCAACCAGGCTGGTCTATTGGTTCCCTCCTTAAGCATATCGTGCACAAAGGCTAGTTGGGCTACCATATAATAGTACTGGATGTTAGGGAATCCCAATCCCCCCTTCCCAACTCGATGCCATAAAGTTTCCTTTTTGATTCTCGGTCTCCTACCTTGCCAAAGGAGTTGAGTAAGAGTGCCCCCCAGTGATTTTATAAATTTATGGGGTATCCATAAGGGAATGGTTTGAAAGAAATATAGGAATTGCGGTAGCACTGACATTTTAATTAAGTTAACTCTCCCTATGAGGGTCAGTGGAAGGGCTCTCCGGGCTATACAGTCATCTTTAACTTTTTTGATAAAACTATTCATATTGATTTTCACCAGTTTGGAAATTTTAGTTGGAATTATGATTCCTAAATACTTAATTTGGTTAGTATTTGGGATTGTGGTGTTGGCTATGGTAATAGAGTCCCTGGGGTCCACCAACGGCAGCCACTCACTTTTCCCCCCAATTAATTTTATGTCCTGAAAGGGGACCATATATTCCAAAAAGTTCCGATAAGTGGGGACGTGATTCCTCCAGGGACTGAAGAAATAAGAGGACATCATCTGTGAAGAGGGATATTTTGTGTTTCCCTCCTCCTAGATCAAGGCCTCGATTGCCTGGAGTAGATCTAATGGCCTCAGCCAAGGCCTCGATGGTAAGGACATATAAAGGGGGATGGGGGAAACCCTACCGGGTACCTCTAGTCAAAGCGAAGGGAGCGAAACCACATTATTCGTGAGTATTTGCGCTTCAGGAGAACTATATAACGTACTGACCCATTGCAGCATCCGGTGGCCCATACCAAATTTTTCAAGAACTGCAAGCACAAAGGGCCATTCGACCCTGTCGAATTTCTTTTCGGCATCGAGGGCTAGTAACCCCACCCCACTACACCAGGGCCAATTATGCATGATATTCATGGTATGTCTAATGTTATGCTTAGCCTGCCTACCTTTTACAAAACCTCCCTGGTACGGATAGATCAGACAGGGAACTAGCCCCTCCAGCCTAGACGCCAACAATTTAGCTATTATTTTACAATCAGCATTTAAGAGCAAGATGGGCCGGTAGGAGGTACACTTAAGGGGGTTCTTGCCAGGTTTGGGTAGGACAGTTATGGTGGCCAAATACTGAGAGAGTGGCAGAGTCCCCAGGTCCAAGGCGTCAGTCACCATCTGGAGCATCAGGGGGCCCACAGTGTCCCAGATCAGTTTATACAGTTCAGAGGGAAGTCCATCGGGGTTCGGAGCCTCTCCCTTCTTAACTCCCCACACAACCTTTTGCAGCTCCCTCCAGGGTCACAGGGGACACCAGAGTATTTCTGTCCAGATCCTGCAGGGTTGGCAGGTCTATTTTCATCAAAAAAGAGTCAGGATTCGCTCTCGGCGGAAGCTCAGAAGTATACAGGGTGGAGGAATCATTTATCTTGGTTTGGTCGTAAGTGACCTCTCCATTGGGGTCTTCAATGCCTATTATAGTACGTTCTGCCCTCTTTGCCTTCACTAAGCCCACCAACCATTTCCAATTTATCTCTTTCAAAAAAGGTATTAGATTTTGTTAACAACAGGTCCTGCTCCAATTTTCTAGTGGCGAGCTGGCTTAGGGTGCCCTTCAAAGACTTAAGTTCTGACACTGTCTGTGGGGTCTGGTAAAGCATGTTATCCCTCTCTAGGCCGTCTATCCACCTCTCTGAGTGATGTTCTTGAGCTGCATTTATTTTCTTTCGGAAGGAGGGATATGAAATAGCCTCACCCCAATAAAAGCTTTCATAGTGTCCGACACCATACCACTGTTAGTATCTTCTGGAGGGTTCAGGGATATAAACTCCCGCAACTGGTCATTGAGTTGTTGGACAAACTGCTGGTCTAAAAGCAAGGAGGGAACCAGTCACCACTGCCTTGTACTGGGAGGGTCCACTCCCTGAGACACTGTTACCCGGAGGGAA
Organism: Neoceratodus forsteri; assembly: GCA_016271365.2. Classification (NCBI taxonomy): domain Eukaryota; kingdom Metazoa; phylum Chordata; order Ceratodontiformes; family Ceratodontidae; genus Neoceratodus; species Neoceratodus forsteri. The sequence continues at coordinate 295,748,135 of CM057453.1, read as the reverse complement.
GCATGGTCTGAGATCACCAGCGGGCCATATTCAGCTTCAACTATCTCCCCCACCATATGGGAGGGAAGGAAAATATAGTCCAGTCTAGTGTATATATTATGGGTGTGGGGGAAAAAAAAAGGAGTATTCCCTGGACGCACTGTGGCAAAACCTCCATGCCTCTGTGAGTGATTTACCCGCCACCAACCGGTGCAAAGCGGAGGCACTGCGGGATGGTACACCACGGTGTGTCGCAGAGTGGTTCAGTTTAATATCCCAATAGGTATTCATGTCCCCCCCCACGGACTATAATATCAGGAAAGGGAGCAAGGGTGGTCACCAAGAGGGGAAAGAAGTCCACAGAGTCTAAATTAGGTCCATAGACCGAAACCAGAGTAAGTTTTCATCCTCCCAAGTCCACCACAGCAATAACATATCTGCCCTGTGGTCAGCCACCCAAGATAATACTTTACAGGGGAGGCCAGGCCTAATCCATATAGTGACACTGCGGGCTTTAGAAAATGAAGAGTGCTGCCAAAAAGGAGCCCCACCCAGGACTCCCACAAGCAACCAGCCTCCTCCGTAGTAGAGTGGATTTCCTGTAAAAAAAACAAAAAAATTATGTCTCCCTTTAATTTCTTGATATGAGACCAAACTCGTTTCCTTTTAACCACTGTTCGCAAGCCACTGATATTCCAGGATATAAATGTTACATTAGCCATTAGCATGCGGTAACTCAATTTGGGCCCAAATTGTCAACTGCATACCTTTTATAAAAAATAGCTAACTCCACTAATTTTACGTATACCCCAACCAAGAACAACAAAACCTCCTAGAAATCCCCATTTCCTCCCCCCTCCAAACACAAGTGGACCAGAAAAAAAAATTACTCACCTTAGTAATTGTATTTCTTCTAATGGAGTCTTGTATTCTGACAACTTGCAGTTAGCTCCAGCTCTTGAACTGCCCCGGAGAGTGAAGGGTTAAATTTAATGCCAGGCACAGAACGTTGGGCTCGAGCTCGGTTGAAAACTCTGTCTGTGTCCTTTCAAACCCAAACCGTCAGATTCTTACAAGCTAAAAAATCAGTGACTAAATGTGGAAATTGCAAAAACTCCTAGTAGCCAACTGGCAACAAAGATTTTGGATCCCCAAAAGACAAGCTGGGAAACCCAAAAAACCAAAACCAGATAATAAGAATAAAAAACTCTTAATTAAACAATACAAAGAACCCCACACAAGGAATGCGGAAAAGACAACTCTCGGGGTGCAACACTGAACCTGCCCACCCACTTCCCAAAAACAGGTTCTGAGAGGGGAGGCAGGGAGGGAAGTCAGGATACAGCAAGACTCCATTAGAAGAAATACAATTACTAAGGTGAGTATTCTTTTCTTCAAACAACTCGAAGTCTTGCTGTAGTCTGACAAGTTGCAGACTACCAAGCAGTACCTCCAAGGAGGAGGGACAGAACCTCCTTTGGGAATAGGCTCTGAAGCACTGCTGTGCCAAACCTAGCATCACTCCTAGCCTGGATATCCAGAGAGTAATGCTTGGTGAAGGTATGAACTGTTTTCCAGGTGGCTGCTTGACAAATTTCTAACAAGGATATCCCTAGCTGCAGCCAGAGATGCAGCTGTACCTCTTGTGGAATGAGCCCTCATGCCTGAGGGTTGCAGTTTTCCCAGCTTTTCATAGCAGAACTGAATACAGGACACAATCCACTGGCAATGGTTCTCTTGGTGGCAGGTTTTCCCTTACCCACTTCCTCATAAGTGAGAAACAACCGAAGGGAGTCAAACCTGTGACCCTTTGTACGTTCCATGTAGTAACTAAGGGCCCTTTTAATGTATAAACTGTGTAGCCTCTGTTCCCCTGAGGAGATGTGATCAGTGAAGAACACAGGAAGGGACATAGATTGATTTTAAGTGGAAATCAGAAATCACTTTAGGTAGGAACCTTCTATTGGCTCTAAGGACCACTTTATCCCTGGAAAGAGATGAAGTCAGGTTCCACTGACAGGGTTTGCAATTACTAACATACTAGAATGCCAGCAGAGTAGGCCTAACGGTCTTTCGCGTCTGCTCGTTTGGTCAGCCCCCACCCTGGGAGCTGACCTTGCTGCCCCCCTCTCCTTCTCTGGCTTCTCCCTTCCCAGTTCCGGATATTCTCGCTGCATTGGATTTTGCTTCCAGAACCCTTCCCCTGTACCTGTCCCACCCCCTCTTGAACCCCTCCACCCTCTCTGCCTCCACCAGCCCCCTGGGCAGCGCATTCCATGGCTCCACCACCCTCTCAGTGAAGTAGCACCTCCTCCTTTCTCCCCTGAATCTTCCCCCCTCCAGCTTCCACCCATGCCCTCTAGTTGCCCCCTCCTCCTTCCTTCAGGCATTCCTGACTGCTCCTCCCTATTTACCTCTTCATGTACCTGAAGACCTCTATCATGTCCCCCAGTCCCTTCTCTTCCAATGTGTCATATTTAGCTCTTTGAGCTCTCCCCATAGGTCCTGTCCCCAAGCCCCAAATCATTTTGGTGCCCTCCTCTGGACCCTCTCCAGGAGTTTAATGTCCCTCTTTAAGTGTGGCTCCAAACTGCACGCAGTACTCGAGGTGCGGCCTCACCAAGCAGTTATACAGAGGAGTATCACTTCCCTCCTTCTGGAGGTGATCCCCTAGCGATGCATCCCAGCATCCTGTTGGCCTTGGCTGCTGCCCTCCTACAAGTCTCTGAGTTGTTCATCTTGACATCCACCACCACCCCCAGGTCCCTCTCAGCCATCGAGACTTGTAGCATCCCCAGGTGTACACTTGGCCTGGGTTTCTGGCCCCCAGGTGCAGTACCTTGCATTTCCTGCATTGAACCTCAGCTTCCACTTTCTAGACCATCTTTCCAGAGCCTCCAGGTCCCACCCTCCTCCCCATCCACCACCGCCCCCAGTTTTGAGTCATCCGCAAAGAGACTCATCTCACTCCTGATACCTGTCCTTATGTCAGAGACGTAGGCGTTGAACAGGAGGGGCCCAAGGACTGATCCCTGTGGGACCCCACTAATGACCCTCCTTGGGGATGAGACTATCCCAACTATGACCCTCTGGGTCCGGTCCTGGAGCCAATTGCCTATCCATCTGATCATCTGGTTTCCCACCCCCATTTCTCCCAGCTTATCCAACAAGCCCTTGTGAGGAACAGAGTCAAATGCCTTGCTGAAGTCTAGAAAGAGGATGTCCACTGGTCTACCCAGGTCCAAGGGACTTGTCACCCAGTCATAGAACTCCACAAGGTTTGTCTGACACGATTTCCCAGGGACGAATCCATGCTGTCTATTGTCCAGGCACCCTGACTTTTCCAGGTCCCCCAGCCTCTCCTTGACAATGCCCTCCATCACCTTGCCCACCACCGATGTCAGGCTGATGGGCCTGTAGTTCCCTGCCACCTCCCTTGATCCCCTTGTGGATAGGCACTATATGCGCCACCTTCCAGTCCTGGGGCACCCACCCTGTCCTCAGAGAGATGGTCCCTCCTAGTTTCACCAGCTCATCCAGTGATGCACCTCATTTTCCCTTGGTGAAAACTGAGGTGAAGTACTCATTTAGTACCTCAGCCTGCTCCTGGGTCTTGTGCCTATCTCTCCCTGTTTTAATCCTGCTAATCTGCCCTTCACCCTTCATTTTCCCCAATGTATCTAAAGAACCCTTGTTCCTCTCCTAATTTCCCTGGCTAGGTTCTGCTCCTTCCTTGCCTTAGCCGCCCTCACCACCCTAGTGGCCCTTCTAGCCATCAGCTCGTACTCCCCTCGATCCTTTCACTCCTTGAGCACTTGAATTGCCTATAGGCTGCCTTCTTTCCCTCACCACCTCCTGAACCTCCTGGTCCACCAGCAGGGTTTCGGGCCCTACCGCATTTTTGTTTTACTTGCACAGGTGCTGGTAGCATCCTGCACCCCTCTCCTGATGATTTTCCACCTACTGTCAGTGTCCATGGCAGACCCAATCACATCCAAATGCTCCTTAAGGATCCTTCCCATTTCCTAAAATCCTCCCCCGAAGTCAGTTACCTCCATCTTTGTGCAGCCTCCTACCCCTCTCAGGTCCAGGCAGACCCAGACCGTGGCATGGTCACTCCCCAATGGGTCCCTTACCTCCAGGCCCTCAATCTGGTCACTGTCTGCCAGGACCACATCCAGTACCTGTGCCTCCCTGGTCAGTTCCCCCACCTGCTGAGTTAGGAATGCGTCTTGAAAGACATCGAACAACCTCTGTTCCCTGGCCACCGAGGATGTCCTAGTCTCCCAGTCTGTTCCTGGCATGTTTAAGTCCCCCAACACCATCACCCTTCCCCTGTCCAATCTGCAGTGTCTCCCAGCATCTGCCACGAGACTCTCCTCCAGTTCCTCCGCCAGGCGCGGGGTCTATACACCACTTCTATTTTTGCTCTCTTGCTCCCTTGTTATCAAGGTGACCCAAACTGCCTCCACGGTTCCCTCCGCCTCCTCTGCTCCCCTATGCCAATGCAGTTTTTGACTATCATTGCTACCCCTCCTCCCCCCATCTTTCCTGAACATAGTGTAACCCTCCAGGTTCAGGTCCCAGTCATGTCCTGCGGTGGTCCAGGTCTCAGTGACCGCTGCCACATCCACCATTCCCTCAGTTAGCATCACCTGGAGCTCAGGGACTCTATTGCCCAAGCTCCTGGCATTTAGCAGGACTACCTTCCACCCTTTCCCTATACTTCCATTTCCCTTGCTCGTGTTCCCATGGGGATTCCGTTTTCCCCTGGTCTGCACTTCACCAGTCGGCCTTTTCCTGCATTCCTCCAGCTTCCCAGGGGTTTGGAGACAGAGTCCCTCCTTTATCGGATCCCCCTCGACAGCCTTTTCTCCCATCCCTCCCCCCTTCACAAGTTTAAACCCCACTTTTCACCAATGAACCCCTCTATTTGATATGTCTAGCAGAAGTAACAGCAACCAAAAACACAGTTTTCCAAGTCAAGTACTTGAGCTCTGCTGAGGACATAGGCTCAAAGGGAGGTTGTATAAGCTGAGCAATACAAATATTCAAATCCCAGGCAGGGGCAGGATCCCTAAATGGGGGATTGGTATAAAGCAAGCCTTTGAAAAATTTACAGAATACAGGGTGAGATGACAGAGAGGAAGATTTCCCCATTGACAGGAAAGCAGAAACTGCTGACAAATGAACTTTGGGAGTAGCTGGTTTGAGGCCTAGGCCATTAAGATGAACCTGTAGACAAGTCAGCAGTATCTAGGGATATATGCTTCTCTGCACACCAAATGCTGAATCTTTTCCATTTGGAGTTGTAAGTTTTTCTGGTAGTTGACTTTCGAGAAGCTTTGAGAGTATCCAGAACCCCTTGGGACAGATGCAAATCTGCATACTCTAACTCTTCAAGAGCCATACCTTGAGACTGAGTGACCGAAGATTGGGTTAGCAAATCCTCCCCTGAGAGGAGGTTAACAGGTTCTAATTCCTAGGAAGAGACAGGGGAAGACGGACTGCTAGGGACAGCAACAGGGCATACCAAGGTTGCCTGGCCCAATCTGGAGCAATCAGAATTACTTTGCAAGGCTGTGACCTTACCTTGACTAGAACTTTGAACAGTAGAGGGAAGGCATAGAGAAATTTCCCTTCCCAGTTCAAAACCAGAGCATCCAGAGGGACTGAGCCCAAGACTGGGGGTCTGCGACAAAACAGAGGAAGTTGGTGATTGTCTGGGGCTGCAAAGAGATCTATCTCTGGAATGCCCCACCTTGAGAAAATCACCTTCAATACCAAGGGATCCAGAGATCATTCGTGATGGCCCTGGGAAATCCTGCTCAATGCATTTGCTAGCACATTGTCCTTTCCTGGGAGGTGGACTGCTACCAGAAAGGTCTGTAGGGAATAAGCCAGGGACCATATTTTCATGGCCTCCATGCACAAGGCCGTGGACCGAGTGCCTCCCTGCTTGTTGATGTACTACATGGTGGTAGTGTTGTCCGTTCTGACTTGAACCACCATGTTCTGTACTGACTGAGAGAAAACTTGTAGGGCAAGGAATACTGCCCTGATCTCCAGAAGGTTGATGTGTAGAAGGGATTCCTGAGGGGACCACAGTCCCTTGGCAGTGAGAGCCCCCAGATGGGCTCCCCACCCCAAAAGGGAAGCATTCATGGTAAGAACCACAGAGTGAATCTGAGAGATGAATGGAACACCCTGCCTCAGATTGTCCAGGTCCTGCCACCACTGAAGGGCCTGAATCAACGTCTGAGTGACAGGAAATGAAAATTACGTACCTACCGTAATTATGATCTTTCTGTCTATCTTCATCATTCATCACTGTTGGGTACCTGGCCGGTCAGGACCCTGCAGGAGCTTTTTTTTTTAATTTTTTTTTTTTAAGTAGGCGGAGCTGACGCACCATTGGTGCCTCCCTGCTGCCGCCCGACACACTGCGTGGCACCTTGCAGGTTGGCTCTTTAGGCTGCATCGACTCCGCCTTCCTGCCAGTTCTGAGTCGCCAGAGAGGTAAGAGGAAGGGAGTGGAGGCGGGACAAGGAAGTCCGAGGGACAGAAAAAGGAAAAGATATATGAACCAAAAGGAGAAATAATGACTGAGAGGACAGAAAGGGAGAAGAGTCGGAAACTAAAGGGATTGGGAGGGGCCCCAATCTCTGGAAAAGGAAGAGGGAGGTAGGGTGGGTAAAGAATTTAGGAAGAGAGGGGAGAAGGTTAACACACCCCAGACCCTGGTCCATCTCCAGATTGTAAAGGAACTGCAAGGAGTAGCCAAAGGCTTTCTGCCAGAATTCAAGGCACAGAAGAAAAAATTACTCACCTTAGTAATGTTGTTTCTTCTAATGGAGTCTTGCTGTATTCTGACTATTGCAGTTAGGTCCTGCCTTTCAACTGACCTGTAGAACAAAGAGTTAACTTTCCATGACCAGCATGGGACGTTCAGCGCGAGCTCAGTTGAAGCCCCTGTCTGCTGTTGTTTAAACTCCAACCGTCAGATCTTTACGAGCAATACTCACTAGAAGTTCTGTGTGGAAACTGTAAAACTCACACTAGCCAACTAGCAACTAAATTTATTAAAAGGGGTTTTTTGGTTTCACAGCAAAGACTCAAGTCAGGAAACCCAAAAAACAAAACACAACACACACCCAAAGTAAAGGAGGATGAGAAAGGGGCACCCCTAGGGTGCCAACACTGCTCGTGCCCACCCACATCCCAAAAACCAGGTTCTGAGATGGGAGGCGGGGGAGGTCAGAATACAGCAAGACTCCATTAGAAGAAACAACATTACTAAGGTGAGTAATTTTTTCTTCAAACAACATGAAGTGTTGCTGTATTCTGACTATTGCAGGTGGCTGCTTGACAAATTTCTAAGATAGGAATATCCCTGGCAGCAGCCAGGGAAGCAGCTGTACCTCTAGCAGAGTGAGCCCTCAGGCCTGAGGGTGGAGTTCTACCCAGTTTTTCATAGCAGAACTGTATACAAGAGACACTCCACCTGGCAATAGATCTCTTAGTAGCAGGTTTGCCCTTACCGACCTCTCCCTATGTGAGGAACAACTGGAGGGACTCAAACCTGTGACCCTCGGTGCGCTCTATGCAGTAGCTGAGGGCTCTTTAACAACCAGCAAGTACTCCTCTCTCCAGAGGAGGAATGGTTGGTGAAGAAAACAGGAGAGACATAGACTGATTAAGGTGGAAATCTGAAACCACCTTAGGCAAAACTTCCTGTTAGTTCTTAGGACCACTTTATCTCCAAGGGAAAGAGATGAAATCAGGCTCCACTGACAGGGCTTGCAATTCACTGATACGCCTGGCAGAGGTAATGGCTACTAAAACACAGTTTTCCAAGTCAAGTACTTAAGCTCTGCAGAGGACAAAGGCTCAAGGGTGGTTGCATAAGCTGAGCAATGCAAACATTAAGGTCCCAAGTAGGAGCAGAGTCCCTAAAGGGGACACTGGTGTGCAGCAATCCCTTGAATAACTTACAAAACACAGGATGGACTGACAGAGGAGAGGGCTTGCCTACTGACAAGAAGGCAGAAACAGCTGCCAGATGCACTTTAAGTGTAGCTGGTCTAAGTCCTAAGCCATTAAGATGGACCATATAGTCCAGAACTGTAGGCAACCCAGCAGATTCTGGAGAAATATGCCTATTAGAGCACCAAACAGTGAACCTTTTCCATTTGGAGTTGTAAGTCTTTCTGGTGGAAGGCTTTCGAGAAGCCTTAAGGATATCCAGAACCCCTTGAGAAAGGTGCAGATCAGCAAACTCTAACTCTTCAAGAGCCAAGCCTTGAGATTGAGAGATTTGAGGTTCGGACACCAAATCCTCCCCTAAGAGGATGTCAACAGGTTGTAATTCCTGGGAAGAGACAGGGGAAGGTGAACTGCTAAGGACAACAACAGTGGGTACCAGGGCTGTCTGGCCCAGTCTGGAGCAATCAGAATCATTTTGCATGGCTGAGACCTGACCTTGACTAACACTTTGAACAGGAGAGGAAAGGGGGGAAAAAATCATACAGAAATTTCCCCTTCCCGGTTCAGAATCAGAGCATCTAGGGGGACTGAGCCCAAGACTGGGGGTCTGCAACAAAAGAGAGAAAGTTGGTGATTATCTGGGGCTGCAAAAGATCTATCTGTGGAGTGCCCCATCTCGAGAAAATCACCTTCAAAACTAGGGGATCTAGGGTCCATTCATGATGGTCCTGGGATATCCTGCTGAGAGCATCTGCTAGGACATTGTCCTTCCCTGGGAGGTGAACTGCTATCAGAGAGGTTTGCAGGGAATAGGTCAGGGATCACAACTTCATTGCCTCTGTGCACAAGGCCGTAGACCGAGTGCCTCCTTGCTTGCTGATGTACCACATGGTGGTGGTGGTGTCTGTTCTGATCTGGACCACCTTGTTCTGTACAGATTTGGAAAAGGCCTGCAGTGCCAGAAACACTGCTCTGAATTCCAAGAGACTGATGTGAAGCAGAAATTCTTGAGGTGACCACAGTCCCTGGGTGGTAAGATCCCCCAGGTGGGCTCCCCAGCCCAGCAGGGAAGCATCTGTGGTGAGTATCACTGAATGAGACTGAGTGACAAAAGGTACTCCTTGCCTCAAACTGTCCGGATCCTGCCACCATTGCAAAGCCTGGATCAGGGTTCGGGTCACTGGGACTAGTTTGATAAGGGAATCCTTTCTTTGGGACCAGAAGGCTCTTAAATGGAACTGAATCTCCCTCATCTGGAATCTTGCTCCGTGGACCACTGCTGTGGAAGCTGCCATGTGGCGCAGAAGCTGAAGGAAATGCCTTGCTGGTCAAGACACCTGTAGGGTGAATGAAGAGGCCAGTTCCATAAGGGTCCTTGCCCTGTCCAAGGGAAGGAAGGCTCTTGCCTTTACTGTATCCAGTTCCGCCCCTATGAAGGTGAGGAACTGGACTGGCTCGAGAACTGACTTTGGAAGGTTGAGGAGGAATCCTAAGGAAGTGAGCACTTGCTGAGCCACTTGCAGATGTGACTTGACTTGGTCTGGAGACTGACCCACTATGAGCCAGTCGTCCAGATTTGGAAAGATGGAAATCTTTTTTCTCCTTAGGAAAGCAACCACTACTGCCAGGCATTTTGTGAACACCCTTGGGGCTGATGTTAAGCCAAAGGGCACTGCTCTGAATTGACAGTGGCCTGAGGGCAACTCGAACCATAGGTACTTTCTGTGGAAGCACCTGCTAGGAATGTGAAAGTAGGCATCTTTGAGGTCCAGGGAGGCTAGCCAGTCCCCTGGCCTTAGAGAGGGCAGAATTATTCCCAGAGTCACCATTTTGAACTTTGGTTTTAAAAGGTGCTTGTTCAGATATCTTAGATCCAGGATGGGCCGCCATTCTTCTGTTTTTTGGGGGATTAAGAAGTACCTGGAGTACAATCATTTGCCCTTGTGTAGGGTAGGAACCCTTTCTATGGCTCTGAGAGCCAGGAGGGAAGAAACCTCTGCCTCTAGGGCAAGGGTCTCTGATGGATTTGCAGATGGAAAGGATCTGGTTCTCATCTTGGGAAATTTTTTGAAGCTGAGAACCAGTCCCTGGCTTACTACTTCCAGAACCCACTTGTCTGATGTCAGAGACTTCCAGTCCTGGACAAAATAAGCCAGCCTGCCCCCTACAGGTATTGGAGAATCGGCCCGGGCAGAGCCATCAGGGTGTCTGCTTGGCAGGGGCTTTAGGCTGAGGGGTGGAAGCAGGCCTGCTCATTCCCTGTCTGCCTCTCCCTCTGAGCATAATCAGAACAGGATGCCTGGGCTTGATAAAACGGCATTTGAAAGGGCCTGCCCCTGCCCCTGGAGTGCTGTCTTTGAGGAGTGGCTTGCCTTTCTCTGGCCTGAGCACTCCTGTAGGTGGTCCTGTACTCGTCCATCTTTTTCATGTAGTTCTCTGTCTTCTCCCCAAACAGAGAATTACCAATGACAAAGAAATCCATGGCCTTAGCCTGGGTATCCTGTGACAGGCTAGTACATCTGAGCCAAGTCATCCTTCGAAGGGCCACAGATGTAGCCATGACTCTAGATGAAACATCACTGGAGTCCACAGCAGCATGAAACTGCACCCTGGATGCCTCATTCCCATCCGCAGCCACCTGCTCCAGCTCCTTGGCAAGCTGGTCAGGGGCCTGTTTAGTCAGAGCGAGCACAGTGTCCCACCAGGACTTCTGGTATCTAGCTGTGTAGGCCATATAGTTAGCCTGCCTGAGTCCCAAAGATGCTGCCATGTACTGCTTCTTTGCCATGGCATCAATCCTCCTGGAGTCTTTATCTGGGGGGTGTGATGCCAAGGAATATTTGGCTTATCACAAGCAGCAGCCTGCACTACCCCAACATGGCTGCACTGCTGAGAAAGGAACTCCGTGTCCGAGCCTGAAAGGATGTACCTCTTGTCCATTCGTCATCCACAGGAGGTATGGAGTTAGGAGTCTTTAGAATTTTAAATGTCTGTTTCCCAAAAGATTTATGGAGGGGAATAGACAGCCTCCTGGTCTCTGGGAAGTCCATCATTTCAACAAAATCAGGCTCCTCCTGATCCTCTACTGCTTCTTCCACAGGAAGCTGGAGGGTTTCAGCCACTTTTTTGTAAAACATAAAGTGGGAAGGGGACTCAGAAAGCCTAGGAGGAGAAACACCTGAAGGTCTGTCTGGGGAGATGTCCGGGTCAATAGGCACATCCAGACTTTCATAATCACCATCATCATCATACTCTCCCTCCTCCTCCTCCGGTTCATAAAATTCTTTTAAAGTATAATCCGGAACCGGGGGAACCGACCGAACCGAGCCCCTGCCAGATGGTGCCGGTTCGGCCGGAACTGAAGTTAGCAACTGCACTATCCTTATCGCTTTGGCTATTTCATCAGCGGTTGGAGAAAGAACTTGTGGATCCGAACCGGATGATTTTTCTCTTCTTTCTTTTAACTGGAACAGACTCCTCAGAATCGGCTCTCCTTTTGCCTGAAGAAGTTTCGCCCTGGTCAGAGGGCACTCCTTCTGGTTCGGTCGGAACCGAACTGGGCTGGCCATCCAGGTCAGTGGACTTCTCGGCCTCCCTTTCCCTCAGTCTACCTACTCTCTTATCCAGGGTAGCTTTGGGAAAACTCTTACAAATTTGGCAGTCTGAACCGAGGTGGTCAAATCCCAGACAATAAACTCAGGTGGTGTGGGGATCAACCTTAGCAAAGGCTTCCCCCCACACACACTGTAGTGTTGAAACCCAGTGGGCCTGGTTTTTTTCTTGGGTTTCTCAGACATGGCCAATCCTACCCAAAACTTACCCTTTTTCGCAATCCACCAGGCAAGACTCCTATTGGTTCCTTGACCGTGTTATTGGTCTTGGAAAAAACGAATTAAATGCTGCTTTTTAAGAACCGATACGGACCGGTTACCACACTCTATTTTTTTTTTTATTATTTTTGCACCCAAGCTGCCTACCACCTGGTACTTTCGGCCCGGTCACGGGCCACTGACTTCCACTCCTTAAATCGTCCGCGGGCCCTCCGATACCCCGTGGCTTACCCCCCCACGGCAGGGCTGCGGCACTCCCCCTGCATGCCGCAGTCTTCAGGATAGGCTGGAGGGCTGGCCTGAGGAGCTAATGGAAGCTGTGTCGGGCTTCATTGAAGGCGGCTGGCAGCTGTCTATTTTTCCATTTTCTGGGGGAGGCGGGGTCATGCAATGACGCCTAGTGTCCGCCCCGCCTCCTATACATGCTAGTGCCGGTAGCTGTGTGACTCTGGCCCTGCCAGGGGTCATCGATGCCCGGCACTTCCTCCTCCCCGGAGAAGGACAGCGGTCCTTGGGACGCCTATCCTTCTCCGCCGCCTCCAGTGACCCTGGTCTGTTCCTGAACCCGGTCAGCGGCGCTGTATGCGGAAATCCAACCGCTGCGCCGACGGGCCGGCTCGGTCACCACACTCTAAACAAATTCAAAACTTTTTAAGACTAAACTGATTGGTTCAAACGGAACCGATACAAAATGTGCAAGTTCCACATAGAAACTAAATGCAAAACCTATCTAGTACTCACAGTACCACAGACTGACTTTTTTGAACCGAGCAAAGGAGAAATCTCCAGAGTGACTGTTCAGTGAGGCGGAGTAAATCTGACGGTTGGAGTTTAAACAGCAGCAGACAGGGTCTTCAACCGAGCTCACGCTGAACGTTCCTTGCTGGCCATGGAAAGTTAACTCTTTGTTCTCCGGGGCAGTTGAAAGGCAGGACCTAACTGCAATAGTCCGAATACAGCAACACTTCATGTTGTTTGAATAGCTGGCAAACACTCCAGATAAGCAGAGTCGGCTATTCTGGAAGAAGGACAGGGTACAGAGAATTAACACCCTCCCAAGGAAAGATTATTGGTGAAAAAAGGGGAAACTTTTTTTTTTTTATATAAACAAGGAGACACAGGTTGGACGGGAACAGGGAGGAGAAGAGAAAGGAGGGCAACTGTCAACTCCCACCCCACAGGGGTGGAGCCAAAGCACTGGACAAGGAGTGCCCCCCCGCTGTCCACTCTCCCTGGAACATTATCCCCCTGTGTGCCCCTGTTTTACCCCATTCCTAAGAAAGGAGATGGGGAAGGATGGACACAGAAAAGGAGGGGGACCCAGAGACTGAGGCCCCAGAAAGATGGAGGGTGAGATCATGATGAATGGTCAAGATACACAGAAAGATCATAATTACGGTAGGTACGCACTTTTCATATCTTATCTGTGTCAATCTTCACCATTCATCACTGTTGGGTGAGTATCGAGCATCCCCCCGAAGGGGGTTTCTTTTACACCCTAAGTGATAAAGTCCCTTAGCTCTCAGTGGGTGCAGAAATGGAAAGCAATAACCGTGCCGAGTAGAAAGTCTTTCTATCCCAGAAGTCAAAATCCGAGGAGTCTTGATCTGGGCGCTGGTCACGGTGAAGGGCGCGAAGCCCATCAGGAGTATCCAACTCCGTCAATCCGGACTGCAGATGAGGCATGGAACCTGTAGACTCCAGGGATGCGCACTACCCCTGGCTGAGATCCCTAAGGGCAGGAACTCCAGAGAAGGGCCTCTGCCAGAAACGCAACAACACCTCCCGAAAAGGAGCAGGCCAGGGTGGCACCACAAGGGTGGCCTCGCCAAAATCACCTAGAAAGGCGTGCACTGAGTGCTCAGGATTGCTTATAGTGGCAGGTGTGAGGTGCAAGTCCTCCAACATCCTCACGAGGAAGTGCTGATACTCAGCGAGATCAACAGCTGGAGAGATGTGGAAAGAAGGCTCCTCTCCCCCAGAAGAGGGGGATGAGGAGCTGGAGGGCACCGGCTGTTCAGAGGGCAGTTGCTCGGGGGAGGTTGAAAAACCTGACTGTCCATCGCCCTAACGTAAGCTGGGAACCGAGCATCCACTGCTCTGAACTGCTCCCAGGAAAGAGGCCCGCTAGGACCAAGGATGCCTGGGAGTGCAGGAGAATGTGGCACAGGAATGGGGACACAGCCGAGAAGAGATGTCGGCTGACCTCCACCTGGGCTAAGAAGTGGACTGGAAGCACCCGCGGAAGAAGGTGCCCCGGAAGACCCCACAGCCGACAGCTGAACAACAATTTCGGTGCTGCCTTGGCTGTGCCCGGAAGAATCCCCCCCCCGTGAGGTGACCGGGGCCGTATAGGTCCAGAAGGACGGTCCCCTACCTCAAAAGAATGGGGCTCTCTCAAAGAGACCGAAGAGGAAGAGCAGAGATCTGCACTACGGCTTCTCCCAGAGCCTGGATGGACCCCCGAAAAAGGCTGCGTGCCGAACCCACGCACCCACCCTTGAGTCCGAAAAGAGCCCTCCCCGAGAGGGCCAGCCTAGGTAGCTGACAGCTCTGGGCAACACCCGAAGGAGCTATCCAGGGCACAGCACCCTCCCCTCCCGAAAGTGCTCTGATCGGCCCCAAAGTTAGGCGATCTAGGCACACCACAGGTGGGGGTACCACTGCTGAGGGGTCAGTGAACCCACCAAGACCGGGCTGCAGAGCGATGGTGGCCTGCACCAGTGCCCGCTGGTCAGCACCCCTGACCCCAGTCTTGGTAGCCACTGACCCCACCTCAGAAGGGGATGATTCCAGCTTTTCGAGGAAACTACTGGACTGCTCACTCCAACAGCCAACCCCAAAGAGTCAGACTGTCCATCTGACTCAGAACCCACCTCTGCCTCTGAGGAGGTAGAGGCCGAGGCCCTGTGCCAGACTGTAGGAGGACGTCCACTGTCATCTTTGCCAAAGGGAGTGCCAGAGACCAGAGCCATGTCCGAGTCAGTGCCAGTGCCCACTACAGCACAGCGAGTGGAATTCACAGGGGGCACGGCTCCAGCCCAAACAGGAGCACCAGAGTTGGGACCAGCCATGGCACCATCAGGCCCCATGGTGCCGCAAGCGGCACTGAGGATGAAGACAGCACCGACGATGGCCCCAACATCAGTGGTGTGGAGGACGGCACCGCCTGGCTCCCGAGGGCGGAGGTGGCGCCGACAATGGCGCCACCCAGCTCCACGGTGCCATGAATGGCACCGAGGGCAGAGGTGGTGCAGACGACGGAATGCGATGGACCCACGGTGCTGAGTCCCGAGGACACAGCGCTATGCTCAACCTCAGTGCCGTGGACGGCGCCGAGGTGAGACACAGACAAAGACGGCACCGTAGCAGCTCCCACAGCCGCCAGCAGTATGGGTGCCATGAATGGCCCAACAGAAGCTATGGTACCAAGGCTTAATAAGTCGCCGATGAGGATGGCCCCGCCAGGGCCCATGGTGCCGCGGATCGGGCGCTGAGGCTCACAATGGAGCAGACCCGGCCTTGCAAACCGTGGGTCCGACACTGGGGAGACTTCACCCCCGAAGGGGCGACTGCTGTGGCGGCACCTCCCGCTGGCCCCCCGAAAGGAGCGGGACGGGCCTCCTGTGCCGCGGAAGGAGCCTCAGCAATGGCTAGGCTACTAGTAGCTGAAGCTCCCTCCTCCTCCTCGGGCTGTGTAGAAACAGGAGGGGACACGGAGGAAAGGCTGAGAGAGCATGGCTTGGCCTGACGAGTGCAAGCCCGACCCCTGAAAGTCGGCGGAGCTCGCCCCACTTTCCACATGCGTTGCTCGATGACCTGGTGGTCCATGGAGAAACAGGTTCGCACTAATCCATGTCGTGAAGCGGGCCAAAACACGAAAGACAGCGGTCATGCTGGTCCGTGACAGAATATTTTCGGCTGCATGGGCACCGTTGCATGGGGCGCCGACCCGTCCTGGAAGTTTTCTTGCCCTCTCACTGAGACATGACCTACGGGAAAAAAAAAACACCAAAAACAGACTCGACGTCGCAGAATATAGAATAATGGAAAGATCTTACCGGGTGGCGCCGAGTATGGCAAAAACAGAACCGGCAGGAGGAACCGACGGACTTCAGCACCGAAGGAATAAATTACAGTCGAGAAACTGCGGACCAGGCCTCAGGATTTTCTTCACAGCATGCCACAAGGTGACCTCTATGGCGGGAGATGAAGAACTGGCAGGCTGGCGGAGTCAACGCAGCCTAACAGCCAACCCGCGCGCAGTGCATTAGCCTCGAGGGCGGCGCTGATGGTGCATTGGCTCCACCAACCTTAAAAAAAAAAAAAAGGCTCCCGTGGGGTCCTGACCTCCGGCCGAGTACCCAACAGTGATGAATGGTGAAGACTGACACAGATAAGATTGCCCAAGTAATGCCACTAAGTTCAAAACCCCATTGAAATACATGGAACGCATACCTGTTTCTTCAGTTTGTGGTCCGGCTTTGAAGAGTGAAGATGTGTCTGCGGTCCAGAAAGGATTACGGCATTGGACCCCGATGGATGAGTAAGGGCTGGGGGTGTGCAGGGTGCTGAGTAGGAGGGTTGGGTGGGGGTCAGGAATGGCTACAAATGACATCGATGATCATGTCTTTTGCAGGTGAAAAACAGATTATCATGACGGAGGATGCCTGATTACGACACTGGGGGATTGGGCACCCCCAGTGTCACTGTTGAGGGGCGGACAAAAGGTCACGCACAACACAATGGCGACACTGGGGGACTGGGCGCCCCTAGTGTAATCGTTATGTTTCTGGAGGTGGGGGGATGGGGTGGTGGGTGCTGAGAGGGAGGGTTGGATGGGGGGATATGAATAATTTAAAAAAAAGGAACTCGGTGGTCACAGCGGAATACTGCACAGTCCGCCGTGACCAAGATGGCCGCTGCACAGTACTGCACATGTGCTAGTGGTCACGCATGCGCAATACAGTTTAGCAGCCATCTTAGACACGGTGGAGTGTGCCGTGTTCCACTGTGACTGCCCACAAACTAAAAAATAGTACAGTGCAACTGCCTATGAAGACAGTGAGCGGAGTGCTTCACAGTCATGGAGGCGACTGTGTGGCAACTCCACCATGTTCAGTCAGAAGGAATGCGCTGGCTGCTTTTGTTTATAGCAAGAGGTCTGCAGGGCTACGCCCACTGCAGCCCTAAAAAGCGCCTACTAACCTGAGGTGGTTGGCTGAGGGAGATCATGGTGGTGTGCATTAGGGCACAGTGCTGTGAGGGGACAGAAGGCTGCCCTCTGCCCCGACCCATGGAAGTGTGGCCGCACTGTATACAGTCTGGGGGACTGCAGGGCAATGCATGGGTAAGACACACTACCCGAGGTACCAGTAGTCTCTGAAGATTTGAAGGGTGTAGGCTTTGAATCCAAAGAAGCAGTTTTATGTGTTCGAAAGAATGAGGTGTGGATTTCTGTAGTATCAGTTCAGTGGTGGCAGACCCCCAGCTATGACACTGTTGCATAACACTGCTCAGGTAATACATATAAACTTCTCTCATGCAAGGTTTTACCTAGCATTTTACTAAACAAGTTGAAATTGTAAGACACAAGTTAAAAACGAACATGAAAACAGCCTAAAAATCCCCCCTTTTACCTTGTAACGATGGCTCATGCGGCTCCTGGATGTGGATTGATTTGAAGTCTAGCTGCATTCTTGGAAGTGCAAAAATGGTTTCAGTCTCATGGTTATAACTAGAACCTCCCCGAAATCCACTGAGCAAGCTGGAACTTTTGACTGTTGTGCTACACTCTGCATTATTAGCATCTACATTTCGAAGAAGGTTCAGCTCTGTGGAAGGAACAAACAAAAAATATAAATTTTAATTCCTTGGTTTTGGCTATTTTTCTAAGTGTATGTGTACTGTGTGTGCAAGTCTTCTCAAAATATACTAATTATCTTCAGGTGTGAGGACGCAGGGCTATACTTTGTGAGTGATGGAGCCCCGAGTTATGAAAGTTCTTTTCCTCACAAGTGATAATAAACTGCGTTTTTTGAGTTAGTCCATTGCATAATCCAGTCATACATCAGTTTACTTGCTATAACTTTTAAATCAGCTGTTTGTGTGAAGACTGAACTGATTAACTTTGACTGCTGGCTTCAGTGTTGCACAGCTGTCATCGTCATTGTGAAAGCGCGCTCTATCTGGTATGTAGTCCACTGTAATGCACCCAACCTTCAAGACAGTTTTTGTACACCTGTTAAATAAATACACACACACACACACACACACACACACACACACACACACACACACACACAGTACATATATACATTTATAAAATGGGAATCAAATA